>CM075069.1:38643590-39893590 GCA_037428765.1 Rubia yunnanensis | reverse complement strand
GCGTTACACGAGCGAGCTTAAAACTTTGAATCACGGGAAAGGATAGGAAAGAGGAATTTACTCTCTTCATGGAGGGGCGCGAGTTAGGTAGATGATTAATGCATGATAAAGCGGTGAACATCGCTATCTTCATGTTAATATCATCATAGTTCTCCCCTAGGTTGGGATCTGCCACTTCTTGCACAAGATTCTTCTCCAGCAGTGGCTTTGCCTGTAAGCCATGGAGTGTCACAACTGATCATATTCGGCTTTGCAACTAGTCTATATCACCGTAATGCTCAAACAACACGTACCCAAATCGCAAGGCTTTGTCTAGATGCATCAACAGCGCGGCGGCCAGTGATCAGCTCTAGCAGTAGAACCCCGAATGCAAAAACATCAATCTTTTCATTCACAATTCCGTGCATGAAATACTCTGGGGCCATGTACCTGAAACAAAAAGATCACAAAGACATCCCATAAATTAGCACAGACGCATGAAAGATGCATGTTATTCGCATCCGCAGGAACAATACCCAAAAGTTCCTTCAATGGGAGAAACCACGTGATGAGCCCAGTTTTCTGGGAGCCATTTTGCCAGCCCAAAATCAGATATCTGCAAAGATCAAAAGAATGTCGAAGATTGAAGAGAAACGTGATCAGCTTCATAGAGAAACAGAGGTTTTGTACCTGAGCTTCATAATTATCAGTCAATAGTATATTTGATGCAGTGATATCTCTATGAATGATGCGCCTTTGGCTTCCGGAATGCAGATACTCCAATCCTTCCGCCACTCCAACGGCTACCCTAAACCTTTCCGCCCATCCCATATTCACAGTTGAGCCTGAAACACTCAATAAACAAGCAAAGAACCTGAATAAGTCGATTTCATTGAACAGGAAGGTGGAAACTAACAATGTTTCTCCATCCGAAACTTAAGAGACTTGTTTCTAGCATTAGCAACAGTACTAGGGGAGCGAACAAGCACCAGAACCGTGGAGCGCCGATGCCAGGCTGCCATGAGGCGAAAACTTGAGGATAAGGAACAGACCGCCATCAGCACCAAAGCCGATTAGCTTGGCAGCGTTAGGATGGTTGATATGAGCAATGATCCCCAGCTCAGACAAGAACTCACCAACTCTGTCCCCATCATTCTTCTCTTTCTTGGTAATCTTTTTCACAGCAACAGTTTGACCATCAGGTAAACAACCTTTGTAAACTTCAGCATGTCCTCCTTTCCCAAGCAAATTATCTGCCAAAATAAATTCACAGTTTTCATTTTTCACCTTTTTCAAAATTTCAACATCTCAGATGTTGAGAATTGAATGCAGACTATCTGGCACCATGCAATAATTCTCATAAATAACATGTTCAACTTGACCATTAACTTCTGCTACACCATTCAAACTCTAGGCTGCGGTTCAAATACACCAGGAATTCACCGCTCAATCAACATCATATCATTATGATCTTCCCTATCCACAGGCACAATATTTCTAGTAACGTATACAGTATTCCCGCGATTTGATAAGTCTGGTGTCCTCAAAAATATTCCAATGAACTAGTAACGTAACTCCTAGAATATCTCCTCAACTTCTTCATTATTGTGATTGATCAGTGGGGGTAGAGTAAGTATTGTATCCCCGGAGAACTGTTCTAGTAATAATTTTGTCTTGTACATCTGTTCTTTGTCTACTTTCCTTGTGCTAAAACAACAAAAACAAAGGTGCTTCTCAGCATACCGCCATACCGGGTAAGGAATGGCAACCAAAGATTTCCTAAGTCAATTCCATCAAAATCTGAAAAGGGTTCTAATCCATCCTTAGGATGTATCAATTGAAAGATCAGCAAATATTATAAATTAGAAACCAAGTCTTTGGTGGAGCAAAAAGACTTAAAGTGGGCTATATAGAATTTTCAATTACTTGATGGAGGTCATTTTCTTGGGGACCCTATTTTTATATTAGGTCAAATGTCTGTACCTTTGCAAGCCAACAGAGTCTGAATATATGCATCAATTGTAGGCCCCTTTTTGACTGCTTCGCTTTGGGGCTCATACTCCACAAAATATGCAAATTGTAGGGAATGGAACTAAAACAATATTGAGCCCAAGAGTATTTAGTTGATTGCGCACGCAAATTTAGTTCTCCCTCTTTTTCAAGTTGAACCAAATATTCAGTGGAGCATAAATTTTTTACTACCTATTCAATTATTGTACTATACATGGTTAGATTCATTATAATATATATTTTTTAAATGTTAATTTTTAATGTAGCATTGTTATACAGTTAAATATGCGTGTTTAAAACAGTTAAAATAATTATGTGTAATTTAACTTCGTACAACGAAATAACACAAATTTGCAAATGAAGCATTTCACAAAGAAATACGCGTGTTGCCTTTCTAAACACAAAAGGAATAACCGATTCTAACAAAAGAAAAACAAAGACTCCATAGATCTTACCTAATCTTACATAGATAGGTTTAAACTTACAAAGATCTTCTTTCCCATTGGATCAAGTGGAGAAGTTAAAAACAGTAATAGTTGGTGGTGAAAATTTACCAGGGTGAAAATTATCAGTGGCGTTAGAAAGTTCTTGCAGGGTGAAACTTCTCCAAGAGGGCTTCGGCGCCACCATCTCCCCGCAATCAATACTTTCAACGGAGCTGCGCTTCCTCCTCGTACTCCTCCGACCAAACTCTTGTGCGTTCAGCAACGGAACAATCGAAAACCGCCGAACCGACTTCCTCTTTATCTGATCAAACAGAGTCTTCCACTGCAACACATTCCCCTCCTTCGGACCGCCCTTCTGCGCCGCCGCCGCCGACGACGACTCGTCGCCCGTGCAGTTCCCACTGTGATCGGAATCCGACCCACCAGAAATTGGTATCTCCAGAACACACCTCGGCGACGACTGCTCTAAGCCATCCTCGTTATGCTGCTCTGTTTCTGTCTTTTCACGTTCTTGTTCTTGCTCTTGCTCTTGATGGGGCGTCTCTTTATCGGAACCTGGCTGGGTTTCCATTTTTGGTACCAAAATAATCCAGCAGATTTAACACACGGATCACATGCAAATTTAATCTTCTAACACAAGAAAGTCCTTGAAAGAAATTGCAACATGTGAAACTCGAAAACAACACATGTCTGAGAAAATGGCCTCTCCCTTTCCTTCTTCTTCGAAAGGAGAAAGGGAGGGAGAGGAAAGGGGGGGGGAAGATATTGGTTATGGGGAAAAAATGGAAATGGGATATCTTGTGGCGGTTGTTATTCTTTTTTGAGGAAGAATTGGAGGAGAAGCAGAAGAGGGGGAAAGCCAAGAACATAGGTTGTGATCAATGGATTATATCCTCACTGTTATTTATACACATCCTCCATCTCTAGGAATAGTGGATTGGATGGAATGGATCTCTTTTTTTTTTTCTTTTTTGTGATGAAATATTAATAGAAAAAATGATTTTATAATCCTACATAGTTGAATAAGTGTCAATATAACCTTTCAATATTAATAAGTGTCAATATAATACTATCTAGTTAGTGAAAGTATCAATATAACCCTCTCCGGCAACTTTAAGCTGGAATTTTATAAAATTACATGGTTTCCCTTCTGAAAAAATTAAAATACAAAAAATAGGAAATGACGTTATTACCCTTAGACTCATCAATACTCTACTGCCGGACCGCCGCCGGATTAGGTAGGGTTATATCAGTATATTATAAAAATTAGTAGGGTTAAATCTGTACATTCCTTTTTTATATAGGGTTATCAGTACATTAGTAAAAAAAATGCAGGGTCAATTAGCACATACTATAGAATATAGGGGTTTTAATGATATTTTGTTTATTTTGTTGTGTTTAGTCCGGATTGATGATTGGATGATCTTTGGTGTTGTGTGTGATTGTTATTTTGCTGTGTTTTTCGCGTAGGATTTTTAGTGTTGATAAATTTTGAAATGATGCTATGATATATGATAATGACGTTTAATATTAATGATGGTGTCATGATGTCAAATTTTATGTTTTATAAGATGTTGTTATGGTGTTATAATGGTGTATATGACGATGTGGTCGCCCGTTAAGGACAATCGAGTATCACATACTTAATATTTATAATATGTGCTGATATAACCCTACAAATTTAAAAAATGTGCTAATATAACCATAAAAACATTATAAATGTGCTGATATAACCCTACAAACATTAGGAATGTGTTGTATAACCCAATAAGATTGCATAATGTGCTGATATAACCCTATCCGACGGTCCTGCAGCGGTCCAACGAACTATGAGGGTAAAATTGTCCACCTAATTTCAGAGTTAGCCCAACGGGTATTTTGATCAATTTACATAGAGTCAACGCCGAAAAATTGAGGTCAATACCGGAAATGAGATCTGAGGGTTATATTGGCACTTTCATTAACTAGTTAAGATTATATTTGCACTAAAAATTATTATATGGTTATATTAACACTTATTCAAATAGATAGAATTATATTAACACTTATCTCGCATTAATAATATTCGTTGCTAGAATTCACAATCGAATTTCCTTGTCTTAAGATATGCTCAATTTTAAGAATGTTGGGATGAAATCTGTGCCGTTTAAATGTTTTAACATTCGGGAGTTTTGGCGCAACTACCGCTACTCATACACACAGCCACAAAAAGCGGCCGATAACGAATCCAACTAACGGGTTGATTCTGCTGGCGTACTTTGGGTATTTCATAGATCAGGTTAATTTTAGACGCGTTTTTTTCCTTAAAAAAAAAGAGATGAGGGGTTTTATTACTGCTGGAGTACAAATCATGTTTTTTTCCTCATTTTTACATGCTACGATAATGTTATTTTGTCTCCTCTAAAAATCTACTGTCAATCGTAAATAATGTACTCCCTCCGTACCAAGAGAATTTGCATAGAAGTCTATATTTTTATAGGCGGTCTGTCCATAAAATTATGGAGATGTCATTTTTTTTTATCTTATACATTGCATTTGTAAATTACATACAAAATTTAGAATCTTTAAAAATATTTTTTTAGATCATATATTTTTATATTTTAACATTCAAATACATATTTTATTTATTTTAACTTATAAAATATAATATTTAAATTTTATAAAAATTACAACACTTAAGATAAAAACCCCCTGTGGGCTGTTCATAAGCCTATGAAAATATTGCATTTCCCGAGACTTTCACTTTGCACAGAATCTTTTTCATGGTTTCTAAGAAACATGTTTGACAGTATATATATACACACACATATATATATATGTATATGTAACTATGGACAATAACGGTGCATAAAAATTTGAGATGGAAAAATACATTTATAACCCTAACTTTATGTTGAAAGTGTCAATATAACCTTGCAATATCAGAATATTTTAGCTTCACCCTAATTAATTAGTAGTGTCAATCTAACCCTAACTTTTAAAAAATTTGCGCTGATATAGTTATACTTCTTAATTCCGGCATTTACCAAGTGAATTCAAACATGACTAAAAACTAAAATGGCAAATTTTCCCCTTAAACAAATCAATTATGACACGGTTGTTCAATTTCTTCCTCCCCCGCCACCAGAAACCTTGCCACCACACAACCACCCCCACCACCCTCGATTCACCACCCCCACCACCGCAAAACCACCCCCTTCCAGAAACCTTGCCACACCCGCTCCTCGTCAAACCTTGCGACCCCCATTACCGCCATACTCCATCGTCGCTGCCAAAAACCTCGTCACCCTCGTTGTCGTTGTACTCCGCCATCGCTGCCAAAAACCTTGCCACACCCGCTCCTTGTCAAACCTCGCCACTGTTGATTCACTATCACACAACCACCCCCACCACCACGAACCCACTCCCGCCCTCCCGTCCCCATCCCTGTCCCCGTAGAGCACCGTCGGAGCTGCTGCTACCTCAACTACCTCTGGACGTTCCTCCTCCTCTTCATCCTCATCATCGTCATCATCATCGTCATCGACATCGCCATCGTCGGCGCCGCTGCATACGTCATCTATCGTCTCTAGTGCCACACCTTCTCTGTCGCCTCCCTCCAGCTCACTTAGTTCAACCGGCACCGCCCTCGCAAAACCCTGACAAAAAGATCGTCCACTTCTGCGACCCGATCTCCATCTCCATCTCCTACTCCGGCATTGACATTCGAAGGTCACGAGGGTGGAGGGAGCGGCAGATTCACGAGGAAAAATATAAGGGTTTTGAATGAGAAAGAGGGGAAGCAGCAGATTCACGGGGGGGGGGGGGGGAGACGAAGAAAGTTTTTTTTTCTTATTTTCATTTTTTATTATTTTAAGTAAAGGGAAAGATCATCTTTTCGCCAGAATCCGGCCAAACAAACGTTGACTAAAAGTCAGCAGAGTCAAAGGTTTGATTGGCACTTTCTGCGATTGCAGAGTTATATTGACACTTTCAGCCAAAAGTTAGGGTCATTTTAGTACTTAACTCAATTTGATATACATAAACTACGTACATTTTACGAAGAATCCAATAATATCTCATACGATAATAGTATTTTTCATATATCTAGTTAAATATGTGGTCAAAGTTCGACAACCTTAAATGCCAAATAGTAAGTGTGCAGATTCAGATGAGATGAAACGAGTAAATAATTTACAAAAAATCTAATATTCCCTTTGTCCCAGCTTAAATTACCCTTTCACTTTTTGGACATTATTTTCTATTAAACTTTGACCACATATTTAAACAGTTATATGAATAATAATATTATTATATATGATATTGTTGAATTCATCACAACAAATAATTTATAAATATCAACTTTTTATTCATTGTCATCATGCGTATGTAAACACATTAATAGTCAAACATATTTTCTGAACGGTGTGATAATAATTACAGGGTAAATTAAGCAGGAACAAATAGAGTATCAGATATTATCAACTTAGAATCACTTATGTCATCCTTATTTTCTTTCACAATCCACATATCTGCATAAGCATCCTTTGAGATCAACTAAAAATTAGAAACTTAAACTCCCTCCGCTCCTGGATAAGGTTTTTATTTTTCTTTTTCGTCTTTCCCAATTAAAGGTTATTGTTTCTTTTTTTTTAAACTGAAATTTGTGGCTGAAATTTGACTAAATCATTCCAATCTTTCATTTTCTCTATCACATCAGCATGCATAAATGTCCATGGAAAAAGGTTATAGGACTCTCTATGCTTGGACTGAGGAAGTATAATTTGTACATATAACTCCTAGCGTAATATTTATCATATGCTATTAAGAGTACATGTAGAGTTGTCAATCTCTTACCCCAGACCAAGAACCTGATCCAAACCAACACGATCAAACTTTACAAAAAAATTGATTCCGACCTGAGAGATATCGACTTGAACCGGAACCTGAACTCAACATGATCGTACTTGGTATATATTCAACCCGTGACACCTTAGCATAATAATCAAACTGCTTCAACTAGTTCGCTAGCCACTTGGAAGTGAGCCAAATCTACCTTGCTGGAAAATAATCGATCACAATAAAGGCTTAGAAGTAGCACTCGCCACGACACCTTCTACTAGACCACGATCTAGAATAGGGGAACACATAACGAAAGCCACGATCGCGCGATCAAGAGCCCTATAAATAAAGGCAGATAACAACAGACGTAGGTAAGAAACTCTTCTCACACTATATACAAAAGAGACTTCTACACTGATTTAGGCATCAGAGCTTCCTCCTTGGGGACACCCCCAGGAACTTTCTTACAAGTCTCATAGAGATAGATCACCAGGCTAATTCTTAGGCATGATTTCCCGGAAGGATTTCCACCGCATCAGTGGCACCGTTTTTGGGAGGATTTTTTCTTTGTAGGTGTTGATGGTTCTTGAGAAAGGTAAAAAATTACCATAGAACCACCTTCTACTCAGCAAATGTACAAATGGCACTCTGGAGTAAGTCTAAAGCCGACATGCAAGGAATTGGTGAAAAAGAGCTAAGGAAACCCGCACACAATGACTAGTACAAATAAAAAAAATCCGCTGAAACAAGCAGAAAAATATCGCAATGATAGCACAATTACAGGTCCACAAGCTTCCCAAGGCGGCCCAATAACGAAATTAGGAAACAGTATCAGCGGGTAAAAGGAAGGAACTCACATACCAAGTTGGGGATAAGAAAAATGGCCAGAGCCCAAGAACTGTAGTAGTAAGTGAACACTCAAGCTAGGAATGTTGCAACAATGTCACACTCAAGCCCAACGCGCCTAAGAAAACCACATGACAACCATCTTGCATATGTATACACTAATACATAATTTAAAGAACTATGGTACACCCACCCATCCACCCCCTTCTTCATTATTAGAAGACGTAGTCATAAGTATTAATTAGATACAGTAATAGGAATGCCAATACATACATACATACATACACACACACACACATATATATATATAATTAACGAAGGGATATCCAGCAGAATTATGCATATATCATCCACTTAAGCTAGATGTGAATGGTGATACCAACCATGAGATATTCGTAAAGCAACACTGACAGAGCAAAATATAACACACCATAGAAATCCAGTCCCTAGATCGGAAAAATATCTTTTAAAATCTCCGAATCCATACAAAAAAGTAAGGATTGCATCAATAATTCCATTCCTAAAAAATACAAACTTTCTCCTACGGAAAAATCACAAAGCACGAATCACAAATTACATTAAAAACTACTTAAGTCTCAAGTTATATGCTAGCGAGGATGTAGAGGGCCCTTAGGGGAATTGGATGATAGCTTATTCACCTTCTCGAATATTCTATAACTAACAAGGCACAATCCTCCTAATCTAATAGATAAAGCGTGTCGAAGAGAACGAAGAGATTGCTCCACTTAAACGCCAAACCTACCAACGCAGAATACAGGTGCTAGACTTACAAACACGCTCACCCTCTACACTAGCATCTTCTTCTCCCAGCTATGGTCCGAAGAAGTCTTAGGAGATAATCCCATGTGAGTTCTTCCTCCCTCCCATACTAGCGGGCTTTCGAGATGATGACACTACAACTTTATCCACATCGCTTCCACATTCACTAATCTTACCTGTCAATCCTGCCCAAAATTCATATAGAATACTTATTAGAATAAAACAACATAAAAAATTCCAACCAAATAACCCATAACAAATACATACGGAAGATATGAATAGCTTCAGGTCAACTCACAAAGAACAAAGCCGGCACCGCAACCAATTAGAGTAAACGCTCCAATTAACTTCGACCAACACATAATCGGTGATGCACCAACCTCATGCTATAGGTTACCTTGGCACCCCAAACAAATGAGAAAATCATAAAACACACAAACTATTAACCACAAGAACAATGTCTGATACATTTACTAAAACACTATCCTCCAAAACACATTCCCAACTATCACAATTGCATTAAAGCGCTCTAATTATAGCCCATTGTATAGAAAAAACCTAGCCTTGGGCATGCAACCCATCATAATTGAAACACTTAGAGCGACACATTCACACGTTTTCCCAAAACTAACTAACCGATTAGTCAATTTTGAGAAATGGAATGCCAAAATATTCTCGAACATAAAGAAATCGCACACACCCTGCCCATGTGGCATTCTTATGAAATACGTAATCCCATTCCCCCATAGCATACATACCGGCCCATATCGATAGGATCTCAAGGTGTAACACATGTACACACCCTCATTAGATAGTCATGCCCCCTAGCCTCTACGCAAAAAAAGCGTGTCTCATCATTTCTCGCTCGTTAAAATGATACAAGTAGTGAAATCACCTACGAACTCTGTTGGAGACGACAACACCAACACCTTGAGGTGGACTCAAGGTGATTTCCCATGGTTTCGTATACAACTGGAAACACACCATCCCACGACACAAGTGGAAAATCACCTGTTTTCTCAAAGCAAGGAACCACTGAACCCCAATCATATAGAAACCTGACATAGTCAATCATTAACAAAAACAAGCATACCCCATAACGGATACCGGAAGATCTCCCATGGCTTCGCACAAGCCTGGAAAAACTCTGGCCATCGACACAAGTTGAAACTCCACTGCCTTTCTAAACACGAACCTAGCCAACTACGGCCCCCTAACTTACAAGAATAGGAAATAATAAACACAGCAAAATAGAGCCCCCATAATAGGCCAATAGAAACCATAGACACCCCACCAAATAAAATAATCACACCTTGACGCAGTCGCAGGAAGATTGCCAACAGTTTTGCATACGCCTAGAAAACCACTCACCGCGACATAAGTGTACAATCACCAGCCTCCTAGCCACGAGATTATAAAACCCAACCCTAGCTTACCTATCAAACTAAAAACATTACCAAAGTCATACACGCTTGATCATCCCTATCGAAGACCCAACAACACCTAGATACCATAACTAAAAAACCACAACTAAATCGTAACTCATCACCTCTACGAGACCAACCATTAAAAACCATGCCCTCATGATAATCCAACACTACTAAGGCATAGCAACTTCAAATCACTCAAAATAAATTTAAAAAATACAAACATAATTACCAAAACAACCACTAACAACTTAAAAACACATGAAAGAAACATACCACTACATCCACATAAGCCCTCAAGTACACCCCAACCAGAGTCTTATAAAACATGGTATAAACTAACCACACAAACAAATAAACAAAGACAAAAGCATATCTTAACAAAAGGCAATCATTAAAACTAAACGCCTACCGGAAAACATATCCATATACAAGATAAAAAATAGCTAAACCACATGTGAACCCCTCTCCTGCCCACTACATGACACATTGGCAACGTTATCAACCACTTTGCATTGCTTCCTTTTGGCTCACTAGTAAAACCAAATGTCATGGCAGGTTGAATAGATTGATGCGAAAGATTAACGTCTATATCAGTCTGGACATTTCCCTTCTTTAGACACCTCCTCCTCATAATTATCCACCTCGCATTTTGCAAGCTCTTCAAGCAAGGGTAGCGAATCCATCTTCTCCAATTCTCCCACAAGGGGGAAAGGATGTCCAACCGCTACCTTTTGAACAAGAGTCTCATCCAACTCCAGCTTGGCACTCGCTATGGACTCAGCAATAGTGTTAGTGTCCTCCAACCCCTCAATATCCAAATTGGGGTTCTTGTCACACATGCTCTCCTATGCACGACACCACCCCACATTCGCAATCTTGCCATACATGTCGGAAAAGAAATTATAAAAACCTTTTGTTTTCACCAACTTGATCACAATCCATGAACACAACAAAATAAATTACACAAAACTCAAATCACTAACATCAATAAGAAAGGCGACAACCTCACTTTCCCCTAGTCCTGCCCTTTTCCACGGAATGTGCAGCTGAATCTGCTACAATCCTACTCCTTTTTTGTCAATCTCCATAATCGGCATGACTGCCTATCTAAGAGAGCGCAGAATTTCACACAAGAGTTTGCTTGCTAGCTACATCCTTAACAAACATATACTTATCCTTCCACACCCCACAGCTGTTAGGGAAATTCTTCACAAGGTGAACCCCAGAAACAATGGGGTACAAAGTAAACTAGCCTCCTTCCTTCTCTGCACTTTTAAGTTAAATGATGAACTTTTTATATAATATTTCTTATATCGCATTCAAACACACCTTATTACTTATTTTAACTTATAAATATAATATTTAAATTTTAAAAATATAATTTTTAGAATAATTAGTGACATACCACCTTTAATGAGACTTTCCCAAATTTTAATTTTATTTTTCATGAGTAAAAGGATATGCTTCCATTAGAAATGTGCTTTTTTTTACAACCACACTTCATTCATTTTTGTCTCACCCCTTTGTGTGAAACTCCTATGTTGATTTAGGTGCTAATAATACTAAGTTGAACATATTGAAACACTTTTACAAGTATTACCTTGGATGATATTGTATTAGATCTAACATAACAATATTTTAAATTTTGGTTCTCCTTCTGTCCCAGCCAAATCTGCACAGAATCTTTTTTCAATAAAAAATGTCGAACTTTGACCACGCATTTGAATACATATATGAACAATAATTTTATCGTGTAAGATATGGTTAGATTCATCGTAACATGTAGCTTCTAAATATATGTTTTTTATGTGTTGTTATTGTTCGTAGCTACACATATTTACAGTCAAACATGTTTATTAGAGACCGTGAAAAAGATTCTGTGCAAGTTTGGCTGGGACAGAGGGAGTACACTTTTCAATATTTGTGTTACACTTTTCAAAAGTTTAACACTGTATAAGCTATTGTAACATTTTAATAAGTGTTGCAAAGAAAATGTTACATTAACATTAGTTTGTTGTAGTCGAAGTCATCCACCCACACCATAACTTGTGGTGAATAAGACTAAAAAATGGAGATTCGAAACCAAATTGCACCAGTCCAGATGCACTAATATGGCTACTTGAGCAAGCCAAGTGGTTCATTAGAAAGGTGCACTTAAAAGCTATTATTGTGGTGTTACATATCTATATACACTACCAGAGACCCCCCTCTAGCACCAGTTTTTTAGCACCGGTTTTAAAAATGGGTGCAAATAATGTAATAGCAATAGTTTTAATTTTTTTAGCACCGGTTCTAAAACCGGTGTTAATTTAGCACCGGTTATAATTATGTTAGCACCAGCTTTTTTATAATAACCAGTGTTAATATAACACCGGTCAGAAAACCGGTGCTAAAAATAACAAAAACCAGTTTTAAATTAGCAAACTGGTGCTAAAAATCCGCATAACCGGTGAATTGAAAATTTTGGCACCTGTTTGAAAAACCAGTGCTAAAAAATTTTAAAAACCGGTGCTAAATTTGAACTGGTTTGAAAACCGGTGCTAGAAATTAAAGAAAACCGGTGTAAAGTATATATTTGGCACCGGTTTTAGAATCCGGTGCTAAAAAATTAAAGAACCCAGTGCTAAAAGAATTCCGAAAAAGCGGGAAAATGGCACCGTTTGATTTTGCACCGGTTTAGGAAAAATGGCACCGGTTTTACGTACTATTCACATAAACTGGTGCTAAATTGAGCATTTAATGCTCCGAACTACCCCTCTAAAATTAGATCTGAACCTGTAGTTTCCTTCTTCCTTCATTGACGGAAGATTTTTTGGATGGTGAGCAATAACTCAAAGCAATGAAGACCCATGGATGTAAGTTTTCATTAACTTCTTGTAATTTCAATCAAGTAGCTAGTAGTTATAATAACCATAAATGCATTCTTGGAGAGAGTTTATTCATATGTATTAATGGTTTCTATATGCTTTATGTCGGTTTAGTATCATGTTGTGAGAGTGTAAATGAGTGTGGATGTAAAGATGGTTGTGTTTGTTTTGGGAGATGGTATATATATATATATATATATATATATGTATGTATGTATCCCAAGGACAAGCTAGTTGATCGATTCACATATATATACACATACATGACACCTTTAGTATTGTGTAGCAAATTAATTGTGCTTATTTTTATTATGTTTGAACAATGAAAATTTGTGTAATTGTTTATTATGTGTTTTTTAGATACAACGGACCGAGAGTCGATGTTTGCGTGGAGGGAAAAAATGGTTAGCTATCCAAGTGTAGCTAGAGGGAGTGGTGAACATATTGCATTTATTGATTCGTTTCTTGATTATGCCTTTGGTCGGGAGGAGAGGATACTTTGTCCATGCAAAAGATGCTTGTGTCATGAACGGTTTGATGATCGTGGGCTTGTTAGATTTCACTTGTTGAAGAACGGATTTGACGGAGGTTACATTGTATGGACATTTCATGGAGAGGTTGAGCAAGGACATAACAGTGGTTTTGACAAGGTAGATGGAAACAAATGTACCGTTGATGCTATGTTCGATGACATTGTAAGAGATTTTGAGGGGAAGCCTAAAATGTTGAGTGCTTTGCTCGACGAAAAAGAGAAGCCATTGTATCTGGGATGTAAAAGTAAGGATACTATAATCTCTTTTTTGATGGAGGTTTTCAATTTGAAAGCTACAAGTTCTTGGAGTGATGCAAGTGTAAATTCACTCCTAAAGCTTCTAAAGGATAAGTTTCTGGAAGGGAATGGAATACCGAAAAACTTTTACGAGGCCAAGAAAATGTTGTGTCCACTCGGTTTGGAATACAAGAAAACATGCATGTCCAAATGATTGTGTGTTGTATGACGGTGATTTGAAAGACGCGGTTCAATGTCCCGTGTGTAAACATTCAAGATATAAGGGTGTGAGGAATGATAATGATAGGTGTTTGGGTAAGATGAAGGAGAAGGTCCCATTGAAGTGTATGTGGTATCTTCCTTTAATTCCTAGGTTAAAGAGGTTATTTGTAAATTCAAAAGATGCAAAGAACTTGCGATGGCATGGAGAACGGGAAAGACCAAGCGACGATAAGATAAGACATCCGGCAGATGGTGAATAATGGAGAAATTTTGACAAGCGATATCCTTCATTTGGTTCGGAGGTTAGAAATTTACGCCTTGCATTGTGTACTGATGGGATGAATCCATTTGTTAATATGTCATCGAAGCATAGTTCTTGGCCCGCGATGTTGGTTATATATAATTTTTCCCCTTATTTGTGCATGAAACGTATATATGTTATGATGCCTTTATTAATCTCAGGTCCTAGACAACCTAGGAATGAGGTTGATGTATATTTGTGACCATTGATCGATGATTTGAAGATATTGTGGGAAGAAAAAGGGGTGTTGGTATTTGATGCACATATGAATGTGGAGTTTCAATTGCGTGCCATGCTTTTTTGTACGATCAATGATTTTCCAGCCTATGGAAATTTTTTGGGCTATGTTGTGAAGGGGCACAAATCATGTCCTATTTGTGAGGAGAAGACAGAATTCAAACAGCTAAGACATGGAAGAAAGATAGTGTATCTTGGCCATAGAAAATGGCTGCAAGGAAACCATAAATACCGGGATGGTGTGGTCAATTTTGTTGGTGGGAAAGAACGAAGGAAATCCCCTACACCACTAACTGGTGTGCTGATTCACAATAAGGTCAATAAATTGAGAGTGGTGTTGGGAAAGTATAAAGGCAAGGACAGAATACATTGTGATGGTCCATGGAAGAAAAGATCAATATTTTTTTATCTACCGTACTGGGAGCATCTTGAGGTTAGGCATTGCCTAGACGCGATGCATATTGAGAAAAATGTTTGTGAAAGTTTGATAGGCACCCTCTTGAATATTCCCTGGAAGATGAAAAATAGTTTGAATGCCCGGTTGGACTTGGTTGATTTGGGAATCAGGAATAACCTCGCCCCAGAAGTTAAGGGTAAGAGGACTTACTTGCCCCCTGCACCTTGTACATTGTCAAAGGAGGAGAGAATCTCAGTTTGTGATAGTTTGAAATCAGTGAAGGTCCCAATTGGTTATTCATCGAATGTGAGTTGGTTAGTTACGATGGATTGTCGGATGATCGGGTTGAAATCTCATGATTGTCATGTTTTGATGCAACAACTGTTACCTATTGCTATTCGTGATGTAATGGAGGCCGACGTAAGGTACTCAATAACTATACTTTGTTTATTTTTTGCTTCCATATGCCGAAAGTCTATTGATCGGGACCATTTGGATGTCCTACAAAAAGAGGTTGTTGTTGTGCTATGCAAGTTGGAAATGTATTTCCCTCCATCTTTTTTTATATAATGGTTCACTTGGTTGTTCATTTAGTGCGGGAGGCAAAGATATGTGGTCCGGTTGGCAAAGATATGTGGTCCGGTTGGTATGCGTTGAATGTATCCTTTCGAGCATCACATGAAAGTCTTCAAGGGATACGTGAAATGTATGAGTCGGCCGGATGCTAGTATTGTTGAGAGGTATGTTACCGAAGAAGTAATTGAATTTTTCTCTAGCTATTTGGAGGAACATAGAAATTTTGGGGTGCCCCAGAATCGACATGTTGGAAGGAAGGTGGGCAAACCGAGGTCAAGGGGAATGTTATTTACTCCGTTGAATAGTGATATGATGTCAGTTCATTTGTATGTGTTGAGGAATTGTATGGAGACTACTGCTTATGTGATCGAGCACCTTAATTCGATCACAGAGTCTCATCCCACGTGGCCCCCTAAAAAAGTTCAGTTGGAGCACAATGACAAGTTTGTGAATTGGTTATATGATCGATGCAATGTAGGTGATTATGACCCAAAAATTAGGGCATTTGCAAGGAAGCCTAACTGCACGGTTTTGAGGTATTCCGGATATGACATGAACGGTTTCTGTTTTGCTACTAGGGACCAAGATTTAAAGAGCATAACACAAAATAGTGGGGTATACATTGAGTCGGAGACTATGTGGCAAGCAAGTAAGAAAGACAATAAACCAGTCCTAGTTGTGATGTCATTTTATGGTGTTATTGATGAGATTTGGGAGCTTGACTATGGAGAATTCAAGATTCCAGTTTTCAAGTGCCAGTGGTTTGATAACACAAATGGAGTACGAACTGATGACACAATGGGATTTACCCTTCTTGACCAGACTCGTGAAGCATATGAAAATGATCAGTTTATTTTGGCCGAACAAGCAAGACAAGTTTTCTATGTAAATGACTCATGCAATGTAGGTTGGTCTGTTGTGTTACAAGGTAAGAAATTCTCTTTCTGTGATGAAATTGATTTTGAAGTTACAAGTGAAAGGTTAGAGTTCCCCTCTATTTCCCCTCTGATTAATAACAACGGGATTGAGGCGGGAGCAATGCGGAGGAAACACAGAGATGGCATTTGGATAGATGAAGATGACCAAGAAATTCGAGAAGTTCAATCCAAGAAGCGGAAGATGGTTGAAGACTAGCGGAGGTCGATCAATGAATTCGAGATAAAATTTATGTATTTTTGTAGTTGTTGTGTTTTGTACCACTGTTAACTATTCTACAACTCTGTTCCAATTGGTCCCCATTTTGAGCAGCTCTGTGAACTGCAGCGCGCTGCCGCTGTTTTGGTAAAGCCTTGGACAAAATTACCTTCATTTTCCTATGGTAGCTGCTGCCAGCTGCAGCGCGCTGCAGCTCTTTTGGTTTAGCGCGCTGCAGTTTTTTCACACACACATTACCTGTTTTGAGTTGCTCGTTCAGTTCCTCTAAGACAAGAATATGAATACGTTACGAGACTAGAAATGTCAAATTCCAAAATCACATCCAAAGAGTAGCAACACGGTAGCAATATATGTTTTTCAAATAAAAAATCTACGAATCAAAATTCCATATTAACCTAGCAAAAAAAACAACCTGAGAAATTGAAGATGTGAGCTCAATGTAGGTAGTCAATCCCTGCGCGAGCTGTTCTCCCCGGTGTTGGACGTTGGCAAATCTAAGGTAGTGATTAGACCCAATTCCTTGATCCTCTCGCCACACATGGCAGTGAGGATTTTCCCAACCTGCGATTTCCATCGCACCAAGTGATCCACCTTCAGTTGCAATGCTGCCATGTCCCCATCCGAGTTCTCCTTAGATGATTTACTTGTTGCCACCCTAGATGACTCAGTAACGTTCTTTTTCTTCAAGAATATTAGAGGGTTTATGGGAAGTTTTGGCATAATTGTGACATCATCATCTTTGAATCTACAACCTGCTTCCACGCATATGGCAGTGATGAGTGAGGAGAAGCCTATATAATTATGGGCATTGACACAATCCCAGATGTATGCCATTATCGCACCCCCAACATCGATGCTCACGTTTTTCTTGATCTTGTAGAGCAACAACATACGGGACCGATGAATCTCACTATTCATTTCACCGGGAGAAGCCGGGCAGCTATGAAACTGTACCACACGTTCATGTCTTCAGTCAAGTATTTCTTCTCACTGCTGGACCATTCTTGTGGTATATTTCGGATAACTTCATCGCTATCATCACAAATTTCTTTTATGATGTCTTCCTATGAAGCTTGTTGAACAGCTTTCTCGTCAGCTTCGTACAAACTCGAGGGCTTCGGTGGGATCTTGTAGAACCTGTTGATCACATCCGCTGCAAGCTCAACAAACTGACCATGGAGGAAAACATCTGGACTATTCTTGTACTTCATGAGCGACAAGAACTCACATGTTATGGTCTGGTTTGCACGAGGCGGTTGTGAGATGAAGCCTACCCAACTGTGCTCGTTCACGTAGTCCTTGTAGGGCTTTTCTAGTCTCAACCCTCTCTCTAGTATAAGGCACTGCTAATAAATTCTTTGTACACAGTTATTGCCTCATGACAGTCCGCTTCTGCGGTCGGTATTGGATTGTTCGAGGGGACAATCTTAGACCCGTGCTGACGCTTCTCATTCTCGCCAACTCTGGCTTTTTTCCTTGAGTTTTGGGTGTTGGTCTTCTGCTTGGGTGCACTCTTTTTGGGGGCCATACCTGGTAGAATAAATGTGTTATGGTACGTAATGCGCCAGCAAAATGTGAACACAAGCCAAAATATTAACGAGTGGTCAGAATATTAACGAAAAATTAGAAAACTGGGTGGTCAGAATATTAACAAAAAATTAGAAAACTGGGTGGTCAGAATATTAACGGAAGCAGGAAAAATTCAAAAACATAAATAACCTTACATGAAAATTTTCTATCAGGAATACACAATCAACTTTCAGAATATAGAATACAAAATCAGGTTTTTTCACAGATTCATGTTTTCACATGCAGAATACAGAATCTGGATTTTTCAGAATTACTCCCACATTTGGAAAATAAAAGCACAAACAAAATAAGAAAACTAGGTGGACAGAATATCAACACTACCACGAATAAATTCTCTATCCAGAATAACCTCACATGAAAATTTTCGAGGGGTTATACAATAAGTTATTTTCCAGAATCATTCTTTTTCATGTTCAGAATAAACAATCAGGTTTGTACATAATTACTCATGCATTTGTAAAACAAAAGCACAATAAGGTTCATCACAATTAGGCATTTTCATGAAATCAAACCTAAAGCATACAAAAATTGTAGACAATCCCTAGGAAACCAAACACGAGTGTGTATCCACTTACCTAATTCGGACTATGGTTTGTTGACGAAAGGTGTTTGGAGTGCGGACGGTGGTTGGCGGACAGAGCTTGGTGGACGGAGCTTCACGGATGGTAGCTTGGTGAAAGGTGTATGGTGGAAGGGATGGAGCTCGATGGAGGTGGTATTGAGCGGGGACGGCGGAGGGAGCAGGGACGGTGGAGGGACCGGGGTCGGCAAAGGGAGCGGAGACGGCGGAGGGAGCGGGGACAGAGTTTACCGGTGGAAGGAGAGGGGAATGTGGAGGGAGCTTGGGAGAGGAAAGGTGTTAGGGTATTGGCCGGGTTGAGTGACCAATTTCACAAACACATTGCACCAAGTTTACAAACAAATGTGCTGAATTTTACACCCAATTTGGCTGAATTTTACAAAGACATGGGTTGAAAAATGTTAACTGTATCAAGAGGCACGGATCGAGGCTCGAGCCCTTACCTTCAATGTTCGATTCAAGGTTCGATGCAAGCGACTCAAGAGCTGGAGGGGTTTGAAGGTCTCGAGGGGCAAAAGGGGCTCGGGGGGTTCAAGGTTACAGGGGTTCGTGGGGCTCGAGGAGCTAGAGAGCTCGAGGTGTACGAGAGCTCGAGGTGTACGAGAGCTCGAGGGCTCGAGGAGCTAGTGAGCTCGAGGGGCTTGAGGGGCTGCAGACCTCGAGGGGCCGGTTGAGGTGGATGGGTTTGAGGAGTTGAGGGGTACGAGGGGTCGAGGGGTGGATGGGTTCGAGGGTCGATATAGGGGTACGAGGGGTCGATGGGTCTCGAGAGGTGGATGGGTTCGAGGGGTACGAGGGGTCGAGGGGTGGATAGGTTCGAGGGGTCAATGGGTTCGAGGGGTCGACGAGTTCGAGATTAGAGGGGTTAGAGGGGTGGAGGGGTTCGAGGGGTCGAAGGATTTGAGGTTTGACAAGTCAAGGGGTTCGAGGGGTCGGGAGGTTCGAGGGATCGAGGGATCAAGGGGTCGAGGGGTTTGAGAGGTTCGAGAGGTCCGAGGGGTTTGAGAGGTTCGAGAGGTCCGAGGGGTCGAGGGCTAGAGGGGCTGGAGTGATGGAGGGGTGGAGGGGTGGAGGGGTTTGAGGGGTGGAGGGATGGAGGGGTTCAAGGGGTCGAGGGATGGAGGGGTTCGAGGGATCGATGAGTTCAGGGGCTGGAGGGCTGGAGGGGTTCGAGATTAGAGGGGTTCGAGGGGTGGAGGCCTTCTAGGGGTGGATGGCTTCGTGGGGTGGAGGGCTTCGAGGGGTGGATGACTTCGAGGGCTCGAGCGGTTCGAGAGCTCGAGGGGCTCGAGAGATCGAGGGTGTTATAGTAAATCAGGATTGATTTTAACGATTCTGAAGAAGTGATGTTGACTAGGCCAGAGTGTTAGTAGGACTATACTTCCTTCTGTATTCTATTTATTCCTGTCAACAATAGATCATTTTCTAATATTGTTATACTAATGTTAGAGTAAATGGTTACTAAGCTAGAGTTCTACTCATATTATGTTTCCTTATTGTACTCTATATATTTTTGTGAGCAATACAATAATTGGTTACAGCGACTCAAATACAATCTTCCCGTCGTCCCTTACTTACAGAGGCGACTCAAATACAGTCTTCCTCAAGTGCAACTAAGTGAGGCCACTACCAAGCGAGGCACTTAAACATGTTTGTATTGACTCGGAATAATTCCTGGTTAGACTCTAATTCTCTAGTCGTTCTATGTGTACAAGTAATAGTATAAAATAGTAAATACACAATTCTTGATACGAGCGATTTTCACGAAGTAGTATACAAAATACTGAACCTAACTCAAGTCATGATAATGACCAATTTGGCCAACAAAGGCAGCAACAATGGTATAATTAAACTCTAAGTAAACTTCCGCTCTAAGTAGACTTTTGCTATAAGTAGACTTCCACTCAAACCTCATGCCTTAAGCCCTCGAGCCACATTCCTTGAGCCCTCGAACCTCCTGCCTCCTGACATTTTTAAATTTTTATTTCTTTAAACTCAGGGGTAGAATGGTCATTTTACATATTTTGACCAATTTTACCGTTGACTTTCCCTGAAAACCACCTCTGGGGACCAAAACATATTTTTGAATTTGTTGGGTACCGTCTAAGGGTTGTTTTACAAATGGGGACCAAATGATAGTAAAAGATACTTTGTAGGGGACCAAAAAAATAATTTAGTCTAATGTTTTTTTAAAAAAACATTTGAACGTATAAAACACTAAAATGGCCCAACAAAGCATTAGTTTCCTTCCCTCCCAAATTTTCCCTATTCCCTCCATAACCTTAACCCCAAATTTTTGTACCCCTCTCACCCCAACACCTCTACCGATTTCCCTCTTTCCTTCATAACCTTAACCCCAAATTTTCCCTCTTTCCACCATAACCCCCTGCCGATTTTTCCCAAAGATATTGTCCATCCTTTCACCATTTAGTTCGAGCAGTTCTACTTCCCAATCTTGGTCGCGATCCTACTTCTCAATTTTGCTCGAAATTCTGCTTCACAATTTTGGTCGCCATTCTAGTTGAAGTTTCGGTCCAGTAAAGCGGGTTACAAAGGCAGCCGGATTTTGGCAAAATACAATACCGCCGAGAGTGTGTTTCAAAAAGGTATGAGTGATTGGTAGTTTTCATCTTTCCCGGGCTTAGTGAATAGCTATATTTTGGTGGGTCTCTTAGTTTGTGAGTTTGTGTTTTCATTTCTTGGGTTACTAGTGTGGGTAGTGTTTCATGTGGATAAATGATATGTTTGCTAATACTTTTATAATTTTTTCCTACCCTGTTTTTGCCCCCATTCAAATTTTTGCAAACCCTGTTTTTGCCCCCATACAATATATTCTCTTCTGGTTGTTATTGGGAATTCATCTTCGGATGTGTTGTATTAAGATTTCCTTATGTTTGATTGACTCATACAAGAGATTGAATGACGAAGTCGAGGAAGAAATTGTTTGACTCCGGCAGTACAAAAGCGTTGAAGAGAATTGTGTTACCCCTCCAAAAGTTGACAATTGTGATGACAATAACGAGGAAGTGGATAATGCACCCAAATAATGCTCGGGATCTGAAAAGTCGGGGGAAGAAGAAGAAACTATGTTAAAAGATGACATGAGTGGGAGCTTCGACAAGTTTGAGATTAAACAATATTGCAAGCATATAGGCACAGCCACGTGCAAGTCTGTGTTGCTAGCGAAGCAAAAGAAGGCACTTAAAATATTCTTCGATGATGACTTCGAACCCCTAGTTATGCGCAGCCGATGGTCAATGTATGTTGGCTATGCCTTCCGACGAAGAATTCCCTTCGAGACATGACATAATTGGAAATCAGTCCCAGACCATGTAAAGAAAGATGCATGGGAAGACATTCTCGTAAGTGTGTTCTAATCCTCCATATTCATTGGCTCATGTCAACTTCATTACATTTTGCACTAACAAGTTGTATCTTTGTCCACTAGATTAGCTGGGATATACAAACCAAAATGACGTTCAATGAGATGAATAAGTTCCGATATAAATGGACAATTTATGCAGGAGAAAAGTGGAGGAATTGGAAGACTAGGTGGCTCACAAGTACATCGTGCAAAAAAAAACCTGGTTCTTGTGCATGGAGAGATTATCGCTGGATGGACAAAAATGAGTGGGAGCTATTTGTGAAACACAGATCAACCCCTGAATTCAAGGTAATTCCTTGAAAATTATTAATCTCTAATCATTACTTTGTGAGCATTTTACAAATTGATGGCCAAATAGGCATTAAGTGACGCAGCAAAAGTAAGTGCCTCACAGAAGGAGTACATCCATCACACGGGTAGTAGAGGGAATCGTAGGGTTGCAATAGAAATCGAGAAGAGGAAAAGAAAGGCTAAAATTGACAAGCTTTTGGATGAAGGTCACAGTGTAGAAGAAACGGAGGCTTTAGTTCAAATCACGGATTTCAAACCGGACCGCTCGGAGGTGTTCCTTGAAGCTAACTGGGACAAGAAATTATCAACC
Organism: Rubia yunnanensis; assembly: GCA_037428765.1. Lineage (NCBI taxonomy): Eukaryota > Viridiplantae > Streptophyta > Magnoliopsida > Gentianales > Rubiaceae > Rubia > Rubia yunnanensis. The sequence goes on along the minus strand of CM075069.1, from coordinate 39,870,598 downwards.
TACACCAATGACTCTGTTAAAAGAGCAGCCCCTACTATTGTGAGCATAATTCATAATTGATTCTATCTCTATTAATATTCTCATATGTAATGCATAGTAATTGGCTAATATATGTTTTGTTTCCTAGAAATCCCTTTTGGATAAGAAGCAAATGGGAGATTTGGTTATACAAGGAAAAGAAGATATTCTCGTTCAAGCAACTAGGAAGAAGGATCATGGGGGTCGTTGGAGAGGTTGCTCTACAACGTCCAAGGTGAACGAGGCCCTACCACATATGGCTGTGACTCGTTACGCATCTAGTCGATGTGGGAGCACAAACACAAAACCATCTGAGGAAATCTCAAATTCAAACAAACTACCAACAGATGTCATCGAGCTTAAGGAAAGATTTGTTGCCTTATTTGAGGCCCAAACAAATTGGCTAGCTGGACAATTGGGTAAAGCTATTCCCTCAAACTTGGATGCCCGTAATTTCCTTGTTACATCTTCCACCCCCGCGAATAAGGACAACCGGGGTATTCATTCCTTCGGCATCTGGATGTAGTCACCCACAAGGAACCGTAACGGATGACAAGGTATTCCATACCATGAACCTTGCTCTGTGGTTTTTAGTTTCTGGATTTCCATTTCCTGTCAAAAATGATTTTGTGGGGATACATTGACTACTATCACGTTCATTTTGGATGTTGTTAGTTTGGGCCTAGTTATATATCTTCATCTTGTTCTTTCCCACGTAAACTGTGAAAATGTCTCTTTGCCAATATAGTTTTATTTTATAGACAGTTCATGGAAGATGAACGCTGAAAGCTGCAGTGCGATCCAGCTCTCAGTCTCAGCTGAAAGCTGCAACGCTTTGCAGCCTTCAGCAGCTACATGTAGACTTCATTTCTTGTTATAATTTATTGATTGCACTTACGAAATTATTTTTTTTTTTACTTAATAACACTTACTTATTGTCCAACCTATGTATTTCCCCAATCTCTGAGTTTATTTCTGAGAAAGGAAAAAAGTGTTGCCTATATGTTTTGAACCATAATGGAGAAAGGGATGTAGCTGCATTTGGTATCTTGTTTCCAAAGGACACGGACATGGACTTACCCATCAAGTGGGAGCGAGTAAATCTTAGTGGACCTGTGATCATTCCCAAGGCACCTTTGCCGATTGAACACAAAGAATTTGAGTTTGTTACTGAGGCCATTGGATATAACATTCTATGGTCGGGAAAGCTGATAAGTGTCATTGGGCAACAAGATGATGAGGTGTGATAATTGTATTCTTCTTCTTATCGAATCATATATATCTTTCTAGATATTACTAAAACATAATATGCTGTTCATCTGCTTACGTAGAAGAACGAGCAGCAACAGCATCCGCAAGAATTGGTAGTCGACGAAGTTGGAAGTCCTCAAATAAACCTCACACCAAAATTTTCCAAGGACACTACACAGGTTAAACAAATAAGCATATTAACTGGCTATGACATCCAGATGTATATTATTAACACATTGTGTCCCTTACATGAGGCGGTGGCTAAGGAAGATACTCCGCATGGAGAGGTGGTCGCTCGATCGGTAAAAGGAGAGGTACATACCCCCAGACTACTTTATTTTGACCGATTTTTTCCAATGCATGACTAACATTTTACCCATTAGCAAGTTACAAAAGAAAATACTACATCAACGGAGAATGGGCAACCAAATCCTCCCATGTCGATTTCTAATCAGTACATATTTGTGAGAACCCATTTTAGCCTTTACATATGATCCACTTCTGAATTATATACAAATACTGGTCAACTAACATTATTAGATTCTCAATGTAATTAGGGGGTCACGGAAGATCAAGAATGCATCACTGTTGTTCAACAGATTAATGATGCTTTAAGGATATCTACACAAATATGTGGACCAAACAAAGTCTTTCGCATCAATTTCAATGCGGAGGTGTTTGGATCAGAAGAAGTCTACACTGCCATATTTACTGACAAGCTAAGACTGTTCATGAGCAGTTTGGACATAGAAGATGAAATGGAGTGGATCAGTGGGTGCCAACTTGATATATGGGCATCGTAAGAATTTGCATGGTTACATTATTTATAGATAGATGTATCATTATATTTGTTTCACTTACAATATTATTTTGCAAGATACCTTTGTGATGGGGTGGTTCATGGAGGCCACGTCCAGTTTATTCTGTCCTCTTCAAATTCAATGGCTCAAAAGGCAAATCAAACGGTGGAATTGACTGCGGGCGAGGTTTCGGCTGTCATGTGCCGCACTCAAGCGAGGATGTGCGTCTTCCCGTACAATTGAGAGTAAGTTCCATTTGTTTTCTGAGTTGCTAGTCCTGGCCACATGGAAGTAATAGCAAACGAAATAGGCCATGCCTTAAATTGATTCATTTGTAAGTGGAACACATTCATATCATTCATTCAACTTCAATGTTTTACAAAAATGTTTGTTCACATAAATGTGTTCTTGTACGTTTCTCACTTTATTGGCTCAATTATTTACAATTAATGTTAATTAATATATTTTCATATATTGTGTGAACCCCAATTTCTGAAAATATTTTTTAATATGTTGACATAAATATGTTTTCATCGATTGTAGGATTGCAACAAAATATCGGCGGATCAATTCCGACCGAAATACCTCCTACCCTTCGAACTATACATGGAATGTCATAAACATCAATGTACGTATTATCCCATAACGTCATATTTCATCTGTCATTTTCATGTTCGTAATCGTTTCAACAAATTCTCTTTTACATCAGCACAAGATACAAAGTAATAGTTGGGAGTGTGGATACCATTGCATGTATTACATGGAAAAAAATTGTTAGCCACGTGCATGACATTGACATTATTCAGGTACGTTTTCATACATTGCTTTTATGTATATGTTATTCTCTCACATATATATCATTTTCTTAACATGTAATTTAATACATTGTTTCAGCAATTTCCAGAAGATTACACTCCACTGGGGAGCGATGAACTGCGGAGAATTGCTCTGAAATGGGTTGGTGTTTTTGCAAAATGTACTCTGCCACTTAACCGGTGCAACATACACACTTTTAGCACCGGTTTACAAACCGGTGCAAATAAATTATTTTTAAGCGGTTTAAAAACCGGTGCTAACTAAAAACCGGTGTTAAATATGCATATTTAGCACCGGTTATAAAATCGATGCTAAAAATAACCGGTGCAAAATATACAATTTTAGCACCGGTTTACAAAATGCGGTGCTAAAAAAAACTGGTGCAACAAAATAATATTTAGCACCGATTTTAAAACCGGTGTTACAAGGACAAATTTAACACCGGTTTTACATAACTCCAGTTACAAAAAAATCGGTGCTAATTTGAGTACATCATAGCACCAATTTTTTAAATCGGCGCTAAATAAAACCGATGTTAATTTTCAGAATTTAGCACCGATTTGTTCTAACCGGTGAAACCGTATCATCTGTTACTTAAGCACCAATTTTTTTACCATCCAATAATTGGTGCTACAAAGCAAAAAAATCAGTGCTACAGGTGTGTTCCCATGGTAGTGATATTAGTTACACACCTACACGTACTTATTAGTGGCGAAGAAGGCAGAGAGATTAAGGACGTAGGATATGAAAAGGTTAAATTGATGGTATAGTGGGTGAACTAAACCTAGGTACAAAACCAAAACACATGCATGCAGACAGAAGTTTAGAACTCACCAACCTCAAAACTAATGTCCAAATATGCTGGGACAAGTGCGTTTAACAGAATTGGAGACTAATGCGTGGTGTGGGTCAAACAATATCCTTTGATAAATGGTTTCGATGAGGTCGATCTTTTGTGCCGGTTCTCTCCTTGACTCATCAACTGTTTGCTACCAACGTTTGACTCTTTGTAGTTTTCACCTTGAGTTTTATATGAGCTGACTCGCCCACACTGACCAAAACACTGCTCAGTGGAATTGTATACTCTCCGTCACCCGTGATTAGTGGGTATTTTACGAATTGACAAGTAACTCTCAGTTATCCATAGTATGGATTAACCTCTAAATCAAAATCAATTCACATTAACAATCGACACTTAATCATTTTTATTACGGACTCATTAAGAGTACTAATAAGTGTGACATTTGTTACCACTGATTAGTTTTATTTTTCGACTTGATCGATTAAATCGTTGTGTTCATAATGATAACTCGAGTTGATGTATTGTTCTCGGTCTACTTGTTCAGATCATGTTTGTAGTTTTGTTTGTGATTTTATTTTTGGGTCTCCATTAAATTGGATTCGTCATATCTGTGTTTTTCAAGGTGTTTAAAGTTTGGATAACATAGATCATGGTTGGATAAAGTGGTATTACAGTTATAGAAGATACTTGTTTGGCGCAGTGATATTGATGCGTGATACGCTCCTCTCCGCCAAGTGGTCATGATTTTTGCGGGAAGCAAGTTAATATCCCCGAGGGCGATGTTACAGTTTTTTTATTGGATCTTTAATCCGTAATAGTACAAACGATCAGTCTGGTTGACATGTAATTTAGATATCCTTGCAATATGTTAGATATTGCTAGAGACTAGTTAAATTGGATGTCAGTTCCACCCATTATAATTATCGCTGGGCGTTTTCCTAACATTTTGGGATGATTGATTTTTCAAAAAAAATCATTTTTGTTCGTGATGAAATTGAAGCAAAGATCCTCATCATCTCAGGATTCTGGTGCACTAGTTCTGGTAAAGCAGAAGTTGCAGAATTCAACTGAGTGAAGAAATGAAGTGAAGGATGATATTGGCGGGTGTTCTTCATTCAAAAGTTTGGCGCCAAGTTCTTCATTTTGTCAAACGCAGCACATCTTGTCGTTTTAGTTTTCAGCTTGTTTTTTGGCATTTGCTTGTACATGTGTCTTGTATCTAGTGGATGAACGTGTATTTTCTTTTCTGTTATAACAAACAACACAGCTCATTCTGAGCTGTATGTACTGAATCAGATCCTTCTTTGTGAGAAATTGGAATGCTGTGCCATGCTTCTTTGTTTCCTCTTTTTTTCTGATTTCAGTTTAATCACTAATTTCTTCAGTTCGGGGTACAAAATAATAGAGAAATAAAATGAAAGCAACATTAGAATTGGATAATATTAAAAAAGTTTTATTGGAGGTAATACGATGGCAGCGGATTGTAGCGAAAGATAATGTATTTTGGTGATGCATTGGGTGTAATACGAATGGTTTCGCAATGAAATTGAGCCCAATCTTTCTTGTATACGAAGTAGATGTTATCTACCAAATACACCACATTCTTGATGAAACAGGTATAGATTTGCCTTTTTGGATTCCTAAAATTTTTCGCGAGTCCCTCGAAAATGTATGGATTAATCCCCTAAGTTTTCTACTTTTAGGCAATGCTAGACATTTTTAATAACATGAAATGATATCTTTATTTTAAAAAAGAAATATGATAGTTGAGATAAAAAAATAACTTTATCAAACTAAACACATGAATTTATAATTAATGATTGAATTTCACTTCCTACCTCCAAATTTTTAAAAAAATAACCCGGATACTAAAGCAAAATTCAAAACATTTGAAATATATGATGTATCACTTTGGAGTTTAAGAATTTATCGGTGTGCAATATGAAAAGTGTTTGCAAACTTTAAGGTCATACCAAATCACGTTTTGTATTTTACTATGTTACATTCTATTAAGTGTAAGTATACATATAATAATTCTAGATTTGAAAGGGAAAAAACCCCCACTCCACTGGCTTCCCTTCCGGCCAAACTCCTCACTGAAAACCACCCTCACCCACCCATTGTGACCCTTGCTCCAAACTCCTGCCGGAAGAACCTCACCCCGACCGGTGAAACTATGTCGACGCCAGCAAAATCCACCTGCCAATAAGGCCCTACTCTCGCTGGCAAATTCAATAAAATCTCACCCCAATTGAGATTTCAACCCTGCCCACTCGCACATGTCCGCCTACTCCACCACCTAAAACTCATCCAGTCTCCAACGAGAATCCAACCTTGAATGCTTGCACCCAGAATCCAATTCCGCCCCCTCCACCCCCTAAATCCCCAATCCTGACAAGAACCCACCCAAGAATTGTGTCACACGATTGCGAAATCCAACTTTAGTGAAACCTGCTCATGGAACATCACCATCTTGCTCTCAAAACACCATTGCCCCGCCATCTCGCAAAACCTCATCACCTTTCCTCTCGCGAAACTCCACGTGTCCCTCCTTCTCACGAAAGCTCAACATACATTCCTCTTGCGAAACCCCACTCGCACTCATCCTATCGCGAAACCCCACTCGCACTCATCCTATCGCGAAACCCCACTCGCACTCATCCTATCGCGAAACCCCGATCACATCCACCCGCTGACGAAATTCCATATGTGAAACTTGATCGTCAAATTGAAAAAAAACAATGTGAATTATTTGAAGAGGTTTGAATATTTTTTACAAAGTGATATATTTGAAGTTAAATTTTGATAAAATACAAATCATACGTAAATTAGATACACTGCGTGATTAATTAAGGATCATTAATTTGGGATCCATCCTTAACTATGGTCATGATATTCAATGATTGATTTTGTTCAGCTGGAGAAAATATGAACTAAGATTCTATGTAGTGGCTATCACTAACTACATCAATAGTTAGACGAGCAGAAAATTTTAAGAGTGGTTCCATCAAAACAACCGTACAGCCACGGAAAGATTATCTTTCACCCAAAAGAATTTCCATGAGCATCAATGGTATCAAAATCAAGCTTATATTATATTAATTAATCCAAGTCAGCCCAATAAATGAAAAATCAAAACAGCACGACTGTAGAAATAAAAAATTCTGATGGATTTGGTGGTGAAATTCAAGGTGGGGCACCAACCTGAAACATACTGAAGCTGATGGGATGAAAAACACTTTTTATAAAGGGTTGGTTAAAGTAGACTTCTCCCAATACCAAAACGGAGGATCAACGGTTTAGTTGCTCTACCTCATGATCTCACCTCCTAATATACTAATCTCACTCACTAAAAAAGACCATCAAAACTAACAAGAAATTGCACACATCATAACGGAGAAATTGCTCAGTGGAACTCAACCACATACAATAACCGTATCCGACCATCAAGAACTCAAAGTTAAGAAATCTGACATCAGGACATGTATACATCCTAATCCTCTCCCTGAAATGGGATGACACCATTCCTCCTGAATTCCTAATCCAACTTATATGTGGACAGGTGCCAGAACGATAAGGGGAGAAGGTGCTGCAATGCACGACATAATGACTGACTTGCAGGATGTTGCATATCGATGTAAATGATGAGAATGAATGCAAATGGAAATAACTCAGAGATGCTTAAAATGATCCGTACAAGGAAGTTACTAGACACAGGCACGGAGATGTGGCCTCGTCGGCAGCTTCTTAGTTCTTACAATCACGAATACTACAGTAGTTAGGATTTGCCCCACCTTCCACATGTACATCTCTATCTACAAACTATGGATTTGTGGTGCTGAAATCCTTAGAAGAGGTTGTACCCCTGGTCATATATTAAATCTAAGGTCCAAATCAGCTATACATGGAAAGGTATAGATACAGCACAAATGCAGTTTACACCAGATAATTACTCTCTCAATCAAGAAGTGTGAGTGCTCAGGTGCATTCATCTTCAAACTTGAGGAATACTTTGTAGGTTTATATGATTCAGTAGAAAGTCTGAAAAGAAGAGTTAAATATACATCCATCAGCAACCAGAACATAGGCTCCTACTTTAGAGGCAACATCTTTGGAATTCCTGAGGATAGTTTAATTTAGATCTATACGTGCCATGAGTTTTCGGTTCTTGTAAGGAGCAATCTTATGAGACTGCGGTTCCAAGGAGAAGTTTCTCTACATTCCCATAACTACTTGTTCAAATCTTTTATAGCTACTAAGGCTTAACACCGCCTCAAGAATAATGGCTCTGGTGATCTCCTGTATATCCACTAGCAGTATATAAAGTATGAATACTGAATACATCAGCAACGGTCATTTAGGAATCACTCCTGAATATCCTCTTTCAGATGCTCAAGTACGAGGTTTGGGTAAGGTCTAGCACCTTCTAATAGAAACTTGTTCCAACAATTCCAAATACAACAGTCTGATAAGCTTGGCAATAACGGTATCAGATTTAGATGTGAGATTCAACATCCAAAGTGAGCTAAGTCTGTCCCAAAGTGTTGAATATGGAGTATGCCACATGACTAAGCTTGATCATGTGGGCTATATCAGATGGCTATATGAACTATGGAGGCAATATGCGAAACAAGAGCGTGATTTGCAGACAACCAGATTAACAAGATCATCCTGTCTACCATAAGTATCTTATAGTGTAACCCCGTGAAACATTAACATGACATAGCATGATCTCGACACAATACGCAAGTCAAAATTGGCACTGCTGATACAAACCAACTATTAAATAACTAAAACATTCAAGCAGACACTGAAATTTCCTTTCAAATAATTAGACAAACTACAGAAAACATACCTGCCATTTATTATCAGTGTCATCATCTTTACAGTACCAGCCGCTATTATCTGCCAATCCAAATCATAACCCCGCCCCCACCCCCCAACAAACCCCAGTCACATAGCTTTCATCACCCAGAGCTCCACGATTTCCCACACTAATCATCTTCCATTTCTGCCTCAGAAACTTCCCTGTATCCACAATACTTCCTGATGAACCCAGCTCTCCTAAACCCATCTTCTGCATTCATACAATGATTCCACTCACCAATAATGATGGCCAAGAATGCATCCTTTCACTCACCACAAAAAATACCAAAATATGGTGAAAGACTGAAAGGGGAAAATGGTTGAGTAAGGGTGAGGGATAGGAAAAAGAGAAGGCATGCTTCTGGATATATCAACAGCATCCTCCTGGTAAAACACTGAGTGCTCAAGTTCTACAAGATACACAAAGTTAGCTCAATTTCTACCATCATTACCACCATAGAACTAGACCATACCAACAGAAGCCAAAAACGTAATCCAGTGTTAGATGATTATGACCATCTTTGATTCTCTATAAAAATAACCGAAAACTGAAACAAACAAACAAAACATTTTTTCTATATCAAGTAAAAACCAACCAAACATGGTTGCAAACAAAAGAGAAATAAAAACCTTGCAAATTTGATTGATACGAACCGGTGAAATCTTCATAACATTTAGAAAGAAAAGGAAAAAAACAATCACGGTGTAATAACCATCTCTATCATAGTACCTGAAACTAAAAGAAAAGGCAATCTTTTTTCCCAGTTCAAGTTAAAACCACCGCATCTCATCACAAACAAAAATATGCCAAAGATAAACCCAAGAGTAAACTTCAAACGGATCTCATAGTCACCACAAAGAAATTATCAGTAGTCCACGAAACATTGAGCCTTTTCACATCTGCTGAACACACCAGGTTCTTATTGCTAGCTAAAGCATGAATAATAATTACACAGTCAATAAGGAGCCCTAATTCAAATACACCTAGTGATGAGACAAATGAAGGCGGAAACAAAGGTGTTCTACTTCATAAGATGAATAACAAGAGGCAAACATTTATCCAATCTTCACAACTCCTAAGATCAACTCAAATGATCCCAGTTCCTAAATTGGATTGATTTTAGTTGAAGCAGCTTCATACGCATATTATCATGCATGTATACCTTCATGAAGAAATGCATGACTTCAATCGCGCTAATAAAACCATAATTGGTGCGAAAAGCCGTCCCTGAGCAAAACAAAAGAGCATCCAAGAATGAAAACCTAAGGATTCCATACAATTACCATAACAACCAAGCATAGAATTCAAAAGAGCTAGATCAAAATTTTCATAATAATAAACTGAATAGCTGGTAACACTCATACATCACAATTTCTCCTCACAGCACTTCCATACCAATCTTCAGTCCTTCAAACGAAAACATTACAATAAAACTAAAACTAATTTCAAAACCTCTCGGCCAGTCGGGCACTGACAGCTCGAAGCTTTGAATAAACCTTGCCAGCAGGCGACCCCATGATCAGACTGCACAGAGAATCCCTCGCAACCTTAATATTAGCAAAAGAACCCAATATATGAATCTTGGTGTCCGCAAGAACAATCCTCGTCTTCGTCGAATTCTCAATGGCAAACTTCGTCTTTCCCCCCTTCCCCGACAGCCTCCCAATCGCCCTAGACAAATGCTCCCCTTTCAAGGTCTTCACGTCCTTTATTTCGAAGGACTCGATGTAGAGCTCGTCCAGCCGGAGCAGCGAAACGGCGTCGCACACGTCGAAGCCGAGCATGAAGGCGTGGACGAAGTCGGCGCACTTCTGGAGGTTGCTGACGTCAGGGGTGTCCCTGCGGGTCTTGAGCTCCACCTTCCGGGCCTTGAGGTTCATTCGGATATCCACTTTCATCTGGTCGAATACCGGCGTGTAGATGTCCATCCACGCTTTCTTCAACGGCGTGTACCGGTGCGGCGGCACACCGACTTTGCGGAACTGGACCTCGCCGGAGGATATCTCGTGAGCTTTCAACGGCTGAAAAAGGGGCTTGGCGGGCACATCAACCTCCATTGTTTTGGCTCTAAGGACGGAGATTGATCGCCTGGTAACCTGCAGCAGCTGGAAGAGGAGTGATGTAGGGTTTTTCTGTGCTGTTTTAAGGGTTTGGAATTGGGGCATGGTTATTGTTCTGTGGACTGACCTCAAACGAAGCCCAGTTTTCTTGGGCCACATAACAAGTTTGTAAATGTTATGAAGGAGGACTGAAGTGAAATCTGATTAAAGTTCAAGGGCCATTTGGTTAAGTGGTTAATAGGGGTTAGAGCATGTGTAATGGGGTTTCAGTTCGGAGCTAAAACCCATCTGAAACTTTGAAATTTCACAATGGGGGTTCCAAAAGGGTTTCAGAAATTTGGAACCAGCTCTGGATTACCTGGAACCGCTCCTGATTGAATAAAGTCTGCCATCCCACGTGACATGGGGTCCGACGCAAGGCTTCTTCATTTTTATTCCTCCCTTACTGCCATGTGGCAGCCTCTGATTAGGCCATGTGGCAGCATATGTCTCCACCTTTTTTTATACTTTTTTTTGCTATTTAAAATCTGATTTTAATATTCTAATTTTTAATATTCCAAATTTTATTTTTAAAAGAATTAAAATTAAATTTTGATTCTTTTTTAAAACCAAAATTACATTCCTTTAAACATAAAATGGTTCTTTTTAATTCTAGTTCATAAAATAATTTTTAAAAGTTGAAATTAATTTAAAATATTAAATTTTAGAAACGAAATTCAATTCAAAAATTACAAATTTATTATTAAATTCCACATTTCAATTTATTTGGATGGAAAAATTTATTTATATTAAATATTAAAGGTATAATTAATGAGTAGAATAGAGAAAATCAAATGGGGTCCATGAAATAGTTGCAAAAGGGTTTCAACCATTGTGGAGAGGAAAATTGAATTGTTTTTTTTTGTGGTTTTAGGTGCTGAAGTGGAGGAGAAATGTTGAATATTTAATAAATTGAAACCACAAGAGCAGTTTCAGAGCGATTTTGTTATTGTACATGGTCTTATGACATGTGCAATGGAGGTTTCTTTGTGGTCTCTTTCTATAAAGAGACCACAAAAAACCCTCAAATAGATCACAAAGCCCCACAATGTGGGTCTCTAAAAAAAGACCATCACGTGGTCTCTTGGACGTGGTCTCTAGTCCAATAGACCACTCCCAAGGCTCTATTCTCATGTGCATGAGCTCATATTCCCACATTCTACTTCTATTTTGTCATTCCAAAATTTTATTTACAAATGTCATATTTTAAAATTTATTTCTTTTATTTGGTTTAATTGATAAAATAATTTAAAAGTTAAATCACTCTTGTGGTTTCTTCCTATTAAATATTCAATCTCTTTCTTCCACATCACCAAAAATAACCACAAAGGGACCACTCCATTATTACCTTCACAATGGTAGAGACTACTAAGAGACCACTCCATGGACTCCACTTGATCTTCTCTATCATACTCATAAACTTTATCATTAATATTTACTTAAAATAAATTTCCTACCCAAAATAAATTGAAATGTAAAATTTAATGATACAATTTTAATTTTAATTTCATTATTTTAAATTTTATTTTTTAAATTTAATTTGTTTTTTAATATTATTTTATCTATTGAAATCAGATTAATAATGAAATATATACTTTTTTAAATGACATTCGCAATTGTTCGCTAGGACAAAAATCGAATGGGAATAAAAAAATTAGGAGTAAGGGACAAAAATGACTCATTTTCTTGCTCTACCCATGCACCTGGGCCCAATGCATGTGGGAATGTTAGCTTGGGACTGTCTATATGGCAAGAGACGAAGTTGTGGTCTTTTATTTTAGAGATCACATTTGGGGTCTCTTTGAGATCTCTTTTAAATAAGAAACCACATTATACATGCTCTTATAAAATTTAAATTTAAAAGATGTCTAGTATTTTAATTAAATGAAAATAATTTTAAAAAATAAACTAAATTTAAAATTAATTTTTTTAAAAAAAATTTAAATTTTAGAACTAAAAAGGTATTACTGCCTCCGGTCCTCTAACAATGTCCCACTTTCATTTTGGGATGGTCTTTTTATTATGTCTCTTTTTATTTTTGGTAAATCTTTGAATGTTTTCATCCATGCATTTTACTTTTTATACTTTCAATTCAACGTCCACCACTCCTTTTAACTTTTTATATAAAAAAAACTGCCATTTGAAAGGGAGACACAAATAGAGGACCAGAGGGAGTATTAAATTTCACATATTAATTTATTTTGGGTTGATAAAGTTATTTAAATTAAATATTGAAGGTAAAATCAATGAGTAGAATAGAGAAAACCAAGTGAGGTCTATGAAGTGGTCTCTTAGTAGTTTATACCATTGTGGAAGTAAAAATGAAGTGGTTTCTTTGTGGTTGTTTTTTGGGTGGAAAAGAGAGATTGAATATTTAATTGGAAGAAACCACAAGAGTGACTTTGTAAGGTCATTTCCACTTTGGGCATGGCTTTCCTCGCTCTTCAGCCAGGCTAGCAATTTTTTTTCTCAGCACCAGATCACCAATCTGAAATCGTCTTTCCTTCACTTTATGATTATACGCTCTTGCCACTCTGTCCATGTGTTTAGCTTTTGTGATATTTGCCAAGTTTCTTTGTTCTTCCAGTTGTCTAGTTCCAGCCTCAACATAATTGGATTGTCCATCTCCTTATAACTGCTTATCCTAATACTTGAATTTCCTATTTCTACGGGTATGATTGCTTCGTGACCGTACACCAAAGCGTATGGCATTTTCCCCGTTGGTTATCAGATGATTGTTCTATACGGCCATAGCATGTTCCATAGCTCATCCACCCATCATGTTCGCTTTCTTTCTAATCGCTTTTGTATTCCCTAAACTATGGTCCTGTTTGTCACTTCCACTAGGCCATGAGCTTGAGGATGTGCCACGGAGGTGAACTTCTGAGTATCCCAAACTTCGAACACCGGTTGGTGAACACCACACTTGTGAATTGTGTGCCATTATCCATAACAATGGTTTGCGACACTCTAAAGTGGCACACAATGTTTTTCTATACAAATATCCTAGTGGCTTCGGTTGTGGCACGTCCTAATGGCTTAGCTTCAACACACTTTGTAAAGTAATCGATTGCTGCAATGAGGAACCTAGCGTTGCTTTCTCCTCTTAGGAATGGTCCCACTAAGTCTATCCCCCACTTGTCAAATGGTCAGGCTCCGTAGATTGCTGTCAAAGTTGATTGATGCTTATGCGACAACGAAGCGTTGATTTGGCAACTCTTACACTTGAGGATGAAGTTGTGTGCATCATTGAACATAGTCGGCCAGTAGTACCCTGCTCTGATTATTTTTCTTCTATCATTCAGGCTCCCTGGTGCGTTCCACATAAGCCTTCATAAACCTCTTTTAAGATCTCAGTTGCCTTTGTTGGCCCTACACATTTTATCCATGGAGACAAGAATCCCTTTTTGTACAATGTCCTATCTTCGTAGGTGTAATAAGAGGAGCACAATTCCAACTTTCTAGCCTCCACCTTACCTTCTGGTAACGTCCTTGATGCGCCCCAATTTGCTGCTGATTCTACGCCACCGTGTGTCGTTGTCCGCCTGGCCAAAATCTGCAAGAAAAATCCCCCAGAGGTGTCTGGGAGGGAAGAGGCTCTAACGGCCAAGTAAGCAAACAGTATATAAGATTTTAATTAGGAATGAACAGTTGAGTGCGTAGGATTACCTTTAGCCTTTTTATAGGTAGGCAAGTAGGGCTACTATTTTGTTTGCTTGTGGAGCAAGTACCTACCTTGGGATGGCCCAAAAAGGAAGCTTTATCCAAGGGGTAAACCTTTGGGCCGATGGCTGGACACACATGCCACTAAGCCCGTACTATTTTTCACATTATTAATAGCCCCTAGAAAATTGAGGGTTCGGCCTTCGAATTTTATCCCTAAACTGGGGGTTCAAATCTGTGCTCGCCTCCGGAACTTCCCAACGCCTGAGGGGTATGATTTTGGCTTTGTCGTGGTAAGTTGAGGGTCCGTTCTAGGTGGGCGTCGAACTTTTCGCTCGAGCAGATAAAATGATAGAGGGTCCGACCCTCAGCTTTCTAGTCTATGCTAGGGCCTAAGGACCTGGACTACGCACCTTTTATATCCCCTGGTGGCCTTCGGGCCCCAGTAGCCCAGGGTAAAGGTTTGGGCCCTAGTTTTCCAATCTGTGTTAGGAACCGAGGGTCTCCGGTCCTTACTGGGCAGATAAGGGGGGTTTGGTCTTTAGTTTACTGATCTGTATCAGGGTCTAAGATCCGTTATCCCCACTATCTCGAATGTGTTGGCTTCAGAACTTATGTTTTTAGTCTGTGCTAAAAAGTGAAGTGTTCGAATCTTTCTACTAAAGAGTAGAGGTTTCAAAATTGCTGCTTAGTGTAAAGGGCTTCGACCTCTAGCCCTATGCTCATTGTCAGAAAGTGAGTCGTTCAAATCCTTCCAGTAAGAGATAGAGGTTTGAAATTATTATTTAGTGTAAAGGGATCCAGCTTCTAGCCTTCTGATCTTTGTTAGAAAATGAGGCGTTTAAACCCCCCCCCCCCCACTAAGGAGTAAGGGTCATGGAGTAGTGGACCCGGTCCTCTTGAGTTTTAAAGGTGTTTGCATGAAAAGTCATGAGGGGTTTGGCCCTTGGCCTCCCTGCCTTTGTTCAGGGAGCTAGGCATTCAAAATTAAAAAACTAAAACTGGGAAGTAGAAAAGTCGTCTGGTTTCAAAGCGGGAAAAGGAATTCCAGGCGGAGAGTGGAAAAGGCATGCGTGATGCTTACCCTTTCTTCTCCAAGCGCGTGGAGCCCCTGTTGAGCTTCACGCGTACCACTTCCCCATAATTACCCCAATCTACATGGCCCACTTACCCACGCAACAACTTTTTCACTCGGTGGCCCGAGGTAATAATTGCTCCCTTTTCTACTTCCTATATATACACGCAAAGACTTTCACCGTCCTTATTTTTAACTCTCAAAATTACCATAACTTCCAAACTCTTCTCTCTTTCTCTTAGAGCACTTTGCCGATGCCCTTTTTCTGTTCACATTTTTCAAGAGCTTTGGCTACCTTTTCTGGCTACTACCTAGTAAGTCCTCTGACCCTTTATCCTTTATTTTGTTTAAGGATGTCGCAAATGCCTTCATCCGAGAAGGGTACTATTCTATATTATTTCCCAGCTACTTTGGTAGCCGGCGCTGATGATTCCCAGCTCTAAGATTCCGATGATGTTCAATCTTTGGCGACCGACTATTCTTCTATGGGTTCAGGTGCTAGGTTTCCACCAAAAATGGGTACTATCAAGGTCCCGGGTCCCAAGCTGGACCTAAGTTCAGGAATATAAGGCAAGAAGGCCTTACTTTTTTGGAAGATATTAACCCCTGTTCCCGAAAGCCTAGAAACACTGGCTCCAAAGATAGCTAAGTTTTTGATGACCTTCCCTCCATGGGTGAGAATTCCAGAGGACTTGAAGTTAGAGGTCCTTTAAAAGAATGGAAATCCAAGGGATACAAGGCCCGATCGGTTCACTGTCTATGAGTGCCACTTCAAGTTCAGATTATGTTTCCCTCAACCCCCCATCCATTCTCATTTTCTGGTGGAGCATCAAGTGAGTTTATCCCAAGTGCATCCTACTGGTTATGGGATTTATGAACCGGTGCAACAGCTTAGGTGTCACTCCTTGATATGAGCTATTTAGGTTATAATATTACCTCTCCGGTAGTAGATCAGTCGTACATTTAACCGGAGGTCAGGATACAACTCTTGGGGGAATCGTGACCCTGTGAAATAGATTTTCGGATTATCCCATAAAGATCTCCACAAGCTGCAAAGGGTGGCACAAAGCCCCTATTTTTTTACTTTTGAGAAGGAGGTTGAGGATTACTTTGTTCCGGATTAGAATTTGAAGCCTAAGTTCAAGATTCCTGTCGTATATCACTCCAGAGAGTGTCGTGAAGGATAGGGATATGTTGTAGAGCAATCCCCTCGATATCTCAAAGAATTTTGACTTCGTATGGCTAGAGGAAGTATATGACTTGATCTATATTCTAGGGGGTAGTTTGGATTAAACCTCTAGTGGAGGCTGTGGAATCTATTTCCGGCAAAGGAAAAAAGAGGAGAAGCTTTCTAGGAAAGAGAAGATTTCTAAGAAGAGGACACATATCACAAAGGAGGAGGCTGCTGCAATCAAGAAGAAAGATGTAGGTGATCAGCCCTCAGAAAAAAAAAGTAAAAAAGAAGCCCTCTTTAGCTGTTGATGAAGGGGGTTCAAAGGATGTGAAGAAGTGAAAGACTGAGGGTAGCAGCGTTAAACCTTCAGAGTGTGCCTTCAAAACTGCTTAGGACGTGTCGGAGCCTACCCTAGCAGAGAACACCGAAGAGGATCCCATCGGGATCTCTTCTTCATCTTCTGAAGGTGTTTGTAGCATCCTTAGTTTTTTTTTCTACTTTTGCTTTTATCTAGCCTCTCATTTTTTTGTTGGCTAATTTGTGTTTTCCTCTTTTTCCTTTTTCTCAGTGGATTTTGCTACAACTTTTGGCTTCGGTAACGAGATGGAGGCTAAGGAAAATTTTTCAGAGGCCTCACCGGAAGCCCCATACAACCACCTTAATTTTAGCCTCGTTCGACCAGAGGATCACTCTGAGGTTCATTCAAAGTTCCTGGGTGAAGACGGTGGGAGGTAACAGGGTCACAATGGTGCCTCGACACCCCAAACTTCCCCTCAAAGGCCAAGGAATGATATTCCCCCCCCTCCGTTCAACCCCTCGGATGGATCAGGTCTCTCCGAGAATGCCAGTGCAGAGGCCGGCCCCCTCTTGAGGAAGAGCAACTTGCCTCCTCCGCATGTGGAGGGTCGCCTAACTCTTGTCCCGGAGGAACCCTTCTCAGTTTTCTTAGACTCTGTTGTCCAGGCCTATTTGACGAAGGTTCAAGAGGTTGAGCAAGCTATTGCTGAGTCTAAGGATCTTGAAGGGGAGTTGCGCGAAGCTACTTCCCATTACATGAAAGATCTGGAGAAGGTGGCCTCCAAATACAAGATGGAGCATGTTGTTCTGCCCTCACCCATCGGGCGGAGTTGGAGAAAATGACTCTTATTCACAAGGGGGAGCTTGAGAAACATGCCCTAATTCACAAGGGGGAGCTCGAGAAACAAGCCCTTGTTTACAAAAGGAAGCTCGAGGAATAGGCTACCGAGAATGACAGTCTTCTGAAAGGGCTCGAAGCAAACTTTCGGAGGCCCAGGTGGAAATTTCCAGAATGTCTAGCCTTTGCTCTCCCAAAAAATAGGCTTTGACTTTTTAGGCCTATACCAATAGGGTGGTCAAGACCCAGGGGTTCCAGGATTTTTTCTCCTCCATTTCTGCGCTCTTGGTTGGGGTTACCCAGAACAATTTGGCCCGCTCCATCTCTAAGGAAATTCCACCTCAGTATGAAACTATGCTGGATGTTTACAAGAACAATTTGGAGCCCAAACAACTGAGCCATCTTTGGTGGAAGTCTATCCAGGATGGGGGGATTAAACTCCCCTTGCTCAACCATTTGAAGGCCTCCGAAAAGTATTTCTCGGTGGAGGAGATCCGTGGCCTAGAGGTGGATGAAGACACTGAGTGGAAATAATCGGATCCCCTTATCACTTCGATATCTCAACGTAGACCTACCCATTCGCGTTCATCTCAGAAGGCATCTAGCGTAGGAAAAAATATATGAAAATTTCTTCCTTTGGGGGCTCCTAATGTACTCTTTTCTTTCCATTATCCTCATACTTATATTTTTTTTTCTTTTTTCTGTCGTAAACTTTAGTCTTGGTACCATTATCCCCCCTCTATTTGCAAAAGGGGTACCTCTTTTGATTTCTTCTTTCAAGTCATGAAGAAGTGGCATCAGCGGATCGAGGAATGGGATTGGGAGCATCAAATTGAGTCATCCC
This sequence comes from Rubia yunnanensis, assembly GCA_037428765.1. Taxonomy (NCBI): domain Eukaryota; kingdom Viridiplantae; phylum Streptophyta; class Magnoliopsida; order Gentianales; family Rubiaceae; genus Rubia; species Rubia yunnanensis. Next base: position 39,852,054 of record CM075069.1, on the reverse strand, counting down.
AATTTTGGTACAAGTCTGTCCAGCTCAAAAAGGAGCTTCAAGCAGTATATGAGGAACTGGGCATATGGCGCAGTGGTTTTCATGAAAGGCAACATGAACTCCTTGAGGCACTGGCCGTTCGAGAGAGGAAAGGGATTCCTTAGCTGCTGCTAAGGATGAAATTTTGGGAGATTTTTGATCCCTCAAAGCCCAGCACAATGAAGTTCTCAACAAGATAACCACCAAGGCTGGGTTTTATTTTATGCATGAATGTATTTCGACTGCTAAAGCCTACAAAGCCACTGGTGGAGTATCCACTTCTTAGCCAAACAAGTCCGTCAAAAGCTATCGTCGTCAGGCTCAGGTGGCTCAAGAAAATGTAGAGGTGGCTTATACGGCCTTAACGGCTTCTATCAAAAAACTTAAGCAGTGGAAAGAAGAAGTCTGAACCTATCAGCCAGACCTGGTTTCAGCTTTGGAACGAACCATTAAGAATAATCAGGCCCTCATTGCTGCCATTTGTCGGAACAAAATGAAAGTTTATAAACAGCTCTCAGAACTGTATTCAACCTACGAGGAAACGACCAATAGCCTTCGAGCATACGGGCTTCAACTCAGGACAGTTGAAGCTCCACTGATTGAAGATTTTGAAGGCTTTCTTCGAGACACTATCAATATCATGGAGCAAAAACATATTACTCAGAACCCCAAGTACCACAAAGTGTATGAAGAGGCTAGAAGGTGGCTGGATAGAGTGCAAGAAGCGAAGGCGGGAGCTTCGAGTTTCCGCACTGCCCCAAGGATAATTGAGGCCTCTAGATCAGGTGAAGCCCCTCCTCCTGTGACTTCAGCTCAAAGAGCTAACACGACTCGAAGCCACTCTTTCGCTGGTCGAGGAAGAGGTTCTTCATCTTTGGCTGATCGAAGTCGACCATAGTCTTTCGACGACGAAGAAGAACCTTTAGTTAGGAGACCCCGATGCTAAGTCTTAAGGTTCCTATCTTGTAAAAATACTTGTAATTTATTTCTATGTAACTCTAAAATAGCCATGTTGGTCTAATAATAATACGTTCTCTTTTCTCCATTGTGAAAGAATTTTTCCTCTTTTAGGTAGCGCCGTTGTCCCCGAGCTAAATTTCTTTAACTTGTTTTTCTGACCTTTTTTCAAGTGATTTACGAGGTCTTAGCGCTATGTGTAAAAACCCCTACCAAAATAGGAATTAGAGAACATGTAATAATTAAATTTTATCAAATTTTCCAATCTTTCCTTTAATTTTCCGAAATAATATATATGTATATATATAAATAATGTATATGTATATATATAAATAATTTATATGTATATATATAAATAATTTATATGTATATATAAAAATAATGTATATGTATATATATAAATAATGTATATGTATATATATAAATAATGTATATGTATATATATAAATAATGTATATGTATATATAAATAATATATATATAATAAAAATATATATATATATATACAATAATGCTAATTACAATAGGCAAATAAATAAATAAGTAAGAGAAATTACCAAGAAGAAAATATACATAATTATACATACATATATGTATAGTATATGACAATAGTAATAATAAACAAATAAATGAGTAAAGGAATAATTAAATGCAAGAAAATTACCATGAAGAAAAGCTGACAACGGATGTGGAAAATTATCCTAAGTAATTTTTGGAGCAAGTGGTATTACTGGGAAGGGAATGAACGACGGACGTGAAGGAGTTTGTCCAAAGTAATTTTGGCAAGTAGGCTTGAGGTTTACAGGAAAAAAATTTAGGTTAAGTAGGTGTCAGAACCCTATATTTTACTTAGTATAAATATCAGTGATATCCTCCCCAAAACTTACAGCCTTAAGACACGTTGAGTACCAAAATCCAGAAGGTTAAGCAGTGAAGTAGAAGCAGCGGTTGTCAAGCCAAGTTTAACTAAGGTGAGTGTTGCATCGCCCTAGCACGAATTTAGTAAAATCTAAGTTTATGTTTACATATATATATATATATAATGCCATCAGAACCCGACTCTCTCAAGCTAAACTCTCCACCTCTCGAACCCCTGCTGAAACTTTACCTCTCAAACCCCTGTTGAAGCTCTATCTCTCGAACCCCAGCCAAAATACTACCTCTCGAACCCCTGCCAAAATACTACCCCCCAAACCTCTGCCAAAATTCTTCCTCTCGAACCCCTGCCAAAACTCTACCTCTCAAACCCCTGCCACAACTCTACCTCTCGATACTAAAAATCCCACCTCTTGAACCCCCTCAAACTAATTCCCTGAAACCTTTACCCCTCGAACTAGATCCCTGAAACCTTTACCCCTCGAATATGTGTCCCTGAAGCCTTTACCCCTCGAACTAGTTCCCTGAAACCTTTACCCCTTGAATATATACCCCTCGAACCTTACCCCTCAAACTAGTACTACTGAAACCTTTACCTCTTGAACCTCACCTCTCGAACTAATATCACCAAAACCGCTACCTCTCGAACTGTACCCCTCAAACCTTACCCCTCGAACTAGTACTACTGAAACCTTTACCTCTCGAACCTTACCTCTCGAACATTACCCCTCGAACTAGTACTACTGAAACCTTTACCTCTCGAACATCACCTCTCAAACCTGTACCTCTCAAACTAATATCACTGAAACTGTTACCTCTCGAAATGTACCCCTCGAACCTTACCCCTCAAACTAGTACTACTGAAACCTTTACCTCTCGAACTCTACCTCTCAAACCTTACCTCTCGAACTAGTGCCACTAGAACCTTACCTCTCGAACCTCACCAACTGAACCCGTACCTTTAGAAATTCTCCAATAAACCTCACCACTTGAACTGATACCATTTACCACTCAAACCAGTACCACCTGATACCCATACCACTAGAACCTTCTCCACTTGAGTTCTTTGCTCGAACCTCCTACCCAACTACTCAAACTGTATATACTCGAACCCCAGTACTCAAAACCTGATACTCGAACCTTTTTACTTGATACTCTAGCCATGAGAGAGAGATATGATGGTTAAACTCAAATGATGGTATTTACTGACTGTTAAATTAAGTGTGTATTTTATCATACTATACTAGATTATCGTGAAAATGAACTCTTGAACTACTCTGATATTTTCTGTGAAAGACTGGCTTGTACTTTATCTTGCCGTGTCAAACTTGAATCATATACTGCTTTGATGACCAGCTTGTACTTTATCTTGCTGTGTCAAACTTGAATCATATACTGCTTTGATGACCGGCTTGTACTTTATCTTGCCGTGTCAAACTTTAATTAGCTGCTACCTGATTACCTGTCTATGAATTTTGGGGGCCCCGATGCGATTGTAGTTTGGTCGAAGTCGGCGGGAAACGGTACTGACCGGACCGTCTGATTAGACCAGTTACACGTGGAGTTTGGTATGCTAGCATAACCACCTGACTGATACGAGCTCGTAACTGAACACCGGCGTGAATAGAGAAAGTGAATTCTGAACTGATAGCTTTCGGGAATCACTGACTGGGTTATGTCACTTGGCAGCAACTCGGCACTAACTACCCGTATCCTTTTACTTTGTACTAGGATATACGTGGCTAGTTGTTAATGGTTAATTGTTATTTCTGTGATCACTAAAACTCAACTGGGTAAATACTGGTGATGGAACCTCACTAAGCAAGGAGCTTACCCTAGATAAACAACCCTTTCTGGTGAAGAAGAACAGTAAGAGAAGAGTGCTTGTTGTCTTTACTTCGCTTGATAAAGATCCCGGGTAAACGGCTAAGAATGTTAAAGTGAACTTTTGATTCTGTAATAGTTAGGAGAAACTTCCATTTAACATTTATAATAATACTGTTACTGTAGTAGTAAAGTTAGGTTTTTGAATTTATCTAAATCACTTCCGCATAGAACTTATCTGCTCATTACTGTTAGCACTTTCGGTAGCATGCCCAGACCCGACCCGATACTTGCGTTTGGGTTTGGGGGTGTTACACTATGTGGTTCACACAATCGAACGGGGCTTTGCTGACCTTCGTGTATTTTACCAGGCCTAAGCCTTGAGTGCTTGTTTATTTCAAATCTGTCTTAGAGATTTGTGTCCCTAAGGTCTTCGGTGGGCAATTCGGACCCTTCCAAATTGCTGGCCTGCAGGGTCAGTGTCCCTAGGGCCTTTGATGGGCAGTTTGGACCCTTTCCAAATTGTTAGCCAGTGGGATTAGTTCCCCTAAGGCGATCTCCGAATGTTCGGGGGAAACATGCTCAAAGGACATTCAAGGAGATACGTTTCAGGGATATGTGCCCCTAAGGCTTTCGGTGGGCAATTTAGACCCTTCTGAATTATTGGCCTATGGGGTCAGTGTCCCTAGGGCCTTTGGTGGGTAGTTCAGACCCTTTCCAAATTGTCAGCCGATGGGATCAGTGTCCCTAGGGCCTTCGGTGAGCAGTTCGAACCCTTTTTGAATTGTTAACCGGAGGGATTAGTGCCCCTAAGACGATCTCTGAACGTTTGAAGGGAACATGCCCGAATGACATTCGAGGAGATACGTTTCAGGAATCTATGTCCCTAAGGCCTTTGGTGGGCAGTTTTGACCCTTCCAAATTATTGGCCTACGGGGTTAGTGTCCCTGGGACCTTCAATGGGCAATTTGAACCCTTTCTGAATTGTTAGCCGGAGGGATTAGTGCCCCTAAGGTGATCTCTGAACGTCCAAGGTTTCCCGAAAGACATTCGAGGAGACCTATTTAAATTACATTTAAGGGATTTGCATCCCGAAGGTCTTCGATGGGTATTTCCCCTGACTTTATTTTTAGGAAATGCATTTTGGTTTTCTTGAAGGATCAATTATAAGGAACACAGTTCCATATAAAAAAGGGAGCCCAAAGGTACAAAGAATCCTATGGACTTAAAGCGCTAGCTGATCAAGGATATCGTCCGACCCATAGCTACTTCAAGGTGAGCTATTTGTCAACCTCACCAAGACATCTAGGATTTTTGGGCATAATATCTTCTAAGGTTTGAGACATTCCATCTGCGATGTATTGCCTCACCTTGGGGGGTTTCAAGCACATAGCTGCCTCCAAGGCCTACTTCCATAATCCCATAGGGTCCTTCCCAGTTAGCTGATAGCTTTCCCTCCGGCTCCTTTCAACTTTTCTCATTTTTTTCTCATCATGAGGTCTTCTAGAGAGAACTAAAACTTTCGGACCCTTCAGTCATGGTACCACTTAACCCTCTCTTTGATCTTGGCTTCATGAAGGGATTCTTTCTCTCTTTTCCCTTCGAGGAGGTCCAGATCCAATCGACACTACTCGTCATTAACTTCTTGGCGCTCATTGTTTATGGTGGTCCTTCGAAAGGTTGGAAGTCTCACCTCAATGTGGATATCCACCTCTGAATCGTACATTAAGCCATAGGGGGTTTCGCTCGTGGCAGACAACTCTGTTGTTCGAAATTACCAAAGCACACTTGGCAGCTCATCGATCCAACTTCCTCCTACCCCTTCAAGCTTTGAACGAATACCGTTAACAATGGTGTGATTTGTGGCCTCCACATGCCCATTTGCTCGCAGGTGGTAAACGCTGGTAACCTTTTGGAAAATTTTGTATTCCTTACACCAGCTGTTGAAGGGGTCATTGACAAATTGAGCACCATTGTCAGTTATAATCGTTCAGGGGATTCCAAAGCGGTATATGATATTTTTCCAGCAAAAACTGATCACCAACTTTCCTTTTACACCCGTTAAGGCTTCAGCCTCGACCCACTTTGTGAAGTAGTCAATGGCCACAATCAGGTATTGAAAGTGTCCAGGGGCCTCCGGGAAGGGACCCACCAAGTCGATCCCCCATTTGTCGAATGACCAAGAGCTACTGATATCCATCATCTCTTCTTAGGGGACATGGGTGATCGGCGCGTACCTTTAGCTTTGGTAATAGGTCTGGATATGCTTATGAACTTTGTCAAACATCTTGGGCCAATAATACCCAGCCAGAAGGATCTTCTTCCCTGGTAACTTCCGCAGGCACCTTCGTGAGCCTCACGAATTAGATAATCAGCCTCATCAGGGGCTATGCACCAAAGGATCGGCTGCAGGTGTCCTCAACAATATAGCATATCCTCGTGGATTATGTACTTAAGTGCTTTAATCCTAATCTTCCTTGCTTCGACAGTATCCTCCGGGAGGGTACCATCTCGAAGGTAGCCAATGATAGGCACTATCCACGAATCTTGCTCTTCTACCATCATCACCGCTGCCTCTTCATCAAAGCTTGGTTTACCCAATGTCTCCACCATCAGAGGCCCTTGAGATTGCAAGTCCAGATAAAATGAAGCCAACTTTCTCAAAGAGTCGGCCTTGTGATTTTTCTCTTGAGGGACCTGTGTGAGGGTATAATGGTGGAAATGTTCGAGAATGGGCTTCACCACTTCTAGATAGCTATGTAGGGTCCTTTCCCTAGCCTCATATTCCCCCTTGACTTGAAGGACCACAATCTGGGAAACACTGAATATATCCAAACTTCGAACGCCCAAGTGGCTATTCGAAGGCCTATGATCAGGGCTTCATATTCTAATTTGTTATTCGTGACCTTGAAGTCAAAGTGTAAGGCATAGGGGTAGTATTTCTTCTTGGGCTTGTTACCGAGATGTCTGCACCACTGCTTCCTAAATGTGACGAACCATCTACATACAACTGTCAGGCCTCTTTGGAATCTTTCTCTCCATGTACTACAATTGGTTTTGTAGTTTCTACAATGAAGTCTGCTAAATCTTAGCCCTTTATGGCTGTTCTTGGGTGGAATTGGATTTCATGCTCACCCAGTTCAATGACCCACTTCATCATTCGTCCCGAGGCCTCCAGCTTGAGAAGTACTTGCCTTATCGAATGACTTGTGAGTAAGATGATCCTATAAATTTGGAAGTACGACCGAAGGCACCTCGTAACATGGACAAGGGCCAATATAAGCTTTTCAAGGGCAGTGTATCTAGTTTCCGAACCATGAAAAACTCTACTTACAAAGTAGATAGGGTGTTGGTCTATGTCCTTTTCCTTTATCACAATTGCACTAATGGCCAAGGAGGACGCCGAGATGTACAAATAAAGACCATTCCCTTTGTCTGGCTTCATTAGGGTGGGTAAAACTTTGTAATTGGTCCTTCAACTCCTGGAAGGATTTGTCACATTTTGCTGTCCATTCGAACTTCTTGGACTTTCAAAGAACGGAAAACAATGGCAAGTGTTTTTTCGCCCTCTTCAAAAGGAATCGACTAAGGGCCGCGAAGGACCCTGTTAATATTTGGACGTCCTTTACCCACTGAGGGGGCTTCATCTGTAGTAAAGCTTCAATTTTTTTGGGTTAGCATCAATACCCCTTTCTGAGACCATAAATCCGAGGAATTTTCCCGCTCTTACCTCGATTACACACTTCGCTGGGTTTAGCTTTAGGTTGGCTTTTCAAAGCGTCTGGAATGTTTCCTCTAGGTCCAAAAGAAACTGATCAAAGCTTCTACTTTTCACCACCATATTATCTACGTATATTTCAACGTTTCTTCCAATTTGCCTTTGGAACAGCTTATCGACCAATCTCCGACAGGTGGCTCCGGCATTCTTCAGGCAGAATGGCATCTTTTTATAGAAAAATATACCTACATCTGTTATGAAAAACATCTCTGCTTATCCTCTTTTTCCATAGGTATCTGATGATAGCCTTTGTGGGCATTAAAAAAAGCCAAAACCTCATATCCCGCAATGGCTTCTACCAGTACGTCAATGGAGGGTAGGGGATAGCTGTCCTTTTGTTCTATAAAATCAATGCACATTATCCAAGCCACATCGTGCTTGGGAACCATCACTGGATTCGCTATCCATTTGGGGTAGAACAACTCTTCGATTACTTCAGCTTTAAGCAGCTTTTGAACCTCTTCTTTTATTGCCCCCGCCTTTCGAGGGCATATGATATTATCTTCTGTTTTATCGACTTTTGGAAAGGATCCACATTTATTCTGTGAACCATCGGGTGCTCCGGAACCCCTGTTAGGTCGAAGGTGTCCCAAGAAAACACATCAACATAGTTATCCAACAGGTCCTTCAGCTCTCTTTTTATCAAGGAGGGTATCATTTTTCCCACATGCACTGTTCCTTTTTCCCGAACGGCCATTGGCTCTGTGTCTGTGGGTTTGATCTCCCCATTGACCGAAGACACCCATTCATCCCTCTTAGCCTCTTTTAGCGCAATGGCTAAACAACTTCTGGCTATTGACCGATCCTCCCTTATAACTGCTACCCCCTTCTTTGTGGGGAATTTCATTGTCAGATGGTAGGGGGACTATACAGCTCGCACTTGGCACATCAAAGGTCTTCCCAATATTACGTTGTAGGGGGATACATCATCGATTACTGCAAAATTGCAATCAATCGTGACCTTTTTTTCTCCATATTTCACTATATCTGGAAGGTTATAACCCCTAACGGCAAAGCCATTTTCCCAGTAAATTCGGAGAGAGAGGAGGTTTTTCATTTCAAACTTCAGTGGCCGAACCCTAGATGATTAAAGAAATTGGAAAACATAACTTCTACCATGATCCCATTGTCGACAAACACCCTTTTAACACAGAAATCCCCAATTTTTTCTTGTATGACAATTGGATCCGCTTGGGGGGTTCGGTTAGGCACCGGGTCTGCTTCTGTGAAAGTGATCACTTCTTCTAGTCAAAACCACTTCTAAATGGGCACTCCGGGGGGCATGTACCGAGACTGTGCCTTACTGATGGTATTCAAGATTGTGCCCATCTCTTTGGTTTTGATCTGCCCTTTTTCGACATCAGGTCCATCGTTATCCCTCACCCTATTTCCTACTTGTTCAGCCTCTTTTCCTTACTATTCTTTGGCCCCTCAATTTCCTCCGTTTCTTTCGCCCTTCCAATGGCTATTCTTGTGCTTCGAAGAGGTTCCCCCCTTTGATCCTTTGGCGTAATCCTAGAGCAACCCTTCTTTAGCGCATCTTTCTATCTCTGCCTTTAGGTGGCGGCACTCATTTAAGTTGTGACCCCGTTCTTGATGGAAGTCACAGTACTTAGGTGGGTCATTCTTTCCGGGGAAATCCTTTCCTTGGGGTGGTCTTTGGAACAGGCCCTTATGGATGGAATATATTTCTGTCACAGACTTAGTTAGGGGGGCGTAGCTTTCGAAGCTCTTTTTTGAAGCCTCCGATCTCCTGGATTTACTAGGGTGCTTGGGGCCTTTTTTGCCACCTCTGTCCCCCCATCTTTTCCTTTTCGCTGCCTCTTCAATCTTGGAGTATTGTTTCACTATCTCTTATAGCTCCTACAAGGTCTCCAGCCTTTTCGCGACCAGTTTCTTGTATAGGTTGATATCGGACATCCTATTCATATATCCCAAGATTACTCCATCCTCAGTATGGTTGATCACACCGAGGCTCTCGTCTGCATATCTATGATAGTATGCCTGGGTTGACTCCCCCTACTTTTGCTTGACCTGGTAAAGTTATACCAAGGTTTTGGTAAGACTTTTCTTCTGAAAGAACTGACTTAGAAAGTCCCTTCTGAAGTCCCTATAAGAATGAAATGATCTTTTGGCCATCTTATTGAACCACTCCTAGGTCTTCCCCCAAAGGTAGCTTCTAACTAGCTTACATGTCAACTATTTATCGAAGTCTCTTGAGTTCATCAAGCTGAGGAAGGTCGGGATGAATTTTTGGGAGTTCAAATTTCTAGTGTATATGGGGAGCCCTTTGGGAGGTTTAACATCGCCAGGCCATCGGATAACCATTATGGTGGGGCTGAAGGGAGAGGCGGCAGCTTGGCTTGAAGGATCGATTAGTCTATCGAGCTCTCTCGTAAGAGGGTCACTTGACTCCCCCCCCATTCATGGATCTTCCCACTGATTTAGCCATGAGGTTTAAATCGTGAGCCCCTGGTTCGAAGCCATGTACCCCATCTGTGATCCTCTAATAGCCAATCTATATGGCATCTACTGATGCACTAGGTGATAGTGATCGTATGGGGGTATCTCCGGCCAAGACCCTGAGTGCATTTGGGCTTCAAACCCTATATTTCCACTCATTTTCCAAGGCATTGAATAAGGGATCACCAGCCTTTCAAAACTAGGGAACGAAGTTGGTACAGAATTAGCCACGGTTTGAGTGAAATAGTTTGAGGGGATCGTTGGTTGAGGCTGGTTCTGACCCCCCCCCCCCATATTCAGTGGGTGGATTGGTCCTGGAGGAGCCTGCATCCAAATTCTTTGGTTTAATGCCAGGGGGCATTGAAGGTGGGACCCACACTTGTTGCTGGGCCATCTGTTGCCAGAGCATCGGGGGTTCTACCTGATACCCGCAGATCTGAGAGTCTAGGCCAGTTGCGCCAGGTCCTACTGCGATGGGGGAATTTCACTGTTTGTTCCCCCCATCCTCTGAATGGCCCCTGTCATAGGCTCCACTTGTGAATCGGCCGTAGCCTCTGTGAATTGTAGCCCATCCTCTCTGGGCCGCCATGCCTGGTTATGTGTGGTAGGGGTTGTAATGCCCCCAACCAAGGCTCGACGCTGATATCCATCCTCCCCAAAGTATTCAGCTGCGTGATGGCTTGTGTCTGACGGCACTCGAGTCCTCTTGTTTCTAGTATCTGATCCCGAATGCTCTTCATGAGTTGGTTACCGATGCCTGAGGGGGTAGGATCCATCCGATTGGTCCCACACCCTTTTCTTTTCCAGAAAGGGGTATGTACTTCTTCTTCGGTGGCTGAAACATCTCTATCCCTCAACCGTTCGCTCCTACGCAATGAACTTTCCGTAGGGGTAGACATAAATCGCAAAATAACGTAGATATGACTCCGATGTGCCCCAATTTTCCGCCGCTTCTACGCCACCATGCACAATGCTAGAATCTGCAAGAAAAAGCCCTTGGAGGTGTTCGGGAGGAAGAGGCTCCGACGGCCAAGTAAGCAAACAGTATATAAGATTGTAAGTAGAAATGAATAGTTGAGTGTGTAGGATTAGGTAGGCAAGTAGGGCTACATTTTTGTTTGCTTGTGGAGCAAGTACTGCACCTTTGGCTGGCCTAAAAAGGAAGTTTTATCCAAGGGGTAAACCTTTGGGCCGATGGTTGGACGCATTGGCCATTAAGCCCATACGGTTTTGCACATTATCAGTCCCTTTTGCAAAGAAATCCATTAGCGGAGTTATCCAACTTGCTTCATTTTCTTGGATTGCTAGTACCAACGTTGGTGTGGTGCTTCTAACTATAACCTCCATGATGACATCCCTCTGTTGAGTAAGGGAATCAAAACCCGCAGTCGCTAGCTTGCTTAATGCGTACGACTGTGTGTTTTTGCATTGTGAGCCGTGTTTTATGTCAAAATATTCAAGCTGGGCTATGAGTTTTCGCACCTTCACCAAATATTTCATCAACTGGTCTTCTCGTACCTTATAGCAACCCCGCACTTGTTGGACTACAATTAATGAATCACTGGATACCCGAACACTTCCTACTTTCATTCTGGTCGCGAGATCTAATCCACAAATTAGAGCTACGTATTCTGCTACATTGTTGGTAAGTAAGAAGTTGAAGCGTAATGAGTATCTGTGTTCGCCCCCACTTGGGGCCACTAAAAGCAGTCCTGCTCCACATCCTTCCTTGCTTGATGCGCCATCAACAAACAATGTCCAAGCAACCTGTTCCCATTTTGTGTTACCTTTGTCAGTTATGAAGCTCTGATGGATGTTCGCTCTCTACATTTTTTCACTTGACATCTCTGCACTGAAGTCTGCCAACGCTTGAGCTTTGATTGTTGTTCTAGGTTGAAATTTTATTTCAAATTAACCTAGTTCCAGATCTCATTTTGCCAATTTATCTGAAGACTCTGGTTTGGAGAGGAAGTTCTTGATTGGGAACCCTGTGCAAACAACTATGCTGTGGCTATGAAAGTATGTTCTAAATCTTCGCGCCGAATAGACCAAAGCCAAGATTAGCTTTTCTACAGGCATGTAAGTTGTCTCTGTCTTTTGCAGGATTCTGCTGATGTAATAAACCTGATACGAATTAGGTTTCTTTCTTTATTTTTATTTATTAGGATTTTTAGAAGATAGCATTATACTTTTTTTCCATTGGGTTTTTTTAATGAGGTAGTGTGATCATTTATTTTATTTTAGAATAAGGCCCATTAATTCAGCCATGTTGGCCTTAGAAGAATTAATGTTTCGGTCATACATTTATTTTAGGTGTTAGAATATTCAGTTCTGATTTGATTAGAATTAGATTTGGTAATATTAGATAAGGCAATATTCATTCAAGATTTATCTTGAAGAAAATATAGTCATTTCTTTTAGGTAGTCTAATTAAATATGGTTTTAGCTTCTTAAAGCTGTCATAATCATTTTCAATTTCTTATTTGTATTTTTTAAAGACCATACCTATGAACTACGAATAGGGGTGGTATTCAACATTATTTTTACGTCAGACACTTTTATCAATCAAATATACAACCTTTTGAGTTCATACTCTTTGCTTGCGAGCTATTCCATTGTTGCTTGACCCCGGGGGCTAGTTAAGTATCAATAAACCTTGTAATCTGATCATAAGGGCTAGTTAGAGAGCAAGTCGAAGTTAGGCGTACCCCGAGGGCTAGACTCTTCAATTTCGTGCGAGATAGTGCGGGTTTGCAGATCCCTTTACTAGATCAAAGATATTAATTCCGCAAATTGTGAGTCTTTGCAAGGAGATTCATATCAGTTGGTATCAGAGCAAAGCGAAAGAATTCCTGGTGGCCGAAAATTAAACAGGGATTTCAAGTTTTTTTAAATTTTATTTTCAATTTTTTAAAAATAAATTCCATTAAGCCACTTCCTCCACCATACATCCATCTTCTCCGCTCATCATCTACGACAATTCCACCACCGCATCGCCATCCAATCATCTCCGACCGACCATCCGAAGCCACTGCTCCACTCTCTGCCAGTGTCTCCGACCGGTCACTGCCATCTGTAACTTCGATCTCTATCAGTTCCAACTCAAATCGCGTCGTTGCTCTGATCGAATCACCGTTGTCATTCAGTGCTCCATCAGCCTTAGATCCATCACCGCCAGTCTTCATCTCCACCAATTCGTGTCGACACCTATCGGGCCTGCTCTATTTGTTCTCTTTGTCACCGATGACAATCTTTGAATTTCGGTCAAGCAGCGCCACAGGCATTTACGAGAAGAAGAAGTTGGTGCGTGGAAAACACGCACTAGCCATCAACCGGGCATGTGAATACCACGCGCGATACAGTTAAGGCATGTCTACCTCACGCGCTTAGCTCTTGATCAGCACCTTCACCTCGCGAGGTCTCATTTTATTGTGGTATTTTAGTTTTCTCGCGAGTGGGTTTGTTTTTCGTGAGTTTTCTCACCAGCAGCCTTTTTTATCGCGGGTTGAAGCCACATCATTATCCAGTCACTGCCTAGTCAGCATTTTGTCACCGCTTTATTAGCAGTTCTTCACATGGATTCCCTGGGATGTTGATTTACAGTTTTTTTTTAAGATCGTTCATGTTTTGAGGACGAAATTTTTTGACCTCGGAGGGAATGATACGAATTAGGTTTCTTTATTTATTTTTATTTATTAGGATTTTTAGAAGATAACATCATACTCTTTTTTCCATTGGTTTTTTTTAATGAGGTAGTGTGATCATTTATTTTATTTTAGAATAAGGCCCATTAATTCAGCCATGTTGGCCTTAGAAGAATTAATGTTTCGGTCATGCATTTATTTTAGGTGTTAGAATATTTAGTTCTGATTTGATTAGAATTAGATTTGGTAATATTAGATAAGGCAATATTCATTCAAGATTTATCTTGAAGAAAATATAGTCATTTCTTTTAGGTAGTCTAATTAAATATGGTTTTAGCTTCTTAAAGCTGTCATAATCCTTTTCAATTTCTTATTTGTATTTTTTGAAGACCATACCTATGAACTACGAATAGGGGTGGTATTCAACATTATTTTTACGTCAGACACTTTTATCAATCAAATATACAACCTTTTGAGTTCATACTCTTTGCTTGCGAGCTATTCCATTGTTGCTTAACCCCGGGGGCTAGTTAAGTATCAATAAACCTTGTAATCTGATCCTAAGGGCTAGTTAGAGAGCAAGTCGAAGTTAGGCATACCCCGAGGGCTAGACTCTTCAATTTCGTGCGAGATAGTGCGGGTTTGCAGATCCCTTTACTAGATCAAAGATATTAATTCCGCAAATTGTGAGTCTTTGCAAGGAGATTCATATCAGTTGGTATCAGAGCAAAGCGAAAGAATTCCTGGTGGCCGAAAATTAAATAGGGATTTCAAGTTTTTTTGAGTTAATTTTCAATTTTTTTAAAAATAAATTCCATTAAGCCACTTCCGCCGCCATACATCCATCTTCTCCGCTCATCATCTACGACAATTCCACCACCGCACCGCCATCCAATCATCTCCGACCGACCATCCGAATCCACTGCTCCACTCTCCGCCAGTGTCTCCGACTGGTCACTGCCATCTGTAACTTCGATCTCTGTCAGTTCCAACTCAAATCACGTCATTGCTCTGATCGAATCACCATTGTCATTCAGCGCTCCATCAGCCTTAGATCCATCACCGCTGGTCTTCATCTCCACCAATTCATGTCGACACCTATCGGGCCTGCTCTATTTGTTCTCTTTGTCACCGATGACAATCTTTGAATTTCGGTCAAGCAGCGCCACAGGAATTTACGAGAAGAAGAAGTTGGTGCGTGGAAAACACGCACTAGCCATCAACCGGGCATGTGAATACCACGCACGATACAGTTAAGACGTGTCTACCTCACGCGCTCAGCTCTTGATCAGCACCTTCACCTCGCGAGGTCTCAATTTATTGTGGTATTTTAGTTTTCTCGCGAGTGGGTTTGTTTTTCGTGAGTTTTCTCACCAGCAGCCTTTTTTCTCGCGGGTTGAAGCCACATCATTATCCAGTCACTGCCTAGTCAGCATTTTGTCACCGCTTTATTAGCAGTTCTTCACACGGATGCCCTGGGATGTTGATCTACAGTTATTTTTTTAAAGATCGTTCATGTTTCGAGGACGAAATTTTTTGACCTCGGGGGGAATGATACGAATTAGGTTTCTTTATTTATTTTTATTTATTAGGATTTTTAGAAGATAACATCATACTCTTTTTTCCATTGGGTTTTTTTTAATGAGGTAGTGTGATCATTTATTTTATTTTAGAATAAGGCCCATTAATTCAGCCATGTTGGCCTTGGAAGAATTAATGTTTCGGTCATGCATATATTCAGTTCTGATTTGATTAGAATTAGATTTGGTAATATTAGATAAGGCAATATTCATTCAAGATTTATCTTGAAGAATATATAGTCATTTATTTTAGGTAGTCTAGTTAAATATGGTTTTAGTTTCTTAAAGCTGTCATAATCCTTTTCAGTTTCTTATTTGTATTTTTTGAAGACCATACCTATGAACTATAAATAGGGGTGGTATTCAACATTAATTACGTCAGACACTTTTATCAATCAAATATACAACCTTTTGAGTTCATACTCTTTGCTTGCGAGCTATTCCATTGTTGATTAATCCCGAGGGCTAGTTAAGTATCAATAAACCTTGTAATCTGATCCTGAGAGCTAGTTAGAGAGCAAGTCGAAGTTAGGCATACCTCGAGGGCTAGACTCCTGAATTTCATGCGAGATAGTGCGGGTTTGCAGATCCCTTCACTAGATCAAAGATATTAATTCCACAAATTGTGAGTCTTCGCAAGGAGATTCATATCAAAATCGAAACTTGTCTCTGCCCTTCCAAGCAAACTAACACAGAGCTGAAAACGTTTTGTGAGATTGCTAAGTACAAGTACATTGTTTCTCCAAATACGGGCGATTTCAGCGTTTGCAACGTCTGAAGCTGGTCTTTTAACCCCTTATATGCTCTCTGCCAGTCTTTGCTCCAGCTGAATTTTGTTGCCTTTCTTAGCAATTCAAAGAGTGAAAAATCTTTTCCGTAGCCTTTGATACGAAATGACTGAGTGCTGCCAATGATCCCATTAAGATTTGTACTTCTTTAACTATTTGTGGTTGGGGAAGATTCACTATAGCTTGTATCTTGTCTGGGTTAGCCTCTATACCCTTTGAGGAAACCTTTTACCCCAAGAAATTTCTAGCCCCCACTCTAACTACACACCTTTTAGGGTTGAGTTCCATTCCTATGTCCTTTAAAGTGTCCAAAGTTTCTTTCAAGTCTTCAGCGAAGTTTCCTACCTTCTTACTTTTAATCACCATATCGTTAACTTACGCTTCAATGTTTCTCCCTATTTGGTTTCTGAACGCCTTGTCAATCACTCTCTAGTATGTTGCTCCCACATTTTTTAGCCCAAAAGGCATCTTCACATAACAAAATATTTTAAAGCTTGTTATGAAGACTGGTTTCTCTTCATCGTCCGGGCTCACAAATATTTGGTAATATCTTTTGTATGCATTCAAGAAAGCCAAGACTTCGTGTCCTGAGGTCACTTCCACTAGTTGATCGATCTTTGGAAGAGGATAGGAACCCTTTGGACATGCTTTGTTCAAATTCGTGAAATCAATGCACATCCTCCAAGCACCTTCTGACTTCTTTCCAATGACTGGGTTCACTAACTAGGTTGGGTATATGACTTCCCTTATTATGCCAGCTTGCAACAACAATGTGACCTCTTCTTTGATCATTTTTAGTCTATCTCTAGCAAAGCAATGCTGTTTCTGCTTAATTGGTTTAACTGAGCTACTACATTCAACAAATGGGTAGCGATGTCTGGGCTTACTCCTCCCATATTCTGTACATCCCATGTGAACGTATCCCTATAGCTTTGCAAGATTTGAATTAGTTTTGCCTTTTGTTCTTCAGGTGGAAGATGTTTTCCAATCTTTATGCATTCGAATTCATTTTCGGCATCTAGGTTTACTAACTCCGTTTCTTCACCTAAGTTAACTGATTCATCTGAATGTTCTAGTAAGCCTCCTCTTGAAATAGTGTTAACCAGCTCCGCCTTCTCTCTTATCTTTCCTACCTTCATTGCTATAACCATGCATTGCTTGGTTGTTTGTTGGTTTCCCCTAATTTGGGGGTTGGGAATTTCATTACCATGTGATAAGGGGACCAGATTGCCTTAGCTCTGTTCATCCATGGTCTTCCAATTATGGCATTAAATGTACTTGGGGCATCCAGAAGCGCGAAGTTGCACATGATGATGCAATTTTTCCCGCTTTCCCCGATCGAAACAAGCAGCTGTATATTTCCTAGAGGCGTTTCTGCTCACCTTGTGAATCCGACCAGTGAAGATGTGGATTTTTTAGATATGTTCCCTTGAATCCCAACCTGTCAAAACAATCAACAAATAGTATCTCGATCACACTACCGTCATCTACAAAAACTCTGTGGACAGTTGCATTTTGGAATTTTGCTATGATGACCATTGGATCGTTGTGCGGCGAGGCGTTGCGTACTACATCCTCTTCACTGAAGGTAATTTCTTCGTTTGGGCGGAAGCTTTTATCAACGGGTTCTTATGGAGGGGAGTACCTTGCCTTGGCCTTCCACGCCTTGTTGGATAGCGACTCTGTGGAACTGTGTATAAAGAAGATAACTGTCTCTAGTTCTTCGCTATCCACGTTGTCTTTGTTCTCTACAACCGTCATTATTTTTTTTATGTTTAGCCATTGTCTTTGCAGTACCTTGGTTTCGTGGAGATGGGTTTAGCGTCTTGCTTGCATCTCCATACTGACTTGTTGCTTCTTTTCTATATTGGCCCAAGTTGTCATTCCTCATATTTTCTTCAATCTATCTAGTTAGGTCCCTATAGTAATCTATGTTATGTTATGCCCATGATCTTTGTGAAAGGCACAATAAAAATCTTGAGATCTTTTTTTCTGGCGGTGCGATCATTGGTGCTGGTTCTTGGAATGGATCCTTATTTGCTAGTCACATTTCTTTCTTTGTCTTTGTTAGAGGTGTATCTTGAAATGGTGAACCCCGCGAGCCAGGATCTCCTCTTCTGAAAGTGGTGTTTACTCTTCCTTTTTTAGGCCAATTTTTTTGTGAATCATCCATTGTTCGCTTCTCATCCCGTTCCTTCTCTATCTTTCAGTTGTTTGCCTCCTCTGTTCACACATGCCATTCAATCATATTCTGTAGTTCCCTTGGGTTTTCCGGTATATTCTTCGTCAGTTCCTTGTAGAATTCTCCAAATCTCGTGCCTCTTGTAAAAGCACCCAATGGCGATTGAAATGACAAATCTCAAACTTGTAGGCTCTCCGTGACAAATCGGCTATAATATTCCATGAGGCTTTCATCGCTTCGCTTGCTATATTGTTGAGATCCTCAATATTTCCAGTGAACTTCTACTTTTGGTAGAAATGTCCCAACATTAAGTCTGATAGCTGTGCCCAAGACTTGATACTTCCATGTGGAATGTCTTCGTACCACGTAATCGCAGTGCCTGATAGAAAGATGGGGAATGCATTGCAAACTAGTTCTATATCCGCGTCCTAGAATCTCATGTTGTTTCTATATGAATGTAAGAACTCTTTTGGATCCGTGGTACCATCATAGACTTTAATGTGTAGAGGAAGCTTGAAATATTTAGGCATCCTAAAGTCTCGTAAATGTGGTGCGAGAGGCGACTTATCTGTATCATCTCCTGCGACAATGTCACACAACTCTTCTTCATAGCAGAGACGTTCGCACTCTTGATTTGCACTTTACTCTGGCCTTGGAGGTTTTGGCCTCATAGTCTTCAAGAATTGACCATAAAGATCCTCCCTGTTCACTTTGAAGAATGCTTCGAGTGCCCATTTTTCCTTATCACGGCCTAGAGATTCTTCCTCCCCCGCTTCTTCTTTACTAAACCCTTTCTCTTTATTAGGTGTATGATGCTACTGCTGGTGTGTTCCCTCATTTTATCCCAGCATTTGCTCTTGTGACTGATGGTTGTGGCTTTTTGCACTCCTAGTGAACAACATTGCTTACCTGAGCAGCCTGGAAATGAAAGGGGAAAAAATTTATGTTCCCCACAGTCGGTGCCAAATAATGTGGTAGCCTGTCCAGGTAACCTCTTCTTGGTTCACTTGCTTCAATTCTTTTACCTATGAATGCATACTCGGAAGTGATTCCAGGAGAGCACCTCCGACGATCAAGTCAGTTATCTCTTCAAGAAATGAAGTTTCTCTATTTTGTAGTGCTTACCTTAGCTTTTATAGAGCTTGTTGTATTTATAGGCTCATTCCCTTTGCAGTTCCCTGCTCTTAGGAAGTTAAGATCGTGGGCACGCCACTCCTACCGCGTTCCTTGGTCATGCCCTTTATGTTCACCGTGTGTCCGTCTTTATCGGTCCACATTCTCTGCCATGATTCATGATTCTTTTATTCACTGCATTTACCTATTCATTGTTTTGAAGTGAAGCTTGGCAGGCTAATGTTGGGTTGGGCCTAGCGAGTCTTAGCCCTTTAATTTTTGGGCCACACATACACTAGATAGCAAGACACCAGACATATTTTTTAAACCTGAAGATTGGGTTTTCTTACGTTTACACAAGTATAAACAATAATCTGTACAATATTGCAGTCATGCTAAGTTGGTTGTCCGGTATTTTGGACCTTATCAGGTCGAGAAAAGGGTAGTTGTGGCTTATCAGTTGAAACTTCCATTTGAAAGTAAGGTACATCCGGTTTTTCATGTGTCTTTGTTGAGGCAACATGTAGGAGCAGTTCCCATAAATAGACTGATTTTCCTAAAGTGGAGGAGGCTGAGTTCATTCTTTTAAAATCGAGAAAAGTGTTGCAGCGAAGAACTATTGAGGGTCCAGAAGGTCTTCTAGTGCAATGGTTGGTTGAATGGAAAGCACTGCCTACTGAGAAGGCGTCAAGGGAAAGTGCAAGTTCATATGTAATCAATTTCCAGATTTCAAGGCTTGAGGACAAGCTTATTGTAAGAGAAGGAGAGTGTTATGAACGGAGGAATGAAGTGAAATTTGATTAACGTTCAAGGGCCATTTGGTTAAGTGGTTAAAAGAGGCTAGTCTTCAACAACCAACGCCAAAATTATGTGCATTCCATTGAGCTAAAAGGAAGTTGGAGCTGGGATATAAGGTGGAATAGTTAGTTATCATTTTGGGTGATCAATGTAACTGAATCTTCTATTCTCATCTCAATCTTATGCTTTCTCATCTCATTCTAGTTCTTCTTCGTTAATTCGAATCTACAACACTTTGTGTTTGTGATCTTTTGGTTTAATTACATTCCGATAAGGTATGATCGCCAACTCTTACCCCTTCTAGGTTTCAAAGTCAACGGCCTAATTGACAATGCCAAACAATGACGCGTACCCCTACTAAGTTTATTCTTCCTGCCATAAATAGTAAATGATATAAGAGGCATACACATTCCTCAATTGCCTCTGGGACAAAAGGATTATCCATTCTGTGACATAATTGGTTGGGCAAGTATAGTGTTAAAAGTTGATATCATGAGGCATGACAGCTAAACTAAGATAAAAACCATCATGTTCAGCCATACCACCAGACATAGGAACCAACAAGATGCTCTAGAAAAAGTTATGGTATTCAAAGACACCAGAAAATGTCAAATTCCTAGTCTTGAGGATTCTGCAAAGTGTTACACCAACACGACCAGCACTAAGAATTAAGGGAATTGAGGTATCGTCGTTATGCCAGATGTGCCACACACAAGTGGAAACAACTTCACACATGATCCTAGAATGATAAGTTGCAAAGAGGGTGTGGTAGACATCCAGGCTAGGTTTTGAATTCAGACACAGTTACACACTCCAATTAAGAACATGGCTGGAAGAATGGTTCAAGGTTGCACCGGAAAAAGAAGACATCGATCTAACTTGTGTCATCATCTGTGCTATCTGGTGTGTAAGGGACAAGGTAACAAAAGAGCACCAACAACCATAAGTGGAGAAAATTTTAGCAATGGTCAAGGCCACACAGATTACAGAGCCCGAAAACAGCGCTACATAGCAAACATCAACGAGCGATCCAATGCACCGCAGGATGCCTTGGAAAGCATGACAAACCAGGCACCATAAGTGGGCCCAAGCGGGCAATGATTGAAGGCATTTAATTAATATGGAAGGGAGAGGAAGAACTCTTGAGCACGCAGTGTAACAACTGACAATTATAAATATGGATGCGGATTCAGAGCATTGGACGACAAAGTAGTAACAACATGGTGTGCGACACAAAGAGCAAATGCAGATCATTGACAAGGAATAAGGTCCATCCAAGTGTTATCAACGGTACAGGCAGAACTGATCGCAATACATGAGGCAATGGTTCAAGCTAGACATCGAGCAACAACACATATCTTTCTAGGCACTGACTGCGAGATGCCTCTTAACCACATCCACAACCTCTCAAATGTCCCACTAAGGCTCAAAGACCCAGTTAGGAGTATTGTTATGTTAGCAATGGTATTTTCCAGAGCCATGTAATGGAAGTCCCTAGAACGATAGTGACAAATGTCCATAAACTGGCTCGTGATGTAAATGGTGAACATCGCCACCAATCCAACATGCTAATATAAATCCATGAGACCTCGTTTTTTAATTTAAAAAGTTTCATTTCATATACTTTTATATTTAAATTAAAAAAATATTTTTATGTCAT
This sequence comes from Rubia yunnanensis, assembly GCA_037428765.1. Classification (NCBI taxonomy): domain Eukaryota; kingdom Viridiplantae; phylum Streptophyta; class Magnoliopsida; order Gentianales; family Rubiaceae; genus Rubia; species Rubia yunnanensis. The sequence continues at coordinate 39,830,374 of CM075069.1, read as the reverse complement.
TATTAAACAATTATGTAAAATTTAATACCCCTCCGTCCTAGTTTAAATTGCATAATAGTTATTATTACTCTGTTCAAGAACTATGTTTGACCGTCAATATGTTTACATACGTATAACAACGCCAAATAAAAATGAGATATTTAGAAATTTTTTGGTACGATAAATTCAACAATGTCACATACGATAATAGTGTACTCCCTCTGTTTCTCTATTATTAGCACATTTTCCTTTTTGAGTTATTTCTTTTATATTGACAGACTTTTTATTTTGAGTGCGTCTCTTGAAAGACGGTCTTTCCATAAGTTATGGAAAAACCAAGGTTTAAAGTGTAAATTAGAAGAAATGAAGATAAAATTTTCGAGTTGCATGAATCGGGTTATAAACTTTATAACTACTACACGTTGCATAATAAATATTTAATATTGCAACTAAGACATTTTACCTTTTATTATTAATATTAAACTCCGTCTTTTCATAAGCCTATGGAAAGACGGTCTTTCCCCAGACTTTGCCTTTCATTTTTGGCAAGATTTCTTCAATTATATCAACTCATTATACTTTTTATTTTCTAGATTTAATTTCATCCACTTATTTTTTTTCCATCTAAATTTAATTACCTAAATCCATGATTTCACCATTAGTGAAACAGAGATTAAAAAATGTAGGTGTCCAAGAGTAATCGAAATTCCACTATTAGGAAATCAGAGGGAGTAGCCTTTTGACCCGACCCATTAATTTTTACCGTCACTATTCTCAATTCGTCTCTGACTCTGAGACACACAGTAGCACCTGCAGACATGGTTTTGTTGGGCGACGATGGCAGAGGCTACGAGCTGGCTCGGAAGCTGGAGAGCCACGGCGTGTGGCGCCCGTGGCTCGGTGACTCGCTCTATTCCACCTTCATCCACTTCCTCTCATCTCCCGCCACTTGGGACGCTTTCATGCGCGCTGACTCCGCCGCCGACTCCCCCTCCGCTAGGGCTCAGCTCAATCTCCAGCTCAGAGCTCGGGCCCTGCTTTTCGACAAAGCCTACGTCTCCCTCTTTCTTCGATCTAATCCTCAACCCTCATCGTCTTCATTTTCCTCGGTTGCAATTTCAAAACTTAACCCTAATTGTAAGCCATTTTCAAAAATTCAGTCTGGTCAATTCTCTGAAATTTATTACTTTGACGGCAATTGAGTTTTCTGGGTCCCAGATTTGCAGTTGCATGGAGATGACGTGTACTTCACTTTAGAGGAATCAGCTCAGCGCCCGGATAATGTTCTTCCTTCTGCAAATGCAGCATCCTCTAAGGTCTTAAATTAATTAAATTGTACAATTAAATGTAGGGCTTTAGGTATATTCATTTTTCTGCTCATTTTATTACCTTTTAGTATGTGTAATTTCATGGAGTTTGATGGTTTATCTTGCTTCTCTTGCACTGCGGCTGTTTTGTTATTAATTGACAGTTTATACATCAGAGTAAATCTTCTTTTGGCGGTGGATTGAGATATAATGAATCAGAAATTGGTTCTGTGTCCCAGAGATTCAAGCTTGACGAATTACCAGAAACGTGGTATGCTCAGTTTTTCGAGAAGTATAGAGCAAGTGCATCGTATAGACTTTCATCTGGGGATCAAGAAACGGAAAAAAGAACTCCTGAGCAGATGTTTACGTATCTTAGAGTGGCAGAGAAGCACAAGAGAAAGAGAATTGCATTCAAAGACGATCAGAACGCTGGGAATGCCAATTCTATGATAGAGAACGGGTCAAACAAGTTAACAGCCTCAGCTGCAGAGAACAGCAATGCAGTTGATGATGAAGCCCCATTTTTTCCTGAGACCATGTTTACGATGAATTGTGTTCCTGATAGTGCCATCTTGCAGAGACGTAGGATGCAGACCAACCAGAAAGTGGAGTTCAATGGTGTTCTGGATACCTTACCTCAAATTGTCACCAAGAGCCCCATCATGATTGAGAGGCTCGGTATTAGGGCTGATTACCTCAACATGGATACTGCAGGAAACCAAAGTAGAGGGAGGATTGGATATGATACACGTCAGAAGCTTATGAGTCAGGAGCAAGCTTCACAGTTGACACAGAAGGTTGTTGCTCAGTTTTTATCTAAAGTAGGGTTTGATGGTTCCTCTGAAGTTCCGTTGGAAGTTCTATCTCAGCTACTCAGCTGCCATGTGAGCAAATTAGGCCGTACTTTGAAGGTACTTGCTGATAGCTACAGAAAGCAATGCTCAGCCATTGAGTTGTTGAAGATGTTTCTTCAGACTACTGGATATAGGTGAATGCTCATTTCTTATATCCATTTCCAATAAGGACTTGTTTTCCTTCAGGAAAATATGCGGCTTTTGAAATCTGACCTTATGACAATGGCATCTGCATTTTATTCTGATACTAGTAATAAACCTTTCATTCTGCATGTAGTGTGTTGTAATATAAAATCTTCTGTTGAAACCGTTGGCTTGTGGGGATTGGTTGACTCTTGTGTGCTTTTGTTGATACTAGTATAAGAAGATCTTGGAATACTAATTTAGAATTTATATTGCCAGTGCTTTATGAATGCAATGGCCTAGATAGATTAAATGTATTGGTTTTGTAATACCACCACCTCATTTCTTTTCTTCTGATGTCACCAGTAATCTAGGGGTTCTATCTGAGCTTGTGAAGGATACTACAAGGAACAGTGTACCTCAAACTCAGCAACAATTACAGGCAATGCAAATGCATATGCGTATGCAATCACAACATCTGGGTGCTGTTCGGGCGTCCCCAGTCCAAGGCCCCATCCCGCAACCTCATCAGGTACTACTGGTTTAAGAAACTTTAAGAGACAATAGTATTGTCATTCTCAACATTTTGTGCAAGCTGCTATCTGTTTTTCCAATCTTCCCTGGTTTTCATTAAAAGCTGCTGATGAGGGGCATCAATTTGGCCCGAGTACTGGCAACAACACTTCACTGGGGAATTATGTGACATGGATCAAGACTATTTCTGTCAAAATTAATTGAAATAGACCCGCTGTAATATGATGAATAGCGTATTAGTTTGCCTCTTTCTTCACCATCATACTTATGTAGTTTTCTGGTTGGTTAGAATCACTACATAATCTGAGTTTGATTTATGGTTGTAGTTCCAAAATTAGATGGGCTCATCCTACAAGTCTGAAAGTGAATTGCATTTGTGTTGAAGTGCCTGATGTGATAACGTAGTACTTTATTCTCTTATAGATGACTAGGATGCAAATACAAGCTGCATTTCTGCAGCACCAGCAATTGGAAAAAATGAAAAGACGACAACCGGCAGCACCTCGTCCCAGCATGAATATGGCTATGGACAAAGACAGGCCTATGGTGGAAGTAAAGCTTGAGAATCCATCTGATTTTCCCATGGACAGTAGTACCTTTGCCACAATAGCTTCCAGGCATCCGCACCTACAGCAGCAGTTTCGGCAACAGCAACAGCCGCAGCAGCAGCAGCAACAACTCCAACAACACCAACTAGCTGCCCTCACATCATTCCATACTCAGACCAGTAATCAAATTAGACCCATAACTTCTCATCAAATTCCTCAAGTGCATTCACCGTAAGGATCCTTCAGTCCGTGATCATTAGCTAGAAAGGAGCTTTAGCAACGTAGTTACATCACACCTTAAAACATTTGCTTTCATTGCAGGAACATGGGGATGTCCAGGGCTCCTCCTGTCAAGGTTGAAGGCTTTCAAGAATTGATGGGTGGGGATGCTTCTCTGAAACATGATCCAGATGAAAACAAGCTTACATCTCCAGGAAAATAGTGAAGTATGTAATTGCCGTTTATATGCGCTGAGTTAGAAGTAGACAAATAACCACTCTTGAACATTAATCATCCGCTTCTGTGAATATGATTGAAGCATTATTTATACAGGCTGCCAGCATTGGTTAATTTTTTCTTTTCGGAAATGGTATTTGGCTTTAGCCCTAACAATGGGCCAAAGCTATGTTTGTGCCCCCCTCAAAGTTAAGTGGGGTGAGACTTCTAACTTATAGATTTCAGTTAGCTACATTCCTATTCTTTGAAAACATCAGTGTTGATTATAATTTCATGGCAAGTATGGTTGGATAGGAAGATTATAATCATGGCTGAAGTAACGTAGGTGTCAAATTCTGAAGGTCGATTGCCATGTGAACTTTAGATGCCACATGATGATCCATTACCTTTTGTGACGAGTACCTCAGTATAAACAGTTTTCACTATCGACGATAATGGCATGGTATATGGATTTTATGCTCAGTACAGCAAACCCTCGATGGGAAAAAATAGTAGCGTTTTATTAGATCAACTCAAACACGCTCATAAGGAAAAGGGCACACATTATTTCTTGGACTCACGTCGATGTTCCTCCAAATATTCGACAGCCTTGTCCAGGAAACCATCATTTAGTTCTTTGTTCCCAATAGCGTGTTCAATTCTAATGCCCCGCGTACTTGAATTTTTTCGGTTTATCTTCAACCATAACTCGCTTAAGCAAATCAGCCACTGAGTGTCTTGTGTATGAACTGTCCTGCTCGTCTCTGCACTTCTCTTGTCCTCAAGAACCCTTGCATTCAACCCTTGATCCATCACAAATGACAGCATACTAAGTGGATGATCATTCACTACTGTTTCCACGACTGATCCCCAACCGTAGTGAGTCAAGAAACCCACAACTCACTCATGGTTCAGTATCTTCAGCTGCGACGCCCAAATGCTCCAAATAGTTCCCCTTTCTTTCACCCTCTGTTCAAACCATGGGGTAGCTCAAGTTTCTTTGTTATCATTCTTCGTGGTAGAAAGTATTATTAAGGCAGGGCTGGGGATACAAAAGAAATGGATCGAAGATTTTGGTCATAAGCTTGAACGCAGGCGTAAATATCTGTTTTGGCGTAACATGTTACAAGTCTGAGGAGGAGGTCATGCTCGCAAATCCTCACGAAATAAGAGTTACTATAATGAGGGGTTTAACGAGAAATTTTCTTGCGGAGGCAAAGAGGAAGAATTTCCACAACTAAGGAAGAAGGAGAGAGGTAATGTAGAGCAGCACTAGTCCTCACAATTTGTGCTAGAACTTGCAGGAATCATAGGTTACTTTCCACAAAAATGACTGTTACAGATTCAAGCAACTGTTAAAAGAAAGGGAATGGTGGCCGAGGAGAATGGAGACGTTCCAACAATGCATATATATCACCGGAAACACGGTGTATGAGGAGGAAGCAACAAGAGGAGGTAAGTGAGATGGATTGCAAAGGTAAGCAAACAAAAGGTAAAGAAAAGCGACAACAAAAGGGGTTCAAAGGCCAATTGTTGCAGGAAAGAAAATGAAAGAGAGGACTTTGAAAGCCCAAGAGTAAAAGACTTTGAAGGTAGAGGGAGACGATGGTAGGAGATTTCCAGAACAAGAAACACAAAGCGAATAAAAAGCAAAACGCGTTATTTTCGGTAGCAAATTTGCTCCAACATATACTCCAGCTGTATCTCTATTAGTGGCACATCTGAGTGGTAGGATTTAGGAGATGATAAAGGCAAAGTCTTGGGAAAGACGGTCTTTCCACATGCTTATGGAAAGACGGGTTTGATTAGAATAATAAAAGGTAAAAGGTCTTAGTTGCAATATTAAAGTTTTAGTATGAAACATGTAGTAGTTATAAAATTTATAACCCGGTTCATGCAACCCGAAAATTTTATCTTAATTTCTTCTAAGTTACACTTTAAATCTTGGTCTTTCCATAACTTATGGAAAGACCGTCTTTCAAGAGACGGACTCGATGATAAATGAGTTGATGAAATTGAATTGAAAGAAACAAAAGTATATTGAATGACTATAATAACCTTAAACTTGTCATAATTAGAGATTGTCAATATAAAATAAACATTCCAAATTAGAATGCGTCACTATTAGTTAAACGGAGCGAGTTGATGAAATAATGAAAACATCTAATATAATACTCCCTCTGCCCTATTTCAAGGTGCAGTGTAACTATTCATTTAGTCAAAACTTCTTAAGTTTGATCACAAAATTGAATCAGTGTATAAGTATAATTACTATTGAGTGATACATTGTTAGATTCGTTATAAAACATATTTTCAAATTATCAACTTTTCACAGATTTTAATTATCCTTACCTAACAGAAGTTCCACGGCGCGTTGCGCGATATTTTTTGTTAAAACTTAGTTTAGTTAATATGTAATATATATGTCTCATATTTAGATTGAAAATTAAAATTAAACTACAAAGTTTTCAATCTAAAAATAATTATATGAATTACAAAGTGAAATAAATAATAACATACAACGAAAATGTGAAGTAAAATATAAAAGAAATATTGAATTTGTAAAGAAAAGGAAACTTATCCTTGAAAATATAAGTAAAAAAAAATATGAAAATACATGTTCATTATTAAGCCAATCATATTTTTTTACAATTACCCAACAAACCAACTGAAAACAAAATCAATTTGTGCAATAAATCTGTATGCCTATATTGTTTTGGGCAATAAATAGAAAAATATAGTGAGATAAAAATCACTCCATCGATAATCTATAAATAATAAAGTCTATGCTATCTTTCTTGTATTTAATTGTGGTTGTTTTTCGTCTTTACTTTCAATCCTTAACATCAAATTAAGTTTCACCTTCTTATTTCTTCCTCTTAAATTTTCGACTTTGTAATAAACACAAAACTATTAGGTTAGAAAAAAATAATTGAGTAATAATATATTAATTTAAAATTTTACCTTTGGAATCGTTAATTGTATTATAAACTTGATTAATCAGACCATCATCTTCTAAATGCGGCATGTCGTATACATTTTCAATTTCAGCATTTTCTCTGAAAGATATGACGGTGTATTTCATTATAATTTCACCTTCTTTCATAACAACTTTAACTTGAACTATTTATTCAGTATTTGCAATTTCATTATTGCAGTTCTCGATATAATTCTATTGATAAATATAAAATATAAATTAAATTGGTAAGTAAATATAAAAATATTACATATATAAATCACAAAAATATTCATAAATTTATCAAACCTTAGTAACTTCGTTCATTGCTTTTTCAGCGGCGAACCCAATAATTTTCAGCATTTTTACCGAAAAAAAGAATTTATAATTATTCCACTCTTATCTTTCAAGTGAGCTTAAAATTGACACCTAAATCAATTAAAATGATAATGTATTTTTAGAATAAAATTGTAAAATACTTAAATTAAAATCAATTAATCCAAAGAGATATTATTAAAATCAAGCAATTGTAAATCAAGCATGCATTTGTACTTTAAGAAAAGGAAATAATCCCTATTACACCACAATAAATATAAATAGTGCTTAATAATATATGCACATCAACACATAAATAATATACGTAATGATATATGCAATTGTAATTGGTAATATATACTTTAGAGAAATTGTATTTTAAGAACAACACTAAATGATGAATAAATTTTGAAACCTATGTTCCTCTTTGTCTTTAATTTTAATTGCTTTTTGTCTTCACTTTTAAGTTTAATGTCAAATTAAGTTGCATCTCTTTATTTTTTTCTCTTGAGTATTTGACTTTGTAATATAGTCACAAACTATTGCTTATGGAAAAATATTAGCATTAAGATATTGGTTTAAAATTTTACCTTTTGAATCTTTCAAAATATTATAAACTTAATTAACCGGAACTTCATTTTCTAATTCTAGCATGTCGACTTCATCTTCAATTTCAGCCTTGTCTCTGAAAGATATAATGGAGTATTTTGGTTTAATTTCACCTGCTCTCGTAGCAACTTTTACTTGAACTGCATATTTAGTAATTGCAATTTTATTATTGTGGTTCTCAATGTAATCCTATTAATTTTTTTAAAAAGAATAATGTAGATACAGTTGGTTAGTAGATCTAAAAAATGTACCAAATTACGTGATAAATTTATCAACTTTAGTAATTTTGTTCATTGCCTGTTCAGCAGTGAGACCCAGTAATTTTTCAGCATTTTCTCCAAAAAAGGAAACTGTGATCATTCCACTCTCATCTATCATGTGTGATTGAAATCAACACATAAATAAAAAAATTTAACTTATTATGACAGTCAGCGTACAAAGTTAATATACATGGCATGAACAAAAATATTCTTCTCGATATGTTAATCGAGGATATTTGTTATAATTTGACAGGTTATGAACATGGTAGAAGAAATGTTAATATACATCGTATGAAGTTTGAAAAGCAGAAAAAATATAATTGAAACGTAACATGATAAAAGTGAACAAAATCCAATGATAAAGGAATTGTCACAGGCGTCTTAGTTTTGGACATCCCAAATATTTTTTTTTAATACCTTATGATATGAGGAGTAATTAATAAATTAACATAACCAAATACAACTTTACCAGTGATACTAAGAAAGAGTTTGTTATTGAAAGGTAACCAATTTTTTTTCCAGTATAACTTTTAATTGGTTGGATAAAATATTACCAAATAAAGGAAAAGTGGAAAAATTCAAATTAATGCATATTATGAATTTTGTAATTTGTAATTTTGTATGGATATGTCTCTATAAATTAATATTATTTTTCGACCTGATAGATTAAATTGTTGTGTTCAACAGTTCGTGATGATCATTCGGATTTAGTTGTTTGCGTCGACGTTTTGTTCTCGATCTGGTTAAACAGATCGTGTTCTTGTAATTTTGTTGTGTTTTTGGTTAAGTTTTCCATTAATTTGGATCCTTTCAGATCTGTATTTTTCAAGGTATTTACAGATTGAAAAACGTAGATCGTACTTTGGATCAAGTGGCATTGCAGTTCTTGAAGATCCCTATTTGGCAAAATCGATGTGTGATACGCTCCTCTCTGCCAGGTGGTCATGATTTTTGTGTGAAGGAGATTAATATTTCGATGGCGGTATTACAGTTTTTATTGAATTTTTAATCTGTAACAGTACAGGCGATCAGTCTGGTTGACATGTAATTTAGATATCCTTACAATAGATTAGTGATTGCTAGAGGCTAGTAGAGTTGAAAATTCCACCTATTATAATCGTTGTTGGGCGTGTTCCCCAAGAACTATGAATGATTTAAAAAAAAAAAAATCTATATTAATCCCATTTCATTATTGTTAATGAATCGTATCTGCGACATTTTCTTTGCAAAAAAGAAAAAAGTCTTCCACTGGTTAATTTTAATTATTGTGCAATAGGGCATATTGTAGGGTGAGACAGTGCAGTCAGAATTAAAATTATTCTATCCAATGGGGGTGGTTGTGGGTTTGGTCCGTCCGAATCAGGTTATTATACTGGCTGAACACACGGGCAAATTATTCCTTACTTTTGTAGGGTGTTTTGGTCCTTATGTTTATGTTTCAATGTCTTTTGTTTAAATTTACGTCAGTTTTAATATGGGAAATATGCAAATATAACCCTATATAATTGAGAAAAAATAGAGATAATTTTGAGATAAATTTAAGTGCAAATATAACCCTAACTGCTTGAAGAAAGTGCAAATATAACCTTCTGATGACATTTCCGACGTTGACTTGAGTTTTTGGTAGTTGACCTTATCTGAAATGACAAAAAAGTCCTTGAACCAAAATTTGGATCTAAATGGACAATTTTGCCTTTGGGAAAAAAGAAGAAGAAGAGAAGTAGTGTTCAACTCCATCACCGCCTCCGACAACTCGTTGCGCCACCACCATTCAACTCCATCACCGAACAATGTTTGCCACCGTTCAACATATCCGATCACCGCCGTTTCTCCAGACACCTCCGCCGGAATATCATCACTGCCACCGCCGCCTTCGGAAGCACTCCTGAACGCGGTGGAAACAATCTCGAACTCCGTCAGCCATTGGATGCAGATTTGGTACCAATTAGATGAGAGAATGATTTTTCGTAAGGAATTGAATTATTGATAACTGAATATATAGAGAATACAATAGAGATGGAATAAGGAAAAAACTCTAATCATAATAAAACATAATCTAATCAGTAGTATGATTTATCCTAACACCCCCCTCAAGCGAAGCGTCGAATTTTCAGAGACGCAAAGCTTAGATATGAAGAACTCAAACAAAGGACGAGAAAGACTCTTGGTGAAGATATCCGTAACCAGTAGAGACGTAGGAACATGAGCAACACGAAGCTTAGCCGAAGAAATCAACTCACGAATAAAATGATAATCAATGTCAATATGCTTAGCCCGTTTATGTGCCACCGGATTCTGAGCCAAGAAGATGACACTGTTATTGTCACAAAGCAGAAGAGGCGCACCAGAAAGAGGAACATAAAGATCACTAAGTAAATGTGTCATGCAGATGACCACAGAAGCAGTGTTGGCCAAAGCAAGATACTCCGACTCAGTGCTGGACTTGGACACAGTGGGCTGTTTCTTCGCACTCCAAGAAACCAGGTTACCGCCGAAGAAGACAGCATAACCATAAGTAGAACGACGTGTCTCTAAACACCTGGCCCAATCTGCGTCAGAATAACCGAGCACCTCCGGAGAAGAAGCTGTATGAAAATTGAGACAAAAATGTAAGGTTCCCCGAACATAGCGAAGAATCCGAGTGACAGCCAAAAAATGATCTTCTCGAGGGTCTTGAAGATACTGACTAACAGAATTAACACCAAATGCCAAGTCTAGATGAGTGATGGTTAGAAATTGGAGAGCACCAACCAAAGAGCGATATAGCGTCGGATTCTTGAACTGGGACTGCTGTGAAGATCAGAATTCGGCAGAAATGGTGTAGAGACTGGCATAGCATCTAACATACCAGCCCAAGAAAGAATGTCCCGAGCGTACTTCATCTGTCCCAGAAGTCCCGAGGCAGTGGGCGTGACCTCTAAGGCAAGAAAGTAATGTAAAGCACCCAAATCTTTAATGGAAAACTCCCGGTGAGTGTGATCAATGAATTGCCGGATAAGAGTGGAATCATTGCCAGTCAAAATGATATCAACATAGACCTGAAGATACAACAATGATGAACTACGAGGCAACACAAATAGTGAAGTATCAGAAGAACTACAACGAAACCCAAGCTGCAAAAGATAAGCACTGAAATGCTAAAACCATGCTCAAGGTGCCTGCTTAAAACCATAAATGGCCTTCCATAGACAACAAACATATTATGGATGAGTGGAATCCTTATAGCCAATGGGTTGCGCCATAAAACATGAGAATCAAGAAAATCGTTAAGAAAGGCATTCTTAACGTCCAACTAATGTAGAAACAACAATAGCAAGAACTATCCAAACTATAGAAGCTTTAACCACATGGCTAAAAGTATGGTCAAAGTCAAAATCGGGAATATGAGAGAAACCCTGAGTAACCAAACGTGCCTTATGGCGATCAACCAAACCATCAGGTTTGTACTTCAGCCGATAAACCCATTTGGACCCAACAATGTTGATGTCCAGAGGGTGCGGAACAAGATCCCAAGTATGCTGACTACGAAGAGCAGCCACTCCTCATCCATGGCAGAAACCCAAGAAGGATCTTGTTTTGCAGAACAATAATCAGTCGGTTCTATCCAAGCAAGAAGAGCATGAGCATGAATATCTGAATAATCTCGGCGCTGAATAACTCTGGTGGAAGAGCGCATAACCATGCGAGAAACTGGAGCCGAAACTGGAGCGTGACCGGCCGTGACCGTGGCCGAGACGGGATGGAGTGAGCTAGGACCATCCGAGGCTATGTGTGGCAGTGCGGGAAGGATCGAGCTGGGACCAACCGAGGCCATGTGTGGTGGTGCAAGAAGGAGGCCCATGACCATCCGTGACCGCGTGGGAAGGAGGTCTGTGGCCATCCGTGGCCGCGTGGGAAGGAGGCCCACAACAGCTGAGTGCGAGCTAGCCTCGGCTGTGGCCGTACGTGGTTGGGGCAGTCCTTTCATGGCCGTGGCCATCCAAGGCCGAGGCCGTCCTGGTCATCCGTTGCTGCCGGGTGCGAGCCATCACGACTGAGCATAGACGCGGGTGAGAGACCACTAGGCGCGGGTGAGAGACCACCAAGATCGGGCGAGAGATCACCACGATCAGACACAAGATGGGATGACAGATATGAGTCAGCAGGTCGAGACGGCTCATCTTCAGGAAAGAGGATTTGAGGTGAAGATAGAGTTGAGGCTACAGGCAACGCCATCCCATGTTCTGGGTCAATAAAGGTAGAGACATCCAACCCTGAAGAGGGAGACCCAGTTCCCGAAGCCGGAGCCAGAAGAAAATAAGCCTCATCAAATTGATCATGGTGAGTAACATGAACTTTGCCAGTGGTAGGGCCGAGACACCGAAACCCCTTATACTGCTAGCTATAACCTATAAAGATACATGGAATACCACGGGGAGATAGCTTATGATCAGCAAAGGGGCGGATAAAAGGAAAAAAATCAACAACCAGAAGGATGAAAGTAACCATAGATAGGATCTCGCTGATACAAAAGACCATAAGGAGTCGATCATTGCAAAACTGGAGTAGGCAAATGGTTGATAATATAGGCAGCAGTGGTGAATGCATCATCCCAACAAGAAATTGGAAGATGGGAGTGAAAAAGCATCATGAGACCCATTTCAAAAACATGGCGATGCTTGCATTCCGCGCGTCCATTCTGTTCCGGAGTGGCCGGACAAGAAACCTGATGATGAAAACCTTTTTCTGCAAAGTGTGATCTGAGTCTTTTATTCAAAAATTCAGTGCCACCATCACTTTGAAAAACTTTAATTTTTGTAGAAAATTTATTCTCAACAAATGCCTCAAACTGCAAATAAGTGTCAACAAAATCTGATTTGCGATGAAGGGGGTACAACCAAGTGAATCTTGAAAAATCATCCACAAATAATGCATAATACGAAAAACCATTTGTAGATAAGACTGGGGAGGGACCCCATAAATCACAATGTATTAAATTAAGAACATTGTCAGCACATTTAGGGTTCTCAACAAAAGCCAACCGTTGACCTTTTTCCATAACACAGGGGGCGCAAGTATGCGGTTTAGGCAACAAAGAAGAAACTGAAAGTAAACCAGACTTATGTAAGCTAGTAATCACTGCACTAGGAACATGACCTAGGCGTTCATGCCACAACTCATATGAAGCTCGACTCTTATTATACTGCAAAACTGAAACAAATATTGCATCTCCCTTGTTCAAAATGTACAATCCATCCTCACTATGCCCCCGATCCACGACGGCCCTGGTTACTTTGTTCTGAATGAAAAAATTTTGGTCATCAAATGTAATATATCTTTGGTTAACCGACTAATAGATAGTAAATTCTTAGTAATATCAGACAAATGCAAGTTCTCAGAGACTTTTGAATCACCAATGTGAGATATCATAACTGGAGCACCATTACCAACAAGAACACGAGAATTACCAGTATAAGGAGAGAAAATGTCTAGGCCCGAGGTGGAAGTTGCCATATGACTGGTAGCACCGGAATCAAGGTACCAATCTGACAGACAAGAAGAAGTATCAGACTGCTGAGAAGGCTGATGATTTTCTGCCAAATGAGTGCTTGGCGAGCGACTAATCTATGCCTGCATCTGGTAATATGTCGCAGTATAGTGACCAAGCCGTGTGCACCAGGAACAGTGAGGATGACCACGGCCAGGAACTGAACCAACCGCCTGAGAATCGAAGAAGGACTGCAGGCCACCGCCGCACCGCCCACCAAAGCGACCGCTGCGGCCACCGCGAGAAGGCCATGCAAGGCCACCTCAAGTAGGCGTGTGATCTCATGCGCAGCCGACTTGAGGTGCGTCGCTGGTCTGGAACGCGACCTGTCTTACGGCTGGTCTTGAGTGTCCCTGTAAATTTATCAAAAAGGCCTTGTGGTTTATGGCACGGGCAAGAACATCCGCATAAAGTGGGGTTGGAACGACATTAATCAAAGGAGCAAAAAAATCTTTATTCTCAAGACCAAGAGCAGTCAATAACCATACAATTTGATCAACATTTGAAACTGGATTACCCATGACAGAGAGTTGTTCAAAAATCGCCTTAAATTTGAGATGAAGTTCATGAACCGTACCATACTTACGAATACCATGTGCATCTGCGCGAAGATGGAGAATGGTGGAGGCACTGCTATTCTGATGGATGAGACCAAGATTATCCCAGATATCTTTGGAAGTGGCACAATCTGGGAGTTCTGTGAGAACTTCAGCGGTGAGAGAGGAAAACAGGAGACTGCAGAGACGTTGATCTTTATCAACCCATTGATCATACTCTTCTTTTGCTTGTAAATAAGCCTCGTGGAGATCAACTTTGCCACTGCCACACGAAGGAGTTGTGACTGTGGCAGCAAAGGAGAGAGGCAGTGATGGTGGTGGTGGCGGTGGGAGAGTAGGACGAGGTTTAGTGCCATCAATAAAACCGTACAGACCTTGGGGATGGAGTACATAACCTGCTTGACGCTTCCAGAGAAGATAATTTGATGGAACGAGTTTGATCCGCATAGTCTGGAGCAGAGTGTTGTAGGAGAGTTTTTCTTGAGCCATAGCTGGAGAGGAGCAGCGCCTGAGAACCGCGGTAGAGAGCCACATCGGAGGGGAGTGCACCAGAGCAGAGTGGGAGCCACTGGGAGCGAAGTGGAGTGCGTCAGAGCGGAGTGGAGCCACTGGAAGCTGAGTGGAGTGCGCGGGATCGGAGTCGCTGGGAAAGACTGGGAGAAGCGGTGGCGGCCGAGGGAAAAAAAGATGGGATGCTAGGGTTTTTGGTTTTGGATCAGAAGCCTACTCTGATACCATGAGAGAATGATTTGCCGTAAGGAATTGTCTTATTGATAATTGATTATATAGAGTACAATAGAGATTGAATAAGGAAAGAACTCTAATCATAATAAAATATAATCTAATCAGTAATGTGATTTATCCTAACACATAATATATTACTCCAAAACATTACTCCAGTAATAGATGTAGGTTAGATTTGGTACTCCACAATATATTACTCCGGCAGCCATCCACAATATATTGTTGAAAAACATTGCAACAATTAGATGCAGATTCTTAAAGAAATATAGAGTCTCACAATCTTTGCCACAATAAACTGTTTCGATTTGCAATTTGGGAAATAATTTGATACCAAACCCTACACTTCTAACACGCAGCCCATAATAGCCTCGTTTTTCTTCTCTCCTCCCCAGGTGCACAACAAATTTGACGAGGGCGTAATCACCCTTATCATCTCCGACAAGCCGTCCTGTCGTCGCGCCGCCACTGTGGCTCAACAAATCCAAGCGCTGATTTGTAACATGCTAAGGTGAATTTCAGTGGTGAATTCATCTGAATTCAATTTTCCACAACTTCATCTAGCGATGAAGCCTTCCCGTCGTCGCGCCGCCACTGTGGTTCAGCGAATTGAAGGGCTGATTTGTAACACGCCGTGGCAAATTTCAGTGCCTAATTCATCTGGGTACAATTCACCACTGCTTCATCTGGCGAATTCATCTGGGTTCATTCTCTATGGTGGTGGCGGGGCTGGTGGTGGCTTCGCGTGGGGTGGTGGTGAGTCCAATTTCAAGGACTCAGTAAATTGAGTCGACTTGGGCAGTGGGTGGTGGCGGTGGGCTGGTGGCCGAGAATATGGCAGAAAATTAATTCATTAATTTTTGTATTTTGTATTTTTTACTGAGTGGAAAATTAGTCTTTTCATCTAATTCCAGCTTCAAATTGTTGGAAAAGGTTATATTTGCACATCAACTAACTATCTAAGGTTATGTTTACACTTTCAATTATCACAGGATTATATGTGCATCTTCGTGAATTATGTAGGGTTATATATGCACTTTGCTCTAATAAAAAACACTTGGCTTGCCCAAGTGGAGGGTTATGTACCCAGCCAGATGCAGTCCATCTCCATTGGTGTTGCACCCCTTTTTGTGAGACATAAATGAATGAAAAGTATCATTTTTTCAATATATATATATATATATGAAGAAGTTAATATTGATTCATTAACTCTTTTTTCCATAAATGACAAGAATCAATTTATCACTTTAATTTGTACTCCCTTAATTTGGTTACTATATAAAAGGAATACTTGGAAATTGCACGCTTGTGTCAACCGTCGTCAGGGGCATAGTGATCATTTCCCAGCAAAGCCGAACGTGTAGCCTTCTATGTGCTCTCAAGTGGCCGCCCAAAATGACGTCGTTTTGGGCACTAGTTTTGTCGTTTTGTGCACCCAATTTTGTCAAAAGTTGTGGCACCTCCATGTGCTGCTACAGAAGCTACCAGGTGGCCAACCAAAACGACATCATTTTGGGCACCCATTTGAGGGGTCGAGCTCTTAGCCCTCAAAGGGATGGAGTCTTCTTTCCTCGAAGGGGTCAAGATCTCAGCCCTCGAAGGGATGGAGTTTTCTGTACTCGAAGTGTCGAGTTCTCATCCCTTGAAGGGATGGAGTCTTCTGTCCTCGAAGGGGTCGAGATCTCAGCCCTTGAAGGGATGAAGTCTTCAGTCCTCAAAGAGATGGACTCTTCTATCCTCGAAGGGGTCTAGCTCTCAGCCCTCGAAGGGATGGACTCTTCTATCCTCGAAGGGGTCTAGCTCTCAGCCCTCAAGGGATGGACTCTTCTATCCTCGAAGGGGTCTAGCTCTCAGCCCTCGAAGAGATGAAGTCTTCTTTCCTCGAAGGGGTCTAGCTCTCAGCCCTCGAAGGAATGAAGTCTTCTTTCCTCGAAGGGGTTTAGCTCTCAGCTCTTGAAGGAATGAAGTATTCTTTCCTCGAAGGGGTCGAGATCTTAGCCCTCGAAGGGATGTAGTCTTCTTTCCTCGAAGGGGTCGACCTCTCAGCCCTCAAAGGGATGGAGTCTTCTTTCCTCAAAGGGGTCTAGCTCTCAGCCCTCGAAGGGGATATAGTCTTCAGTCCTAGAAGGGGTCGAGATCTCAGCCCTTGAAAGGATGGACTCTTCTATCCTCGAAGGGGTCTAGCTCTCAGCCCTCGAAGGGATGGACTATTTTATCCTCGAAGGGGTCTAGTTCTTAGCCCTCGAAGGGATCGACTCTTCTATCCTCAAAGAGATGGAGTCTTCTGTCCTCGAAGGGGTCTTGCTCTCACCCCTCAAAGGGATGAAGTCTTCTATCCTTGAAGGGGTCGAGATCTTAGCCCTCGAAGGGATGAATTATTTTTTCCTCGAAGGGGTTGAGATCTCATCCCTCAAAGGGATGGAGGCATCTATCCTCAAAGGGGTTGAGCTCTCAGTCCTCGAAGGGACGGACTCTTCTGTCCTCGAAGGGGTTTAGCTCTCAGCCCTCGAAGGGATGAACTCTTCTATCTTCGAAGGGGTCGATATCTCAGCCCTCGAAGGGATGGAGTCTTCTTTCCTAGAAGGGTTCTAGCTCCCAGCCTTCGAAGGGATGGACTCTTCTTTCCTCGAAATGGTCTAGCTCTCAGCCCTCGAAGGGATGGACTCTTCTGTCCTCGAAGGGGTCGAGATCTCAGCCCTCGAAGGGATGTAGTCTTCTTTCCTCGAAGGGGTTGAGATCTCAGCCCTCGAAGGGATGGAGGCTTCTATCCTCGAAGGGGTCGAGCTCTCAGCCCTCGAAGGGATGTAGTCTTCTATCCTTGAAGGGGTCAAGATCTCACCCCTCAAAGGGATGGACTCTTCTATCCTCGAATAAGTCTAGCTCTCAGCCTTCAAAGGGATGGACTCTTTTGTCCTCGAAGGGGTCTAGCTCTCAGCCCTGGAAGGGATGAACTCTTCTATCCTCGAAGGGGTCGTGATCTTAACCTTCAATGGGATGGAGTCTTCTTTCCTCGAAGGGGTCGAGATCTAAGCCCTCGAAGGGATGCATGTTTCTATCCTCGAAGGGGTCGAGCTTTTAGCCCTCGAAGGGATGGAGTCTTCTATTCTCAAAAGGGTCGAGATCTCAGCCCTCGAAGGGATGGACTCTTCTGTCCTCAAAGGGGTCTAGCTCTCAGTCCTCGAAGAGATGGAGTCTTCTATCCTCGAAGGGATGGAGTCTTCTATCCTCGAAGGGGTCAAGCTCTCAGCCCTCGAAGGGATGAAGTCTTCTTTACTTGAAGGGGTCTAGCTCTCAGCCCTCGAAGGGATGGAGTCTTCTTTCCTTGAAGGGGTTGAGCTCTCAGCCCTCGAAGGGATGGACTAATCTATCCTTGAAGGGGTCTAGCTCTCAACCCTCAAAGGGATGGAGTCTTCTGTACTCGAAGGGGTCTAGCTCCCAGTCCTCGAAGGGATGTAGTCTTCTGTCCTCGAAGGGGTTAAGCTCTTAGCCCTCGAAGGGAAGGAGTCTTCTTTCCTCGAAGGGGTCGAGCTCTCAGCCCTCGAAAGGATGGAGTCTTCTATCCTCGAAGGGATGGACTCTTCTATCCTTGCAGGGATGGAGTCTTCTTTTATTGAAGAGGTTTAGATCTCATCCCTTGAATGGATGAAGTCTTCTTTCCTCGAAGGGGTCAACCTCTCAGCCCTCGAAGAGATGGAGTCTTCTTTCCTTGAAGGGGTTGAGCTCTCAGCCCTTGAAGGGATGGAGTCTTCTATCCTCGAAGGGGCCGAGCTCTCAGCCCTCGGAGGGATGGAGTCTTCTTTCCTCGAAGGGGTCGACCTCTCAGCCCTCGAAGGGATAAAGTCTTCCTTCCTCGAAGGGGTTGAGCTCTCAGCCCTTGAAGGGATGGACTCTTCTATCCTTGAAGAGGTCTAGCTCTCAATCTTTAAAGGGATGGACTCTTCTGTCCCCGAAAGGGTCTAGCTCTCAGGCCTCGAAGGGATGGAGTTTTCTGTCCTCGAAGGGGTCGAGCTCTCAGGCCTCGAAGGATGGAGTCTTCTTTCCTTGAAGGGGTCAAGATCTCAGCCCTCGAAGGAATAGAGTCTTCTTTCCTCGAAGGGGTCGAGCTCTCAGCCCTCGAAGGGATGGAGTCTTCTATCCTCGAAGGGGTCGAGCTCTCAGCCCTCGAAGGGATGGACTCTTCTATCCTCAAAGGGATGAACTCTTCTATCCTCGAAGAGATGGAGTCTTCTTTCCTTGAAGGGGTCTAGCTCTCAGCCCTCGAAGGGGTGGAGTCTTCTTTCCTTGAAAGGGTCAAGATCTCAGCCCTCGAAGGGATGGACTCTTCTATCCTCAAAGGGGTCTAGCTCTCAACCCTCGAAGGGGTGGACTCTTCTGTCCTGGAATGGGTCTAACACTCAGTCCTCGAAGGGATGGAGTCTTCTGTCCTTGAAGGGGTCGAGCTCTCAGCCCTCGAAGAGATGGAGTCTTCTTTCTTCAAAGGGATCGAGATCTCAGCCCTCGAACAGATGTAGTCTTCTTTCCTTAAAAAGGTCGTGCTCTCAGCCATCGAAGGAATGAAGTCTTCTATCCTCAAAGGGGTCGAGCTCCCAGCCCTCGAAGGGATGGACTCTTCTATCCTCGAAGGGATGGAGTCTTCTTTCCTCGAAGGGGTCTAGCCCTCAGCCCTTGAAGGGATGGAGTCTTCTTTTCTCGAAGGGGTCAAGCTCTCTGCCCTTGAAGGGATGGACTCTTCTTTCCTCGAAGGGATCTAGCTCTCAGCCCTCGAAAGGATGAAGTCTTCTATCCTTGAAGGGGTCTAGCTCTCAGCCCTCGAAGGGATGGAGTCTTATGTTCTCGAAGGGGTCTAGATCTCATCCCTTGAAGAGATTGAGTCTTCTATCCTTGAAGGAGTCGAGCTCTCAGCCCTCGAAGAGATGGACTCTTCTATCCTCGAAGGGGTCTAGCTCTCTGCCCTCGAAGGGATAGAGTCTTCTGTCCTCGAAGGGGTCGAGCTGCCAGCCCTCGAAGGGATGGAGTCTTCTTTCCTCGAAGGGGTCGAGCTCTCAGTCCTCAAAGGGATGGAGTCTTCAATCCTCGAAGGGGTCGAGATCCCAACCCTCGAAGGTATGTACTCTTCTATCCTCAAAGGGGTCGAGATCTCAGCCCTCGAAGGGATGTAGTCTTCAGTCCTCGAAGGAGTCGAGATCTCAGCCCTCGAAGGGATGAAGTCTTCTTTCTTGGAAGGGGTCCACTGGAAGGGACAGAGTCTTCTACGCATTCGTGAAGTGAACTTTCAGGTGGAGGAGTTCCAATGGATGGGTTTGAGAGGTACCTATTCGAGAGGTACCCATTCGAGATGTAAACTTCCAGCTGGACAACCTTCACATCTCGAATCAGTACCTCTCATACCCCTCCATTTTAACCTCTCTACCTGAACCTTCACCTCTCACCATCTCCACGCTTCAATTACATGTATAATTGGTACATTTATAGCTTCAATTACAGCTCTTTTAACATTCTTATACAATTTCTATAATTTGTTATCAAGCTCACCGTGCAACGTGCGGTGTAGCCACACTAGTCCATTTGAAAGATTCAACGCTAAACTTTCACTAAGAAATTACATAAATTTGAGCCTCACTTTTATTAATATATAAAATATAGACGTGTTTCTTCTCCAACTTATTCCAATTTAACAATTTTCTATAAAAAAACTTTTTAAAATTAATATAAACGTTTTGTTAACCAAACCTAATACTATGAGCATTCTAGGAAAGAAAATTAAAAATTTAATTTCGAAATGTGTAATCAAAACAACAACTATCATTTAAAGAATCATTCATTGCGACTAATTATTACGATGCTTAAGTTTGTTTTTCTACGCAAATATTGCATTTGAATTCAAAGTTGTAGGTACAGTTGTAGTACAGAAACACTTTTGCCAAACCATGTAGTGATAGTTTTTTAGTAGATCTTTAAATAAAATCGTCACTCTGGTAGTAACTACCTAAAAGATATACATCTAACATTTTTCTTAAATGTAGGTGATGAAAGATTTAAAAAATTGAGGCAAAATAAAACTCGATTACCCGTTGATGATGCATAATATTTACAACTTCCGTGTAAATTGTGTGTTTGAACAAGGGCAAAGTTTTGGGAAAGACCATCTTTCCATAAACTTATGGAAAAGCGGGGTTTAACTAGAATAATAAAAAGTAAAAGGTCTTAGTTGCAATATTAAAATTTTATTATACAATGTGTAGTAGGTATAAAGTTTATAACCCGATTAATGCAACCCAAAAATTTTATCTTGATTTTTTCTAATTTGACTTTAAACCTTGGTCTTTCCATGCCTTATGAAAATACCGTCTTCCCAGAGACGGACTCTTGAACAAGATGATATAATTATGAGATAATGAGGTAGTATTGGAAGATCTCGAATGTATTCTTTATTTTACTAAACAAGTTCCTAAAAGGCAAAGTTTTGGGAAAAATCGTCTTTTCATATGTATATAGAAAGACAGGGTATAATTAGAACAATAAAAAATTAAAAGGTTTTAGTTGTAATATTAAAAATTTATTATGCACTGCATAGTAGCTATAAGTTTTATGACCGATTAATGCAACCCAAAACTTTATATTCATTTCTTCTAATTTGCAGTTTAAACCTTGGTCTTTCCATGACTTATGGAAAGACCATTTTTCCAGAGACTGACTCTTCCTAAAATGTTTAGAAGAAATGAAGATAAAATTTTTGGATTGCATTAATCGAGTCATAAAACTTATAACTACATCATGTTGCTAATAAAATTTTAATATTGCAACTAAAACCTTTTACATTTTTATTATTCTAATTATATTTCCCAAGATTTTGCCTTATGTTATATATTTAAAACTAACTTATACTTTTTAAAATTTAAATACATGAGAATCCATAAACATAAAAATATAATATAAAATTATAAAGTATTTATATTACAAAAACATAATTTCCAAGTTAAAAATGAGAGTCCGTCTCTTGAAAGACAGTCTTTCCATAAGTCATGGAAAGACCAAGGTTTAAAGTGTAAATTATAAAAAATGAAAATAAATTTTTTGGGTTGCATGAATCGGGTTATAAACTATATTACTACTACACGTTGCATAATAAATTTTTAATATTGCAACTTAAACCTTTTAACTTTTATTATTCTAATTAAACCACTTCTTTCCAAATACTTTGCCTAAAAATAATACAACTCTTTAATTTTTTACCGTATTTTTCAAACTAAACTAAAATTGTATTTTACCAATAATTTCCACAGTCTTCTTAAAACCTTAATGGAAAGTTATAGATATCCAGAAGTATCGGTTCATATTCTCCCATGTAAAATCAATATTAAACTAAAATTGTATTTTACCAATAATTTCCACAGTCTTCTTAAAACCTTAATGGAAAGTTATAGATATCCAGAAGTATCGGTTCATATTCTCCCATGTAAAATCAAAATATTGAATGGAATATAAGAGCATCTCAAATGCAAGTCTCTCATTAGAAAACATCAATAAATACGTAGGATTGATGATTTAAAAGTTTAAAATTTACATCCAATATAAGAGTCAACTTAGGGGGGATCTGAAACATGTAGGATTGTTGGTTTGAAAATATATTATTCACCTCCAATATAAGAGTTAATTTGGGGAGTTAATCTGAAGTGGATGACACGTGGAGTGGGGAACTCAATTAGATATTATGTATTTAGACTCTCATATTGAAGTCGTTATTCGTCAAATTATTAATTTAGGTTTTAACTTTTAATTATTTTATAATTTCAAATTTAAATATAATATTTGGATCCCAATTTAAATGTATTATTTAGATTCACAATATAAACAAATTTATTCATTTAGTTATATTATATTTATTAAAATTATATCTATTTTAATTATATCTTTTTAAATTATAATCTAAAATCAATAATGTTATAGAAACATAAAAATAAAATTTAATTTACATTAAATTTAATTAGTGTGAATTATTATTTCTTAATTTTAGTTCAACATATATTTAATATTTTAATACTTATGACAAGTTATGGTTAAATTTTAAGTGAAATTAGAGTTTCTAATTATAAAATTTAAGTATTATTTAAAATGAATGAAATTAATTGTATTATATATAAAATTGTTGTTGAATAATCTTGATAGAAAATAATTTCCTTCATATTAAAGTAATGTTAGCTCACACTCTTACAATGGAGTGAAAATTTTCAAAAAGTTCTCAACCAAATCTCTCATATCCACGTCATATTGATGCCTAATAAAATATTAAAAAATATATGTTATATTTACTCATGGCCCCCTAATTGGAGATGCTCTAAATACTTGGAAAAAAATATTGTAATCAAGGCTGTACGAAAATTCACTTTTTCATGATCATGAATTCATGATATGGGTTCTTTTATTTAATTATGAGGTATATATCTGAAGAGTAATTTGGTTCAGTCTGCCATTGATAACAGTTAAGTTGCAGCAGGGTATCATGAAGAAGAAGAAGTCTTAGTAGGAGAGACAAAATGGCTAGTGTTTTTTTTTTATCTTTTTGGTTTTTTGTTTCTTTACTGATTTTCTTATCCCACATTTTGATACACGAGTGGGCTTCATGATGTACGACCATTGGTCACAGAGTATATACATGCTCATAACCAACTCTCTTTTTGAGTAGTATAACATACCATATGATTTTCTTCTTCAATATGAAACCATTTTTACCTAAACTCTAAATTGTTCATGATAAGAAAATCTGATACCGCGATTTTGAATATGCATCTGTCTGCAACCAAATTCTTGTCATGGATCCGCTGCCGTCTGTTTCTAAAGCATACTCAATGATTGTTAAAGTTGAAAAACAAATTAGTGTTCATGATGAACACCGGGATGTTCAGAGAAATTCTGCTTTGGTTGTTAAAAGTTTTAAACCAGTGAGAGGGACTTATCCTCATCAGAGGAAGGTTTATGACAGGACTGTTGGCACTGGTAGAGAGGGCACTGTGAAAAGAACAGTTAAACGTCCATATCTTAAGTGTGATCATTGTGGAGCTCTTGGACACTTGAAGGATACCTGTTTTAAGCTCCATGGATACCCGGAATGGTGGGAAGGGAGCATAGATTCTTTTGTCAGAAACAAGATGCTGAGTACTCAGGTGGCTTATAAAGTGTCAGAACAAGAAACACTGTTTGACTCTACAGAATTAAGTCTACAAGAGATGATGGAAAAATTGCATATTCAGGTGGACAAATTGATGAAAGGGAAGATGAAAATGGATCAGCCAACACCTGTTCAAGAATCAGTCAGCTTTGCCAACTACCACGACTTTGCAGGTACTACTCTTACTCATTCTCGTCGCAATGATCACCTGTTTGAATGTGATTCATGGATAATTGATAGTGGTGTTACTAGCCACATGTGTACTTCATCCAAATACCTGACCAGTTTCAAGCCAGTAACCTCCATTACTCCTGTTTACATGCCTGACCACTCTACCAAACTAGTTCGGTTTGTAGGTTCAGTCACCATCCATCAAATCTGATTCTGCCTGATGTGTTGTGCATACCTAACTTCAAATGCAATATGATTTTGTCCACAAATTAGCCACAACTTCCCACATTGATGTCGTCTTTCTTGCCTCTTGCTGCATACTGCAGGACCACATGACTAGTCAAGTTCTGGCAGTTGCAGAGGAGTTTCATGGACTATATTTGTTGTTGAAGAAGTCCTTCAATCTCAGTGTCATAGATCAGACCATTAAGAGTTTTTCTCAATATTTCATTCCAAAGAAACCTATAGTTTTGTTTTCAAAAACTTTAGTAAATTCTATTTTTAATTGACACTACAGTTTAGAGCACCCCTCCAAACATGTAATGTCACAATTGAATACTGATATTGGTTCTATTGATGAATTTTTTCCATGTCTTGCATGTCCATTAGCAAAGTAACATCGTTTGCCTTTTCTTAATAGCACTACACATTCTACTGAACCCTTTGCCCTCATTCACATTGATTTATGGGGTCCATACAGATTACCAAGTCACAATGGTTCAAAGTATTTCCTCATTATAGTTGATGACTATAGTAGGAGTACTTGGACTTATTTGCTAAAGACTAAGGATCAAACCCATTTTTTGCTGCACTCTTTTTTGGCCATGACTCAAAATCACTTCAATCTTTCGGTCAAAACAGTTAGATCCAATAATGGCATGGAGTTTTTTAATTCTGAGTGTCTAAAACTGTTCTCAGCTTATGGCATCATACACCATAAAACCTGCCCATACACTCCCCAACAAAACAGTGTTGTTGAGCGTAAGCACAAACATTTGCTACAGGTTGTTCAATCCCTCCTTTTCCACTCACACCTACCTAATCAATTTTGGGGAGATGCCATTCTTACTACCACACATCTCATAAATATGCCACACATCTCATAAATAGGTTGCCATCTTCAGTTTTACACCGGAAATCTTCATATGAATGCTTGTTCCATAAATCACCTGATTATCGGTTATTAAGAGTGTTCGGATGTCTTGCTTTTGCCACTAATACTGTCCTTCACAAATTATGAACGTTGATCGCCCTGTGAAACACAAATTAATGTGCATATTATTTCCAAGATGAATTGCTTTTCGTGACAACTGACAAGTACAGTAGTAGAAGCGCTTGTGCAACAGACTACAACAGCATGATATTTGGATTAAAAGCTAAAAAAGGAAATCGTTTGCTGGACCAATTATTATCCAAGGGCAACAAAGGAAGTTAATTCTTGGACTGTTCACGTCGAAACTCCTTCAGATACTCCACGACTCTCTCTAGGTACCCATCATGCAATTCTTTATCCCCAAATATCTCCTTCATTTCTTTTGCTCGGTCCTTATATTTCCTCCCATCATCTTCAACCATAACTCGCTTCACCGACTCAGCCACTGAGTTTCTGGTGTACGACCCATCCCTGGGCACTTCCATCCCTACCTCATTGTCCTCAAGAATCCTAGCGTTCAACCCTTGATCAGTCACAAATGGCAGCATAATGAGTGGAAGCCCAAATGCTAACCCTTCCACACACGATCCCCAACCACAGTGAGTCAAGAACCCTCCTACCGAGTCATGACTCAGTATCTTCAACTGCGGCGCCCAGTTCTTCCAAACTACCCCTCTTCCGTTCACCCTCTCCTCAAAACCACCGGGTAGCTCTAGCGATCCCGATGAGTCCCTCAAGACCCAAAAGAAAGGCACCAAAGATAGCTCCAAACCCAGAGCCAACTCAGTGATGTCGTTTTGAGTTGGGGAGATCTCACTCCCTAAGGCCACGTAAACAACCGAACCTTTCTGTTGGCCATCAAGCCATGCTTCACTGGTATCATGGCTGCGGTTATGATCCAGATCCACCTGGGGCGGCATCAGCCCCGCTGGTATGACGGGTCGAGGGTAAATCTGGTTGAGTAACTCTAGCCATCGACCTTCGAATTCGTAGCAGTGCTTCATGATTATAACATCTGAGTTCTTGGTTATCATTCCCACCCTGTAAGCATCCGAGGCGCCTGATTCGTTCTCATTTACCGCTCCCACCATCCAGTTGGCCTCGTGGAGTTTGAAAGCCAGCTTCGACTCAAATGGCACCCATTTCGGCGGAACCACGAAGTCCTCCGCCTTGGACCTGTAATCCGTGCCGTGGATTAATATTTCCGTCGGTCCGAAAAACGAATAGGTCCAGGCGTTGATGATGCTGAAAAACGCCGTTGAAACGCCGAGATTGGCTGCAACTGAATGTACCTGTTGAAATACAAATTGGTTTGAAGACAGAAGAGAGCTAGATCTTTTAAGTTTAGTAGGAGTTACAGTACCCAGTATGGAGCGAAGTCATGAATGAGCCAGTCAGGGACGGTGTCCTCCAGGAAACCTGTGAGCTCTGGTTCGAGGCCGTCGTAGGCCTTCTTGAGGAGGGCCATTTGGAGTCCAGTGCGGATGTCCATGGTGGCCTCTGCGTTTTCCGGCAATCCATATACTCCGGGAAGTGGAAGCTTTAGTAGGGTTATAGAAGCAGCGAGATGAAGTGGGATTTGTGGGAGGCGTTGGATGTTTCTCGGGGTAGATATGAAGGTGATTTTGTGGCCCTTTGAAGCTATGAACTTGGCGAGTTCAAGAAAAGGGATGATATGACCAAAGGCTAACCATGGGAACATGGCTACATGTAACTTGGAGTCCTCCATAGCCATGGATGAATTCTCTTCGCGATATTTAAGATGCTCTCTGTGATGGCGGTATAAATTCAATCACTTACTGAATTGCCGGCCTTCGTCGAGATTCACGATTTTGCTGAGAGGAAAATTGATGTAAAATAATAAAGTAGGCATCTGAATTATTGTAGGGAGTTTGGTGGAAACTTTATGTAAAATACTATAGCCATCTGAATTATTGATAGCGAGTATTGTGGATTTGTTTACATATCTTGCCCAAGGAAGACGTAGAGTGTTGTATTACTTTTCGTACGGGTCGGGTCATTATACTATTTTTATTTATTGGATAATTATTCATTGGGTTAATGAATATAATTGAGTTATAGTTATTGAGTTTAGTTGGGTTGGATAATAGATTGTCTGTTGGATAATTTTGCGTGGGTCGAGTTGGGTTGAGTAATGGGTGATCCGTAGATAATTTCACATCATAAGATAACTAAATTTTCATAAGTTTGATTACAAATGATTTATTTTTTCCCTAATATATAATCATTTATTATATTATGTATATTATATTATATTATATTTAATAAATAAATAAATAAATAAAAATATATAAAATATTTTGGCTTTGTAAACTCGACGAAATTAACGAACAATATTAGTCGGGTTCGACCTCGAGCTCGATTATTGTACGAGCTCGAATATTGTACGAGCTCGAATGCTATATGAGATTAAGCTTGAATACTATATGAGATTGAGCTCAAATACTGTACGAACTCGAATACTGTATGAGATTGAGCACGAATACTGTACGAACTCGAATACTGTACGAGATTGAACTCGAATATTGTACGAACTCGAATACTGTACGAGATTGAGCGCGGATACTGTACGAGATTGAGTTCGAATACTGTACGAGATTGAACTCGAATATTGTACGAACTCGAATACTGCACGAGATTGAGCGCGAATACTGTACGAGATTGAGTTCGAATACTCTACGAGCTCGAATACTGTATGAGATTGAGCGCGAATACTGTATGAGATTGAGTTCGAATATTATACGAACTCGAATACTGTACGAACTTGAATACTGTACGAACTCAAATACTGCACGAGATTGAGATTGAGCTAGAATAATTTGTGAATTATAGTGAGTTTTCATGTTAAATATTACACATGCATTTAATTGAGTAATTTTGAATATTTATTTGGTATTTGTTAGGTTCCATTGAGTTAACATAATGTGGGACACATTGAGATCAAAATTTAATTATTCTCATCTCGCCCAATCCCAAAAACTAATGAGTGTTTAATACCCAATTCCATTGGATAATGACAATTTGTAACCAAAATCAGAAGAAAATATTCAATGATAATTTATTGGGTTAATTACATAATGACTTATTGGATAATATATTTTAACTCATTGGGTCATATGAGTTATCTCATGACTTACCCAATGGGTTATCCATTTAATGACCCAACTCATTTATGATCCAACTCATTATAACCCATTAATAAATGAGTTAATTGGATAAAGATCCATAGGATAATGATTTAATTGGGTTTGAATAATGGGTTGATTCAATTAACCCATTTGACGGGGCTACGTTTCGTGACGAGAATTGAGGATGAAATCAACTGTCACAAGGGCTCGGTAGTTTTGCGATTGCAGGTTTGGCATACATTGTTAAAATGATTATTGAAATACCTTTTTGGAATCACAATAAGCTAATAAGGTGTTTCATCGCTATTCCGTTTGAACTCGTTTTGGGCTTCTAAACGGCATTTAATATTTTTCGTTTTTATTTTCGATTTTCATTTTTTGTTATTCTAAATTTCATTATAGTATTTTGTCATGATCCGAAAGGAAAAAATAGAATTTTTGAGACTTAATAGTACATCAGACATAAGCTGGAAATGAAGAAGGAAGCTGAGGCTTCCTTCATCAATAGTGCTGCTTATTGTAACTGATATATGTTACACAAATAAAATACTGTTAGGAGCAGTTAGGCAAGCTGAAGGTTAGCATAAAGTTATTGATCAATATTTGTGTAGTTTGAATTGTGATTTGCACTAATTCTCTCTCCTAAACTCTTGGTTTTTTTGTAATTTTCCTTGTAAAACTCTAATCGTAATAAGTGGTATCAAAGCCAGCATTCCTCAACTGGAAGATTGTTAGAGATTGACGATTTGTTTCTCAGCGTCCCTTACATCTTCCTCAGGTCAATGATGAGCTCGATACAGAAAATTGTGAAAAGTCCATGGCAAAAGCAGAAACGGCTTAATTTTGGATGATTCAGAACCATGGAATCACATGGCCCCATTTTTTGAGAGTTCCCTTTCTAAAATTAATGCTGATGAGGGCAATGTCCGAAGGATTCTCAAAATGAAAAATTGCGGGGGCAGCTTGTTCTTGAAGCTATTTATTTGCCATTCAAAGATGATGGTGTGTAGGATAATGTTGAGAATGTCGATTCGATGCGAATGCTCCTTTTGGAACCCCATTATCGAATTTTGGAAATCCCTTACCGATGAAGATGAAGATGGATTTTACTTCGTTCTCCGATCACATAAATTTTATAAATTTCAAGTTTAAGGACAAGTTTAATATTAAGAAGGATGGGTTGTCATGATTCATAAGGGGAAAATAGACCTTTACTTAATAGTACATCATACATAAGATGAAAACGAATAAGGAGTTTGAGGCTGCATTCATCAATACCCGCTGCTTAATTTACGGTTATGAGCAGTTAGGCCAGCTGAATGTATATAAGTCGAAGGTTAGCATAGGGTTATTGATCAGTTAGATTTGCTGATCAATATTTGTGTAGTTTGGGCTTTTCATTAAGCACACAGGATGCCTCACTCGAAAGCAATCAATCACAGGAATGCTGGGAAAACACCACTCACCGAAAGCACCCCGTTAGGCCACGATTTAGGAGGGAGGAGCACATTACGCGGTCCACAATCATACGTCAAAATTCTATAAATAAGGACAAAGGACAACAAACCAAGTAAGTGACTTATGAGTAAAAAAAATACTGACATACATACTACCCTAAGTTGGCGTCGGAAATTTCTCTTCGAGGACACCCCCGGGGACTTTCTTACACAAACTCAAATAGACTGGTCTATTTGTGTTGATTTCAGATACTATGCTTACTCAAAAGGATCCCCCACATTGGTGGAGCTGTATGTGACGAAGATTTTTCTTTTTTCTTTTGAGTTTTCATAGTCTCTTGGAAAGGTCGGAGCCCACGCCGTAGTTACCACCAAATCGGAAAGCATGCAAGGGGATAGCCCACCTAACGAAGCTAATAAGAAGCGAGTCAGTGCAATAGGCCAGGAAGGTTGCAGCAACAAACCAGGCATGCAATTATACATTCACCGTGAATTTGTGATAAAGTATGCTTCCACATAAAAACCAACTCGCATTTGTATAAAATGATGCATAATCCAATGACATATGAAATCCCCTCTAGAGGATGTAGTCGTAAGAATTGCTTAGCCATGAAACTAGGTGTGCTAGACACTGACCTAAGGAAACCTGGAAAGACCGTGCGAGCGCCATATAAGTAAATTCAGAAAAATGCAAACCGCCAAAGAAGTATGAAATGTTTAACTCCCCCATAAGAAGAAGTAGCCCTCTTAAAGTGTTGGAGCACAACTTGAAATCCGATAGATCGAAACGTTCTCAAAATCAGAATAGCCCTACACTAATTATTATAAGAAAAAGAAAATAAAATACTCTAATAACGTAGTGATATGTGAAGTATATATACGACACAATAAATTATTTTTAGTCCCATGACCAACAAAAAGTTCATTAATCTATACAAAAAACTAGAGATTAAAACAAAATTTGACTTCCTAATCAATGAAACTTCCCTAAGTAAGATTACATTCGATCAAATCATGAACCTATTACGTAGGTAAATAGTTAACTAAGTCCTAGCTGTAAGCTAGTCAACCCCTTAAGACACCCTAAGAAAAGTTGCTAGAGAATGACCATCCATTCTCCCACTGCACCTCACCCATTTCCTAAAGTGCCCCCCTCCCCCATGAAGGGGCACTATCGTTCTAGTAAGTGGGTATATCAGTGAGGCAAATGGCCACCTCGCTAGCATACCCACCTCATTTATCCGTAGTTGAACAAACTCGTGAATCAAGTTTAGTCCCACTTTACAAGTCTTTCAACTATGTAGCCCATCTTTTTCCTAGAGCTCAGTCATCACGAGTATGAACTTCCCCTCGCGTTGGTTCTCCCCATCCCACATACTTACGAGCCTGGGAGGTCTTCGCTATACCCCTCAAAAATACAATTTATAAGCCCTAATGCTTCCTATCTACAATTAAGTGGATAATGGCAAGTCAGGGTCGTCCACGAAGAAGATGGATCTTTTCAAGTGTTTAAGCATATAAAGAGGAAAACATACTAGATATAGACACATATAGATACATATAAAAGCATGTAAAGGGGGGGGGGAGGGTTTGGTTGGTTTTTTTTCCTAGGTTATGAAATTGAAAGACAAGTTAACTAACAAGCAAGTTAAATATGCAAATCATACAACAACAACCAAACTATGATTAAACCAACAATTAACGGAACCTTGGGCGCAATTGACTTCCACTTCCAAGCTTCTTATCTATCATTGAAAATGCAACCTATTTACTACTTCCACTACTTGTTATGAAGACACTAGTCTTCTACCTTCCTTGGATAGTAGTTTGCAAGAGTGAATTCAACATCTCTTGTCAAACCTCACCAATGACTCCCTTAGTCGAAACATGACTAAAAGTGTTAGAGTAAATCATATTTCACCAAGAATCATGATGCGTCCTTGAAAAATCTTCAAGGCAATTCGATACCTACTTCTGGTCCAGTGGCATTCTCTGCAGGTGAACAGCCCCCTGCCGGGCGTTCATGGGATCACGCATCGGCCAGGGGCGCCACTCGAGGTGGCCGTTCTGTTGGTCGCAGAGGCGGTCGTTTTGGTTCTTATCTTGGTCAGTTCACGACTATGGTCAGTTCACGACTGGGGCCAGTTTTGGACGCGACCGTCCCCATTGTACCCGTTGTGGTCGTCCGGGCCATTATGTCGCTACCTGTTACAAGATGTTAGCACAGACTCATCGTTCTGATCCCACTCACTTGACTAATAATTTTTCAGGCTGCGCTACAGATAGAGCCACACTCTTGCACATCCGACTGGTACGTTAATTCTGGTGCCGCCAACCATATGGCGTCTTCAGCGTCTGGACTTGACAGTGTCGCACCTTACTCTGGTAATTCCTATGTTTATGTTGGTAATGGTGCTTTTGTTCCAATTTCTCACATTGGTGATTCTTGGATTTCTGATACTTTGACACTGTCTGATGTTAGTTGTTCCTTCCATCACTAAGAATTTACCGTCCATTAGTAAACTGACCAGGGATTTGAATGTCTTTGTTACTTTTAATGATCGAAACTTTGTGATTCAGAAAAAATTTTCCAAGGAAGTCATGGGCAAGGGCCACAGTGAAGGCGGCCTGTACGTATTGGACAAGGGTAACGCAGCACTCGTTTCCTTCTTGCAGCAGAATACTGGACGGGCATCTTTTAAGCTTAGGCATACTTGGCTGGGGTATGTGCC
This sequence comes from Rubia yunnanensis, assembly GCA_037428765.1. Lineage (NCBI taxonomy): Eukaryota > Viridiplantae > Streptophyta > Magnoliopsida > Gentianales > Rubiaceae > Rubia > Rubia yunnanensis. The sequence goes on along the minus strand of CM075069.1, from coordinate 39,797,798 downwards.
AACCTTTATCACCTCTGGTTTACAAAAGTTTGGTCTCCTGTCAGTTTCTTCTTTATTACCCAAACCGCATACTTGCGCTCCATGTGTTGTGGCAAAGGGGTAGCGGTTAGCTTTTGTTGAGAATAATAAGCGTGCTGTGCACATCCTGGATTTGATTCATTGTGATTTGTGGGGGCCTTCCCCAGTTTATCTTCAAATGGTTTTTCTTATTATGCCTTGTTTGTGGATGATTATTTTCGCTTCACCTGGTTTTTCCCTTGCATAAAAAATCTGAGTTTGTCGACACTTACTTGCAGTTCGAGGCTTTAGTTGAGAATCAATTTACGTCCAAACTTAAGGTTATTCAAAGTGACGGTGGCACTGAGTTCTTAAATACGTGCTTACGCTCCCATTTTGCCTCCAAAAGCATTCATCATCAAGTTTCGTGCCCTTACACCCCGCAGCAAAATGGTCGGGCCGAGCGTAAGCACAAACATGTTGCCGAAATGGGACTTACTATGCTCTTTCATTCCCATCTGTCACTGTCGAGATGGGATGATGGCTTTGCTACTACGGTTTACACCATTAATTGTCTTCCCACTCCGGTGTTACACGGGACTTCTCCGTATGGACTTCTTTATCATCGTGATCCGACCTACTCAAACTTCCATCCCTTTGGTTATCGAGTATTTCCTTATGTTCGTCCTATGGCCCCTCAAAATTTATCTCCACAGAGTATTCCTTTTGTTTTCATTGGTTACAACTGTCATTATAAGGGCTTTCGTTGCCTTAATCCTGCCACTGGCAAGATTTTTATCACTCTTCATGCCCGCTTCGATGAAGGCTGTTATCCTTTCACCTCGTCTTCGACCTTGGCCACTGGCTCTGCTCTCTCGACTTTGGACGTTTCTATTTTTCTGGAAGCTGATGGCAGCTCTGGCCTTCCCCTCTCAACTTCTGATTAGTCGTCTCCTATGCCTGACTCTATTTGCTCGACGGACTCTGTTCTACCGACTATTGACTTGTCCACTCTATCCCAGTTACCAGTGGCCAGCTCTCCTCCCTCTACTGCATCATCTTCGGCCACCTCTAATATTCAGTCCCTGGCGCTATCTCTGGTTTCTTCTCCTTCGACTTCTTCTTCGCGGCGTCGTACTCATCCCATGGTCACTCGATCTTTCACTGGGGATATTCCGCATTGAGATTATTCTGGTCTTGTGGCTCTTTGCCTACTTGCTGCCCTTTTCGCTCAGTCAGAGCCCACAGATTATCGTTCGGCATTGAAGGACCCATCTTGGGTTGCTGCGATGAATGAGGAGATTGCTGCCTTACGGGGACAACATACTTGGGATCTTGTTCCACGTCCTTCTGGTGTCAACGTTGTTGGCTCCAAATAGGTTTATCGGCTAAAGTATCATCTTGATGGTATGGTTGATTGTCACAAATCCCGCCTTGTTGAACAAGGGTTCTCTTAGATTCCGGGCTTTGATTTTGATCATATCTTTAGTCCGGTTGTCAAGGCTTCCACTATCCGGACCGTTCTTGCCATTGCTACTATGCGGTCCTAGCCTCTTCATCAGTGGGATGTCAAGAACGCCTTCTTGAACGGTATTCTTGATACTCCGGCCTATATGACGCAACCGGTTGGTTACAAGGACACTCTTCATCCTGATTATGTCCGTCGCTTGCAAAAGGCCATTTATGGTCTTAAGAAAGCACCTCGAGCATGGTTCCAGCGGTTCAGCACATATTTATCTCTACTTGGGTTTTGGTGCAGTTCTGCCGACACTTCTCTGTTTGTTCTCTCTCGAGGCTTGTCCTTGCTCTATCTCCTTGTCTATATTGATGATATTATTCTCACAGGTAATGACTCTGAGCTTCTTCGAAAGTTTACTGATTGGACACATCGGGAGTTTGCTATTAAGGATTTGGGTGCTCTCCATTACTTTCTTGGCTTAGAAGTATCATCCATGTCCTCGGGTCTACTTTTTGGTTAAGCTAAGTATGCTCGGGATATTCTCACTCGTGCAGGTATGTCTGATGCAGTCTCGGTCTCTACTCCTTTTGTTCTTGGTTCGCAGTTACACAGGCTCGCCAGTCCGCCATTTAAACATCTGACGTTGTATCGATCCCTTGTTGGTGCCCTCTAGTATCTGACAATTACTCGTCCTGATCTGGCATTTGCGGTCAACACAGTTAGTCAGTTTCTTCAGGATCCTCGTACTGACCATTATGCCGTAGTCACTCGGATTCTTCGCTACATCAAAGGCACTCTCTATTTTGGCCTCACCTTTCGCTCAGCCAGTACTCCCGAGGTCTTGGGGTATTTGGATACTGATTGGGCTCGTTGTCTTGAGACTCGCCGATCTACGTATAGATATGCAGTCTTTCTTGGTGGAAATCTTATTTCTTGGAGTGCCAAGAAGTAACCTACTGTTTCTCGATCCAGCACTGAGTCTGAGTATCGAGCTCTTGCCAACACTGCCTCAGAGATGGTCTGGTTGACTCATTTGCTTCGCGACCTTCATCTTCCGCTTTCGAGCTCTCCATTGCTGTTATGTGACAACAGTATTGCCATTTTCTTAGCTCAAAATCCGGTTGCTCATAAGCGGGTCAAGCATATCGACTATCATTTTGTTCATGAGTTGGTGGCATCTGGCAAGCTGTGTGTTGCCCATGTCTCCACTGGTCTTCAAATTGCCGACATCTTCACCAAAGGTCTTTCTCGTCCTCTCTTTGAGTTCTTCCGACCCAAGCATTGCGTCGCTGAACATTCGACGCTTCGCTTGAGGAGGGGTGTTAGAGTAAATCATATTTCTGATTATATTATAATTGATTCTAGATAAGTCATGTTGACTAAGCTAGAGTTCTACTCATATTCTGTTACCTTGTTGTACTCTATATATTCGTGTCAGCAATACAATATTACTTACGCAAAATACATTTTATAAAAAAGTATCCCATTGATGGCATTGAGAACGAAGAATCAATAAGCTTGGTAACACTTATAAACACTACACCATGTCTAAGCATTTAACCAATTTATGCGTTTACACAAGATTAGTCAAGAATGATCGACATTCATAGACTTCTCTCATTTGCTACCTACAACAAACATGGCAACAAGTTCAACATCATCACATTCATCTAGCAATTATCAACCCATCGACACAATCAAAAGCCCTAATTCATACTTTTGGATTTCATATCAAGAAGAGGGAAAGTTAGCTACTTTTTCCAAAATCCTAACAAGCAATCATACAAGTATTTCATATACTAAAGCTTTCAAGAACATTAATGACATTAACAACCAACATTCAATGCTCTATAAATGCACAATAGAAAGATTGTTAAATAGGCTACAAAGTGTTCTTAAGACATGGGCTTGGAAGCCTTGGTCAATTGCTTCCAAGAACTAGATTTAGCTACTAAAATCCATACTAATTAACAACAACAATTCAATCATAAATCAAGCTAAAGAAAACATGAAAATGGTGGAAAACTAGGGTTAGAATAGTACCAGATCGGGTGAGGAAGAAGTGAGGAAAGGAAAAGGATAAAATGCTATTTAGAGTACAAGAAAAAGGCAAAGTGTTCTGGCCACCCGTTCGTCGCGAGTCGCGACAGGGTCCATCGCGACAGGCACCCGAAACAGAACATGTTTTTATTCTTCTTCTTATCTTCTAGCCTTCAATCCATTACACACACCTTCAACTGTTCAACTCTTCAACTCTTCAAATCTTTAAAGTATTCAAAAGATGATTTTCAATGGCCTTCAGTTTTCAAGTCTCGATGATCTTTTCTTGTCACACGAAATCCACTTAGAAAAGGTAAAAGAGTGTAAAGTTGCTCTGACCACTCCTAAGATAATTTCAATGTAAAACACAAGCTTGTGATAATAGAAAATCACAAAAGTGATCCCAAAAAGCCATAAAATATGCTCATAAAATGGACGCATCAGAGCCCAACATATGAAGATTTTACATCATCCTCCATCCTAACCTAGATTCGCTATTCTCACCTGTTGATCCCGCATAAAAACCACAACACACATTAGATAATGAAACCTATGAAGATATAAAAACACTCAAAATAAAAATACTTATGACACCTTTCATGTAAGTTCACAACAATCCAATAACACTAACAAATCTCCACGAAACCTACAGTTGGGTCCTAAGATCACTCACATTAATAAGGTAATTCAGATTTCGAAGACAGGTGAGACCGCAACCATGAGACATCTTGTCGCTGGTGCAGTTGTGGTTTACACCGCCGCGACCATAGAATCCTGGCAATGTTTTTCCTCTGGAATCGTGCACGTTGCGAATGTGGCTTGGTCGCTGCTTGACAGTGGTCTTCCGTTAATCTATGATATTATTTTATTGGTCTTTGTATTGGTCTTTACTCCAGGATCAACGACAGGTTTTATAATTTTCACCTTCAGCCTTAATTCCTCAATATTCCGTAAATCCTTTGATTTTCTTCGCTACATGGCCTCAACATTGGATTACAGGATTACATATTAAATTTGTGTAAACAACATCTAAACTATGCCAATAATTACCAGTTATTCTATAAAAAATACTGCATATCAAATATCCGTTAATTAAACCATATTTGTCCTCGAGTAAGCAAAAAAAAACTACTCATGAAATAAAGTACTCAAAGGTCTAACAAGTACAAAGAGATTTGAAACTAGTAATTATAACATCTAATAGTTAAGCTCAACGATACATATAAAGTGAATGTGATCATGCTATGCACAAAATAAGTCCTTAAGATCCTTCACTTTCTCTCATTCTGGTTAGGAGTCCTTTTGGGTTCTTAGCTAACCACCGGTTGACTTAAATATCCCCAGTTGATAGCAGATATGGTTTACCACAGAAAGAAAATAATCCTTATTATATTGTGCATGTAATGAGTGTTTCAAGAGGCTCGGCTCGAGCTGCCTAACTCATGGCTTCTTTGAGAAAGATTTGAATATTTTCTACGATGAACTAAACTTTTAATTTTATCTGACGATTGAATGCATCGTTAATTTGGTTGTGAGATTCTAAACTCTTGTTCGACATCCCTATTAATTAAATTGATTCTCTTTTTCTTGATAAAATAGGTTAATTGATATTATTTACATTGCTATGATTTATGTTCTTGGACCAATGGATCTATTGAAGTAGCAACTCATAATTACATAACAATATTTTTATGGATTTTGCTGATTGTGAAACGGAATTGATTGCATGATAATATTAACGTATGTTTATAATTATTATTGCATGTATCCTATATATTCCTGAGTTTATTGCTATTATTAACTGAGTGCCAATGAGTTTATTCAATTAAAAATATGTATTATCACGGTATGTTTCTCTGTTAATTATATTTGATGGCAATGAGAATGATAATAGGTCTCTTGAATGAACTTGAGATATATGCATGTGATCAATATTTGCTTTTTATGTATGGATATTGCTGGATGAACTATTTTTATCATCTTGATTTAATCCTTAATTAAAATTTTTTTAAAATTATTTGATTAGTTAACAAATGTTTCCAACCCTTCCTCCCTCGTTTGAAGTCATTTTTGGCCTCAAAACGACGTTTTAATATTTCTCATCTTTTTCATTTCATTTTCAATTTTCCTTTTTTATTATTCTAGGTTGGCAAAGTCTTGGGAAAGACCGCCTTTCCATAAACTTATGGAAAGATAAAGATTAATTAGAATAATAAAAGGTAAAATATCTTAGTTGCAATATTAAATATTTATTATGCAACATATAGTAGTTATAAAGTTTATAACCCGATTCATGTAACCCGAAATTTTTATCTTCATTTCTTCTATTTTACACTTTAAACCTTGGTTTTTCCATAGTTTATGGAAAGACCGCCTTTCAAGAGACAGACTCTTCTAGGTTTCATTGTACTATCTCGGTCCCTTTTTAAACTTTCGAACTGTATATGGCTCAAATATTTATGCAATTGACGTGATGCATTTTTTTCACATGGGCTTGGTCCATATTAAGAAGTTTAGGTGGATCACATAAGTTTCAGCTGATGTGGCACAAATCATACAGGTATTTTAGGCGAATTTTTCATACCAAAAAAAAGAATAAAATTAGGAAGTTTATTATGGGATGGACTAAAAATAAAAATAGAAAGTTCATTGTGGGGCAGACTAAAAAGGAAAATATGAAGTTTATTGTGCGATCGCAGAATTCTGACGATGTTCTTGCTTAGGAATCGTGCACGTTTGGACTGTGGCTTGGTCACACTGTTACGTTGGACCTCCGTTGATATATGATATTCTTTTCTTGTTCTTTGGAATAGTCTTTACTCTGGGATCAACGAATGGCTTTTTAGTCCTCACCCTCAGCCTTAATTCCTCAATATTTCGTAAATCCTTTGATTTTCTTCACTACTTGGCCTTAATATTGGATTACATAATTATACATTAAATTTGTGTAAACAACATCTAAACTATGCTAATAATTACTAGTTATGGTATGCAAAATACAACATAAAAAAATTGTAACTCAAACCTTGTTTGTCCTCGAGTAAGCAAAAAAAAAACTACTCAGGAAATAAAATAATCAAAGGTCTAACAAGTACACAGAGATATTAATTTAGTAATTATAAAATTTAATAGTTAATCTCAACAACACATATAGAGTGAATGTGCTAACCACCGGTTAACTTAAATACCCTCAGTTGATAGCTGATTGGTTGACCACAAAATGAAAATAATTCTTATTATATTGTGCATGAGATGAGTGTTTCAAGAGGCTTGGCTCGAGTTACCTATATCATGTCTACTATGAGAACAATTTGAGTCTTTTCTATGAAGAACTAAACTTTTAATTTTATCCGACGATTGAATTCATCGCTGGTTTGGTTATGAGATTATAAACTCTTGTTTGATATCCCAGTTCATTAAATTGATTCTCATGTTCTTGATTAACTAGGTTAATTGATATTATTTATATTGCTATGATTTATGTTCTTGGACCAATGCATCTATTGAAGTAGCAATTCATAATCACATACTCCCCATGTCCCTCTATATGTGTCTTACTTCACTATTCATCAATAGAGTTGATTCTATCTTGAATGTAAATATTTATAGATATATAAACGTGAAAATATTGTGTGAGATATTGTGGTGAGCGTCGTTTTACTCGCCAAATAACCTGCAAATTCAGATTAATACTAATTAGTACAATGATAAGCAGGGTCGATCCCACAAGGAGCAAAAGCAATAATCAATAATTATTTTTCCTACTAATTTTTGAAAACCTTTTTGGTGATGCCACCATGCCTTAAATGTAATGATTTTACTAACTCTAAAAATGCAAATGAAGACTTAAACTTATGAGAAATAAATATATGAATGAATGATATTGGCTAAGAATAACTAATGCTAGTTATTATCGATCATAGGCGCAATAATGAATCAATTCCTGCACATCTACCGGTTATAGGAAAGTAGGTACGCTTAACACCCCCAATTCTTTCTTACTTTATCGACAATCAACTAATTATGATTAATTAACTGTTTCCCTTACCAAAATGTTCCCAGAAAGTATTCGCTAAACCAGAACACATTTTGATAGCATTAAGTATTAAAAGAACCCGATATAGCAATTACCAAAGTAAAAGAAAATAGTAACGCACACTCAATTATTCCCTATCTTGCTATTACAGTCTTAGCAAGTTAGCTGTTTTTCACAAGACTGTGCTACGTACTAATCCCATCCAACAATTACGTATTGGCGGAAATTAGATAGCAGTATTCTAAAAACATTTAAGTTGATCAGGCCTAAACATATTAGAAATAAAATTCAACCAAGAACAATCAAGAACATGTAAGAATTAATTATAATGCAATTAGGCCTCATGATTTATAAACTAACATTTGTTATTCTCTGCCGATATATGAATTAGCTACTCATGATAACTAAACTAAACAAACAAAAAATATAATATATGAACATGGTTATTGAAATTAAATGAATAAGAGACAAAGCAATTAAGCAAACCATGACCACATGCTTGCGCACCGAAACCAGTAATGTATCAACGTCTGCGGAAGTAATAACCAAAAAGAAGGAAAGCCAAAAGAAAATTAAGTCTGCCCTTAATTCTCCAGCACGAAAATAATGCTAACTGCCTAACTAATAATAATGTCTGGGTAAAAACAAACCCCGAACACCGCGAAGATCCGCTCGCCCTCAGCGGCCCATACCAACCGACACCCCAACCAACGTATGAGAGGTAAATCACGATAGCTCAGCACCAGGACCAATGGGCTTGGTATTGACTCGGTGCGCACATGGAAGCCTTGCAAAGCAAGAACTCCCCACACTGCCGTTGCCGAGTATCGAACCTGGGATCATTGGCTTACCCACCCATTTCCCAACCACTGGGGTACACCCGTGGGTGTACAAACCCCGAACACCAAACCTAATGTCTGCGGTGGAATGAAAATACGAACAAAAATTAAGACTAACTCCTTAATTCCTGGTGATCTTCCGTCCAAAAACCCAAAGAGAAAAGATGCCTCCATATGTTCATGCGTATATAATATATATACGCTACAATTACCAAAATCATATCCATATTGGACTCTTCCAAATAAAATAGAATTCTTTCCAAATTTAAATTCTGATCTGAAGAGATAAGATCTAATCAAATCTTCAAATTATCTTCAAAGATATCTCCATAAAAATCAGCCCAAATCAGCTCCAAAATATCTGCTACGATTTTTGCTCTCTATTTGACTGCTTCATTTGTAATAATTGCCCAATACTCCTTACTCTCCTCCAAATTCCTCTTGCACCCAAAAACTGTGATCTGTTAAAAATACAACATTTAAAGTGCACATTAATCATGTAAAATCACAATTAATCCCAATAAAATAAACAACATAATTAACACACATCAAATATCCTCACACTTGAGTCATGCTTGCCCTCAAGTATGAAATGAGAATCAAATCATGTTGTTTATTACAAAGTTCCAAGTATCCCCAACTGACTCTAAGAAAGACTCAAAAGAAAAATAACAAAAAGACACTAACTACAACCCAACAAACAGTCAAACTCAGTATACCAATCCTTAATTTCTTGATTCATAGACAAACTTTACCTTACTAATAAGAAATGCTCATGTATAACACATTTGACACTCTCACACCCTTCAAATGACATTGGTAAACTCATCCTCAAATTAATGCAAATCAGCCCTCAACTTAGTCAAAATTAGATAAGCATTTAACATTTCTCACGTTTCACACATTCGCTCTAGATGTAAGGGACAGTCACTCAATATATGAATTTCACATGGCAATACTCAAATCATTCAATGCAAATCAGAAAGGTCTTTATTCAAGGTTGTAACGGGGCTAGGGGGAATAAAAATGAGGTAAGGTGCTAGGGGTTCTAAGCTAAAAATATAAATATACATGCATGCTCTTTCCAGCCCAAAAAGTCCTCAATCAAAAAGATAATTTTCAGCCTCCATAAAGTGGAAAAAAAATCTGCTCTGAACTGGCTGTAATTACCAAGTGTTGGTGATGGATTTTTTTATTATTTTTTTTCATTTTTCTCTTTTTTTTAAAAATTTTTTTCTTGTTTTTTCTGGGCACATCAGCCCCTTTTTTTTCCTGAATTTCCAGCACCAAATCACTCATTTTATTATCATTCTCTATACTTTTAAACTCAGTACCACATGGTCACTTCATACATCAAAATCAAGGCACTCATTGATATTTCTTAAAGCACATCAGTAGCAAATAAACTGAGAAACCTATCATAATCACAAGCATGCATATATAAGAGGGGATAAAAATAGGCTTTGGCTTCATTTTTTTGTGGCTCAAACAAAGAAAATGGTCAAGGCTTCAAGGGGTTTACTAAGGATGATGTATGGTAGGCAATAAGCTATGTGGTTAAATCCTAATGCCTTTCATCATTTTCACACCAAATAATTCAAGTAATGCCATGACTCTCAGAAAAAAGATTGATGTAGAGACTGCTCTACTCTAGCTCAAACCTCACATTTACTAGGCTAAAATGTTCAATTACTTGTCTTTTTTCGTCATCCCAAGTATCACCTAGGCCAATTTACACCAATTATATTAGACCCATTTACCAAGTATTTTAGAGGTGTATCAAGTAACCAAATATGTCACACGAGAGCTTTCTCACAGGCAAGTTCAGTCCGTCAAGAAACAATAATATCAAGAATAGTATGCTGAATTTGACTCGACTCAAAAAAATCAAAATATTTTTGTATTTTTTTTATTAAATGACACTAACACATAACACATAAACATATAATCCTCCTCACACTTAAACCTTGCTTGCCCTCAAACAAGTTCAGTAAAAATGTAAGAAGGAACAAAACCACCTAAACAAAAACTAGACTCAACTAATACAAAGAAAATTAAAAAAAAAAAATTAGGGATGGGGGAACTTATTGGGAGGGGCCAGCCACATTTCGGAGGGCTAGAAGGATCAGCTCATTCTGCTCCATGATTCGATCCACCTTCTGTTGGAGGCTTTTGAGGTCCTCATTGATGGAGACAAGAGAGATGTGACCTACAGGAGTAGAAGAGCTCGGGCTAGGATTGCCCGGCGGAGGAAACTGGGGGCACTTGTTAGCATCCAAATAGATCAAATTAGATTCAACCATAGCATTTAAATTAAGAAGAGAAGGAGCTTTCACTAAGTCCAGCTGAGGTAAGCCATAAAAAATCACATTGTTCTCAAGAAACATGGCAAGAATATAGCACAAAGTGACATGGCGAGTAGTGTGTGTAGCAATGTCAAGCAATGCCTCAGCCAACCAGTACCCTAAGTTCAGTTTTTTGTTGGTGTGCATACACCACAAAATGAAAAAGGGCTGGTTGGCTAACTTTAGCCCAAGAAGTGGTACGACCAAACACATTCCTCACAAGTATAAGATGGCAAAGACGCAAAGCAGGATCAGAAATCCAATGCACAGTAGACATAGTGGGATCATAAATATTAGGGCATGAAGGAGCAAGTAATTTCCAGGCAGCATTAGGATTGAATCCCGGATAAGTCACGTAAGGACCACAAAAAGCAGACTCATACTCTTTTGAAAATAATTGCTCCCTAGAAGCTAAACCCAAGGATAAATTCCACTCATCTACAGATAAATGAACTATATTCAGACCAATACGAAAAAATTTGCTAGGCTCAGATGATGTCATGTCATTGGACTTCTCAAAATGAAAACTCGTAATAAATTCTTTAGCAAGCTCTTCATACATAGGCAGAACACGACAATGCTGCAAAGTAGCCCAACCAAGCACAGTAAAATAATGAGAAACTCTATCAGGAATATTTGCAACTCGTAAGGCTGGAATACTCACATCCCAACCAGCTTCGTATTTTTTACCTTTGCACTTCTGCAAGGCCTCCCTAAGCTTTGGTTCCTCGAATTCCCCAAATACGACTGGATCATCTACTCGCACATGAAGGGGAAAATCACCGTAGGTGTGGACTCTGGACCGTGGTGTGAAGCATTATCTACCCCGGAACTGGCAGCTGCGGATTTAGCCCTCTTGGTGGTTGAAGGTAGGCAGTCCGAATCTGGTGCGCTTCTTTTTGCATGAGTGTTCTTTTGGTTGCCTGGCTTTTGTGGTTGTCGTTTTGTCACCTTACGTGGAACCTCAGAAGGAACCCCATCAGTAGGAGTAGGAGAGGTCAATGGTTTATGGACTCGCTTTTTGGCCACTGATTTTCGGCGCATTGGATGACCGGAGGTTGATGATGCCGGAGCTGGAACGGGAGCTGGGGAAGGCTCGGTTGAATGTCTATCTGTAGGGGGCAGCTGGTGCAGGTGGCACGTGGGCGGCGGTTGGGCGGTGCGTGGAAGTGCGTGAGAGTGGCGGCTCGGCTTATGGAGGTGAGTTGGCCTCTGCTGACGATGGATCTGCAACTGCAACTCCTGTGGACTTCGATTCTGGCATCGGCAATGCAGGTCGAGCTGGCTCCATTGGAGAGAATGTGACCGGAGGTGCTGGTGGACGACCGCGGTTGCTCCGGTGAGGCTGCTCGGTTGGCGAGGAGGCGGAGAGTGGGGGCGGGAGCTCGGCTGGTGTCGGAGAAGTGGCGGAACAAGGAGGCTCCGCCTCGGCCACGACGTCCGTAGGTGGTAGCAGGTTCGGCGGCGAGGATTGTATTTCGGATGTTGGTGGTGGAGCTCTTCGTCGTTGGCATCCCATGGCAGATCCGGTGAGGACGAAGGTGGTCGGGCGGTGGGAAGGTGGCGTAGGTGAGGCGGCGAGAGAAAGTGAGGGAGGTGTTAAGGCGGCGTGTGGAGGTGGCTTTAAGTGATGGAGAAAGAGAGAAAAAATATGGTAAGGAAATATAGGAATAGGGATTAATTGGGAGTATAATTGTGCAGGAGGAAGAAAAGGCGTGCAGCCAATCTTAATATAGCACATAAGTCCCTAAAACCTTGGTTGTCTCCTTTGAGCCCCATGACTTCCCATGCTCATCCTTGGCCGAAAATGGGCCTTTTCCTAAGCCCAAAATCCTTTTATTCAACTCATTAGCCTTCCTTCATGAAGAAGTTGGTCATATTTTTCTTCCAACTACAAGAAAATATGAAAAATACAACTTAGAATAAAAAATGCACACAAAGAAACCATAATAATATATATATTTTTAATTTTTTAAAAAATAAAAATAAAAATAAAAATCAAATCAAGACAAAGAAACAACTGGGCTGCCTCCCAGTAGCGCCATCATTTATAGTCTTGGGCCAGACTGTAGAATCTATCAATTTTGCTGGGTGGTGTTTAGTGGAATTTCATCCACCATTTCCACCTGAGAGGAATCATGATACATCTTGAGGCGATGACCATTGACCAGGAAAACTTTATCTGTCTCCAAACTTTTAATCTCGACTGTTCCGTTTGGCCAAACCGAAGACACCACGAACGGGCCTATCCATTTTGATTTAAGTTTTTCGGGCATTAACCAGAGCTTGGACTGAAAAAGTAGAACTCTTTACCCAACCACGAACTCCTTGGTTCTCAGATTCTTGTCATGGCACATTTTTGTTCGATCCTTATACCACATAGCATGATCAAATGCCTCTAAACGGAGTTCCTCTAGTTCCTGAAGTTGAAATCTTCTCTCCTCCTCACACTTAAGGGATTCCATATTCGCTTGCTTTACAGCCCAAAATGCCCTATGCTCAAGCTCGACTGGTAGGTGGCACATTTTTTCGAACACAAGGCGATATGGAGACATCCCTATAGATGTCTTGAACGCAGTACGGTATGCCCAAAGCGCATCCTCCAACCGCTTGCTCGAATCCCTCCTGGAAGGATTTACTGTCTTCTCTAGGATTTGCTTAATTTCTCTGTTTGACACCTCTGCCTGGCCATTGGATTGAGGGTGGTAGGTAGTGGCGAATCGATGGTGCACTCCATACTTCTTCATAAGAGCTTCGATGGTCCGATTCTTAAAGTGAGTTCCCTGATCACTAATGATTGCTCGTGGTACTCCAAACCTGCAGAATATAGTTGATTTCAAGAACCCTGCAACAACTTGAGCATTATTAGTACGGGTGGCTTTAGCTTCCACCCATTTCAACACATAATCAACTGCTAATAAGATGTAAACATTGCCGAAAGAACTTGGAAAAGGACCCATAAAGTCCATACCCCACAAATCAAATATTTCACAAACAAGCACAGGCATTTGTGGCATTTCATCACGTTGAGAAATATTTCCAGTCATTTGGCATCTATCACAATTCTTACAAAATGTATAAGCATCTTTATGCAAGGTCAACCAAAAGAAACCACAATCAAGCACTTTACGAGCAGTACGTTTAGGCCCAAAATGTCCACCACATGCATATGAGTGACAATGTAAAAGAATACTACCTTGCTCGTCATCAGGAATGCAGCGTCGAATAATCTGGTCAGAACCAATCCTCCAAAGATACGGTTCATCCCATATGTAATGCTTGGAATCACTTTTTAAATTTAATTTTTGGGAACGACTCAGTGTATGTGGAATATCTCCAGTGGTCATAAAATTTACGATATCCGCATACCAAGGATCCGTGTCCAACTTACCTGAATTCAGTTCTGGCAGGGGGTTCCGTTTGGCCAAACGGAACCCTGTCGCAGTGTACAAATGTTCTTCGAGAAATGCCTCAGGAATGGGAATATCATCCTCAGGCCTGATTAAATGGCTCAAATGATCAGCAACATGATTTTCTGCACCCTTCTTGTCTCTGATCTCAAAGTCAAATTCCTGCAACAATAAAACCCAACGAATTAATCGAGGTTTAGAATCCTTCTTAGTAAACAAGTATTTTAGTGCAGAATGATCAGTATAAATAATACTTTTAAAGGCAAGCAAATAAAATATGAATTTATCCAAAACAAAGACAATGGCCAGCAACTCCTTCTCAGGGGTGGTGTAATTGCTTTGTGCAGGATTCAAAGTCTTTGATGCGTAATGAATCACATGGCTCTTCTTCCCTGCTTTTGGTCCTAAGACTGCACCAACCGCATAATCGCTTGCATCGCACATCAACTCAAATGGAAGATCCCAATTGGGTGGTTGCATGATTGGTGCTGAGATCAACTTGTTCTTCAATAAATCATAAGAAGTATTGCGCTCTTCCTTCATCTCAAAAGAGACATCATCTTGGAGAAGTTTCGTCAAAGGTTGAGCAATCTTTGCAAAATCTTTGATGAATCCCCGATAAAATCCTGCATGACCCAAGAAACCACGAACCTCATGAACATTAGAAGGATATGGGAGCTGTTCTATGGTCTCCACCTTGGCCTTTTCCACTTGAATTCCCTTCTCAGAGATCACATGTCCCAAGACTATGCCATCCTTCACCATGAAGTGACACTTTTAAAAATTAAGAACAAGGTTCCTCTTCACACAACGAATTAAGACTTGTTCTAGGCGACTTAAACACATGTCATATGAGTCACCATAGATGCTAAAATCATCCATAAACACCTCAATGCTTGTCTCAATCAAATCAGAGAAGATACTCATCATACAACGCTTGAATGTGCCTGGAGCATTGCATAAACCAAAGGGCATTCTTCTGTAAGCATAAGTGCCGAAGGGACAAGTAAATATGGTCTTCTCCCGGTCCTCGGGGTTCACACAAATATGAAAATAACCGCTGCACCCATCCAAAAAATAGAAGAAACTATTTCCCGCAAGTCTTTCCAACATCTGATCGATGAAAGGAAGCAAAAAGTGATCCTTGCGAGTGGCGGCATTTAACTTCCTGTAGTCGATGCACATTCTCCATCCAGTAACCAGCCTTGTAGTCCCCATCTCTCCCTTGTTATTTTTCACTACTTGCAAACCCAACTTTTTAGGTACCGCATGAACAGGACTCACCCACTTGCTGTAAAAAATAGGGTATATGATCCCAAGTGAGAGTAATTTCAATATTTCCTTGAAGACCGCCTCTCTCATGTTGGGATTGAGCTTCCTCTGAACTTCCCTAGTCGGGTTGGCATTGTCCTCCAACAAGATGTGGTGCATACAAATGTCTGGACTGATTCCCGTAATGTCTGCCAGTGTCCATCCTGTGGCCTTCTTGTATCTTTTTAGCAAGGCTAGTAATCTCTCCTCTTGAGATGTGGATAACTCTGTGCTAACTATTACTGGAAGAGTATCATTGTCACCGAGATATATATATTTCAGATTCGGGGGCAAGGGCTTTAACTCCAAAATTGGGGCTTTTACGTCTGATGGTACTGGTCTGCCTGACGGGTCCGGTTTGGCCAAATGGGACCCTCCCTGCACTTCATAATTTTTTTGAACTTCCATACTTGACCCGAATGAGTTGGTTTTTTCGGGGTCTATATCAGTACTAAACACCCCTTCATGAGAGTATATTGAGTACAGCAACTCACTGATCTCCTTGTCGCTCAATCCTTGAATATTTATTTCTTTCGATCCCGAAGGCAATTGAATTCCATTTCTTCCCTGCAAAATTTCAGTCTCAAGATGTTCTTGGATAAGAGGTTCAATGAGATCAATGGAAAATACATTCTCAGCATCAATTGGCTTTTTCATGGCCTCATCAATAATAAAAGTATACTTTTCACCATAATAATCCAGACAAATAGTACCATTTCCCACATTAATGATAGTATTAGCAGTTCTCAAGAAAGGACGACCCAACAAAACTCCCGTTGTTCCCTGACCACTAGAATGATTCATTTTTACCACATAAAAATCTGTAGGGTACACAAAATTATTGACTCTCACAAGTACATTCTCCAACAATCCTTCTGGAAAAACACAAGATCGATCGGCCAACTGAATCACTACTCTAGTGTTAACCATTTCCGCTCCATTTAAAGTTTGATATACAGACAATAGCATCACATTTATAGAGGCTCCTAAATCACACATTGCAGCATCGATTTTTTTATCTCCAATATAACAAGGTAAGGAAAACATACCTGGGTCCTTGCACTTGGGTGGCAATTTCTTTTGAATTACTACAGACACTGATTCACCCATTATTATTTTGCTCGAATCCTTTGGCTTCCCTGCAATGAAATCTTTCAAGAATTTTCTAATTGGTGGTAACTTTATGGCCTACAAGAAAGGAAGATTAATATCCATTTTTCCAAAAATCGATATAAAATCCAAAGGTTCTTCCTTTTTCTTTTCTAATCTACGAGGGAAAGGAGGCAAAATTTTAAGTGAAGGATCATGTAAACTCAACCTCTTACTTACCTCATGTGTTACCTTGGATTTACCTTTATCTTGGACCTCAGCATGCTCAGGATTCTCAGAGTTTGTGGTGGTTTTGTCGCCTTTTTCCTTCATTACTTGATTCTGAATTTTTGCCGCAGGTTCCGTTTGGCCAAACAGAACCCTCCTTCAGTGAACTGGTTTGCTTCTTTGTTCACGGATTTCGATGGCAGCACACCAACTATCTTTCCACTTCTGAGTGTGACCTGATTTTCCGTCTCATGAGGGTTCACTTAGACCTGCGAGGGCAATCCTCTGGGTTGCTTCATCCTGAGTTCATTCAGAGAATTTGATAGCTGGGTGATTTGCCGAGTATGCTCTTCCAATGTTGATTCAGTCTTCTTGGATTGCTTCACCATCATGTCCATCAACATATCCATCTTTTCATTCAGATATTTATCGTGACCTCCTTGCTGGGGTTGGGGAAAACCTGGAGCTTCTCGTTGCATTGGTGGAACATAGGGTCGTTGGTAATGCTGAGGTTATTGCGGCGGGGGACCTTGTTCTCTCCACTGGAAGTTAGGGTGATCTCTATACCTTGGATTGAAATTTTGGGGATATGGGCCTTTTTGTTGTCTCTCATTGAAATTTCCCATAGCATTTGATTGAACATGTATCTCTCCCATATTAAGAATGCATTGCGACGTCGTATGGTTGACTGCTTCACACGTATCGCAAGGCCCTTCTTATACAGACGCAACCTTGTCAACGACCTTGGAAAGCATTTTCTCCATTCTTTCCATCATTTCCTTGATCTCATCTTTTTCAGAAGTGGATGTCTGTGCCACATTCTTCAAGATTCGTACCTCATGTTCATCATACTCCTTTTTAGAATTCACCAACCTCTTGGTGATCTCTCTAGCTTCATTCACTCGAAGGTGAGAAAATCCACCATTAATGGAAGAGTTCACCAAGTCTTTGTTGCTGGATGTCATCCCTTGATAGAAACATTGAAGCAACTGGCCTTCCGTTATTTAGTGATTAGGGCAACTGTCTACCAACTTCCCGAACCTCAGCCAAAACATATTCAATGGCTCATCATATTCTTGCTTGATGCTTGTGATCTCCTTCTTCAAAGCATCCGTCCGTGTGGCTGGAAAGTAGTTTTCCAAGAACAATATCTTCAATTCTGCCCATGTTGCAATGGAGTTGGGGGGCAAGCTCGAGAACCACTGGTTTGCTGCTCCTGTCAAACTGAATGGGAATGCCACCAATTTGAATTGATCTTCCGTCACGGTGGATGGCCTCTTCTGAACCTTACAAATCTTGATAAATTCGCTCAGAAAATTATAAGGGTCTTCAGTGCTTCTCCCGTGGAACTTGGGAAGTACGTTCAGGAACGCCAGCTTGATTTCAATCTAATTTTCTGTCTCTGGCAACTGAATGGGAGTTGGGCGGTCATCTTCACTATGACCGGTAAGTTCCCACATGTATGGGTTGTTTAGGTTCTGCCCAGGATTCAGATTTCGGTCAGCTCCATCCATCTCGATGTCCGTTCCCGAATCAGAAGTAGTTGCTGAAATCGTGATGGGTCCGGTTTGGCCAAACCGAAGGGTCTCGGTAGAAAAAAATTTTCGCTCTTTTGTTCGCTTCCTGTGTTCGCTTCCTGTTCTGCTTGCTGTCTTCTCAACTCTCGGATCGAACATTAAATTCGGCCTGGATGATCTGCTCATAAACCAAGCACACTAACACACAAATTAATAGAAAAAAATTAAAAATAATTGACTTACTGCTCCCCTGCAGCGGCGCCAATTTGGTGAGCGTCGTTTTACTGCCAAATAACCTGCAAATTCAGATTAATACTAATTAGTACAATGATAAGCAGAGTCGATCCCACAGGGAGAAAAAACAATAATCAATAATTATTTTTCCTACTAATTTTTGAAAACCCTTTTGGTGATGCCACCACGCCTTAAATGTAATGATTTTACTAACTCTAAAAATGCAAATGAAGACTTAAACTTATGAGAAATAAATATATGAATGAATGATATTGGCTAAGAATAACTCATGCTAGTTATTATGGATCATAGGTGCAATAATGAATCAATTCCTACACATCTACCGGTTATAGGGAAGTAGGTACGCTTAACACCTCCAATTCTTTCTTACTTTATCGACAATCAACTAATTATGATTAATTAACTGTTTCCCTTACCAAAATGTTCCCAGAAAGTATTCGCTAAACCAGAACACATTTTGATAGCATTAAGTATTAAAAGAACCCGATATAGCAATTACCAAAGTAAAAGCAAATATAACGCACACTCAATTATTCTCTATCTTGCTATTACAGTCTTAGCTAGTTAGCTGTTTTTCACAAGACTGTGCTACTTACTAATCCCATCCAACAATTACGTATTGGCGGAAATTAGATAGCAGTATTCTAAAAACATTTAAGTTTATCAGGCCTAAACATATTAGAAATAAAATTCAACCAAGAACAATAAAAAACATGTAAGAATCAATTATAATGCAATTAAGTCTCACGATTTATAAACTAACATTTGTTATTCTCTGCCGATATGTGAAATAGCTACTCATGATAACTAAACTAAACAAACAAAAAATATAATATATGAACATGATTATTGAAATTAAATGAATAAGAGACAAAGCAATTAAGCAAACCATGACCACATGCTTGCGCACCGAAACCAGTAATGTGTCAACGTCTGCGGAAGTAATAACCAAAAAGAAGAAAAGCCAAAAGCAAATTAAGTCTGCTCTTAATTCTCCAGCACGAAAATAATGCTAACTGCCTAACTAATAATAATGTCTGGGTAAAAACAAACCCCGAACACCAAACCTAATGTCTGCGGTGGAATGAAAATACGAACAAAAATTAAGACTAACTCCTTAATTCCTGGTGATCTTCCGTCCAAAAACCAAAAAAGAAAAGATGTCTCCATATGTTCATGCGTATATAATATATATACGCTACAATTACCAAAATCATGTCCATATTGGACTCTTCCAAATAAAATAGAATTCTTTCCAAATTTAAATTCTGATTTGAAGAGATAAGATCTAATTGAATCTTCAAATTATCTTCAAAGTTATCTCCATAAAAATCAGCCCAAATCAGCTCCAAAATATCTGCTACGATTTCTGCTCTCCATTTGACTGCTTCATTTGTAATAATTGCCCAATACTCCTTACTCTTCTCCAAATTCCTCTTGCGCCCGAAAACTGTGATCTGTTAAAAATACAACATTTAAAGTGTACATTAATCATGTAAAATCACAGTTAATCCCAATAAAATAAACAACATAATTAATATACATCATATTGCTACATGCACCGTAACACATATTTTTAGAATATGTATTTTTTATAATTTATTGTTAGACATAATTTAAGATATAAAAATCATAAAATCGTCATTGAATAGTGAAAAAAGAGGAAGTAAGACACAGTTGGAGGGACAGAGTAGCGATATTTTTATGACTTTCGCTGATTGTGAAACACAATTGATTGCATGATAATATTAATGTATGTTTATAACTATTATTGCATGTATCCTATATATTCATGGGTATATTGCTATTATTAACCGAGCGTCATCTGTTCACTGAAATCAACTAAAAATATGTATTATCAATTTCTGTTTCTCTGTTACTTATATTTGATGGCAATGAGAACGATAGTAAGTCTCTTGAATGAACTTGAGATATATGTGATCAACATTCAATTTTTATGTGTGGATAATGTTGGATGAACTATTTTTATCATATTGATTTAATCCTTAATCCTTAATTCATTATTTTTGTTTTAATTAGTTGATTAGTTAACAAATGTTTCCAACCCCTCCTCCCCCATTTGATTACTTGATTGGGGATACATTATTACTTTGTTAGAGATGAAATAAATGATTCTCATGGGTTCGATCCGTACTTACCTACGATATTATTATTCAAGATGTATAAGAAATTATAATGTTAATTTGATAAGGTTGAATGGACTGTGAAAATAGACTTGTCAAATTTGGTGCCCTGCCACGAAATTATTTTATTTCTTAGTTTCTTTTGTATTTTACCCATAGTTATCTGTAAATCCGTTTATGTGATACTAATAAGAATCTTGTCAGTTCTAATCCAAACATCAAGCGAACACTTTCTATCACCCACATAGTTTGAAGAACAATTTAACCGGTCGAAATGGGAGATTGAACGTGGAGATGTGAAGATGATGAAAAAGAAAATTGAAGAAAAAAAAGTAAGGTTTTGGAGTTTGGGGGAAGAGGTGTGGCTGCGCGAGAGACATATTTTGTATAGTAATATTGAAATTCTTGCTTATCTTTTTGTAATACAAACATTGTATCAACTTTAATTTTATCTACGAGGTTCGAGAAACTAATGAATACCTCTATCAATAGATGGTTTGTTAATAAAAATGAAGTCGCGTTCATTCATTTATCTATATTAATTAAAATTTTATATTATATTGTATGGGACACCTCCGCCCCCCCCCCCCCCCACAAGAATGAGATTATAGAATAGAATTGTAATCAATTAATAAAAATAAGGTATTACTATAAGTAACCTATATAATGACACGATTCTTTCACTTGATTATCGTAACATAAGTTCAGAAAACAAAATTCAATTAGATCACTAAATTAATTAGAAGGTCCAAACAATATTATTATTGACCAACATGAAAATCTAGATAACATGTGTGCACATAATATCTATTTATTTCTTCTAAGAGGATAACAACAGTGGCACTAGCCAAATGGATGTGTACATTTCCCATCCATGCATTGTTCAAGATGATATGCATCGATACAAAAATTTGGGTCAATGCATGGCCCATGAAATTTTCTGATGGCTTACTACAATTTCGTGCTTCCACAATTTTATTCTTCTCATCTACAATTATAAACACAAATTGTTTGAATATGTTCTAAAAACTTAACCCATACATGTATGATGATAAATAGTTACATATTATTTAATAATATTTATTTTATTTTATATGTTTAAAAAGTAGACTACTGACAAATTAAATAACAAATAATCTACAATATTAGTGGTTCAGAAAATAAACAAGATCAAACATTGAACATAAATTTAATATTCAACAACTCTTTTACTAGAGAAACTTAAAATCAAAGAAAACACAACTTGGTGCGTTTCTCGTTCACCTCACTATGTCAATCGATATTTGACTAATATTTTGACATTTATATATAAATACAAACTTACAAGAAAAAAGGAGAAAAATGAGTATGAACATAATTCCATGGAGCTTTCCCATCATCTTATTCTTGAGATTGCTAACAAAATTTTGAATAAAGTGCTAAAATAACACTAATTTTAGTGTGAAAGTGCCAATATAGCCCAGCAAAAAATTAAAATAATCTTAATTTTATGATGTATGTGTCAATCTAACCCTGAGAGCCGTTAAATTCAATGGTCAAAGGATAGTTTGGCTGGAATTTAATGAAATGACCATTTTGACATTGAATTTTAAAAATACAAAGAAGAGAAAAAGACAGAAATGCACTCAAGCTTTCTCCCCTTTTTCTATTTATTTCTTTTCTCTCTTCTCCCCGCTTCCAACCCTAGTCCCCTTCCTTCACCCTCCGCCACCATCCTCCCCTGCCCATTTCCATCTGAATGCCTCCGCTCGTCTCCATCTATAGCCAGAGAAGTCGCCGCCGAGGAGCGCATATCGCTCTGGCGCCACCGCTAGATGAAACAATGAGTTTAATAACATTTTTGTCGGTTTCATCAATATCATCGACGATATTCTCCGGGCTTCCGGGTTCGTCCTCGGAGTCGCTTCTTTCATCCTTATCATCATCATCTCTGAGATGGTGAATTCCAGGTCGAAGAAGGGCCTTTCATCTTTACCGAAGTCGTCGGAGGAGGGGAGGAGGGAGTGGCGGCGGTGAGTACGGTGGTAGCGGTGGAAGAGGAAAACGAGGATGAGGTGATGGTGGTATCACGGGCGGAGAAAACTCCTCCACCATCGCTGGCTGCGCGCCAGTCTTTGAGTAAGCTGAAGGCTTCCATGGTCGGAAAAGCCAATATCTGCTTAGTGGTTCATTTAAAAATCTATGTTTTCCTACATTAAAGAGTTGTACCCTGGGTGGCTTACGACCCGAGTAATAATGTTAATGGGGTTCTAAGTTTGACCAGCTGCATTCTCGGTTATAATTTATGTTTTGATGTCGGATATTTCCATGACTCTATTAGCTCTGTGTGACTGGCTTTTGTTTGTTGCATACAAGAATGTCTACTCTATGATCAATTGAGTGTAGCATTGAATAGAAGTTTTAAATTGTCTATTGTAAGGTTCTTGTTGATAGATATATGTTTGCCAGTTCATTTATTATTCGTGTTTAACCGTAGGTTTAGAGCATCTCCAATGCTAAGGAGTAGTGAATAAAAATATGAGACATTTATTAGTACTTTATCAAGCGTTAATATGACGTGGGTATGAGAAGCTTGATTGGATTTTTTTTTTTTGAAATTTTGCACTCCAATGCAAGAGCGCCAGTTAGCATCACTTTAGCATGAAGTTTTTTTTTTATTTTCTACCACATTTATTCTATACTAATTTGTATATAATACTATATTTAATTTCATTCATCTTATATAAAATTCAAATTGAATAATTAGAAACTCTAATTTCACTTACAATTTAACTACACTTTTAAAAAGTAAATTATATCAATATATTAAATACATGTTAAATGAAAAATTTACAAAAAATAATTCACACTAATTAAATTTAATGTAAATTAAAATTTACTTTTATGTTTGTGTAATATCATTGATTTTTAGCCTATAATTTTAAATATTTTAAATCAATATAATATAAATTAATTAATAAAATTTATTTGTATTGTGAATCTAAA
The DNA here is from genome assembly GCA_037428765.1 of Rubia yunnanensis. NCBI lineage: Eukaryota > Viridiplantae > Streptophyta > Magnoliopsida > Gentianales > Rubiaceae > Rubia > Rubia yunnanensis. The sequence continues at coordinate 39,774,143 of CM075069.1, read as the reverse complement.
TAATACATTCAAATTGGGATATAAATATTACATTTAAATTTGGAATTGTAAAATAATTAAAAGCCAAAATCTTAAACTTGGTAATTTGACAAACTGACAGCTTCAATATAGGGGTATTCAGAAAGTCTAATTGAGACCCTCATTCCACGTGTCATTCACTTCAGATTGGCCCTTATTTGACTCTTGGATTGGAGGTCAATTGTAACTTTTCAAACTCATCAATCCTACGTGGGCATTAACATTTTCTATTATAATGCTTACATTGGAGATACTCTTATCTACTTCATGCCGTGACTGTCTTGTTTGCACCTGTGATTCTATGCAACATTTTGAAATGGTTAATTGCTGCTGATAAGACATCGGTGTGCGAAATGAAAAGTCTTGCAATTTTTTAAATTTTGTTTTGCAACTCCACTAATTATGGATTCAATGTTTCTTTAAACGTCATGTTGAATTGAAGATAGGAAACACAAAGTAGCTATTTTTTTAATGAACACACATTAGCTTTAGTGATAAATACATAAGGTGTGCTGCATGTTACTTGGTTTTAACATTCATATAACCATTTCTCTCTATTTATAAGAGCTTTGACCTTGTCTCTGTATCTAATCATGATTCAGTTGGCTAATTTATTTATTAAGGTTCCATTCACCTGTAGGAAAGTTTTTTTTTTTTTTTAAATGAAACCATCGAAGAGATGGGGGGAAATATATTTGGCTCCCCAAACCGTTAGAGAAAAGAAAGGGATAGGAGAAAGCAGAGAGGCCTCCAAGGCAAAAGAGGCATAGGTTCCATACAAAAAAATCATCCTAAAGATGATCTCGGAGCTGTATTTAGCTCTCAAATCAACCAAAAATTTGCTCCCAAAAGCGTTGTAGTCTTCTATAGTAATGCTAAATATATACTAATCTAATCTGCATCGATGATGGAGCAGGGTGCTGTCCATATCTACCATTTAACCGAAAAATCACGAACATGTCGGCGAATCGAATATTCGAGACCCCAGTTTGTCAACGATAAATCAGCGAAATGGTGACAAATCTGAAATAGTTCTTGATAAAAGCTCCGAGGACAAAAAGGGGAGAAGTGATCCCAGTTGAGAGACATGTTTTTCTTCCGAGCTGTAGAGGTAGTCTACAACAGATCATGAGCCATTTTGATGCTGTTCCATCCATTGTGATGCTATCTGCCGCCTTTTGATGCTGTCCGCAGCCATGGTGTTGCTATCCATGCCAAGTTGTAACACCTGTAGACACATAGAAGAGAAAACAACTCATTGTGTAGATTCTATTCAAAGATTTCATTTACAACTCTAAGTGAGGGAACGCCCCTTTTATCTAAATGGATTAGGCCTCTAGTCTTGACATCCAGGTCATCAAAATTGAACATAGTATTTAAGTTCTCAAGTCTGGCCCTGTTTGCCAAGCAGTCCGCAGGCATGTTGCCTTGTCTAAAAATATGGGAAAGTTTCTTGTTTCCCAAAAGATTATGTAACTCATCGGATAGTTCATACATTGTCCAAGGGGCAGTGAAAGGATTCATTACACAAGAGATAGCATTCATACAATCAGTTTCCACCTCAAAATCCAGTATGTTTTTGTCCTGCATCAGTTCGAAAGCTTTCTGAATTGCAATCAACTCGGAATTCAGAGCTGAGGAGGCATCAATGCTGATAGCTTTTGCCATCAAACATTTACCAAACTCATCTCTAACAATCAGACCAATGCCACATTTTTTTGACTTTGAATCCCAGGATGCATCAGTATTTACTTTGATGAAATGATCAGGTGGTTTCCATATTACCTTTATGATTCTCCCGACTTTTTTTGTTTTCAAGAAAGGCACAATGTTTGATGCTGTCCATATTTTATCAAGTTCACTCCCTAAAAGAAAGGGGTGGATAGAGGATATATCATGCAGTGACTTTCTAATGTCCCTTAAAATGATGACAGTTCAATTTGATCTCATCAAAAATTAGTTTATTCCTTGCTTTCCACAGATGCCAACAAGCTAGTATGGGTAGAAGATGTATAAGTGCAGTATGTGTGTTAGTGAAGCCCTCTGATGTCCAGTAATAGGACAGCCTATCCCACAAAGAATTGAATCGAATTATAGGTAAGGATAGCCAATTGTGAACCTCATCCCACACAAGTAAAGTGAAGTTGCATGCACTGAAAAAATGTGAGATGGAGTCTATATGTAAACAGCAACAACACTTTGATACTAATTTGTATCCCATAGTTTGCAGCACATTATCAAAAGGCAGTAGACTATTTAAAAGTTTCCAGGTGAAAAAACTTATCTTTTTTGGTATTCTGGTGTGCCATACTTTGCTCAAAGCCATCACTCTCTGCCTTGATTCCCTGATCTGATTGTATGCACTCTTGAATGTAAAAGAACCATTCCACGATGGTTGCCAAATCATCCTATCCTTTCTGTCTGATGTTAAAGTGAGTTGCTCCAGCATGTGGATAATTGGTTGAGGCAGTGATGTCCCAATATCTGTGAGAATTGCATTTCTATTTTCCAGAAATTGAGTGACAGTTAGATTCATGAGTTCTTGTGGATAATCCTGAGATAGGGAGTCCTCTAGGGGGCCAAATTTAGACCAGTTGGAAGTCCACATGTTGCATTTTCCAACTCCAAGAATGGTCTTGGAGAAGGATTCTGCAATATAGTTTACCTTGCAGATTCTATCCCAATTTCTAGACTTTCTAGATGGGATTGGAAGAGACCATAGAAACCTGGACCAAAGGGATTCCCCCTGTTGGAATTTCCACCACAGCTTTATAGAGAAAGCTGTGATGATAGTTTTTATATCCCTGAGGCCAAGACCATTTTCCTGTACCGGAAAACAAAGTTTCCTCCATTTTCTCCAAACTTTTTTCCTCTTCCCATCCGTTTCTCCCCAAAAAAATGTGGAAATTTTTTTTTCCAGAGCATTGATCACATTTTTTGGTGGATTTATGGTTGCCCAGATGTGTTGAGGGATGGAGTATAGGCATGTTTGGATTAAAGTAAGTTTTCCACCCATTGAAAGCCATTTGTTTTTCCAATTTGATAGTTTAGTTGCTACTGTTTCCAGTAAAGTTTGGAAATAGGCTTTCTTAATTCTTCCAACAAAGATAGGGCATCCAAGATACCTGAAAGGAAAACCTCCTTTTTTCATACCAAGAGTGGTTTTAATGATTCTATCTCGATTAGCACTGACCAAGTTACTAACAAAATATTCACTCTTGGAGTAATTTATCTGTTGTCCTGTTGTTAGTTCAAATTTCTGGAGGAAAGCCTTTATACGGATCAGATTTAGCTTATTAGCCCTTAGAAAAATTACAGTATCATCCGCATAGCTTAAATGAGTAATAGGAATAGTATTCCTTGGCAAGTCATAGTAATCTATCTTTCCATTCCAAAATATGAAGGATAGACTCCTAGTGAATGATTCAGAAACAATGTTAAATAGAAATGGAGACAGGGGGTCTCCCTGTTTAATGCCTCTAGTTGCTTTAAAAAAGCCATGCGGTTTGCCATTTATCAGTATGGAAAACCATGCATCAGAAATGTTGTTCAAAATATTCCTAACCAGATGACCATGGAAACCAAATTTTAAGAGGATACTGTTCAAAAAACCCCAGTTAACCCTGTCAAAGGCCTTCATGAGATCCAATTTTATGATACAGTTTTGACCTCTAGCCTTCCTGCCTAAAAATTTTATCATCTCCTGAAGATATATCACATTATCTGCAATATCCCTACCTTTTAAAAAAGAAGTTTGTTGGGGAGAAATGATTTTGTGCATTAGGGGCTCCATTCTGTCAACTAAGATTTTTGAGAAAATCTTGTTGATGAAGTTTGATAGGGATATAGGTCTATATTCTGAGAAACAGGAAGGGGACTGGGTTTTTGGGATGAGTGTGATCCAAGTACTGGATACTGCTCTGGGGATATTAACTCCACACAAGAATTCATTTGTGGCCTGAAGTAGGTCCTGAGATATAACATCCCAAGCTCCACAGTAGAAAGAACCACAAAAGCCATAAGAACCAGCAGCACTATTCTTACTAAGGCTAAAAACTGCCTTCTTAAGTTCCTCCATAGTGGCTAGTTGGACTAGTTTGATATTATCCTCATCAGTGATCAGTTTTGGGATTTGGCTTAGAAAGTGAGGGAAATAAAGCCCAGCTTCTGGTTCATAAGGTTCAGTTAACAGGTTCTTATAGAAATTGACAGCAGCTTCTTCAATTTCTGGTGGAGAATTTTTCCAGACACCATCGGAATCCTTTATCTTAGTAATTAAAATCTTAGCTCTTTTTTCTTGAACCACCTTATGGAAATAAGATGTGTTATTATCTCCATCTTTTAGCCACTTAATCCTAGCCTTTTGCTTCCAAAAACCTTCATTTTCTTTAAGAGCTCTAACCAGTAGAGCTCTTTTTAAATTAAGGTTGATTAGTTCAGTTTCTGTAGGATTATCCTGGAAGATTAACTCTTGTGTGTTGAGGTTATCCTCAGCTATGTTGAGATTTTCATGGACATTGCCAAAAATGTCTTTGTTCCATTGTTTTAAAACAGGCTTTAGTCTCCTTAGTTTAAGTGAAAAACCTAACATTCCCCCCTCTTGGAGCGGGAGATGCCAATTGTTCTCCACTAACTGAAGGAATTCAGATCTGTGAAACCAAATATCCATAAAACGAAAAGGTTTTGGGGTTGCAGGTATCTCAGAGCCTAATGTCAGAAGCATAGGGCAGTGATCTGATGGGTGCCTATTCAGATTATGAACCGAGCTATTAGGGAAAACAGTATTCCAGGTTGCAGTGCATAAAGCCCTGTCCAATTTTTTAAAAGTTGGAGTTTTTCTTCCATTAGTCCAGGTGAAGAAGTTTCCCACAGTGTTAATTTGGTGAAGATTATTATGGGAAATGAAACCAGCAAAGTCATTAATGCTTCCTATTTTAGGTGTGCTAGGGCCCTTATATTCTGTGACAGATGAGATTACATTAAAATCACCAATAAGTAGCCTTTCAGAGTCAGAAATCTGAGATAGGTTATTCCATAAAATTTCTCTCTCTGCTCTACTGTGGAGACCATATATGAAAGAAGCTTCCATTTTTCTATCTAATGTGCAACACTCAATATGGACAGATAAATGCTGAGGGTGATCTATATGAACAGATACATTAACATTTCCGTTCCACATTATCCAGATTTTTCCTGTGTTTGATGAGATGCATTTTTCAAATCTTAGCTCATTCATATACTGAGAACATTCTATAATAGCATGCTTAGGTTCAATGATGCACAGTAAATCTATATGGTGTACTCTCAGCAGTCTCTTCAATCTTAGCATAGCAGGATTCATGCCCCTAACATTCCAAATTAAAAACTTTTGCATGATTGATTTGTCTATCATTTATAACTAAGCTTTGATCTTTTTGTTGAGGATCTTAAGTTCCTCAAATTAGCTTGAGTGAAAAAAGTTTGGAGTACATATTTCCCTGCTTCAGTCTTAGCAGCAGATGCAACCTTATCTAACTTCTTTTCCAGCTCCTCCCCTAGAGATAGCCCACTTCTGGAGGTGGTTGATTTTGAAAGGGGAGTTGGAGCATTTACTGCCTCCTGATTAGGTAGTAAAACATCTCCTTCATGTTCTTCTGAGTCCAAAAGTTGTCCCAGAATCTCAAACCGATTTGGTGAAAGCACTTGTTCCTTAGGAGATTGAGGAGGAGAAGAAACATTAGAGTGTAAATCAATCTGAACAGTGTTAGGGTTTATACCTGTGAGGTCATCTTGGCTGAAATGCAGTTTTATCCGTGGGAATAGATCAATGGCAGAACACATTTGTCTTTCCATCTCAGAGAGGTTTACCCTGGTCTCACTTTGCAATTGATTCTTTTGAGAAGAGCATTTTGTGTGTTTCTCTGATTGTTCAAAAACTTTTGCTACAGAATCCCCCATAGCCGTCCTAAAAGGTGAATCAGGCTGTATTGGTTCGGGAGGGAGATTTCCATTAACCCTTTCAAGGTTTTGTTCTGGTTCCTGGGCATGAGGAAGAGGCTGGTGGAGTTGTAGATTAAATTGTGAACCTGGTTGAGTGGAGGAGGATGGTTGGTCAAGGTTGTTTGGTAATACTGGCACCTGAACTTGATCAATGGACTTCATCCCCAGTGGATCTTCCTGGCTAGAACTTCTTAGGTATTCAGGTACTAAAATTCTACCTGTGGGTTTCCAGAAGGTATGTTGGGAAAGGTTATTGACATCTTGCACCTGACTGGGAGAAGGTCCTAGTATACCCACAGATTGTTCATTTGTATAGGTTGCTAGTATAGTATTCTCTCCTAATTTAGGGACAATTGGAGGTCTGGGTTGAGGCTTATTAGGGTTCAAATGTTTACAGTTGGATGTGTTATGACCCAATTTCTTACAGTGGTTGCAAAACAGAGGAACATTTTCATATTCTATTTCACACCTAAAACTATGTTCAGGAGAACCTAGTCTTAAGAAAGAGGGGAGGGGGGAACTCACATCTACCTCGACACAGAGCTTGATTGCCGAAGGGCGTGTAAGTGATAGGGTTGCAGCATCCATCTTCATATATTTACCCAGCTGGTTCCCCACGTCCTCGATTGTGGCAAGATTATAGTAGAAGATTGGGACATTTCGGATTGTGAGCCACACTGGTGCGATCGGAGATTCCGTTGATGTGGACAAGTCAGAGGACCACTTGAAGACTCTCATCTGCTGTCCCCCCAGGGTCCAGTTAGCTTTAAGCCAACAGCGCTGGTAGTCCTCCTTCGACTGGAATCTGATTAGCAGGTGTTTGTAGTCGATAGCCCCCAGTTGATATCGCGACTGAAAACCGATCGTCTTGAAGGCCGATTCCAGAACCTCCATTGCAGGTCGGCCTTTGTTGAATTTTCTGATTAGGGCATTTTGGTAATGAACCGAGAGCTGCTCGATTTGTGCCGAGGTGTACATACAGGCAAGTTCCCCCTTGAATTCTTTTATCGGAGTTAGGATAGGGGTGTGGGGGAGAGAGGGATTTAATGGCTGGGATCTTGCATTGAGAGCGGTAATAAAGGATTTCCCCCCCAAGGGGGGAGGAGCCTCCGCCATTGATGGTGGCGTCAGTATTGCAGGCTGTTTTATGACCGTTATAGCCGGCGCCGGTGGGATTAGGTTACCTTACGAAGAGTCGGTATTTTCGCTCAGAGGAAGAGAGAAGAGAAGGAATAAAGGTAAAGTAGAATATATCAGTTTTACAATTCTTCCCGTAGGAAAGTTTTTCTCTTGCTTATTCTACTGTTTACCAAGGATTTCCTGTCCCCGTATTTGTAGAAATCTTCACATTCATCTGCAAATGTTACGGAATTAGTATTATAGATGTTATGGAATTAGTGTTAATTAGTATTGGTATTGGAATTGGATTTGTATTCCTATCATAATTGTAGATATAATTGTATTCTGTTACCTTCTCAAAGCTGGGATAGGTATCCTGTACTACTATATAATGTATCCTGAATTCATGAATAAACATACAGATTATTACCCTTATTTCCTACATGGTATCAGAGCCTAAAATTCTGAAACCTGAACAGAAAATTTTCTGCTGCATTAAATCCAGCTGTCCGACGCCCACGCACCGTCGATCCCGACGCCACACGCCGCCGATCCCGACGCCACGCGCCGCCGATCCCGACGCCACGCGCCGCCGATCCCGATGCCACGCACCGCCGATCCGGGCGCCTCCGCCACGCGCCGATCGCCGGAGCTGCCGTCTAACGTCCGACGTCGTTGCCCGCCCTCACGTGCCACCGCTCACTCTGCATTGGTGTGTCCTGTGCTCCTGATTTGTACCTGATTTTACAATATGTCTGGCTCCGAAGATCAGCCTGGTTCTGCTGTTCCGAAGATTTAGGACATGAGTGGTTATGATGTGATTATAGCTTTACTTTAGCAGCTGTAATTGTGATCTGGCCCTCATCCTACTTTGCCAATTGGTTGTGTGACGACCGATCCTTACTTCATTGGTCCCGGCGATGGTTCGGGTTTACAACTTGTACCAATCATGCTGAAAGGTGCAAAAAGTTACAATGAATGGTCCGATGCGATTTGTCGCGCATTCTTGGCCAAACACAAGATTGGGTTCATTACTGGATCCATCACAAAACCCCATGATGATCTTCCTGATGCCGCTGATTGGCCCGGGGTTAATGCTGTTCTTGTCTGCTGGATCTTGCAAACCCTGGATCCGGTGATAAGATCTTCTACAAGTTCTTTTTCCACGGTCAAGGATTTGTGGGATGATCTTAAGGCATGATTTATTTTCGCCGATGGAATGAAGCTTTTGTAGACACAAGAAGTCATTCAAGGTTGCAGGCAGAACGGTCAGCCCATCGACATCTATTTTGCCACACTGAAGAAGCTGTTTGCAGATTATCACTGCATGCGACCTCCTATGGTTTGTATTTGTGAAGATTACAAGGCATTATGCTAGTGCAATTTTCAGGCGAAAATTCTCCAAGAGAGAGAGGGATTTGATCTACCAATTCATCTCTGGTCTCGACGAAGGTTTTCACACCTTGCGATCCCACATCTTGAGCATTGAGCCACTGCCATCTGTCATGAAGGTATATGCCCTTGTTACTCAGGAGGAGAATCATAGAGCTATCATTCGAGCTCGTGAGTTTTCTTCTAACTCCATGTCGTATGCTGCACGACGTACCCCACCTGCAAGTTCTTCGCCAGTTGTTCTTTCTGCAGCCGACCACAAGAATCTTATTTGTACCTATTGTCGTCGCAAGGGCCATGATAAAGATACCTGTTTCAAGATACATGGTGTCCTAGAGTGATTTAAGAAGGGAAAGAAATCGGCACCACCTGACCGGCCATTAGTCAACTTCGGTCAAACAAGTGGCACCACCGATCTCTCGCTCCCACCGCCGTTCGCCGTTCGCCGGAGTCGCCTTGTTGCCACCTAGTTTGGCGGTGGCGGCCTCCTCTGCTGTACCTGCCCGCTCCGATTTTGGCCCTGCTCTGTCTGATGAACAATGGAGCATGACCATGAACCTATTTAATCAGCTTCATTCTCTTCCTGGTGATGAGTCTGGTAAGCATACTTTACCATGGATCCTTGATTCGGGAGCCTCCTATCATATGACCGGTGACAAAGGTTCTCTTTCTGATCTTACTACTACTATTGATGCTGTGAATTTTTTTTCTGTCCGATGGCTCGATGTTCTCCGCTACACAATTTGGATCCATTTGTTTTGATGGTTTTATACTGCTGCACGTGTTAAATATCCTTACATTGCACTGCAACTTACTGTCATACTCTAGATTGTTATCTACCCTAAATTGTCTAGCTTTGTTTACTGAAAATTATTGCATTTTACAGACAATCAGTACGAGGAGAGTGATTGGCGTGGGTGAACAGAAAGGGGGGGTGTTTTGGCTTTGTCTGCTGGATGCTCTTGTTCGAAGTCCTGTCCTGCAGCCTCTTCCTACAGTTGCTTCACTGTCCTCTTCTGATTTATGGCATCAGCGTTTTGGTCATCCATCTTCCACGGTGTTGTCTTCTATTTCTCCTAACAATAATAAACATTCAGTGCCTTGTTCTATATGTTATAGAGCAAAACAGCCTAGACATAGTTTTCCTTTAAGTACTACTAATGCTACTGCATTATTTCAATTAATTCATTGTGATGTTTGGGGACCCTATACTACACCATCTTCTAGTGGTGCTTTTTATTTCTTGACAATAGTAGATGATTTTTCCCGAGCTGTTTGGGTTTATTTGTTAGTAGCTAAATCTGAAGTAGCTTCTAGATTTTTAGAATTTAGTGCTTTAGTCAAGAACCAGTGGGGAAAAACAATCCAATGAGTTCGAGCTGATAACGGCACTGAATTTTTGCCTCTCCGATCTCACTTTACTGCATCTGGGATCATTTTTGAGACGTCTATGGTTGATACTCCGCAACAGAATGGTCGATTTGAAAGAAAGCATCGTCATTTACTCAATGTGGCGCGAGCTTTACGGTTTCAAGCCAATCTTCCTATTGACTTCTGGGGAGAATGTGTTCTTACTACTGCCTACCTGATCAACCGAACACCGACACAACATCTCAACGGTCGTACTCCCTTTGAGTTACTCTATGGACAGGCACCCAATTACTCTTCCTTACGAGTATTTGGATGGTTGTGTTTTGCTGCTCGTGTTCCAAGATACCGTGACAAGTTTGCACCAAGAAGTCGTCGGTGTTTGTTCCTTGGTTATCCTGCCGGAAAGAAAGGTTATTATCTTCTCGACTTGGACTCTCGAGTTATCTTTAATACTCAGGATGCTGATTTCTTCGAAGACCAGTTCCCGTATTCTGCATCTCAGCAATCTGCTTCTTCAGATGAACCTGGCGGCGCCACCACTGCACCACCGGTTTCCTCCTCCTACTCGCTGGAACCATACGGTTTTTCCAATCAATAGTTGGCTGCCCTTCCACCAGTCAATGCTGACCGGTCAACGGCGGCGAGTCAACGTCGGTGACCCAATGCTATCCCACGCTGGTCGGTCAACGCCGGTCAACACCGGTCAGACAATTCCGGTCAACGCCGGTGAGTCAACGCCGGTCAGTGCCCATGGATCTACACCGGTCAACGGCATCCAACCAACTTCGGCCATCACCGGCGTGCCACCTCCGACCGATAAACTCCTGTTGGTGGTCTCTGGCGAAATACCGTCAACTACGCCGCCCGACACCGGTCCTTCTCCGCCAGCTGCCGTTGATCTACCATCCACCAGACTAAGTGTTCGTGCTCGACGTCCACCGTCGTATTTGGCTGATTATGATTGTGATGATTCTACTTGTGCTCTTGTTACTAAAGACCCCTCTTTGACTATGTTCCCTCATGCGTCATCACTGTCCTCAGGTGTTCTCTACCCTCTTACTGATTATGTAAATTGTGATAATTTTCTAGCATTCTAGATTTTTGGGTGCTGTAACTTCTAGTGCAGATCCCACTACTTACTCTGAGGCTTCCCGTCATTCTCATTGGCGAGATGCTATGGTTGAGGAACTCACTGCCCTAGAGCGCAATCAGACTTGGACTTTGTCTCCTTTGCCTGCACAAAAAAAGACCATTGGATGTAAATGGATTTACCGAATGAAGTTTCGCTCTGATGGCACCATGAACGTTACAAGGCTCATCTCGTGGTTCTTGGCAACCGCCAGGTTGAAGGAATTGATTACACAAAGACTTTTGCTCCAGTCGCGAAGATGAGTTCCGTTCGCTTGTTCCTGTCAGTTGCTGTTATACGTGGTTAGGAATTGCATCAGATGGATGTTCATAATGCCTTCCTGCATGGTGATTTGCATGAAGAAGTGTTCATGCGTCCCCCGCCTGGCTATGCGGTTCCGCATGGTCAGGTTTGTCGCCTTCAGAAATCCCTTTATGGTCTTCATCAAGCTCCTCGGAATTGGTTTGCTAAACTGGCACAGGCTCTACGTACATTTGGTTTTGTCCAAAGTAAGGCAGATTATTCTTTATTTGTCTTTTCCCATGGTTCACATTCTTTACATGTTCTGGTTTATGTGGATGATTTGGTTATTGCTGGTAACTCTTCTTCGCTCATCTCTGAGTTCAAGAAATACTTGAGTTCTTGTTTTCACATGAAGGATCTTGGTTTGCTTAAGTATTTTTTGGGCATAGAGATTGCTAAAAGACCGGAGGGGATGTTTCTTTCACAAAGAAAATATGCTTTGGACATCTTATTCGATACAGGCTTATCTGCTTCTAAACCAATTGATTTTCCAATAGAGCAACAACATGATTTGGCACGTGTTGAAGGTCCAGCCTACCATGACCCGGAGCAGTATCGTCGCTTAGTTGGGCGCCTGATTTATTTGACGATCACTCATCCTGAACTTAGTTATTCAGTTCATACTCTTGCGCAATTCATGAAGTCTCCTTGTGTTCCTCACTGGCAAGCTGCGGTTCGTGTTTTGCACTATCTGAAGAGTCATCCTGGTCAAGGTTTATTTCTTTCTTCTCGTAGTACTCTACAATTGACAGCTTATTGTGATTCAGATTTGGCCGCCTGTCCAATTACTAGGCGTTCCTTATCCGGTTATTTTGTTATGATTGGTGATTCTCCAGTTTCCTGGAAGACTAAGAAGCAACCTACTGTTTCTCGGTCTTCTGCTGAAGCAGAGTATCGTGCTATGGCAGTTGCCTGCTGTGAGTTATTATGGCTTCGGTCCTTGCTGAAAGACTTATGGGTTTCGCACACTTTTCCTATGAAATTGTTTCGTGACAGTCAATCAACCATTCACATAGCAGCCAACCTGGTTTTCCATGAACGTACTAAGCACATTGAAGTTGATTGTCATTTTGTTCGAGATCTTGTTCAATCTGGCGCTATTGTTACTCAACATATTCGTACGGTTGACCAACCCGCAGATTTGTTCACTAAAGCTCTCGGACGTAACCAGTTTCATTCCTTACTTGGCAAGTTGGGCATTTCTGATCCGCATGCTCCAACTTGAGGAGGAGTGTTACGGAATTAGTATTATAGTTGTTATGGAATTAGTGTTAATTAGTGTTGGTATGCCTTGAATACTGTAATAGCCGCTTCTGCGACCCTGGCCTGGAATACAACTACATCTACAATTATGATAAGAATATAATTCCAATTCCAATTTGGACTGATGTTGATTTGGGCCGAATTGTGTTTTGTTCCAATCCCAGTTTGTTAGGGTTTAGTAGAGACAGTATATAAAGTGTCTCTCTTCTCTCTGTAAATAATTAATTCTATTCTGCACTTAGATAGGTAGAAATTTGGTCAATTTCTTGGCGTCTGTAACCTGCTACCTATTATAGTGAATCCGTCTCCCATGGATGTAGCCAAATTGGTGAACCACGTAAATCTTGTGTCTTGTTATTTGCGTTCATATTTTCTGTTCTTTCTCCATTCCGCACAACAAACTGGTATCAGAGCGGTTTCTTTTTCCGGCGATATCCGTAGTGGGTATATCGGATTCTGGGCTCATCAGATCGGGGCTGATCGGGGAGAAAGATGTCTGGGTTGAACGTGAAGATCGACAAGTTTACCGGGAGAAACAGTTTCAGTTTATGGTAGATCAAGATGCGAGCTTTGCTGAAACAGTAAGGTTTGTGGACTCCGCTGACGAAGGATTTCGCGAGCAGTTCTGGCGATGTTGTGAGCCTGGAAGAAAAGGCACACTCGACGATTATGTTGTGTCTCGCGGATGAAATCATCACCGAGGTCTCAGATCAGGAGACTGCTGCACAACTGTGGCTGAAGTTGGAGAGTTTGTATATGACGAAATCTCTAACCAACAAGTTGCTTCTGAAACAATGCCTCTTCGGTCTCCGAATGCAGGAAGGTACGCAACTCAGAGACCATCTAGAGCAATTGAATACTTTGTTATTAGAATTGCGAAATATAGATGTGAAAATTGAAGATGAAGATGCTGCTTTGATTTTGCTAGTTTCTTTACCACTTTCGTATGAGAATTTTGTTCAGTCATTTATTGTTGGAAAAGATTCTGTGTCTCTGGAGGAAGTAAGATCCTCTCTCCATAGTAGAGAGTTGCGACATAAGGCAAACAATACAGGTACAGAAAGTTAGGCCACTGGCTTGTTTGCTAGTGACGGAAACACAAAAGGCAAGGAAACCGGCAATAAGAAAAAGGGCAAGAAGTCATCTTCAAAGGGTCCTAAGGCCAATGATGTTTGTAACTACTGTAAGGAGAAGGGGCATTGGAAAAAGGAATGTCCGAAGAAGGCTAGTAAATCTGGGAGTACATCTGGTACTGCTGCTGTGGCTGAAGGGGATTTCAGTTCTGAAGATGATTTTGCTCTAGTTGTTACTGGGCAAAATAATCATTCTAATGCGTGGTTTCTTGATTCTGGGGCATCCTACCATATATGCCCAAGGAGAGATTATTTCTCAACTTATGAGCAAGCTGAGGGCATCATTACTACGGCAAATGGTGTTGCGTGCAAGGTAGTTGGGACTGGTTCAATCAAGATCAGGACGCATGATGGTAGTTTCTGTACTTTGAACGATGTCAGGCATGTTCCATCGATGACAAAGAATCTGATTTCTCTTCCTACGTTGGATAGAAAAGGTTTCGTCTACTCAGGGAGTGATGGAGTTCTGTGTGTCTGCAAAGGTTCTAGGCTGGTTATGAAAGGTGTTCTGCATGGTACTTTGTATTTTCTACAAGGTTCCACGGTTATGGATTCTGTTAATGTTGCATCTTCGGAGGTTCACCAGGATGATATGACTAAGTTATGGCATATGAGGCTTGGTCACATGGGTGAAAGAGGGATGCAGATTCTGTCGAAATATGATCTTCTTGGTGGCCACAAGGTCAAGAGTTTGGACTTCTGTGAGCATTGCGTTTTTGGGAAGCATCACCGCAGCAAGTTCCCTAAGGTAATTCATAGAACAAAGGGCACATTAGATTACATCCATTCTGATTGTTGGGGACCTTCCCGAGTTGAGTCGCTGGGAGGTCACAGGTACTTTGTTTCTCTGATTGATGACTACTCAAGGATGACTTGGGTTATCATGATGAAACATAAGAGTGAAGCTTTCTCGAAGTTTAAGGAGTGGAAAGCTTTGGTGGAGAATCAGACCGGGAAGAAGATCAAGAGGCTTCGAACTGATAATGGGCTGGAATTCTGCTCGTCTGAGTTTGATCAGTTCTGTAGGGATGAAGGGATTGCTCGTCATCATACAGTCAGGAATACGCCACAGCAGAATGGCGTAGCTGAGCGGATGAATCAGACATTGCTGACGAGAGCGAGGTGCATGCTCTCTAATGCTGGTTTGGAAACGAGATTCTGGGCAGAGGCGGTGAGTACAGCTTGTTACCTGATCAACCGCGGGCCTCACACGGGTATAGAGTGCAAAATACCTATGGACTTGTGGTCAGGTAAAGTTATTGATTACTCCAAGTTAAAAGTTTTTGGTTGTACATCTTATTATCATGTTAGTGATGGTAAGTTGGAGCCCCGAGCCAAGAAGGGTGTCTTTGTGGGTTATAGAAATGGAGTTAAAGGCTCCAGGATATGGTCTCCATCTGAGAAGAAGGTTATTCTGAGCAGGGACGTTGTCTTTGATTAAAATTCTTTGCTTAGATCTATGGTGAAGCCCACAGTTGTGCCAGAAACTAGTGGAGTTGATAAACAGGTGGAGCTTGAAGTCACTCAAGGTGAAAATAGATTGGAACAATTTGAGGTGAATCAAGAGCCACAGACAGAATCTGAGATACCGGAATCTCCACCACCAGATCCCCAACCATCAGGAGCTACAGTCCATAGTTTAGCTCAGGACCGACCCAGGAGGGTTGGAGTTGGGGCGCCCAAGAGATATGGGTTTGAGGATATGGTGGGTTATGCACTACAGGTTACTGAGGAGGTGGATACTCATGAGCCATCCACCTACAGAGAAGCTGTTTCAGGTACTGATGCTGCTGCAATGGGAGACGAGATGGAGTCTCTTCAGAAGAATCAGACATGGGATTTGGTTCAACAGCCTCAAGGGAGAAAGGTTATCACTTGCAAATGGGTTTTCAAGAAAAAGGAAGGGATATCACCTACAGAGGGAGTCAAGTACAAGGCTAGAGTTGTTGCTAGAGGTTTCAGTCAGAGAGAGGGAGTAGATTACAATGAGATTTTCTCACCAGTGGTCAGACACACTTCCATCAGGGTGTTGCTAGTTATAATGACACATCAGGATTTGGAGCTTGAACAACTTGATGTGAAGACCGCTTTTCTACATGGAGAGTTGGAGGAAGAGATATACATGACTCAACCAGATGGTTTCCAAGTTCCTGGCAAGGAAAAGTATGTTTGCAAGTTGAAGAAGTCTTTGTATGGACTTAAGCAGTCTCCGAGGCAGTGGTACAAGAAGTTTGACAGTTACATGCTTCAGCTGGGATATACGAGGTGTGTTTATGACTGTTGTGTCTACTACAGCAGGTTGAGAGATGGGTCATTCATCTATCTGGTGCTTTATGTAGATGACATGCTGGTAGCCGCAAAGAGTAAGCAAGAGGTTCAGAAGTTGAAAAGACTTCTTAGTGCTGAGTTTGAGATGAAGGATCTGGGTGCAGCTCGGAAGATACTAGGAATGGAGATTCTTAGGGATCGAAGTCACCAGAAGCTTTTCTTGTCATAGAAAGGCTACATTCAGAAAGTGTTGGCTAGGTTTGGCATGTCTACAGCCAAGCCTATAGACACTCCTAGTGCTGCAAATATTCATCTCACCACTATGTTTGCTCCTCAGTCAGACAAGGAGAAGGAGTATATGTCTCGGGTTCCTTATGCCAGCGCGGTGGGGAGCTTGATGTATGCTATGGTTTGCACGAGGCCAGATTTAGCACAGGCAGTCAGTGTTGTGAGCAGGTTCATGGGGCAACCGGGAAAGGAACATTGGCAAGCTGTGAAGAGGATCTTCAGGTATCTTAGAGGTACGTCTGATGTGGGTCTCATTTATGGAGGTGATACCGAGTGCTTAGTTACAGGCTACTCGGATTCTGATTTTGCTGGTGATGTTGACACGAGGAGATTGATGACTGGTTATGTATTCACTTTGGGAGGTTCTGTGGTTAGTTGGAAGGCGACTTTGCAACCTACAGTGACGTTGTCTACTACGGAAGTAGAGTACATGGCTTTGACAGAGGCTGCAAAGGAGGGAATATGGCTGAAAGGACTGGTTAGTGATCTTGGTCTACATCATGATCAGGCTACTGTGTATTGTGACAGTTTGAGTGCAATCTGCATAGCCAAGGATTAGGTCCATCATGAGAGGACCAAGCATATTGATGTCAGATATCATTTCTTGAGGAGTGAGAGGAGAATCAGGGTGAAGAAAGTGGGAACTGCTAACAACCCCGCTGATATGTTCACCAAACCTGTTCCACATAGCAAGTTTCAACATTGTTTGGACTTGCTGAACATCACAGTCCCGGGAGTGGAGGGCGAAGTCTACTCATCTGGCACTGTAATGGTGCATCTGGAGTTTTCTACTTTGAGGATTCAAGTCAAGGTGGAGATTTGTTGGTATGCCTTGAATACTGTAATAGCCGCTTCTGCGACCCTGGCCTGGAATACAACTACTTCTACAATTATGATAAGAATATAATTCCAATTCCAATTTGGACTGATGTTGATTTGGGCCGAATTGTGTTTTGTTCCAATCCCAGTTTGTTAGGGTTTAGTAGAGACAGTATATAAAGTGTCTCTCTTCTCTCTGTAAACAATTAATTCTGTTCTGCACTTAGATAGGTAGAAATCTGGTCAATTTCTTGGCGTCTGTAACCTGCTACCTATTATAGTGAATCCGTCTCCCGTGGATGTAGCCAAATTGGTGAACCACATAAATCTTGTGTCTTGTTATTTGCGTTCATATTTTCTGTTCTTTCTCCATTCCGCACAACAATTAGTATTGGTATTGGATTTGGATTTGTATTCCTACCATAATTGTAGATATATTTGTATTCTGCTACCTTCTCCTAGCTGGGATAGGTATCCTGTACTACTATATAATGTATCATGAATTCATGAATAAACATACAGATTATTACCCTTATTTCCTACAACAAAGCTCAATAGCTGGACATAAGCTCTTGACGGGACCTAGCATGATGAAGGAGTTGGTTATTGCAGCCATTGAACTCGTTGGTAGGGATAACCGTGTTGTATGCCAAGGACTTGAGTTCTGCAAGAGATTGAGGTAGGCATCGTGTAGCATATTAATTGCTCATTTGCTCTTTCTTTCATCGCTTGGTGCCTCATTGTCGTATCCTCTCATGTAATATTCTCGATTCAGGTGGTTTAAGATTAAGATCCTATCTCATTTGGCCAATCGGCTCGTTGAAAGCTCTTCTTCCTTGTGTAATTTTTGACTCAGCTTTGTGCCGAGATAGTTGTACAATTTTCGCTTGTGTTATAAGATTTGCATGGTATGATTGTAGTGCATTTCAGAATAATTACTGTTCTTTTTCTTTAGATTATAGTTTATGAATTGGCTTGATCCTACCCTAAATTTTTTTGAAGTGCTTGGTATGACTCTAGAAATAAAAATTAAGTGCTGAAATAACCCTAGAAATAATAGTTAAGTTATAATATAGCCTTGTAATTTTTGTTCGGTATCGATGGTGAGAGGGTGAAATCGTCCAACATAATTTTAAAAACTAATCAGGAGTATTTTAGTCATTTTTGAGATGGTCAACACCGGGTTTTCCAGGTTAACACCGGAATAGTGACAAAAGGTTATAACTGCACAATTTTGCTAAAAGTCACGGTTAGATTGACACTTTATCATTTTGTAGGATTATATTAGCTATTTCATCCAAAAGCTAGGGTTAAAAGTGTATTTTACCCAAATATTTTTAAAGATAATTCTAGGATGAAAAAATTACAACAATTTATATTGCTTTTATATAGTTAACTAGCCTTTTAAAAATAAAGCATGGCTGTTTTAAATCACGTTAATGCGTCGATTTACACCAAAAATAATTTGAGCTCTAAGCCAAATGACCAATTTACGATTCGGCGATCTAGATGATCATCCTGACTAGTACAACAACGAGCAAGTTTGTTTCCCAAAAGATTGGCGAGATTTTTCTTAATTCTTAACCTGAGATTTTGTAACCAAAACAATGATTTGATGATGAAAAACAAAAAAATAGAGAACAAATAAAAATTGAAAATTGTTACGCAAAAAGCTTGAACTATGATAATAGAATTCCGGTTTCGATCAAATTCCATGTTGGCTTTCTATCTCAATCCTCAATACAAAGATGACTTCAAATGAATGCAAACAAATTGGTTATAGTTACAAGCAACCATAATTTCCTTATCTGTCGATAATCAGGAGGACGTCTCACCAACTATTTCTCTGACTAAAATATAACCTAAGAGACGCTCTATAGATTTAATATGCTAGCAGGATTAATATCGAGATGGACTCAATTCATAACAAACAAACTCTGATGCAAGATTGTTAAATTAAGACTGTTGTTCCATACCACTGATTGAACTTAAATCACAATTGCGGATGATTGGTTCAATTGGTATTAAATTAACTAACATGCTATCAAATATTGTCCACTACTCAATAACATGAAAACAATCATAAACAGTATAATCAAGAACAACAGATACAAGCACACTATTTATGTATAAAAACTAATTAGATTTCACGAGAATCAATGCCAGTACTTCCTTGATCTTTACCGGAGAAGAAGAATTTAGCTAGAAAACATAATTAAATTAATCTCCAAAAGCATAGAAGAAAACATGAAAAATTGTTTGAATAGAATCATGAAAAACTCCAAAATGTGAATACTGTCTTTTGGGCGAATGATTGCCTACGTATCAATGCGTGTGAACTATGTGCGAATGAAAAATAGAGTCTGGAAAAAATTACTAAAACCAAAAGATAGATAAGGAATAAAACATGTCTTTCCGTATCTATAGAAATTCAAAAATATTAGAAAATATCTTCTCCTAAAATTTAGGAGTATTCAAGCTATCCAATTCCATTTATAAATTGGACTTCGCAAAACTTAATCCAACAAAATATTCCATCATAATGTCCATCTTTCTTGCACAAAAACTTTCTTTTTCTTTTTTTCCATGCCGCAGTCATGCACAAGACGTTCAGTTTGTATGTCTATTTCCATGTGTCCAGAAATTGGGTCGGTATGATCATCCTGACCAATAATTGCAGCAACTCATCAATTTCATTCCAAAATTCTAAACTGCAATAAAATATCATCAAAATACGAGTTTCCACAAATTTAATCAACATATCAGCGCAAATAAAACCCAAAATGTATGGTAATATCAGCCCAATCAAACTCCCCCACACTTAAATTATGCTAGCCCTCGAGTATAGGCAAATGCAAAACATTAATGTAAATGTGAGACTAAAAAACTATGAAAACTCTAAAATAAAAACCACCCTGGTTGGAACCAAAACACAATCCACGGTCATACCGCAAACCATTCCCCTTTGCTTATAAAACCATTTCATCCTTTTATTCTAGTAAAAAATATGCAATAAAGTCCAGCCTCTCCAAGATCACTCAATATCTCTCAAAATCATGACAAGGTAATTCACACAAATCACACTCAATAATCATCGCAACAAGTTTGTGAATGCCACTATCTCCACTGTATAATTTGAAAACTTGAGAGCACAAATCAATTAGGTCTTTTCCAAGGTTGTAACATGGCTAAGGTAAATGGGTAGGATATAGGATATGCAAGGCTAAAAATCTAAGAACAAGCAAGCAGTTCAATCTCTAAATCCATCTCCACCACGTGTTCATACTTACAACATTAATGCACCATAATAAGTATAAAAATATGAACTCATTTCCCACAACAACCAACAATCTTTATTTTTCCAGCTTGCTGCCCATAATTTCTTTCTTTAAAAATTTTCTCTTTATTTTCTGGGTTTTTTTTTTCTGGGCAACAACACTAAGGATTTATTTTCCTTCACAAAACTGGAAACATAAACCCCATCGCATCGTATATTCATCTCAAATCACACCCAACACACCTCCTCATACATACTTGATTCATACCACAAGAAATAAAATTACTTGCACATTCTTAGAAAGGTTCAAAGAAGGCTTAGGCCCCCGACTAAAAATATAGTGGTTTTAAATATCAGAGAAAATATTTTCTTGCTTCAATGAGGCAAACCAAGGGATCGATGTAAGGTAGGAAATATTTTGTTGAAACTAAGTGTGGTTATCCCTAAATGCCTATATCACTTTCATGCTCAAGTAACAAAATTCACCCTCGAAATCATGGCACAAACCAAACAGTAAATATCAAGATGTGATTACTCCACAAACAGATAAAGAGCTACTTATGATCATTTTTTTTCATAGATGCCTATATATTTTTCCGGCTTTTGCTCTTTAAGGCTCAAATTCTACAATATATCTAAGTTCAAATCAAAATGACTTATTGCATATTCATCATCCTAGAACACATACAAGGAATCCATGATTTTTTTTCACAAAGGGGAAACAATCATCCATCTTACCACAGACCTAATTCCAGTTCCAACCCTTCCAATTTTCAATTCAAGGCTACCTTTTTTACTCAAATAATGAAAGAAAACAAAAAATTGTGTTTTTTTCCTTTAATTTTTTTTTTCAATTATGAAAAATACAAACCAACGATGTTTCACCTCTCCCCCACACTTAGACAACATAATGTACTCATTGCGTAAGAAACATAGCATATGAAAATGTATTAGAAAATATGATTTCATGCAAATAGTCTACAAATGAAACAAATTCAACAAAAAGAGAAAAAAATAAAGAAAGAAAAGAAAATGCTCTCTGGGCGGCTAATTAGCTTTGGAGTCAACATCATAATTTTGGTCGGAATGAGCATACCGACCAGTCCTGGATGATAGTTGCTAGGCCACTAATTCAAATAAAACCTGCTGCTGCGCTTGTAATGCCTTTACCTGATTTGATAATTCAACAGCCCGTTGAGGCATTGTAACTACATGCTCTCCCTGCACGCTTGCTCGATATTGTACTGGTCAAGATTATCATCCCCAGAATAATTTCATACAAAAGCATCAACCAGCGGGTCAATCACATCAAGAGTAAACATAGAATCAGGATCATCTACACGTTTCATGGCATCACAAATACTGAATGTGACTATATCTCCATCAAATTCAAGGCTAAGTATTCTCTTATCAACATCAATCTTGGTTTTTGCTGTCTTTATAAATGACCTTCCGAGAAGAATTAGGGACTTATTAGCAGAGAATGAATCATCCATATCAACAATGTAGAAATCCACAGGAAACATCATATCATTGGCTTTCCCAAGTACATCCTCTATTATACCCTCAAAAGTATGCATTAGACCTATTTTCTAATTGGATTATGACATGTGTTTCCTTCTACGGTCCTAATTACAAGTCATTATACACAGAGAGAGGCATAACATTAATTGATGCACCTAGATCTAACATGGATTTTTCAACATTCATTTTTCCAATTTTGCATGGGATAGAGAACATCTCAAGATCCTTACATTTCTGTGGCAATTTGCGTTGAATAATTGCAGAAATATTTTCCCCTACCCTAGTTTTGGCATCTTTCCTATGTCTCATCTTTTTTTAACAAAGCTCTTTAAGAAATTTTGCATACCTAGGAACCTACTTTATAGGTTCAATTAAGGAATATTGATTTTTACCTTTTTCAAGACCTCCAAGATCTCCTTCTCATCCTATTTCTTCTTGTTTTTAGCTAACCTGGATGGGAATGGTGACGAAACTTATAAGTTAGAAATAGATGATTTATGTTGAGTGTTTACCTTTGAGGACTCATTTTCTGTCTCCTTGGCCTTTTCATGTTCATCCTTCTTCTTGTTTTCTTCCTTAGGTGCGTAATCAACTAACTCTTTCCCATTTCTAAGGGTCACTGCACTTGCATTCTCTATTGGATTTGGTTCCCTCTGGGAAGAAAGTTTTCCACTGATTGACTTCAACTTATTTATGTCCGCTGCCATCTATGTGATTTGAGTCTCAACATTTCTCAAGGCAGCTAGTGTTTCTTGTTGGAAAGCATTTGTATTTTTGTCTAAATTTTGCACCACTTCACTTCCTTGAGCAATACTCTTGAGAACATCATTCATGGAAAGTTTCTGACCGTCCTGGGCAATATGATCATCCCGACTGGCATGCAGCTATCTCGGAACATACATTCCTGGAGCTTTCTGGGTCCAACTGAAGTTTGGGTGGTTCCTCCATTTTGGATTATATGTATCTGAATACTGATCATACCTTCTTGGTCTCAGTGGAGTATCTTCTGATTCAAAGTAAGCTTGTTCAATTTGAGGATCTTAAAGAGTAGGGAAAGCATCAGTGTAGTGTTTCATTTGTGAGCAAATTTTGCACTTAGCTCGTCGTGAAGTCTTCATGGCTAGCTCCCATACTAATGATGTGAGGGCATCTAACTTCTCATCCATTTGTGAAGTTCCAGATACCTTGACTAGTCCAGATCTATCATCATTTTCATCGTACTCCTGGGTGACCATATAAAAAATGATCTCCTTCGCCTCATCCATGGTTTTCTTTAGCCCATTACCACCACAAGCTGAATTAAAAAGTTTCCTATCTATCGAACACATACCTCCATAAAAATATTTAGTGATGAGCTGATATTCAGTAAAACATGGTTAGGACATTTACGACACAATTGATTAAAACGATCAAAGACTAGCACTCTCCCTATTCTTTTATCTTATGCCACTAGTTGCAGCTCTTAAATTAGCTGCTCTAGACTTAGGAAAAAACCTTTGTAAAAATTTTAGCTCAAGATATTCCCAAGTTCGGATTGAACCCGGGGGAAGTTCAAATAACCATTCATGAGCTTTTCTATGCAAAGTGTGTATAAATGTGGGAAGTCTAATTTGATCATTTGAAAAACCTTGGGGTCGCAGAGTCGCACACACTAGATCAAATTCATCAAGATTATTATGAGCCTTCTCACCTGAAAAATCACCAAACTTAGGTAATACTTGTATAAAACCTGGCTTAATTTCTGAGCTGCGGTTGATGTCAAGAAGGACAATGCACAATGGGCGATTGTGTCGGTAATGCCCCATATCTCTTATCCACTAAGGTGTTGGTTCTTCCTCACGCCTCTGTTCATCGGCAATGTTGAGTTGTTCTTCGTTGGAAGTTGACTCAGATGAGGAAGATATTAGGAATTGATTAAATCTAATTTAGCGGAAAATCAATTATCTAATCCTAGATCTCATGCATGTAATTAATTCGAATCTATCTAAGAGTTTAGATTACCTTTGAAGCGTGCTTTACCATCGGATTCAATCAACCACAGAGACCAGAATCCCAGATGTGATTCCTCTATACGTATCTACACAACATGACCGGACCGCTTACACCGCCGTCAACTTAGAACGTTGATCAGCAGGTAAAGACCTAGTCTTTCTTCTTCTCTTTACAGTGATGTTTGTTTTCTAAGAATGATTGGATTATTTTTGTCGTTCCAAATGGCCAGGGTTCTAATAAAGTCATACTAAAAATTTTTGTAAAAATATCCATTTATAGAATAGTCATTAATCTAAGAAACTTTAATCCAAGTCAAACTGGGCCTAGGCCACTTAGACTTAATGAGTTCTAAAGTCAATTCTCATATTAATTCTATCTCGGCTCCTAGCCCAATAGTCATTTATTTTATCCAATTTCATGCCATGTGTGTGACCATATATGTTTAATCATAATAAGCTGCAAGCCCAAAATAATTGATGCTAGCTAATCGAAACCGATTTCCAGCTAAACATTCCGATCACTAAAAATAACTTAATCAATTATCTCCGTAATTAATCCTCCAACTATATATGGAAGATGCACATTGACTGAAGGACACTATTCCAAGAATCTCCCACTTGTCCTTAAGAACAAGTGTGCATTCGTATTCCTTTGTCACTTACAGTCTTTATCTGAACATAATGCAAGATAACAAGTCATCCTTATCAAGTTCAAATGCGTTTCTCGAATTCCTGAATCAAACTGTTAAGATAGATGATTAATCCTTAATCCACCTGAGCACGACCATGCATTTTACAGTCCCAACTCTCCGAGAGGCCCATAAGACAATAATCTCTTGTAAATTAGAGGACAATCCCACTCTTGTACATTGAATTTTTCTCCACTCGATTCATGGCAACCCAAGAACTGCCTTTATAGTCTCTTTTTACGGTGCGACGTTTGATAGACTCAAGGTACACCAATCCACAAGCAAGTAAACACTGATTACTCAGGTATGAGGAGTACAATCCTATAGTTAATGAGGCATACTTATGACATTATGGATATCTTAAAGTATTCTCATGGATGGTTTGTCCACAAGTTCCTAACTTTCATCCATGCATTTGATTCATGACATCTCACATCCTTCAGCCCATGAAACAGCGCTGCAAATCAACTTGCAAATTAGTTTTCTTCAGTCGTGAGTGTCCACTCTATATGACCTAAACTGGGGACAAAGTCAATCTTACACTCTAGTTCACTAAAGAGGATTTCATTATCCAAGACATATTCTTGATAACCTATTTGGAGATGTAAATTGATTTTGGACTTTCATTCAACACTAAACTAAGTTAAATGAACATGAAATGATAATTTCATAATATGTTAAACGGTTCAATCTTCAATGTCTAAAATCACAAAATTATAATAACTAGAACATCACGGAAATCACAACCACTATCCAAAGTGCTTGATTCCTATCACAAATGTGTGATCCCTAGGCTCCATCCGTGGAAGAGGTTTAGATTTAGGATTGACAATTTTTCATCCTTTCTCACTTACATATAGCAACTTCACCATTCTCGATATATTCTCAAAGAATTTAAAATTTCTGAGGACAAATTTGAACTCGTTGTGTTCCTTTGGCTCATTTTGCCTAAGCGATTACTCCACCATTTGCTCAATAGAGAGTCACCGATTTAGCTAATATAGGGACCACGTCAAGTTCAGTGATAAATATCCTAATTCAAACACCTTCCTATGCAGCTTCCAAAGCAACAATGTACTCAGCTTCAATTAGTCTATTTTATATCTCATCGTCGTGCTCTAAGCATACGAGATATAACTGTGAGTATATATCATAGTATATATGGTAGACCCTATTGCATATGCATAAGCGATTATACTCATTCTTTTTTATTGATTGGATTTTGATAAACATAGAGTCTTGCTAAGAGTCGTGCCATGAATCATAGGTAGAAAATATTTTACGATCTTTCATATCGAACCTATCAAACACCTTACCTAGTAAGTGTTCTGTCTGAGGTCAGTTATTCTCTTTGATCTACCTGTGTAGATCTTGATGCCCAAGATGTAATTTTTTCTCCTAAGTCATTCATCGCAAAACACTTTTTGAACTAAGTCTTCATAGACTCTAACTTCGGTTAGTCATTTCCAATGTCATCGACATAGAGGAGTAGGGATTCAATCTTGCTCCCACTAACCTTCTTGTACACACAAGATTCCTTAACATTTTGTTGAACGCCAATCTCTTAATTGCTTCATTGAATGTATGTTCCAACTCCTTGATACTTGCTTCTTTCCGGAAATGGACCTCTGAAGTTCGCATATTTTCCCAGCTATTTTTGCCTATAAAACCCTTAGATTGTGTTGCATACACATCGTCTTCCAAAATCCAATTAAGAAAAACGGGCATGACCTCCATTTGCCTGATCTCAAAATTAGAATGAGCTGCAATTACTAGGAAAATTCAAATAGAATAAAGCATTCCAACTGGAGAAAAGGTCTCATCACAATCTATCCCATGATCTTGTTTATACCCTTTAACTACCAGTCTAGCCTTGAAAACATAAATGCTTGGTTTCATTTTGAAGACCGTCATTTTAGTCTTCCCTTTTAGTAATTCAACCGAATCAAAACTTGATTTTCATACATAAAGTCTATTCCAAATTTCATGGCCTTAAGCCACTTTAAGGAGTTAGAGCTTGTCAAAGCTTAACTTTAAGTCATAGGTTCATCACTTTCTAAAAGTATGATTTGTCAAAGCTTAACTTTAAGTCAAGGTTCATCACTTTCTAAAAGTATGATTTTATAGTATTCAGTCGCAAGGACAAGAATGTACCTTTGTTCGAATCCAATACCGTTCTGACCAACTTGGGGCATGACTATTTTTAGTAGTCTTTAAGACTTTTCCCGTATTCATCTTCACCACTTAACATGAAGGGATCGACGTTTCCAGAACTTATTGTTGCCCACCTCAAAAGTTATTGAAGTTTAACTTCCTCCCACTTGTCATTTTGGAAAGATAATACTTGACGCAGTAGGAATAATTGAAAATATTTGCAAGCATGAATCTTAAAGAACAATCAAGGGATGCAAGTACAGACCCTAGGTTTTGGTTCTGTAATCCACCCAAGAGAAAATAATTCTCGAAAATATAATTATCAAAACTGACATCTCTGAAAATACAAGAGGTTCTTAAATATTGAATTCTGAAGAAAAAAGGAAAAAAAATAAAAAAGAAAATTTGGAATTAATAAATTCTGAAATTAAACAAAAATAGAAAAACACTCAAAAATAGTAAATTTCTGTTTTGAGGCCTTAAACAACCTCAGATGGCCAAAAAACACCACGACTCACAGCATGGCGATGAATCTTGTAGTTCTCGTCAAAATGGTTCCAACGCCACCAGAATCGCTTGATTATGAGTCCGGAAGCAAAAATTATGCTCAAAACCTCATCAGACCTTTGCGGTCATTCTCCCTGCATCAGTCTCCTCCACCTCCGAAGAACTCGACCCCGAGTTCTCATCGGGATTTATAACCTCATCCTCATGGTACTCATAAATGTCAGCCACTGATTTCCTAGAGGAGAAAACTCACTTGGAACCTCCTCACTAGTTAGCTGCTTATAATCCTCCAAAATTGCCTGCACTTCCACTGGACTCAGTGTCTCCTCCTTCTCAGCATTCAGCAACCCCTTCATCCCCACGGGACAATAATAATCAGCTTTAGCAACGCCTCATCAAGTTCCTCTTCACCTCATGTCATAACCGAAAAATTTGACCGCTAAATTCTTGTGACACTGTTAAAATGCTGAACAGGAGTCACAACAATCCTATGCCCGCCCCATGTAAACAACAGGATGTTATCAAGCCCCTTGTGCGTAACATCAATATCAAACTACCAAGGCCGCCCCAACAACACCTGGCATACATCCATATCCAATACATCACATATCATGTTCTCCCTGTAATGCTTCCCAATTGAAATAGGAACACTACAAGTTAACGTCACCCTAACCCGATTACCCTTACTAACCCAACCTAAGGTATAAGGTTTTTCACGAGGCTCAGTGGGTAAGTTCAGATATTTAACTAATTTTGTAGACACAACATTTTCAGAACTAACATTATCCACAATTAAATTGCATAACTTTTTATTAATTGAACAGTGGGTCCTGAAAAGATTCTTACGTTGTCCCTCGTCCTTAGATGACAACAGAATCTGCTGCACCACAATGTTGACCCTCTTAGTTACCTCCTCTACGGCGAACTCAACCCCCTCATACTCATCTGCCGCATCGTCCTCGCCATCCTCTTGATCAACAGGAAGTCTGAATCTTGAAGAATGTGGCACAGATATCCACTCCCGAACAAAATGAGATCAAGGAAAGGATGGAAAGAATGGATAAAATGCTATCCAAGGTCGTTGATAAGGTTGCGTCTGTACAAGAAGGGCCTTGCAATACTTGTGGAGCAATCAACCATACGATGTCGCAATGCATTCTTACGATGAGAGAGATACCTGTCCAAGCAAATGCTATGGGAAATTACAATGAGAGGCAGCAAAAAAATGGTCCATATCCCCAAAATTTCAATCCAAGGTATAGGGATCACCCAAACTTCCATTGGAGAGAACAAGGTCCCCCACTGCAGTAGTTTCAGCACCACCATTAGCCTTATGTTCCACCAATGCAACGAGAAGCCCCAGTTTTTTCTCAACCCCCGCAAGGTGGTCAAGGGAAATCTATGAATGATAAGCTGGACATAATGATGGACATGATGCAAAAGCAACATGAAAGGTTTGAGAAGATCGAGGAAACTTTAGAGGATCATACGCGACAAATCGCCCATTTATCGAATTCCATGAACGAACTCAGAAATATACAACCAGGGTTACCCTCTCAAGTTCAGTTAAATCCACATGAGACAGTAAATCAGGTCACATTTAGAAGTGGGGAAGAATTTAATGCATCGCCTTTTAAATCCGCGGTCAAAAAGATGAAAGAACTCAATGACGGGGGGTCCAGTTTGCCCAAACGGAACCCTGCGACAGAAAATCAAATTCAAGAGTCGGAGGAAAAAAGTGATGCCACTATCATACAACACCAACATCCTGAACTTCCAGAGTTCATGCATGAAGGTAAGTCTAGGGTGTCAGCGGAGGTAAGTAAAAAGCCAACCTTACATGATCCCTCGATTAAAATTCTTCCACCATTCCCTCGTAGATTAGAAAAGAAAAAAGAAGATGATATGGATTTTCTCTCAAATTTTGGAAAAATGGATATTAATCTTCCTTCCTTGCAGGCTATAAAGTTACCACCAGTAAGCAAGTTCTTGAAATATTTTATGGCAGGAAAGCCAAGAAATTCTAGCAAGATCATGATGGGTGAATTTTTGTCGGTTGTGATTCAAAAGAAATTGCCTCAAAAGTACAAGGACCCATGTATGTTTTCCTTACCTTGTTATATAGGAGATAAGAAGATCAATGCCGCTATGTGTGATTTAGGAGTTTCAATTAATGTTATGTCATTATCTGTGTATCAAACTTTGAATGGAGCTGAAGTAGTAGATACTAAAGTAGTAATTCAATTGGCAGATAGATCTTGCGTGTTTCTTGAAGGGTTGTTGAAAAATGTGCTTATGAGAGTTAATGACTTTATTTATCCAGCAGATTTTTATGTGTAAAAAGGAATTATACTAGTGATAAGGGAACACAAGGGGTATTGTTGGGTCATCCATTCTTGAAGACAGCAAACACCATTATTAATGTTGGAAATAAAACTATTTCACTTGATTATTTTGGTGATAAGTACACACTCAACATTGATAAACCTATGCAGAAATCTATAGATAATGAGAATGTGAATGCAATTGATCATACTGACCCGTTTG
The DNA here is from genome assembly GCA_037428765.1 of Rubia yunnanensis. Classification (NCBI taxonomy): domain Eukaryota; kingdom Viridiplantae; phylum Streptophyta; class Magnoliopsida; order Gentianales; family Rubiaceae; genus Rubia; species Rubia yunnanensis. The sequence goes on along the minus strand of CM075069.1, from coordinate 39,744,372 downwards.
TCCAAGATTCTCTTGAGACTTAAGTTTTGCAGGATAAGATGGGAATTCAAATTCCTACAAGTCCAGAAGCAGTAAATGTTCAAGTCTCAAGCGATAAGGAAATTCGCAAATTGTTGTGTTCAGTGTACTCCTAAAAAGTGGTGCCCAAAACTGAAATAAATGAAGGAGTGCCCAACTCGACTCAGTCCGAAGTGGATGTTCAAAAAAATTCTGAAGTGCGTACATGGTCCGGTTTGCCTAAACGAGAACCGTCCAGCAGACTAGTCCCATCGGATGTGAAAACCTCAAATTTGGAGTTGAAGGCGTTACCACCCGATCTGAAGCATGTTTGTCAAGGAGATGATGATACTCTTCCAGTGAGTATGGAATCACTTAAGTGTGAGGAAGAAAGAAATTTCCAACTCAAAGAATTGGGAGATCTACGATTGAAAGGGTTTGATCAAGCTATGAGGTACAAGGAGCGGAATAAGATGTGGCATGACAGAGATTTGAAGTCAGATAAATTTGTGGTTGGGCAGAAAGTTCTTATTTATGAGTCCAACTTTCCACATATGTCATGGAAATTCAAGTCTAAATGGACTAGACCATTCGAAGTGGCTTATGTTTGGCCTGATGGGATGGTAGAGATTATAAGCATGGACGCAAAAAAGGCATTCCTCATCGATAGTCATCGCCTTGTGTCGTATTATGATACTTCTCAGGTGGCATTAATGGAAGAAATTCCATTGTGCCCAACAAATAATCATTAAAGGCATCTGAACGTCTAGCCAAAGACTATAAACAAAAGCGCTAGTTAGGGAAGAAGATGGTACATCCAATGTATTACCAATCTTCTTTTGCCTCAACATTTGAGGACCCCTCACTGATATTGACGAGCAAACCAAAACTAAACAGGTAGACCCCTTTCATTAGGTCTACCCGTATTTGTCTCAAGATTAGAAGTGCCACTATTGCTTTGGTAAAATATGTCATTAGTGATTGGGGGCTTAAAGGGTGTTCATGTTTTGGAAAGATAAATTTTTGCTCATTATTGCATTTGGGACCTTGGTTCGTTATGTTGGTTTGATCATCTGTGAACTAACTTCATAATCATCCCACACATAAAACCAATCGCATGCATTTATAATATAAAATAAATAAATAAATGAGATAATAAATACATTTAAAGTGAGTCTAGTATGACCCTATAATCTTGACAAAATCTTCATCTTGTCTGATGGATCCCATCATTTTATCTTGTCATCGAACTTACAATTTATTTCAATTTAAATAATAAAACTGGAAATAAATTTACTACATAATAATAAATGGTACACATACAGTATTTAATTACAAAACCCAATAAACGGAACGCAAACCGTATTCAAATATCTAGTTGATCCATACTAGTCACTGATAACCCCGCACTTAATCCAATTCATATATACATCCATTCGTTTCTAAAATGAATGACCCAATTATATATTAAAAACAAATTGGTATAAAATCACATAACGAATCATTCAATTAACATACAAATATAATTAAGTTAACTAATTTCTAAAATTATTAACTTTAATTATTTTTCTTTCAACATTTAATAATTCTAAATTATTAAAGAACTTAATATATTAGGCTACTAATAATAATTAAGTTAACTAATTTCTAAAAATATTAACCTTAATAATCAAATTCCATAATGAGTCCGTCTCTTGAAAGACGGTCTTTCCATAAGTTATGGAAAGACCAAGGTTTAAAGTGTAAATTAGAAGAAATTAAGATAAAATTTTCGGGTTGCATGAACCGGGTTATAAATTTTATAACTACTACATGTTTCATACTAAAACTTTAATATTGCAACTAAGACCTTTTACCTTTTATTATTCTAATCAAACCACGTCTTTCCATAAACCTATGGAAAGACCGTCTTTCCCAAGACTTTGCCTTCCATAATCAAGGACTTTCAAATGCTTTAATTAATAAAACTTGTGTTCATATTTAATTTAAATATCTAAAATTAAAGGGTTAAATACTTTTATAACTCTACTTTTATGATAAAAGTGTCAATATAATCCTGTAAAATTAAATTATGTCAATATAACCCTGTAAAATTAGTGTCAATATAACCTTTCGACCAAATTCTGAAATTAAACCACTTATTTAGCCGTTAACCAGACAAAAAAAAAAACAAATTTACCTTCAAACATTTCAACTTATTTTTCCCTCTATTTATCCCTCCTATTGCTGCTAGCACCCACCTCCCCCCGCCAGCCATCACCACGTGCCACCTTCTCCCACTGCCAGCCACCACCACTTCCGCCACCACCTCCACCCGCCAGCTGCCACTAGCCATCACCACTCACCACCCGCCAAACCCTCACCCCAACACCTCACCACCTCCGTCGAAGATTCCCCACCACAGCCACCCCAGAAACAAATCGGCACCCAGCTACCACCCCAGCGCCACCCAACCACCACCCCGCCACCTAGTCCTGCAAAATCACCCCCGGAAGCCCACCCCCCGTCCACCCCGACCGACATCAAAACCCCCAAAATCACCTCCGTCCAACAAAATTAGGGTTTTAAGGCGTACATGCGCGAGCTGATTTGGGATAAATCGAAAGTAATAATGAAAAGGAAAGAAATTTATCTGTGCCTTTTATGGTTCAATAATTTTGAAGGACGTGGGCAAACAGAAATGATATTTTTGGCCTCTGGGCATAAACTGAAACCTGAAGTGGAGCAAATCGAGGCGGCGGCAGAGCAAATCGAGGAGCGGCGGTGGGAGAACAACGGAAGAACGGTGGGAGAAGTAGGTGGAGCGGGGGTGGGAGAACGATCGGAGAAGTAACGGTGATGGAGGGCAAGGAAGTGGTGGTTAGCCGATGCCGGTAGCTGAAGAACGATGGGAGAACGGCAGGAGAAGTAACACCGGTGGTAGGCGTTGGAGAATCGGTGGCTGAAGAACGGCGGGAGGAGTAACACTGGCGGCAGGCGATGGAGAATCGGTGGTTGAAGAACGGCGGGAGAACGTCGGTGGTAGGCGATGGAGAATCGGTGGAACAAGGAAGAGGAGATTGGAGCCAGAACGAAGGATGGGGAGGAGATGGGGGCAAGATTTGTCTTTTCCATTTTTTTTCTTTTTTTAATCTTGGAACAAAAATGGCAATTTCTTGATTTCCGACCAAAATTCTCTTCTTCTTTTTCCATGAAAACACCCGAGGGTGGGGGGTGGTATATATGGTTCCCCAAACCAAAAAAGAAAGTCAAACATTAGAGTAATTTGTACATATTTTCCACTGTGGCAACATCGTTGCCTTCAAAAGAAAGATAAAATTCTAGTGACTACGGATCATTGTAGTAGACAAATCGAAGCTTGTTCTTGTGATGGTAGTTGTGATTCCAAAGTAAAGAATCTCTACCCAATGTGTTAATTCATTACTTTGGCCATGCAACTACCATTCCATCATAGCAGAAAATAGACTAAGAGGCTGTGCATATGAGTCCCCATTTTTCTTGAAATGTTGATATGGTTTCAGAATCAGGAATGGTTGCATACTGTGGTTCTTAAACTGCAGAAGCTTGTGTGGAGTCTGATTCATATTACAAGGATCAGCAAGGTGGTGCTATGTAGATAACATCCAGACCTGAGGCAACCGGGTTGAGTAGATAGCATCCAAACCCAAGTAAATAGCATCCAAACCTGAGGCAACCAGTATGAAAATTAGTAGTATCAATCATCCTTCGAGGCATGTCTATGAATCCTAATGTAGGGTGCGTGTATTTTATCCAGATAGATGAGGCCTTTAATGTTTTCAGGGATGTTAGACAAATCCAGAGAGGCTTGTAGAGGATGAGAAGATTGGTATTTAGTTATAGCATCAGCCACTGAGTTACATTCTCTGGAAGTGTGTTTAAGAGTGGCATTACTTAAAAGAGAGTGTGCTTGGAAAACTAATGGATACAGTGACCATTTAGAACAGCTTGGATCATTAATCATATTAACTGCATGCAGTGAGTCAGATTCAATGATAAGATTAGTATACATAGGGATACAAATCTGACAGACAAATAAAATAGCTTTTATTTCAGCTTCAAGAGCTGATTTGGCAGTGGTGATTGCCGACCTGATTAGGTGTGGAATTCCATTATTATCTCTGGAAATAAAGCCAATTGATGCAATGTTAGAGGACCAAGAGGCATCCACATTAATTTTAATGAGGTTAGGCCCTGGAATTTCCCAATATACAATGGATATGGAAGGTTTTGGTGGTGGTCTGGGATGGGGAATCAGTGAGGAAAAAGGAAGGTTTATGTTGGGGTGAAGGTTTGGAAAGCATGGGAAAGTTGAAATGGATAGATAAAGGAGGTCTCTAACTTCCTTGCCTATGTGGATTGTAGAGAAAGTTTTGTTGTCGAAGTAGAAAACATTCCTGGCTTTCCATAAGGACCAACAAATCAGTGAGGGCAACAATCTACATATCACTCTTTGCATTCCTGGAAGGTCATTACAGTTCCAAAAGGTGAAAAATGTGTCCATTACATTGTCAAAATTTGGAAGGTTAAAGTTAACAAAAGCAGCACTATCAGTCCAAATAGATTTAGCTAGATGACAGTTGAAAAACAAATGCTCCAGGGAATCAGTGTGGTTACAAGCAGGACATTTTGAGGCAATGTTAAAACCACATTTTTTGAGTACATCATCAAATGGTTAAAAAGAGTTTAGCAATTTCCAGGTAAAGATAGAAATCATTTTTGGTAGCCTGGGGTTCCATATCAGTTTTGTAACTGGGAAGGTACCTGATAAGTATGTGAGAGCTTTGTATGCTGATTTAAAAGTGAACCTTCCAGTCTCCTCAGGTTTCCAGACAAGTTTGTCCTCTCTTTCTTGAGTAATTTCTGCTTCCTGCAAAAAAATCAGAGTATCATGTCTAGGAAAGGGGAGATCTGAGACAAGATAGAGCCTTTGTTATTGATAAAGTCAGCTACTGAGCAGGGGGAGAGTGTAGAGCTGATGTAGGGTGGAACACAGTTAAGAAGAGGACCATTTGGACACCAATTTGCAGACCAGAAATTACAGTTTCCTTGGCCATGGATGACCATAGAATTATTTTCAACAAAAGCATTAATACTGTAGATTCTCTTCCAAGTTTGGGAATTTTTATGAGTTTGGGGCAATGACCATACCAACTTGGACCACAAAGTGTTTCCCAGTTGGCTTTTCCACCAGAGTTTAAGTGAGCATGAATCAATAATTGCCCGAACTGATCTAAAACCTAATCCATAGTGTGTTTTAGGAACATCTATATCAGTCCATTTTTTCCAAACCTTATTCTTCCTACCCTCAGATTCACCCCAAAAGAATCTGGCCATTCTTCTTTCAATGGATTTAACTATAGATCTAGGGGGCTTAAGGATAGTCCATATATGTTGTGGGAGAGAGTATATACATGATTGAATCAAGATCATTTTCCCTCCTGAACTTAGCCATTTATTTTTCCAGTTCTTCAACTTTTTGTCCATGATTTCCAGCAGGGGATGGAAATATTTAGTTAATGTTCTGCCTCTTAAAATAGGACAACCTAGGTATTTAAATGGGAAAGAACCTTTTTTCATCCCTAGGATAGTCCTAATCTGATTAATCTTTGCAGCTGTAGCTCTTTTGCTAATGTAAAAATCTGATTTCTCATAATTAATTTTCTGGCCTGATGTTGATTCAAAAATTTGCAAAAAGGCTTTAATCTTGATCAGATTAGGTTTTGAAGCTTGCATAAAAATTACGGTGTCATCTGCATAGGTTAAATGAGTGGCAGGTGTGATGGAAAATGGCAAGGAGAAGTATTGAATGCTGTTATTTTGAAAGATAAAGGAGAGACTCCTAGAGAAAGCTTCAGAAAAAATGTTGAACAGAAAGGGGGATAGGGGATCACCTTGTTTGATAACTCTAGTGGGTTTAAAAAAACCAACTGGGTTACCATTGATAAGAACAGAGAAGTATGCCTGAGAGAGGTTGTTCATCATTGCGTTGAGGAACTGACCTGAAAACCCAAATCTGCAGGGTATACTATTTAAAAACTCCTAGTTAACCCTATCGAAAGCTTTCTTAAGATCAAGTTTAAGTATACAATTGGGAACTCTGTTTTTTTTTGTCTAAGAACCTTATCATCTCCTGAAGATAAAGTATATTATCAGAGATATCTCTGTTTTTATGAAGGCATATTGATTATGTGAAATCATTTTCTCCATGTAGGGTTTCAGTCTTTCCATTAGGACCTTGGAGCAAATTTTATTGGCAACATTTGAAAGGCTAATAGGTCTGAAATCATCAAAGGAAGATGGTGTGGACTTTTTAGGGATTAAAGTTATCCAAGTGCTGGTGATGCCTCTTGGCATGTTAGAGCCTGAGAGGAAATCATTGACAACAGCTATTAGGTCTTCCTTAATGAAATCCCAGCATTTGGTATAGAATTTGCAAGAAAAACCATCAGGTCATGGCTACTATTTTTGTTTAGACTCATGACCACCAATTTAAGTTCATCTTCAGTTACTGGCTTAGATAGGCTGAAATTATCTTGCTCTGTAATAATGGTAGGTATTTGGCTGAGAAAGTGAGGGTAGTAGGTGGTGTCAACAGGTTGGTTAGGCTCAGTTAGAAGTTAAGAAAAATGAGTAATGGCTTCCTTTTGAATGTCTGAGTAATTATCTAGCCATTGCCCATGACAGTTTTTAATTTTGGAGATGTGTAATCTGCAGTTTTTTTCCTGAACTGTTTTGTGAAAAAACTGGGTATTATTATCACCACACTTGAACCAGTTCAATCTTGACTTTTGTTTCCAGTATTTTTCCTTTTCCTTTAAAGATCTAATTAATAAAGCCTTTTTCTGATTAAGTTTGATAAGGTCAGTATCTGAGTGAGATAGATCATAAACAGCTTTCTGCATTTTCAGGTTATCCTCAGCAGTGGAGATATTGGAGTCAATATTACCAAAACATTCCTTATTCCAGATCTTTATTACTTTCTTATGTCTAATCAATTTGAGGTATAGGCCTATCATTCCCGACTGAGGAACAGGGATGGGCCAGTTGTTTCTAATCATGTTCAAAAACTCTGACCTATTGAACCAGCAGTTGATGAATCGAAAGGTTTTGGGTGAGAGGGAACCTGGGATGATATCTGGAAGAGAAGAGGTGAATGGTCAGAGGATTGCCTATTAAGGATTTGGATAGAAGAAGCTGGGAATTTGTTGCTCCACTGTATAGTACATAGTCCTCTATCCAATCTCTTTGAGGTAGGGTTTCTTAGTCTAGAGTTAGTCTATGTGAAAATGTTCCCTACAGTATGAATTTCCTGTAAACCCTTGGAATTAATCCAATTATGAAAGTCCCTAATACTACCAAGATTAGGAGAGCTAGGACCATTATATTCTGAAAGTGTGGTGATTGTGTTAAAATCCCCTATGAACACAGTTTCATTAGTTGGAAGGAGATTAAGATCATGCTATAAGGCTTTCCTACCCTCCCTGGTTCTAAGGGCATAAACAAAAACCACTTCCATATCATTATTAGAACCCGTGTGAGTGATTTTAACATTTAGGAACTGGTCATGATGGCAAATAAGATTAATAGATATAGAATCATTCCACTCTAGCCAGATTTTGCCATTATGGAGAGGAAGGTTATGGGAGCAGTTAAGCTTTTCCATGTAGGATTGGCATTGAGTACTATTATGCATGGGTTCAATAATACATAAAAGTTGAATTTTCTTCTGAAACATCAGATGTTTTAATCTAAGCATAGAATTTTCAATTCCCCTTAGATTCCAGATCAAAAAATTAAATTTAATGGCGTGTATCATTGTTCACATGATTTATGGCTTTTAGTGGCAGACCTTAGCATCATCCTGTTCAGTTGACTAAGGTAGTTTTTTTTGTGTGTTTAGAATTACCTTGGCGTCCATTCTTACCTGATGACTTAATTGTTTCAGTTAATAAGTCAGAGTGGGAGTGGGGATCAACTGAGTGGCCTTTTCCTTCTTCCATGGGGTCTTGGAGATCCTGATCAGCACATTCATCAGTGATAGAGAGGTTATCCATATCATGCAAAACAGAAAATCTATTTTCCATCTTTCCTTGGTGTGAAAGTGGGGGGTTAGTAGGAGAAAACTGATGAAAAGTAAGTTTATGGGATCCAATCTGGATATCATCTTTTGCATAGGTTTTGTGGAACCTGTTTGGAGGAGTAAAGCCTGTTTGGTTTAACAGTTCTGTGAGAGATGGTTGGGACCTGTTAAAGGTTTGGTTAGCAGGGGACTGATTTGGAGAGGGGGGTTGAGGTAGCTGGGGGGTTGAGGTAGCTGATGTGTAATAGTTTGAGGGACAGTTTCTGGAGCCTGGGGAATATAGGATAAAGGATCAGAGGCAGGGTTTGTTGTGGCTAACTGGTGAGTTAAATTATCTGAGTTAGGTGCCTTATTAGGAGGCTGGTTTTCAGTGAACCTAATTGGAGTTTTGTTAAATTTGTTCCCAGTGGCATGCCATTGAGGCAGAGTATAGTGTTGGGAGATAGTTCTACATTGGCTGAGTGAATGCCCTAGTTTAGCACAGTGATCACAGTACAATGGAATATCTTCATACTCTATTGTATATTTTCTATTGTTATTGATTGAACCTAATCTGATGGAGTTGTTTAGAGGCTTCTGTAGATCAATTTCAACACACAGTTTAATTGCTGAGGGTCTGGTTAGCATTTCAGTGGCTAGATCCTTTTTAATGAAATTGCTAATACTATTACCAATAGCCTCGATCGATGAAGTATTATAGTAGTAAAGAGGGACTTCCCTGACTGTACACCAAATAAGAACAATTGGGGATTCCTTGTGTATTGAGAAGTCAGGAGACCACTTTAGAACCTTCATCTGAACACCATTGAAACTCCAGATACCTTTAATCCAGCATCTCTGGTAGTCATTCACTTGATCGAATCTGATGAGAACATGTTTGAAGTCCAGCGCGCCCAATTGATATTTCCCGGCGAAACCTATCGTCTTGAAAGATGACTCCAATTGCTCCATTGTGAGCCTTCCTTTAGTGAATTTTCCGACCAGGGCATTAGCGTAGTGGGCAGAGAGCTTTGAGACCTCCTCGTCGGAGTATAAACAAGCTGGTTCTCCGAGGTGTTCCGATTTAGGGGTCAGCTCAGGGTTATTAGGAAGACATTGGCAAAGAGGAGGGGATTTGGACTGTAGGGCGGAGAGGAAAGATTTTTGATTGTTTAGGGAGTTGTTGTTGTCAGCCATATTGGCCGGCAGTGGGTGAGGCGTAGCTAGCGAGATTGCTAATGGAGAGATAGAGCCGTTAGCGGTGGAGGAAGCAGTTACCGGAGAGAAAGAGGCATGGAGATTTCAGAGGAAGGAGAGAGAGAAAGGAGAGAATGATCAACCAAAAATTACACTTCGACCAAAATGAAGTCAACGTATCCCATCCAGGTTATATTGGAGCATACTTTATGGTTATTTTATTACCTTTTAATTTTACTAATTATGTTCATATTTTCAATCTAAAATTTAAGTTATTTTTACACTTTATTCAAAATTAAAATTATTTCCACTCATAAATTAAATGAATAGAAAACTGGCACCCTGAGCCCATCCCAGTTTTAATCCAACCAAATTCTATATTTTTCAGAAAAAAAATATTGATAGACCGAGCCGGACCGGTTCCTGCCAAGATCAGACCAGACCAACAAAATCATGTCTAGCCATAAACCAGTCAGATTAGATCGACCGGGCCAGACCAGAATAAGGTTTGCTCTGAGTGGTTGGATGATAAACCACTCCGCCAGCTAGGGGTGTGCATGATCCAGTTCGGACCGGTAAAATGGACCGGACCAGACTGGAAATGTAAGGACCGGAATTGTATAGATGAAATTCCGGTCCGGTCCTCGGTCCATGTTTTTGTTAGATTCCGGGTTCCGGTCCAGTCCGGTCCGATCCAAAATTGGATTTTTTCCAGTCCGGACCGGATGGACCGGTATTTTACAAATATATATATATATATTTAAAATGATAATGAATTAGTTTAAAATAGTAGTTTAGATTTATTCATGATAACTAGTAATCTTTTATTATTTTGAGGTGAATTTTTCTAATAACTTCTATTTTACTATGTTTTAAAGGCGAAAAAATATTGATTTGACATTTTTTATAGCAAAATGTAAAGTAAAAAAAAATAAAGAATACTAAAATCCGGTCCAACCGGTCCGGACCGGTCTAAGACCGAAATTATTCCGGTCCGGTCCCAGTCCAAAATACCTACTAACCGGTCCGGTCTTTGGTCCAAGATTTTTGGTGATTCCGGTTCCGGTCCGGTCTTGGACCGATGAACACCCCTACCGCCAGCTAAAGAATTTAGGCAACAAAGTATGAATAAGGCCCGGCCCAGCCAAATAACTTGGCAACCAAAGGCTGGCATAATTTGGCCCAGCTCAACACATTAAGTCCATCACCCCGGAACCCTAAGCCACCAACTGCTATAACAAGAGCTCCGGAGGCACCGCTGACCTTCTGCAGTCTCCGGCGGCAGAGCTACAGTAACTGCCGCCGCCACAGTTCTTGGTGGTGATGAACAGTATTTTACTTTATTTTTACAAAAAAATTCTGAGTATATTTAAATAAATTAAATCATCCAATAATTAAGTTGATTCAAATATGAACACAAATCTAAACACCATATTATGTAAATCTAATTCACATGTTGTCTACATCAAACTAAAACATGCAAGGGGCTCGATACCATTGTTGGGAATTGATTAAATCTTGTTTAGTGGAAAAGTAATTAAGAATTTAGATTACATTTGAAGCGTGCTTTACTGTCGGATTCGATCAACCACGGTGATCAGAATCCCAGATGTGATTTCTCTATACGTATCCACACAACACGATCGCACCGCCTACACCGCCGTCAGCTTAGAACGTTGATCAGTAAGCAAAGACCTAGTCTTTCTTCTTCTCTTTACAGTGAGGTTTATTTTCTGAGAATGATTAGATTATTTTTGTCGTTCCAAATGGCCAAGGTTATAATAAAGTCATACTGAACATTTCTGTAAAAATATATATTTATATAGAATAGTCATTAGAAACCCTAATCCAAGTCAATCTAGGTCTAGCCCAATTAGACTTAGTGAGTTCTAAACTCAATTCTCATATAAATACTATTTGGGCTCCTAGCCCAATAGTCATTTCTTCTATCCAATTGCATGCCTTGTGTGTAACCCTCTATGTCCAATCACAATAAAGCTGCAAGCCCAATATAATTGATGCTAGCTGATCGAAAGTGGTTTCCAGCTAAACATTCAAATCATTCAAAATAACTCAATTAATTATTTCCGTAATTAATCCTCTAACTGCATATGGAAAATGCACATTGACTGAAGGACACTATTCCAACTATAGATTCCTTCAGGGCTTTGATCTGCTTTGTTAAACTTCGTGCAAGTTTCTTAATCTCTGTAGTAAAGATAAATTCTCATGTACAAGAAGAACGAGGCATATACTAGAAGGGAAAGAAGCAAATAAAAAATTTAAGAAAAATACTGCTTAAAAAAAATCCCCTGAAACATCGCCAAAATTTGACACGTCGATTTACAGTAAAAAATAATTCAAGCTCTAAGCCAGATAACCAATTTACAATTCGGTGGATGGGATGATCATCTTGACCAGTACAACAACGAGCAAGTTCGTTTTTCAAGAGATTGACGAGATTTTTCTTAATTCTTAACATGCGATTTTGTAATAAAAAACAATGATTTGATGATGATGAATACGAAAAATGAAAAATTGAGAACAAATAAAATTGGAAAACTGTTATAGATTGCAAAAAGATTTTGAACTATGATGAGAGAATTTTGGTTTCGATCAATTCCATACTGGCTTTCTATCTCAATCCTCGATGCAAAGATGACTTTAAATGCATGCACACAAATTGGTTATAGCTGCAAGCAACCAATCTTTCCTTACCTTATCGATAATCAGGAGGACGCCTCACCAACTATTTCTCTAACTAACATATAACTTAAGAGACGCTCTATAGATTTAATATGCTAGCAACACTAACAATGAGATAGACCCAATTCATAACCAACAAACTCTGACATAGGATTGTTAAATTAAGACTTTTGTTCCCTACCACTGATTGTACTTAAATCACAATTACAGATGATTGGTTCAATTGGTATTAAATTAACTAGCATGATATGGCTCTGTTTGGCAGAGCTTTTAAGTTGTTGTGCTTCTATGTAAAATACTTTTTAATGTTTGGTAAAGTGAAAAAAAGCTTATTTTGAAAGCAGAAGCTGTTTTTGAGGGGAAAGCAGAAGCTGGTCTCCCCATGCTTTTAAAAAAAAGCCAGCTTTGCTTATAAGCACAACTCTGCCAAACGGAGCCTATGAAATATTGCACATGATGCAAGCATGCAATTAATGTATAAAAAACTAATTAGATCTCAATAACATGAAAGATATCATGAGAATTATAAGCATTAACCAAGAACAACATATGCAAGCATGCAATTAATGTATAAAAACTAATTAGATCTCACGAGAATCGACGCAAATACTTCCTTGATTATTACCAGTAAAGAATGATTCAGCTAGAAAACATAATTTAATTAATCTCCAAAAGCATAGAAGAAAAGATGAAAATTTGTCTGAAGAGAATGATGAAAAACTCCAAAACGTGAATATTGTCTTTTGGGCGAATGATTGTCTACGCATCAATTTGTGCAAACTGTGTACGAATGAAAAACAGAGTGTGGAAAAAATACTACAACCTAAAGATAGATAAGGAATAAAACACATATTTCCTTATCTAATAGAGATTAAAAAAAGATTAGAAAATATATTCTCCTAAAATTTAGGAGTCTTCAAGCAATCCAATTCCATTTATAAATTGGACTTCACATAATTAATCCACCAAAATATTCCATCATACTGTCTAGCTTTCTTGTACAAAAACTTTCCCTTTCTTCTTTCTTCCATGCCGAAGTCACACACAACACATTCAGTTTGTACTTCTATTTTCATGTGTTCAGAAACTGGGTCGGTATGATCATCCCGACCAATAATTGCAGGAACTCATCAATTTCATTCCATAATTTTAAAATGCAATAAAATATCATCAAAACACGAGTTTCCACAAATTTAATCACCATATCAGCTCAAATACAACCCAAAATATATGGTAATACCAGCCCAATCACACGTTTTAATCAAGAGTGAACTCATATAATATGTTTCGATAAAAAATATATGACAGGACAATCTTTTTTAATTCAACAATCTGGCAACTAGATAATAAAAAAAACATGATTGAGTGTAACATCTGTCAATAGATTCATTCTCTCTCTATAGAAAAATTATTGTTCATAAAAACAAAATGCTAAATACATATTTTTTTTGGTTTTACATGAATATATTTAAGTTTTGGAATTTTAGATTCGGGGTCATTGCTTGAGTAAAAATAAATAATTTTTAGTATTTAAGATGTATTACTCCATGTCTTTATTCTATTTTTTTAAAAATTATGGTATATTCTAAGAAATATTTAACACATATTTTATTTTTCATTGTATAGTAAGTTCCGATATTGGAATTTATCAATTCGTCAAAATTTAATGGTCATTCTTAAACAATCTTTTTTTAAAAAAACAATATTTCATTTTGGATACTTTCTACATCCTCTCTAACATTTTCCCACTATTAAAGTTGTTGTTGAAGGTTATAAACCTATCAAATCAATAACCCTTAATCCCAAATTATCAAAATATGATTTGTATATCATTAGGATAGGATTCATTCCCAAAATGGTAATCAATATCTATGAGCTTTGTCCTTACATGGAAGATTTGATTTTCAGTAACTAGTATTGCTACAGTGTTGTCACAACAAAGAGGAAATAGTAATGTAGTTATAAAGTGAAAGTCCTGAAGCAAATAGCAAATCCATTTCAATTCTGCAACTGTTACGACCATGCGCTTATACTAAGATTCAACAGATTATCTGCATATGGTTGGATGTTTCTTAGATTTACATGAGTTCGGTGGACACCTTAAGAAGAAATGATATCCAGTGATTGACCTCCTAGATTGCTAATAAGTAGGTCAATCAGCATCATAATAAGCTGATAGATTAAGATCAGTTTGAATAGAAAAAAAATAGGCCATGATTTTAACATCCTTTGAGATATCTAATGGTTGTTGAATGATATAGCTTAGTTGATTTACAGAGAAGGGAAGAAAAATGAGGATTAGTAAAGGTTAAGTACAATAATTTTCCAATCAACGGCTTATAAGAACCTGGATCTTGTAGAGTAAGAGAACTATAATCATCAGTTGACCATGGAGTTGGTAAAGGTTAACATACACACTTTGCATTGTGAAGGCCAAAATCTTTTATGATGCCAAAGATATATTTGGATTAACTGAGAAACATTCATAAGATCTTGTTCGTTGCATTAGCAAAAAAATTTGCAGTTAAAAATCGACGTTAATAGCATGTCCTAGTGCATTCAGTTCAATTGATTATGATGTGATATGAAGTCGACATGGCCTATACTCTTACCAACCGATATTGGACCTTCATTGACAAGCATCCGGTTACACGCGATACATTGTCGATGTTGGCTTTTAAAGTTAATTACCTTCTACCCAACACAACTTGATACCCCACAGACATTGCTACATTGGCTTCAGGTATATCAATTTGACATCAGTCACATTTTAGTGGCGGTTTTGATCTGTAAGAAATAGCACACCAACAATGGAATACATGTTTCCTTTGACCCATCGTACATAGTTAAGCACTAGTTGACTAGGCCATTGAGACATTTCTGAAAACACATCTTTAGATAAAGTAATGCCTTAGATCACTACCACAGAGACCCCCCTCTGGCACCAGTTTTTTAACACCGGTTATGAAAACCGATACAAGTTGATAGCGGGCAGTCGTCGCACCCCTATTCAAAGATAATTTATAAGCCCTTTTTGCTTACTTTCTACAACTAGGTAGATAGCGGCAAGTCGGGGTCGTCCATGAAGAAGAGGGATCTTCCTAAGCGTTTAGGCACAAAAGGTTGATATTAGGCTAGGAGTAGACATATATACATACATATAAAAGCATGTAAATGGGGGGGGGGGGTTTGGTTGGTTGGTTTTCCTAAGTTACGAAAGTAAAAAGACAAGATAACTAGCAAAGTCAAGTGACTATGCTAATCATGAAACAAAACTAAGAAAAAGGGGTTTTAAAACTACAAAGATAAAAAGCCTTGGGGGCAAGGGATATCCACTTCCAAATCTAATGTAGGTCATTGAACCATTCACTCATTCTATCATATAGCATTACATGACTCAACATCAACATACCCATCTAGCAAAAATCACAACACATTATGCACAAGAAGTTCTAAGTTCATGCTCGTAGATTTTCATGCAAAGGAGCTACGGAATTCGTCACGTTCCTAACACCTAACCAATTCAATCATACAAAGTCTCCCTATGCTCAAACAACTCATGGCACAAATGAAGTGAAACACACCATCAAGAATACATAAATGCTAAATAACAAATGCTTCAAGGATGAATTAAAATCATCTACTCAATACTTCAACTACTTGTTGTGAACATAAATCTTCCATCCTTCTTAGTTCGTAGTTTGCAAGAGTGAATTCGACATCTCTTGTCAAACCTCACCAATGACTCCCCTATTGCTAGGAGTATCCCATTGATGGCATTTAATCACGAAGAACCAACAAGCTTGGCAATACTTATGACCACTACATCGTGACTAAGCATTTAACCAATTCATGCAATTACACGAGATTGGATGAACGTGCAACGCACATTCATCCAAGAGCATATAACTCTCTCGTTTGCTACACAAACGAACATGACGAAGAGTTCAACATCAATCACATTCATCTAGCACATTATCAATCCATCAACACAATCAAAAGCTCTAAATCATACTCATACATTCCTAACAAGAAAAGGGGGGAAATCAACCCAAATTCCCCAAACCCTAGCTATCAATTCATACAAGTATTTCATATGCTCAAGCTTTCAACAATATCAATGAAATCAACAATTAACATTCAAAGCATAATAAATGCACAATAGCAAAAACACCAAATAGATAGATAAAATGATTCTTACTACATAGAAGTGGAAGATTCAATCCTTTGCTCCCAAGATAAAAACTACCCTAGATAAACAAAACCCATAACATAGAACAACAATCTACAAAGAAAGAAGAAGAAATGGAAGAAAATGGTGAAAAGTAGGGTTTTGGAGCCCCAAAGGCGGGCTTGGAAGCTGTGGAGAAGAAGGAGTGAAGAGGTATTTATAGAGGAAGAAAAAGGGGAGAAAAACGCTGCTGCAGGGCTGAATTCGCACTGTCGTCGCGACTCGCGACCAGTTCCATCGCGAGTCGTGACCAGATCAGTAAACTCCAGCCCTGTTTTGTTTTGCTTCCTCCGGGTGAACTGTTGATCCGTTTCGGAAGTTCTTGTAGTCTATTTTATAGTGCTCGAGAAGAGGAATCCAATGGTACCACTATTGAAGGCTGATTATTCTCGGAAAAATATGAAAACCCTGGACCATCCTTCACCCGTTGCTTTGCTCTCCTTTCTTCACCTCTTCACTTCTTCAAATCTTCAAAAAGCCCAAGTGTAAGTCTTCAAATCTTCAAAGATATCTTTCAAAGTCTTCAAATCCTCAAAGTCTTCAAACAAATCACCTTGTCACACAAAATCATCTAAAATGTGATAAAAACATCAAAGTCGCTTTTATCCCTCCTTAAATGATTTCAAGGAAGAATGCCACATGTAGAGCACAAAATTATACAAAATCCAATCCTAAAAACCCTAATATAACCGCATAAAATGGCCTCATCACAAATCATGTTTTAGCAACGGTTTTTTTGTGTTAGCACCGGTTGTAAAACCGGTGTTATTGTGGCAACGGTTAAAAATATTTTTGCACCGGTTAATTAAATAAAAACTGGTGTTATTTTTACACCGATCGGGAAACCACTGCTAGAATTTGTGGAAATCGTTGAGAGTTTAGCAGCGGTCAAGAAACCAGTGCTAAGAACAAGGATAACCGGTGTTATATTCGCACCGGTTTTAAGACCAGTGCAAAGAATCTTGGAAAACCAGCGTGATGTATGTTTTTGGCACCGGTTATAGGAACCGGTGTTATGGAAATGTAGAAATATGGAAATGTAGAAACCGGTGCTGAATGAATTCGTGGAAGAAGGCGGGAAAATTGGCACCAGTTTTGTGTACTATTGACAAAAACCGGTGCTAAATCGAGCATTTAATGTTCCGAACTTACCCTCTTAAATTAGTTCTGAACTTGAACCTTATCCATTATTAGATGGTAGATTTCTTGGGAAGGTGTGCAATAACTCAAACAAATGAAGACTCATGGAAGTAATTATTCATTAATTTTTGGAAATTTCAATCAACTAGAACCATAAATGCATCATTGGAGGTAGTTTTTTCGTATTTATTATTGGTTTCTCTAGGCCTAGCTTATGTTGGTTGAGTATCGATCATGTTGTGAGAGTGTAAATTAATGAGTGTTGATGTGAACATTTTTGTGTTTCTTTTGGTAGATGGTATATATATTTATATGTTTCCCGAGAACATGCTGTTGATCGATTCGTATACTTATACACGGACATGACACGTTTAGTATAGTGTAGCAAAAAGATCGTGTTCATTTTTCATATTTTTGAACAATGAAAATATGTGTAATGGTGTGTTTTGTCTTGTTTAGATACAACGGACCAAGAATCAATGTTTGCGTGGAGGGAAAAAATGGTTAACTGTCCAAATGTAGCTAGAGGGAGTGGTGAACATATTTCATTTATTGATTTGCTTCTAGATTATGCCTTTGGTCGGGAGGAGAAGATACTTTGTCCATGCAGAAGATGCTTATGTCGTGAACGGTTTGATGATCGTGGGGTTGTTAGATTTCACTTGTTGAAGAACGGATTTGACGGAGGTTACATTGTATGGACATTTCATGGAGAGGTTGAGCAAGGACATGACGGTGGGTTTGACAAGGTAGATGGAGACAAATGTACAGTTGATGGTATGTTCGATGACATTGTGAGAGATTTTGAGGGGAAGCCTACAATGTTGAGTGCTTTGCCCGACGAGAAAGAGAAGCCATTGTATCCGGGATGTAAAAGTAAGGATACCGTAATCTCTTTTTTTATGGAGGTTTTCAATTTGAAAGCTACAAGTTCTTGGAGTGATGCAAGTGTGAATTCACTACTAAAGATTCTGAAGGATAAATTTCCGGAAGGGAATGGAATTCCGAAAAAATATTACGAGGCCAAGAAATTATTGTGTCCACTTGGTTTGGAATACAAGAAAATCCACTCATGTCCAAATGATTGTGTGTTGTATGACGGTGATTTGATAGATGCCGTTGAATGTCTCGTGTGCCAAAATGCAAGATATAAGGGTGTGACGAATGATGATGATGGGTGTTTGGCTAAGAAGAAGAAGAAGGTCCCATTGAAGTGTATGTGGTATCTTCCTATAATTCCTAGGTTGAAGAGGTTATTCGCTAATTCAGAAGATGCGAAGAACTTGCGATGGTATGGAGAGCGGGAAAGACTACATGACGACAAGATAAGACATCCGGCGGACGGTGAACAATGGAGAAATTTTGACAAGCGATATCCTTCCTTTGCTTCGGAGGTTAGAAATCTCCGCCTTACATTGTGTACTGATGGGATGAATCCATTTGGTAATATGTCATCGAAGCATAGTTCGTGGCCCGTGATGTTGGTTATATACAATTTGCCCCCATATTTGTGCATGAAACGTAAATATGTTATGATGCCTATGTTAATCTCAGGTCCTAGACAACCTGGGAATGAGGTTGATGTGTATTTGAGACCATTGATCGATGATTTGAAGATATTGTGGGAAGATAAAGGGGTGTTGGTATTTGATGGCTATATGAATGAGGAGTTTCAACTTCGTGCCATGCTTTTTTGCACGATCAATGATTTTCCAGCCTATGGAAATTTGTCGGGGTACGTTGTGAAGGGGCACAAAGCATGTCCCATTTGTGAGGAGAAGACTGAATTCAAACAGCTAAGACATGGAAGAAAGACAGTGTATCTTGGCCATAGAAAATGGCTCCACGGAAACCATAAATACCGGGATGATGTGGTCAATTTTGTTGGCGGGAAAGAACGAAGGAAATCCCCTACACCACTAACTGGTGTACAGATTCACAATAAGGTTAAGAAATTGAGAGTGGTGTTAGGCAAGGACAAAATACATTGTGGTGGGCCATGGAAGAAAAGGTCAATATTTTTTTATCTACCATACTGGGAGCATCTTGAGGGTAGCATTGCCTAGACGTGATGCATATTGAGAAAAATGTTTGTGAAAGTTTGATAGGCACCCTCTTGAATATTCCTTGGAAGACGAAAGATTGTTTGAATGGCCGGTTGGACTTGGTTGATTTGGGAATCAGAAATGACCTAGCCCCAGAAGTGAAGGGTAAGAGGACTTACTTGCCCCCTGCACCTTGTACCTTGTCTAAAGAGGAGAGAATCTCAGTTTGTGATAGTTTGAAATCAGTGAAGGTCCCCATTGGTTATTCATCGAACGTGAGTCGGGTAGTTTCGAAGGATTGTCGGATGATGGGGTTGAAATCTCATGATTGTCATGTTTTGATGCATCAACTTTTACGTATTGCTATTCGTGGGGTAATGGAGGCCGACGTAAGGCACTCAATCACTAGACTTTGTATATATTTTGCCTCCATATGGCGGAAGTCTATTGACCGGGACCATCTGGATGTCCTACAAAAAGATGTTGTTGTTGTGCTCTACAAGTTGGAAATGTATTTCCCTCCATCCTTTTTTAATATAATGGTTCACTTGGTCGTCTATCTAGTGCGGGAGGTAAAGATATGCGGTCCAGTTGGCATGCGTTAAATGTATCCATTCGAGCGTCACATGAAAGTCTTTAAGGGGTACGTGAAATGTATGAGTCGGCCGGAAGCTAGTATTGTTGAGAGGTATGTTACCGAAGAAGTGATTGAATTTTTCTCTTGCTATTTGCAGGGACACAGAAAGTTTGGGGTGCCCCTGAATCGACATGTTGGGAGGAAGGGGGGCAAGCCGAGGTCGAGGGGAACGTCATTTACTCCATTGAATAGTGATATGATGTTAGTTCATTTGTATGTGTTGAGGAATTGTTTGGAGATTACTTCTTATGTGACCGAGCACCTTAATTCAATAACAGAGTGTCATCCCACGTGGCCCCCTAATAAATTTCAGTTGGAGCACAATGACAAGTTTGTGAATTGGTTATATGATCGATGCAATGTTGCTGATTACGACCAAAAAATTAGGGCATTTGCGAGGAAGCCTAACTGCACGGTTTTAAGGTATTCCGGATATGACATTAACGGTTTTTCTTTCGCTACTAGGGACCAAGATTTGAAGAGCACGACACAAAATAGTGGGGTATACATTGAGTCGGAGACTATGTGGCAAGCAAGTAAGAAAGACAAAAAAACCAGTCCTAGCTGTGATGTCGTTCTATGGTGTTATTGATGAGACTTGGGAGCTTGACTATGGAGAATTCAAGAGTCCGGTATTCAAGTGTCAATGGTTTGATAACGCAACTGGGGTTCAAAATGACGATCCAATGGGATTTACCATTGTTGACCCGACTCGTGTGGCATATGAAAATGATCAGTTTATTTTGGCCAAACAAGCAAGACAAGTTTTCTACGTAAATGACCCGTGCAATGTAGGTTGGTCTGTTGTGGTACAAGGTAGGAAACTCTTTCCGCGATGAAATTGATTTTGAGGTTACAAGTGAAAGGTTAGAGTTCCCCTCTACCTAGTGACAGCGGGATTGAGGTGGGAGCCATACGGAGGAAACACAAAGATGGCATTTGGATAGATGACGATGGCCGAGAACTTCGAGACAGTCAATCCAAGAAGATGATGTTGGTTGTAGACTAGGGGGGTCGAACAATGATGTCGAAGTTAAAATTTATTTACTTTTTGTACTTTGTTGGGTTTTGTTGCCCCTGGCAACTATTGTACAACTATCTCCCAATTTGTTGCCATTTCGAGCAGTTCTGTCCGCCGCAGCGTACTCCAGCTCTTTTGGTAAAGACTGGTAAAAAAATTGGCTTTCTATTCCTATGGTAGGTTCTGGCAGCTGCAGCGCGCTGCAGCTCTACTGGTTCAGCGCGCTGCAGCAATTTTACACACACATGAACCTGAAACGAATTGCTCATGCAGTTTGTTGAAGACAACAACACAAATACGTTATGTGGCTTGAAAGCTAACATTCCAAAATTACATCCAAACAGTACCAACAAAGGAGAAATGTATGTTTCGAAAGCAAAAAATGTACGAGTCAGACATCCAAATTAAAATAACAAATGAAACAACCTGATAATACGAAGATGTGAGCTCAATGTGGGCAGTCATTTCCCGTGCGCCCTCTTCTCCACCGTGTTGGGCCTTGGCGAATCAAAGGTAGGGATTGGACCCAATTCATTGATTCTCTCACCACACATGGTTGTGAGGATCTTCCCAACCTGCGATGTCCAGCGCACCAAATGATCCACCTTCAATTGCAATGCTGCCAAGTCCCCATCCGAGTTCTCATTTGATGATTTACTTGTTGCCGCCCTAGATGACTCAACAACGTTCTTCTTCTTCGAGAATATGAGAGGGTTTATGGGGAGCTTTGGCATCATTGTGACATCATCATCTTTGTATCTGCAACCGGCTTCCACGCATATTGCAGTGATGAGTGAGAATAAGCCTATGCAGTTATGGGCATTGACACAATCCCAGATGTATGCCATTATTGTACTCCCAACATCGATGCTCATGTTCTTCTTTATCTTGTAGAGCAGCAGCATACGGGACCAATGAACCTCGCTATTCAATTTCACGGGGAGTAGCTGGGCAGCTATGAAACTGTACCACACGTTCATGTCTTCATTCAAGTACTTTTTCTTTATGCTGGACCATTCTTGTGGTAGATTCCGAACGACTGTGTCGCTGTCATCATAGATTCCTGTGATGATGTCTTCACATGAAGCTTGTTCAACTGCGGTGTCACCGGCTTCGTACAAGCTCTAGGGCTTTGGTGGGATCCTATAGAACTTGTTGATCAAATCCAAGGACAACTCGACCAAATGACCCCGGAGGAAAACAGTTGCAGAATTCTTGTACTTCATGAGCGACAGGTATTCACACGCCATGGTCTGATTTGCACGCGTCGGTTGTGCGATGAAGCCTTCCCAGCCGTGCTCCTTCACATAGTTCCTGAAGGGCTTTTCCATCCTCAACCCTCTCTTAAGGATGAGGCCCCTCGAGATGAAGTCCTTGTACACAGTAATTTGCTCAGTACAGTCCGCCTTTACGGCTGGTATGGGCTCAGTCGACGGAACAACCTGTGTCCCGTGCTCGACATCCTCCCCCCACCACTCTAGCCTTTTTCCTTGGGTTTTGGGTGTTGTTCTTTTGCTTGGTTGCACCTTTTTTGGGGGCTATGTCTGTTAAACTAAATGTGTTAACAGAAGCCAGAATGTAAAACGGTAAATAATACACAATAAAAAAGGTGAATAATACAGAATTAACTTATTCTAAATTAAGCATTTTTTCTCATAGGTTGAATATGGAATAATGTTTATTCACAGTTAATCCTAATTTCAGATAATATTAACAGAAGTAAAATAATTAAACTAGATTGACATTCTATAAATCCTGGGACGAATCAATGGGCCACCCAGAATCACATGTCATGAACAATCAGGGTAAGGACAAAATTATTCACCAATGCCGAAAACAAGAGCACAGTTAGGGCATTGACACAATGAGGCATTATCATGAAATCAACCCTTGAGCAATAAAAAATTCATGAACAATCAGGTTATGCACAAAATTATCATATCATATCGGAGCACGGGTTATGCCATCCAGAATCACATATCATGAACAATCAGGTTATGCACAAAATTATTCACCGATGCCGAAAACCAGAGCACAATGAGGGCATTGACACAATGAGGCATTATCATGAAATCAACCCTTGAGGAAGAAAAAATTTCTTGGTGCAAACCTTAGGAAATAATCCCCTTACCTAATTCGGAGTACGGGTTGTTGACGAGTGGTGTTTGGTGTAGAGTTGATGATGGTCGGACAGAGCTTGGTCGGTGAAGGGGCGCTGCTGGAGAAGTGGACGGCGGAGGGAGCAGGGCATAACGGAGGTGGCAGGGGATGGCTATGTGAGAGTAGAGGACGGCGGAGGGAGCAGGGGTCGGCGGAGGGAGCAGGAACGGCGGAGGAAGGGGCTTAGGAATGGCGGAGGATGGGGCTAGGGAACTGCGGAGGAATGGCCTTGGGAATGGCCGATGAAGGTGCTGGAAGAGCAGAGGTTGTGGGCCAAAAACTAATACACAAACACCTTATACTAATTGGGCTGAAGTTTACATTTGTTTTGGGCTAAATGTTAGACCAATTGAACATTAAGTTTTAGACTCGAGGGGTTGATTATCAAGTGCTTGATGGCTCGAGGTCTCGAGGGGTCGAGGCTCGATGGTTCGAGGGCTCGAATGCTTGAGTGCTCGATGGTTCAAGTGCCTGATGGCTCGAGGGAGACAGGGATCGAGAGCTTAAGTTTCAAGGTATCCAATGCTCGAGGGCTCCAAGGCTCGAGGGCTCCAAGGCTTGAGTGGTCGAGGACTCCAGGGCTTGAGGTCTCGAGGGGCCGAGGCTCGATGATTCGAGGGTGGCAGGGCTCGAGAGCTCGAGTGCTTGAGGGTCCAGGGATCGAGGCCTCCTAGGCTCGAGGGCTTGAGAGCTTGAGTTTCGAGGTATCCAGTGCTCAAGGGCTCCAAGGCTCGGGGGCTCCAAGGCTTGAGTGGTTGAGGACTCCAGGGCTCGAGGTCTCGAGAGGTCGAGGCTTGATGGTTCGAGGGCTCGAGTGCTTGAGTGCCCGATGGTTCGAGTGCCTGATGGCTCGAGGGCGGCAGGGCTCGAGGGCTCGAGAGCTTGAGTGTTCGAGGTATCCAGTGCTCAAGGGCTCCAAGGCTTGAGTGTTCGAGGTATCCAGTGCTCGAGGGATCCAAGGCTCGAGGGCTCCAAGGCTTGAGTGCTCGAGGACTCCAGGGCTCGAGGGATCCAGGCTTGAGTGCTCGATGGTTTCAACGCATCAAATTGGAAAACTTGAAATGATTCCAAAGATCAGTAGCCAAAACTGGACTATTGCTTCCATAGGTAGAAACTGGGAATCCGCCATGTGAAAGCGCAAATGAGACTGTGAAAAACGGTAGCCATCGCGAAAGAGCAAGAAAAAAATCCAAAGCCATGATGGGAAGTAGTCCATAACCTGAGACAGAATAGAGGAAAGATCAGCAGTATCAAGCTTATTTAAAGGCTTGCCTATGGATTCTAATATAAGGTGTATGAATACTATCCATATAGATTAAGCCTTTAATATGTGCCGAAATGTTGGTCACATGCAAAGGAGAAACCATCGCAGAGGAAGCTTGATATTTCGCAATGGCATTCGCAACTGAGTTACATTATCTGTATGTGTGCTTGAGGGTAGCATGGGATAAAAGAATGTGAACTTGAAAAATTAGAGGGTATAGGGTCCATTTGGAAACTGAAGGATCATTAATCATATTTACTGCCTTTAGCGAGTCAGATTCAATAATGAGGTTGGGATATCTATCCAGACAGATCTGACAGGCTATAAGAATTGCCTTAACTTCAGCTTCCAGTGGAGATGTGGCTGTTATGGTCTCTGATCTAATAAGGATTGGTAAACCTTGGTGATTGCGAGAAATTAAGCCAATTGAAATAGAGGAATTAGACCAAGATGCATCCACGTTAACCTTGATGAAACTGTGATCTGGAGATTCCCAGTATACTATGGAAATAGTTGGCTTTCGTGGTGGTCTGGGGGGAAACATCAGAGAAGGGAACTGAAAACTTAGGTTAGGAAATATAGTTGGGAAGCAGGGAGAGGAGGTAATGGAAAGGTAGAGAGTATCTGTAACTTCCTTGCTCGATGGTTTCAACGCATTAGCGATTAGTCAAGTTTCTTTATGAACGTGGAAGTCTTTCGCACACCATTTATTTTGGGACGGAGGGAGTACAAGATTTTAAAGATTTTACGATCTTTTCCAGGTCCTGGGGAATATAATACATATCCCTCCCATTCGTATGGATTATTGTTTTTAAATTAAAGCATTTAAAATTATAAGACACAAAAATGTGCCAACAAAGCTTCATTTTCATTCCCTCCAAAAGTTTCCCTTTTCCCTCCATATCCTTAACCCTCGGTTTCCGTACCTTTCCCTCCCCAACACATTGAACCGAGTTCTTTCCACCCACCACATCCCTAATCCCAAGTTCCCCCTCTTCCCACCATAACCCCGTGCAGATTTCCCCCAAAAACAATGTCCCTCCCTTCACCATTTATGTCGGGCTTCAACCTCCCAATCCTGGTCACCAACCAAATACACCAATTTTGTCGACATTCAACTCCACATATTTCGTACCCAGGTCAGAATCTTCATAGTGGAGGGGGTAACCAAGACGACCAGCTGTTGACAGAATAAGGTAACACCCATTGGTAGTTTCTATCTTTCCCGGGTTTAATGAGTAGCTATATTTTGGTTGGTCTCTTTGCGTGTGATTTTGTGTTGACGTTTCTTGTTATACTATTGTGGGTGTTGTTTCATGCTCATACATGATATGCGTGCTTGTTATGTCATAATTTTTGCCTACCCACGTGCCCCCTATACGAATTTGTTGAACTCGGTTGGATTTTCCTGAAAATCCGCAAAGTGCTGTGTTGGATTAATGTTTTTCTTGTGTTTCATTTACTCATAGAAGAGATTCAATGGCGCCGCTGAGGAAGAAATTGTTTGACTCCGGTGGTAGACAAACTGTTGCCGATAAATGTTTTACCCCTCCAAAGGATGCCAACTGTGACGACAATAGCGAGGAAGGGGCTGATGCACGGAAATAGTGCTCGGGATCAGAGAAGTCGGGAGAAGAAGACACTATGGTAAAAGAAGACATGAGTGGGAGCTTCGACAAGTTTGAGATTGGAGAGTATTGCAAGCGCAAAGGTACAACCACGTGCAAGTCCGTGTTTCTTGCGAAACAAAAGAAGCCTCTGAAAATATTCTTCGATGATGACTTCGAACCTAGTTATGCGCAGCCGATGGTCGATGTATGTTGGCTATGCCTTCCGGCGAAGAATTCACTTCGGGACGTGGCATAATTGGAGATCAGTCCCAGACCATATGAAGAAGGATGCATGGGAAGACATTCTCGTAAGTGTCTTCTAATCCTCCATTGTTCATGTCAACTTCGTTATATGTCGCACTAACAACATGTCTCCTTATCCTCCAGATTAGCTGGGATATACAAACGAAAATGTCTTTCAATGAGATGAATAAGTTCCAAAATAAATAGACAATTTATGTAGGAGAAAAGTGGAGGAATTGGAAGACTAAGGTGGCGAACAAGTACATTGTGCAAAAAAATCGGGCTCTTGTGCATGGAGAGACTATATGAGGATGGACAAAAATGAGTGGGAGCTGTTTGTGAAACACAGGTCAACCCCTGAATTCAAGGTAATTCCTTCAATATTATTTTTCTCTAGTCTTTACGATGAGAACAGTTTACAAACTGATGACCAAACAGGCGGTAAGTGACGCAGCAAAATTAAGCGCCTCACAGAAGGACTACATCCATCACACGGGGAGTGGAGGGAACCGTAGGGTTGCAGTAGAACTCAAGAAGAGGAAAAGAAACGCTAAAATTGAGGCGCTTCTGGATGAAGGTCAGAGTGTAGAAGAAGTAGAGGCTTTAGTTCAAAGCATGGATTTCAAACCGGACCGCTCGGAAGTGTTCCTTGCCGCTAACTGGGACAATAAATTATCAACCTACACCAACGACTCCATCCGAAGAGCAGCCCCCACTATTGCGAGCATAATTCATAATTGAATCTATCTCTATTGATATTCTTTGATGTTATCCCGATCAAATGGCTTATATTTTCTTTGTTTCTTAGAAAAACCTTTTGGATAAGAAGCAAAAGGGAGATTTGGTTATACATGGAAAAGAAGATATTCTAGTTCAAGCAACGGGTAGGAAGGATCACAGGGGTCGTTGGAGAGGTTGCTCCGCAACCTCTAAGGTCAACAAGGCCCTACCACATATGACTGTCACCCGTTATGCATCTAGTCGATGTGGGAGCACAACACAAAACCATCTGAGGAAATTTCAAATTCAAACAAACGACCAACAGATGTCATCGAGCTCAGGGAAACATTTGTTGCTTTACTTGAGGCCCAAACAAATTGGCTAGCTGGGCAATTGGGTAAAGCTATTCCCCCACACTTGGATGCCCGTAATTTCCTTACTACATCTTCCACCCCCACGAACAAGGACAACCGGGTATTCATTCCTTCAGCATCGGGATGTAGTGACCCACAAGGAACTGCAGCGAATGACAAGGTAGTCCAAACCGTGAACTGCAATCGTATTTGTTCCTTTCTTGCTATGTGATTTGTAGTATATGGATTTCCATTTCCTGATTTGGATTGATGTTTTTCGTTGCTGATGAACGCTAGAAGCTGCAGTGCACTGTAGCTCTCAGTCTCAGCTGGGCACTGAAAGCTGCAGCGCGCTGCAGCCTTCAGCAGCTACATGTACAATTCATTACTTCTTATAATCTATCGCTTGCACTTCCGAATTTATCTGTTTTCCTTCAATAGAGAATACTTAGTTATGGCCCGACCGATGTATTTACCCAAACTCTAAGTTCATCTCTCAGAGAGGAAAAAAATGCTGCCTATATGTTTTGAACCATCATGGAGAAAGGGAGGTAGCTGCATTCGGAATATTCTTTCCAAAGGAAGCGGAAACTGACTTACCCATCAAGTGGGAGCGAGTAAATCTAAAAGGACCTGTGATCATACCAAAGGCACCTTAGCCGACTGAACATGAAGAATTTGAGTTTGTCACTCAGGCCATTGGATATAACATTCAATGGCCGGGGAAGCTGATAAGTGTCATAGAGCAACATTATGATGAGGTGTGATAATTGTATTCTTCTTCTCATCGGTGCTCATATATATCTTTCTTGCTAATACAATAACATGATATGTTATTCATCTACGAACGTAGGAGAACGAGCAGGAACCGCCTCCGCAAGAAATGGTGGTCGACGAAATTGGAAGTCCTCAAAAAAACCTCACACCAGTGGCTAAGGAAGATACTCCTCGTGGAGAGGTGGCCGCTCGATCGGTAAAAGGAGAGGTACATACCCCCATACTATTTCATTCCTGACTGATTTTCTCCTATGCATCACTAACATTTTACCCATTAGCAACTACCAAAAGAAAAAACTACATCACCGGAGAATGGGCAACCAAATCCTCCCTCGTCGATTTCTCCGCAATACATATTTGTGAGAACTCATTTCAGCCTTTACATTATCATCCACTACTGAATTACATACAAATACTGTTCATCTAACATTATTAGATTCTGAATGTAATGATTAGGGAGCCACGGAAAACCAAGAATGCATCATTTCTGTTCACCAGATTAATGATGCTTTACGGCTATCTTCACAAATATGTGGACCAGACAAAGTATTCCGCATCAATTTCAGCGCAAAGGTATTCGGATCAGAAGAAGTCTACACAGCCATATTTACTGACAAGATACGACTGTTCATGAACAGCTTGGACGCAGATGATGAAATGGAGTGGATCAGTGGGTGCCAGCTTGAAATATGGGCATCGTAAGAAGTGCATGCTTTCATTATTCATAGATACAAGTATCATTATATTTGCTTCACTAACCATATTAATTTGCAAGATACATTTGCGATGGGGTGGTACGTGGAGGCCACGTCCAGTTTATTACTGCCTCTTCGAACTCAATGGCTCAGAGGGAAAATCAAAGGGTGGAATTGACTGCGAACGAGGTTTCGGCTGTCATGTGCCACACTGAAGCGAGGATGTACATCTTCCCATACAATCGAGAGTAAGTTCCATTCGTTTTCCGAGTAGCTAGACCCGCCCACATGGAAGCGAAAGCAACCGTGTGCTGTGATTTTATTTTAAGAATCTTAAGTACTTTTGTTTTTCCCTTTTTCCCATAGGGACCATTGGTTTTTGCTTGTCTTCGTACCAGAAATCGATCGAGTATATTGCATCGACTCAGTGATTGGGGGAATTTCCAAACGAAATAGATCATACCTTCAAATGATTCATTTGTAAGTGGAACACATTCGTTTCTTTCCTTCAGCTTCGATGTTTTTCAAAAATGGTTGTTCCCATAATTGTGTTCTTGTACGTTTCACACTCTCTTGGCTCAATTATTTACAATTACTGTTACTCAGTATGTTATCATATATTGTGTTAATCCCAATTTCTGAAAATAATATTCCTCATGTTGACAAAAATAGCTTCCATCTATTGTAGGATTGCAACAAAATATCGACGGTCCAATTCCGAACAAAATAGGTCCTAACCTTCCAACTACACTTGGGATGTCATAAACATCAGTGTACGTATCATCTCATACCTTCATATTTCACGTGTCATTTTCATCTTCGTAATCGGTTCAACAAATTGTCTTTTCCATCATCAGCACAAGATACAAAGTAGTACTTGGGAGTGCAGATACCATTGCATGTATTACATGGAAAAATTGTTAGGCACGTACATGACATTGATATGATTCCGGTACGTTTTCCTACAATTCTTCTATGTATTTGTTATCCTCACATATACATCCTTCTCTTAACATGTCATTTAATGCATTGTTTTAGCAATTCCCGAAAGATTACACTCCACTGGGGAGCGATGAACTGCGGAGTATTGCTTTGAAATGGGTTTGTATTTTTGCAAAAAATACTCTGCCAAAATGCATAGCTCAATTGAATATCATACAAGGACTTGCACAAATCGTCGGATAGTGGTTAGTATTATCTGTTACGAGAAAGGTAATTGACCATCTCTTCTGATACTCGTCAAATTCGACGATGAGGGGGGTTTCAGTATCTTAGGACACTACGAAACACATCAGGCTCTTCTTTTGCTAGTCATAAATTATACTTCATCGGATTCAATGCTTTCTTCAACCTACTTTCTTGTCTATGCATCATTGTGGCTTAGAATTTGTTCAATTTGTCTTCGTGCACCATTCTGTTACTATGCACAACAAATATTGGGTACCATGCTTGAAAAAAAAGGAGCTGGCTGTTAGAAGATGAGCGCTGGAAGCTGCAGCACGCCGCAGCTTACAGTGACCACAATAGTTA
This sequence comes from Rubia yunnanensis, assembly GCA_037428765.1. Taxonomy (NCBI): domain Eukaryota; kingdom Viridiplantae; phylum Streptophyta; class Magnoliopsida; order Gentianales; family Rubiaceae; genus Rubia; species Rubia yunnanensis. The sequence goes on along the minus strand of CM075069.1, from coordinate 39,713,966 downwards.
CTCACGCTTTTAACACCGGTTTCTTTCGACTAGAGAAGCGGTGCTAATATTAAATTGTGCAAAATTAACGCTTGTAGCACCGCTTTCAAATCTGCTACTAACAAAAGGTGCGATCATAACCGGTGCTATATTTACTTCATTGCACCGATTTTCAAATGGGTGCAAAATTTAACCGGTGCAACAAATAAACAACTCTAGCACCGGTTTTTTTACTGGTGCTAACATATAACCGGTGCAATAAAACTATTTTTTATCACCGGTTCCCAAACCGTTGCTAAACTATAACCGGTGCAATTTATTTTTCTGTCACCGGTTTAAAAACCGTGCTACCTACAAACCGGTGTTAGATATAAAGATTTAACACCGGTTCCATAACCGGTGCTAACAAATCCGGTGCGACAAAATTTTATTTATCACCGGTGTTATAACCGGTGCAAGAATGACAAAATTTACACCGGTTTTTTCTAGCACCGGTTACAAAAAAAACCGGTGCTAATATGGTACATTATAACACCGGTAACTTAAACCGGTGCAAAATATAACCGGTGCTAATAAAAGAAATTTAGCACCGGTTTTGCTTCAACCGGTGATAATGTAGCATCTCTTACTTAGGCACCGGTTTTTTAGCCACTAAAAAACCGGTGCTAGGAACCAAAACAACCGGTGCTAGAGGTGTCTTCGCGTGGTGGTGGATGTGAATCTTTAGCTCCATCATTTTTGTATTAATCATTACATAGATTTGGTCACGTGTGATGGTCATAGGGGGTTTTCTTGTTCCACTACAAGAGAACTGTGCCATAAGGATCTAGGATGAATTTGGCCAATTTTTTCCTCTTAAGGATATCACATTAAAGTACAGGTGTCAATTCAGGTTATCATGTTGGGTTCGTGTCAATTTGGAAACGATTTGGATTGAAGCTGAATTGGGTTGAAGACTGTTGATTTCCATTTCTTGGGTCGTGATAGGTTGGGTTAGGTTATTATCGTGTCGAGTTTTCACATGTTAGTGCTTTCCCTCGAGTCAGGTTATGTCGTGTCAGGTAACCGTAGTGTAATTTTTATTCTCGGGTTAGGTCGGGTCAAGTCGGATTAGAATGTTATCGGGTTGGATAAGGTCAGATTCCTTTTGTATTAAGTTACTACCGTGTTGTTTTTTGGTAGTAGAGTTTAGTTCGAGTTAGATAAGGTATTATGTTTCATATTGTATTCATGTATTTTTCAGCTTGGTTCATTTTGGATCGGGTTATTATGCTACTTGATTAAATTTTGGTTGGTTTAGGTTAGGTTTTAATATTTATTATTGTTACAGTTGCATTATTATTGAGTTTTGTTTCATATTAACTTGTAACCATTAGTTATAATTTATTAATATTTTTTATATTCCTTAGAAAATTTATTTTTGAAATCAATATTTAGCCGACTTTCTACAATTACTTATTCATAATCATAATTTTAAATAAACATCTCTCTTTATTTGACTATTCATTGATTTATAAACTTAATAGTACTTGTGCATTTTTAACTTAACCTTGTGTATTCAGAGTGGTTATGAGTTGACTTTGCGTAATCATATTTGTAGACTTTTAATAAATTAAAATCATACTTTATTGTCCTAACCAAGGTGACTTGGTTTCATACTAAATGCTAGTTGACTTTTTTATAACTATATCGGTTTGGTTTGATCATGTGTAGGGTTATACAACTGATTCATCGGGTTGTTTACGGGTTCTGGTTTGTCTCAAATTTGGGTTCAGCTCGGGTTCAGATCCAGATTATTGAGTCATATAGGGTTTCAGGTTGAATTTGGTCATGTCAGGTTCGAGTTGATATTTCCGGGTCTAAATCAGATTTCGGGTTGCATTAAGTCATGTTGGGTATGGGTTCGGGTTAATATCTCTCAGATTAGAATTGGGTTTCAGGTTATGTTCAATCACGTTGGTCTGGGATTCTCGGTTCGGTCAGAGATTGACAACTCTATGTTAAAGGGATTACTTTGCTAGGCATAGGTTCAATTGCAGCAGCATCGGTAATTTGATAGATCAAAACTATCTACTATCTAACTTGACAGTTGATGCTCTTTTGTATTAATAGTACCCATTGGGTTGCTCAATCTCATTTCTAAATTTGGTAGGAGTTTGTTATCAATTAGCTCTATTCTTAAGGTCAATCATATCATTTGGCGCTTATAGTGCTCTTTTTGGTTTATTGGGTGGCAGGCCCTCTAAGTTGATCTCTAGCTATAGTTTATTAATTTTTTTCTTGTTAATAATCTTCTACCACATTAACATGCATAATTGTTTGTGCAAAAATGTAATAGAAACTTTGGATAGGACGAAAGGGACTATATACTAAAAGGTTATTTACCAATTATTTTGGTCATCAAAGCCTTTTACTGGTTAGTTTTTCTTTGGTTGTTTTTCTTATTTGGGTCATTTTATTTTTTTCATATTAAATGTTTCCAGGTGATGTCGATCTTAAGTCACTCTTATTGCTAGAATAGCGATAAATTTAGTAGTAAGGATTCTTCCCTATGTGGATAACTTTGTACATATAGGAGGATTTCTGTCTGGTTCTCCTGGGGTTCATGTTTTTAGTTCGTCTCGACTTCAGATGGATCGTCCACAAATAAAATCTTCCATGATATCATTCGCTTCCCAAGTCTCAGTTCAATACTTACTTGTACATCATCTAGATCATTTCTCTAATTCTTCTCATTGTTCAGTAAGCTTCTTCACCTTACTAGTGTGGTTTTTTTCCTATTTCATTTTCAGTACTTCTATCAAGAATATTAATGAATGTGGAAAATTTGTTTTGTAAGAAAGGATTTTCATCTGATGCACATAGTATACCATTCGATGCACATTTCTGGCACCCTTAATGCATATTTCATGCATGTTTTAGTCACAATTCATGCACATTTTGAGTACATGTCATGCATATTTCAAGCACATTTTCAATATTTGTAATCTATAATCTATGATAAATACTAAAATAGCTATATTTTAGACAAATGTCATCACCAAAATTGACTACGTCAGCATTTAAAATATTAATTCATTAATTAAATATATATTTAAAAGTGTATGACTATTTAGTTTCCAATGTATTTTTTTGAAAAGCGCAAGACTATTACTCATCATTAAGTTTTTTGGGTCAGGATTTAAAAAGGAACCATGAAAGATTAGACTATATTCTCACATCGATGGAATGAACAATTTAGGAGGTTTCTCCAGCATATTTAACAAGCAATTCATTCACCAACAACAATATTACACAGCTACACAGTTGATGTAAGACACCTAGCAATGAGAATTAATGATGAAATCGATCATCTAGTTTTCTCCCGGGGTTCATGTTTTTGGTTCGTCCCTAGTTCAGATGGATTGCCCACAGATACAGTCTTTCGGGATATCCTTCGCTTCCCAAGTCTAAGTTCCAGACCTACTAGTACATGTTTTGGATAATTTCTATGATTCTTCTCATTGTTCAGTAATATTTACACCTTACTAGTTTTGGTTTTTTTCTAGTTTCATTTTAAGTGCATGTATCGAGAATATTAGTGAATATGTGAAATTTGTTATTTGAGAAAGAATCTTCATCCAATGCACATAGTATGCCATTCGATGCACATTTAAGGCACAATGTATGCACATTTCATGCATGTGATGCGTCTAGAATTTGTCTTAGGATACACCATGAGTTCTCTTATCTAATCCCACAAGAAAGAGCTCCCACAGTGGTCCAGGGGATAGACTCTCCAATGATAAAGTCAGGATCTTTCTTTGTGTCTAGTGAATAGTGAATGAATTATATCTAAATAGTTTACCCGTGTCTTGCTTATATATGGTGGCCCTCTCTAGGTAGAGTTAGGTATGACTACAATTTTATTTTCTTGTAAAGCAAGTAATAGGGTTTCCATTGTGACGGGTAGGCCCAACATGTATTAACCAAAAAGTAAACATGTTGGGCCAGTCCGATACCTGTTGGGTAAAGGCAATTTTGGGCTATTATTAATAACACACTATCAACATGTTTCAGTCACACTTTGTGAACATTTCGAGTACATGTCATACACATTTTAGGAAAATTTTCATAATCTATGATCTATAATAACTGCTAAAAAAATACTTTAGACAAATGTCATTGCCAAATTGGCCGCATCAATATTTTAAAAAAATCAATTCTTTAAATAAATATATTTAAAAGTGTAGGACTATTTAGTTTCTAATGCATTTCCTTGAAAAGTGAAAGACTACTTATTCATCATTAAGTTTTTCGGGTCGGTATCTAAAAAGAAACCATGAAAGATTAGATCAAATTCTCACATCAATGAAATGAACAATTTAGGAAATTTCTCCAACTTATTTAGCAAGCAATTCATTCATCAACAACATTACGGAGCCATGGTGTTGATGTAGCCTGTATGACGTCTGGCAACGAGAACTGAGGATGAAATCAATCGTCGCAAAGGCTCCGCAGGTTCAGGATGGTTTCTGAATGACTATTGTAATACATTTTAAGAATAACAACCAATGCATAAAGGATTTCCATAGCTATGATGACAAATCCTTTGTGCCATTTGAAGTCATTCTGGGCCTCAAAACGATGCTTTAATAGTTAAGCTTAACAACACGTATAGAGTAAACGTGATCATGCTAAGCACCAAACAAGTCCTTAAGATACTTCGCTTTCTCTCATTCTGGTTAGGATCCCTTTTGGGTCCTTACCTAACCACTGGTTGACTTAAATACCCCCAGTTGATAGCAGATCTGGTTGACCATAGAAAGCAAAGAATCCTTATTATATTGTGCATGAGATGAGTGTTTCAAGAGGCTCAACTCGAGCTGCCTATATCATGGCTACACTTAGAAAGATTTGAGTCTTTTCTACAAAGAAATAAAATTGTAATATTATCTAACAATTGAATCCATTGTTTATTTAGTTGTGAGATTCTAAACTCTCGTTCGATATCCCTATTAATTAAATTGATTCTCTTGTTGTTGATTAACTAGATTAATTGATATTATTTACATTGCTATGATTTATGTTCTTGGACCAATGGATCTATTGAAGAAGCAACTCATAATTGCATAACAATATGTTTATGACTTTTGCTAATTGTGAAACAGAATTGATTTCATGATAATATTACGCATGTGTTATGATTATTATTTCTTGTATCCTAAAAATTCCTGGGTTTATTGCTATTATTAACTGAGTGCCATCTGTTCACTGGAATTAATAAAAATATGTATTAATAGGGTCTGTTTCTCTATTAATTATATTTGATGGCAATGAGAATGAGAATGATAATAGGTCTCTTAAATGAACTTCAGATATACGTGATCAACATTTGATTTTTATGTGGGGATATTACTGGATGAACTATTTTTACCATCTTCATTTAATCCTTAATTTATTATTGTTGTTTTAATTAGTTGATTAGTTAACAAAAGTTTCAATCCCTCCTCCCCCTTTTGGTTACTTGATTGGGGATATATTATTATTTTGTTAGAGATAAACTAAATTATTCTCGTGGGTTCGATACTTACTTACCTACAACATTATTATTCGAGATGTTTAAGAAATTATAATATTAATTTCATAAGGTTGTATGGACTGTGAAAATAGACCTGTCAAATTTGATGCCCTGCCGGGGAATTATTTTATTTTCTTTCTTAGTTTTTTTGTATTTTAACAATAGTTATCTGTGAACCAGTTTATGTGATACTAATAAGAATCTTGTCAATTCTGATCCAGATATTAAGAGAAAATTTTCTAGCACCCGCATAATTCAAAGAACAATTTAACTGGTCGAAATGGGAGATTGAAAGTGGAGATGGGAATATGGGGAAAATAAAACAAAAGAAAAAAAGGTTTTTGAGTTTGGGGGAAGAGGTGCGGCTATGCGAGAGACATATTTTTGTATAGTATTGAAATTCTTTCTTATCTTTTTGTAATACAAACTTTGTATTAACTTTAGTTTTATCTCTGAGGTTAGAGAAGCTAATGAATACCTCAATCAATTGGTAGTTTCTTAATAAAAAGGAAGTCACGTTCATTCATTTATGTATATTAATTAAAAAATTACATTTTATTGTATGGAACTCTTCACCCCTCAAGAATGTGATTATAGAATAGAATTATAATCGGTCAACAGAAATCAGGTATTACTATATAAAACCTAGATAATAAAATGATTATTTCACTTCATTGTCGTAACATAAGTTCAGAAAACAAAATCCAATTAGATCACAAAATTTATTGAAAGATCCAGACAATATTATTATTGAATAACATGAAAATCTAGATAACAAGTGTGGATATAATATCTATTTATTTCTTCTACAAGGGTAACAACAGTGGCACTTGCCAAATGGATGTGTACATTTCCCACTCATGCATTTTTCAAGATGACATGCATCAATACAAAAGTTTGGGTCAATGCAAAGCCAGTAACATTTTGCTGATGGCTTACTACAATTTCGTGCTTCCACAATTGGATTCTTCTCATCAACAATTGTAAACACAAATTGTTTGAATTTGTTCTAAAAAATTAACCCATACATGTATGATGGGAAACACTTGCATTTTATTTGTTAATATTTATTTATTTATATGTTTAAAAAGTAGACGATAGACAAATTAAATAACAAGTGATCTACAATATTAGTGGTTCAGAAAATAATCAAGTTCAAACATTGAGAAATAATTTAATATTCAACAACTCTTTTACTAGAGAAACCACAAAGAAAAAGAAAACACAACTTGGCGTGTTTCTCGTTGACCTTACTATGTCAATCAACATTCTTTGTGTTTGATTAATATTTTGGCATTTGTATATGAATACAAACTTACAAGAAAGAAGGAGAAGAATGAGTAAGAACATAATTCTATGAAGCTTTCCCACCTTCGTATTCTTCAAATTGCTAATAAAATATTTTTAAAGATAATTCTAGGATGAAAGAATTACAACAATTTATATTGCTTTATATAGTTAACGAGATTTTAAAAAATAAGGTTTGGTTGTTTTAAATCACGTTTTAATCAAGAGTGAAATCATATATTATGTTTCCATATAAAATATATGATCGGACATTCTTTTTTTAATTCAACAATTCGGTAACTGGATAATCAGCAAAACATCATTGAGTGTAACATCTATCTATATATTTATTCTCTCTCTATAGAAAAATTTTTGTTCCTAAAAACAAAATGCTAAATACATTTTTTTTTGTTTTACATGAATACGCTTAAGTTTTGGAATTTTAGATTCGGTGTTATTTGATAATTAAAAATAAATCTTTTCATAGTATTCAAGATGTATTACTTCATGTCTTTATCCTAATGTTTTTAAATTATGTATATTCTAAGAATATTTTAACACAAGTTTTATTTTTGGGTGTATAGTAAGTTTCGACATTGGAATTTATCAATTTGTCAAAATTTAATGGTCATTCTTAATTTTTTAAAAAAACAATATTTTTTTTGGATACTTTCTATGTTCTCTCTAACATTTCCCACCATTAAAGTTGTTGTTGAAGGTTATAAACCTATCAAATTGGTAACCCTTAATCCTAAATTAGCGAAATATGATATGTAAATCAATGAGATACAATTCACTCCCAAAATGACAATCAATCTATATGAGTTTTGTCATTTCATGGAAGATTTTATTTGCAGTAATTTGTATTGCTGCAGTATTGTCACAACAAAAAGGAATTTGTAATGTAGTTATAAAGTGAAAGTCCTGCAGTAAATTGTAAATCCATTTCAATTCTACAACTGTTAGGGCCATGCGCTTAAGATTCAACAGATTATTAGCATATGGTTGGATGCTTCTTAGATTTCCATGAGTTTGGTGAAGACCTTAAGAAGAAATGATATCTAGTGATTGACCTCCTAGACTGCTAACAAGTAGCCCAATCAGCATCATAATAAGCTGATAGATTTAGATCAGTTTGAACAGAAAAAATAGGTCATGATTTTAACATCCTTTGAGATATCTAGCAATGTGTAGAAATCCATGCCAATTGTTTGTGTAAATCAAGTTTATGATTAGATTTGATTGATTATAGAGGACTTGTTTACTAGGCTAGAGTTCTACTAGCACCAGCTTTCATGTACTCTATTTATTAATGTCAATAATACATTTGATGATTACGGGAAATCATTCTTTCATGGTATCAGAGCAAGTCTGATCCTTAGACCTAATTTATTATTATTATTTTTTCTTCTCTACCACACCCCCTCTTTTCCAGCTGACAGAACCATCACCTAGTTCTAGCAAAGCTTCGGTCAAGTTCCAGCCAAGTTTCGACGCAGTTCTGGCCAAGTTCTGACCTAGTTTCGGCAAAATCTGGCCAAGTTCCGGTGACCTCCGGCAGCCCTACCATCCACTATTCCAGTGTATTTTGATAGTGTTCTTCTCCGGCGATTTTCTTGATACTTTCGGCATCATCTCCTTCAACAGTCGGGCATTTTCCATCCGGCTTCGGTTCATCCCTGCAATGGAATCATTTTCTCTCAGACAGTGGCGACATTTTATCTCCGAAATTGGTTATCTCTGGCTTATTTCTCATCATTTCCATTAGTTCTCCAGCGGCGGCCATCTCAGAGTTCTCCGGCCAGCAATAGTTCTCCAGCCCAGCGACCTCCACCGCGTTCTCTCGGCGACTTTCTTCGTATTCTCCTGCTAATTTCTTCATCTCTTCCTGGCTCGTTGACCCCCAACACATCCTCTCGAATGGTCATCTGCTCCAGCATGTCTTCCAGCACGTCAGATCCACGGGACTCAGATGTCTCCGAACGTGTTCACATGCACCCGCAGGTTACCCTGCCTATTTCTACACACGTTCACAGGTTCTAGCACATTTCTCCATGCGCTCGCTGGCCTTCTCGCACGTCCCTACACATGTTTAGCTGTTCAGGGCATTTTTCGGTCCCATTTTTCCTCTGTGTGCATTATGGCTTACTCTGGTGGTCTCTTAGAGTTTAAACATCGTGGTTCCAACTGGATTTTAGATTCGGCGCAACAAAAAACATGGTATCGTCACCCATTGCTATTGATCATGTGACACCATATAATGGTTCTACCATGTTGGTGATTATCGAATTTATAAGTCTTTGCCTATCTATGATGTGCTTATTGTGTCTGATATCTCTAAATATTTGCTTTCAATTAGCAAATTAACTTGGCATTTAAATGTTGTAGTCAGTTTTGGTGATCATTTATTTATTATTCGGCATAAAATCACTAGGGAAACCTTGGGTCATGGTTATATTGAAGATAGGCTTTATGTTTTAGACTATGGTGCATCTACTTTGTTGTCTACTATTGAGTCAAATAAGTGGCGTGCATTTTTTAAAACTTGGCATACTAGACTTGGTCATGTTTTGCATTATATTATTTCTTGTTTGCGTGCTTCTGGATGCTTATCCGTCTCACCAGTTTTGACTAAACCCAATCTTTGTGCTTCGTGTGAAAAGGCTAAAGGGAAACGTGTATCTTTTCATACAAATGATAAACGTGTTGTTAGGGTACTTGATCTGATTCATTGTGATTTATGGGGGCCCTCTCCTATTTTATCTAGCTGATGATTTCTCATACTATTTCATTTTCCTTAATGATTTTCCCGACTCTTATGGTTTTACCCACTGCACCGCAAATATGATTTTTGGGATTTTTATCGCCAGTTTGAGGCTTTGGTGGAGAACCAATTCTCTTCCACCATTAAAATGTTTCAGAGTGATGGAGGGACTGAGTTTGTAAATTGTTGCTTACACTGTCACTTTCAGGCAAAGGGCATTCATCATCAGATTTCTTGCACATATACTCCTGAGTAGAATGGTCGGGCTGAGCACAAGCGCCACCACATTGTTGAGATGGATTTGCCTATGTTGTATCACTCTCATGTCCCTTTCTCTCATTGGCCTGACGCTTTTTCTGCAGTTACTTATACCATAAATCGGTTGCCCACTCCTGTTCTTGGGGGACGATCACCATATGAAGTTATTAATGGTTGGGTTCCCCTATACACAAATTTTCAGGCATTTGGTTGTTAGGTCTTCTCATTCGTTCGCCCATTTACCGACCACAAGCTATCTCCTTGTAGTATTCCATGTGTAATTATTGGCTGCAACTCGCAGTATAAAGGTTTTTGGTGGCTCAATTGCACTACTGGTAGAATCTATGTCACTCGACATACTCATTTTAACGAGATGTGTTTTCCATTCACCCCATCCATTCCTTTGGCGATCGGTTCTCCACCTTCAGTGTTAGAAGTTTATGCCTTTCTTGATCCTGATTCTGCTTCGGCAACCCCTTTGCTTACAGTTTCTCATGTGCTGACTACATCTCCTTCGACCCCTTGCCCATTTGTGCCACAGATCCTTCTCCAGTTCATCATCCAGCACTGCATGTGTCTCCGCCGCCTAGTCTGGCCTCCCAGTCTCTGACTAGTTTGGCCACCCTATCACCAGTTGCCTCAGCCGACTCCACTTCTTTGGCTCTTCTCCTCAGACTCACACTCATTGGGTGGCCACTTGGTCTGCGACTGGGGCTATTCAGCGCAGGGATTACTTGGACATTGTTGCTCACGGTCTTATTGCTGCTTAACTTACTCAGTTGGAACCCATAAATTACCATTTAGCTCTTCAAGATCCTTCTTGGGTTTCCGCTATTGATGTGGAGATAGCAGCTCTTCGTGCACAGCGTACTTGGGATTTGGTTTCCCGCCTATCAGACGTCAACATTGTTGGCTCCAAATGGTCTATCGACTGAAGTATCGTCCTGACGACAGGGTTGATCGTCATAAGGCTTGACTTGTAGTGCAAGGTTTTTCTCAGATTCCAGGGTTTGATTTTGACCACACTTTCAGTCATGTGGTCAAAGCCTCCACTGTCCAGAAAGTTCTTGCCATTGTCACAATCTACTCCTGGTTGCTTTATCAACTGGATGTTAAGAACGCTTTTCTCAATGGCATTCTCGATACTCCAGTGTATATGGCGCAACCTGTTGGCTACAAGGATTTGCTCCATCCAGATTATGTTTGTCGACTGTGGAAGGCTATTTATGATCTTAAGTAGGCCCCTCGAGCCTAGTTTCGGCGGTTTAACACTTATTTATCTCAGCTCAGGTTTTAGTGCATTTATGCCGATACTTCTCTTTTTTTCTCTCTCTCGAGGGTCATCGTTGCTGTTTCTTTTGGTCTATGTCGACAACATCATCCTTACAAGCAACGACTTGATGCTTCTTTGGCAGTTTATTGATTGGACACATCGGGAGTTTATTATCAAGGACTTAGGCGCCCTTTATTACTTTCTTGGCTTAGAGGTATCGCCCACTTCATCAGGTTTACTTCTCGGTCAAGATAAGTATGCTCGGGACATTCTCACTCATGTTGGGATATCTGATGTTGCCCCAGTGTCTACTCCTTTTGTACCTGGCTCACAGTTACACAACTCTTCCAGTTCTAAATTTTGGAATCCAACATTGTACCATTCTCTAATTGGTACACTCAAGTACTTGACCATCACTCATCTTGATCTAGCTTTTTTGGTTAACACACCTAGTCAATTTCTTCAGGATCCTCGTGATGACCATTTTGCTGCAGTCACTCAAATTGTTTGTTATGTTCGAGGAATGCTCCATTTTGGTCTCACTTTTCCCTATGCTAGTTCTCCTGAGGTGTTCGGGTATTCTGATGCTGATTGGGCTCATTTCTGGAGACTCACCGATCCACGTATGGCTATGCTATCTTTCTTAGTGGAAACCTAGTTTCCCGGAGTGCCAATGAATAGACCACTGTTTCTCATTCCAGCACTGAGTCTGAGTATCGGGCTCTCGTCAACACTACTTCAGAGGTTGTTTGGATGAACCATTTGCTCTGAGATCTTTGAGTTCCTTTTACGGGTTCTCAGCTGCTGTTATGTGACAACAATAGCGCCATTTTCTTGGCTTAGAATCCAATTGCTCACAAGCGGACAAAGCACATCGACATTTATTATCACTTTGTTTGTGAGTTGGTTGCTTCTGGAAAACTGCGCATTGATCATGTTTCTAATGCTCTTCAGATTGCTGACATCTTCACCAAGGGACTGTCTCGCCCACTGTTTGAGTTCTTTAGGTCCAAGCTTTGCATCGCAGAACATTCAACGCTTCGCTTGAGGGGGGGGGGGGTGTTAGAGTAAACTAAATTTCTGATTATATTAGATTGATTATAGATAGACTTGTTGACTCGACTAGAGTTCTACTGGCACTAGCTTTCCTTATGTTCTCTATTTATTCATGTTAGTAATACATTTGATGATTACGAGAAATCATTCTTTCACCAATGATGTTCTAATGGTTGTTCACTGGTCTAGCTTAGTTTATTCACATAGAGCGTAAGAAAAATGAGGATTAGTAAAGGTTAAGTACAATAATTTTCCATTCAATGGCTTTTAAGGACCGGGATCTTGTAGAACAGAAGAATTATTATCATCAGTTGACCATGAACTTGGTAAAGGTGAACATACAGACTTTTCATTACAAAGGCCAAAATATTGTATGATGTCAAAGATATATTTGAATTAACTGAGAAACATTCATAAGATCTTGTTCGTTGCACCAGCAAAATGGACTTGAAACATTTTGCAGTTTAAAACCAACGGCAACAACATATCCATGTGCATTCGGTTCAATTCGATTATGATGCAAAATGAAGTCGACATTGCCTATACTTTTACCAACCGATATTGGACCATCACTGAAAAGCATTTGGTTATGCGCAATACATTATCGATGTAGGCTTTTACCGCCAATTACCTTCTGCCCACCATAACTTGATACCGAACGGACATTGCTACATTAGCTTTGGGCATATCTATTCGACACCAGTCACATTTTAGTGGCAGTTTTGAACTGTAAAAAACAACACACCAATATTGGAATACATGTTTCCTTCGACCCATCGTACATAGTCGAGCACTAGTCAATGTCAGTGGAGTTTCAGTGCAACCGACAATCCATTGAGCAATTCTAATGTCAGACGTTTAATTTATTTTACTTCAGTTCAATGAAAACCGAGGTAAAAGGACAACGATTTACCTCACTTTCAAAAATCCAAGGTAAATAATATTTTTTAATCTCATTTTCTTGAAAAATTAAGGTAAAACAATATTTTACTTCAGTTTTCAACATGTTTCTGAAAGGGCAAGGTAATTAGGGGAAAGTAAGAGATGTGTTTTCTTGTAGTGTAGTGAATGTGATCTTAATTATGATATTATAGATTTCTCGTCATGATCCGCTCCCTAAAATTAATTTCTTGTTAATAAAGTAATGCCTCGAATGTGAATCTTTAGCTTCATCATTCTTGAATTAATCATTACGTAGATTTGGTTACGTGTGATGGTCATAGGGGGTTTTCTTATTCCGCTAGAAGGGAACTATGCCATAAGGATCTAGGATGAATTTGGTCCATTAATTTCCTCATAAGGACATCACGTTGAAGTAGAGGTGGCAATTCAGGTTATTATGTTGGGTTCGCGTTAAGTTGGAAAAGGTTTGGATTGATACAAATTAGGTTAAAGAGTTTTGATTTCCATTTTTTTGGTCGTGATAGGTTGGGTCGGGTTATTATCGTGTCGAGTTGAAACACATCAATTTTTCCCTCAGGTCAGGTCATGTCGAGTCAGGAAAGCGTAGTGTAATTTTTATACTCGGCCTCGGTTAGGTCGAGTCGGGTCAGAATGTTGTCGGGTTGGATCAGGTCAGATTCATCTTTTATTGGATTACTGCTGTGTTGTTTTTTGTACTAGAGTTTAGTTCGAGTCAGATAAAGTATTATGTTTCATATTGGATTTATGTATATTTCAGTTTGAATTTTGCATCAAGTTATTATGTTATTTGATTAAATTTTGGTTGGTTTATATTAGGTTTTAATATTTATTATTATTATTATTTTGAGAATGAAATTTTCATTAAAACCCAAAACAAAACAAAACTGTTACAACTTTAATCCCTCACTCTAGGATCTAAAACAAAAATCAATGAAAACCAACTCAGTTTAAGTATTCTTTAGACTTTTCTATTAGTCTAACTTGCCATTTTCTAAGTACCATTTTTGGACCATTAAAAAAATTGATCCTAAGCACAAGATGACCGTGGTTTTATAAGCCCAATGTCAATGCCCAATAATACTTAAAACTGTCAGGTTTTCCCTAGCCTATTCTCCATACATTAAGGCAGATTCCTCCTCAATTTTCAGCACCATACAACCAACATCTTTTTTCTTCCCATGGAAAATTCTCTGATTCCTTTCATCCCATAAGCTGTATAGGGCTATTGCATATTTCCCCGATTGCCTCCTCTTTCCTCTCATCTTCAATAACTTTAGTGTCTTTTTTAAGCTCCTCAAATCCTTTACTACTGGCAGCCCTATTTTCCTGATCACCTCCCATGTATAAGTACAACCTACAAAGAGATGTTGTGCTGTTTCTTCTTCCCTATCACACCGACTGCATTTTCGCCCCTTCTTCAGCATATTAAATCCCCGCAATCTTTCAATAGTTATCAGTCTTCCCTTCAACAACAGCCATAAGCAAAAACTATGTTTAGGTATAATTTGGAATCCCAGATCAATGCTGCCATTGAATCCCTTCCAGTCTCTCCTTTCATTAGGTTATATGCATGTGCAGTACTGAAGCTTCCATCATTTTAAACAAAACTGTCAAGTTTGTCTGCCATTTGGAACTTTAATCTGTTCAAGAACTTCAACATTCAACTCTATGAGGGCTTTGCCTTGTAATCTTCAAACTTTTCCCCTTTCAAGTAGTATGCATTTAGCCATCTAATCCATAACACATCCTGCTTCTTTTGAATACTCCAAATATGTTTACATAAGATTCCATGTTCCATATAGATGGATCCCTAAATCCCATTCCTTCTTGCTGCTTATGTCTACTCAGTGTCTCGCAAGAGGCTGGTGTGGAATATCTCCCATTTGGCTTTTTGCTCCACAAGAAATCCCTACATTTCTTAACTATGTCCTCATGAATACTTTCAGGAAGCTTAAAAATACTTAACCAAAACCCTGATATGCTTAATAACACAGTGTTTATAAGCTGAGCCCTTCCTATATAGGTAAGCTTCCTTGAGTCCTATGAGTTCAGTCTCTTACAGATCTTCTCCAGCAGAATAGAGCAGGTAGTTTTGTCCCATCTAAAGGTAGATAAAGGTAATCCCAAATATCTCATTGGCAATTCACCTTTTTGAACATTTATGATTTCTGCCAATCTGATCAATTCTTCATCCTCCAAAGCTGAGAAGTAGACCACTGGTTTCTGCTCATTAACTAATAAACCTAGTACTCCTTGGAACTCTGCCAAAACCTCCCTAACTCCCTGTAAACAAGCCTCATTTTCCTCACAGAAGATTAGTAAATCATCAGTAAATATCAAACTATGAGTTCCTATCTTCTTACATCTTTGATGGAAACCTATCCTCCCGTCCTTAAATCTTTGAGTCATTAATCTGGTGAGGTACTCCATACACATCACAAATAATGATGGTGATAAAGAATCACCTTGTTTCACCCCAACTCCTCCAGTAAAAGCCTCAGTGTACTTTCCATTTAATGATAGACAAAAATTAGATGATCTTACACCCCTCTCTATCCAAGTTAGAAAAAGGGCTGGAAACTTTAACCTTTTCAACCATTAAAATAAGAAATACCAATTGATTGTATCAAATGCCTTTCTCAAGTCTACCTTAATCACACAGCTAGACTTTAGCTCCTTTAACTTGTACTTGTGAATCAACTCCTGGGCTAAAAGAATGTTGTGAGCAATGTTTCTATTTTTAACAAAAGCTTCTTGATTTAAGTTTATCAAGTCTGGCACACATAACTTTAGTTATAAACTTATACAACACAGAACAACATGAGATAGGCCTTGATCCTGAATCCGTTTCAAGATGGTTTACCTTTGGAATGAGTGCCAGGACAGCTCTGTTGTATTCCATAGTTAAGTCCTTTCCCGCAAAGAATCTCTTGACAGCTTTAAGAAAATCCTCTCCTGTGAAATCTCATGTTTCCCTGAAAAATTGGCTTCGATACCCATCATACCCTGGGCTCTTACTGATTTTTATCCACTTCAATGCTTTATAAACCTCATCTCCTGTGATTTCTGCATTCAGCTTCAGTTGCTGTTGAAGATTTAGTAATCCCCCTTATTTGTTATTGTCTCCTCACACTTAGTTGTTCTTCTCTTAGCCACTCCCAGTTGTGCCTGAAAGGCTAATAGTAGATGTTTCTCCAACTCTAACCCTCCGCCATTTCACCACCAGCTTTAAGACAGCGAACCTGATTATAGTATTTCCTTTATTTCATCCTAGCTTAAAAATTTTTAGTGGGCCTATCTCCATCCTTCATCCACTATATTTTTGCTCGTTGTTGCAGGAATTTATATCAGCATCCTCTAAATTCAACATCTTCTCTCTTCTAACTCTTTCTGCCTCTTGTTTAGTTACTGAGCCTGTATCAATGTGCATGTTTTCACTTGCCTTAGCCCATTCTTGCTGTGCCATTGCAGTTCTTTTCTCAATTTTTGAGTAATGTTTTTTATTCAAGTCCTGAAGTGGCCTTTCAACCTGAGAAGATTTCTCCTCAAGTCCTCCATACTTTCTCTCGTCCTCCATAAAGCTTTTAAAAGTGGCCTAAACTGTTTAGATTTAATCCACATATTGAAAAACGTAAAGATTTTTCTGTCAGCCTTCTCTCCCTTTTGAATATTGATCATCAAAGGGAAATAATCTGAAATACTGTTTATCTTGACTGTACACATCGACTCATTAAAGCTTTGTATCCGCTGGTGATTGATTATTGCTCTATCTATTTTGCTCAGTATTCTTTCCCCTACCTTCCTCCTATTATCCCAAGTGTACTTTGGGCTAATTTTTTTCATTTCTTGAAGCTCCAGTTTAGCTACAAGTTCCTGAAAATCCTCCAGTTCTGCTGGTGTAATACTATTTCCCCCAGTTTTGTCCTCTATGTTTAAAGGTGCATTGAAGTCACCCAAGATCAGCCAAGGACCAATTCTTCCATTTTCTAAAGCCTCCAGTGGCTTCCACCGTTCTTTCCACCCATCCATGTTATTTTTCCCATCGACAATTGTCATGAAGAACATTTGCTTGATTCCAGACATCTCCACATCCATATCCATAACCTATTCATGTTTTGTTAAACCCCACACCTGAAACATATCTGGTCTCCACCCTAGCCATATTCTACCCCTTTTAACTAACTGTCAATTAGAATCAAAGTTCCAGCCTAATTCCAAACCTTCTTTTCTTTCTCCTTCTGCACCTTAGTTTATAACAAACCCAAAAAACCAACCTTACTTTAATGTTAAAAATCCCTACATTTTTTTTTTGTTTTTCTATGCTATTTACACCCCTTATATTCCATACCATCATTGTTTTAGTAATCATCAAGTGGCTTTCAGTTGCCCTTATCCCACTGCATTCACCTATTTTCTCCTGCAACTGTCCTCTTGATTTTTCAACACTTCCTAGCAGTACTCCTTTACCTTTTCCTCCTATGCCCCCTTCCTGCTTCTACTTTTCATGCTTCAGTCCCTTCTGTGTTTTCTCCTTTCTCTCTATAATCCTTACCCCTTCTTTCTCTGCTTTCTCTTTAGGTACATATTGCCGCCTCACTATCATTTTGTCCCCAATTTTCTGTACCTCCACTTTCCTGCACACTTCTGTTAAATGACCAAATAATGAGCATTTCTGACAGCTAACAGGCAACCATTCGAAAATAATTTCCTGTTTCTGAATGACCTCATTCTCATCTATATATGAAATAGGCTTTGCAATAGTGTCTCCTATTTTCACTCCAACATGCACCTTGCATAGCTCAATCTATCCATATCAAGAGTTTCTCTATCCAGCTTTAAAGGCCTCCCTATAGTACAGACTATTCTGCTCAACAGATTAGGTTTCCAATATACTATAGATAGTTTAGGCATTTGAACCCATATTGGTTCCATTTTAGGCATTACTTCATCTATTTCTTTAGTCCACTATGAAATCACCACAGTTTTTCCATCAAATAGCAACATCCCCTTTTCTACTACATCCTCTCTCTACTCTTTCAACTTGAATTTGGGAAACTACCCAAGAATCTACAGATTATAGTAGTATCCCAGGTTCTAATGCTCTCTTCTACTTAGTTTTTTGGGATTTTAGGTATTTTAACTCCATTCATATCAATTAAGGGATAAGATTTTATCTCAGCACTAGTTTGATCATCAAACAACGTTTTCCACTATTTAGTGCCACCACCCTTGATTTGAGTATCTGATTTGTGCAACTTCTTCCTCTTCTTCCTTCTCCACATTCTTAGCCCAGATCAGTGCCTTCACCATGCTGCTTCCTGAATTCAGCTTCTCAATAGATACCCTTACTGCCTCCATCAGCATTTTCTTCACCTCAGTGACAGCTCGCAGATTGGGCTCCACTTCTTCCTCCTCACAAATATGTTTCAATATCTGACCACCATCCTCCTTTTCTCTACCCTTCCTCTCCTTAGTTGATAAAATATAAAAGACATTATTATGGTGCACTGATATTAATCAATGACACACCTCATCAATCATGAGGATTATAATATATAGGGATACAACAAACCAAAATCTAACAGGAATAAAATTCCAAGTCTCTAAGAAATTACCATCTATAGCTAATTCTATAAGGAAACTAATTCTACTACCATTTATAACCTTTCCTACAAGGAAATGGTTTCTATTTCCTTAACACCCTCCCTCAAGTTGGAGCATGATGACAAGAATGCCCAACTTGCAAAGAAGATTTTGAAATTTCTAATCAATTTTTTTTTAAAAAAAAAATCTCAGTATGGGTAGAAGTAGCAGCAAAAACAGTAACAGTAGCAGCTGGTAGAGCAGTATTCAAATTCAGTAAGAGCAGTATTTGTAGGAGACCATTCAAGGTAATTCTCTTGACACTTCAGGATGGTGGGTGCAATAACCAAACTAGGTTCGTCAGAAGAGCCAATGAAGTAGGATCAGTCGACAAACGACCAATAAGTACATGTATCTTAGGGCCAGATTGCAACTGCAACTGTTTCAGTAAAGTCACAATTACCTCATGACTATTAATGTTCTGAAGCGCAGTAGCCTCTAAACCAACATCAGTACGGGCCTGTTCTTCGGGATTACTTCCGGAGGTAAACATAGTGTAAAATAAGGTACAGATCAGTAGCAGGTACAATAATCGGCGGCAGATCGGATCGGTAAGACACACCGGCACGTTGAACGAGCGGCGGTATGTGGAGATCGGTGTAGCGGCGCGTGGAGATCAACTACGGCACGTGCGATTTGGTAAGGGCAGCAGACGGTGGCCGCTAGGTTATGGCGGCTGTGGTCGATGAACGAAGAGCTTCAGCGGTGGCACGGCAGTGGCGCGTGGAGGAGCGCGATGTCGTTGGCGACGGCAGGAGCTCGGGAAAAATGGCAACGGAATTTTATTTTAGGGTTTTAGGATTTTAGGCTCTGATACCATAATAAAATATGAAAGATATTATTATGGTGCACTGATATTAATCAATGACACACCTCATCAATCATGAGGATTACAATATATAGGGATACAAAAAACCAAAATCTAACAGGAATGAAATTCTAAATCTATAAGAAATTATCATCTATAGCTATTTTATAAGGAAACTAATTCTACTACCATTTATAACATTTCCTACAAGGAAATAGTTTACATTAGTCAATACTCACTGTGATTTCCGTTTCTTGCCTCCTGATTTCCCCATGCAAGGATCACCGGAGAAATTTTCAGTTCGAACCAATAAACACAGTAAGCGTGTTTTTTGCCCATAGAAGAGAGAGAACGTAATAATGTTTGTTTGTTTCCTAATATTTATTATTATTACAGTTGCATTATTATTGGGTTTTGTTTCATTTTAACTTTTAATCTTTAGTTATAATTTATTAAACATTTTTTATATTCCTTAGCAAATTGATTTTTGAAATCAGTATTTTGTAGACTTTCTACAATGAGTCTGTCTCTTGAAAGACGGTCTTTCCATAAGTTATGAAAAGACCAAGGTTTAAAGTGTAAATTAGAAGAAATTAAGATAAAATTTTTGGGTTGCATGAACCGGGTTATAAATTTTATAACTACTACATGTTGCATACTAAAATTTTAATATTGCAACTAAGACCTTTAACCTTTTAATATTCTAATCAAATCCCGTCTTTCCATAAGCCTATGGAAATACCGTCTTTCCCAAGACTTTGCCTTCTACAATTACTTATTCAAAACCATAATTCTAAATAGACATCTCTCTTTATTTGACTATTATTCATTAGATTTGAAAACTTAATAGTACTTGTGCATTTTAAACTTAACCTTGTGTATTCAGAGTGGTTATGAGTTGACTTTATGTAATCATATTTGTAGACTTTTAATAAATAAAAATCATACTTTATTGTCCTAACCAAGTTGATCAGGTTTCATACTAAATGCTAGTTGGTTTTTTTATAACTATATCAGTTTTGGGTTGATTATGTGTAGGGTTATACAACTGATTCATCGGGTTGTTTACGTGTCCTGGTTAGTCTCAAATTTGGGTTCAGCTAGGTTTTGGGTCCATATTATTGAGTCATATTGGGTTTCAAGTTAAATTTGGTCTTGTTAGGTTCGGGTTCGAGTCGATATTTCTCGGGTTTGACTCGGATTGCGGGTTAAGTTCATTCGTGTTGGGTTTGGGTTCGGGTCAATATCTCTGAGAAAAGAATATGATTGCAGGTCTAGTTCAGTTATATTGGTCTGACTTGGATTCTCGGTTTGGGTAGAGATTGACCACTCTACGTTTAAGGGATTACTTTGCTAGACATAGGTTCAATTGCAGCAGCATCAGTAATTTTATTGATCAGAAGTATCTGACTTGGTACTTAATTCTCTTTTGTATTGATAGTACTCATTGGGCTGCTCAATCTCATTTATAAATTTTGTAGGATTTTGTTATTGATTAGCTCTATTCTTTAGGCGATAACTCTCGCCTTCAGGGCCCCGGCCGCATCGACACCACGCCCATAATCGAGGAGGTAAATCACAGCGCTCTGGCATGCTCTCTGAGTTGACCTCTAGCTAGAGTCTATTAATTTTTATCTTGTCAATAATCTTCTACCACATTAACATGCATAATTTTTTGTGCAAAAAGGTAATACGAACTTTTGGATGAGACGGAAGGGACTACATTCTAAAAGGTTAATTAGCAATTATTTTGGTCATCAAAGCCTTTTGCCAGTTATTGTTTTGGTTGTTTTTGGCACGTGGGTCATTTTATTTTTTATGTATAATGTTTTCCAGATGATGTCAATCTTTAGTCACTCTTATTGCTTCAATAGAGATAAATTTAGCAGTGATGATTCTTCCCCATGTGGATAGCTTTGTACATATTAGTGGATTTCTGTTTGGTTTTTTCCCGTGGTTCGTGTTTTTGGTCCGTCCCGAATTTGGATGGATCGCCCACAAACTCAATCTTCCGGATATCCTTCGCTTCCCAAGTCTAAGATCAATACTTACCTATGTATCCTCTGGATCATTTCTCAATTTTTTCACATTGTTTGGTAAGCATCTGCACCTCACTAGTGTGGTGTTTTTTCCTATTTCATTTTCAGTGCATGTATCGAGAATATTAGCAAATGCATGAAATTTGTTTTCTGAGAAAGAATCTTCATCCGATGCACATAGTATGCCTCGATGCACAATTTATGCACATTTCAAGCACCCTTTATGCACATTTCAATCACCCTTTATGCACATTTCAAGCACCCTTTATGCACATTTCATGCATGTTTCAATTACACTTTATGCACATTTTGAGTACATGTCATGCATACTTCGAGCACATTTTCAATATTTGTAATCTATAATAAATATTAAAATAGCAATATTTTAAACAATTGTCATCACCAAAATTGGCCCCATCAGCATTTAAAAATAGTAATTCATTAAATAAGTATATATTTAAAAGTACGTGTGGCTATTTAGTATGCAATGTATTTTCTTGAAAAGTGTAAGACTATTGCTCATCATTAAATTTTGCAGGCTAGGATTTAAAAAGGAACAATGAAATATTAGGCTAGATTCGCACATGGATGGAATGAACAATTTAGAAGGTTTCTCCAACACATTTAACAAGCAATTCGTTCAACAACAATATTACACTGCTACACAGTTGATGTAGGACGTCTAGCAGTGAGAATCGATGATGAAATCGATCGTTTGGTTTTCTCACGGGGTTCATGTTTTTGGTTCGTCCCCAGTTTAGATGGATCGCCCACAAATACAATTTTTTGGGATAATCTTCGCTTCCCAAGTCTAAGTTCAAGACCTACTAGTACATCCTTTGGATAATTTCTACGATTCTTCTCATTGTTCGGTAAGATTTGCACCTTACTAGTTTGGATTTTTTTTCCAGTTTCATTTTAAGAGCATGTATTGAGAATATTAGTGAATGTGTGAAATTTTTTATCTGAGAAAGAATCTTCATCTGATTCACATAGTGTGTCATTCGATGCACATTTTAGGAACAATGTATGCACATTTCATGCTTGTGATGCGTTTGGAACTCGGCTCAGGATACACTGTGATTTCTCTTATCTGATCCTGCAAGAAAGAGCCCCCACAGTGGTCCAAGGGATAGACTCTCTGATGATAAAGTCAGGACATTTCTTTGTGTCTAGTGAATAGTGAATGAATCACATCTGAATAGTTTACCTGTGTCTTGCTTATATATGGTAGCCGTCTGTAGGTAGAGTTAGGTACAACTAAATATATTTTCGTTTGAAGAAAGTAATAGGTTTCCATTGGAATGGGAAGGCCCAACATGTATCAACCAAAGGGTAAAATATGTTGGGCCAACCCGATACCCGTTGGGTAAAGGCTATTTTGGTTTATTATTAATAACACACTATCAACATGTTTCAGTCATACTTTATGCACATTTCGAGTACATGTCATGCACATTTCGAGAAAATTTTCATAATCTATGATCTATGATAACTGCTAAAAAAATAATACTCTAGACAAATGTCATCACCAAAATTGGCTGCATCAACATTTAAAATATTAATTCATTAAATAAATATATTTAAAAGTGTATGACTAGTTTCTAATGCATTTCCTTGAAAAGTGAAAGACTACTTATTCATCATTATGTTTTTCGGGCCAGTATCTAAAAAGGAACCACAAAAGATTAGACTACATTCTCACATCGATGAAATGAATAATTTAGTAACTTTCTCAAACATATTTAGCAAGCAATTCATTTATCAACAACATTGTGCAACCATGCTGTTGATGTAGCCTGTATAACTTTTGGCAATGAGAATTGAGGATGAAATCAATTATCGCAAAGGTTCGGCAGGTTCGGGATCATAGATTTGGTGTATGGTTTCTGAATGACTATTGTAATACCTTTATGGAATCACTACCAATCAATAAAGGCATTCCAAAGCTATGATGACAAATCCTTTTTGTCATTTGAAGTCATTTTGGGCCTCAAAATGATGCTTAATAATTAAGCTGAACAACACATATAGAGTGCATGTGATCATGCTAAGCACAAAACAAGTCCTTAAGATCCTTCGTTTTCTCTCATTCTAGTTAGGATCCCTTTTGGGTTCTTACCTAACCACCGGTTAACTTAAATACTCCCAGTTGATTGCAGATCTGGTTGACCACAGAAAGCAAAGAATCCTTATTATATCGTGCATGAGATGAGTGTTTCAAGAGGCTCGACTCGAGCTTCCTATATCATGGTTACTCTTAGAAAGATTTGAGTATTTTCTACGAAGAACTAAAATTTTAATATTATCTGACGATTGAATCCATCGTTGATTTGGTTGTGAAATTCTAAACTCTTGTTCGGTATCCCTATTAATTAAATTGATTCTCTTGTTCTTGATTAACTAGGTTAATTGATATTATTTACATTGCTATGATTTATGTTTTTGGACCAATGGATCTATTGAAGTAGCAATTCATAATTACATAACAATATTTTTATAACTTTTGCTGATTGTGAAACAAAATTGATTGCATGATAATATTAGCGTATGTTTATGATTATTATTGCATGCATCCTATATATTCCTCGGTTTATTTCTATTATTAACTGAGTGCCATCTGTTTGCTGGAATCAATTTAAAATAGACTAAATTAATTTGTGTCCCTGACATTTATCGTAATACTATCTTTTGGTCCCCAAGGCCAATGCCGCATTTGTTCTGCAACAAAAAAAATACAAAATTATTTATTTGGTCCTCAAAGGTGGTTTTTAGGTAAAGTCCACGATAAAATTTTCTGAAAATATGTAAAATAACCATTATACCCCCGAGTTTAAAAAATTCAAAAAAATAAAAGCAGATCCTCTTCCCAAATTCCAACTCCGCTACTGCCCTGGCGTGAAGTTGACAACGCCTCCGTGGTGGAAGCTGAGCTGCGCCATCCTCTTCTCCACCCACCCCACATTCCTCTTATTCATCGTTGATTGCCCCCGGACCAAAATCAACGCTTCCTAATTCCACCTACTCCCATATTCCCCAATTCCAACTCCGCCGTTGCCATGATGCGAAGTCAGTGGCTCTGGTGTAGTGGAAGTTGAGTTGCACCATCCTCTTCTCCACCCACGCTGCCATCCCCTACCGTTAAAAAAGTAGCCGGTGAAAAAAGTAGCTACCATCTTCTGATGTTTACATTGGATGAAAAGTAGCCAGTGAAAAAAGGGCAAGCATCGAACACTCTCCACCGTGAGATCGTCGCTGCCGTTGGAATCTCATCTCCATATGTGGTCTATAGAACCTATCACGTAGAATTTCTTATCACTTTTGCAGTAAGCCACGTCTTGGATTGCGCCATAATCTTTATCCTCTGGTTTAATTCTAGTCTAGTTCTTGTCGTCGTTCTTCCAAAACCCTAGGTCCAGAAATCTATGCACCACCAGCACAAAGTCCAATGTTTCCGACGAATTCGCGGATAAAACTACTCGGCGTATATACCCGTATGACAGCTTGGAGCAAACTGAGAGCCCACGGTCCCGGAACATTTTGAAATTTGGCTGCTCAATTTGGGAACGGAAATAGGGTTTAGCAATTCAACCTCCCCTATTCTAGCTAGAGTTACCAACTAGACCTCTATCACCAAACGCCGCTTTCTCCAACCCCTACGATTCTGGAGACCTCTCCGGCGAGCCTCGCGGTTAACTAGTAAAACTAAAAGAAAATTAAAAGAAAAATTATAATGAAAGGAAAATTAAAGAAAAAGAAAGGAAAAAAGGAAATTTCATAATTGGAAAATTTTAATTAAATTGTTTTTAATTAGTAAAATTATGAAAATACCCCTGGCTGCATTGGAAAAATAATTCTAGTTTACCTGAAAACTACCTTTCGGACCAGACAAATCACTTTGCCTTTGTTTGTTGCTGAACAAATGTGGTATTGGCCTTGGAGACCAAATGATGGTATTGTGATATATGTTGGGGACAAAAAAAGAATTAAGTCATTAAAAATATGTATTATGCGGATTTGTTTCTCTGTTAATTATATTTGATAGAAAAGAGAATGATAGTAGGTCTCCTAAATGAACTTGACATATACGTGATCAACATTTGCTTTTTATGTGGTGATATTGGTGGATGAACTATTTTTATCTTCTTCATTTAATCCTTAATTTATTGTTGTTGTTTTAATTAGTTGATTAGTTAAAAAATGTTTCCAACCCCTCATTTTTCCTTTTGGTTACTTGATTGGGGATATATTTACTTTGTTAGAGATAAAATAAATTATTTTTGGGGTTTGTTCCTTACTTACCTACAACATTATTATTCAAGATGTTTAAGAAATTATAATATTAATTTGATAAGGTGTATGGACTGTGAAAATAGACCTGTCAAATTTGGTGCCCTGCCAGGAAATTATTTTATTTTATTTCTTAGTTTCTTTTGTATTTTACCATTTCTTATCTGTGAACCAGTTTATGTGATGCTAATAAGAATCTTGTCAATTCTGATCCAGATATCAAGCGAACACTTTCTAGCACTCGCATAATTTGAAGAACAATATAACTGGTCGAAATGGGAGATGGAACGTGGAGATGGCAAGATGGGGAAAAGAAAACAAAAGAAAAAAAAGGTTTTTGAGTTTTGGGGAAGAGGTACGGCTGCGCGAGAGACATATTTTGTATAGTATATAAATTCTTTCTTATCTTTTTGTAATACAAACTTTGTATCAACTTTAATTTTATCTCCCATGTTCGAGAAGCTAATGAATACCTCTATCAATTGGTGGTTTCTTAATAAAAAATGAAGTCACGTTCATTCATTTATGTATATTAATTAAACTTTTACATTTTATTGTATGGAACTTTTTCCCCCTCAAGAATGTGATTATAGAATAGAATTGTAATCGGTCAACAGAAATTACGTTTTACGATAAGAAACCTAGATAATAACACAATTCTTTCACTTCATTATCGTAACATAAGTTCAAAAAACAAAATTCAATTATATCACGAAATTAATTGAAAGGTCCAAACAATACTATTATTGAATAACATGAAATTCTAGATAACATGTGTGCACATAATATCTATTTATTTCTTCTACAAGGGTAACAACATTGGCACTTGCCAAATGGATGTGTACATTTCCCACTTATGCATTGTTCAAGATGACATGCATCGATACAAAAGTTTGGGTCAATGCAAAGCCCGTGAAATTTGCTGATGGCTTACTACAATTGCATGCTTCCACAATTGTATTCTTCTCATCTACAATTGTAAGCATAAATTGTTTGAATATGTTCTAAAAAATTAACCCATACACGTATGGTGGGAAACAGTTACATATTATTTGTTAATATTTATTTATATGTTTAAAAAGTAGATGACTGACAAATTAAATAACAAGTGATCTACAATATTAGTGGTTCAGATAATAAACAAGATCAAACATTGAGAAAAAAATTAATATTCAACAACTCTTTTACTAGAGAAACCTCAAAGAAAAAGAAAACACCATCTGGCTTGTTTCTTGTTCACCTTACTATGTCAATCAGCATTCTTTACGTTTGATTAATATTTTGACATTTATATGAATACAGACTTACACGAAAGAAGGAGAAGAATGACTATGAACTTAATTCCATGAAGCTTTCCCATCTTCGTATTCTTTAAATTGCTAACAAAATACTTTTAAAGATAATTCTAGGATGAAAGAATTACAACAACTTATATTTCTTTATAGAGTAAGTCTCAGGAAAGGTGGCATGTCCATAAGATTATGGACAGGCCAGGGACCAGTTTGCAAATTAGATAAAGTTAAAGAAACTCGTGGCCTGGATTTTTAGAATCAGCACAATCAGTAATGGGCTTTCTGTTATTTTTCTTCGTATGCGATCTCGTTTCTTCCTCCAACCACCATGCCAACTGTCATTTCTGTTGTCAACTTCTGTTACCGCGTTTGAACGATTCTTGTAAAGCTTGTGATTCTCATAATTGGAAAGCTTGAAAATCAGAATCAGAATCAGAATCGGAAAGCTTGTCAATTCAATTCAACTCCATGTGGAGTGGAGATTTGCAGGCTGGCGGTTGGATATGAATTGCCTATGTTTTGGAACTCAGTTGCACTTCGTCGGTGTCCATTATGCAGACTCGATGAAGCCTCTGCTCATCATCTGACTCGTTCAAGGTAATTCCATACTTAATTTTGAATTCTATGCATTTCTATTGCCATTCTACTGATTTCACAATCTCACTTAATTAGGCCAACAAATCCTCAATTTATTGGGTCTTCAATTCAGTTCAAATGATCTTTGTTTTAATTTGAACAAGTTTCTTAGGAGCTCAAACAAGTAGCCCTAGAAAAGTTACAATGGGAAGCTGCTAACTCCAATCAAGAGTAGAAAAGCTCCATAAAGATTTGGAAGTAGTACAAGAAGAGATCACTTCATTTATGCTAGTATTTGAATGGTTGGAAAAGAATACTTTTGCCCCTCTTACTCGGACTTGTGAGGATGGATCATGTCTTACAGATCACAATCTTGATCTTGATAGCTTTACTGAAGCTGAGATGTAAAAACTAGAGGCAGCTAGACAAGCTTATGCCCATGCTGCTGCGGCTGCCAAAGAAAAGCAAGACGATGGATCCATTGCAGCTGCTGCAAAGGCAAGGATGCATCTTCAGTCTTTTTTTATTCAACCAATGTTGATGCAGTCAAAAGGAAAGCTTAAATGGAAACTAGAGGCAATAAAGAATTGTTGCAGAATGTTTTCCTTTAAATTAGTTAGTTAACTTGGTTTCTGCATTATATGTTGTAGTTAGTTTGTGCACTAATTGCCTGCCTAGTGTGCTATAAAGTTTAGATTTGGCTTCTTATTGATATTTAGGTGACGCGTGGTGTCTCCAAGCTTCTTCATGTTTACTCTGTTGTATTTCAATTTGTAAAAGAAGCCAAATGGTGGAATGGGTTGGGATTTATGTTTTAAAAAGAGTTGTTGTTAGTTGTTCATTTTGAATTAAGAAGTGCATCGGTTTCTTATGTATTGCAGTTGTTATTATCCAACGTGTACATGTTAGTTGTACAATGAAATAATCTTTTTTTATTCTCTTTTTTGCCGATTGCTTGTTTTGAATTCCGAGCTTCATCTGTTTAATTATATGTTGCACCTGTCAGTATTCAATGTGTACTTGTTAGTTGTACTATCTGTAGACCTTTTGTGAATGACTATTGTTTATTCTCTTTTATGTTGATCGTTCGTTTTGAATTATGAGCTGCATCTGTTTACTTATATGTTGCATATGTTAGTATTCAATGTGTACTTGTTAGTTGTACTGTCTATAGACCTTCTGTAAATGATTTTTTTCTCTTTTCTTTTTTGTTGATCATTCGTTTTGAATTACGAACTGCATCTATTTACTTATATGTTGCATCTTTTAGCATTCAATGTGTACTTGTTAGTTGTACTGTCTATGATCTTTTTGTTTTCATTTGTTGTTAGTTGTTCGTTTTAAATAACGAGTTGCATTTGTTTACTTATATGTTGCATCTGTTAGTATCTAGTGTGTACTTGTTAGCTGTGTTGTGTATGACTATTTTTTTAAAGTTGTTGTTGGTTGTTCATTTTGAATTAAGGACTGCATATGTTTACTTATATATTGCATATGTTAGAATCAAGTATGTACTTGTTAGTTTTATGTGACCTCTGTTATGTATACTATAAGAAATACTAGTTGTAGGCTAACATATGCATGTTTTAACAAAACACAAACAACTCATAAGGTAACGTATGCAGTACTACCTCCTGACAAAGTTTTGCTAATCATAAAATAAATTGACTTTTTTTATCAAGTGCGTATTTTTGTTTAAACAGTACATGTTGTAAAGTAATCAATTCACATTTAATATGACAATGTTAAATTATCAAATTTTAACTTAACTTATACATGATTTCATGAAATTCAAGCGAAGCAGGATCTTGAGAAATGAAGAAGAACATATGCATAGGCTTACATTGAACATTGAAGTTAGAATGTTCCCTAGTTTCTATATGCATTTCTGCTATATACTGCTGAATTATATCTGTACATTCTTGTACAATGTAAGAATCTCACAATTACTGCGAAAATTTCAGCTATCTCTCTGATCCCAACATCTGTTTAAACCATTTGGCAGAAGACTTTGGTATTTTTGTAAGGTTATTCTTGAAGTCCACATAGTACAGTCCAAACCGGATTGTGTATCCCATGTTCCATTCCCAGTTGTCCAGCAATGACCACGTAAAATAGCTCGGGACATTGCACTTGTCTTCCCTGCATTGGATGTAAACCGCGTAAACCTTAAACTCTAAATTGGAATGCTAACATGAACAGAAATAAATGGCTAATGAGCAATCAATAACTTATGGCAGCTGACAGATTTGAAAGGTAGTCCCTGTGAAAATGGACCCTTTTGTGTCTTGCAAAGCCTCGTTTAGTGACCAGTGAGATGGATCATCCATACCTGTAAACATGAAATTCAGAAAGTGTCATTTTAAGGTATGTTTGAACTTTGAACATGATTAAGTTTCAAGAGACTTGCCATTTTCTGCGATGATCATTGGTGGATTCCCATACTTCTCCTTTACATGGTTTGCTACCCTACAAATCCCCCATGGGACAATGCACAGCCAGAAAGACCGCATTATCTCCTATGGGAACTCCATGTCTATGTGCTAGATTACATGCGAACAAATTAGTCAATTTCTCCAAATTCAGTTCATTCTTGAACCATGAGGTCATTACCTATGTATGCTTCAATCTACCTCGTACCTAAAGTTAGGACAGCCGAATCAGAAGTAGCATCCCGCATTATAAGCTTCTTGATCCCTGCTCTATCGTTGCGAGCATATAAAGTCGTGTAGTGGTTTATACCCAAGAAGTCCAAAAAAACCATTCAAAAGTTTAGACAGTTCAGGAGTGATCTTAGGCAGTTTTTCCCCCACCAGATTCTGCATCGAAACAGGATAGTTCCTAAGAAGAAGTGGATCGAGGAACCTGAGATTCACTTATTTTGTTACAAAAAGCCTTTCAAAATATGAAACTTGACTAAGTAAACTTTAAAATGCATATTCTATTACCATCCAAGAGTAAAATCGACGGCTCTACTTGCAGCATCTCTATCCTCATCACAATCAAACCTCAGTTCAAACCATTTAGAATCGAGTGTTATGCCAATCTGGTCTCCTTGCCTTTTCTGTACATTTTCAAAAGATTCATAATTTGCTTAATATGCACCATGAGTTCAACAGAATCAGGGAGAAGATTTTACCATGTAACTGAGCTTCCAAAGATACACTCTGCATCAGTTCATTCACAAGAAGTCTTGTGTCTCCATGAACACAATAGGCTAACAAAGAAATTATATTGGGCTGCTGAATTTGGCTCAATAATTCCACCTCAGTCTGTAACACACAGAGAAGATGAAACCAAATGGAATTGGTCCTAAGAGAAGTAGAGAACATCCAAATGTAAACAAGCTAAAACTAGAAGAATCAAGAAAAACCAACCTCAAATCTTTTATGGCATCCTGAGTCCGCCCATCTAGCCTCTTGACTGCCATAAACCGGTTCTCCCCCAAATCACCTTGGTAAACACATCCAAATCCACCTCGTCCCAGAATATGGCTGTCCAGAAAATTACTTGTAGTAGTTTCTAGTGTCTTGTAATCCATCACAGCTATAGATCTCCTCTTGCAACTTCCTTTAAGGGAACCATATCTAGCCACAAAGGAAGCAAATGCTACCCCCTCTGAACAATTTCCCATCAACAAAAAACTTCACAAATTTGACAGAAATTGTTGTATAGATAATATTTTCAAAACCATCAAAGTATAAAACCCGATCAACCGTATAGTAAAGCATATTCTATAGAAGCCAAAAATTCAATAGCATTTCTATGAATTTCAACATCATATTTGAAGCGAACATTTGCTAATTCAGTACACAATCTAGGTCATGCAAATAAAATTCAATGATCTCGTAAACAAATGAAAGTGAGCTGAGTTACCTGCTGACACACGAGAGGCGGCCGACGTCGCAGGGAGAGAGAAGAGCTAAAATTGCGCAGGTCTCCCGGCCGGTCATTCTGGCCGACGTCGCCGGAATGATGCGCAGGTCTCCCAACGCCTCCATCCTCCGATCTCTGACCACCTCCACAAAATCTCTCTTCTCCAACCACCCCCGCGCCGTCCCCTCCATTTCTTTCTCACGTGAACTACTGGGAAACCTCCTGACAGCATCATTGGGGATTGGAAAACCACCAGCGAGGAGTACGGATTGTCGGCGAACTTCATTGGCTTTGCGTCGAGCTCGCTCTCCATCACACCCCACTGTCGCTTGCCGTTAACTTCCTCCTCCATGGCCGAGGTGTGTAATAAATGTGAATTGCAGAGGTATGTGATAAATGTGAATTGCAGAAGTGTGTAGGTCACACACTGAGCGTGGAGTGCGTGAGAGAGAATAGGTGTGATTCGTGTGAAACAAGTGTATGACCCAGCCCAATTTCTTCAATTTTTTGTAATTTACAAATTGATGCTGCCTGTCCATAAGCTTATGGACAGGCTGCCTGTCAAGAGACCCACTCATCTTTATATAGTTAACTAGATTTTAAAAAATAAAGTTTGGTTGTTTTGAATCACGTTTAAATCAAGGGTGAAATCATATATTATGTTTCCATATAAAATATATGACCAGAAAATCTTCTTTTAATTCAACAATCCGGTAACTGGATGATCAGCAAAACATGATTGAGTGTAACATCTGTTTATATATTCATTCTCTCTCTATAGAAAAATTTCTGTTCATAAAAAAATGCTAAATACTTATATATATATATATATATATATACATACATATATATTTACATGAATACGCTTAAGTTTTGGAATTTTAGATTTCGGTGTCATTTGTTAAGTGAAAATAAATCTTTTCATAGTAAAAATAAATCTTGTTCACCTTACTATGTGAATCAGCATTCTAAATAAATCTTTATCCTAATGTTTTTAAATTATATTATATTCTAAGAACTTTTTAATTATTTTATTTTCGGGTGTATAGTAAGTTCCGACATTGGAATTAATCAATTTGTCAAAATTTAATGGTCATTCTCATACAATTTTTAAAAAAAACAATATATCTTTTTGAATACTTTCTATATTCTCTCTAACATTTCCCACTATTAAAGTTGTTGTTGAAGGTTATAAACCTATCGAATTTGTAACCCTTAATCCCAAAATATTGAAATATGATTTGTAAATCACTGAGATAGGATTCACTCCCAAAATGGCAATCAATCTCTATGAGTTTTGTCCTTTCATGGAAGATTTTGTTTGCAGTAATTTGTATTGCTGAAGTATTGTCACAAAAAAAGGGAATTTGTAATGTAGTTATAAGGTGAAAGTCCTTCAGCAAACAGCAAATCCATTTCAATTCTACAACTATTAAGGCCATGCACTTATATAGAGATTCAACAGATTATCTGCATATAGTTGGATGCTTCTTATATTTCCATGAGTTCGGTGAAGACCTTGAGAAGAAATGATATCCAGTGATTGACCTCTTAGACTGCTAACAAGTAGATCAATTAGCATCATAATAAGCTGATAGATTAAGAGCGACATTACAGAAGCTGTTATGCGACATCACATGCTTTTGGTCACCCACATCGTGTGAATGCTGATGTGGAAGGATAATGAATACGACGTAAAAAAAAGTGATGCCATTTCATGCGACGTCGGAAAGGGTCGACTCTTCACTGATTTGTGTGACGTCACGGATAAATCGTGGAGACATCGGTTCTCGTACAATATTATAATATTTAATTTTTGATGATACAAATGATTGTTCTTCAATAACCGTTACTTGTTATTTAATCCATAACTTATGAAATTGTTGACTATGGTTAAACTTAAATAGAAACTCTTTCTTTCATCTACTGTTCCTAGGTGCGGAATTTTGGCGAAAAAAGTGCGAAAAACACACTACTGTCTCTCTACATCCCTTTCTTTCCATCCCTGTCACTGTGCTCAGCCATTAACGGTCATATTTGCCGATGCCCAATTCCACTGCGGATATGGGTACCGCCGCCAATAAGAGCTTTATCCAAGCCCTAACTGCCAAGCCACCTCCGCTCTTTACTTCCCTTCCCGACACACCAAATCTACACCCAGTCACTGAGTATAAGGGAAAGATTGCGTTTATCCTTCCTCAAGAGGAAGGAGAACGCCTGGCATCCCACTACCAGAACGCACTTGTTGGAAAATTCAATCGGGGAAAACCATCGATGGAGCATCTTCTTTCTGCTTTCAAGTCAATTGGATTTAAATTTAAATTTCAACTTGGTTCAATTGACTATCGTCATGTGCTTATTAGGTTTCAGGATCATGAAGACTATCAGCGATGCTGGATGAAGGGGCAATGGATGATTCAAGGGGCTGTGATGAAAGTGCAGAAATGGTCACCTGAATTCTCACCAACTGCTGAATCTTCGATTGTCCCAGCGTGGGTAACGATTCACAAACTTCCTCTTCACTTTTATAATACCTCTTCTATCATTGGAATGAGTAGTCAGATAGGTAGGTTTTTAAAAATGGATGCTGCAACTGCAGCTCTGACTAGACCCTCGGCAATTAAAGTCTGTGTTGAAATAGATCTTCTGTCACAACTGCCAGCATCTATAGTGGTAGGAATAGGGATTAAGGTTGCAGATTATCCCATAGAATATGAGGAACTACCATACTATTGTACTCACTGTAAGATTATTGGTCATAACCAGGATAAATGCAATTTCCTACACCCTGAGTTAAAAAGGAAGGCTATAGAGACAAAAACAAAAACTGGGAAAATGGACAGTAACAATCAGGAACATTTTGATTCCAAGAAACAATTACACTCTGAAGATATAGCTAAGGATAATGCAGCAGGTTCATCTGTTTTAACGGTGTCCCAAAAAGAATTTGAATTCCAAAACCGAAGCAATCAATCAGGCCATCACCAGGATAATAATTCCAATTTATTCACCAATACTCATAAGAAAAGAACTGATTTCTACTCTCTGGATGATATTTCAAAACCTATTACAACTACTTTCTGGAGAAAGAAGAATAAACAGCCAGAAATACCCCTAGTGGAAGATCTAGCAATAACACATACTGTGTCAATTTCTAATGCTTTTCATGCCTTAGATGTCTTTACTGAAGAAGAACAGGAGGGAGAGGCTGTGGAGATCTTCCATGAATCTCTGGAAACTCATGAGCAATTAGCCACCCCAGCAATAACAGGTGCATCTGTAAACACAACAGAGGGGCAACAAACCCCAGGAAAAAAACAAGATGATCGAAACCCGGAGCAAATCTTCACATCAGCAACAAAATCACCAACAATTCATGATCTGGACCCCGCTCAGAATGAAGTACAAACAGATGTAACAAGCAAAGCAGATCAATCCACAAAGGTGGAACACACTAAGGTACACACTAAGGTACACACTAAGGTAGGTACTCCAAATCTGAAAATATCTACTGACAGTAGTGAAAAGGGTGAGGAGACTATAGGTATTATTAGTAAAGCCTCTACTGTCAAACCTAGGAAGCTAAGATCCTCACACAAAGCAATTCCAATGGATTTTAAATGATTAGATACACAATCATAGGAAACATATTAGTGTGGAATGTTAGAGGATATGGATCATCCATGGATAGACTAAAAACTCTTAAGTTGAACCATAAGATAGATATACTTTGTCTAATCGAGCCCTGGCATGATAAGCAACATGTTAATACTTTAATGCATGACCTAGGTTTTAATCATGCTCTCACAGCTCAAACTGCTAAAATCTGGATCCTTTGGAATCAATCCTTTCACTTAAACTGTATCAACGAATCGGATCAATATCTACAAGCTAGAATCACTGAAGTAGCTACCTCGGTTAGTTGGAACTGTTTTTTTATCTATGCTAGTGTTCATAGGAATAGTAGGGAAACTCTCTGGAAAGACCTATGCACTCCACCTACTGAACCTTCCATATATATTGGTGATTTTAACACGGTGGCTTCAGTTTCTGAATATAAAGGAAGGAAAACAACTCCTCATAAAAGCATGAAACAATTTAATGACTTCATTAATAACTCTGATTTGCATGAAATTACAATGGTAGGTAATTCTTTTACTTGGTCCAATAACCGTGTTAAGGATAGATGTAAAGATCTCACTTTCCAAAGACTAGATAGGGGCTCAGTAATCTAGACTGGTTGGATTTATACCCTAATAGTTCTATACAAGTGTTAAATCAGATTACATCGGATCACTCTCCTTTACTATTGTCCATACAATCTGCTACTGAAATGGTTCCTAGGCCTTTTAGATATCAGGATATGTGGTCTAATAGACAAGATTTCCAGGAATTAGTGATCAGAAATTGGAACTTATTATCCCCTTTGAATGGAATGACTGGTTTTGTTTATAAACTTAAGAGGCTCAAGTGTGAAATTAAAGAATGGAACAAGACCAGTTTTGGGAATGTTAAGCTAAACCTCATCCAAGCTGAAGAAAGAGTTAGTGAATTGGAAATAATTTTCCAACAATCTCAAAACGAACAGGATTTAGTTGAACTAAACAAATCTAAAGCTTTATTGCTTAGAGCCCAGAAAGAGAAAATCATTTTCTTAAAACAAAAGGCTAGGTTAAATTGGCTTAAGTTTGGAGATGCCAACACTAGTTATTTTCACCATGCCATTAGGGAAAAAAGAGCTAGGTCTCGAATTACCAAAATTAAAGATTGTTCTGGTAACTGGATTTCAGATCCTAATTTGATTAAAGAGGAAGACATTCGCTTTTATAAAGAATTACATAATGAGGAATCTCCTCCAAAATTAGGATCTTACTTTAACTATTTTCTAAAGGAAATACCAAAGGTAATTTCTGAAGAACAAAACACACTCCTTCTCCAACATTTTACAGTTCAGGAACTTAGGCATGCTGTCTTTGATTTAAACAAAAGTAATGCCCCTGGCTCTGATGGTTTCTTAGGTGATTTTTATACAACCTTCTGGGAAACCATTAAAACTGATTTGCTAGATGCTGCAAATGATTTCCTGTCATCTGGAAATATCCCAAAAGCCATATCTAGCACCTGGTTGACCCTGATACCCAAAAAACCCATCCCAATCTCCTTCTCTGATTTTAGACCAATTAGTCTACCTAACTTTATTAATAAAGTGTTTTCAAAAATGCTAATGGAAAGGATCAAACCTTTAATGCATTCTTTAATCTCTCTTGAACAAAGTGCTTTTATCAATGGTAGAGATATCACTGATAATGTGCTCCAAATGCAGGAAATGACCAGAATTTTAAACAGAAAATCAAAGGCTCATAATATAATTGTGAAACTTGACATGCAAAAGGCTTTTGATCGAGTCTCATGGTCTTTCCTCAACTCTATACTTCTTAATTTTGGATTTCATGGGAATTTTGTTAAAATTATATTGAGTAATATAGCCTCAGCTCATTTCTCTGTCCTAATCAATGGAGTCACCTCAGGATTCTTTACATCTTCTAGAGGCATAAAACAGGGAGACCCCCTATCCCCTTTTCTTTATAACCTGTTATTCGAGGCTTTCTCAAGAGTTTTAAAAAAATGATTAACACTGGATATCTCCAACATTTCAGTTTACCTCGGTCTTGTTTAACTGTCTCTCACCTAATGTATGCGGATGACACAGCAATATTTCTCAATGCTAAACCTACAACCCTGAGGAGGTTTAAAAGCTTTTTACTTGCTTACGAACTTACTACTGGTCAAAAGGTTAATTTTGGGAAGTCAGAATTTTTTGTTTCACATAGAACCCCTTCTCAGACCATTCTCTCTATTAAGAGATTATTGGGAATGGAACAAGGTTCTTTTCCCTTCAAGTATTTGGGAGTCCCTGTTTTCTATGGTCGTAATCTACAGGTACATTACAAGCCTCTGCTCGAAAGGATGGAGAAGACAATCAACAACTGGAAGAATAAGTGGCTTACTAGTGCTGGTAAAATAGTACTTATTAATCATTTCCTAATTTCGATTCCTACGCATATCTTTTCTGTACTGAGCCCTCCTAAGATAGTTTTAAGGAAAATCAAAAAAATTGCTTCAAATTTCTTCTGGGGGAAAGTAGACAATACTGACAGGAAAAAATGGAGATCTTAGAAAAACATGAGCCTACCAATAGATGAAAATGGAATCGGTTTAAGAGATATAGAGGCTATAGTGGATGCATTCTCATGTAAACTGTGGTGGAAATTACAGGCTAATAAAAATCAGTGGACCTCTTTAATATGATCACTACCCAATTCATATAAAAAATCTCACACTTGGAAAAGAATTTGCCATATCACTGCTAAGGCAAACAGATACACTAAAGTGCTATATGGATAGGAGGAATGCTCCTTTTGGAACTCTAATTGGACTGGACAGGGTGCACTTTTCTATGAAGGCCAGATGGAAGAAATATCCCATTCTCGGATATCTCCCTTAGGTTTTTCATACAAAATAAACCTAATCTCCTCCCACAGTTGGAGCCATATCTGGCTACCAATATTATTGCCACATTGCAGGTAGCAGAATTGGAACATCACCATGAGGATAGGCTGATTTGGACCCCAAACACTGACGGTAATTTTACAATACGTTCGGCATACCACACGTTCAGGCAAAGGAAATTTAGAATCAGACATTTTTCCAAGGTATGGAGTTGTTTCATCCCTAGGAAAATGTCACTCGTTTTGTGGCATGCAATGAATGGCATTCTGCCTTTCGATAATATTTTAGCTAGGTTAGGATTCAGATTTGCTTCGAGGTGTCCTTTCTGCATGAACCATACAGATAATCTAGATCATTTTTTCAATTCATGTTCATCTTCTATTGCTTTTTGGAAGACAGTTGGTGATCTCATACATCTTCAGCAACCTTTTTTTGAAAATTTGAAGAACAGAGTTGATTTCTTCCTCTCCTTTAAAGCTGAAACTAAGATTCACTCTAATATTATCACTGCTTCCCTTCTGGTGACAATATGGACCCTGTGGGTAAAGAGGAACAAAATCATTTATGAAAATGAACTTTTCTCCAGTGCAGCCTGCATACATGAGATTAAATGCATCATCCATGAAATTTTCACTGTGCACCACCTTTTTGGTAAGATAGATAAGCATAAGTATTGGATTGAAACTAACATTATCCCTCACATTTATCCCAAGAGGAGGAAACCTTTAATTGCTGTAACATGGAAGAAACCATTCTTGGGATATAAGATCAATACAGATGCTTCATGGAAAATGTGTGGTTTGTCTTCTTCGGCTGTAGTAGTTAGGGATACTTTTGGGAATGTGGTTACTATGAGAACAAAAATTTTCCAGTCCCCCACACCACTACATGCTGAATTGATAGCTATTCAATTTGGATATGAAATATGTGCAGAATTGGTTACTGAAAATTGTGAATTGGAATCTGATTGCTTAGTTGCTGTCAGAGGTATTCATAATCCGATGACTGCCCTTGGAGGAATTTTTCTATTTGCAGTTCACTTAGCCTTATGCATATTAAATATCCAATTACACATATTCATAGAGAGGCTAATAGTGTCGCGGATTTTCTGGCTAAATATTCATTAGAGAATAATCTACAAGGTAACATAGATATCCAATCTGCTCCTCCAGTGCTCAGAGGACTTATATCTCTAGATAGACTTGATTTGCCAATTATACGTGTAGGTTCTTGATTTCGTGATCTTTCTCAGGAGATACATCCGCACTCTATTTGCTTTCAATTCTATAGAATGGAATCTACTCTGCTCTTTCTTTTTGCATCAGGTCGGCTGGCACCTGCATCTCAATGACTTTGGATGACCTGCAGATTAATACCACTGGACTCAGACGTGACTATACTGCCCTGGACAAACAAGAGATTACACTCAAGCCATCACTTGGACCAGCGTCTCTCACGCACTTTACCTATTTCGATTAGCTACCCACATAATAACTTTTGGCTATGGTTATTTTTCTTTCTATATATCCATTTCTGCTGTCCTTCCACTGACATACTGGGGTTTCGATTTCTCGATTCGCCGACCTGTTTAGGGAAAACAGCAGCATGCTATATATAGAAATTAACTTTTTTTTCTTCATCCCCTCATGACCTTTAGCTCAATTTAGGCTACATTTTGGTAGGATCATCACTTTTGATAGCAAGTATCTTTGCTTCAGGAGCTACAGATTGCTCTTGGATCATCATAATGATGATCTTTTGTATACATGTATGAATTTACAGGCATATTTGCCGTTTCTATGGGTTAGGGGAGCCTAATCTTCCCCCCATCCTCGGATGGTTTAACTTAAAAAAATAACTTATGAAATTGTTAAACATCGTACAACAATCAATTGTTCTTCAATTAATTTGGGAAATTATAACATGTTAAAAACCCACATAACTTGAACATATATTACCAATACATGTTAGAATATATTAAAATACATAAGGTTGATATGATATTGAAACATTAATTGTATTGAACCTCCATTGTATACGATGTATGACATTAACACTATCAGGGAGACTATGGAAGTGGCAAGTCTGTCCATCTACATGCTGAAAGTCCATTGATAACTCTCTTTGTCCTATTACAACCAATACAAATAAAACAAAATTTATGTTAGAATTGGGAATTCCTTAATTATGTACACGTAATATAATCATATGCAGAAGTCATTAATCTCAACATGGAAAAAGTACTTGATCTGCTTTAAAGCGATGTCGCATGCAGGAGAGACCGAATTTGCAATGTTTGACTGAAGGGAGACATCAAACATTTAGAGATATTTCAATCATTTCCTGGCCTATGCGATGTTGGTCAATGTTCAGTTTCATATCGTATGGGACGATACTATGACCGACGTTGCACATTCGACTTGTGTTCACACGAAGATGAGATTATTGTCCACAATCAACCTTATTCTAAGCTTTTTTTTCTCACACCTTACAAACATGGAATTATATTGGAAAAACAAAAAAAATATACACTATATAACATGTAACATAATCATCATACTTCATGAAAATATTCAATAATTGATCGGTGAGAGAAAAAACATATAGAAGGTATAAGGTAATAAAATTGCTAAATGAAATAGAAATGGATGGAAAACTTCATAAACTTGTAATGGTGTGAATGGAAAGGATGGTGTGGAGTTGGGTTTGGAAGAAGTGTGTTGGAGATGAGAAATGGGTGTTGGTGCTGAATTTTATTGACATGAAAAGGGATGGGGGAAAATTTTGGTTCAAATTTTTGGTTCTCACTGGAAAATTCAGATCGACTGACGTTGGTAAGATGTTGGTTTGGGGTTTGTTTGATGAGACACATTTGTGACGTCGAACATAAGGGTCACACTCTAATTTTTTTTAAAGTGTCATATAATACTCTGAGAAAATTATTTTTTTGGTCCCCTACAAAGTATCTTTTACCATCTTTTAGTCCCCAATTGCAAAACAACCCTTAAACGGTACCCAACAAATTCAAAACAATTTGTCTGGTCCCCAAAGGTGGTTTTCAGGGAAAGTCAACGGTAAAATTGGTCAAAATATGTAAAATGACCATTATATCCCGGAGTTTCAAAAAATAAAAGAAAAAAAGAAAAAATATTCCTCAGGAAGCTCGAGCTTGAGGGCTTGAGGCATGAGGTTCCAGGACTCGAGGCAGGAGGTTCGAGGGCTCGAGATAGGAGGGTTCGAGGGCTCGAGGCAGGAGGGTTCAAGGGCTCGAGGCAGGAGGATTCGAGGGTTCGAGGGCTCGAGGCAGGAGGCTTGAGGCTCGAGACACGGTGTTCGAGGGCTCGAGGCCTAGGGGTTCGAGGGCTCAGGATGAAGTCGAAAATCTAAAATTTTTAAAATTAATATTTTTTAATTGAAAATATTTTTAATTAGTAAAATTACTATTATACCCCTGACTATACGGAAAAACCATTTAGTCTTACTTGAAAACCACTTTAGGGGACCAAATAAATTATTTTGAATTTGTTGGGTAGCGTCTGAGGGTTGTTTTACAAATAGGGACCTAAAGATGGTAAAAGATACTTTGTAGGGGACCAAAAAAATAATTTAGTCTAATACTCCCTGTTAAGATTGTGGCCTCTTCCGACGACCCGTTTATGTCCGAATCGGAACAACATTGTCCTGAAAATGTGAATAACACAATGTTATCTCCAATTTTTCATTTCAACTTCTCCCACTTTTTTGGAGGGACCTAAGTGCAAAATTAAAAAGTTCACAAGTTGTGCCAAACTCGATTGTGATTGCCCCAAAAAGAAACTTTGTCATTCGTAGTCAAACTTATACTAACCGAGGGTAATTAAGAAATTGGTCTTGTTCCACATAGACTTCCACAAGTTCTTCCGAATGCCCCATGTATACTTATAAGTAATCATCTAAAATTTACTGTAGACCATGTACTAGCGCTTTATAAAATTTGATGGTCAGAATTTTATTATATTTTTATTTATAAAAAACCAAGTATATGAAATTTCACATGATTCTATATGGTGGAAATTATCATTATCATAATGCTTATCGTAAGGGTATTAATGGAATAACATAATCTTCATAACAAACATTTGTCCTTATGTTCGGGTCTAGAGTTAGAAGCGTAGTGAACATGCAAGGAAGTTTGGGGGTCATAGTTTAATTTTCACTAAGTTTCCTCATATACTGTCTGTGATGATTTTGGGCCCGTTCCATTGATTTGTGCATGAGCAAATCGGAACATCGTGGTCGTGACTGGGTGAATTAGATAAGTGTATCTCCAATTTTTCGTTTTGACTTCTCTAACTTTGTTGGAGGGACCTAAGTGCAAAAATTGAAAAAGAACACCGACTACAAAATCTATTCCAATCGTCTTGGAAGGGACCCTTTCCATCCACAGTCAAACTTAGAATCCCCAAAAGTTAAAAAAGAATCTCACATGCTCCCACAGAAACTTCCACAAGATCTTCCGATTAACCCTTGAATACCATCTACAATTTACTCTATACCAAGTACTAGCACTTTAAAAAAAATTGATGGACGGAATTTCATTATATTTTAATTCATAAAAAGCAAGAATGTGTAATATCGTGTGATTCTATGCGGTGGAATTTATCTTTCTAATAACACTCATCGTAAGGGTATTAACGGAATACTTAAAAAATGAGGGATGAATACCCTGGTTCCTTAATGCCTAAATTGGAACAGCATGATTGTGACAATGTGATTTAGATAATTGGGTATCTCTAATTTTGCATTTCGTCCTCTCCCACCTTCTTGGATAGACCTAAGTGTAGAAATTGTAAAGTTCACCAGTTGTGCTAAAATTGATTCCGATCGAATTGGACGTTAATAAAGTTCATGGACTTTTACAATTTCACCTATTAGTTTCTAATATACTATTAACCCTCGTTTTGGTCAAATGCGGGCCTATTTGCTATGCTATTGGGATGAAATGGTGAGGCCCACTTTCAGGTAAGTCAACGTCGCCATACATCGGTCTAAAGTCGCTAAAATCCAATAGTAAATCAAATTCATTTTGGACAAATGTAGGCCCATTTGCTATGCTGGTGGGCTAAAATGGTTAGGCTCACATTTAGGGTAGCCAACATCGCTTGTACGTTGGTCCAATGTCAGTAATTTTAACTATTTTGTGACATTGCACTATTCAAGGCAGAATTCACAATGGATCATAACGAATATATATGGATACCACCTCATTAATCAGTTCAAACAATCAAATTTCCCTCGAATTCCAATAGTCCCCCAACCCCTTTCCTCAAAGGTATGGTTTCTAAATTCTTTTTATTACTTTTATTATTTGTATTTTCCTTAAAATTGTTATGCATATGGTGTGTGAATGTGTTCATTGTTTTCTATGTTGAAGTTCATATGGATTAAAGGTTCTAGGGTGTAGAAATTTTGGTTTCATGTTGTGGGGTTTTGCTGTTTTCTGTTTACTGTGTTTGGTTTGCTCCGGTTTTCTATTTTTATTAATGAGTCTACTAGGTTTGAATGCAACGTTGCTGGTCCTTCAATCCCCCTTCGTTTGGAGCGATTGTTGTGTGACGTCTCTCATTCATATTTTCTGCTGGCATTCTTGTATGAGACATCGCACTAATGTCGGTTAACCAATTGGTTTTATCAACTGGTAAGCGACGTTGCTTAAACGCGTCGACCATGCCCTTAATTTCGACCAACATATTAGCAACATTGCTCATACATATCGGCCAAGTCATGTTTTGGACCGACATGTATGTGTGACGCCAGGACGACTTAAACGATTAATTGAGCCAATTTCTATCAAACCATTTTCTATCTATCATAATATATATCATCCGTGACAATATGAATTTCTGGAATCATGGCTAAAAATGATGGTTCGAGTAGCTATTCCCCAAATTAGGTGAGCAATTTTCTATTTAGATTTAAATTCCTTTTATTTGATTACTTATATTCTAATTTAATTTTTCATTGACCAATGCATATCCATAGCAATTCGAACGAGGACCGTCCGTGGACTACATTCGGCGAAATAATTCCACACTTTGTCCGCATTCTGACTTAGATGAACTTCGATTCAATTCCTATTTTGGTAAGTCCTCTCTGTTACACATGTATTTTATTTTCAATTAACCTTTTCTCTAGATTACTTTCATGTGTACTAAATGTTGTTTTCTATTTATAATTTAGTACGTCCCTAGCCAGATTGTGGAACTCCTACCATCGGTCAAGTTGCATGTTGTGTTGAGGTGCAATGGAAGAGAGTATCACATGCACTACTCGGGGAACCAGTGGCTGAAGACCCTGCCCCCAAAGGGTTTTAACCAATTTCTTGATGTAGAGGAACTCGAGGTTGGG
Source organism: Rubia yunnanensis (assembly GCA_037428765.1). Taxonomy (NCBI): domain Eukaryota; kingdom Viridiplantae; phylum Streptophyta; class Magnoliopsida; order Gentianales; family Rubiaceae; genus Rubia; species Rubia yunnanensis. The sequence goes on along the minus strand of CM075069.1, from coordinate 39,669,444 downwards.
GATATGCTTTACTTTTAGCTGCTAGATGGTCCTGGGTCGATAGTTTTTAATGTTATCATTCTTCCCCGCATATTTGAGTTGTACTGCTTTGACTTTTGAACATTTACTTTTAACAAATTTATTTGAATTTGGAACAATATTTTTTTTTGCATTTTAATCTTTAATCTCTAATCTATTTGTTGAATGTTATTTTAATGCTCTTGAACCCTTAATAATTAACCTAACATATGACCAATTTTACAATATTACGATCATTCACAAAACTAGAAAAAACTTATGTGTAATGAATAATTTAATTCAATCATTCTGAAACTAGTAAATGTTTGTTATAACCAAATGTATTTTAATAAATTTGAACTATTGACCGACTAGCTGGTGGGCTGAAATTTTTAAGCCCATATGACTGTGTGACGTCAGTTATGGGTCGATTCCGTCTCACCTATACAGACATAGATACGACGTCGCTCTCTACGAGGCATACATCACAAGGTCAAAAACGACGTCGTTCTAAAATGGATATAAATATAGGGTCCCTCACAATCAATTCAAGCTTCTATTCCCAAGTTTCCCACGAGTTCCAAGAGTGTCCCACCCCCTCTTCTCTTCTCCCTTGTCAAAGGTAAGGTTTCCCTACTTTTCTAACAGCTATATTTTTGTAATTGTTACTTTACATTATTCGATCTATGCTTTGTGAATTTTTTGTGTTTTTTGGTTTTATGGTTCTTACTCAAATATGTTAGATTGTGAAGTTTCCTTAAATGTAAACCTAAGTACTCCCTCTATCCCAGCCATTTCTGCACACTTTCCTTTTTTGGTTGTCCCAGCCAAATCTGCACACTTTCCTTTTTTGGTTGTCCTAGCCAAATATGCACACTTTCCTTTTTTGGTTGTCCTAGCCAAATCCACACACTTTCCATATTTAGAAAAGTTTCATGCATTGTAAGACAAAAATAACCTTTTAAGTAATTAATAATTACTCAAATCTGCTCTCACTCTCTCACCTAAACTCACCTTTTCCTCACAAACCCTACGTCTCACTCTATAAAATTTCTGCTCTACCTCTCATTCCCTCCCTCTAGTTCGCTTCCCCATTCCTTCTCTCTTAAATCCCCATTTCCTCCTGTTCAAATTCACCGTGAAGAGACGCATCTGACGAGGGTCACTGTTGCGGTTGTGGTGCCTCTGGCAATGGCTCGCAGCTGTGGTGGCAATGCCTCAGCGATGATTCAATTCGATGAGGTCTTGATTCAATGATGGTTTGCTTCTATGAGGTCTCAACGAGCTTAAGAGGCCTTTTAAGAGACGCATAGCATTGCTTCCTGCTCAAATCAATTCGCTACGCCTCCGGCAATAGCTCGGCATTGCTGTTGCGACGCCTCTAGCGAGGACTTAGCACTACGCTTACGATGCCTCCGACGTGGGCTCGCTGATGCATTGGTGACACCTCAGGCGAGGGTTCAATTCGGCGAGGTATCAATTCGGTACAGGATAGGGTGAGGGGTGGTGGACCGGTGGTTGGGTGGTGGGGTGGGGATAGTGCTGAGAGGTGTGTTGGCGGTGGTTCTAGCTGTGTGCTGGTAGAGGAAGAATACAGGGTATGGTGGTGAGAATTAAGAAGACAGGATACAAAATTGACTTCTCACATCACCCAAATTAAAACATCTTCTTTCTCTCTCTGTAGGTTTGGCTGGGACAGGGGGAGTACTATGTTTTGGTATGGTTTTGGATTTTTTCCAGTAATTTTCTATTGTTAAAACATCATGTTTTCTAGGTTTATGTGTTTTTCCCATAACTACCTCTGATGTATGCAACGTCGATAACCTATCAATTACATGTCGGTTAATGTGAATTGTGTACGACGTCATACATTCATAATTCAAGAAATATGTATGAGACATTACACCTTTTTTGGTTTGACCATCGTTGTTATTGATTTGTTAGCGATGTTGTATTTGATGTGTCCATTTTATGTGCATATTTTGGGAATTTTGGGGATCACTTTTGCGCTCTTTTGTCATTTAGAGTTTGTGGTTTACCTTGAAATTCTCTTAGGAGAGGTAAGAGTGACTTTTATGCTCTTATGCCTTTTCTAAGTGAATTTTGTGTGACGAGGCAATAACATCGGGACTTGAAGACCAAAGGCCATTGAAGACCATCTTTTTGAAGACTTGAAGATTTGAAGAGAACTGACGTGGAGAGGAGGCTAGAAGACAAGAAGAAGAAAGAAAACATGAATTCGGTTACTGGGCATCCGTCGCGACTCGTAAAGAACCTTCCTGAGTCACGAAAGACGAGTGGCCAGAATTATCTTATCTTTTTCTTGTACAATAAATAGCACTTTATCCTTTCTCTTTCCTAAATTCTCCCTTTTCCCGACTTTCTACTGCAAAACCCTAGTTTTTCCTACCTTTTCATCTTAGCTTAATCTTACACTATGTTTGGTTCATTGTTGATGATTTGTGTGGATTCTAGTATCTAAGTTAATCACTTGGAAGCAATTGATTGAAGCTTCCAAACCCATGTAGTGAGATTCTCTATTTTGCTCATTTATGAACATTTATTGCTTAGCATTTATCGTGCCATTAATGTGATATTTTACTTCATTTATACCATGGGTTGTTTGAGAATATGAAATGTTGGTATGATTGAAATTTTACGTTGTTTGGAAAGTGTACAATTTCTTAGCACTTTGGCATGAAAATCCAAGAACATGGAATTAGAATTTCTTGTGTATAATGTGATGTGAATCTTGCTAGATGAGTATGGTAATGTGGATTTTTATCATATTTCCTAGAGTAGCAATGAAAGGTTGAATCTTGAATGTGGTTTGTTCTAGGTTTAGCCTGATAAATGCTTTGTTTGATTAAATGACTATGCATTTGGTCGAATGCTTGTTGTTATCAAATCTATGGTTCTTCGTATATAATGTCATTGATGAAATACATGTATGGTCATTGAACGTCTAAAGGGATTGTCAATGAGGTTTGCAAATGGTCGTTGAACGTCTTTGTGAATTACTCTTAAGAAGAAATTAATGTTGATCTTCCAGATTTAAGTGATAGCTTTCCCCATAGGCATTAATGTGAATGAATGAGTGAATGAATATAGGATTTATAAGAGGTTTGGAAGTGATGATCAATTGCCCCCAAGGCTTTGTTAATTGTTGATTTTATCATCTTTTTAGTTATTTTTTGCATGATTAGCATTGTTACCTTGCTTTTTTAGTTATTGTCTTTTAAATTCAAAACTTAGGAAAACCAACCCCAAACCCCCCCCCCATTTATGTGCTTTTATAAGTATGTATATCTATATCTAGTCTAGTATCCCCTTATATTTAAACCCTTACAAAGATTCCTCTTCTTCGTCGATGATTCCGACTTACCATTATCTACTTATCGTAGATAGGAAGTATTTAGGGCTTATAAATATTAACTTTGAGAGGTATGTGATGACCTCCCAATGTGGAAGAGTTGGTGGGAACACAAATACACTTTATTAAGGGACTACATATTTTCTTCGGAGAAAGGTGATGCCTGAGGATAACTTACACACACATTCAACTAGAGAGTTGGGAGATCTACAAGAAAAGGGCATTGGAGAATGATTCTAACTTTAGTTAAATTAAATTCAATTTAAAAATTATTTAGATTTACATGTCTTTAGTGATGACATGTCTCAAATCAACAAGATAACATAGGGAGGAAAGAAAAACAACGCATTGCCAGTTTGAATTTAATTCCCATCAATTGAGCCGCGAGGTATGGGGTATGCATTGGCGGCACTGAAGTTTGTGCAAGAACGTCTAGAAATAGATGTTAGAAATGCAATCAAGGCCAAGATGACTGAAGAGGAGGAAAGGGCTACGGTACAACCAATGTATGTGGATGAGATTGAGAGGTCTGATATATTCCTCAAAGGCCGACAAAACAAGAAGGATCTATACGAGAAGGAAGACTAAAAAGAAATTGTGGAGCGAGTGGTAAACCCTACAACTAATTTTCTTTTTCCTTCATTTACATATTTCCATTTCACGTGTTCTGAAATATTCCTATAATTTCGATACTTAGGAAAAATTAAAGAATGATGAATTGGAAGGGAAATTCATACCCACGTTTAAGCACAACATCCTTTATGCGGCTACTAATAAACTTGACCACCCGGTGCGTGTTAGGGGAGTGGGTGCATTCTTGAACCAATGTGAGGCATTTGGAATTACTCGATACTATGGTCGTGCACAATCATCGTGGGTACACACACTGCAAAAAAAAGAGCTTCAGCAAGAGAAACGAATTGAGTAACAAGACATTATCATTCGAAAGTTGATCCAACACACCGGCCTTGCGCTTCCCGAGAATTTAGATGATTTGACACCCAATTGGACTCCACCATCAAGAGGATCACACCATTCTCCGAAAGATGTTGTGGTTAATCGGGAGGCAATAGTTGAAACTCCTGGAGACAAAGCCGACAACCTCGACAAGGTCATCCTCGCTAGTGAGAAAAAGGTACACATTTAACATGTATCGAATCATCAATACAAAGTTTGTGTTATATTTAACAAATATAATTGGTGCGATGTAGGGTTCACATAGGTGTGAGCTATACATTGATCAAGACATAAATGGTAGACCACTCCACGTAGCCAATGGAGTTTTGCATGAGTTAATTAAACATCATCACACCGTACCAATTGCAGAAGGTTTGTCAAAAGTTTCTTTGGAGAAAGCATTGGTGAAGGGTTCCCCGTTGCCAATTCCGGATGGAGAATACAAGAATGTTGGTCCTGCTCGTGGAATGTTTCTTTTATGGCCGCGTCGACTAATATATGCTGATCCTATGAAGGATCGCTATTTGAAAGTCAAACAGCCAACAACACCAAAATTGGTCTAAACTAAACCTAAACTGATCCAAATAACACCGGACAAGATTAGACAACCGGTTCCAAGAGCACAAGTCTTGAAAGACTCACCTCATTTCGTATGAGTGCTATAAAATTGGCTTTAACCACATGAACGCAACTAACTTATGCATTCTTGGGAAACGATTGCGTATTTGGTGGCAAGAGAGATATCATTGTGATATGGAGTGATTTTGAGGACCTGTGGAAATGTGAGCAAGTTAATCATACGCTAATGTCCATATACATCTTGTGAGTAATATATATATATATATATATATATATATATATATATGTACACACGGACACACACATATATATGTGTGTGTATATATATGTATGTATATGTATATATATATATATGTATGTATATGTATATATATGTATGTATGTATATGTATATATATGTATGTATATGTATATATATGTATGTATATGTTTATATATGTATGTATATGTTTATATATGTATGTGTATGTATATATATGTATGTGTATGTATATATATGTATGTATATGTATATATATGTATGTATATGTATATATATGTATGTATATGTATATATATGTATGTATATGTATATATATGTATGTATATGTATATATATGTATGTATATGTATATATATGTATATATATTTAATTCATGTTTACTATTTATTTCTTTCAAATTGCTTACAACTAATGCGGAAAAATTCTTAAATCAAGGTACATGTATTTTATGTATAATCAAAATAAGGGATAGGTTGGATAAGTATGGATAAATGTGTCCGGTGATGACTCAAGAGATCGGTCGTACAAATTAAGAGACACTAGTGGAGGGTTGGGTGATCAAAGACGATTATTTTGAACTAGAGAAGTCACTTTCCTGAATTTGATCAATTCGATCAAAGGTGGTTCCAAAATCCGCCTTTTATTGAGTCCCCAATAGGTTCCAAATTCATAACCTCTTTACGGTGTCTCAAAAAAAGGCCACTGGAATCCTAGCGGCAAAATAAACAGATCTCATATTCAAGATCAGAGAAGCAATAACAGAGAAGCAATAACAAAGTCAGATTCAAGAACCACTAAAAAGTTTGAGATCCGTAAATAATTAAGAAATGTCAGATTTCAGAACTACCAAAAATGTCCTGTGGAAGAAGCAACGGTCTAGCGGCGAAGGCGACGCGTCACGCGTTGAAGACAAAGCGATCAGCGATGGGCGGAGGCAACGCATCCAGTGGCCGATAGAGATTACGTGTTTGACATCAAGAGGAGTCAACGCATCCACCGACAGTTCTGACGCCCGACGGAGGAGCCGACGTGTCCAGCGCTGCTGCGGAGGAAGGAGAAGCGGCCGGGCAGCGGAGAAAGAAGATGAAGTCGGCACTGAGTGGGGGAGGGAGAGGGAGTGAGGCGGGAGGGAGAGCGGCGCAAGGGTAGAGGCAGAGGCCAGACAACGGCGGCGCTAGAGAGTGGAGGGTGGGCGGTGAATGAGGGGATTAATTTCTGGGAAATGAAAGCTAAGGGAGAGGGAGACAGGGTCGGGTCTAGGAGAGGAAGGGAGAGAGGTTGGTTTGAGAGATGAGAGAGTCGGAAAATTTTACTAAGGCATAAAAATTAGGATTTTGCTTTATGTAGTGGATAATAAAGACACCCAATTAAATGCTATTCTTGAAAAATCGCCTTTAAACAAATCATAGCCGTCTTTTTGGTTGGGACTGGGGAGGGAGTTCTGGACTCGAAATTTCTTGGGATCTTCATTAAAGATGGTTCCTCAAGAACCATCTTTGATTGAGTGTCTTTAATTAAGGTTTCTTCACTAGCGAGAGAATCGACTACATTTGAAAAATCCTTGGGAGAAAGGATAAGACATTATTCATTGCGCCCTACATTGAAAGGTTATAGTTACGATCTTCATTATGTTTACAAACATCATTTACACATTTTAATAAACATTTTAAAAAATTGTAGGGAACATTGGCGATTGATCATGATTGTTCTGGAAAAGAAGTGTGTGTATTGGATGGATCCATTGCACTTCCAACCATCAGACGCATTTGTAAAGATTTTGGAGTCTGCTATGAAGGACACTAGCGAAGGTGTTGCAATGGAATTTGAAGTGGTCAAAATCAAGGTATAATATGGTACAATTGCTTCTTTTCTTCCAACATGAATTATTATTGTGTTTCCAGACGTTTCAAATTTTATGTTGGTCTGAATCAACACAAGAAAAAAGCGCAAACATGGGAGTGCGGTTATTATGTAATGTTGTACACAATAAAGTGCATAGAAGGCGTAAAGTTGGATTTATTTGAGATTAATAAGGTAATTACACATTTGCTTCTACTAAACATTAATAGTCTCTCAATCTCAACAATAATATTTGCTACTAACTTGCTACTCGCAGGTTCTTCCAAAGGCCACAATTCGAAAGAAGACATCTACAACGCAAGAAATTGTTTGGCTCGCATCTCATTCTTAACCGCTCAGCAACTCTTAGGAACCCTAACTTGGTAGAGTAACGCAATTTACGTAAATTAGTGTGATGTGAAAGTTTGGAATAAATTGTATTGATTTCTATTCCTATCTGTAGATTATTACTTAGTTAGCCTTTTCTATAGATTTTTGTTAGCTTGTAGAACAATTCCGTGTATTGGGTTATAATTGTGGCGGTTGAATGAGGCATATTTTAGGCTGGGAAAATGAATGAAAATTGTATTTTGACCATTGGAGCCTTGCGGGGTTCCGAACACATAAGGCAGTTCGGCTATTCAATAATCTGCGGGCCAAAAAGCTTTACAAAATTGGAAGTCAAATTGACAAAAAAAATTAGAGCGCGTGAATTTACAGAGGCGGTCCAGAATGAGGAACCCAATTCGGAAGTGGGCATCCAACATGATCTGATTTGGGTTTCAAGTGAGTAATCCCATGCTGTTTCGAGTTTGGAAAAAATCACAAGGGCTAAAGGAGGTTGCCTTGGTTCCGGGTGAGGAACTAATAAAGGCGATTCATAACTGCCTTTAAACTGTGTTCCGAGTTCGGAATGTACCTACAAGGCCGATGGAGGTTGTCTTGGTTTCAAGTTTGGAACCTATTAAAGACAGTTCCATCGGGATTTTAAAGATGGTTCTGCCTTTAATGAGTGTTTTTAAAGGCGGTTATCGGAACCGCATTTAGTTGGTCGCGATTAAAGGCACAACCAGAGAAGACACTTTGAAAGTGTCTTCTCGTCTGATATAACCGCCTTTAATGGCCCCTTCCCCCACTAGTGCCGTCTATCAGTATCCGTACGTTTACATCAAATGGGCGTACTTCGTTAACGTGCACTGCATCGACATGGCTAAGAATTTGGCATAACATTGGAATTCAAACAATAAACGTACACTATTCAACCTAGCCTCATGTTAACGTCCAACTCTAATGCATATGAATATAATAACCTTGCATTTCGTAACAAAGATTCATACCTCTCATAGGAAACGAGTGACACAAACCTCGATGTCAAAAGCTGGAGCCCGCTGCTTAGTTGGTTGCTTCTATCCTGTCGTTCCACTTTGCACAACTGGGGTTTTTGCCATTGTAATCTTAACAAGGAACATAATTGCAGAGTGAAGCGTGGGGAATGTGTGGGTAATATGCGTGATCTGTTTGAGTTAATTATAGAGACCCAAATCCAATTTCGTCGGGTTTTTAGAATCCCTGTTTTTGAGGGGCTAGAAACACATGTTTCCGATATCTTAACCTTGACACAATCATTTTAAACATGAGGTACAAAGTTGTAGTTTTCAAAGTGTTCGATCATTATCTAATAGACATTTAACAGAATACCCCATATAAACATTTTTTTAGTATGTATGATAACCAATTGTTAATTTAAATACCGTAGATGATTTTTTTTTTGTGAAAGAATGAAGATAAGTTTTGCAATCTTTTAAAAACAAATTTTGTAATTCATTTTCATTCCACAGTGTTTAAAAGTTACATGTGTAAAGGAGGAGGATAATTAGACCTGGCAAAATATAACCGAACCTGAAAACCCGGTAATAAATAACTGAACCGAATCGAACCGACACCCAAATAGTGAGACCCAATCAATAACCGGAAACCGAAATCACTCGATTGAACCGTACCCAAACTTAAATTGTCAGACCTGATGGGACCCAAACTTGAATAACACCTGAACCCGAATCGAACCTGAACCGAAACCCGAAAAGGACTCGCACCTGAAAGAAACCTGATCATACCCGACTACTACTCGATTCGAAATGAACCGAATTGATGCTAACCCGAATTTGAAGACATCTGGATTAATGTTAACTCAAACCGAACAAGACCTGAATATGATTGAATAATGTGTTACAATTGTTATTGTATAAAATTTTAACTTGATCATATTTAGTTGAAAATAACATTACGATTATAAACAGTGTTGATATGTTATTTAATATTAAAATATTATATAATAAATTTAATTTAAAATGTGTATTAATAGCACAGTTAGATGAAATTATTTTAAGAGTATATTTCAAATTTATGTATTAAATAAAAGAACATTGTAAATTATTAATTTAAAATTATTTTATAAACTAAAATTAATATTTATTAGTTCTTTTATTTATTATTAGAAAATTTTTCATACAATATTAACTTTTCGTTATTATTATTTTCTTTCGAAAAATTTATTTTCATTAAATTTTGCAAAATATTTTAAATCAATATTTTCAATCGTCCAATTCTTTGTAAGTTTGTTGTCTTTAATCATCCACAGTCACTTAGTTGATTCAGTTTCTGCATCTTCATTTCATTTATAGCATTAACGTTTTAGGCATCCATCCTCTACGGTGTTGTCTTCTGTTTCTACTCTTGATTTTAGCAATATTTTTAAATCAATATTTTCAATCAATAGATACTAGTAATATTTTGATTAGCAATATTTTTAAATTAATATTTTCAATCATCCAATTCTTTGTAAGTTTGTTGTAAAATATTAGCCTTAATTAGCTCTTTAATTACAAAGATAATTTGAATCATGGTTGATTAATGATTCACTTGATTGGTTTCTATCTTAGTTCTTAGATATATTTTAGTTTTACTTTTTAATTTTATTTTCATTAATAGATACTAGTAAATTGAAGAGTTTAAACTGCAAATTAGAAAAAATGAAGATAAACTTTTGGGTTGCATTAATTGGGTCATAAACTTTATAACTACAGTACGTTGTAGAATAAATTTTTAATATTGCAATCAAAACACTTCACCTTTTCATTATTTTAATTAAACCCATCTTTCCATAGGCCCGTGGAAAGACGATCTTTCCCTATACTTTGCCTACATTTAAATTGAAGACAAAGAATTTTATTTAAAATTTTAAAGTTTAGTCATCTAAGGAAAACTATATGAGATCGTTAGAAATAGTTAAATATTGAATACATTAAAATTTGATTATTTTTATAATATTTCATTCAAATTATTTAAAAATTAATTATCTATTTGTTGAGATTTATTTTAAAATTCTATCATACTTATATGTATCTCATTGCAATAAATAAAAGTAAATATCAAATAACCTTATTAGTCTCACTAATTATAAAATGTCCTCATTTAACAGTTAGTCAATCTAAAACAAGATTTTGTCATAAATAAATAAATAATATGTATACTTATTTCTATCAAAAGTACTCTATCAATGTGAAAATGTATAAAAAAATTGAACATTTTGTTATTTCAGATTATGTATTTTTTTGAATTTTCTTCAGTTATATGATATATGTATATATATATATATATTACAATGAGATATTTATGGTTTTGATTATCTTAAGAAGTTATATATTTTAACAAATTATGATTGATTATATGTAGTAAATAATTAAAATCAGTATCATATTATAATATTGGTATGTTGTTTTTAGAGAACTTAAGTTTAGGTTAGTCAAAATGACTTAAATATCCCATTGACAGTCATCCAAACAATTTCTATTATATGGTGCTTGAGATTATGAACTTAAAAGGTAATTAACGTTCAAATAAAATAAAACATCACAGATATTCAAAGTAAACTCGATTATAAGAGGATATATCATATAAGCAATTAACTAGAACTAGAAAATAAACATATTCATACAAGTTACACAAGAGCATTACTCATCATTATAAATATTAATAAAGCCTGTAGTTAAACAATTTCAATTTTTTGGTGTACAATATATCATATAGAATTAACTCAGTTAAGTCATAAGTGTAAAGTGTACATAAAATATATAACTATTAATAAGTACTTATAGAACTCAAATATGTATGGTAATCAAATTAGTTACGGTGGAGTATAACTAAGTAAAATAGTAGGACACAATTTATAAAAAATAAATGAGAATTAATATATATTAAAAATCCACTTCGAGGGTTGATTATATAAGTCATCATAGTTATGAAAATAAATAATTAATTAGTATTAAGGCATGAGACTCATAATTTATAATTAGTAAATAGGGATATTTAATTTCTATATAAAGTCGGTCAAGAGTCAATGCTTTTTATATAAAGTTAAATAGTTCTAAAGGGATTTATTGGTAATATACTAATATTTCACCTGATTAAGAAAAAATGAGCATGTCTTTCTATGAATGTTTTCTTATCTTAATTTAATATGCTATATTTTTAAAATGTATTGCAATCATGAATATATATATATATATATATATATATATATATATATATATATCAAGAAAGACGGTCTTTCCATAAGATGGACAGTTCACGGTGTTTTTTACGTTAAATGTTGTAAGTTTTTTTATAAATTTTAAATATTGTATTTTTAAAGTTAAAACAAGTAATAATATGTATTTGAATGTAAATGTATAATGTAAAAAATAAGTAGTATGTCCATAAACTTATGGACAGGCCGCCTGTCAGGAGAACTACTATATATATATATTATAACTTGCAAGTAAGGAGTTTTGTGAGTTATGAACTTATGATCGACTACATAAAATAGAGAAAAACATTAAATACAAACTATTCTATTTTGTTCTTACATACTATTATAATCTTTATGTGGTAACGTATACAGATCAATGTTTGCATAAATGCATGTTCTTTACAAGAGAAATAAATTTTCACTTCAAAAAATTGAAAGTATACATTAAAAAATGGCTAAATAATTTTATTTATATATATATATATAATAGATTAGTTCAGCGAAAGTATTTTTACAAAATAAATATATTAAAATTTTATGTTCATTATAATGACAATTTGCTATATTTATTTGAACAAAATCCGGATTGAATATATTGGAATCCAATCAAACCTGGCCCGAAAGAGAATGTACCCAAAAAGTACCAATACCAAACAGACTCAAACCAAACCCGATCCAAACCTGATTAAAAAAATGTAAAACCGAATTTTACCTGTAACCGAAACAATCTGAACCAAATTTGATCCGAACTCGATTCAAAAAAATGATACCCAGATTGTATTGAAATTGAAACAACTATAACCAAACCCGACCCGTTCAGATATTTTTCAAAACTACCGAAAGACACCGAACCTGAACACACCCGATCAAGACCCGATACCCGAAGATAAAACAACCTACCAAATTATACCCAAACCAATTGAATCTCACCCGTATCCGACCGAAGAGACCTGTTTGCCAGGTCTAACGATAATGACACACTCAATTGACAAATATAGAAATAAATAGTTCACGAAGTCAAAAGCAAATTTGAATTTCTATTTTAACCAAAAAAAACAAGTTTCTGGACTCTATCTAGTTTCTATGCGCATGTACGTTAGTTGTCGGCTTCCATCAATATGAAATGAAAGCCAGATTTGGCCTTCTTCTTAATCAGTTCTTCCCCCAGTATCGACCATTTGTTCAGACAACCGGCGACCATGGCTTCTGATCATCACTCCTTATTAAACATCGTGGGAAAACCCAAAGGCTCTACCTTACGTATTGCAATGTTCCCATGGCTAGCATTTGGTCACATGATACCATACTTAGAGTACGCAAAGTTCTTAGCCCAAAAGGGCCACGAGGTCTCCTATATTTCCACCCCGAGAAACATAGATCGCCTCCCGAAAATTCCACCGGCATTAGCTTCTTCAATTTCCCTGGTGAAGCTTACCCTTCCCGACGTTGATGGCCTCCCGGAGAACGCAGAGGCCACCATGGACGTCCACAACGATGATATTGAATACCTCAAGAAAGCCTATGACGGGCTTGAACCCGCGTTGACTTCGTATCTTCAAAAGTCAACTCCTGATATGGTTATCTACGACTTCGCGCCTTTCTGGCTCCCGGAGGTGGTGTCGAGTCTGGGGATTCCGGGTGTTCACTTTTGTATCTTAAACGCTTGGTTCTCCGGGTTTTCCGGGCCCGCCCATATGCGGCTGAGCGGATCGGACCCGAGGAAAACCCCGGAAGATTTCATGGTTTCTGCTCCGTGGGTCCCGTTTGAAAACAAAGTGTCCTACCGACGGTTTGAGGTCAACTGGGTGTTCGGGTCCCTGCAAGAGAATGCTTCCGGCGTTTCGGACAGATACCGTGCCGGGAAAGTCATTGTCTGCTCTAAGGCGATACTAATACGACACTGTTTTGAATTCGAAGGCCGGTGGTTGAAGTTACTAGAGGAGCTTCACAACAAACCGGTGGTTCCGTTGGGTTTGATGCCACCGCTGGAGGACCGACCCGACGGCTCCGACGAAAGTAATGAAACATGGGTTTCCATTAACTCGTGGCTTGATGCTCAAGGAGAAGGAACGGCGGTTTACGTGGCATTGGGCAGCGAGGTGTCACTGAGTCAGAACAACGTGACTCAGTTGGCACTTGGCCTGGAATCTTCCGGGGTGCCATTTTTCTGGGTTCTAAGGAAGCCGGTGTGGTCAGCAGACCCGTACGAGCTGCCGGAGATGTATGAGGAGCGAGTCAAAGGGAAGGGAATCGTGTGGAGAGGTTGGGCGCCACAGATGAAGATACTGAGTCACAACTCGGTTGGCGGATTCTTGACTCACTGTGGGTGGAGTTCCTGCGTGGAGGGGGTGGTGGCGGGGCTTCCGATGATCATGCTGCCATTCCTGGTGGACCAGGGGCTGAACGCGAGGGTGCTGGTGGACAATGGGGTAGGTGTAGAAGTTGCAAGAAATGAAGACGACGGGTTGTATACGGGTGACTCGGTGGCTGAATCGGTGAGGCTGGTGATGGTTGAGAATGATGGGAAAAAATATAGAGTGAAAGCAGAAGAATGGAGTGCAATATTTGGCGACAGGGAACTCCACCAGTCGTACTTGGAGAAATCTCTTAACTAGTGTAGTTCTGGTTTTAACATACGCAAACCCTAAGGCGGCCGCTCCTTCTTCCTCTGAAGTTTTTTCTCTAATCTTATTTTTTCCATCTCTATATCATGAGGAGATGGAAAAATAAATTTTTTTTTCAATTGATATATTTTTATTGTTTATGTTATTGATTAAGTATGGTTTGTTTTCATACATAAGTATTGTTTTTCGACATGATAAATTAGATTGATGTATCCATGAAAATCATTTAATCCAATTGTTCATTTCAATGTATTATGTCCGATCTGATTTTACTGATCGTGTGTTTGTGATTTCGTTTGTGTTTCTCTATTAGGAGTTCCATTCTCAATTTGTATTTTTCAAGTTGTTTACAATTTGGACGATATAGATCGTGTTTTGGATCAAGATCAAGTGGTGTTACAGTTGTAGATCCCTATTTGGCATAGTGATACGATGGTGATACGCTCCTTTTCGTAAAGTGGTCATAATTTTTGTGGAAGCGAGTTAGTATCCCTGAGGGCGATGTTAAAGTTTTTATTGGATCTCTGGTCTATAATAGTACAGACGATCAGTCTGGTTGACATGTAATTTGAATATCCTTACAATAGGTTGGTTATTGCTAGAGACTAGATAGGTTGGATGTCAATCCCACTTATTGTAATCGCCGCTAGGTGTATTTTCCAGTATCTTGGAATTATTTTATTTTTAAAAAAAGTGTATTCGTGATTTTTGTTTTATTTTAGAAATGTGTTTATTTAACGCTATATAATTAATATAGGTGTCATTATACCTTTCAGATAGTTGAAAGTGCCAATATAATCCTAGAAAGTAAGTGAAAGTTCAAAAACACCAATTCCGACAAATTTAGGCCAGAATTAAGTGGAAAGTGATTTTTACCCCTCTAAAAAATATAATTTTTAAGAAGAATGAATTACTATTATACCTCTTAAATCCTAATCTTCTTCTTCCTCATCTCTTTTTCTTCTCTTCTTATTTTCTTCCCATAAATCCTCCTTGCAGCATCGCCTTATCAAGTCATTCCTTACATCCTTTGCTCCCGCTCCACCGCCATATCATCATCTCTGGCACTTTATCGTCCTGCGTCGCCCGCTGCTTCGCCATCTTCCACCTCTGCTGCATTAAGACATGGGCCCACCAAAGTTCCAGCGGCTGTAGGTGGCGCTCATCTCCATCGCACATCGGGTGGTGCCCATCTCTGTCGCAGTGGTAATAGGCAAAAATAGGTGGTGCCTATCTCCAGCAGAAAGATATCAACATTTTTTTGGTGATGGGTCAGGGTGGGTGGGTGGGCTGTGGTGGATAGGTAGGCTGTAGAGGGGTAGGGGAGCGACATGGCAATGGCTAGTGATGGTTCGGTGGTGCACAATGGTAGCTCGGTGGTGGCCTGGCAGTGCGACGGTGGTGCTCATAGTACCAAGGGCAAAATTTTCCTAACACTTTCAGACATTTTGGTCATTTTATGTGTGCTCAATGTCGTCTGCGTCAAGATCATAATATCCACCAGAGGGTTATTTTGACACTTTCATTAACTAATTAGGGTTATTTTTATACTTTCAATTATTTGAGAGTTATATTGACACTTTCACAATTATATAGGTTATATTGGTACATTGTTATGAGTCAAGTGCTAAATGACCATAACTTTGGATTGAAAGTGTCAATATAACCCTGTAAAATGAGAAAGTACCAAAATAACTCTAACTTTATGATGTATGTATCAATCTAACCCAAGATGCCATTGACTTCAATTGTAAACGGAAAGTTTGGTCGGAATTTAATGAAATGACCATTTTGCCCCCATTTTTTTTAAAAAATAGAGAATAGAAAATACTGAAATGCCTTCTTCTTCTTCTTCTTCTTCTTCTTCTTCCTTCTTCTTCTTCCCCCTTTTCTTCTTCACCCCTGCATCCTCACTGGTGATGGCAGGCTCCACATCATCAGGTTCTCCGACGGTAAAGCCACCCTTTTGTAGCGGTGATCCCCAATGTCTTCTCCAACTTTAATGGCCTCTCCATCTCCATCGTGGACTGTGAAAATGGAATTGGGGAATCCATACCTGGCGTCACTCGTCATTCTCCTCCGATTGGGGAATCTAAACCCAAGAGGGGTCAACCATATACAGTTACCCTCGATCGCCAGCCACCACCACTCCTCCCCTTCTTCTCTCCACCACCTCCTCAAGTCTCAGTATTCTAGACAAATTAATGATTTGGAATGTCAAATGTTGGGTCTTACACCAACCATAAGGCCACCTCCCAAACCTAAGATAACAAAACATGCTTGGATTAAACCAAGTTGTGGGTTTAAAATTAAGGTTGATGCTGGATGTGGTTTAGGAGTCATATGCAGAGATTCACTTGGTAATCTGGTTTGTGCAAAGGGAATATGAACACTGCAGTCTCCTGTCTACAATTAGAATTGATGGCCATCAGTGAGGGAGTACATTTAGCAAAGGAATTAGGGCTATCTTTGTATATGATTGAAACTGACTGCATTATGGAAAAGGATTGTATTATCAATCCATATTTACCCCCCTTGGGAATTCTTTGATCAAGCTTTCTCAACAAACCATGAAACCAATTTTATCTCTCGAATTCTCTCGATTTACTGTATCTGTGTGCGAAAAAGTGCGATTCACATACTAACCAAACTTTACTTTCCTTTTTGTATTTTTCTCTTCTTTTTTGACCATCTCTGTATCTGATAACGGTCAGATTCTGGTTTCTCACCCCTGCCTATGGCGGCTCCTCCGCCTGGCCGTGGTGGCCACATGGCGGCAAAATCATTTCTTCAAGCTTTAGGTAACCGCCCACCACCTCTAAATGCCTCCCTTCCCTCTAACCTGGAAATTGTGCCTAAAACCCAATATAAGGGGGATATAGCCTGTTTGGTATCTCGTAAAGACGCTGAAGCTTTGGCCTCTCACTATCAAAATGCCCTAGTTGGCAAATTTGCAAGAGGCAAGCCACCAATGACTGCTCTTAATGAAGCTTTCAATTCAGTGGGATTCAAGGGAAAATTTCAACTCGGATCCATCGACTTCCAACATATCCTCATTCGGTTTCAAGACAAGGAAGATTATCAGAGACTATGGCTCAAAGGTCAATGGATTTTCAATCATGCCCCAATGAAGGTTCTCAAATGGACAACTGATTTCTCGCCTGAGGCAGAATCTTCAATAGTTCCGGTATGGGTCACTATTCCCCATGTCCCAGTTTTCTTCTACAATACTGCAATGCTAGAAATTACGGGGAATCAAATAGGAAATTATTTCAAGATGGATGCTGCTACTGCTGCTCTTTCTAGACCCTCAGTAGTTAAGATGTGTGTCGAAATAGATTTGTAAAAAAAACCTCCATCATTCATTAGAGTTGGTATAGAGGAAGATGGGATAGAGTATAATGTGGTTAAACTACCCCTAGAATTTGAGGACCTTCCACTGTACTGTCACCATTGCAAATCTATAGGTCATGATGATGCTCTTTGCATTTATTTACACCCAGACCTTAAGAGATCAAGGAATAATAGGATGGATAATCTCAACCCTAGCCATAATTCAGGGCTTGGTAGGACAGTACCTCAGAGTAGAGATCAACAAAGGGGTTCTGGTGGTTAAATTATTGAAAATGTAAGCCTAGTGCATGCTGGTAGCAATAAGGTTGAAGGTTCTGGTGTCTCAGCATCTGAAAAACTCAAGACTTTGTCCTCACAGAGGTTCCAATATGTTCCAAAGAAGCAGACTGTATCAGTTATAAATGACAAAGATAATGGGGTAGCTGAGTCATATCATGGAATGAAGGATGAGCTTCCTAAGGAAAAAGTTCCCCCTCAAGATAATCTTATTGGTGAGCAGAAGGGTATTGACCCGAATTGGGATACTCTGGCTGTTGAGCAAGGTAGGGACCCTGCTGTTCAGTTTCAGGCTCCTAACCTGGATACTGAAGCTGAGCAGGTTCCGGATGAGGTCAAAGCTGATCACCTTATAGTCATCCAAGATGATACTGCAGAGTGCACATACTCACAACTTCAGTCTCCAACCCAAGGGACCAAACACTCCCTATCTGCTCCACCAAATCTCAATACAAATTTTTTTTTTTGCTAAAGATGATATTCCTAGCAAACGAGGTAAGTCCTTCTCCCCATTTAATTCCATTATTGCAGCTAAAAATTTCATTTTCTCTCAGCAGAAACACAGGCAGAACAGATTCCTCCCCCTTGAGGATGAGGAATCATCTAGTGAAGAAGCTAATCCAAGTGCCTTTCCATTCACTGCTAAGATCTCTGATCTTTCAGCAACATCAGATCCTAATAAGGTAAAGTCCCAGGCATTTCTAACTGATCATCTAGAAACATCTTCTGCCAAAGGTACAGAACATAGATCTACTCAAGTAATCCAGGTAAGTTCTTCTAGTTTACACCCCAAACCAAGCAAACTGAAGAAAGGGAAACAATCAGAAAAAGCAACTAATCAGAGTAATGAGACATATTTAACTCAGTTAAATACTATCATGACTAGATCAAAAAGCTTAAATAATGTTTCCCTATGAATAACACAACACTTAAGATTAAATTCCTGGTTTGGAATCTTTGGGGTATGGATACTTCGATGCTAAGACTTCATAACTTGATAAATAGGCACAGTTTTGAGCTAATCTGTTTAATTGAGCCGAAACATGATAATATGCAATGTGATTCTTATAGGCAATTGTTACACTTTGACAACTGTATGTATGCAACTAATGGTCAGATCTGGCTATTCTGGAACTCTAATATATCTCTAATAGTTACATGTGACAATTTACAATTTTTAGCTGTTAAATTAGATAGTCTAACTTTGAACAAAAGCATGGATGCTTTCTTTGTGTATGGTCTCAGAACTAGAAATGGTAGGAAAAATCTTTGGTCTGATCTCAAGACTATCACCCACTCAGATTCTCTTTTCATTGGTGATTTTAATGCCATTACATCTGTAAATGAATATAAAGGCCCTTCTACTCCCAAACTGGGTAGTATGAGTGACTTTAATGAATTTATTACTGTAATGGATTTGGAAGAAATTCATACTGTGGGTAACCATTTTACTTGGAGTAATAACAGACTAAGGAAACCAACAGTTCAAAGATTAGATAGAGGTCTCTGTACTCCTTCTTGGTCATCTACTTTTCCTGCCTCTTCTGTTCATATCTTGAATAGGATTTCTTTAGATCATAATATGCTTCTTACTATTGGCAGTGATATTCCATTTAACCCTAGGCCATTTAGATTTTTGAACACCTGGTATAAAAGGAAAGAATTTAAGGACTTAATTAAACAAAACTGGGATCTTCCTAGTAATAAACAGGAATGCTAGGTTTCTTTCTTAAACTCATAAGACTGAAAAAAAATGCTCAAAATCTGGAATAGGGAACATTTTGGTAATATACATGAGAATGTTGTTCATGCTGAAATTGCTCTAGAAGCTCAGGAACATATATATGATCTTAATGCTTCTGTTGATAATCTGGTTAAACTTAAGGAAGCTAAAGCTAAGGTGGTCAGAGCTCTAGCAGAACAAAAAAGTTTCTGGAAATACAAGGCCAGGATTAAATGGCTAAAGGAAGGACAATAATACTAGTTTTTTTCATAACTCTGTTAAGGAAAAAAACAGTAGGCTAAAGATCACAAAAATTAAAAGTTCTAATGGTCAATGGCTAGATAATATACAGGAAATTGAGAAGGAGGCCATTCACTATTACCAGGAACTCTTAACAGATGATAGTTCCCCCGATAACAGCCTTTTCCAATCTCATTTTTTGAGCCAGATACCTAAATTGATTACTCAAGAGGATAATGATACACTCCTGCAACCCATTTCACTGTCTGAACTCAAGGAAATTGTTCTTAGTCTTAATAAAAATAGCAGCCCTGGACCAGATGGATTCACGGCTAATTTTTACATAAAATCTTGGGACATAATTGCAGCTGATTTGCTTTCGGCAGTTCAAGATTTTTTAACTGCAAATAACATTCCTAGGGGTATTGGTAGTACTTGGATCGCAATTATTCCTAAAAAGAAAATTCCAATTTCTTTTGATGACTATAGGCCAATAAGTCTTTCCAATGTAGTTAACAAAATTTGTTCCAAAGTTCTAATGGAAAGACTTAAACCTCTAATGCCTAAAATCATTTCACCACACCAAACAGCTTTCATTAAAGGTAGAGATATTTTGGATAATGTCATCTACTTGCAAGAAATTGTCAGGTTTCTGAATAGAAAGCAAAGAGACCCAAACTGTATAGTTAAACTTGATCTTAGGAAGGCTTTTGATAGAGTTAGGTGGTCTTTTCTTAATTGTATCCTTGCTAAATTTGGATTCCATGCCAAATTCTTTTTTTACATTATGAAGAATCTATCACAAGCATGGTTCTCTGTCTTAATAAATGGTAAGCCTGCTGGATTTTTCCAATCCTCAAGGGGTATTAAACAGGGGGACCCACTCTCTCCTTTTCTATTTAACATCTTTCCTGAGGCATTTACTAGGAGTTTAGCTTTCATTTTTCAGAATGGTAAATTGGCATATTATGGTCTACCAGGTAATTCTCTCCAAATCTCACATTTATCCTATGCAGATGACACTGTGGTTTTTCTATCAGCTGGTAATCAGACTTTGATTAGATTTAAAGCCTTTTTGTCCAAATTTGAAGATGTTACTGGTCAAAAGATAAATTACAGTAAAAGTGACATTTTCATAGGAAAGCATGCTTCTGCTCATACAGTTAACAATGTTAAAAGGATTCTAGGTATGAAAATTGGTAGTTTACCATTTACATATCTGGGAGTTCCTATATTTACTGGGATTGCACAAAAAATCTTTCTTCAGCCACTAGTTGAGCAGATAGACAGTAGGTTAGGTAGCTGGAAAAATAAGTGGCTCTCTACTGGGGGAAAAATTATACTCATACATTCATGCATCTATTCTATTCCCCAGCATATATGGTCAGTCATAAAACCTAGCAAAGAGATCATTTTTACCACAGAAAAAAAACTTGGCAGATTTTTCTGGGGGTCTAGTGATCTGAAACCTAAAAGAACGTGGAGAAAATGGGATGCTCTTTGCTTTCCCATTAATCAACATGGTCTAGGTTTCAGATCAATAACCACCATAATAACTACATGCTCAGTTAAGCTATGGTGGAAATATCAAAAGGCTGAGGCATTATGGACTCATTTTTTTGCATCATTGCCACCCTCTTCTAGGACTTCTCCTAACTGGAAAAGGATTTGTTCAATTAATGCTTGGGCAAAATCTCACTCTAGAGTGATAGTAGGTAGAGGTGACTGCAATTTCTGGTCATCCAACTGGTTAGATATAGGTCCTATTATGGATCTATGTGATCAACAGCTGGTAGATATCCCTGTTGCCTGTACTGTCTCTGATTTCATTTCAAATAAATCAGTTTTGATTCAGAAGATCTCTTCGTTTCTACCCTCTTATGCTATCACTCTTTTACAGGAATCAAAGCTTTCAATACACAGAGAGGATAGGCTTATATGGAAGCCTGGAATCAAGGGTGACTTCTCATTTAAATCCACCTATCAACTGCTCAGAACACAGAGAGGTACTATTGATTCTATTCAACATTTTTGGTGTTCTAGAATTGAAAAGAAAATCTCTGTTTTTATGTGGAAATTGATAAACTCATATCTGCTTTTTGATAATGTCCTACAAAAAATGAGTTTCTGTTTGCCTTCCAAATGCTGTATGTGTAATAATCATGAGGACTCATTGGACCATTTTTTCAATTCCTGCAATTTTTGTGTACAAATCTGGGAAAAAGTACATCACTTTATGGGAATCAGAGACAGGCTTTTCTCATCTTTATGAGAAAGATTATCATACTATCTCACTTATCCTGGTTTGAGCTCTTTGCATTCAATAATTATTAAAACTGCTTCTGTAATAACATGTTGGAACCTTTGGAAGATGAGGAATAAATGTTTATATGACTCTGTCATTCCATTAACAAGTTTATAACTCAACCAAACAAGGGATCAAATTTTCTACACTTTTAGTGCTAAACCTGTTTTTATAGCATCCCATTTTGACTTAAGCATTGCTGACCATTCCTTTTTGCCTCTGATCAAAGCTCCACCAAAGCCAAAAATTTTTAAAATTGCTTGGACTAAGCCAGGTAGGGGTTACATAATTAATGTTGATGCGCCATGGTGTTTTCATTCTAACATGTGTGGACTTGGTATGATTATTAGAGATAGTAGAGGTAGTTTTATTGCTGCTTATACTAAATATACACAAGCCAATTCCCCTCTGGAAGCTGAGTTGCTTGCTATTCGGTTTGCTTTAACTAAGCGTGTTGGATACTCTGTGACTGTTTATATGGAATCGGATTGTCTAAATGCAGTATGTTTTGTGCTAGATCCATTACTTGCACACTGGGAACTGTTCCAATTGTCAGATGACATTCACCAACTTATGAGAGATATTAGATTAGTGCATATTCATAGACAAGCTAATTTGGTTGCTGATTCACTTGCTAAAGCTTGTCTCAAAACTCAGACTAGTTCCTCCATGATCAAATTTTGCATGCTCTCCAATACTATTCAAGGTTTAGTTAGGCTAGATCAGATAGGTACACCATCACTTAGGATGATATGAATGGATGCTACTCATTTGTTTTGGTTTTTGTAGGTTTGAACTGTAAAACAAGACTGTGGAAAGGGCTCTGGATGGCTTTTGGATCGAGTAACTTCACTTCATGCACCATACAGATCATACACTCTTGTAGCATCCTATGGTCCGATGTTTTTATTCAAAGGGTGGAGGATTGGCTTGCTAGATTTTTTAAGGTGGTTTTGGCATCAAATTGCTTGTTCAACTGTTAAGGATGCAATGGATTGAGAGTCTTCATGGCCTGATGGTTCCTGGAATCTACTCTATTCTTTTGGCTTTTATTTAGGTAGAGGATAAGCTTTTGAGTTTGTTTGGAGTGAGTCTGACTGACTTGTGTTTCGTTGATATGATTCACTAATAAGTTCGACGATCTTCCTAAATAGACTAAGAGCTTTTGTAATCCTCTACCTATTAGCTACATATTTTACTTCATTTTGGAAGCAACAAGTGTTGCTTCAAGAGCTTATGGCTCACTCATGTAAATATCAACTAAACCATGGCTTCACCTTTTCTTTATGTTTTAAGTTTTTGTCTATTATACGGCTTGGGAAGGCCTAATATAATTTCCCCCATCTTCGAATGGATTTAATGGAAAAAAAAAAGATCAAGCTTTCTCATTACACATTGAAACTACAAGAGTTAATATTCAACCTGCAAAGAGACAAGCCAATCTTCCTGCTGATAAATTAGCCAAATTGTGCTTAAAGTTTAACATTGCAAACCAGCACTTCTCTCATAGTTCATTACATCATGAAGTTGGAGGCTTAATAACTCTAGATAAAATGCAGGTTCTGGTAATCAGATTAGATTGATCTTATATAGGAAATTATTGTTTTTTATGTTGCATGTCATAACCGTGGGAACGGAATAAGTGTGGACTAAATGGTGAGATCAAGAAAAAGTATAGCAGGAATGGAGTCGAAAAGGTATTGATGAATGGTGGCTATCCCAAGCAACATCAAGGTTTTTTACCACAAAGTAAAATATGTCCGGTCAAAGCAATTAATTAAAACAGGGGTGGAGATTGAATGCTTTGAAAACACATCTTTTACCATTCTAATCTTGAGTGTTTTTTAGATTACTAAAAATAGTATTTTGAGGTAAATGTTTTGCCATAGCTTTCATTGCATTCCACCTCACAACTCATACCCAATCTATTTCGTAGGTTTGAGGCAGAATTTTTTTTATGTGGGAGAATTGTATGTGGGGATGTGAGGGACCAATTAAATACTAATACGTGGCAAGTGAGTGAGGTCAAAATTTAATTCTATGCTTTTAACCTTTTTTTTATTCATTCATTTGCCGCATATCAGTATTTAACTGGCATCTCACCTTCCCACACACAATTTCCCCATATAAAAATTTTATGGGTTTAAGGCACCTTATATATACCCCCACCAAATGGTAGTTTTTAACCAAAAGAAAAGGTCAAAATTGAAATTTTTGGTTGGAACAGTTTACTAATGTTTTACAGAAATTCAAACCCTATTTTTTTATTCATAAATCATTTCTATAAAATTGTTAACAAAAAGTTTTGTTTTATGCAGTCAAAACTTTAAGCAGAGACCATTATGCATTTGTTATGTATTCTAATTAAAATGGGATATTTTTTAAAACTACACAAAAAGTGAATGACTTCTGCTATAAATAGTATAGTTTTGATCCATATATATATAGTGTGTCTCCTGGCAAGCGGCATGTCCATAAGCTTATGGACAGGCAAGGACCTTTTTGCAAATAATGGAAATTTAATAAAACCACGGGGATTCTTTTAACAAAACAAGCGGATCGGTTCATAACATCTGAAAAAATCATGCACAAACACACTATAAAAATGTTTCTTCCTTTCCGCGATTCTAATTTTTGTCTTCTTCAATTTCTCCGAAGACAATTGATGCCTTCTGATGTCCTCCGACGACAACCGATGCCTTTCCGACAAAATTGAGGAAGAAAATTGTGAATTTGGATCAGATCTATCGCTAGATGATATTGAACTCGATCAAATTTCAACAGCTTCAGTCTTAAAAACTACTGCAATTGAATCGGAATCTGCTGGAAAAAATGCGATCATAACCACCGAGATTCAACTCCAAACAAATGAATTCACTTTCAAGAATCTGAAATATTACTGAATTCCATTGAAGGTATGATTTGCTCTTCTCATACTGAAATTATATTGTTGAATTGCAATCAGTGTGAATATAATTATTTTTGAACCTTCTGGACACTGAAATTTGACTGCTATGAACATGTGGAAACATTAGCACTATAAACTACATGTTGCACAGATTTTTCGTGTACTTTATACATTTATTAGCTTAAATAATGTATAGTTTACAATAAAACTTGCATTAGATTAAAATGAACAAAATAGAGAGAATGCATTTATCAATTTCAACTTTTGACAACTTGTGCATTTTTTCAGATTATAATATGTACAAAATACACTAAACTTTGCATATGTTACACTAAAATTAATATTTTTTATGGTGGTCAGAACATAGCTTCTATAATTTTCTAATTTTCAATAACTTCCTGTAGACTTTGCATGAATTACATTAGAACATGCATATCTTACATTGAAATTGTTTCTTTATTGTTACAGGTACAAAATTTCAAAATTTAAAAGAAATTGGTGCTAGTGAAAGCCAAAAATTGGAAGAAAAAAATTTGGAAGCAATACATGCTCTTATAAGAAACATGCAAATACTATTGGTTTCAGTTACATGAAAGACTGTCAATGAAAGATATGGAAAGTGAAGATCCTCAGAAAGTTGTTGATACACTCTTAGAAATAAATGACATGGACAAAGAATTCTTCTTCAAAGTCAAGTTCGACGAAGACACAAGACTGTCAGTAATTTTTTGGAGGGATTCAATGATGTTGGAGGACTAAAAACTCTTCGAGGATGTCACCATATTCAACACTACATACAGAACAAATAAGTATAACTTGACGTTTCCCTCGCATCTGTATCCGTACGGACTGTGAATTGGTCCTTACACATACCAGTAAATTCCCCTCGGTCCCACCGGATCTTAAAGCTTTGATTAGGAATATCAGAATGCTAGCTATGGTTTTTCATAATGTGCACTTCATGAAAGTGCATAGATCTGTAGTTCTAAATGCGCATAGTCTAGCACAACTTGTAATCAGGCATTCTCGATAATATAATAGCATGTTTATCCAAAAAAAAATAGTTGGAATCTATAATCACTGGAACATAACAATGTTTGCTTGTGCTTTTATTGCAAATGAGTTGGCAGATACTTTTGTTTGGCTCCTCAACACTTTCAAGAAATCAATGGAAGGGAAGGAATCTATCAAAATATTCACGGATCAAGATCCTGCAATGGGAAAATCAATAAATGAGGTATGTTACTTACATATCTAAACACTGAATATGGTCTGTTAGAAACTGCAACTGTTACCTTACGATATGTATTGAATAGCTTATAAACCTTACTAGTTACTTTAAAACACAAATATCTTTAAAATATTGCAGCTTCAGAAATTTGTTAATTACAGAACTAAAAACTGATATAGGGAATCTTATAAATTGCAACTGGCTTATAGTATTATAACTTATGTTATATGACAAATTAGTTACTTAAAATTCATGTATTAACCAAACTTTGATTTCTGGGTACAACTTTCAGGTGTTCAAGAACACAAAACACAGGCTGTGCTTATGGCACATAAAACAAAATGCAATCCAACATTCACTACAACAAATTGAACCTATTACTTCTCCCTATTTACCTAAGTTTTTTGGCTTAGCTAAAAAAACTAAGGTAAAAAGCTCTTTTACCTAGTTTTTAAAAGTAAATAATAGGTTTTTACCGAGGTTCTACAATAACCAAAGTAAATAGTCTAGGAAATCGAAGTAAAAGTTATTACCAACATAATTGTGACATCGGCAATAAGAGTACGACCTAGCAGTAATAGTCAGTGATGAGAATATCAACTTCGCACCATCAGTCGATGTGACCGACTTCTATCCAACGTAAAGAGTGACGCTAATTTTTCCACTAGGCGAAGTCACACATGCCCCTCGGCCCAAATCCGTGCCTAAAATCCATTCAAATAAATTAATATATGTGATGTCGTATCTAAATCGGTGTTATATCAGTTAACGTGAAATCATATTGTTCGAATGGAGCATGAGGTCGCACATATCTATCATACCTAATAAATTATGGATACTCAACCAATACAACCAGAACATGGAATGTAACATCTAAATGTTTCATTCCAAGTTCACCACAACCAGTCTCAAATTTCATCAAGTTACATCTGTAGACTAAAGCTAGGTAGGTACATACATATATATATATATATCCAAAACACATAATGCTACGTACCATGTAACATCCCACCACATGAAAATGAAACAAAAGATAGAGAATATTAATAAAATTCAAACAAACATTCTTCATCTTCTAGGGAAAAATAAACATATGATCAATGACAATCAATGGGGTGGTGACACGGGTGGGATAACATCGTTTGTCCACGAACTGGCTCTATTTTCTAGAGAATTATTCTTCAACTCTTCGGTGGAAGACTCGCTAGCACTGGTGCTTGACCCTTCTTCATTATCTATGGTACCATCCTCCTCAACCCCAAGTCCCTCATCTCCAGGCCCCTCATCTCCCGTAGGTTCATTGATCTCATCGGCAATCATAGACTGTAGCACCCCCAATTCTTCCATAAGATTACGCACGATGTGTTCCATGTGCAGCACCCTGGCCTTGTTCTCGGCCATGTTCTTCAGGAAGATGTCGCAGGCCATTTTTTTAAGTCACGTGGGATAAAAAATTAGTTATATTAAATCAAAATGTTAAAATTTTATGTAATGATAATTAATTTGGAATAAGCAAAAAAAA
The DNA here is from genome assembly GCA_037428765.1 of Rubia yunnanensis. NCBI lineage: Eukaryota > Viridiplantae > Streptophyta > Magnoliopsida > Gentianales > Rubiaceae > Rubia > Rubia yunnanensis. The sequence goes on along the minus strand of CM075069.1, from coordinate 39,641,687 downwards.
TCAAAAAAATTTATCCTTTAGGGGACGGGAATAATAGTGGGGTGAATGTTCATAGCTATGGAAGCCGATGGAGTAGTCTCGGGTCGGGGTGTGGGAGGCACATCCATATCCCCTTTAGGGACATTGCGATCAATCCACGTCCACGTCCCTGCCTCCCAAACCCAATGATTCAGCCCAAAGTAGTTTTCACTGTAGTACTTAGGCTTAATCTTTGCTTTCGATTTGATGGAAACCTTCTTCTTCTCTAGAATGGCAGTGATGAAGTTGTCGTAGGGGAATGTCTGACACTTCTTTGAGAGGGCCACTTGATGCATCTCCTGGATGATGGTGTACGCGGGGCTGACTACCTTCTTCTTCGTAAGGTGGTAGTACATAACGGTCTCGTTGATCATGCACTCCATAGGATGTCCGGCCGGGATAAGTACTTGTAAAATTATATTGAACATCATTCTCTTCTTAAGGTTGAGAACATCAAGCTTTATCTGCTTTATTGGGAATAGTCGATTCCCCACTTTAATTTTGAAGTACTTCTCCACCATTCGGTTGGGGTCAAGCGCCCAAAATGGGTCATTTTTTGTCGTCCTGTCTAGGCCAATTGTCATGGCAGTACAGCTATAGAGGCTCAACCTTCGGCTGATCCTTCCCATCGATTGTGCACCCAATCACCTGATTGATAAACACTGTCGCCATCTCCACGTCTATCTCGTTCACTCTTGTCTTGTAGATGGTGTTTGATCCCTTAACGAAATTGGCGTAGAACTCCTTGACCTCCGTATCATACATTGGTTTATCCAAGCATATCAAACCCTTCATTCCTGACAGTTTGAAGGGTTCAAGGAAAATATCGAGGTGTAGTCATTCCACATTCTCAGGATTTATCACCCTGACCTCTTTTATCCTTTATGCCTGGATATTTTTGAAAGGCTTCTCTGCCTCCTCCTTGATGAAGTGTATTTTTTCCCATGTTAACGATAGAGGGGCTGTTGTTGTCTTTTCCTTCTTTGTGCGCGATGGACCTACCTTCGTGGTGTCTTCCCTTTTCCTCCAGGTTGTCTGCTTCATTCGAGCCATCAGAGAATCAAAGGGATGTAGAATAGTAAATGCAACAGTCAAGAACTCAATGATGTTAATGTGTTTTAGCCGAGTTCAAATTCATGTCGCAAACACTTCGTCTTGCCTGACTGCGAAGTTGCAGATTCATGTGCATAATGTGCGACATCGCAATTCAATCGACTAAGCCAAAACAGTATGCAACTAGAACACGAATGGTCCTAAAACACCTATAATCTCAACTAAAAAATCACAAAACAAACAACTAACATGCCATAATTGAATAACCAAGCGATGGGCAGTAAAAGAAGTATATAAAACCTGAAAAACCAACATCAAACTTCATCCAAAAAACTTTACCTTGTTAGGGTTTGTTTCTCTTCCCCTTTGGAGATATCCGCTAATGCACTAAATCTAAAGAAATTGAATATGGGTTTTGGAGCTACGGTGATATGTGACCAATGTTTTACATTGGGATTTGAATGTTTTCCGACCATCTTTTTCAGGTGGGCAGTTTTGGTGCGATGACGTTGGTTGGGAATTGAAGGGGTTGGGTGGTCGGGTATTTATATACCCGCAGCGAAATGCTGCCGTTTGGTGTGACTTTACAGGCAGTGTCACATAGGAAGAATGAGATAGAGACTGTTGTGCGAAATCGTGGATCATAGGTTTGGGCCCAACAAAAGGGCCAAACAAATTTTGGATTGGGCCTGGACTACAGGTAATCGAATCGATATACAGCGATATCATGATAAGAATTGTTCTATACGAGATATAACCGAGGCTAGCCTGATATTACACATAATAAACACTGGGCCATATTAGAGTTGCGAAAAATCTAAAAATAACTACGACCCTGGTCAGTGGTGGATGAAAAGCACAAAAGCCCAATGTCGCTTCAATGTCTTTGTCACCAAGTCCAAACCGATGCTAAATCAACATCACATTAATGGATTGCGGGCCGAATATCCTAAATAGCATAGTCTACATTTCTCATGAAATATGAAAGTAACAAAATTACATCCATCAAATTTTGACCACCATGTTCAAATTTGGCCATGGACGCGTCACTGGAATGGGCTAAAATTAATCATGGACAGGGCATTACGAAACTCTGGGGAAATGACACTACGACCCAAACTTCCTTGCTTGTCACTAGGGATTATAGACATTCACCAAAACAAAATGACAAAATTATGCGTATTGTCTTAAAGGAATGTGAACCTAGGTAATCCTGGTTTTTTGTATAGTATTCCATTAATATTGTAACGACAAGTGTTATGGGAAAGAAAATTTCTATCACATATATCGAATCACATGAAATTTCATATTCTAGGTTCTTTTTGAAGTATAATAGTAAGAAATATCTGCCCTACAATTTTTACAAAGCGCCAGTAAGTGGTCTAGAATAAATTGTAGATGATTACTTAAAAGTATACGATTGTCGATCATGTGATCTTGTGGAAGTCTATGGGGAAATATAAGACCAGTTTCTTTATTACTATCGGTTATTATAAGTTCAACTATATATGGATGACACTGCTTCTTTTTGGGATAGTCGGAATCGAGTTTGGGACCCCCCGTTGTCTTTTTTATTTTTTCACTTAGGTACCTCCAAGAAACTGATAGATGTTGAAATGAAAAATTGGATATACGCTTATGTAATTCACATTGTCACGACCACCATGTTCGAATTTGGCCATGAACCAGTCACCGGAATGGGCCTAAATTATTCACAAACAATGTATTACGAAACTCTGGGGAAATCACACTACGGCCCAAACTTCCTTGCTTGTCACTATGGGCAATAGACATTCACTAGAACTAAACGACAAATGTTTCATATGGAAATTATGCTTACTATCTTACAGGCACGTGAACCTGGGTAATCCTCTAGGTTTTGTTATAGTATTCCATTAATACTTTAACGATAAGCACTATCAGAACGAAAATTTCCACCACATATATAGAATCACATGAAAGTTCATATTGTAGTTTTTTTAAAAAAATAATAGTAATAAAAGTCCGTCCTTCAATTTTTACAAAACACCAGTACGTGGTCTAGAGTAAATTATAGATGATTTCTTTAAAGTATACGATTGTTGGTCTTATGATCTTGTGGAAGTATACGAGGAAATATAAGACCAGTTTCTTTATTACTATATGTTATTATAAGTTCGACTATATATGGATGACACTGCTTCTTTTCGGGACAATCGGAATCGAGTTTGGGAACACGCGTTGTCTTTTTAATATTTGCACTTATATCCCTCCAAGAAACTGGGAGATGTCGAAATGTAAAATTGGATATATCATTATTTTATTCAAATTTTGACGACAATGTTGTTCCGATTTGGGCATAAACGGGTCAACAGAAGGGCCTGGAACCTTTAAAATGGAGATTTTTATGACAAATTTTGATTATTAAACTATGGCCACGTATGCGGCGTCACACACATGTCGCATGTCACGATAGATATACCAAATAGCTAGAAACATCGATCATTATGAAATTTCTAGCGGGAACCAAAAATTTCAGATGAAAAATTTGAAATAAAATTTCCCCCCAAACCTATTTTTCATTTCAATAACTATCACCACTAACACTCATTACCATCTCCAATGCATATCACACAAACCCACCCTATCCATTCACACCATAATGAAAGGACTCATTCAAATTGATTCCTCCAATCATCAACAAGTATCCAAGGATGGCGCTTCTAGTTCAAATTTATTAAGGTAAGTTTCCATCTTTTACATGTTCCTTTAGAAATTTTATTACCATATATACCTTCTATTTGTTTTTTTTTCGTCATTCATAAAAGATTAAATAATTTCATGAGGGGTGAATCATTGTGTCACATGTTATATACTGTATGTTGTGTTTGTTACCAATAAGAGGACATGTTTGTAAAGAGTGAGAAAAATGGCTTAGATTCGGATGAACACAATATGAATGTGCGACATCGGTAATTAATTGCTCGGTACGATATGATACCGAGTTGGAATTGATGTCGCAGAGGTGAGGAATTGTTGAGTTTAGCATTAATATCCATGAATATCCAAAGTTGGTTTTAAATCGGTCTCCGGGACCTTGGTATTTATAAGTCCGACTACACTTTGATACTGTTTCCATATTGCGAATAATTTCGTCTACATATGAATATATTACGTGTATTTTTGGGTACTGCCCAATTGTAACATAATTTTTGTTTCCTGTGTATTGGCTCTAATAGGATCAAATGGAGTTATCAGTGGATTCTAGCATATCAGATGGACATGGTTGGCTTCTCACCGGTCGCCCTAGAAATATGAACGTCATGCACCATAGAAAATGGAGGTTAAATACAATTTCTGTTTCAATTTTATAACAACCTTATGTATTCTAATATATTGTTACATTTATTTGTAACATGCTAGTATGTCATAATTTTATTAATTTAAATGAACATGTCAGCTAATGATTCCCACAATAGTTGAACAACAATTGAGTGTTGTATGATGTCCAACCATTGCTCAATTTATAACATTATTTATAACATGTAAGGGCTATCGAAGACCAATTGTTTGTATTATCGAATATTTGTTATTATAATATTTTGACCGACTAAACCGTGACGTCATATTAACTAGCTCCACAATGACATATTAGCGACGTTGCTTAGACCGGCGTCACTTTTTTTTGCGATGTCGGAAAAACAAAATGATGTTATTTTGTCAGCCATCCACGTCACCAGGGACACGACGTAGGTCCCTCACTATGTGCGATATCGCTTCTCTGCGACTCCGACGTCGATGCACTTCCTCTCCCATTGGCTGCTATGTTCCTTTCATCGACGTCGCATGCTTCATGATGTTGACGTCGTATCCAACAATGTCGCAGCAAGGGTATCATAACGTTGGCCTTCTACCATGGTGTGACGTCGCTCTCAATTCATGCTGACGTCGGTCCCAAATCAAGGTAAAAGGTACCATTTACCTCGGTTTAGAACTGAGGTAAAAATTATGCTTTTTTACTTCACCCACATTTACCTCAATTTTTCAGGGGCTAAAAACCAAGGTAAAAAGCACTGAAAAATCGAGGTAATAGGTGCTGTCCCTTGTAATGATTTTGGAAAAATGAAGAAAGATGAATCGTTTAAAAGTGATTTAAACTACTACATGAAAGGATGTGGTGATCCAGCAAAATTTGAAGAAAAATGGACCTTGATGATCGCCACCTACAAGCCGGAAAGTAGCACGTGGTTTCAATGCCTATACAGTATCCATGAAAAAATGAAGCATAACATTCAACAAGGATATTTTCTCAGCAGTTATTTTATCATCACATAGGAACGAAAGCACCAACCACGCCCTATGCTTGAGTGCAAACAAAACAACTACACTTACTCACTTCTTTGAGCTCTTCAACCAAACAATCAAAAAGTAGAGGAGAGATGAAGCAAACAAGGAAATACATGTGCAAAAGCAAAGCCAAATTCTAACAAAAAATCAGGTATGTTTACATTCAGATTATTTAATACCGATATGAATTAGTTTGCATAGACCTTGAAATTGTTAACTTACAATATGCATTTATTTCTCAACTACTGGGCCTGTACATGTTTAATTAAACATACTACAAATGTTTACACACTTGCATTGTACAAAAGATTCAAAAAGGAATTTTCTCTTGAAATGTCAACTAAAGTCAAGGAAGTGTTCTCATAACCACCTTCAAGAAAATATGAAGTTAGCCTAGAACATGATGAATCTAAATATGTGATAACAAAAATGAAGACGGGCTAGTTGAAGTACAATGCAAATGAAAATTCCTTGAAGTGTCAGGTATGTTGTGCTTTCACATTCATAAAGTATTTCACCTCAACTCTATCACATAAATCCCAGAGAAGTACATCCTCAAAAGATAGACAAAAGGGTCCAAAACAGAAATATGGGACAAGGTTCTTGGGCAAGGAAAACCACAATCAGAATACATCAATGGTGTAGTTTCATGGAGGAATTATATGTCCAACAAATTCTATAATCTAGTTCTAAAAGGCGAAGGAAACTCGGAAGCTTGAAGAACTCTTGAAGAGATGTTTGAAACACGTTCAGCAAGAATAGAAGAATTGTTGTCATCAAAGACCAATGCCATTGAACAATCAGCCACAAGTAGCCAATGCAACTCAACCATAACAAGTGCACCTAAGGTACCGGATCTAGCCCAAGTAAAGACAAAAGGAAGAGGAAAAAGACTGAAGTCCAGCATGGAAAATAAAAAACCATGGAAGAAAACTACTGAATTTGGCACTAAATACAAGACGTAAAGACACTATAAAAGTAGCATTATTTAGGATACATGTTGCATTTATTTACCTATGTATTGCATTTATTTTTCATTAACTTGAATACACTGAATAACATACTGTATGTTTTGGCTTACAACTATAGCTTATAAACTTATGACTCGCATTTGTTTTGCTTGCCAAAGAACCAACCTTTGTTTCACTTAATTTTAGTGATATGAAATCATTGAATACATGTAGAATTACTTAGCTCACACCTGTAATTTATGAACCTATCTATTGCATTTATTTTCCTATAAGCTCAGCAAATCAACACAATGAATCACATAACATAACTAAAATGTAACTTGGTATTAATAAGCATACAAATAGTACATCTTAACATTCAACATGCACTTGTTTCATACAACCTTCAACCATAAAACACAAATCCTAGAGCATCGTTTCAAAGTCACTTAACCTATCAACCATAAACCAATTAGTCACAAAATAAGTTGATTACAAATCATCCAAAACAATTAAAAGATGCCAAAGCTACAGATCTTTAAGTCCTTCAATCCCAAGGAAGAATGAAGGAATTGAAGAATGGGTTTTTCTCATGAATTCTCCAACCATCCTGTCAACCAGTTCACATGTCTTCGGGTATTCCATAACTTCCTTTGTGGTCTTGACATGCTTAGTGTGAAAACCCAAACCGTAATGGTTGAACCTTGTCTACAAAACTAACAATTTATTGATGTTACTGTATAATAGGGAAATAAAATAATTTACTAAATGTAATTAGAAATACAAAAATCTATGATGATTGTAAAAAATAAAAGGTAATAAATGAATCCAATCATTACCGAAGAGTAACAAAATTCTTCCGGAGTAAGATTTGCAGTGAGAATACTTACATGTAGTACAACGATAATTACGACAGCAAAGACTGACATTAGTCTCGACATGTTAGCTGCAAATTGAGAGAAGATATGGTTAGAAGGATATGAGATAGAAGAGGAAATGTGGTTTTGAAATGTTGGATAATTTCGTATATATATAGATATATATATATATACTATAAAATCTAGTCGTTCATAACTGATATATTACCGCTGGGAATATAGCCGTTTATAGCCGGTATATTACCACTATACATATATTGACTAATTGTAGTTAAATGCTAAGAATTAATGTTATTAAAGAAGATGTAAAAACACCTAGTAAGGATAGTGCCATAAAAAATTACTTCTTTTAAACTTACTTTCTAAATTTAATAATTTTTATATATATATATAATAATGATAAAAGATATGTATATAAGGGGAAGAAGGAATGGACGGCGGACGTAAGAATTTGATCCAAAGTAATTTTGGCAAGTGAAATGACTGGGAGAAAGAAACGGCGGACGTAAAGATTTTATCCAAAGTAATTTTGGGAAAATGAAATTACTGGAAAGAAGAAATGTACGGGAGACATGAGAAAGTTGTCCAAAGTAATTTTTTGGCAAGTGGACGTAGGATTACAGGATAAAATTTCAGATTAGTAGGTCTCAGGACCTATGTTTCACCAAGTATAAATACTAGACCTTCAGTTCTTATCTTCTCACACAATCTTAAAAAAATAATTTTGCCAAAGAATAGTGGTGAGCAGTGGTAAAGCAGGAGACGGAAGTTCCCCAAGCCCAAATCTAACTAGAGTGAGTCTTTTCATTGCCTTAGCATGAATTGAAGTAAAATATATATATTGTCTTGTATGCGTACAGGCTGCCACCAGTGAACAGTACTCCCGAACCCCTGCTAAACAGTACCTCTTGAACCCCTGTTAAACCTTGACCCCTCGAACCCCTGCTAAACTTTACCTCTCGAACCCCTACTGAAACTACCTCTCGAACCCCTGCTAAACCTTTACCGCTCGAACCCTTGTTCTCGAACCCCTACTGAAACTACATCTCGAACCCCTATTAAATAGTAACCTCTTGAACCCCTGTTCTCGAACCCCTACTGAACCCCTGCTAAACGATACCTCTCAAACCCCTATTAAACCTTGACCCCTCGAACCCCTGCTAAACAGTACCCCTCGAACCCTTGCTAAATAGTACCCCTCAAACCCCTGCTAAACAGTACCCCTCGAACCCCTGCTAAACCTTTACCTCTCGAACCCCTACTGAAACTACCTCTCGAACCCCTGCTAAACCTTTACCACTCGAACCCCTGTTCTTGAACCCCTACTGAAACTACATCTTGAACCCCCTGTTAAATAGTAACCTCTCGAACCCCTGTCCTCGAACCCCTACTGAACCCCTGCCCTCGAACCCCTGCACTCGAACCCCCGCTAAACAGTACCTCTTGAACCCCTGTCCTCGAACCCCTACTGAACCCCTGCCCCGAACCCCTGCACTCGAACCCCTGCTAAACAGTACCTCTCGAACCCTTGCTAAACCTTTACCTCTCGAACCCCTACTGAAACTACATCTTGAAATATCTGCTACATGATTACCTTTCTGTGATATTGATGCCCCCGACGCGATTGTAGTTCAGTCAAAGTCAGCGGGGAACGATATTGACCGGACCGTCTGATTAGACCGGCTACTCATGGAGTTTCTGGTATGCTAGCATTACCCACTATATTGTACTGATACGAGCTTGTAATTGAACATCTGTTTGGGCATGGTTGATGTGACTGAATACTGAACTGGCTGATGGCCTTCGGGCACTACTGAAAGGTTGTGCCTTGTATGTTAGTCAGAGTTGCCACACAGGCACTTGGCAGCAACTTGGCACTAACCACTCGTATCCTTTTACTACGTGTTAGAACATACGTGGCTATTTGTTATTTGATATTCTATGATCACTAAAAATTTAACTAGGTAAATAATGGCAATGGAACCTCACTAAGCAAGGAGCTTACCTAGTTAAACAACCCTTTTTTCTGGTGAAGAGGAAATGTAAGAGAAAAACCCTTTGATGTCTTTACTTATTTTGAGAAAGAGATCCTGGATGAACTTTAACATGAATTTTGAATCTATAAAAGTTAGGTGAAACTTTCATTTAACATTAGCACTTTCACTGTAATAGTAAGTTAGGATTTGAATGGTCTAAACTGCTTCCGCATATAATCCATCTGTTTGTTACTGTTATCATTTTTGGTAACACGACCAAACCTGACCCGACACTGTATGTTGGGTTTGGGGTGTTACAGATGTGGTCTCAGAGCATTCTCAAACTAAGTAAAGGAAAATTCATACTTACCTTAATAAAAGGTTCTAGAAGAAATTGAATGAACCATGAATAAAGTAAGAAGGGTTAGTTGTGTATAAATTATCGAGCTAACAAGTTTGTTATATCAATAAATGGACAATAATGTAGAGATTGTGAGCAATGCCTTTTAATAAATTATTGAGGTGAAAAGACATTACGGAGCATTCCCAGAGACATTTCTTCCTTGGATAGAAATGATAAACAATCCTCAATGGGTAGAAACTCACGCTTACCCAAATTGGATTGTGCATGCATTAATCATGGAGCGGGCAGAATTGATGGGCAGAATCCTTAGCCTCGAAACCCAAGAACAATTAACAAGAGATGCAATGTGGGAACAATATCTGCGTGCTAACGCAGAAGAAACAAGGAAAAATACGGCAGTCATCGAAAACAATCGACTGAGGAATTGAAGAAGTAGGGAACTTGGACAATGGGATGCAGAGCGACAGGAAGTTTTTCGACAAGTCAACGTAGCCTTGGTAAACACCCAAGAGCTATAGGGAGGTTTGACCGTCTATCGTCGACAACCAACGGAATCACATTGGAGGCATATTAGAGAGACTCGAGGCACGATGAAGCAAGCTATCACCACGTTGCGGGATGATTTAATAGACCAAGCATACCCTGGAGCAGAGCAAGAAGAAGGAGGTGACTCCACCAAGGATTCGAGAGTCGATTAAAAATTGGAAGCCAACTTTTGGGGGGAAAACTTAAAGCTAAGATACTAACAGTTTGCAAGATATGTATTTGAATAAGAAGCGAGTCCTAAATTTTTTACGTCAAAAGATGACGCTAGAGGACTATAAAATTATCGCAAATATCTTATGATAAAGCTATAACTACTGTAAAATTTTAGTGGTGTTATAAAAATATTTTGTGAATTATAATCTTTTGGTTAGAAAAATAAACGAGGATTGGCTCAATCCATGGAACTAACTTTTTAAGTATAGAACAATGGAAAGGGACCAAGGAGAAAGTTCAAACTCACCCGCAGGACAGAATCCCCCAACCGCTGGGATGGAATTTTTCGCAAGTCAAGTTACCAAAATTTTGAGCCGCATAATAGAGAGGGACAATCGATTTCAATCTCTGGTCAGGGATTGAAGTCATAGACCAGAGATGGAGGACGCAGCCTTGGAACAATTCCAGAAGTTTCATCCACCCAGGTTCAACGGCGGCCCGGATGATGAAGTCGCTGAAAATTGGATCGAAACGATTGCTCGAACCTTCCGAGCCTTGGGATATGTGGATGGATGGAAGGTGAATTTTTCTATATTACAATTAAAAGATGCCACACTAGATTGGTGAAACATAATACAAAGGAAGTGGGACATGGAAGAAACTTCCAGAACCTGGGAGAATTTTGAAAGGGAGTTTAAGAAGAAGTTAATTCCACCTCTAGTTATCGAGAGGAAAGAAGCGGAGTTCATAAACTTGAAGCAAGGACTGATGAGTGTAATAGAGTACGAGGAAAATTTTTCCTGTCTCTCTAAATTTGCAGAGAAGATGGTCTCGACTGACGAGGAAGGGAAGAGGAGATTTATCCAAGGGTTAAGGTTGGAATTGAAGGATGCCCTAGCCCCGACCTATCATAACAGTTATGCCGCATCCATCGAATATGCTTGCAGAGTGGAGGAAACCAAAAATTCTTTATGAGCCATGCATCAATCAAGAATAACAAGTGTGAAGTTCCAGTCAGTATACACTCCAGGCCCACATGGAATAAACTTTGAGAAAAACAAAGTCCCTATGAGAAACACATCTCGACCCTCGGCCATGTCGAAGAACTCGAGCATTGTTTCGAGAGGAACAACTCAGGTTTGTTGCACGCACTTTGGAAAGGGAAACCATGATGCGAAGGATTGCTGGAGGAAGGCAAACAAGTGTCTAAGGTGTGGAAGTTCTGAACATAGAATATCAGAATGCCCACTAGCTCCGCCAAGTCACTCATCTCAAACCATAGGGTTTCAGCCGTCAGCCGCCAAACTGGCTCATAAAGGAGGAGTAAGTGGGGGAAATCCAACCAAGTGTGAAAGCTCGTGTTTACACAATGGAAAATAATGAAGTCCCGGATTTGACTGAGGTCATCGAAGGTACCCTTTCTATTTTGGGTAAACTAGCTAAAGTTTTGATAGATCCTGGTGCTTCTCATTCTTTTACCAGTTATACCTTTCTTGAAAATGTGGAAGATAATATAGAGAACGTACCTTATAAGTTAAGTTAGCACTCCCACAAACGATGCTAAAATCCTAACTGGACGAGTATGTAGAAACTGTAGGGTAAACGTGGGGCGTAGGGAATTACCCATAGACCTAATTGTTCTACCCTTAAAGGGCTATAAGGTAATACTTAGAATGGATTGGCTTGCTAAATCACGCCCAGTTAAATTTTCATACGAGGGAAGTTAAGCTGTGTCGACCAGGGGAACCTCCGATTGAAGTGGATGTAGGAAGGAAAAGATTCTCCTCATTAGTAGTTACTGGAGTCAAGGCTTGACGAATGATTTTCAAAGGAGTGACTGGAATATTGGCTTATATCCTAAATAAGCCAGTGGACCAGTTAAAAGGAGAAGATATAAATGTGGTCCAAGACTTCCCTGAGGTATTTCCAGAGGAACTCGTAAGTTTACCTCATGAAAGGGAGACCGAGTTTACCATTGATCTGGTACCTGGGGCCGCATCTATTTCTCGAACCCCTTATCATATCGAACCGTTAGAGCTACAGGAGTTGAAGCTACAACTTGAAGACTTGTTAGCTCGAGGATTCATTCAACCGAGCACCTCTCCCTGGAGAGCCCCGGTATTGTTTGTTAAAAAGAAGGATGGCTCTCTTCGAATGTGTATCGATTATCGAGGCTTAAACAATGTGACGATTAAGAATAAATGTCCCCTTCCCATTATTAAGGAGTTGTTCGATCAACTCCAAGGAGCAGTTGTATTTTCCAAACTGAATTTACGACAAGGGTACTACCAGTTTCAAGTGAAGGGGGAAGACATACCCAAGACTGCTTTCAGAACTTGATATGGTCATTATGAATTCCTAGTAATGCCATTTGGGGTGACCAATGCATGCATCGAGTATTTCGGCCATACTTAGACAAGTTTGTTGTCATCTTCATCGATAACATCCTGGTCTATTCCAAATCTTAGCAGGAGCATGATGGGCATCTAAGGAAAGTATTACAACTGCTTAAGGAGCACAAGTTGTACGCAAAGTTTAGAAAATGTGAATTCTGGCTAAACCAGGTGAACTTTTTGGGGCACGTGATTAACAAGGAAGTAATATCCATGGATCCACCTAAAGTTGAGACAGTTCTAAACTGGAGAGTGCCAAACAATAGTACTGAAGTTTGAAGTTTTCTTGGACTAGCAGGGTTCTATAGGCGTTTTATTAAAGACTTCTCTAAGCTTGCATCCCCTTTATTCTGCTTAACTCAGAAAGGAGTTAAGTATGAATGGAATGAGAAGACTGAATCCAGTTTTCAGGAAATGAAGAAGCGTCTGACCTCTACCCCAATTCTTACCCTACCTGATGGAAAGGATGGATTCATATTGTATGCCGATGCTTCAAGAGAAGGTCTAGGGTGCGTATTGATGCAAAGGGGCCACATGATTGCTTATGTATCCAGGAAGTTGAAACCTTATGAAAAGAATTACCCCACCCATGACCTAGAACTAGTTGTATTGGTGTTTGCGTTAAAGAAATGACGACATTACTTATATGGCGTCACGTTCGAAGTAATGTCAGATCATAAGAACCTGAAGTACCTATTCTCCCAAAAGGACCTGAATATGCGCCAACGTCGGTGGATGGAATTTTTGGGGTAATATGACTGTATGATCAATTATCATCATGGCAAGGCAAATATGGTGGTGGACGCACTAAGGCGAAAAGTGAATTTGGCGCATATCTGGATAAAGGAGATGGAGATGTTATCGCAAGCAGAGAATTGGGAATGCGAGACCAAACCTGACCGACTTGTATTCTTCAATCTAAGGGTACAAGCTGAGTTACCCACAGAGATTAAGAAGGCTCAAGAGTCAGATGAATCATTGGTAAAGAAGAAAAAGCTTGTTGCTGAAGGGAAATTGCCAGATTTTGAAGTAGATAGTGAAGGAGTGCTGACCTGTAAAGGTAGGTTTTGGCTACCCCAGAATTCAACAATCACCCATAGAGTGTTGGAGGAAGCTCACCGATCCAAGTATACGGTGCACCTAGGAGGAACCAAAATGTATCGACACCTGAAACAAATGTACTGTTGGGATAATATGAGGAGGGACATAGCAGAATACATGGCACGTTGTTTGGTGTGCCAACAGGTTAAGGCCAAACATCAGAACCATCAGGGTTGTTACAACCAATGGAAATTCCCGAGTGGAAATGGGACCACATCACGATGGACTTCGTGACAGGACTACCTCAAGCACCGAAGAATTTTGATGCAATATAGGTGGTGGTTGACAGGTTGACCAAGTCGGCTCATTTCCTACCAATCAACGTTAAATACTCCTTGAAAAGACTGACTGTCCCATACATCCGGGAAATCGTAAGATTTCATGGGATGCTGATAACTATCGTGTCCGATAGGGACCCAAGATTCACTTCCCATTTCTGGAGGCAACTGCAAGCCGCATTAGGAACCAAATTGAACTTTAGAAAAAGTGCCCATCCACAGACAGACGGGCAGTCGAAGAGAACAATTCAAACTTTGGAGGACATGCTCTGAAGCTGTGTTATGGATTTTGGGGGAAGTTGGAACGCTCATTTACCTTTGGTAGAATTCCCTTATAACAACAGTTACCATTCGTCCATTGGTATGGCTCCATATGAACTGCTCTATGGTAGAAAGTGCCGAACACCCCTCTTTTGGGATGAAGTGGGAGAGAAAAAAACTTTTCCAATTACTAGTATACCTTGGGTTGAGGAATCCATGGATAAGGTCAAACAGATAAAGCAGCGCTTATAGATGGCTCAAAGTCGACAGAAGATTTACACGGATCATCGCAGGAGGGATTTGGAGTTTGGAGTAGGTGACCAGGTGTTCTTGAATGTAACCCCTCACAAGGGTCTCGTCCGGCATGGAAAGAAAGGAAAACTAAGCCCTAGGTACATTGGCACTTTTGAAATCGTACAACGAGTCAGGCCAGTTGCATATCAACTTAACCTACCTAGCCAGTTGGGGAAATTACATGATGTTTTCCATTTGTCACTTCTGAAGAAATACCACCCTGATCCCGAACACGCGCTAAACCATGAAGACTTAGAAGGGAATGAAAAACTGATGTATGAGGAAAATCCCGTAAAAATATTGGATCGAAAAATCAAGACATTGCGAACCAAGGAGATACCTATGGTTTTGGTATTGTGGAGAAATCATAAGGTCGAAGAAGAAACTTGGGAGTTGGAAGCAGGCATGAGGAGTACTTACCGAGAGTTGTGCACCGGAAATGGGAATTTCGGGGACGAAATTCATTAAGGAAGGGAGATTGTGAAAACCCCAACCGTAGTGGTTGAACCTTGTCTACAAAACTTACAATTTATTGATGTTACTGTATAATAGGAAAATAAAATAATTTATTAAATGTAATTAGAAATACAAAAATCTATGATAATTATGAAAAATAAAAGGTAATAAATGAATCCAATCATTACCGAAGAGTAACAAAATTATTCTGGAGTAAGATCCCCATTGAGAATACTTACATGTAGTGTAATGATAATTACGTCAGCAAAGACTAACATTAGTCTCAACATGTTAGCAGCAAATTGAGAGAAGATATGGTTAGAAGGATATGAGATAGAAGAGGAAATGTGGTTTTGAAATGTTGGATAATTTCATATATATATATATATATATATACTATAAAATCTAGCCGTTCATAACTGATATATTACCGTTGGGAATATAGTCGTTTATAGCCGATATATTACCACTATACATATATTGACTAATTGTAGTTAAATGCTAAGAATTAATGTTATTAAAGAAGATGTAAAAACACCTAGTAAGGATAGTGCCATCAAAAATTACTTCTTTTAAACTTACTTCTAAATTGAATAATTTATATATATATATATATATAATGATAAAAGATATGTATATATATAATAAGTAAATGAATATATCAAAAGGAATTACCAGGAAGAAGACGTATGTTATGATATATATAATAATAGTAATAAATAAGTAAATGACTAAAAGAAATTAAGGGGAAGAAGAATGGACGGCTAATAGCAATAAATAAGTAAATCAGTAGAGGAAATTAAGGGGGAAAGGAATGGACGGTGGACGTAAGAATTTGATCCAAAGTAATTTTGGCAAGTGAAATGACTGGGAGAAAGAAATGGAGGATGTAAAGATTTTATCCAAGGTAATTTTGGGCAAATGAAATTACTGGAAAGAAGAAACGTACGTCGGGCGATAGAAAGTTGTCCAAAGTAATTTTTGGCAAGTGGACGTAGGTTTAGAGGATAAAATTTCAGGTTAGTAGGTGTCAGAACCTATGTTTCACCAAGTATAAATACCAGACCCTTAGTTCTTACCTTCTCACACAATCTTAAAAAAAATTGCCAAAGAATAGTGGTGAGCAGTGGTAAAGCAGGAGACGGAAGTTGCCCAAGCCCAAATCTAACCAGAGTGAGTGTTTTCATTGCCTTAGCATGAATTGAAGTAATATATATATATATATATATATATATATATATATTGTCTTGTACGCGTACCGGCTGCCACCAGTAAACAGTACCCTCGAACCCCTGCTAAACAGTACCTCTCGAACCTCTGTTAAACCTTGACCCCTCGAACCCCTGCTAAACAGTACCCCTTGAACCTCTGCTAAACCTTTACCTCTCGAACCCCTACTGAAACTACCTCTCGAACCCCTGCTAAACCTTTACCTCTCGAACCCCTGTCCTCGAACCCCTACTGAAACTATATATTGAACCCCTTTTAAACAGTAACCTCTCGAACCCCTTCCCTCGAACCCCTACTGAACCCCTGCCCTCAAACCCCTGCTAAACAGTACCTCTCGAACCCCTACTAAACCTTTACCTCTTGAACCCCTGTCCTCGAATCCCTACTGAAACTACATCTCGAACCCCTGTTAAAAAGTAACCTCTTGAACCCCTGTCCTCGAACCCCTACTAAAAATACCTCTCGAACCCCTGCTAAATAGTACCCCTCGAACCCCCTGCTAAACCTTTACCCCTCGAACCCCTGTCCTCCAACCCCTACTGAAACTACATCTTGAACCCCTGTTAAACAATAACCTATTGAACCCCTGTCCTCGAACCCCTACTGAAACTACCTCTCGAACCCCTGCCCTCGAACCCCTACTAAACAGTACCTCTCGAACCCACTGAAAACCTTCACCTCTCGAACCCACTAAAAACCTTCACCTCTCGAACCACTGAAAACTTCACCCCTCGAACCCACTGAAAGACTTCACCACTCGAACCTTACCCCTCGAACCAGTACCACTGGAACCTTACCTCTCGAACCACTTACCACTCGAACCTCACCACTCGAACTGACAATACTTACCACTCGAACCTCACCACTCGAACTAGAAAAAACTTACCACTCAAACCTCACCACTCAAATTGGTAATACTTACCACTCGAACCTCACCACTCGAACTGGTACCACTTAACCCTCAAACCAGTACTACCAAATACCAATTCCACTTGAACCTTCTCCACTTGAATTCTTTACTCGAACCCCTTGTACTCAAACCCAATTACTCGAACCCCTTGTACTCGAACCCAACTACTCAAACCCCTGTACTCGAAATACATACTCGAACCTGTACTCGAACTCCATTATAAAGGGACATGCCTGTTAAACTTAAATTGACAATATATATACTGACTGTTAAACTGAGTGTATATTACTGTGTTTAATTATCATGAAATTGAGTTATAAACTGCTCCGATATTTTTCTATGAATGTCCGGCTTGTACTTTATCTTACCGTGTCAAACTTGAATCATATACTGCTCTGATATGTTATTTGGATGACCGGTTTGTACTTTATCTTACCATGCCAAACTTGAAATATCTGCTACATGATTACCTGCCTGTGATATTGATGCCCCCGACGCGATTGTAGTTCAGTCGAAGTCAGCGGGTAATGGTATTGACCGGACCGTCTGATTAGACCGGTTACTCATGGATTTTTTTGTATGCTAGCATTACCCACTGTACTGTACTGATACAAGCTCATAACTGAACATCTGTTTGGGCGTGGTTGACGAGACTGGATACTGGACTGGCTGATGGCCTTCAGGAATTACTGAAAGGTTGTGCCTTGTATGTTAGTCAGAGTTGCCACACAAGCACTTGGCAGCAACTTGGCACTAACCACCCGTATCCTTTTACTACGTGTTAGGACATACGTGGCTATTTGTTATTTGATATTCTGTGATCACTAAAAATTCAACTGGGTAAATACTGGCAATAGAACCTCACTAAGCAAGGAGCTTACCTAGTTAAACAACCATTTTTCAGGTGAAGAGGAACTGTAAGAGAAAAGCCCTTTGATGTCTTTACTTATTTTGAGAGAGAGATCATGGACGAACTTTAACAGGAATTTTGAATCTGTAATAGTTAGGTGAAACTTTCATTCAACATTAACACTTTCACTATATTAGTAAGTTAGGATTTGAATGGTCTAAATTTCTTCCGCATATAATCCATTTGTTTGTTACTGTTATCATTTTCGTTAACACGACCAAACCCGACCCGATATTGTACGTCGGGTTTGGGGTGTTACACTCAGGATCTTCATTTGTGCCTTCTTGTTGTGGCTTTAGTTGTGGTTGAGGTTGTGCTTGCACAATGGGACTAGCATTTGCTCTCTCAAGATTATACACTAAGACTAGCGTAATAACCTCCATGTCACATTTGAAAACGAGACAAGCCTTATGAAAAGCCTGAGAAAAAAGCACAAATATCTGTACAACTAACAATCAGAAACTTCTAAAACAACAATAAGAACTACAAACTGCTTAAGTTTTATTAAAAATGTCATAAGTTTGAACACAATATTCATTAAATAAGTATCAGAAAAACAAAAAAAATGACAAAAAGAACCTACATTATTGGCAGCTCTATCAATGCCTCATTGGTCATCATACCACTTGGAATGCAATACAAAATCATTCCTAGCTCCTAAGCAACACAATCGGATGCAACAGTATGAGTACAAAGCCCCTCAGACCCAACATTCCCATTACGAACTGCCTCATATTCCTGGCTCCTACTATTCGCTTTCAGCCTACCATCCTTGCTCAAAGGATGGTAGGCATCACTCTTAGCCATTACCCCCTTATCATACCCCATCTTCTCAAGAAAATGAACCTTCTACCACAAAGATTGGTTTGACCAATGCATATATAATGGCAATCTAATAGGGTCAGACTAACCTCTAAAGGGGAAACTATAAATGTATGTCAGCAAAAGTACAAACACACAGCCGCTAACATAAGACACATTTTTGCTACCAGATTTAAAACTAGCAACACCCTCACATAATCGATCAAGCACTAAACTACATCAATCAAGATGCTTAATCATTCCAACATCTTCTAAAGCACCCACAAGCTTCAAATCTACCAAATTTCTCGTAGTCGAGGCCAAGAAAGTGCACATCACATACATAACAAAATATCTTTTAAAACAATCACCACCACTACGAAGTTTTACCAACTCCTTAAAAAGATTAATATGAGAGATATTTTCATATTTATAAGTATCAAACTCAGCCCTCCATCTATCCCTAATGTCAACTTCCTTTGAGACACCCCTCCCATCATTCTTAACCAGACCCAGAGGACACCCCAGAATCCTAGGAATGCAAAAATATCAAACACATCATGAAGGCTAATTATGTACCTGGAGTTGGATATTTCTTGGACACAACCCATAGGATCAAACCCATCAACCAGCCAAGGAACAATTCCGACATGGAGACATGAAATGTCAAACTCAAGAAGCAGACCAAAACTGATATCTTCAACATCAATCTTTTGCTCATGAGTGAGGGCAGAAATTTCAAACTTAAGCTTCGCAAGATAGTTAAGAGTAGAGATTTTTTTAGCAAACCTATAAAAAAATTGAATATGAAAATAGTAAGCATACATAGTTTTAAAAATTACTAATAAATTCATAATACTAATTAATATATGCAAAAAAGGTTTAAATCTAAAACAAAGATCAATTTGTAAACAATAACCAGTCACACATGATATATTTAACTAAGACATCATGAATATTAAAATATGCAACATTTAAACAAACAAATACAGTTTCTAAAACAACATTCAAGACAAACAATTATTGAATAAGAACATTTAGACGGGCATAAATAACAAATACACTATGAATATTAACATATGCAACATTTTAAAAAGACTAAATTTTTTTTTGGTCCCCAACATATGATGCAATTCCATCTTTTAGCCCCCAAGGCCAATGCCACGTTTGTTCAACAACTAACAAATATAAAATAATTTGTTTGGTCTCCAAGGTGGTTTTCAGGTGAATTTGGGGACCAAAAGATGGTATAAGATCATATATTATGGACCATAAAACAATTTAGTCTACTAAAAACCACCTTGGAGACCAAACAAATCCTTTTGAATTTGTTGGGTACTGAAAGGAAGCGGTATTGGTCTCGAGGACCAAAGGATGGTATAAGATCATATATTAGGGACAAAAAAACAATTTAGTCTTTAAAAAATCAAATACAGTTTCTAAAATAACATTCAAGGCAAAATATTTTTGGTTAAGAACATTTAGATAGACATAAATAACAAATACACTATGAATATTAGCATAAGCAACATTTTAACAAAGAAATACAGTTTCTAAAATAACATTCAAGATTTTTTTTGAATAAGAACATTTAGATAGGCATAAATAACAAATACACCATGAATGTTAACATATTCAACATTTAAACAAACAAATATGCTTTCCTTATCAACATGTACGAAAAATAAAACTGAAGACATACAAACTGTGAATAATAAGTAAACACTAAATATTAACAAATGCAATATTTTATGAAACAAATGCAGGTTATAATATATTAAAATAACATTGTAAACAAAAAAAACTTACGTGTTACCCTCCTCATCGAAGCGTCCAACAACCTGCTTCTTCAGACGATTACGCTGTTGTTTGGCAGGTCTTTCCTCAACAACAACCATTTTTCCCGTAGTTAATGCTTCACCAACACTACTACTCGTTTTCCTCTTCACAGTTGATTTTTTTATCAACTTCAACATGTTTCTTCGCCTTCACATTCAATTTGTCACCAGACATTTTCACAACCCCAGCAGATATTTTAACAGCAACTTTCTTTGTCTTCTTCACCAACCCAGTAGGGGACTTTGCGACTACTTCCTTCACCTTCCTCTTCAACTGACCAGTTGGGGACTCACTAACAACTTCTTTCCCCTTCTTGCTCGACTGACCAGCTGCGGACTTCTGCTTCGAACCAGCTGTGAACTTCTGCTTCAAACATGCAGACACTACCTTCATTTTCTTACCAGCTGGGGACATTTCCTTCTATCCTTCAAAAGAGATGACCATAGCTGGTGCAACATTCTCACTCTTATTCCTTTTTAAATCACTCAAATCACCAAAACATTCTTCTACAAACGCATTAACCACATCATCATCTGATGAATCATTCTCCATAAAACCCTCAACAGCCTCAACAACATCGGGAGCATTTTCAACACCAACTGAGCCTACACCTTTAGACCCTTCATCAACAACTCCCACCCCTTTAACACCAGTAGCAACAGTTTCAATCATCACATCCAAAACCTTGTTAACAAATTTCTTTGCTACCTCATCCGCATCAACCAATTAATCCCCACCCTCAACAACTTTAGAACCCCACCAATCTCTAAACCCCCTCCAGCTTTCTTCTCTACACCAGCTACCAAAGAACCAACATTTTCACCAAACAAATCATTATTCAATGTATCCTTATGAACAACTTTAGAGCCCTCACCAAAATCTACACCAGATTCCTTCTCTACACCAGCTACCAATGAATCCCCATCAACAACCTTGGAAACCTCAAAAACCTCTGAACCCTCACCTTCACCACTCTTATCAACACCAGCTGACTCTCTACTAATTCGAAAAACATCATTCAGCAGAGTGTCGTGGTCAAAATCCTGAGTTGATCCACCTTCACCACCCTCCAGCTTCTTCACACTTATTTTCATCCTTTTATTATTTGCCTCCTTAGAAACAGCAAGAACTGGAATATGTGAAGTAACAACATGACCTATTCTGGCAAACCTACGTACCAATGCAGCTACTACACAAAAAATCAAAAACACAAACTGTATAAGCACATATTTAAAAAAGAAGAAGACATAATTACATAAATAAAATACAACATATAAAGGAAATAAAATAACCTCCAGAAGCATAAGACTGCTGAATCTTCTTCAGCTCATCTTGAAGAGAAGGTACATCATTCTTTTTAGATTTCCTAACTAGCACATAACATCTAAACAACATAACACATTTAAATAAGAAATTATATAAGCATATAAGTAAATAAGTAAATAAATGTAATATAATAAAATTACAATCACCTTCTGCTATCTCATGCTCTTCATTTTGAATTATATCTTCACCTCCCTCAGAAACAGCTAAAAAGAATCATATACCACACAGTTAAGAATAACATATACATAACTTTCTAATCATTTAACTAACTTATAATTTATTTTTTTATAAAACTAACAGTCAGTAAGCAACATAATCTGAGACGCACACAATATAACTAACTAATGCACAAAGCATACTAACACATGCGACTTGCAATGAAAAAATGTGTGCATAGTCTGACAGTCAGTAAGCAATATAATCCGAGACACACAATATAACTAACTAATGCATAAAGTATACTAACATATGAAACTTGTAATGAAAAAATGCATGCATAGTCTGACGGTTAGTAAGCAACATAATCTGAGACACACACAGTACAACTAACTAATGCATAGAGTATACTAACATATGCAACTTGTAATGAAAAAAATGCATGCATAGTCTGACAGTGAGTAGCAACATAATCTGAGACACACACAGTATAACAAACTAATGCATAGAGTATACTAACATATGCAACTTGTAATGAAAAAAATGCATGCATAGTCTGGCAGTCAGTAAGCAACATAATCTGAGACACGCATAGTATAACTAACTAATGCATACTCCGTAGATTATACTAACATGTGCAACTTGTAATGGAAAAAAATGCATGCTATCAAATCAAAAGAATAACAATCAGTAGCTAACAATCAGTATAAATAAAAAATACAGTAACTAACTAATACATATGTTATACTAACAGATGCAACTTCTAAGACAAGACATGCATATTATAACAATCAGTAACTATCATACAGTAAAAAAATAAATAAAGTAACTAACTAATACATATGTTATACTAACATATGCAACTTCTAAGACAACAAATGCACATTATAACAACCAGTAACTACCATACAGTAAAAAAAATAGAGCAATTAATTAATACATATGTTATACTAACACAAGCAACTTCTAAAACAATCAAATGCATGTTGTAAGGAATACTCAAAACATGCAGACCTGACTTACAAATAAAATAAAAAAACTCTAAAACAGTTAACAGCAACAAGAATGAAAAAACACACATACACACACAACAAGAAATAAAACGCGCGAAACTCCAAATATTCAAAAAAAAAAAAAAAGGACCAGGAGAAGTAGAAGGCTGAGTCAACTTCTTCGGTTTAGGAGAAACCTCTTTCTTTCCCTTGGTGATATCAGCACTTGCTTTAGGAAGAAGGCCTCCAGCTTTACCTTGCGCCCTACCCACCCATAGACTAAAGCAAATAAGCGAAAAATACGTTAAATCATAACGACGAACAATTATCAAACACTAAAATAAAAAGGGCAAACTAACCAATATTGCTAAAAAAAACTACTCATGAAGACGAGAAAACTAAAGTCGAAATCAGAGGGGAAATTGAACGGCGAAGACAATGCGGAGAACGACGAAGAAATTGAAGATGAATCGGCAAATTGTTTTTGCAGAGAAGCAATGAAAAAGTGCGTAGGACAAAGAAAAAGTGTGAGAGAGAAACTGGGTGAGGAAGAAGCGTGGGAGAATGAACAGTTCCAAAAAAAAAACTGTTTGAAAAAATCGTGGAAAAAAGGGAAAAATTATAATTTATAATAACTACCCAATTTCTAATTAATTATAATCTGAACTTTATTTTGCAAATTAATCTCTGGCCTACCCATAAGCTTATGGACATGCCACCTTTTCGAATACTTTCTCATATATTTATACTCCCTCCGTCCTAGTCATTTCTGCACAGAATCTTTTCACGGTCTCCAATAAACATACATGTAAATATGTATAGTTACAGACAAAAACGGCATAAAAAATAGATATTTAGAAACTACATTTACGATGAATCTATCCATATCTCATACGATAAAATTATTGTTCATATACCTATTCAAATACGTGATCAAAATTTGACATTTTTTACCAAAAAAAGATTGTGTACATAATAGGGCAAAGTCTTGGGAAAGACGGTCTTTCCATAAGCTTATGGAAAGACGGGGTTTAATTCGAATAATAAAAGGTAAAAGGTCTTAGTTGCAACATTAAAAATTTAGTATGCAACATGTAGAAGTTATAAAATTTATAACCCGATTCATGCAACCCGAAAATTTTATCTTAATTTCTTCTAATTTACACTTTAAACCTTGGTCTTTCCATGACTTATGGAAAGACCGTCTTTCAAGAGACGCACTCACATAATAGACTGGAATAGAGTAAAATTTCAGAAATTAATTTTATTCCTTATTTTTATTTTTCTCTCCCCAAACTACAGCGGTTTCTTCTTTTCTCCTCACCAGAAACTGCCAATTTTGCCGGTAACCGACGCCGGAAACGCCAGATCTACGCCGCGCCGTTCAGCTGCTCGCCGGAAGCTCGACGATACAGAATCAGGTGATGAAGCTCTACTCTGATACGGACTTCGCCTGATTCAGCAAGCAGATCGTCGCCTGATACAAACTTGCGTAATGAAGTTCGACGTCGATGCCTCGACGCTGACGCGAGGAAGCTCGCGTGATGAAGCTCAAGTGTCTAATCTCCTCACCAGGAGAGTGTACCGCGACGCCGACAAGATGTTTGATCTCTAAGAGGTCTGACCGGAGTTCGGCTGCGCAGCAATTAGATCCAGATCCATATGTCTCCTCTCATTTAGGCGACAGCTCCTGTCAGTACTCCTCATCTCTCTTCTCTATTCACTGAATTAAATCTGATGAGAAACAAAACTGCAGAGTATTAATAGAGATAAAAGGAAACTGATGTTCCTTTGATATTAATGTTGATGGAGTTTCAGTTGATGTTCACGATTTCTGTGCTTTTAGATGTGTAGATGCTTCCGGCTCGGCGTCTTGCTATTTTCAGAGCTCCTAGCCTGAATTTTAGTTAGTACTGTTCCAACCATTTCTAGGTCCATGATTACTGTGCTAGTATCACGGGATGCGGTTTGATGCCATGATGAAATGATGCTTAGAAACTTTGTGCATTGTTTAAAAGTAGATTGCATTTGGTCAACGGTCAAAATAATTTGTCAATGGCATTGCCCTAGCTATCTGCGTTCGGCGGGGAAAGACAACAGAGGAGTTGGCAAGTTCCGTCTTGTTCTTTAAAGAAAAGTTGTCGGTAAAACCTTAGGTTATAGTCATTGAAACGATTGCAATTATTTTATCTCCGTTGGATTCACATTTAATATGTTGTTCAAGTCCTTTGAGAAGTTCATGCAAGTGGTGGTGATCCTGCCATTAATGGGCAAGAGATACTCGGAAAGGGATGGTGAGGTGGTGTGGTTTTTGTTTTGCTAGTTGGAGTTTTGATTATTTTGCTGGTATATCGTTTTGAAGATAATATCAACTATAACAAGGTTTAGGGTTTATTGTGATTTTGTGAATTGTAATTTGCTCGTGTAACTACAATTGATTGTGTTATAACTGTTTATGTTAAGTTTTCTATCAATGAAGTAATTTTTATTTATTTTAGTCATTTTTATAGAGGAACACAAAGTGGAGCACTATTTTTTTAACAATTATTTTAAATGACAAATTTGTATAGCACCTTTTAAAAATAATTGCAATATGTAAAACTATTTTTTAAAAAAAATGTTGCAACATCTAACAACTATTTTTTTTACAAAAAAAATTGTAGCAACTATTTTTTTAAAACAGCTGCAATATTTAGCAGCTATTTTTTAAAAATAGTTTCCACGTTATGTATAGAAGTTGTTAATACAGTAGCAGCTACATTAACGTTTCACCGGCCAATTAGGCACCCAAGTTGGCAAATAAAAAAATAGCTGCTACATGGGGGAAAAAATAGATGCTACGCAAAACAGCATACCACTGCAAAAAAATAAATAGCTGATTTGTGTAAAAGCAGTTACTTAATAGCTGCTACGTTAAATTAATGTTTCACCAACCATTTAGGCACCCAAGTTGAAAAATAAAAAAAATAGCTGCTGCGGGGCCAAAAAAATAGCTTCTAAAGAGGGGGATTTTTCAGTAGTGGTTTTAGGTGATAAGAGTTGATATTTGTAGTATCTTTTTTCTTATGTTTGATGTTTTTCAGTTTCCGACAGAGGTTTAGGTTATAAGAGTTGATGTTTGTAGTGTCTTTTCTCTAATATTGATATTTTTCATTTTCTGGATGAGATTTAGATGTTAGGAATGTTTGTAGCTTTTGGGTGATATAGGTTGATATTTGTAGTTTTATAATATAAAAAAAATGTTGATGTTTTATGATTTTGAGAGTGAAGAATTTATACTCTTGATGTACCGTAGTTTTTTTATTGATTTTTTAAGTTTTTTTTCTCATGTTGATGTTTTTCATTTTTCGGGTGAGTTTTAGTTGATGTGAGTCGATGTTTTGTAGTTTTTTTGGGTTATATGAGTTGGTATTTTTACCTTTCTTTTTCCTCTCATGTTGAGGTTTTTTATTTTCTAAGTGAGTTTTAGGTAAAAGGAGTTGATGTTTGTAGCTTTTTTGATAATATGGTTAATGCTTTGTAGTGTTTTTCCCCCTTATTTTGACATTTTTTTATTTTCCGGGTGAAGTTTAGGTGATAGGAATTGATGTTTTTAGCTTTTGGGTGATATAGGTTGATGTTTGTAGTTTTTTTTAAAAATGATAATTTAACCTTTATTGATGTTTTTATGATTTTTAGTTTATGATGTTTATGATTTTCTGTTGATATTTTGTTAGTTGTAGTCGATAATTTTTCAATTTTATGTCGATTTTTATTTAATTATTTATATATTTTTTGTATCAATTTTTTAGTTAATGTATTATGATTTTCTGTTGATGTTTCGCTAGTTGTAACTAATGTTTGTAATTTTCAGTTCGATGATCATATTGATTTTTTTGAAATTTTTTTGCAGCGGGAAAATGTGGGGACAAATTGGATAAAAAAGTCACTGAAAAAAATATGTCCCTGTAAAATTATTAGAGATGAGTCCATGAAACTAGAATAAGCATAAAATTTAGGGTGCCATCTCAATAGTTAAACGGTTATACATAATCAAACATTAAATTAAAAAATCTTGGTAAACCACCTTCTTCAAAAAATAATTTGGGGCAGAGCTGCAAAAAAAAAAAAGGAAAGGGGTCAAACACAAAAACAATAAGAAGATTCTTTTCGGCTGCCCAACTCAACAATCAACATGAATTCTGGTGATTCCATTCAAATTAAACCTGGACCTCGATGATTATGTAATTATGTTCTAGGTTCCGGAAGTGAGTGTGATGGCAGCGATCAATGCTTTAAGTGACTTATGTCTTTCGGTTTAACTAATACACCTAGTAATTTTATTTGATTCAATTTGTTGTGGTTTATTTTGATGATATATTATTTATTCTAAATTCATTAATGAGCATATTGAGCATATTATGATGGTTCTTGTTGAACTCTATGAGTCTAGATTGTATGCGAATATCAAGAAGTGCACTTTTTACGCTTTGAAAGTGGTGTTTCTCGGACTTGATGGAATCAACATAGAGGCAATCAAGAGTTGGCTGACCCCTACCAATGCCAATCAAGTGAGATATTTTCATGGTTTAGCTAATGTTTATAGAAGGTTGGTGCTTGATTTTTCATCTATTGCTATACATTTAAAGGAGCTAGTTAAAAAGGATGAGAAATATGTATGGGGTGAAAGCCAAGAGAATGCATTTGATGAATTGAAAGTACGATTATTTAATGCTCATATTCTTGATTTACCTGATTTTAATGGTACTTTCGAAATTCACTATGATGCTCCTGGTGTTGGAATATGTGCTATTTTAATGCAAGAGAAACGACCTATAACTTACTTCAGTGAAAAGTTAAAGTGCGGTGCTCTTAATTATCCAGTTTATGAAAATATATTCTATGCTATTGTGAGAGCTTTAGAGACATGGAAACATTATTTATTTCTTAAAGTATTTGTCATTCATAGTGATCATGAATCTTTGAAATACTTGAAAAGTCAGATGAAGTTGAACAACCATCATGCTAAATAGTCTAGTTTTATTGAGTCTTTCCCTTATGTATTGCGATATAAGAAGGGTAAACAAAATTTTGTTGCCGATGCTTTGAATCATAGGCATGTTTTACTTACACGATTACAGTATCATACTAGGGCATTCATGAAAGAATTATACGCCACTGATTCTGATTTTTCATTTGTTTATTCTGGATGCGAGAATGGTGCTTATGATAAATTTTTTCGACATGGTGAGTCTTGTTTCGAGATAATAGGCTTTGTGTTCCTCAATGTTCTATGAGAGAAATACTTGTTAGGGAAGCACATTCAGGTGGTCTTATGGGACATTTTGGTGCACTTAAAACTTATAATTTGTTGTGAGAACACTTATATTGGCCGAATAAGGCATTTTCTGTTGACAGGGTTTGTAGGAATTGTATTGATTGCTAGAAGGCTGAGTAAAAAACTAAGCCTCATTGACTTTATACTCCAATACATGTTCCTACACATCCTTGGGTTGATATCTCCATGGATTTTGTCCTAGGTTTACCACGATTTCAATCATGTAACAAATCTATCTTTGTTGTGGTTGATAGATATTCGAAAATGGCACATTTTATTCCTTGTAGGAAAATAGTCCGGCTACATGGTATCCCTGCGAGCAGAGTATCTGATCGTGATGTTAAGTTCTTATCCTACTTTTCGAACACACTATGGCGAAAATTAGGGACGAAATTGTTGTTTTCTACAGCTAGTGATTCTCAAACTGATGGACAAACAGAGGTCTTGACACTCTTATTCGTGCCTTGGTACAAAAGAATTTGAAGAATTGGGGAGCGTTCATTCTAATAGTGGAGTTTGCTTATAATCGCACCATTCATTCTACTACTTCTTTATCTCCATTTGAAATTTTTTATGGTTTCCTACCTATTACACCTCGTGATCTAATTTCTTTGAATTTTAAACATGTTAGGAACCATGATGGAGAAAAGAAGGCTGATTTTGTGAATCAATTAAATGAGAAGGTGCACTTAAGGATTGAACGAACAAGTGCTCAGAATGCTCAGAATGCAAACCAAGGCTGGAAATTGATGAGGTTCGAAAAAGGAGATTGGGTCTGGTTGCATTTGTGCAAGGAAAGGTTTCCAAATGCTCAAAAATCTAAGTTAAGTCTGTGTGGTAATGGTCCTTTTGAAGTGCTGGAACGTGTGAATGACAATGCTTAGACTAAGTGCAATGGTAGAAATCGCTATCGGTTTCTTACAATTATATATATATTATTTTTCTCATTCTCTCTTTTCCAATTCACTCAAAGAAACCGCTTTAGAAACCACTCATTTTCTTCTCTACAATGGTAAGAAACTATTTTTTTACTATTCATGTACCCCACTTGATTTTCTCTATCCTACTCATTAATTTTACTATTAACATTTAATCTAATAAATTTGTCCACCCAAAATAAGTTGAATGTAAAATTTAATAATACATTATAATTTTTTAAATTGAATTTCATTTTTTTCCAATAATTATTCCATATTTTTTCAATAATTTTCTCAAAAATCTTTCCAGACATTAAAAAAAATCTTACATTATTTTACTTGTTTTTAAATTAAATTTTAACAATAAAAAATTCAGATTTTTTTAAAATATTAGTAAACAAAGGCAGGGACACGTGGCCCAATCAGGGTTTGTCACGTGTTCCTCCTATATTGCCAGCATCTGTATGCGGGACACGTGGGCCAATGCATGGCTTATACGTGTCCTGATTGGGGACAAAAAAATTGGGCCGCTTCCAACGGTCCTTTGCCCATGTGCTCAGATGCTCACACTGGATTTTTAACCGGTTGCCCAGTAAGGAACCATGGGGCGGTTTCTTGTTAAGAACCCGCCCTAGAAACCACCACTATAGGCATTTTTGTTTTCTAGAGCGGTTTTTTAAACTTAAGAAACCATCATTGCACTCGCTCTTACAAAATTGATTTTTCTTAGTGACTATGGTGTTAGTACTACGTCCAATGTTGTTGATTTATCTCCATTCACCTTTGAAGGTGATTCAGTTTCGAGGGCAAAACTTTTCGACCTTGGAGGGAATGGTGCAAATGTCAAGACTACGACCACCATAGATGACGACATGCCAAAGCTTGATCATACATTCAAAGGATATGTTTGGGATCCTCTAAGTGACATGGAAGATCCTATGACTAGGGCAAGAGCGAAGCTTAGAGATGCAGCTTTGAATGCTTTGATTGATCAACTTCATGATGAAGAATTGAAGAATAAATCAAGATCGACAATGTCTTGGATTAATTGTTCAAGAGTGTAGAGGAAGTGAAGACACCATGAAGAACATTATACTCTTTTTCCCACTGAATTTTTTAATAAGTTAGTGTGATCATTGTAAACTATTGTAAACTAATTTCATTTTCGATTTTAGATAGTAAACTAGGCCATGTGGGCTTTGAAGAGTTTATTTTCGAAAATCAATCCATTAGGGTTTAGAATATTCAGTTTTGTTCTGATTAGAATTAGATTTGGTAAGATTAGATAAGGCAATATTCATTCAAGATTTATCTTGAAGAATTTCGGCCATATAGTCATTTATTTTAGGTATTCTAGTTAGATATGGTTTTAAATAGTTTCAGATGCCATAAGTCTTTTCAATTTCTTTTTCCGATTAGGGTTTTGGCCAACTTTAACCCTATAAATAGAGGAGGCTTTGGTTTTGGCCAATTTTAATCCTATAAATAGAGGAGGCTTTGGCCAATATTTTCACCATTCTTACCAATCATATAATCATATTTTTGAGTTCATACTCTTTGCTTGCGAGCATTTTCATTGTTGGTTAATCATACGGGTTAATTAAGTATCAATACCCTTTATTTGTCACTACTGCTGGCACCCCCCCTATGGCATTGGTATTTAGGTACATAGGCACGGGTATTTTGGGGCCCTAGGCTACCGGTGCCTAAGTATAGTGGTGGTGAAACGTAGTTACAAAGGCACCGGTATAAAAAAACCGATGCAAAATAATGTCACTGGGCATCAGTTTTAAACACTAGTGCCAACAGTAAAAATGCGGTGCTGATTAATGAAACTCCCTCCGTCCCACCATTAATTGCTTAATTGCTTTTTGAGGAGTCCAACTTTTTAAACTTTGACCGTAAATATCTATAGTTGCCTATAATAATGCCGCATAAAAATTGATACTTGAAAAATAGATGTTAAGATGAATCTAACAATATCTCACATGATATTTTTATTATATATAGATTAATTTATATTTACGGTCAAAGTTGGACTCCTCAAAAAGAAATTAAGCAATTAATGGTGGGACGGAGGGAGTATACGTTGCCAATTTTTAATAGTGGTTCCAATAATAATGTGGTGGTGCTAACTACTAATATACATAACCGGTTTGTAATATCGGTGCTATTAATAATGTAGTGGTTTTTATACCACACAATCAGCACTGGTTGAATGCAACCATTGCTGAAAAATGGATACCAGCACTGGTTCAGTCTTACCGATGCCGACTGTTATATGTTATGTGGTGCCAATATTAATAGAACCGGTTCTTTTTAGGACCGGTGATTAGCTTTTAATTCCAGCACATGTATAATTGTCGGTGCTTATTTGTAGTATGTTATTAATTTTATAGTACCGATATATAATTTGGAAAATCGATGCTGGTTTTAATTTTCATTTGCAATGCCCTATTTTAATTTTTTCCCTTGCCCATTTGAATCGAAACTCTGCCAAATATGATAGATGAAACCCAAATCAGCCAGCCAACAAGATAGAATCAACTAACTAGATTAATACTAATAAAGAAGAAATAAATGAAATATAAACTAAAATTGTCTAAGAAAACATAAATCATCCAAAAAGCGAAGTACTGAAAAAATTTAAAATATATCTGCCATCCATTTTCTACAATTTCCTATACTTGTTGAGATCCATAGAAGTCTTGCAAATGTTTTAAATAGTTGTCCACCCATACTTGCTGCTATCTCCTTGGCATTGTATGCTCCTTGTTTTGATGGAAATAGTTGTTGCGTTCAAAACAACCCGGTGATTAATTACGTGAATGTATTAACTACGTAATAATTAAAAATGTTTAATTTGTAATATTTCGACCAACCTCGAGAATATCTGTATAGTCTTCAGTACAAGCTCTTCCACGTAGAGAAAGACGTAGTATCCGCATTCTCAACCACTCATTTGACTTCAATACTGCAAATGAAAAAATTGAGTTAAACGTAATTGTATCAAATAATGGTGGAAATGAAGGGACTCTTGGATTGAATTACTTACATCGTTGTTTGTTATTTTCCATATGCAATCTGGAGGCGGTTCCATCTCCGTCTTCCTTTGATATTCGCATGCAATCCTGATAATCATGATCAACTTGTAATGGTTAGGTTATTTACAATTGTAGACGTTGAAATTAGTATGAAGAAATCAATGAAAGTACTTGGAAATGATCTTGTTTTCATTGATGTTTTTTGGTTTGATTCCTCCAGTTAGATAGTCAAGGGTAAAAACTTCCTCCGTAGGATGGATGAGTATTAAGTACCAATAATTGCTGTGTTGAAAAAAAAACACATGATTGAATTAGTCCACGGTGTATAATTTTCCATAATTGAGTGAAATTGAATAGTGCCACTTACATTTTAATGCATGAAACCACATAAATCACACCATCAACATTCAACATGGTTTCCAGGATAGCTTTAGCTCGACCCTCGACTTCTGCATCCTTGATTTCCGTGGCATAGCCTCCCGTACAGGATGGAACAGACTGAATGCGGCCACTGTTGATTTCATAGACTTGGTCCCAGAGGCTCCTTGAAAATAACATTAGTTAATATTTAGAAAATTTTACTGTGTAAATAAAAACACTTAATGTGAAAAAGTAAACCCTACCCCCATCCAAACATCAATCATGGAATTCAATAGCCAAGCTATTCCTCTTTCGTTGCCAAATTTGTTCCTGAACTCCACCAAGAAATAGATGAAAAATGCAACACTATGTTTTTTCCCAAAAGTACTTGGTCGATACTCCGGAAACAAAACCACACTTTCCCGACTTGTGCATGCTCTTCACCAGCTCATTGCAGTATTTGATGTAATTCACCTTGTTGGGATATGTTTTGAGTTGGCGCTTGTTGATAATTTGAAATTATGTAATGGCAACAAAATTAGGGAAATCAAAAAATAATGAAGTATCGTATAAAATAATTATTCTTTCGAGAATTACCAGTTTTAGAAGCCTATGTTTCATTGCTTCTTCCTTCGAGGACCGGTAGGATGTGTTTAATCCAGATTGCTTAGGGGTTTGTAGCTGCATAGAAAAGTTAATGAATTAGAATGATTACTTATAAAAAAATGTGAAAATTAAAAGTTTTAGTATTTGGTAGATTTTATTACCTCATCTTCGCTGACATTGAGGAAATATATATCATCAGTCAGGGGATCATCGCCTTCAATGTCCTCAGTCTGCGTATCATCTCCGAATGTGACCAAAGTCATCTGCCAATTGACCACACTCCCCAAAGCGTCTCCCATGTCATTGAAATGGTGGTTGGTAGATGGCAACCCATCCCTAAGATGGTATACCAGCTCGCACACACGGATGTGAGCCACTAGACCATGTGACTTCTCGGCATGCATAGATTTTTGGAGCCATGCTTTAGCAACCCTCTGCCGCTATCCCCGAAGGCCCTTGATATACAAGGTCACCAACTTATTATCCTATTACAAATAGTGATAATTAGTTAGTCTATAATAGGTTAAGCATGGATAATTAGATAAGATGAAATAGTTTATGAGAACTGTAATGCATATTTACCTCTTCATCCTTTTCTCCATCGCTAGGGGAATCTTGGCCAGAGCCATTGAGACCGGTGGATACACCTCCAAACATTGCATTCTCAATGAAGCTCTTTGGGTCCGCAAGGCCTTTAGGAATATTTGCTCCCCTGCGGAATTTATGCCATTGACCAACTACTCGAGGTACCAGACCATCGCCTTGACCACCGGTTGTTGACCAGAAGTTTTCTTTGTCTCATTCTTCTACAACGAGGAGTTGCTACTGCACTTGTTTCTTGCTATGCCTGGGATAGCAGTGATGCTGGTAGTCGAGATTGGGTACCTCTGTAGAGACCCGGGTGATCCCTTTTTCCGGTGGCTCTGATTAATATGCCCTCACACGCACCCAACTATAGGGTTCCCTTCTCCTTTTCCTCGTTCGTCCTCAACTGTGGCAGATAATATTGTGTTATAAGTGAAAAATATTATGTTACTTAATTAAGAGCATATAAACAATTTGGATACTTACGACATCTTCCGCTATGGCCCTGACTTCTAGGGTTGCATATTCCTTCTTTTTTCCCTTGTTTGACTCCAAGTAGACCTTGGATCTGTCAAGCTTGAAATATTTTGAACATATCACCTCCTGAATCTCTTCTTCCGTGTATCCTTGGTCTTTTAACTTCTTCCTCTCCTTTTCCTTAAGTTGCTTTATCAGCTTCTCCATTGTGGCATTATTCCCCCTCAGGTCGGTGTGGTGTGTGCACTCTTTTCCTTAGAATGTTTGCTATTCTTCTTTCTTTTTTCTGCAAATTTGGGAAAAAGTTAGTTATTAATACAATGAATTAGTTTCACCATATTTAAATATTATTTATTATGTCATTTATAAAGATTACTTACCATCATATCCTTCATCCTTCTGTGGTCCTCGAACTTCTTTGACTCTTCCTCATCCATCCACCGGTACTTTTCCCACGGCTTGTACTTTTCCCACTGGGCAGCAACCATATGTACTTGTTCACCACCTTGGATTTCCAGTTACGATGTACATCGCCTGCCTTGCTGGTCACTGTCTTCCTTAACTTACTCCACTGCTCCTCAGTCAATTTCGTTTCCATCGTGAAACTTGTCTGCAATGTTATGGAAAAAATATTTAGGTTAGGAGCATGATTATATAGTAGAACAGTAAAAATTAGGCTATTATGAATTAAGTATTATGAAATAGTTTCATACCTTAGTGTCTCTCTAAGCTTCCTCCTTCACATTCTTGGGGACTCAAACCAGTGTACCCAAATACACAGTCTTGTGACCATTCTTCACCCGTTGGTAATCTATGAACTCTTCACACACGGGACACACCTTGTTCCCCTTCACCACATAACGCAAAAGGTTTTCGTATGTGGTAAAATCATTTATGGTACAAAAAAGTATTGCCTTTAAATTGAACTTTAATCCCCTAAAACCATCAAACACTTCAACACCGTTGGACCATAGAACCTTCAAATATTCTATCAAAGGTGCTAGATACGTATCGATGTCATATCCGGGCTGTTTTGGCCTAGAAATCAACAAAGGCATCAAAACATATTTCCTCTTCATACACAAATATGCTTGAAGGTTGTATATTCCCAGCATTACCAGCTATGAACTGAGCCTAGAGGACATGTTGCCAAATGGGTTCATTCCATCAGTACACAAAGACATCCTCAAGTTCCTCAGCTCACTTGCAAAGTCCGGATACCTCTTGTCAAATATCTTCCATTAACCAGCATCAGCTGGATGACGGATCACATTGTCCTTAACAGAACCCCTTCCCATGTACAATGCCATGTTCTTTGCATCGTTCGCATTCTTGAACGACCTCTTCAACCTCGGAATAATTGGAAGATACCACTTGCATTTCGCAGGAACTCGTTTCCTTAACTTTATGACAACATCTCCATCGACAACTGCATTTCTCCTTTTCTTGTAACATGGCACGTGACATACGAGGAATGCCACCTCCGTCAATAAGTCACCCATGTACAAAACACAATCATTGGGACAAAAATGCATTTTTTCATACTCCAATCCCATCGGACATAGTATCCTCTTCGCTTCATAAAGGTTGTCTGGTATCCTGTTACTGGCGAGAAACTTCTCATTCAGGAACTTTAGCAAATTGTCCATGCTAGTGTAGCTCCATACACCAAGGCCTTTCAAATTAAACAATTCCATCAAACATGGCATCACTGTATCCCTCTTGTTGCAACCGAGATACAACAGTCTGTCCTTCTCACCTAAGAAATTTGAAAATACCTCCGGCCTCCCCCTAAATTCATTGACAATCTCCTCACACATGTCATCTAAATTTAAGTCTCCAAAACACTCTCCTCCACTACTTACAACCACTTTTGGTGGTACCTTCTCACCATGAAACATCCAAATCAAATAATCTTTTTCAAACCCTCTCCTAACCAAGTGAAGTTTCATGATGTCTCTATCACGACTACAATTATAATTATTGCAATCAAGACAAGGATATAACACTCGCTTATCACTACCAAAAGCATGCTCTAAAAAATCCTCCATGAAATCGACATATTCTTTGCTCAGCCAATTAGCATTGCAATACACATGCTTACGCCTCTCTATTGTATGTTCCATCTCTACAAATTAACAAATGTAGGACAATTATAGTTCCACACAGTGACCATGGCTACGCAAGATTCTAAACATTCAAAATCAATTAGGAAAATATTACGTACAACTCGCATCACAACATTCAAAACTTCCCCAACATTATCACATTCCTAAGCAAGGTATTAATCACATCAATAAATCTAGAAAACAATCACATTTCTTCAATGAATGCAATTATTATGAACATTATCAAACACACAAAATATATGCATTCAAACCATTTGTAACATATAAGATCATTAGTGGCATGCCAAACAATTAAAAACCTAACCTTTATGGGTCTTCATTTAAACATTTAATGTCAAAACCCTCACAAAAAAACCATAAACGACCTTTTCTCCCCAAAATCCCACTTTTTAGTCGCCATTGAATAGTGGTAGGTGAGCATTAAATGCTCTTCTAGCACCGGCTTTCTGGGTACCATCCGGTGCTAGAAAATCTCCCCGCAAAAATGACTATTTCTCCACATTCTGCACCGATTTGGTCATTTTTGAATTTTGGTGCTAATATTATAAGAATTATCTCCCACTTCACATATGGGCCCACACTACGGGCACAGGTAATATAAATTCTGGTGCTATAATTTCTCAGAGGCACCAGAAAACTGGTTTCATACCGGTGCTACAATTTTCCCTTCATTTTTTATGCGCCAAAGACACTATTTCACACATGGAAACCATTTCTGGCATATGCCCCTTGCACGTTCATCATAGTAACCGCTGCTAGCTCCCCTGTATGGCACCGGTTTTGGGCACCGGTCTTACATATCGGGTGCTGATACACTCTACCAGCACCGGTTTTGTGGAATCAGGTAAGAAAATTGGTGCTTTTCATAATACCAGCACCGGTGTTTACTGCCCTCAAGAAAGGTAGTTGTGATCAGTTTTGTGCGACCCAGTTAGGGTTTGCAAATCCCTTAATTTGGTCAAAGATTTAAATTTCGGAATCCAGAGTCTTCACAAGGAAATTCATATCAAGTGGCATGCACCAATTTTTGAGGGTACAAGCCAAAACGACTTTTTAGGTGCCTGGTGTATAGGTGGGAGCTCTTGCATAAGCTTAGGCTTTTCCCCAAAACTATCAACACTCAAAAAGAATAACTTTCAATTCCCCACAGATATTTTCCACCACAAGATTCCCCGCAAACGATGCCACAGATGCAAAGACCTCTTTTGAATAATGATAATGCCCTGAATTAACTTATGGTGAAGGAGGTTCGACGCTTAAGTCAATATAGTTGAGTTGGTCCATACTTACTCGGGTACCTGCAAATGTCCCTAAGTTGGTCTTAGGGAAGGAGGTCTGATGCTCAAGTCAATATAGCTTTGCCATATATTTATTTCTACAATAGTTCTCACTTCCATTTTCTCCGTGTTTCTTCTCTTTATTTATAACTCTTCAATGGTATGATCATGGTCCAATTATCACGTTCCCATTTTTGGATCGTAGTCTGGTTATGAGGTGTTGTAGCAAATGGTGTTTTCCGCAGTTTACCAGTTATTAGTGTTTATTATGTTTATGTCTTTGTAGACTAGGTGAACTGCCTTAGTTTTGCGAAATGGGCTGAATAAATGATAGGTATACCAAAATGTATAAAAACAGTATGGTGAAATACATCCATAATGAGAACATCCTTCAACTGTCAATTAGATCCTAAAATTTGTGCTTAATTTATTGATGCAATCACAAATTTTATGACCAATTACATATTCTATCAGGAATACAAAACACCTCTAACGTTCAACTGTTCTTCAAAAGCCTCTTCTTCTTCAATTTTCTTTTCCCCATCTCCCTATGGTAATGGGTTATAAGGAAATAGTTTTCTTCGAATTGATATTATTTTAATGTATATGTTATTGAATAAGTATGGATTTGTCTCCATACATTAGTATTATTCTTCGACCTGATAGATTAGATTGTTGTGTTCATGATATGATCACCCAATTTTTCATGTCGATGTATTTTTTTCGATCCAATTTTACAGATCATGAGTTTCTCTAGGAGGAGTCCTGTTCTCGATATATGTTTTTCAAGGTATTTTCAGTTTGGACAATATAGATCGTGTTTTGGATAAAGTAATGTTATAGTTGTTGAAGATCCATGTTTGACCTAGGGATATTGATGTGTGATACGTGCCTCTCTTCCAAGTGATCATGAATAACAAGTTAATATCCCCCAATGGCAGTGTTACATATTTAGTGGATCTCTACATTGTAATCGTACAGATGGTTAGTCTGGTTGACGTGTAATTTAAATATCCTTGCAATAGATTAGTTATTGCTAAAGGCTAATTTGGTTGGATGTCAGTTCCATTTATTGTAATCGCCATTAGAAGTTTTTCCCAACATCTATGAATGATTTGATTTTAGAAAAAATTACATATTCAATCATACTTTATTAATGTTTTCTCTTTGCAAGAGCACCATAATGTGAATGTGAAGAAAAAAACATAACGGGATGAATCGGGACTCAAGGTGAAAAAATTCTTCATCTCTACTTTTGGAAGCTCAAGATGGATGGATTCAAACCTTCACCATAAGGATAACATTAGGGTCGTGGCGACGACCTGAAGTATACAGAGCTTCAAGGGAGGCAACCCAAGTTTTAAATTGATTAGTAGATTTTTATTTTGAGAAAAAATGAAAAAATTCCCTCACCCTTATCCTTACACTTGAACCCCAAAACCCCAAAGCACCACCACAATCGATCACCAAAAACCACCACAAAAACCACCACCAAAACCACCATCTTGGAGTACTACTAGTTGTTGCCTTTTGTGAGTGTTGATCGGGACTTGCATAGTTGTGGATTTACAGTGGATGAGTTGAAGTTTCATATTGGGCGGAGTTCGGGACTTTCTCTCTTATTTCTTTATCTTGTCCTCATATTCACATTGAGGACAATATGTGTTTAAAGTGTGGGTGGAGAAATATATTTCATTGTATTATATATTAGTATGTATATGCTCTACTTTGATTTGTTTTGGTTTTTTAAAAAAATCCAGCAAAGTTGAAAACCCGGGAAAGCAATTTAGGCAAAATTGGTGGGCCTGGACAGGTCAAAAACCCGAAAGGGAAACATATGCAAAAATGAGAGGCCAAATGGTGTGAAAAAAGGTGAGGGTGAGCATTCAAAAAGAAAAACGAAAGTGTGAAGGTAGGATGAAAACCCAAGAGGGCTCCTAGACAAAATAAGAGAAAATGAGAGAAATTGAAACATTCTATGCTTCTCTTAGTTAGTCCATTAGGTAGCTTTTTTGGTAGGTAAGCAAGTTTTACACTTGAATTATGTACCTCACTTTTGATTGGTATGATGGTTGTTTAGATTATCTTAGGCTTTGAGATTTGAGAGTGTGGGAGATTCTCATGTGTTGGGGGCTAGGGTAGTTTAGGAATAGAATGTTGGATGTTTTGGGGAAATCTTTGCATGCTAGTTTACGCTTATGTCTTTGCTTGTTCTTGTTTACTCGAGGGCGAGTAAAGGTTTGAGTGTGGGGGGTTTGATGAGACGCCAAATGCATGTATTTTTTGAGGCATTTGACATCTCTTTTGTTGTCTTTTTGTTACAAGATTTCTAGATTTAGATAGGTTTACATCATAAGGGGTTCAGATAATCATTTTTCATATCTAAATCCTTCATTTTGTAATCTATTTTGATTGGATTTTTTGTCCTTACGAACTTCTAGATTTCTTTTTGTGAGCTTAATTTTTAGTTTACTCATAAGCACTTTAGAGTGGTTTATTGAAGGTCATTCACAAGATTGGTGTAAGCTTGAAGGCCACTTACAAAGTGGTATAAGATAGATTGAAGAAGGTAGGCAAAGTAGCAGATGAAGAATGATTTGGGTTTTTGTAGCCAATTTCTAAGACTTATCCAAGATGAATTGGTGTCAATGGATACTGTCATTGGATTTGTCATTGAGTAATATAAAAAATACTACAAGAACTCTCAAAATGGATCAGCGGTTCACCCGTAGCGAAGGAAATAAGAAGAGAACAGAAGCACCTTCGCGGGCCATGACATGTAGCACGGCCCACGAAATCAGCCCAGATTTTGACTTTTTTGGCCTTTTTTCATTATTTCCTTGGATTATAAATAGCCCCCCTTCATCCCCATTTGAGAGATCCCGACTTGTGGGCCTCCAAAACCCTATTTTTACTTTTATCTTTCAATTTCTTCCATGTTTCTTTGTGGATTTGTGTTCTATGTTATGAGTTTTGTTAATTTAGTCTAAATATACTCTTGGAGTAATTGGTGAGCATTTCTAGTATGAATTTGTGAAGTTTGATTTATCCTATTTTGTGATTTGATTATCAAGTATATATGTTTTTTGCTTTCTTGTGTGATTAATGCATGATTTAGACTAGAATGATCAACTAGTTGATAATTGTGGGTTAATTATTTGCTAGATTTTTGGTCAAACCCAGAAAACTTTGACTTTTTATCGATGTGATTAACGTTAGTCAATGTTAGGTTATAATTGGGAGCGATAACTAAGTATGATTATTATTTATGAAGTTGGTTAGATTTAAGATGAACTTAAATTGATTTAACTATTTATCAATGTGGTTCACTTATAAACATTAGCATGAAGGCCGATCCTCGTAGTCGTTATTAGTAGATATACTTGTGCTATCTATATGTTTCTCGCTTGTAGGACATTGTGGTAGTTGTGCTAGGCCTCCATGTGTATTGCTATTCTCGGGGAAGTCTATGACGCCGATTGTCTAGAGTGACTGAGGGTAAGGTTTATTGTGTGGCGTCGATCGCTCACTCTAACTATAACTGAGGAGAGGCAAGAAATGTTTTCACTCGAAAGGTGTTGACAAGTTCTCCACAACATGTGGTTAATGCATAAAAGTGTGATAATTAGTCGATGATCAAAGGATAACTAGAAATGTAAACCAATTGTGCCCAAGATTCGTTATCATATTAATTACATCTTTCGTGCTAGTGATCGTAGTTATATTATTTTCTCAAATTGTTGGGTAATTTAGTTGTTTAAAATAGCCGTAGTGTTTTCTAAAATAAAAAATCCCCCAACTTGGTTACCACACACGTAGAGGGACTTTTTCGTGTGCTTTTTAACTATGCCTTAACACTCGATAAAGCCTCATTTTCTCCGTGGACGACCCCAACTTGCCAATAGCTACTACTCCCTCCGTCCCAGAGAAAATGACACATTTACCTTTTGCAAATCAAACATTGTAAACTTTGACCCTAAATATAAATTAATATATATATAATATAAAAATATCATGTGAGATATTGTTAGGTTCGTCTTAACATCTATTTTCTAAATATCAAATTTTTATGTGAAATTGTTGTATGTAGCTAGAGGTACTGTTGGCGAAACATGATTATTGAAGACCGTAAAAAAGTAAAATGTGTTATTTTCTATGGGACAGAGGGAGTATTTAGTACTAAGCCATAATTTGGGCATATAAATACTATCTTTGAGAGGCACGATGACTGCCTCCCTCTGGTGGTGTAAAGAGGTGGGTACGCTGGTTTTAGTGATGAACAAGATGAACCTAGCTGTATTTTTGTCATTAAAATTTTAGCTTTAAGAGTAGGGGTATTTTAGTCTTTTTAGGATAGGTTAATGACGGAAAATGTCAAGCCAACGTCGGAATAATGCGAAAAGGTTATACCAGCATATTTGCTGAAAAACTTAGGGTTAGATTCACACTTCAAATTTTACAAGATTAGATTGACATTTTTAAAAATAATAGGTTCAGTTTTATATTTTTCCCTTCTCTCAAATATATAGTTAAAGGTCGACAGCTTTTACTACCAAACAGTGAGTTTGGCAAAGTGAGTTTGGAAAGGAGAGAGTCATTACATCCAGAAGAAAATAGACCTAAAAATGAAGCAGCAAAGATTGACCAACCGGCCGGCAACCTCTTTCAACATCCAAAATCATCTTATATCTTTGGAGGGTCTCTATTCTGCTCCATGTACCATATGAACTCTACAACGTATCCATCCTGCAAATAGGCCCGTCAAATGGGTCAGATCACTAGTTGGATAATCGTTATTCTGTTATTTATATACTATTTTCACTTGTTGGAACACATTGAGTTAATGAATACAATTGGGTTTTAGTTATTAGGTTTAGTTTAGTTGGATAATGGATCACCCCTTGGATAATTTTGGGTGGGTTGAATTGGGTTGGTAATGGGTGACCCCTGGATAATTTCATATGATAAGATAACTAAATTTTCACGAGTTTGGTTACAAATTATTTAATGTTCTCCTAATATATAATCATTTATTATATTATATTATATTTAATAAAAATAAAAATATATATATATAATGTTTGCTTTGTAAACTCGACGAAATTAACGAACAATATTAGTTGGGTTCGAGCTCGAACTCGAATACTGTACGAACTCGAATACTGTACGAGATTGAGCATGAATACTGTACGAACTCAAATACTGTACGAGATTGAGCTCGGATATTGTATAAACTCGAATACTGTATGAGATTGAGCGCGAATATTGTACGAACTCGAATACTGCACCAGCTCGAGTACTGTTCGAACTCGAATACTGCATGAGATTGTACTCGAATAATTTTTGAATTATAATTTGTGAATTATAGTGATTTTTTATGTTAAATATTACACATGCATTTAATTGGGTAATTTTGGATATTTATCTGGTATTTGTAAGGTTCAATTGAGTTAACATAATATGAGACATGTTGAGATCAAAATTTAATTATTCTCATCCCGCCCAATCCCAAAAACTAATGAGTATTTAATACCCGATCTCATTGGATAATGATAACTTGTAACCCAAATCAGAAGAATATATTAAATGATAACTTATTGGGTTAATTACATAATGACTTATTGGATAATATATTTTAACCCATTGGGTTATATGAGTTATCTCATGAGTTACCCAATGGGTTATCCATTTAATTACCTAACACATTTATGATCCAACTCATTATGACCCATTAATAAATGGGTTGATTGGATAAAGACCCATTGGATAATGGATTAATTGGGTTTGGATAATGGGTTGATCCAATTAACCCATTTCATGGGCCTACCTGCAATTCCATATCCCCAAATACTGCCCTCGATTCTCTTGACTTTTGCCTATAATTTTCCCGATCATCTCCCACCGTGACACATCTCACGCACTCCGCCATTGAGTCACCGCTAAACGACTTGTCGTCGTTGTTTCTCAAAATCTCAACTCCAACCTTTTTGTCCATAATTCTAGTGTTTAGTGTTG
This sequence comes from Rubia yunnanensis, assembly GCA_037428765.1. Classification (NCBI taxonomy): domain Eukaryota; kingdom Viridiplantae; phylum Streptophyta; class Magnoliopsida; order Gentianales; family Rubiaceae; genus Rubia; species Rubia yunnanensis. The sequence goes on along the minus strand of CM075069.1, from coordinate 39,597,749 downwards.
GGAAAACTTGATATTTCCCTTTTTGTGTGATCAAGATGATATATGAAAAGGAATGAAAAATGAAACACCAAGATTTGGTAATGCGAAAAATCCAAATCGGGAAGAACTGCGGGACTATGTAGTTCAAATCTTCTACTATAAGAGGCTATTGTAGGGTTACAAATATCTCACCCAAGTAGGGTGGATTACAAGGCTACTCACACAATGGTGGAACACTCACTAACTAGAGAGGATGAAGACTTCTCTCTAACTCCTCACTCTAAGAGTGAATCTCTCACACTAAAAGGAATGAAAATGGCTATGTGATAGAAGTGGATGAGATTGAATGATGAACTCTTCTCCAAGACTTCTATTTATAGGCAAGTCAAGTGTCCTCTACAATTCTTTTTCATCTCTCCAACTACCATAGCAAATGCATGGAGCCTTCCAGGAAGTAGTCTAGATTCTTCCCACATCTTCCTAGAAACATCTCCCCTCTTCCATCAATGAAGAGTTCTAGAATTAGGGAGGAAAGCCCAACAAATCTCCCCCTTTCGACCTAATTAGAAGGGATCACCACACCGGCACCTTTGCAACAATCATCAAACTTCTTGCTTGGTAATGCCTTAGCCATCATGTCTGAAAAATTATCATCGGTGTGCACCTTTTGAAGTTGTAGTCGTTTTTCTTCCAAGACGTCTCGAATCCAATGATAACGAAAATCAATGTGTTTTGTTTGTGAATGGTAGGCTGAATTTCTGGCTAGGTGGATGACACTTTGATTGTCACAATAGAGGATATACTTCTCTTGCTTTAATCCCAATTCCCACAGGAAGTTCTTCATCCACGACATTTCCTTGCAAGCTTCAGTGGCAACAATGCACTCCACTTCCGTCGTAGAAAGAGCCACACACTTTTGGAGTTGTGACTTCCAAGAAAAAGCTCCCCCTCCAAAGGTAGTTAGATATCCTGATGTTGATTTTCTAGACTCTAAGTCTCCAGCCATGTTTGAATCCGTATATCCCTTCAACATGGGTTCTTGTTTTCCAAAGCACAAAAATCGCTTGGTTGTTCCTCTGAGATATCGAAGTATCCATTTCACAGTGGCCCAATGCTCCTTCCTAGGCTTTGACAAGTGCCTGCTCACCACACCAATGGCATGTGCAATATCTGGCCGTGTACTTATCATGGCGTACATGAGACTACCAACAACCAACGAATAGGGAACACCTCTCATATATTCGTCCCCTTTTAGGCTTTGTTTCCTATCAAACCTGAAATGCCCGCCAAGTGGTACACTAACAGGTTTGTCCTTGTCTATGTTGAATCTCTCAAAGACCTTCTTAATGTATCTTTTTTGGGATAAGCAAGTAGCCTTTCAGAGCAATCTCGAGGGATTCTCATCCCAAAAATCTACCTGGCTGGTCCCAAATATTTCATAGCGAAAGAATTACTCAATGCTTTCTTAAGAGCAGTGATTTTAACTTTATCCTACCAAACAATCAACATATCATCATCATAAAGCATGAGTATGAGAAATTCACCTTTAACGTACCTCTTCACGAAGACACAATCATCAGTGTGCATCTTCTTGAATCCATGATGATTCATGAAGGATTCAAATTCCTTGTACCATTGGCGCGGTGCTTGCTTCAAACCATAGAGACTCCTTTTGAGGCGACACACTAAATTCTCCTTTTCTGGATGTATGAATCCCTCAGGTTGCTCCATGTATATTTCTTCCTCAAGTTCTCCATGTAAGAAAGCCGTCTTAACATCGAGTTATTCAACCTCCAAATCCATACTAGCAGTGAGCCACAACACAACTCGAATTGATGACATCTTCACCACGGGTGAAAATATCTCATCGAAGTCTACACCTTTCTTCTGATTGCATCTTTTAACCACGAACCGAACCTTATATCTTGGCTTGGGATTTTTTCCTCGGTCTTGATCTTGTACACCCACTTGCACTTTAGAGCTCGTTTCCATTTTGGTAGCTCCACAAGATCATAGGTGTGATCCTCGTGTAAAGACCGAATCTCCTCTTGCATAGCCTTTTCCCAATCATCTTTGTGATCACTTGCCATGGCTTCAGTATAGTGTTGGGGCTCCCCCTCATCAGTGAGTGTCACGTACTCATCTTGAGGGTATCTGGACAAAGGCCATCTCTCTCTAGTGGAATACCGAGGCTCAGGTTCTACTGGATCATCCGCTTCTTCCATTGCTCCACATGTTTGAGGTTGCTCTGTTGTGACTTGCTCATCATTGATCTCCACTTCATCCTGATTTCCCTCAACTCCCGCATCATCTCGTACCACTAGAGATGGCAATAGGGCCCCTTAGGCCGCGTAGACTGGGCTTCTTGTGACTTCTTGCAATCACTATTAGTATGGTCCTCGAGGAAAACAACATCTCGACTTTTAACAATATTTTTATGGGTCAGATCCCACAAGCGATACCCAAACCCATCTTTGGGTGATCCAAGATAGATGCACTCTTTTGTTTTTGAATCAAGCTTGGCCCGCTCATCCTTAGGAATGTTAACAAACGCTCGACATTCGAACACCTTCAGATTGTAATATGCTACCTTTTTATTTAACCATATCTCCTCCGGTATGTCTCAATCCAAGGGTACTGAAAGGAACATGTTGATGATGTCAACCTTGGTCTTCACAGCTTCTCCCCAGAAAACTTTAGGGAGGTTGGCATGGGACAACATGCACCAAACTTGTTCTTCAATGGTGCAATTCATTCTCTCGAAAACTCCATTTAGTTGAGGTATCTTCTAAATTCGGATGCCATAAGACTTGCAATATTCTTCAAATGGGTTGTGGTTTTCTCCACCATTATTCGCTCTAACAGACTTCAGCTTCTTGCCTGTCTCACGTTCCACCCTTGCGTGGAACTCCTTGAACGCCTCAAGTACGTCTTTTGTTTTCAACTAAAACACCTAAACCTTTCTTGAATGGTCATCAATGAAAGCTATAAAATACAATGCACCACCAAGAGATCTTTCAGTCATAGAGCATACAACAGTGTGGACTAAGTCAAGAATATGCTCTCTTCTACGTAGGTGTGCTGGTCTAACAAATGAAACTCTATGTTGTTTTCCAGCTAAACAATCAGTGCAATGGTCAAGTGATGTACCTTTTATGTCTGGAAGGATGTTTTTCTGGGCGAGGATCTGCAAACCCTTCTCGCTCATATGGCCGAGCCTCTTGTGCCATAGCTCTATACTTGAGTTCTTATGAGCAACATTAGCCTTCCCCTTGCAAACTTGTCTTTGCATGACATATAAGGACCCGTCATTTCTTCCTCGAACAACGACGATGTTGCCACTAGTGATATTCCATTTTCCATCTCCAAAGTGGCTAGTCATCTTAGCGTTGTAAAGCTTCCCTACCGAGGTGAGGTTGAGCCGTATTTTCGAAACATGTCTTACATCCTTGAGCACGAGCTTGCATCCCGTGTTTTTCTTCAAGATGATGTCGCCTAACCCAACGATCTTACTTGTGACTTGATTTCCCATCTTCACAACACCAAAATCTCCAAGCTGATAGGATGAGAAAGCCATTCATATGGGGTAGCATGGAAAGAGGCACCAGAATCACCTATCCAAAGGTTATTTCTATAAGTGAGATTGACATAGTCGCCAATGACAAAAACTTCACCTCACTCCACAGATGCGACAACAGTAGTGCTCTTATCTTCCTTCTTCTTTAGGTCGATGGTCCTACTTCAATGTTCCATTCTTCTGGTCTCTCTTGAGATTGCAGCATTCAGCTTTCTTATGTCCCACCTTTCCACAGTAGTAGCAAGAAACTCTGGAGCGGGACTTTGACCGCCCTCGTGATTTGTCACATCTGCCACTTTAATATCTTATATATGACTCACTTCTACCTCGATTCTCGATCACTTTAGCCTCCGAGTAGGTGGTTGCGCCACATTCCTTTCTCCATGCTTCTTTATTGATTAGACTATTGGCAACGCCATCTTTCCTTCCGAGGCCGAGTTGCTAAGTGTGACCACCAAAATGTCCCACCTTTTAGGTAGTGAGCTTAGGAGCAACAACGCCTATAGCTTGTTGTCGATTTTCATCTCAATTTTCCCAATTGGTTCACAAGCCCCTTGAAGCAGTTCAAGTGCTCGATCATATTTTGTGCATCCTTGTACTCCAATTTGACTAATCGCCTTACTAGGTGGGCTTTGTTACGTGGTATCTTCTTTTGAATCATAAACTCAAGTTTTGTCCAAAGCTTAAAGGCATTTGTGTAATTAGAAACATGCTCAAATAAACTACGATCAATGTACTTACAAATCATGCTGACCATTTTCCTATTCAGGAGCTCCCACTCTTTATCATTATTCTCCACCGGCTTGGTCTCCTCCATAATTGGTTCATACAAATCCTTGAAAAATAGATGATCCTCCATCATGGGCTTCCAATGGGCAAAGTTATCCGCCGTGAGCTTGAACATTTCTCTATCATGAGTGATACTTTCCTCTATCTTGACTCCCACAAGAAACTACTGCCAATCAACCTGGCTCTGATACCACTGTTGGAAAAAATTGATATTTCCCTCTTTGTGTGATCAATATGATAAATGAAAAAGAATGAAAAATGAGACACCAAGATCCAAATCGGAAAAAACTGTGGAACTATGTAGTCCAAATCTTCAACTATAAAAGGGTATAGTAGGGGTAAGTAGGATGGATTACAAGGCTACTCACACAATGGTGGAACACTCACTAACTAGAGAGGATGAAGGCTTCTCTCTAACTCCTCAGTCTAAGAGTGGATCTCTCACACTAGAAGGAATAAAAATGGCTATGGATAGAAGTGGATGAGATTGAATGATGAACTTTTCTCCAAGACCTCTATTTATAGGTAAGTCAAGTGTGCTCTAGAATTCTCTTCCATCTCTCCAACTACCATAGTAAATGCATGGAGCCTTCCAGAAAGTAGTCTAAATTCTTCCCCTATCTTCCTAGAAACATCTCTCCTCTTCCATCAATGGAGTGTTCTAGAATTAGGGTGGAAATCCCAACATTTAGCTCTTGGTCAACTAGAAATAGAAGCATCACCAGTGGATGCCTAAACATCGCTCTCTCTATGTACGAACTCCAGCCAGAGTGAGGCCCACTGAGTCATTACTCAGTAAGTTCAACTGCAACACCCATCCCTTCCAAACAACTCCTCACCCCCTTCACCCTCTCCTCGTAACGTCCAGGTAGTTCCAGCAGTTTTGCCGTCTCCTGTGAGGCAGCGTAAACTTTAGACATGGGCCTTTATGCAATTCTAACAATATTCTAGTTTCAGGGACCTATCTCTAATAATTGTACAAAGACCCATCTCTAATTATTTTACAGGGACCTATTGCTAATAACTTTCCAGGGGCTTTTTCATCCAATATTTTCCCATCATTTTCCCCCTGATAACCCAAGAAAATGTTTTTACAGTCCAAGAAAGAATCGACTACATCCGCAAGAGTCTTGGACTGACAGATAAAAAATTGTTCTTCGCACCAAACATTGGGCGGTGATGGTTAGAAATAATTTCAAGTAAAAAAATTTTTTTACTCATTTATTTATTTACATGTCTTGCAGTGACCATTAGAGATTAATTTTAATTGTCCTGGAGAAGAAGCAGGTTTTTTGGATGGATCCACTACACTTCCAACCATCAAAGATGTTTATCAAAATTTTGGTGCGTCACTCAATGATCCAATTGATTCTAATCCAAATGTAGGATTGGACATTATCTGGATTAAGGTGTGGTTATCTTCCCAAGTAAAACTTTAATTTATTCATCATTTTCAAGAATTTAAACTACTTATGTTTACCTTTAATTAATACAAGAAACAAGAAAAACCTTAGGAGTGCGGCCATTACGTAATGCTATACGCTGATGAGTGCGTTCAACAAGTATGAGTGGATTTCCTTGAGATCAATAAGGTGAGATTTGAGTTTAATTCTTTCCCCTTTAAAATTTATTTTTCATACTAATTGCCATAATGGACGTATTCTCATACTCACAGATTTTTAGGCCAACCACAAGCTATATTCGCAAGATGATATCAACGTCACAAAAATATTTCTTGACTAGGTATTTGGTGAACTCCTGATTGTTATCTATAGGAAATCCACTAGTGGAATAGAATTGTGTGGAAGAAAATGTGTAGTGTGATCACATAAAATGTGTGGAATGGAATTGGCTAGATTTCTATTCCTATCTATAGATTGTTGCTTTGTTAGCATAGTTTATAGATTTTCGCTGGTTAGAATGATCATTTCATGTATTTTGTGGAATAAAATTTGCTAGATTTCTATTCCTATCTATAGATTGATGCTTTGTAAGTGTAGTCTATGGATTCCTGTATGAATTGGAGATGATAAATGGGCCTTTTATTAGGTTGGGTTACATATATGGAAATCAACAATTTTTTACATCTTTGTCCGAACAAGTTCCGAGTCCAGAACTACTTTCCCAGCCTCTTGTGCTCTTCATCCCAAAAACCCAAAAATATTGTTCTAAGGTTAGAACTGGATTCTCAAATCTTTCCCCGAGGTTGGAACTCCTTAATTATTAAAATATATTTTACGCATCAAAAACTAGTGGAGGAACGAAATCAATGACCGACTTAGGAACAGATTACAAAGGCCAGAAACAGGCTACGTGACCAAAACCATTCAGTAGTTCTGAGTCTGTAACTGTCTAACAGTTGCCGACGACCATTGATATGTTCTGAACTCGGGACTCAATGTTTTAACTCGGAACTACAAAGGAAGTCGGTTCCTATGCGGTGATCAATGGCGAAAAACATCTGCCTTCATTGATCCATTTTAAAGTCATTTCTGGGAACCGACTATGATCGGTGATGATCAAAGTTAGGACCAAAGAAGTCACCTTCAAAGTAACTTTTCTTATCCGATAAAATTGCCTTCACTCTACAAGAAACAACACCTATTACATCGGTTCTACATGGGTTTTTACCTTGGAAATTAGCCCTCTAAAAATCGAGATAAATGTGGGTGGAGTAAAAAGTATTTTTTACCTCAATTTTTTTAAATAATCGAGGTAAAAAGTAATTCTGACCGAAATCAGGTGCGACCTCGCACTTAATTTTTAGTGCAGTTTGGCACCGAGGTCAAGTGCGATGTCGCACTGATTACAAAATGGAATTAAAAAAATTACCAAAAAGTAGAATCGATATCGATTCTACTATCGGTAATTCATAACCAAAATGTGTTTTTTGGCGAGCCAAATATGGCAATAAATCCATATTTCTCAAACTAACAACCCATATTTTCAACAATAGTCTAGATTTAGATATGAACATCGAGATATTTACAAATATCTATATACATATGATTTTACAAATGAAGATAAACACCAAGAATATTAGATTAAACCTTACGCTACAAACAACACAGAAAAGCTAATGGTCAATGAAGATGGTACTCCTTTTCTAAAATCGTCGGTGTTGACAGAGAAGTGGTGGCACAAGGACTGATATGGCGGCGAGTGGTGCTCTGGGTGGCGGGAACTGACGTCGGTGGCATCGAACAGCGGTGGATACATAAAGGGAATAGTGTTGCTTGGCAGAGGTGGCATTCCTTGGCCGTGGTGGCGTCTATTGGAAGCGGTGAAACCGATTTGACAGCAGTGCTGGCAATGTGGCAGAGGCGGCGGCGTCAGACTCAAAAGGGAAGAGGCGTTGAGGCATCGAGGCGTGGAGAAGATGTAGGCGGTAGAGGTATGAAGGCTGACTGGGAAAGGAAAAAGAGGGGGGGGGGCGTGGAGGCGTGGTGGTGGACTGGGAAAGGAAAGGGAGAGGTGAACTCTAATTAGGGTTTGGATAATTTATGGACGTAGGGTTTGGGTTATTTATTGGGCTAAATTTTGAACTGTTTATGAGCTGAAATAAGTTGAAATTAGAATTTGGATTAATATTTTATTGACAAGTATTTACAAACTCTTCAAAAATAAAAATCTGCATTAATATTTTATTTATAAATTCAATTTTTTGAAAATTTATGTCAATAAAATAAATTCTGTTAAAAACTATCATAATTATAATTATATAAAATATTTAATGAGTTTTTATACATGGAAAGTCAAGTAAAAGTCGACCGTACATTAGTTAAGGTTATACATTTTCTTTTGTATTTAAAAATGGAAAGTTAAGTAAGGGTTCATCGATGATTATTAATTTATAACTATTTCATTAGTGTTCATGTATGGAATGTCAAGTAAGTGTTAACCGTTGATTAGTTAAGTTCTAACCATTTCATTAGTGTTTATGTATGTAAAGTCAAGTAAGGGTTGATCGTTGACTCCTGAAAGTCAAACATTTTCATTAGTGTTTATGTATGGAAAGTAAAATAAGGATTGACCGTTAATTTGTTAAGCTATAACCATTTCATTAGTGGTTATGTATAAACAGTCAAATAAGGGTTGCCATTAATTGAAAAATTACACTTTGTCCCAAAATTATGTTACCCTATAATCCATTGCTCCAAAATACATGATTTTTGTTATTCTTGCATAAATATAGAAATATTAAATAGATGAATTTTTTGGTGAAATGTTTGAAAATGCTAGTACATGTTTTAAGAGTGATTTAGAGTTGGTTACATAGAAATAAGAAAGGGAAATCGGAAAAGATTATAAATATATTCTTTGTGCATGTTTATTGATAAATACTATGTTAAGGGATTGGAAAATACAACAGGAGTGTAAAGGGCTCCATCAGGTTCAAGCAGATTTCAATTTGGAGTTACGAGTAAAGTTTTTACTTTTTGTACTTAGGTCTTTCCAAGAAAGTTGGAGTTGTCGAATCACGAAATTGGCGACATTAAAATGTAATTTAATAATATACACTTAAGATTTTCCAATTTGGCCATTATGAGTGAACGAAAGGGCCTCAAAAGTTAACATTGACTACTTCTACATAGTCTTGAAAAATTACACTATGGCCCAAAATTGTGTTACCCCGTTATCTATTGCTCCAAAATACATGATTTTTGTTATTCTTGCATAAATATAGAAATTAACATATGAAGTTTTTGGTGAAATGTTGGAAAGCGCTGGTACATGTTCTAGAGTAACTTAGAATTGGTTACATACAAGTAAGAAAGGGAAATCAGAAAAGATTACAAATATATTCTTGTGCATGTTTATTGATAAATACTATGTTACGGACTTGGAATATACAACGGGGGTGTATAGGGTATCATCACATTCGAGCGGATTTCAATTTAAAGTTACGAGTAAAGTATATAAAATGTTATTCAGTGAAAAAATAAAATTTATTTATTGTTATTCGACTTCGATCACATATTACTCAAACTCTACGTTTAATGTATTTCATTTGAAAAATACAAACATAAATCATAGTTAAAAGTATAGTTATAAAATCTTTTAAAAGTTTAAAAGAAATGGGGTAGCATAATAAATTTACAATATTATATTTTAGTTTTGTTTAACATTAAATTTTATTATTAAAATCTCGATTATATGTTACTCGAACTCTACATTTAATTTATTTCATTTGAAAATATAAACATAGAGTTATAGTTAAAAGTATAATTATAAAATCTTTTAAAATTAAAAGAAATGGAGTTGCATAAAAAATTAAATATTATATTTTTATTTAATAAAAAATTACATTATTAATATATATATTCAATTATTTTAAATCGTGCATCGCAAGGCGTTTACGAGAGGTACGTACGACGTGGGTAAGCCAGACATACATGCGACGTCGGTCATTTCATGTTTACGAGAGGTACGTTCGACGTGGGTCATTTCATATCTGAGAGAGGTACATGTGACGTCGGTCACAATAATAATCAGCATTGGTAAGCCAAACATATGTGTGACATCAGTTATTTCAACTACCTACGACATCAGTCACAATTCTAATTGGCGCTGGTAAGCCAAATATGTGTGCGACGTCGGTCATTTCATGTCTGCGAGTGTATTAAGGAATTAGAATATTACTTTTAATTGTACTTATATTCTACTATCTTTTCCTAGCTTGTATAGGTATCTTGTACCACTATATAATGTATTTTGAGTTAATGAATAAACAACATCATTACCCTTATTTTCTATATGGTATCTGGGCCTAAAATCCTAAAATCCTAAAACCTTAAAGAAACTTTTCCTGCCATTACCGAGCTCCAGCGCCGCTGCCTCAGCCGTGCGTCTTCCTCAAGCGCCGCTGCCTCAGCCGATTGCTGCCGCCGTCATTCGGTAGCAGTGATCCGTCAGCCATCCGATCCGATCGAGCATCGCTTGACACACACCGATCCCACGCCTCACACACCATTACCATCAACTCCATGCACCTCCGTGTCTTGCTCACCCGATCCGTCGTTGATTATTGTACCTGCTACTAATCTATACCTGATTTTACACTATGTCTGACTCCGGAAGAAATCCCGCAGAACATGCCCGTCTTGATGCTACTCCTGAGGTTCCAGGTTTACAACTTATACCGAACATGCTGAGAGGTCAAGAAAATTACATGGAATGATCTAACGCGATGTGCTGCACATTCCTTGCCAAGAACAAGATTGGGTTCATTGATGGATCCATTACCGAACCCCAGGATGGTCATCTTGATGCTGCTGATTGGCCCAAGGTTAATGCAACTCTTGTCTTCTAGATCTTGCAAACCCTGGATCCGGTGTTGAGATCTTCTACAAGCTCGTTTTCCACAGTTAAGGAACTGTGGGATGAACTGCATGCACGATTTATTCTTGGCGATGGTATGAAAGTTTTGCAAATGCAAGAGGCTATTCAGAGTTGCAGGCAGAACGGTCAGCCCATTGACATTTACTTTGGCAAACTGTAAAAGTTGTTTGCAGATTATCACTGTATGCAGTCTCCCCTAGTTTGTAACTGTGAAGAAATCAAGGCACTGTGCCATTGCAATATTTTTGCGAGAGTCTTCCGAGAGAGAGAGAGACAGAGAAGGATTTGATCTACCAATTCATCTCTAGCCTCGACGAAGGCTTTCACACCTTGCGATCACATATCATGAGCATTGATCTAATGCCACCTGCCATGAAAGTGTATGCCCTTGTTGCCCAGGAGGAGAATTATAAATCTATTATTCAAGCTTATGAGCCTTCTTCTAACTCCATGGCGTATGTTGCATGACGCCCACCACATACAAGTTCTTCGCCAGTTGTTCTTTCTCCATCTGACCGTAGAAATCTTATCTGTACACATTGTCATTACAAGTGTCACGATAAGGATTCATGCTTCCAGATCTTTGGAGTACCATAATGGTTCAAGGAGATGAAGGAGAAAGCCAGCGCCGCCAAGAAGACGGCGCCAGCCTCTCGGCCGACCACTGCAGCCATAATTGGAGGTTCCGCCATGACACTTCCTCTCCCGCCACCATTCATCGGCGCCGCTTGGTCTAGTGGCGGCGGCTTCCTTTGGGTGCATCTCTACCCAATCCGACTTTGGCCCTGCTCTGTTTGATGACCACTGGAGCATGACCATGCATTTATTTAATCAGTTTAATTCTCTTACTGACAATGAGTCAGGTAAGTCTACTTTACCATGGATACTTGATTCGGGAGCCTTATATCACATAACTGGTGACAAAGGTTCTCTTATCGATCTTACTACTGCTATTGATACTGTGAATGTTGTTCTGCCTGATGGCTCTGTGTCATCCACCACCCGATATGGTTCTATTTTCTTTGTTGATGTCACCCTTACTCATGTTCTATATATACCTACTTTTCGGTGCAACTTATTATCATATTCTAGATTGATATTTGCCTTGAAATGTCTAGCTTTATTTACTGAAAATTATTGCATTTTACAGATAATCAGTACGCATGTCTAGCTTGTATAGGTATCTTGTACCACTATATAATGTATCATGAGTTCATGAATAAACACACATCATTACCCTTATTTTTTACAGAGTGGTATGCGACACCGGTCTAAAAACAACCGACGTCGGTAAGCCAGACATGCGCACGACTTCGGTCATTCATATCCGCGAGAGGACGTTGGTCTAAAAAACAACTGACATCGATAAGCCAGACATACGTGCGACGTTGGTTTTTTTAACCGAGGTAAAAAATAGTTTTTACTTAAAAAAATTAGAATCGAGGTAAAAGAACTTTTTACCTCGGTTATTTTCCCTTAACCAAAAAATTGGGGTAAAAGGGGCAAAGTAATAGATTTATTTTCTTGAAGTATAATGAGGCTTCCTCCACTTCTTGTGATTTCCAGTTTGTAGTGTCATTATATTTATGTCCTTGTGAACTAGATGAACTGTTTTAGTTTAGCGAAATGGGCAGAACAAGTGATAGTAATACCAGAATGTATAAATACAGGAGAAAAACTCTTGTGAGACCGTCTCACCATAGCAAATGGTGAGATCAGGGACCAAGTTGCAATAAGTAGGAAGGGAATTGAAATATAGTACCTGATTGTAAAATAGGAACATGGGCTGAAAATGGGTTAAAAATTGGGTTATAACAAAAATGGGTCAACCCAATTTTTCTCTCCTCCCAAATAGCTGTCAGATCTATTTCCTCCCAAAAAACAAGGAATTTCATTCCTCTTCAAAATCATCCCGAATTCATGCTACTAAACACCGGACTCAAGCTTTGAAATCACCAATCAAAGCTATGCAAATCTCCAATTCAAGCTTGCAATCAGGCTCCGAAATCAGAATCTGCAAATATTTGTAAATCTGAAGAAATCATAATTTGTGATAGAATTTTGTGGAATTGCACAAAAAGATCGAAGAATAGCATATTTCAAAGCTTCTAAGATCCGCGAAGGTGAAATAATCGAGGTAATATGAAATTTACGGTTGAAAATCCTAGTTATATGGTTGAAATCTCAATTATATGAAATCTAAAATCTAAGATCTTAGTTTTATGGTTTTTTAAAATATAAGTTTTAATGGTTGAAAACGATCTAAGGTGTTGCTGTTATAAACTATGGAAAACGAAGCAATTCAAGGCAATGAAATTGTTTTATACGAGGAAGAAGGCAACAAATATGTTCAATATGAAAATTCAACAAGTTTACATTCATGTTTGGTTTTGATTTTGTATGCACAGTTAAACGCATGAAGAAATTGCATGAACACATGAAGTAACATTTTTATATTGTGGAATTTTTTTGCTAGATCTGGAATTCAGTTATATGCATGATGTGAAGAAACTGTATGTGTTTTTTTTATTTGCTGAATCGTGTGAAGTAATATGATGAACACTGGATGTAACTGCATGAACACATGAAGTAACGTGATATTTTTCTGATGGACAGTTTCCCAGGGTCTGAAATTTGGCTATAGGCAATTTGTTGGGAAAATGTAGGTGTTTTTTAATTTACTAAAATAGATGAAGTGATATGATGAACACTAGATGTAACTGCATGAACACATGAAGTAACGTGATATTATTTTGACGGACAATTCCCCATGGTCTGGAATTTGGTTATGCAATTTGTTAGGAAAATGTAGGTAAATATTTTTACTGAAAAGTATAAAGTAATAAGATGAACACTAGATATAAGTGCATGAACATATGAATTAACGTGATATTATTCTTCTGGATGATTCCCCAAGGTATAAAATTTTGCTACATGCAATTTGTTTAGGAAATTTAGGTGTTTTAAATATTGTTGAAACATGTAAAGTAATAGATAATGAACACTTGATTTAACTACATGTACAAATGAAGTAAAGTGATATTATTCTTATCGATAACTCCACTTTGTCTGAAATTTGGCTATATGCAATTTGTTAAGGAAAATGTAGGTGTTTTAAAATTTTTTGGAACGTATGAAGTAGTATGATGAACACTGGATGTAACTGCATGAACACATGAAATAACGTGATATTATTCTGATGGATAATTTTCCAAGGTCTGAAATTTGGCTATAAGCAATTTGTTGAGGAAAATGTAAGTGATTTTAAATTTTCTGGAACGTATGAAGTAATATGAAGAACACTGGATGTAACTACATGAACACATGAAGTAACGTGATATTATTCTTCTGGATAATTCTCCAATGTTTGAAATTTGGCTATATGCAATTCGTTGACAAAATTTAAAATTTTAAAATATTGTTGAAACGTATGAAGTAATATGATGAACATTGGATGTAACTGCATGAACACATGAAGTAAAGTGATATTATTCTGATCGGTAACTCCCCTTGGTATGAAATTTGGCTATATTTAATTTGTTGTGGAAAATGTAGGTGTTTTTAAATTGTCTAGAACTATGTAGTATGATGAATACTGGATATAACTGCATGAACACATGACGTGACGTGATATTATTCTGATGGATAATTTCCCAAGGTCTAAAATTTGGCTATATGTAATTTGTTGAGGAAAATGTAGGTGATTTTAATTTTATGGAGCGTATGAAGTAATATGAAGAACACTGGATGTAATTGCATAAACCCATGAAGTAACGTGATATTATTTTTCTGGATAATTCTCCGATGTTTGAAATTTGCCTATATGCAATTTGTTGAGAAAATTTAGGTTTTTTTAATATTTCTGAAACGTATGAAGTAATATGATGAACATTGGATGTAACTGCATGTACACATGAATTAAAGTTACTTTATTCTGATCGATAACTCCCCTTGGTATAAAATTTGGCTATATGTAATTTGTTGAGGAAAATGTAGGTGTTTTAAACTGTTCTGGAACCTATGTAGTATGATGAACATTAGATGTAACTGCATGAACACATGGAATAATGTGATATTATTTTGATAGATAATTCCCCAAGATTTGAAATTTGACTATATGCAATTTGTAATTGATTAAATTTTTTTTGGAACGTATAAAGTAACATACTGTAATAAATAAATGATGTAACTGCATTAACACATGAAGTAAAATGATTGAACTTTGTTAAATGATTCGTCAATATCTAGAATTTAATTGCATGCATTTTGTTAAGAATATGCTCGTGTTTTAAATTTACTGTAACCCAAGAACTAATATATTAAATACACATTGTAACTTAGTATATACATGAAATATTGTATTGTTGAAGGTCTGGATTTTGATTAGTTGGATTTTATTTTTAAAATATTTTGGTATTGTAAAATTATCTTAATTGTCTGATGTAATATATTAAAACAAGATCTTACCTCTTAAACAAATAAAGTAAAGAAGTACAGTGTATAAAATTGATATATAAAAAATAGTTTTATGCATTTTATTGAGATAATTTACGTGTTTATAAAATTTTGAAAACATATAAAGTAACATATTAAATAAACTGGATTACACATGAAATAATATGATTGAACTTTGTAACAAGATTCATCAATATCTAAAATTCAATTACATGCACAATGTTAAGAATATTTAATGTTTAAAATTTACTGTAGACAAATAAGTAATATGTTAAATACATAATGTAACTTAATAAATACATGATATATTATGATGCTGAATGTCTGAAATTTGATTGGTTGATTTTTTTTCCAAAATATTTTAGTATTGTACCTCTCTGTACATATTTATAAATGACTAAATAACTTTTTATGTAAGGAGAACTAAAATGTAAAACACATGAACTGATCAAAACAATAGTTGATGTAATGAGTTACTGAATAGGTTCATATTTGCAGGACTAGATTTTGACACCCGATTTTGACACAAAGACAAGAGGAAGAAGCAAGAGAATTAAATGATAGAAGCAAAGAAAGAAACCAAAGACAAAGGAATCTGTTACAAAAACACCAAAGCAACAAGCCTAGACCTATGAGATTCAATTTGACATTGTATTTATATTATTATTTTGTACTTTTAACTTAAATTATGAGATTGATCATATAAATTGTGCTTCAAATACTTTAAACACCTGAACTAAAGAATGAAGATTAATTAAATAAAAATATTTTCAAACTAATAAACACCAAGTAACCAGTGTTTGAAACTAATGGCTCTAATAAATAAATTAAATGAAAATATACATGAACTAATGTTAGAATAAGTAAATTAAAATATGAGGATCAAAAAGTAAAACACAACATATGGCTAGAAGTTTTCTAATGTTTGAACTAAATAACTAAATAATCAAACCATACACCTAAATAATCGAACTATATACCTAAAGAACATGCAGTTATGAAAAGAACGACACGTGAAGTAACAATCAGAAAATATTGTAAATTTGGCAAGAAAAATTTAATCATTCGAAATATCATTACTACACAAACTGTTAAACTTTAATAAGAAACCAAAGCTGAAAACAATGGAACTAAAGAGATAAACTCCATAACTGAGTTAAAACTAGAATACCATCATAAAAAACTACATGTTTTAATCCAGTTACAACAAAGAAATTTCAACAACCTAGAAAACTAAACATTCAGAAGCATACAAATATTAAATCATTCATCATTCAAATACAACAAAACCAAACATTCAAGTCACACCACAAACTAAATCTATTTTTCAATTCCAACAAGTTCTTGCAAACATCTTAAACTCCTTATTTGGGGGGGGGGGGGGGGGGGGTTGCACAGATGTGGACGGTCCTTTTAGGCCATCCAATTTATCATTAGTAAACAAGTTAAAAGTCAGGATAGGTTGGTTATGTTTCATTCTCCTCCAAATGGTGATACATTCATCAACCATAGCACATAATTTGTCATTCCAAAACTCTTGTGAATCTTCAAAATCATCCAGTTGAATCTGGGTTTCTACAGTAGTACCTTCACTTGATTGCAAGTTGCGCGACCCCTCAGCCACATCATCTTTAACCTTTTCTAATCCCTCATACATATCAGCAATAACAACTTCAAAGTTACGCTTGGCAATCATGAGAGCCTCATGATAAGCCTAGACAGGAAAAAATATCAATATATTTAGAAGTAGAAAAATACAAATCAGAAGTA
This sequence comes from Rubia yunnanensis, assembly GCA_037428765.1. NCBI lineage: Eukaryota > Viridiplantae > Streptophyta > Magnoliopsida > Gentianales > Rubiaceae > Rubia > Rubia yunnanensis. The sequence goes on along the minus strand of CM075069.1, from coordinate 39,580,837 downwards.
GAAAAATAGATAAATACCAGGAGTGGTTTCATTCCTCAATTCTTCAATAATAACATTTACCTCAGCTGTTATGAGATCCTCAACAACAACGATAGACCCAACAACAGATTTTTTTTTTAAAACTAATACTACATACACATTGAGTAGTTATATATACACAATAATTAATATGTTAAAAATTACCATCAACGGAAGCATTTTTTTTCAATCTCTGCTGCCCTACCATGAACAGCAGAATCATTTTCAGTCTCTGGTGCAAATACGAAAAAAACTGATGATTTTAATACCAAAACTAACAATTAATACACAGTAACTGATAAGTCAAAAAGAATAAATTAAAACTCCTAATATTACCACTTTGTTCAATATTTGTTGAAGCTGGAGGACTATTGATCACAGGCTTATCCACAACTACATGGTAAAAAAAACTATATATTAATGAGTTCAATACCCAAACTAACAAGTTATATATAAGAATCAAGCAATATTAACCAAAACCTTTTTCAAATATTTAAAATGATAAAATATTTATCACATACTAAAAAATAACTATTCAGCATAACAAAATAAACACATAAACTAAAGGCATAAGTAATTAAACTACGTACACTAAAATGATAATAAAGCATAAAACATTAACCTAACCTGATTCTTTTATATTTGTTGAAACTGGAGAATTATTAACCACAACCTCAGCCTCAGCAACAACTATTCAGCATAATAAAATAAACACATAAACTAAAGACATAAATAATTAAACTACATACACTAAAATGATAACAAAGTATAAAACACTAATATAACCTGATTCTTTTATATTTGATAAAGCTCGATGATTACTAACCACAGTCTCACCCTTAGCAACAACTACATATTACAAACAAATGATATAAATAACATAACTAATTCAACAAAAACAAAAAGAAACCATAAATGATAAAATTTTACCAAGCTTATCTCTAACCCCATTCACAACATCTCCAGCTACAATAAAATATCAAATATGGAAATGCCAGAGGTAAAGCAGTAAGCAGTAAAATTTTTTAAAAACTATATTTTAACCATTCTCAAACAAGTTATATTTCAACCATTCTCAGAAGATCCAGCAACTCTAACTAGCTTATCCACACGAGATTTACTATCTCTCTTACGCAACCTCTTAACAATATCGACTATACAAAAGAGAAAATTATCAGAAATAGATCAGAAATCAAGTAATAACCAACAACGATGTAAAATAAAATCCCATCATATTTGAATAACAGTTGTAGTAGGTTTTAGCAGATTCTTTTTACCTTTAATATGGGTCTTATAACCTTAAAATTATTCAATTAATCATCATAAAAACATAAATATTAAATACAAAACTTACAAACTAACAATATACATACCATATGTAGTAGTCAATTTAGATGCAATCAATTTGATTTCCTCAAACACGTAGCATAATCTACATTAAAAGGTAATCACATAAACACACGAATAAAAAACTGAAACACCTAGAGTGAACAGATAAATATGACTATATACATACATATTCAGAAATAGAAAATATAAAACACCTAAAATTACAGATAAACTTGAACTAAACAGATAAAGAGATTGAAAGATGTTGCATATCAAATCATCGAACGACTAATAAGAGGAGCAACTGATATGGAAAACCAAACAAGAAAACAAAAGAAGGTTAAACCAATTCATATGCTATCTTATAAATTCTATTAAGAACATCATCATAGTAATCATGCTTCATTTCATCATCGTAGTAATCTCTTTCACTCCGCTACAAAAAGAGCTATAAATAAAAAATAAGAGTGTTGCGAGCAGGTACCATAGTCTGGAGGAAAGGAAAGGAATTTTCATGATCTGGGGAAAGATGTCTGGTTCCAATCCAAGTTTTGGCCTTTCCCACTCCTACAACAATCACATCCAAATTAACAAAATTAAAGCATAAAGTGCAAAGCAGCAGCAAATAGCCATAACCAGCAATTCTTAGAAAGCAATAAAACAAATATGACCTACTTACAAAAATACAAGTCACAACTCACAGCCATCAACAAAGTTTAGAGTAGCATCAAACTGTCTAATTACAAGATCATATGGTAACATTTCATACAAATAATAATCTCATGTACGAAGACAACAAGAAGATTTAAAATAGCAGCTAGCATATACACCACACAAACCATTCATAACACCATGTTAAGACACCATATGATGCAATACAATACATTATTCAGAAACAGAGCAACATTAAATAATTCAAATAATTAAATAATTCATCAATAAAACAAAGTTACAACACAAAACCCTAAATAATACATAAACAAAAAAATCATAAGGAAACCTTTCAAATCAACAGCTGATGAAATATGAACACCTTCATCCACAACAAAGCCACAAAAAAGCCTGAACTAAACACATGAACATGCAAACTAAACACATACACATCCTAACTAAAAGACAATGCAAATAGAGAACATCAAACTAAATAGAGCCTAAACTAAACCACAACAGATCCACAACAAAACCATAACTAAGAGCATGAACATTCAAACTAAACACATAATCACCCTATCTATTCCGTTATACACCGGCACACAAAAAATTCAGCAAAACAGAACAACATCTAAAAAATCAGCAAAACTGAGCAACATCAACCCAAAAAACAGAGCAACATCAATAAGAACTAACAACACATCAAATCAATCAACAAAAACATATAAAAATCAAAGAAAAAAGAACACAAAACCCTAACAATACAAAAAAAATAGGAAAAAAAACCTTTTGATTCAACATCGGATGAGCTAGGAACAACATCATCAAACTTCTGTTCATCTGTACTAGCAATACCTTCCTTCGATTTCATCATACCTACAAAATACCAAACACAAATAAAAACACACAGTATAAGACCAAAAAAATACATGCACGGGGCCGGATTCACAGAGATAAACACTCAGAATCGAATAGAAAACAACCAGAAACATGAAGAAAGCAAGAAGCCCCAAATATGAAACACAAAATCAAACAAAATCAGAAAATTTTACCTCAATCGAACCAGATTGAACAGATCAATGCAATGACGCTACAAATCTTGAATTTAAACGGATTTCAGACGGTTGAATCGGAGGTTATGGCGAGTGGTTTTGAGAGGTTTTGAGGGAGGGCTTTTCGCATTTGAATTTTGGGGGAGAGAAGAAGAGATGTGGCCCAAAATGGAAAACTGAAATAATTGCTAAAATATCTATATTATATAGTACTGTTTTAAGGCCCCTAAGAATATTTAATTTTGTAAGAGACCTCTGGTCTCACCTTAAGGTTGGGGGAGACGATCTCACCCAAGTCTTTGTATAAATACAGTATAGTGAAATACATTTATAATTAGAACATAATTAGAACATCCTACAACTATCAATCAATCCCAAAATTTGTGCTCAATTTCTATTTGATCCAATCACACATTCTATGATCAATTACACATTCTATCATACTTTATAAATGTTTTCTCTTTGCAAGAACACCATAATGTGAATGTGAAAAAAAAGAAGCATAAGGGGATGAATTGGGCCAAATATGAACCGACAATAGTTGTGGGCTAGAAAATTTTATATATTAGCAAATATTTTATGTTAAAGTGTTGAACCAATAGGATTCTATCATGTGTTTCACAAATCATTCCTTATTTCCATAAATACCCCTCTCTTTAAACAATAAAGAATTTGTAAAACACGTGCCTAAATCTGATTTGCACGCATAGCTAACATATGAAATTTGCTGAGTTACGGGCTAAGAGCAAAGTTCAATGGTAAAGACTATGCTATCCCATTGCTCAAACACAAACATCCCTGCCTTGTTTCTCTTGCAGCATTGTGGTAACCACATGGACACAAAACTACATTACATCCAGATGAAAATAGACATAAAAATGAAGCAGCAAAGATTGACCAACCGGCCGGCAGCCTCATTCAGCACCCAAAATCGTCTCATGTCTTTCGGTGGCCTGTATTCTGCTCCATGTACCGGATGAACTCTTCAACGTACCCATCCTGCAATTCCCTATCCCCAAATACCGCACTCAATTCTCTTGACTTTTGCCTATAAGTTTCCCGATCATTTCCCACCATGACACATCTCACGCACTCCGCCAACGAGTCACCGCTGAACGACCTGTCGTCGTCGTTTCTCGGAATTTCAACCCCCACCTTTTTCTCTTCCATAACTCTAGCGTTCAGCCCCTGGTCAACCAGAAACGGCAGCATCACCAGTGGATGCCCAAACATCGCTCCCTCAATGCACGAACTCCAACCGCAGTGAGTCAGGAACCCGCCCACCGAGTCATGACTCAGTATGTTCAACTGAGGCACCCATCCTTTCCACACAACTCCTCTCCCCGTCACCCTCTCCTCGTAACCGCCGGGTAGTTCCAGCGGCTCCGCCGTCCCCGACGGTTTCCGCAGGGCCCAGAAAAACGGCACCCCGGACAGCTCCAGCCCGCGAGAAATCTCGTTCACGTCGCCCTGAGTCAGCGACACTTCGCTCCCTAACGCGACGTACAACACAGACGACTTGTTCTGAGCATCCAGCCATTGCTTGATTGAGCTGGAAGTCCATGAATCGCTGTCATCGACCCGCGGCGGCATCATTCCGACCGGGATCACCGGCTTGTGGTGCAGATCCTCGAGCAGCTTAATCCACTGCCCCTCAAACTCAGGGCTCTGCCTCACGGCAAGAATATCAGCGCCCTGGACGGACAATCCGGAGCGTTTGATGTCGGAAATCCCAGATGCGGCCTTCTCCTTAAACGTCCTGAAAAGCCAGTTGATCTCGTAGGGCTTAAACGCTACTTCAGTATCAAACGGAACCCAACTGGGAGGAGCCATGAAATCTTCAAGCGTACACCTGGGGTCTGTGCCATTAATCATCATGTCAGTCGGCCCAACAGACGCAATGAACCAAGCGTTGATGATTGAAAACGATGCCTTCCGAATGCCTAGCGTTGTGGCCGCCGGAGCCAACCAGTATGGAGCGAAGTCGTAAATGATCCAATCCGGTACGGAGTTTTGCAGGAAACGGGTGTACGCCGGCTCGAGCCCGTCGTAGGCCTGTTTGAGGAGAGGATCGTCGTCGTTGCGGATGTCCATGGTGGCCTCGGCATCCTCCGGAAGCCCTGTGATCCGGGGAAATGGGACTGCGAGTAAGGTGATGCAAGAAGCTAGTTCTGGAGGGATCTTCGGGAGGCGGTCTATGTTTTTTGTGGTGGAGACGAAGGTTACTTTGTGACCCTTTTTAGCGATGAACTTGGCAAGCTCTAAGTAAGGGATGATGTGCCCAAAGGCTGCCCATGGGAATAGAGCTACGTGCAGATTGGAGGAGTCCGCCATGGCTGTGGTATTGCTTATGGAGAAACTGCTCCATCCAACCCTCTATTTATGGTCGCTTTGACCTGTAAATTGTGTATCGCATATTTAATTATTGATAATTTTTATTGTATATAGTAATAGATATTATGTAAAATATTTTTAAATTTTTTATAACGTATAACTTTTATATATTATTTAAAAAATAAAATTTTATAATCAATTATAGTACGTAACTAAAAACCAGAGTATTTATTGTTGCAGGCGGCCACTACATTCGAGAAATGTCCAGTGTGGATTAGTAAAGTAGATACCAGTATGGCAGTACAGCATGATATCTGACATTCGTGTAAGTTTATCTTTTCATTCTAAGATATCTGCTTAATAATTGCCACTCAACATACAAATAGACCAACTACTACTCCCTTCGTCCGATCTACTTTCGGAGAGAGAAAACGTATTTTTAAACATTCATTATTTAAGATTTTTTGTCCATGTGTTAGTATGGAACTTATATTTTATTTTGCTTTTACATTTTATTTAACTTTTACACTTCGGTCAGCCCAATTAAAAAATAAATAAAACCTAACCAAAATTAAAAATTAAGTGAAGAGTGCAAAAACACGTGGGACATCCCAAAGAGGAAATAATGCAAAAATAGTTGGGATGGAGCAAGTAACATAAAACTGTTTGACTGTTAAATGAACTTATTTTATAGTTGGTGAAGTAGTCAGATGATTTTATTTTAGAGCAAAGTGTATATATAGCCCTAAATAATTGACGAAAGTGCATATATAACCTTTCGATAATTGAAAGTGTAAATATAACCCTAAATATTTAGGTTATGTGCAAATATAACATTTTTTAATAGTTGGAGGACGGAATTTAGTAAAAATACTATTTTATCCCTCTATAAAAAAAATAATAAAACACAAAACACATTAAAATTACATTTATACCCCTAAAACTCTAAAACTTATCTTGTTTCTTCGCCGTCTGCAAATCCATCATATGCCATACTAATTCATCTGCAATTTCTCTTTAATTTTTCCGTCGGAGATGAAATTACCTTTTCTCCTCCTTCTCTTCGTTTTCTCTTCCAATGAAAGAGAAAATTACTTCTCTTCTTCTACTCCAACGACGACGCGACTTCATGTGGTGTGGTGAATCAGATGTGACGTGAAAATGAATTTGAATTTACAGGATTCGGATATTCAGATCCGACCCGACGATGGAGCAGAAGATTCCAGCTATGAAGCACCTCCTCTTAACCTTTAATGGCGGTGACGTTTCTCTCCACCATGTCGATGAGCTCCACCAAGGTTTATCGATTTTCTGGCGCTAGGCTGAGCGGCGCCGAAAATGGTGACCAATAGTGGCGTGGGGCTAGGGTTTCAGTGGAGGGCTGGGATGGGGCTGCACCGCCAAGTGAGTGACGTGAGTTGAATCTAGTAGTGGATGACGTGAATTGAATAAGATTAATCTAGCGGTGGACCGTGTGAGTTGAATCTAGCGAGGAACGGCATCACTAGTGTCAGGGGAGCGTCAAAGGCGGTTCTGTTGGACCAACAAAGGCACTCTCATTGTGCCTACTCTTGTTCTGCCATTCATCGCATGTTATTATATGGCGGTTCCAAAACCTCCTTTAAAAATGCCAATGAATGCGGTAAAAAACTACCTTCCAAATCAAGCGGGAACCACCTTTAAATGTTTCTGATATCGAACACTTTGCGCGACCATCGTACCGAAGAACAGTTTTCCGAGTTGGGAAAGACACATGTAATTGACATACTTTCCGAACTTGGAAACCATGTAATCGATTCTTTGTCAATGATTTTCATATTTCCGAGCTCGTGTGTACATTCTGTCCCTATTCTCCAACCATTTCTACAATTTGTGTTAATGAACTATTTTTTATGAAATCGGAAATGTATTCGTGGTTATTATTTCCGATATCAGAATATATAATCGTGACTATGTAAAAATGAAGTTAAGTGTCAGAGTTCGGAAACCCAATCTAGTCATATGGTAATTGAATTTTTTACCAAATGTCTCCGGCTCTAAAAAAAAGCCCCAATCCACAGCTGCTAATGTAACTTAATACATGCTAGTATATTTTGTGATGACAAAAATCTATAGATAGTGCTAACTTAGCAACAATATATAGATAGGAATAGAAAACGGCGGGAATCTATTCCAATACATCTAAGCTTCATTATTTATTTAATTATGTTACTTTAGTATAATTTGGATTCCCAAGAGTCCCAAACCAATTTAGTATTAGATGCCTCGCCAAATAATTCCTCGCACTATTAATTTCATCATTGGAGTAGGGCTTCGATTCCTTCATGAAAATCTATCATTACCTAGTTAGTAGAAAATACTAGAAAGCGTACTTCTATTAATTGGTTGCTAGAAACAATTGTACGCGCACCTTGTCAATTTAGATGTAACCTTATTTGACCTCTTGAATGCACTCAACCACATATAGCATGACATAATAGCCGCACTCCCAAGTCTGCGCTTGTTTTTTGTACTGGTTAAAATAAAAACAAATTGCTTAATTGCATTCTTATAATAATTAGTTAGGTACTATAAACTGAATAAACAATGATCATAGCCCACCTTGACTTTGACCACCTCAAAATGATTTTTATTGTGGTCTCTATCGTCCTTCATTCCCAATTCCAAAATCTCAACAAATGCATCCAGAGGTTGGAAGTGCAGGGGATCCATGTAATAATTCCAGTTTTGGGCGGGAACAATCAAAATCAATCTCCAATGGTCCCTAAATACAAAATTTTAAATTATGCACGGAATAAGTGATTTGTGTAACCATTTAGTGAAACAAAAATAAGAGTATATGTATAACCATTCTATGTATGGTGCAATGAATAGCTTCTTATCCTTCCACCCTAGACTCTTATTGATATAGTCGATCCTCTCTTGTTTCATACAACCCATTTCTTGAATTGACACCGAGTACATGTATCCAATCCATTTCTTGTTTTGATTATGTATAAAGAACATGTACCTATGAAATTTCATTTTACTTTAGTACTTACGAAGTTTTAATTAAGTATATGCAGAAAAACTAGAATTTATAGAAATAACTCACAAGGCGTAGATGAACATGATTGTTTGATTGACTTGCTCACATATCCACAGATCTTCAAAATCATTCCACATCGCAATTATATCCCATTTGCATCCATATACACATTCATTCCCCAAGAATGAGTAAGTTGATTTTCTACCATGCGGTTGAAGCCAATTAAACAGGACCTTAACGAAGTGTGGTGATTGTCGAAAGACTTGTACTTTTTCACTTGGTCCCCTAAGCTTCATGGTTGTTGTTTGGACCAATTTAGGTGGTGGTTTGACGGGTCTTGGTGTTGTTTTCACTGGTTTTGATGATGCTTCTCATGTTTCCTTCAAATGTCGATTTGTTACAGGATCGACATAAATAAGTTGACGTGACCATAGTAGGAACATTCTTCATGCAGGACCAACCTTCTTGTATCCTTTGTTGGCACATGGCAACATGGTGCCCATCACCAACAGTTTCTCCAACGAAACCCTATAAATACCCTCACCAATAGGTACAGAGTTATGGTGTTTCATCAATTCATGAAAAATTCCATTAGCTCGTGGAGTGGTTTACCATCTATGCCTTGGTCTCTATACACCTCACACAGTCGTGATTTCTACATTCCGACAAAACTATATGTTAATATACAAATTACACTAACTGTTAACAAAATATCTAATGAATACAATAAGTGTATACCTCTTTTCAATTGGTTGTAATATTGTGTCCAAGTTGTCCAGTTTGAACAATTGCCGTTCAATTCTTGGAGTTCTCATAATGGCTTCTCGATTCACCTCAATATCTCCAGGGAAGTGACGTGATCCTCTAGATGGTGGCGTCCAATTAGGCGTTAGGTCATCTAAGTTGTCCGGAAGAACAAGGCCGGTAGATTGGATCAACCTACGAATGAGGATCTCTTGCTGCTCAATTCGTTTGTCTTAAAGAATGGTTTTTTTCCTGTAGGATGTGGACTCTTGAGGGTTCGGCACCATCGTAGGACCTTACAATTTCGAAAGCCTCCCATTGGCTCACAAAAGATCCCACTCCCCTAGCACGGCTCGGGTGGTAAGGTTTTTTTGTTACTTCGTAAAGGATGTCGTGCTTATCAGTTGGAATGAAGTTCCCTTGTAATTAATCATTCTTCAATTTTTCCTAAAAATGGTAGAACATAAATAATAATCCATGTTTAAGAAAAAAAATGTGTCAAATGATATATTCGCTATAATTTGTACTTACAATTCTTTCGGCAATCAAATTTTCTTCAGGTTTGACATACTCTTCATCTTTGTTTTTTCGGCCCCTGAGGAATGGATCGTGTCTCTCAATGTCATCCGCGTTGATTGGTTGCACAGTTCCCCTAGCCTCACCTTCCGTCATCCCACCCTCTATTGCAATTTTGACATCTTCTTCAAAATGTTGTTTCAAAAGGTCCAATTCTGCCTTGGCATAACCCCCGCGGCTCAATCTGTGAGGAATTTTATTCTTCCCCGCCATTTTTTGTTTTTCTTCTCTTGTGCCTTAAGTTAGGATGTTAGCCTTAAATTATCACTATAGACACGTGTTAATCTAAACTAATTAATAATGTCAAATAAATTGAGGTTTACTAACATTTTGATTATTCTCCAATGCTCTCCTCTTGTGGATCTCCCAACTTTCGGGTTGAATGTGAGTGTAAGTTTGCCACGAGCGATCTCCCCTCTTATCACTAAAAATGTAGTCTTTAGACAGTGTGTATTTATGTTAATGCCGACTCTGGGACATCATCAACATAGCCTTCCTTCTCAAATCCTCCATGTTCGGTGATTTGATGTTAAATAGCCTCTGTGAAGATTTTGAACTCCATGGGGTCAATCACAAAGATACATTGTCAATCAAGGACAACTTAAAAGGAAATAACAATTCACTAAATTCTACCTTGCATTCCATCCATAAAGTGGCCCTGTAATCTTTGGGGACTTCATGCCAAGTATCGTATTTGATGTCCACCCTTGTTCTACCCACCTTTGCTACCCAACTAGACTATTTAGCGCATTGGGCCGACACACAAATGTTAGACTTACTGAAAACCAACGATGTTAACTCTTTCCTAGCATTCTACGTTCTAAGGTTCTACAATGAATTCGGGGTATTCCTGCATCCTCGGAACCATTATCCTCATCCTCATCTATACCGTCGTTTGTTGTTGGTGTATTTTTATTTCGTATTAGTGAAACTTGATCACAAGTCCTTTTGCTAGACGCCATTTCGTACTCTACATTAACAAATGTACCATAAATTTACTTAGCCATTAAAGAAGTAGCTACATATCCTGAAACATTACTAAACAAAATTTAGATTAAAATAAAATATTGACCACATTTACCCTAATAATATGAAATCTATAAAACATTTCACAATTAAACCCGCCATGGTTTGATTACTTAACACAAAGCTAATACTTAAAAAGACATACAATAAATACTAAAATTATAATCAATTGAACGAGATTAACATATGTAATTAATATTTGAAATACTTCATGGAAACCCTTGGTTTTTGGGTCTCTCTAAAGTGAACCTAGATTTTTCACTTTAAACAATGACTAACCTTCTCCTCAATCAAAGATTATCATGATGACTCCCTTGTAGCTTCATTTACAAGCAATCTTTGGCAAACCCCAGTCATATGAAAACATTAAGTTTAGAAAATAGTACAATAGAGGGTTTAGGTGAAAAACATGATGAAACCCTACCTTGTAGTTGAAGAAGACGAAATCTTGAAGTGATAATGAGGTAGAATTGAGATGTGGGGGTTGAGAGCTTGGGTGATGGAAAAAATGGTTGGAAAGGGAAGGGATTTTAAATGGGCAGTAAAGGCCCTTTGTAAACCCTTTTGATGCATTTTTTTTGCATGAAAAAGGGTTTTCGAACTCAGAAACCCTTTCAGGGTCATTTTCGAGTGCAGAAATATCTCCGTTCTTTGTAATTAGAGGAAAAATCCATTTCCGAGCTCGGAAAAGGATTTAATACATATAAAAAAATGGACACCGGATCTAAACTCCCTAAATCTTCAATTCAAACTCCTCATCTCCCACTACCCTAAATTTTCAAAAAAAAAAATCCCTAATCCAACCACCAAATCCCCAAATCTCAAACAATGACCAAGAAGAGCAAGGCTAGCAGGTCACTTGCGAATGATAGAAGTCATTGCCCGATGAGAGTTCGGTCAAACCCCAAAATTCTTCAATGAAGAGGCTGATGCGAGGTATATAGCTTTTTTTTTGAAGAGAAGAGTCATAAATTCAAAGGGTTTTGATGCTTCTAAGATTGGTGATTCAGGAGTAGATTATTTGCTAGCCCGTTCTAGAATTCAACATCTAGAGAATTTGCTTTGCATGGGGAACCCGTTCATGTGGATGAGGTGATCCAATTTTATGAAAATTTTGTTCAAAGTCATAACAATAGTGAATTAACTCGAGTTAATAGGAAGGATGTTATTGTGTCTAAGTATACCATTGTTGGTCGGGGGGGAGTGAGGCAACCCCCCTCCGTCCTGTGGACATGGCATATAGATATTTTAAGAGGTCGGATAGTGATGCGGAGAAGGCTGAGTCCTATAACATTAGCGTATTGACCATTGAGCAATGACTCATCTATGAGTGGATTTGCCTCAATGTCTTGCCAATGGGTGGCCACACTTGTGAGCCCACGACTGGTAATTTGATGTTTTTTTACTCCATCTACACTATGGGAGGTGGTCTTCGTACCTCTCAAAGTTTATACTTTTAAGCCCTAAATGCTTCTTATCTAAAATAAAGTAGATAATGACAAGTCAGGGTCGTGTACGAGAAGAGGGATCTTTTCAAGTGTTTAAAAATATATAAGAGAAGACATACTAGATATTTACATACATAGATATATACATACATAGATATATATATACATAGATATATACATACATAGATATATATATATATATATATATATATATATATATATATATAAAAGCATGTAAACAAAGGGGGGATTTTGGTGGGTTTGATCCTAAATTATGAAATTGAAATACAACAACTAACAAGCAAGAGAACTATGCTAATCATGCAATACAACTAAAGATACGATGTAAATGATAATTAACGGAGCCTTGGGGGCAATCGATTTCCACTTCCAAACATCATGTAGCTCATTGATCCATTTGCTCATTCAATTACATTTATTGTCTATGGGGAATGTATCATTTCTCATCCAAAGGTCAACATTCGTTCCTCCTTAAGAGTAGTTTGCAAAGACAAACAACGACCATTTGCAAACCTCATTGATGATCACCCTAGACAAACAACATCATAGGGATGTTTCATCAATGGCATTTCACCCAAAGGACCATAGGTTTGATAATAACAAGCCTTCTACCAAAGACATAGTCATTGAACCAAACAAAGCATTCATTAGATTAACCTAAGAACAAACAACATTCAATGTTCAACCTTTCTTTGCATCTATATGACAAATATTAGAACAAACCACATTAACATACTCATCTAGCATGGATTACCACACATTATACACAAGAAGTTCTAAATCCATGCTCTTGAATTTCCATATCAAATGAGTTAAGATATTTGCAACTTTCCTAACACCCTAACATTTCAATCTTACAAACATTTCATATACTCAAACAACCCATGATATAAATGAGATAAAACACAACATTAATGGCATAATAAATGATCTCCAATAAATGTTCATAAATGAGCAAACATAGAATCTTGCTACATAAGCTTGGAAGCTTCAATCAATTTCTCCCAAGAATTAGATTAGCTACAAGAGTTCATACTAATCAATGCTAAACAACCAAACATAATACAAGAGAATTCAAAGATGAAAAAGGAATAAACTAGGGTTAAAAAAAGTACCAAAAATACAGAAGATGAAGAATGAGATTAAGAGGAAAGAGAGTGTTATTTATAGTACAAAGAGGATAAGGTGAAATTCTGGCCATCCGTTGGTCGCGACTCGCGACGGGCTCTCCGCGACTCTCGATGGGCTTATGACGAGGCCATCGCGAGTCGCGACGGGTGCCAGAATTTTGCTTTGTTTCCTTTTCTTCTTCTTGTGGTATACAATCACTTTCATAGCAAGTCCTCTCATTTTTCAAGTCTTCAATGTCTCCAAAAATGGTCTTCAATAGCCTCCGGTCTTCATGTCTTCGAAGCAAGTCTTCAAAAGTCTTTGAAAATGTGATCTTCAATGGTCTCCGGTCGTCATTACCTCCGTGCTCTTCCCTTGTCACGCAAAATCCACTTAGAAGAGGTAAAAGAGCGTAAAGTTGCTCATACCACTCCTAAGAGAATTTGAAGGTAAAACACAAGCTCTCGATAATAAAAGAGCACACAAGTGACCCAAAATAGTACTAAATTATGCATATAAAATGGACACATCAAGCCTCCCCACACTTGAACCTTACTTGCCCTCGAGTAAGAAAAGATCCAAGCATACGAAGGAAATGACATATCCCCATCCTAACTACTAATCCCCCTAGTTAATACCTCACAAAACTCTCAATATCACACATCCCAATGTTAAAATCAAATGAGAAGTTTCCCACAACCCCTATTCCTAAATCTACCCAAACCATATCAACCCATCAATTCATTGATATGCCTAAAACATCCCCAAATCACGAATTGATGATCCCAAATCCAATGATAAAAGGTGAAGATAAAGGCATGTATAAGGTTCAAAACACATGCTCCACTTTATATCAATATATCAATCCTAAAAACGAAACATATTAATGATCAAGAATTTCATAACTTACTTCGTCTTCTCCCGCTAAATTTTCCACTCCCAAAAGGTCCTCAAGATGTCAAGCTACCCGATCCATCCGTGTGGTCACGGCAACCTTATGACTCAAACGCCGGCAAATGAGTAGATGCTTAATGTTTTTCAATTTCTCTTGTTTTCTCTCATTTTTCCTAGGAGCCATTTCGGGTTTTCATCCTAGTCACACATCATGTTTCTTTGGCTCACATCTCACCTTTTTCCACACATTTAGCCTCTCATTTTTTCCTAGGTCACCCTTTCGGGTTTTCGACCTATCTGGGCCCCCAATGTTTCCTAAGTTGCCCTCTCAGGTTTTCAACTTAGCGGGATTCTTCTTTTTATTATTTTTTTTCTTTTTTGTTTTTTCAGCATTTTTCACGTGTCTCCAATCCAAAAAGTAGCAAATTACTTTTCAAATGTTAAGGCTAAGAAAAGTATCAAAACCAACATTATCCAAGTACATCAAAAGAAAAACATCCCAAAACAAAAGGGAGAAAATATCCAAAACAAAACAAAAGAGTTATGCAAAAGTGTCTCCAACCCTAATCACCTTAAAATAGTAGATACCCCTCCCCATACTTAGAACACTACATTACCCTCAATGTAGACAATAGGGCAAAAATGTACAAAGCGAAGTATGGAAAGGGTAAAGATGTGGTGCTTACAAAATCAATGTTGTGATGAAGAAGGGCCACCGCTAAAGTAGCATCGCTGATACTGTGCCAGCCACTCTATGCTCCTCTGCCTCCTCGCTCTTCGCCTCTCCACTCTCGGATCTGGGCCTGAAACACCGTGCCAGCCACTGGGACTACAACTCATGGATGCTAGCGTACAAGTGGTCAATCTCCTCGTCCATATCAATCAAAGTCTGGGAGACTAATACATTGTGCTCCAATATGATGTTGTCATGTCGATGGAATCCATCATGGATAGCCTACATCATCCGCTCGTAGAAGTCTGGTGGAGGTTGGGAATAGTGAGGTGGAGCATTTCCTCCTGCATGGGCTCTGTCTCTGGTGGAGGTTGTGTGGAGTGTTGCTCTTGTTGTCGCTCAGAGGAAGGTAGAGTGCTATCATCACGCTGGACAGGAGCCGGGCTAAGGTCGCGGAGCTCGCGCTGGAAATTATCTCTACATGAGGAGTCTGGGGAAATCACAAAATCTCTTAGAGGTGTGTCAAATTCTAGCTTCGTCTTGCTCTGCTGAGGAAGTGTCATGAATGTGACCTTCCTCCCATACAACCAATGGAAGAGCCCCGTGGTCCATGTGACATTGAGCATCTCAAATCTAACTAGCCTCTCAATGGTGATAAGATAGGACGTCCATCTTCCTAAGCGTGGAAAGTCATCTGGAGAAACCAATCCTAAGTACTCTGCTAAACGGCATATCATGCCCCCAACCATGATCTTCCCCTTGGGTTTTCCTGCCACCTCCATGATTCTCTTCATCCATAATTTTTCCCACAGCCCATATCCTGGCCCCTCACTCGTTAAGTGCCATAGAAAATGAATGTCATTTTCTGGCACATTCGTCGGCTCCGCGGAGGAAAGTACTGTGCCAGCCAAGAGTCGGTGCACATAACGGAGTGCAGGGTGGATAATGGTGCTACTCTTATCGTGGGAGTTCTTCGGCCTCATATTGATGACATTCCAAAAATGCATGTCATCCTCAATTGATCGCTCCTAGGCCTGTGGGTCCAGCCTGGTCTGTATCTCGGCGGTGTCAAATCCAAAGGCATCCTCAATCCGCGAGACAGTCAATTGCCTAGATATATCATCTAAGTGAAAAGCAATGTACCTCTCGCAGGGTTGATCACCCCTCATACAGATCGTGGATAAGAACTCCAGTGTGTACCTCCGGTAAGAGGGTGCGCTCCTACTTATAAACCCTTCCATTCCTCCTTTGGCGAGAAGGCATCTCACAGGCTGAGTGAGGCCGAGGGCATCTAATGTGGGCACATCGACAAAGCTAGTCTCCTTGAGTTAGCGCTTCTCCAGGGCCTCCCACCTCTCTGCATAGGACCCAGTGATTCGGGTCAAACCCATGTACCTATCTGTAGGGGAGATTCAGGGCTCAATTTCGGAACCGATTCAGCAGGTGGAGGTGGAGTGGCGGTGCCCCCGCCTCGTGGGGAAGCCCTAGGTCTCTTTGTGGGGGCCATATCTAACAATCACAGCAAACAAGTCAAATGCACAGGAATATATGTATATGCAATATTGCAAATTCATACTCAATTTTAAACTAGTTCATCATCACAAGCCGAGCCAAAATCAAGTCAACTAGTTCAAGTTCTAAACACAATTGCATATACAATCCATACTATGTCCAACAAGCCTATATTCTCAAGTCCATGAAGTTCTCACACAGTTGAAATCGATACGCTGTATCTCAAAACCACAGTAGTACCCAACTAGCTTAGCCACCAATAGTATATTCATAATGTCAACATTCACGTCCCATGGCTAAACTACCCTAAGGAAAATAACATTGCAAAGCACAACAACAGTTTATCGAAATAACAACCATGTTGAATCAAGGGCCAACATGCCTTCTATCTAGCATAAGTCACAATCTATTCTTAGCCACAGCAACACAAATGCATACAATCCCAACTCAAAAAAGTACAACACAATCCAAATCGTAACCACACAATATGCACACAATACCCAACAAATTGAATTACAGGCACAATTTATTCACCAAAATCAACCACTATCCAACAATTCAATTTCCTAAGGCATCAAACATAATCTACACAATATCCATAAAAAAATAGAGCAGACATTTGTCATCACAATTCAAGATCAATAAAGGGAAGAAATGTACCACCAAGATGTGTGGGAAGAAGAAAAGAGGAAGCCTACAATCAATTCGGAATTGAATTGCTCAAAGTGACAAAACCCAAAAATTCTAGGGTTTGTGTTCTTCAAAGATTTTTTTGATTTGTGGGTGCAAGTTGGGAAGAAATGAAAGTGGTATGGAGTGATGGTCATGAGTAGTGGAGGCGGCAGCAGCGAGTGGCAGCAGCGGTGGTAGTGGCGAGCAGCAACGGTGAGCGGCGGTGGCGAGCGGTGGTGCTTGTGGAGAAGATAAAAGAGTAGTGGGAGAAGATGAAATATTGTGGATGTGTTAGTGGGAAAATGGGTTTAGCCCATCTTTTTAACGCAGATTCGTATGATCGTCGCGAATTGCGACCTGTGGTCTCGAGGGGCATCGGGTTTGGTATGGCTCGAGGATGAATGATCACACTTCGAGAACTTGAGGCTTCAAGGTTTCGAGAGGCTAGTCTCGAGAGCTAGGCTCGAGAGTGATTGACTTCAGGTTTGGCTCGAGTCGAGGCCTTGATACCTCGAGGTCTCGAGGGGGTATGTCTTGAGGAGGTGGTCTCGAGAGGCTAGTGGCCTCGAGGTCTCGAGGGGCTAGTGGAGGAATGGTCTTGAGGGGTGGCTTCAATGCCTTGAATGGTTTGTGTCTCTAGGTCTCAAATGGTTTGGTGTCTCGAGGTGGTGCCTCAAGGCAAGAATCACGAGGGAATGGATTTGAGGTCTCGAGGCCTTGTGGCCTCGAGGTCTTGAGGGCTCATGGTCTCGAGGGACTGGATTCGAGGGCTAGTGGCCTCGAGGTCTCGAGAGATTGTGGCCTCGAGGTCGAGGGATTGTGGCCTCGAGGTCTCGAGGGTTTATGGTCTCGAGGGAATGATGAACTTAAGGTTTGGCTTGAGGGTTCAGGTTTTTGAGGTCACGATGGGGTGGTGATGTCTCGAAGGGGTGGTGATGTCTCGAAGGGGTTGGCTCGAGTTGAGGCTTTGCTACCTCGAGGGCTCGAGGGGGAACACTTCGAGGGCTCGCAACGAGGCCCTTGCGAGGCCATCGCAGCTCGCAAAAAATGGAGTTCGAGACTTCTATTTCAACATAAGATTTCTGAGCCCATCGCGACTTGCGACGATGTGGTCACGACTTGCGGCGAGGCCTCACGAGGTCATCGCGACTCGCGGAAAGTGGCATCCGAGGGCTGAAATTTTACCCAAAGGTTCTGAGCCCGTCGACGATGTGGTCGCGACTCGCGACGATGTGGTCGCGACTCGCGACGAGGCCTCGCGACTCGCGATGAGGCCTCGTGACTTGTGACGAGGCCTCGCGAGGTCATTGTAACTTTCGAAAAGTGGCATCCGAGGGTTGAAATTCCAACCAAACTTACTGAGCCCATCGCGACTCACGATGATGTGGTCGCGACTCGCGACGAGGCCTTGCAAGGTCATCGCGACTCGTGGAAAGTGGCATCCGAGGGCTGAAATTTTACCCAAAATTACTGAACCTAACGCGACTCGCTACGATGTGGTCGCGACTCGCGATGGGTACTAACCTGGTACCTAGATTTTTTTTTTGATCCCTTCTGTTGTCCAAGTCTTTCCTTCTTGACTCCAAGCATTTCCCCCTTCAAAAGTCCAATGCCTTGGCTTCAAAATTGCTACAAAATCATGGAGAAAGCTTCTCGTGAAAAGCATAAAGCAAAACAATGAAGCTTAATGATAAAACTTCAAAACCAAACAACATCAACAGAAAGTCATGAATGACGATCCGGATGATCAAAACCAAGTTTATTTAACGTCATCGGCACAACTTACTCCCCTTTCTTTGGTTTTACTGACAAACTGGATCGAGGAGATCAACCTTTCCTTTTTCCGGCACAAAATTCTCATGGTAAGGTTTCAAACGTTGTCCATTAACCTTAAAAGTATTGAACTTAGCTCAATCTAGAATCTCCACTGCGCCTGCGGGAATACCTTAACCACCTCAAAAGGGCCGATCCATCGGGACCTCAACTTACCTGAAATAGGCGAAGGCAAGATTGAAATAGGAGGACCTTTTGACTAACGTCAAATTTCTTCCTGATGATCATCTTGCAGTGCCAAACCTTTGTCTTCTCTTTATAGATTTTGGCGTTCTCATAGGACTCCTTCCGGATCTCATCCTGTTCATCCAATTGTAACTTCCTATGCAAGCCGGCCTCATCTATATTAAGGTTAAATTCTTTGACCGCCCAGTAAGCCTTATGTTGAATTTCCACCGGTAGGTGACAGGGCTTACCAAGCACTAACTGGTATGGGGACATACCGATTGGTGTTTTGTAAGCCATCCTATACTCCCACAAGGCATCATTCAACCGAGAACTTCAATCCTTCCAGTTAGGGTTAACCTCTTTTTGAAGGATGGACTTGATTTCCCGATTGGAAACTTCAGCTTGCCCTTTGGTTTGCGGGTGATAGGCGGTGGATGTCTTGTGAGTGACGCCATACTTATTCAAGAGTGCCGCTATGGTCCAATTGCAAAAATGGGTGCCACGGTCACTAATCAAGGCTCGGGGTACCCCAAACCTAGAAAAGATGTTATCTTTCAAGAATTCTGCAACCACTTTAGAATCGTCAGTCCTAGTGGGTTTTGCTTCAACCCACTTCGACACATAATCAACAACAAGAAGAATGTATGTAAAGCCATAAGAACTAGGGAAAGGTCCCTTGAAGTCAATACCCCAAACATAAAAGATTTCACAATATAGCATAGCTTTTTGGAGCATCTCATTTCTAGATGAGTTATTTCCTACTCTTTGGTACTTGTCACAAGCCTGACAAAATATGTATGCATGCTTATTTAAAGTAGGCCAATAAAAACCACTTTCCAAGATTTTTCTAGTGGTCCTTTTAGCTAAAAAATGACCGTCGCATGCATGAGAATGACAAAAAGTGAGAATTGAATGCACTTCATTATCGGGGATGCATCTCCTAACAACTTGGTCTACACAATGTTTCCACAAAAAGGGATCATCCCACACATAATATTTAGCATCTCTTTTTAGCTTATCTTTCTGTGCCTTAGAAAAGTGAGGAGGAAATTTACTAGAGACAAAAAAAGTTCACAATGTCGGCATACCACAGTTAGATGTCCCTGATGGCGAACATTTGTTCATTAGGGAACTCTCCTCGTAGTTGCTCCTTCATTGTGGGGTTTACCTCAATGTCTTTTCATGGAGTCAACCGGCTCAAATGATCGGCCACAAGGTTTTCTACACCCTTCTTGTCCTGCACCTCCAACTCAAATTCGCTCAAAAGCAGGATCCACCTAATCAATCTTGGCTTGGCCTCTTTCTTCGTCATTAAATGACGAAGCACTGCATGATCAGTTTACACAATAACTTTTGTACCAAGCAAGTAAGATCAAAATTTTTCCAAAGAAAATACCACTGCTAGCAACTCATTTTTTATGGTGGAATAATTTCTTTGGGCTTCATTTAGAGACATAGATGCGTAGTAGATGGCGTGAGGTGCTCTCCCCACCCTTTGACCAAGCACCGCTCCAACGGCGTAATCACTCGCATCACACATAATTTCAAAAGGCATCGACCAATCTGGGGGTTGTATAATAGGGGCTGAAACTAACCTTCCTTTCAGTGTATCGAAAGCCCCTTTACAACCCTCATCCATCACAAATTCCACCTCCTTTTGCAACAACTTGCATAAAGGAGATGTTATCTTTGAGAAATCCTTGATGAATCGGTGATAGAATCCTGCATGACCAAGAAAAGAGCACACTTCGCGCACATTAGTAGGATAAGGCAAAGTTTGAATTGTGTTTATCTTTGCCTTGTCAACCTCAATACCCTTAGAGGAGACAACATGGCCTAAGACAATGCCTTCATCTACCATAAAATGACACTTCTCAGAATTTAACACAAGATTAGTATCAATGCAACGTTTAAGAACTTGTGCCAAATTTGCTAAACAGTTGTCAAAAGAATTACCATGAATGGTGAAATCATCCATGAATACCTCGAAAAAACTTTCAACAAATTCTGAGAAAATACTTACCATTCACCTTTGGAAAGTTGCGGGGGCGTTACATAACCCAAAAGGCATGTGTCGGTAAGCAAACGTACCAAAGGGGCACGTGAAAGTGGTATTTTCTTGGTCTTCCGGGGTGATAGCCACTTGAAAATACCCTGAGTACCCATCCAAAAAGCAATAGAAGGGGTGGCTTGCTAACCTCTCAAGCATTTGATCTATGAATGGCAAAGGGAAGTGATCCTTTCGGGTTTCAGCATTTAGCCTCTGGTAGTCGATGCAAATGCGCCACCCATTTTGGACTCGGGTGGGTACCATTTCTCCCTTCTCATTTTTTACCACTGTCACCCCACTCTTCTTGGGTACCCCTTGAGTTGGACTCACCCACTTGCTATCCAAGATTGAGTAGATCATGCTCGCTTGGAGTAACTTGAGGATTTCCGCCTTTACCACCACCATCATAGGCAGGTTTAAACGTCACTGGGGTTGTTTCATGGGTCTTGCATCTTATTCCAGCAAAATTCTATGCATGCAAATGGATGGAATTATGCCTTTGATGTCGGCAATAGTCCATCCAATTGATTCCTTGTTACCCCATAACACCTCCATCAACCTTTTTTCTTGCTCCTTGGTGAGCTTGCTTGAAATGATAACCGGAAGTGTCTCCCATTCCCCAAGAAATGTGTACTTGAGGTCACTTGGCAAAAGTTTAAGCTCAATCACCGGAGCTTTCACAAGTGATGGGAGGAATTTCAGTTCCTTGGGTTCCTCAAAGACTAGAGGGTCGGGACTTTGCTCCACTTCCTCAAGAATGCTTAACTCCTCAATGATTTCCTTCAAGTTAGTACTCATGGCATATACAAGACATGCATTTTCAACATCATTTTCCAAAGCAACTAACAAGGAATCATCACCACTCAATTCAAAAACATCTTGCACAACATTATCAACAAAATCAATAGCATGGTAGGAATACTCTGCAAGAGGATACTTCATAGAGTCATTTATGTTAAACTCTACTTTAATCCCATCAAATTCCATGGTGAGGGTACCTTTATGCACATCAATGATGGTCCTAGAGGTCTTAAAAAAATGGCCTCCCCAATAAGATCGGGGTGACATGTTTATCATGCTCCATGTCTAGGACATACAACTCCACGGGGAATATTAAGGAATCCACCATAATCAACACATCCTCTACAATACCCTTAGGGTACGCACTAGAACGATCGGCTAGTTGGATCACCACCCCGATTTTGTGAAAAGTACCAAGATTGAGGCTTTCATACAAAGAATAAGGAATCACATTTATGGATGCACCTAATTCAAGCATTGCTTTTTCAAAATGTGTATTTCCTATCATGCAAGGGATTGTGAACATGCTGAGGTCGCTACATTTAGGGGGTAACTCCCTTTGGCATAAAGCGGAGACATGTTCAGTTTTCCCATTCTTGAGTTTGTTCTTTATTATTTGTTTCCTATTTACTACACATAATTCCTTCAAAAAAATTTGCATAGCTAGGAATTTGTTCAATAGCATTCAAAAGAGGGATATTTACCTCACACCTACGAAAGACTTCGTAGATGTCCTTGTTGTACTCCTTCCTCCGTTTGTCTTTTAGAGTAAATAGGTAAATAGTATAGACTGTGGAACCCATGGTAGAGCCCTAAAAGAGCCCTACCAAATACAAAATATGAAACATAATCCAACCCTAGGCTAAAAACCTAGGGAAAAAAAGATGCGGGGGGGGGGGGGGGGGAGGTGGGGTACCCAAATGAGTACCCCCCTCCCCCCCCCCAATTATTTTTAAAGAAATGCTAACCCTAAGCTAGAAAGTACTAAGCCTAGGGAAAAATAACTGCAAGTCCAGATGTGGGAATCTGGACCTATACATAGCAACCAGAAATGTGTACTGGCTCTTCATATGAAAACCTCACCATAGCCGAGACTCGGGTCTCGGGTCTTGAAGAAAAGTAATGAAGAAGACGCCAGTGGTAGACAAAAAGTGCAGCCGAGTGTGGTGTACTCGGGTCTTGAATGGTCGCCATGATGTGCTGGTGGTGCTGAATCCGAATGAAGCTAGGACTGCCAAAGGAGGAGCGGCTTCTACCATATACACCCCTAAGGTGAAGATAGAGGGGTGTTATTGGCCTTCAAACGTTCTCGTGGTATGAACCGAGAATAATTTAGAGGGCAAGAGTGTCATAGGCAGTGCCAATAGCTCTTGTGAATCCCTCTAAAAATAGCCCTCATAAGGATGGAGAGAACGGACACAACTTATACGGCGTGTGTCAAGCCCGACGATTATGTAATCGCCCACTCCATTTTGAGCAAATGGACAGCTTTATGCTAATTTAACACAAAAGTGTAGTGCGAGCATAGAGCGCAAAATGACCGTCAAGTCGAAGTAAGAACTAGCAATGGGTTAATTAAATTCGTGTACGCTAATTAATTAACCCACTACCCAACTCCTATGGCCGTGCAACCAAATGTAGAAAGGATGCTCTCCGACCCTCTAAGTGAAAAATATGCAATTATCCACCCAATACAATTTTAGCCCAAAGAGAAGGCCAAAACTCAACAAAAACCTGCAAAATAGAGCCCAAAAATCGGCCCAACAATAATGCATGTAAGCTGAAAATTCACTATTTTAATTAGGCCCCAAGTACCTTGATTTCCGCCCACATGAGTTATTTTTTTTCCCTTTACCCAGCCACTTGGTATTTCAGCCCAGCCGCTCCACATTTTTGGCCCAGCCACTTGTTATCTGCTCCTCCATTCATCTAGATCTGAATATTATCATGAGATTGAAGCAACGGGGAAAATACCTTGGGCCTATGGTCGTTAATGATTCCGATTAAAACGATTATCTCCAAACATCTGTCTTGAATCCGACTAATCCCAAGCCATCAACCCCGTCGAACAATAACATTCAAACACCCAAAATCTTGAATCCCACATGAGTGTTCATCAGTCAAGAAAATAAATTTAAATTCTTGGCATGCAATATAGCAAACTGGTCAAAGTTCCAATTAAAGCAAACAATCACGGACAGTGTGCCATCTGATCACATGAATGCCCTCTCAACAGATCCATCATGAACTCTTCCAAATACTATAAAAAAATTCATGCTTCAAATTCATCTCTACTCCCAATCCAACATGAACATCACATTGACTATCCACCATAAACAAATAATTTGGAACAATGATAGATCTTCATCAAATACGCTCCATCACCAACTTCAAGATCGAAAAGTCTGATCTTCACCCAAAACCTCCAGATCCAAAGATCAAATCTTCAAATTCAAGCACAAATCATACCTCGAAAGATGCCCGGCGAGGAATCCAACATTAATGTCAGATTCCTCGCCGGAAACTCTGAATCGTAGGAGAGAAACTGGAAGAAAATCGGCCCCGGTTGTCCGGAGAAGGGCTGCGCCCTTTTTTCTCTCCAGAGAGAATTTTCTTTTAGAGCTTTCGGGAACGGTGGTTCCGGCACATATGGAGGAATTTCCACCACTCTTGCTTTCTTGTGAGAAGGGGACGAAGGTTCGGGAATGGAGGTAGATTTCTCAACGGTGATCTCCTCTTCCTTTTCCTTTCCCTTCCTTTTCCTTTCCCTTCCTTGCTTACTCCTTGGCCACCTCCTCGGTCTCCTCTTCCACTTCTTTTTCAAGAATTTCAAGCTTTCTAGATTCTTCTTCAACAAATTCACCACCCGGGGGAGAGATAACCTCTTTACCACTTCTCAAAGTGATAGCGCTAGCATTTTGGTGGGGGTTGATCTCCGGTTGGGAGGGGAGCTTACCTTTTTCCCGGGCCTCCATCCGATTCACCACTTGAGATATTTGGCTCACTTGAGTTTCCAAGTTGTTTATGCTCGCCTTGGCTTTATCTTGGAATTTTTCACTTTTTTTCGCGCGCACAATCGGTGAATGGCTTGCATCACCTTATCCTTTGTTAGCCCCGAGCTCTCCCCTTGGTCTCGGGGTTTGTCTTGGAGCCTTTGGAATTGTTGTTAAGGCGGCCTATATTGTTATTGAGGGAGCCGATATGGTTGAGAATTTTGGCTCCCTTGAGGGTTTCTATACTGGAGGTTCGGGTTATCACAATTTCCCGAATTGTACGGCCGATTTTGGTACCGTTGATACCCTTGGTAGCCTTGGCCACCTTGATACCCTTGGTTGCCTTGGTATCCTTGGTATCCTTGATTCCCTTGATACCCCATGGCACTCACCTCTTCGACATAGTCTTCTTGCAAAGTAGGGAAAGTGTCCGTAGGGTGCACCGAGTAACAAATTTCACATGATTTAACATGTGGAGCATTTCCAGGCGTTGTCATCAAAGATTTCACCATAGATGCAAGAGTCAAAACTTGATCCTCTAGCTTCCCATTATTGGAAGAGTCACTCGCGGGCATTGGATTTCTCCTTCTCAAATCAGCCCTTGAGCTAAAGTTTTGGGATTCTTCCGCTAGCTCCTCGTACAATTGCATTGCCTCGGATGAAGTTTTGTTCCCAAGGGTTCCATCACAAGAACTTCTAACCAACCTTTGGTCCTCATCAAGAAGGCCATTGTAAAAGTAATAAAAAAAATCCCCCTCCGAATAATCGTGATAAGGGCAACTTGCAAGAAGCTTCTTGAACCTCTCCCAATAATCGAAGAGAGATTCTTCATGCCATTGGAGGATGTTTCTTATGTCCTTCTTCAAGGCGGCAGATCTAGAGGCCGGGAAGTACTTGGCTAGAAACTTCGTCTTCATATCAAGCCAACTCTCAATGCTCTTGGGCAGTAGGTAGTGGAGCCAATCCCTTGCGCCATCCCTTAGTGTGAACGGGAATGCCTTCAACTTATAGAACTCTTCATCCACTCCATGGGGGACCGTGCCACCACACAAGAAGTGAAACTTGGTGATGTGTTTGTTAGCATTCTCCCCTTGCCTACCAAGGAAGACGAGTAGCATATTGATGAACCCGGTCTTTAGCTCAAAATGGTCGTGTGGACCAACCACGGGATAGTCGATGCACATTGGCTGTTGATTAAGGTTAGGGGCCATGATGTCTCTCAACAAAGGTTGCCCCAAAGGGATTTCTCTTTAGTGGAGAAGAGGGGCTCACCCTTGGAGAGGGGGATGGTGAGGTTCCCCTCTCGGATGCTCATCTTGGTGCTCGATTTGATGTTCCATTGATGAAGATGTATCCGCAAAATGGTCACTAGGAGGGGTGTTATTCACACTTTCCAAAGAAAGCCTCCTAGCCCGTCTCAAATTCAACTCCAACTCGGGGTCGTAGTGTAGGGGTTCTTATGAAGAGGATCGCGTGCAAACCATGCACCAAGAACTCGAACAATACGTCTCCAAGCCAAGTGAAAATGGCAAATCAACTAAGAAATCAAAATAAAAATCAAACTAACAAACATTTACAAGTAGCATATAATCACACATAAACCTCATTGATGATCATTTGCAACGACCATTTGAAAACCTCATTGATGATAATTTGATGATCACATAAACAACGACCATTTGCAAACCTCATTGATGATCACCCTAGACAAACAACATTATAGGGATGTTTCATCAATGGCATTTCACCAAAAGGATCATAGGTTTGATAATAACAAGCCTTCTACCAAAGACATAGTCATTGAACCAAACAAAGCATTCATTAGATTAACCTAAGAACAAACAACATTCAAGGTTCAACATTTCTTTGCATTTACATGACAAATATGAGAACAAACCGCATTAACATACTCATCTAGCATGGATTACCACACATTATACATAAGAAGTTCTAAATCCATGCTCTTAGATTTCCATATCAAATTAGTTAAGAAATTTGCAACTTTCCTAACACCCTAACATTTCAATCTTACAAACATTTCATATAATCGAACAACTCATGGTATAAATGAGATAAAAACAACATTAATGACTTAATAAATGCTCTCTAATAAATGTTCATAAATGAGCAAACATAGAATCTTGCTACATAAGCTTGGAAGCTTCAATCAATTGCTCCCAAGAATAAAACAAAGCTACATAATAAAAACCCATAACATAGAACAAAGATCTACAAAGATCTACAAAGAAAGAAGAAGAAATGGTAAAAACTAGGGTTTTGGAGCCCCCGAGTCGGGCTTAAAGAGTTGGGGAAGAAGGGGGGTGAAAAGCTATTTATAGTACAAGAAAAAAAGGAGTAAAAAGTAAGTAGCAGGGCAATTATCGCGAGTCGCGACACACTCGTCGCGAGTCTCGATGGAAAAAAGTCCTGTTTTGTTTTGCTTCCTCCGGGTGAACCGTTGATCTATTTTGGGAGTTCTTATTGTCAATTTTATAGTACTCGAGAAGAGGAATCCAATGGTACCACTCTTGGATGCTGATTATTCTCAGAAAATTCTCAAAACTCTGCTTCAAAACATAGATCATTCTTCACCCTTTGCTTTGCTCTCCTTTCTTCACTTTATCTTCTACCACTTTGTGAGTGGCCTTCTATCTTCTACCATCCTTTAGAATGACCTTCACTAAACCACTCCTAAGTGCTCATGAGCAATCTACAAATTAATCTTGAAAAAAGGAATCTAGATGTTCATAAGGACCAAAAGTCCATTAGACTAAACATAGGTTACAAAATGAAGGATTTAGATATAAAAACTGAAAATGACTATAAACCCCTTATCATGTAAACCTACCAAAATCTAACAATATTACAACAAAAATATGACAAAATATGTGTTAAATGCTTTGGAAAATACATGCATTTGAAGCCTCATCAAATCTCCCCACACTTAAACCTTACTCGTCCTCGAGAAAACAAGAACAAGCAAAGATCAATGTGTACACTAGCATATAAAATTTTTCCCAAAACATCCAACATCATATTCGTAGACTACCCTAACCCCCAAGACATAATAATCTTTCACACACTCACATCCCAAAGCATAAGATAATCTAAACAACCAACAAACCATAACAAAAGTGAGGTTTACATATAATGCCAAGCTATCTTACTCTACCGAAAAAGCCACCCAATAGACACATCAAGAGAAGCTTAAAATTTTTCAATTTCTCTCATTTTCTCTTATTTTTGCTAGGAGCCCTCTCGGGTTTTCATCCTAGCTTCACACATTTTTCTTTTTAAATACTTACCTCACATTTTTCCACACTGTTTTGCCTCTCATTTTTGCATAGGTCGCTCTTTCGGGTTTTCGACCTATACGGCCCTCCCACTTTTGCCTAAGTTGCCCTCTCAGGTTTTCAACTTAGCGGGAATTTTTTTTCTTTTTATTTTTTTTCTTTTTTTTCAAACAAAACACATCTAAGTGAAGCATATGCACTCTACAATATAATACAATGAGATATATGTTCCTCTTTACCTCCCCACACTTGAAACACAAATTATCCTAAATGTGAAAAGGACAAGATAAAGAAATAAGGGAGAAATAAAAAATAATACTCACAACTAGGACCTTGAAGATCCTTCCCGGTGATGGCAATGTCACTCATCAATGAATGTTCTCTCCTCCATGTTCTTGAACACCGCCCAACATGAAACTTTGATCCATCCACTACGAAGCCACAACTATGCAAATCCTGATCAACACTCACAAAAGACAACAACTAGTAGTACACCTAGATGGTGGTTTTGGTAGTGGTTTTTGGTGGTGGGTTGTGGTGGTATTCTTGTGGTTTCGGGTAAGGGTTTGAGGCCATGGTTGAGGATTTTCTTTTTTTTCAAGAAAAGAAAAACACTAACCTAACTTAAAAGCTCGGGTTGCCTCCCGAGAAGCTCCGTATTTTTAAGGTCATTGGCACGACCCTAATGTTATCCATATGGTGAAGTTTTGAACCCCTTTACCATAAGCATCCAAAAGTAGAGAGGTGGAAGTACAAAACTTTCAAGGGGAAAGTCTTGTGGAGGTGGAGATTGTTTGAAGGGAGTTGGGTGGCTAGGAGGCTTGGGATTGTCTTTTGGCTCCTCTTTTATCTCTCTCAAAACTTCCAAAAATGGTGGAGTTGGTTCACTAGATGGGGGAAGGGGTGACAATGCTAATGAATGTAGTACAATCACCTCTTTCTCCATTTTTTCATCCTCAACAACCAACCCCTCATCCCCTTCAAACTCAAACTCATTTCCCATGGTGACCTTACTCACCGAATCCTCGAGTACGACTTGGGATGGTGTATTTTTAGAATCACGAGCTTCCATTCAGGCCAACGCTTCCAATATACTTCTCACATGCCCCTCAATAGCCTCAACACTAGAGGAGAGCCAAGTGTCTGGTTCCTCACTAGTCAAGTTGTTCAAGTTTGCTATTGCATTCATGACTTCCTCACGTGTCAAACTTGAACTTCCTTGTTGGGCTTGGTTTTGGGGTGTGTCATAAGATGGTGAAGGCCAACTATTTTGCTCGTATTGTTGGTTTTCTGGCTTATTCTCATACCACCAATCTGGATTACCACTCCACTCCGGATTGTAAGAATTGTGGTATGGATACCATTCTTGAGCTTCTTGCCCTTGAAAACCAACATCTCCTACCTCTTGGTAGAACTCTTCATAATACCCTTGGTTTTGGAAACCAAAGGTTCTTTCACCATCATAGTGCTCATCTCTCAACAAATAGCAAGACTTGGTAGAATGGCCGGAATGACACATCTTACAAAACCTTGCTTGTTGAGCCTCTCTTCTCATCATGAGTTCCCTCAAGGTGAGACATTCCATTTGTTTTTGTTATTTTTTCAAATGTCCGGAATCATATTGCAAGTATTCTAGATAAAAATTCACCAAGAACTCAAGAAATACCTACTCCAAACAAAAACAACCACCAAGAAGTGGAAAACAAAAATAACTAACTAATATGCAACCCCGGCGCCAAAATTTGGTAGGTCATCGCCGTACCTCTCAAAGTTAATACTTTTAAGCCCTAAATGCTTCCTATCTACAATAAAGTAGATAATGGCAAGTCGGGGTCATCCACGAGAAGAGGGATCTTTTCAAGTGTTTAAACATATATAGGAGAAGACATACTAGACATTTACATACATATATATATATATAAGCATGTAAACAAAGGGAGGTTTTGGTGGGTTTGATCCAAAATTATGAAATTGAAATAAAACAACTAGCAAGCAAGAGAACTATGCTAATCATGCAATACAACTAAAGATATGATGTAAATGAATTAATGGAGCCTTGGGGGAAATCGATTTCCACTTCCAAACTTCATGTAGCTCATTGATTCATTCGCTCATTCAATTACATTTATTGTCTATGAGGAATGTATCATTTCTCATTCAAAGATCAACATTTGTTCCTCCTTAAGAGTAGTTTGCAAAGACAAACAACGACCATTTTCAAACCTCATTGATGATTACCCTAGACAAAAAACATCATATGGATGTTTCATCAATGGCATTTCACCCAAAGGACCATAGGTTTGATAATAACAAGCCTTCTACCAAAGACATATTCATTGAACCAAACAAAGCATTCATTAGATTAAACTAAGAACAACCAAAATTCAAGGTTCAACCTTTCTTTGCATCTATATGACAAATATGAGAACAAACCACATTAACATACTCATCTAGCATGGATTACCACACATTATACACAAGAAGTTCTAAATCCATGCTCTTGGATTTCCATATCAAATGAGTTAAGAAATTTGCAACTTTCCTAACACCCTAACATTTCAATCTTACAAACATTTCATATACTCAAACAACCCATGGTATAAAGAGAAAAAATGCAACATTAATGACATAGTAAATGCTTTCCAATAAATGTTCATAAATGAGCAAACATAGAATCTTGCTACATAAGCTTGGAAGCTTCAATCAATTGCTCCTAAGAATTAGATTAGCTACAAGAGTTCATACTAATCAATGCTATACAACCAACCATAATACTAGACAATTCAAAGATGAAAATGGAATAAACTAGGGTTTAAAACAGTACCAAAAATGCAGAAGATGAAGAATGAGAATGAGAGGAAAGAGAGTGCTATTTATAGTACAAAGATGATAAGGTGAAATTCCGGCCACCCGTTGGTCACGACTCGCGACGGGCTCATCGTGACTCGCGATGGGCTCATCGTGACTCGCGACGAGGCCATCGCGAGTCGTGACGGGTGCCAGAATTTTGCTTTGTTTCCTTTTCTTGTTCTTGTGGTATGCAATCACTTTCATAGCAAGTCCTCTTATTTTTCAAGTCTTCAATGTCTCCAAAAATGGCCTTCAATGGCCTCCGGTCTTCATGTCTTCGAAGCAAGTCTTCAAAAGTCTTCAAAAATGTGATCTACAATGGCCTCCGGTCTTCATTGCCTCCGTGTTCATCCCTTGTCACGCAAAATCCACTTAGAAGAGGTAAAAGAGCGTAAAGTTGATCTTACCCCTCCTAAGAGAATTTGAAGGTAAAACACAAGCTCTCGATAATAAAAGAGCACAAAAGTGACCAAAAATAGTACTAAATTATGCATATAAAATGGACACATCACACTATCATGTCGTTCATGCTTAAAGTGGCTCACAAGAAGAAATAGGACCTACACTACGGGGGATTAATCTCCGCGATGTTGAAGTAGGCAGGAATCCAAGTAGTCGACAGACCCTCCACCATCTACTACTACGATGAAGATTGGTTCCTACACAAACAACTCCATTTTCACTTCTACAGTGGTAAATGGGAGCCGAAAGTAATTCCCGGTCAACATGCGAATAATGCCAAGCGAGCTCACAAGGCAGAACTGGATAGAGCTGGGGCATCTAGATATAGTAATTTATAGTGTAACATTTCATTTTACAAGAAATTTAGGACAATGTAAATATATTCTTGTTTTATAATACATGTACATTGACAGGTTCACAGACTAATTGGAAAGCAAGGCTAAGGAAGTATTTCAATTTCTTGCGTGATGACATGACCGAGACATACGAGATGTTGAGCTCGGCTCACTCCCAGCATGTGGCATTTATGGAATCCCAAGGACTTCACCTTGAACGGAGCGATAATGAAGAAGGTGCAACCTTCAAGCCTAGTTTCTTAGAGACCAGTGCCGAGGAGGAAGGTCAACATGGACAAGACACAGGGGGAGATGAAGGTCAAGTCGTGGAAGAAACAAGCATGAACCCAAGGTCTTAAGGTCTGGGAGCAGTAACCGATGGCCCAAATGATAAGACTGATCCAAAAATTGAAGACATGTTCAAAGAAGTGTAATAGGAAGGTCTGTGATTGACAATCAATTTCTTTGGGGTAGATTTGGATTTTGGCTTTCATTGTTTGTTGAATTTGGATTTTGCCTTTGTGTTTAATTATTCAATTTAATGCTAATGATATGTCACTTATATTTTAATTGTCCATTTATGTACCATGAAAGTATGACGAGCGAGTATTATCCATATGTGATTGAGTTGCATCGAAATAGATATGACTTCCAAACTGTTTGGAAGATGACCACTGGGGCGGAGCTAATTTTGAACTCGGAATTACCTCTTCCCTTCACACATATAGGATAGACGCAATTCCAAACTCATAAAGTTTAGGGGTCTAGTAGACCATAAGCCCTGACCCAGTTTCCAAGCTCGTAAAGTTTAGGGGTCTAGTAGACCATAAGGCCCAACTCAGTTTCCTAGCTCGGAAGCTTGTGTGTAATATTTGGACCGCTACTGGAATTGATTGACGAGCCAAAAATGGACATTAAATTGTTTCCAAACTTGGAAACACCTCTAACCTATATTAGGAAGGGCCGATTCAGAGTTTCCGAACTCAAAAAACTCTTACCATGTATAAAAAAACCAGATCAATCTTTCATTCTCCACAATCCATTCCCAAATTCCAACCCTAGGTCATTGTTGTGAGCTTGAAAACTCAACCCAACCCCCCAAATAAATCATTCAACCAACAAATTCGGTTCAATGGCAAGATGAGGAGCATCCAAGGGAAAAATATGGAACTATGGTTGGTGGGATAGACATTCCGATTACTCAATAGGATATCAATAAGTTGTTGGATTGCCCTTACCTTAACCCCGAACAAGTTTATATGGAAAATGAAGACGTCCATTTGGATCATTGTTACCATAGGGAGAAATGGTCATTAAATAGTGACCCCCATATGTTGACTTTTTGGAATGTAGCGTGAAGTTTTTTGGACGTGATAGTAGGGGTTTAGGTAGACCCGAAACTTTTGATATAGAAGTCTTGCCAATTGATCATCTTATCACATATGAGATTATTGCTAGAACTCTCATTCCCTCGAGTGGACATGTAACCGAGCTTAAATATCCCATGCTCAATCTATTTTATTACATCATGGAGGGTAGGAGAATTAATCTCGGGGCTACAATTTTTAAGCATGTGTTGCATATTGCTACATCCAAGAAGTTGATCAAAGGCCTCCCATTTGGCCATTTGATCACACTATTTTTGAAGAATGTCGAGGGGTTGGTCATTTGTGGGGAGGATAAGGGGCCGAAGTATTTTTACAAAGCATACTTCAAGAAGAGGAATTGGGTCTTGATTGACCGGAAGTGGTTTCAAAAGGCCGGGGAAGCTTCAGAGCCTAACAAAAGGCCACAAGTGGAGGAAATGCCACAAAATAAGGAAGGTTTGTGAGTTTTGATAACTGAAATGTATTTTGTCCAAAGTGATTGATTCTTTTGATTATCACTTTATTTTTTATATAGAAGGTACCAAAAAAAGCTTATCTAAAGGGTTTCAAAGATTGTTACAAGTGGATGCGAAAAGAACTATGCTTAATGAAGTCTAAGATCAACTTGGAGAAATCACAGAGAGCTTAAGAGCGACACCTCGCATCAACCTCCCGCCTATGAGTCAACTGTGGCACTTCGATGGCCACTATTGAAAATGAAGATGAGTGACTAGTTTCCTTGATTTAAGTTATGCTAGGATTATTTACATATTATCACTATAACTTTTATTTTAACTTAGGATTTGTTATATTCTAATATCATCTTGTTTTGACTACTATTTAAATGATCAAGTGATATAAATGAAACTAGTGACTTCAAGGTCGAGCATTAATATTATGTTACAAATAACCCAAATAGTGATACCGAACATAACAAGTTAAATAACAAACCTCAAGGATGTTCCATTAATCACTTATGTTTCCTTTTCCTCACCACCTTCTTTGATTTTTTTATTCTACGGTTAACCTTCCCTCTAGCATCAACCCACATACCTCGTCATGGTCATTGCAGCTAAGCAAACCGTGAAGACTAGTGTCATTCTCTTGAAGAAAATATCATCTTGCCATCCACAACTCGAGGTATGCTATCGGAATCCAATAATCTCCTCCAATTCATTCTCTACAACAAAAGCTCGTTTTCCTTCAACAACATCCAACCTAGAATTTACAGGATCCCTAACATAGAAAACCTGATGTGCCAGAGATGCTAGATCGAATGGATCATCCTTCCAGCCCACCCTACTTCTGTCAACAAGGGTGAAACCCAAACCGTTAGTGCGCTGACCCTTGTTAACATTCACCCACTCATATTTAAATCTAGGGACCCTTATGGTGACATAGTCCAGCTCCCAAATCTCAGAGATCATGCCAAAGTAACACTCTTGAGCATACATTGGATTCCTACACTTACACCTCCTACATGCAATGCTTCAGAGACGAGTGGCACACAGCTGTTCTGAGACATACTATTTTCATCATTTTCTTTAGTACCAAAAGTGAAACCATTAATGTCGTAACTGACGTAGGAAAAATTGTTTCCCAATGGACTATAAGCCAATCACTCAACTTTAGAGGAATGTTCTCCACTCGCCACATGGTCTCTCAACCATGACACAAATGTTCCAGCATGCATTTTGAGGACCTGAGCCTCATTAAAATGTGGGTGCGCAACCGTATGAATCTCAATGTAAGAGACTGATTCTTCATGGTTCCACAATACATAAAAATTAGCAGTAACTAAATCTTCGGCACTAGGACTAAACAGTTTCCCCTGTCTCACCCCTACACCCTCCAACCTCCCATGTCTACCCAATAGAACACCGACAAATTCAATTTAATTTATATAGTCAGTGCAAACCTTGATGACCTCTTCTGTCATGTACCATTGCATAATACTAGCATCTATCCTGTACCGATTTGTCACAAAATGCTT
This sequence comes from Rubia yunnanensis, assembly GCA_037428765.1. Classification (NCBI taxonomy): domain Eukaryota; kingdom Viridiplantae; phylum Streptophyta; class Magnoliopsida; order Gentianales; family Rubiaceae; genus Rubia; species Rubia yunnanensis. The sequence continues at coordinate 39,545,604 of CM075069.1, read as the reverse complement.
GAATATTTTCATGTATATCTCAAAAAACCTGGACTATAAAGCTTTATCTCCCGAACCAAATGAACACATAAGTGGACCATAATTTTAAAGAAAGAAGGCGGGAAATACATTTCCATACGTCCTAAAAATCCAACAATCATTACTTGCAACCTATCCAACTTCAAAATACTTATACTCTTGCAACAAGTTGATTTAAAAACATACATAGCTTCGTAATGCACAATATTACATGGGATGGGCTCGGATCGCAATGGCTTTCAATTCTTGCATAAGGTTATGATATTCGTGTGACTTCAATCAAACCAAATTTAGCTCTTCAACTGACACAGAAGCGCTAATGTTGGACGAGTATGCACCTTGAACCTTCACACTACTCAATGTATCACAAAATTATTTCTTCTCTGACTGCGACATAGAATAGCATGCAGGGGGAAAATAAAAAAATTTCCCCTTCCTTGATGGGCCCTAGATTCTTCCGAATTCTCATCTCAACCAAGTAAAGCCTAGATTTCAACCCATCCTTTATTTTCCCAGGGGTATCCAACAACGTCCCAATCAATGAATCTCAATGTGCATGACATCCAATGTCTTACTTCCAAATCAACAACTACTTTTCTTCCAAGGAAAAAATAGAGCTTGAAAAAAAATAGAGTTTTTCTTCCAAGGACTATCAACAACCACTTTTCTTTTGTTCTTCCCAAAGTCAATGGGTAAGTTCCTCACATTATCAAAAGCTCGTGTACCATTTAGTGGCACCGAAGGTCCTCTACCCTCCACTTTCCCATTGAACAATTTCTTTGTCGAGCGCCATGAGGGTCCCTTCGGAAGAAACCTCCGATGTCCCTGATAAGCTGTTTTACAACTATGTTTCAATTGACAAAAGTCAATATTCATGTCACAAACGGGACAAGCTAAGTGCCCTTTCACAGAATATCAAGACAAATTTCCATATGCTGGGAATTCATTAATGGTGCAAAATAACATAGCTTTCAAAGTGAAGAAATATTCTACCTGACCATCATACATTCGAACACCATCTTTGAAAACAGTCAATAGATCCTCCACCAGAGGAGCAAGATACACATCAATATCATTACCCAGCTGCTTGGGCCCTGATATCATCAAAGACAACATAACATGCCTACACTTTATGGTCAACCAAGACAGGAGGTTATAAATTACCAACATAACAGGCCAACTAATATGTGTACTGCTCATATCAACAAATGGATTCATATAGTCCGTATGCAATCCTAACCTCAAATGGCGGGGATCTTTCCAAAGTCAGGGTACATGGCATCAAATTTCTTCCATTGCTCACCATCTGAAGTATGTCTAATCACATCATCTTCCAGACGTACCCTATCTGCGTGCCAACGCAGCAACTTTGCATCTTCCCTATAAGCATACAACTTCTCCAAATGGGGAACGATAGGGAGATACCATAACACTTTTCCTGGTGTCTTTTTCTTTGATTGAGACACAATTTTAGCACCCCATTTCAACTTGTATCGAGACTTGCCGCAAACCCAACAACTTTCTCCATCTTTGTCTAATTCCCCCCCCCCTTATACAACATACAATCATTTGGACATGCATGAATTTTCCGTAGTTCCAATCCCATGGGGCATAGAAATATTTTTGCCTCATACGACATTTCAGGAAACACATTGCCTTCCGGGAGCAAATCCCTAAACAACTCGAGAGCCTCAGTCAACGACTTATCAGTCCAACCAAATTTTGCCTTCAAATTCATTACTTGCAATGTCGCTCTCAAAACCAAGTGTTTAGAACCTTTGTACAAGGGCATCCATTTTTCATTAATCAGCCCCCGCAACGACTCGGGTTTCCCTTTGAATTCCCTTGCAATATCTTCCACCATTTCATCAAACTCAACATTGCCATCTAATTCACCCCCCACCTTTGTGTTCTCCACTTCAATAGTTTCAAAGGGATCCTCAATTGATTCCCTATGCCATACTCAATGAGTGTAGGTAGTTTGAAAACCCCTCCTTACAAGATGATCCTGCATCTTCTTTCTCCCCAAATAAGCACCATTTCTACAATCCTTACATAGGCATCGTGCTCCTAACCCACCTTTTTTAGAAGCATCTTCAAATGCTAAAGAAATAAATGATTCTACCAAGGGCATGTACTCTGGCGGTTTTCTAAGATCATTACCAATGAATTCATCTCGATCCATTTTCCTACAAGTCAATTACAATGCAACCCATGACCATTAATTTGACAATTATCAATCCCATATCATTGAAATCACACAACCCTAGCTAATATTTGCAAGACTAAGTAAATAGTTTGAAATACATGACTAACCTCTTCCAATGGAGTATGAAATCACCTCTTCCTCAATGGATTAAGAAAATGGGAGCCAACCCTTCACAATTTTGGAAATGTGGGTATTAAATGAGGAGGAGGCATATTTTTTTATGTGGTCCCGCAGTTTCTAAACTAGGAAATTGATGATCATAAGTTGCAAGGCACGACTACTTGGTTTCTGAACTCGGAAACATAATCAGACGTAATTACAAGTCTGGAATACCATCTTCTCTTCAGTACCAGGGAAACTATAGTTTTCGAGTTCAGATTTGCTATCGTTCATACTTTCCAAACTTGGAAACGTGTATATTTAAAGGCGGCTATGACTAATCCCCTTTAAAATGAGCCATTTAAAGGCGGTTCTGACCTCAACCATTATCTAGGTCACATTTAAAGGTGGTTATTACAAAACCACCTTAGAATTAAAAAAACTGCCTTCAAAATACAATCCAAGGTCCGACAACAAGTTTTCAACATCGAAAATGCCTCTGGAAGTTGATTTTAGGCAGATTTTTCAAAACCGCCTTCCAATGGTGCCTTCAGTAGAAGTCTCTCAACTAGTGCATGAGGTAGTCGATGGTGGCGTGAGGCGTGAGGCGTGAGGCGTGAGTTGGCATTAGTTAAATCTAGCCACGATGCTTTCACTGGGAAAACGTAAAGAGTCAGGCAGGGCTTTGGAGTTAGCATTGGCATCGAGGAAGGCTAAAAGTGGAAGAGTAGCATCGATGTCAGAGTCAAGATGATGGTGGAGGCGAGTGGCGGTTTGGGCTCATCGATGGCAAATAGAGATGGCTGATAGTGGCGTGATGGTGGAGGCGAGTGGCGGTTTGGGCTCATCGATGGCAGATGGAGATGGCAGATAGTGGCGTGAGGCGTGAGGTGGAAGGTAGTAGTGTGACGCGTAGTGGCGGGATGGTTGGTGGTGAGGCTGGGTAGTAATGGCGGGATGGCTGAAGGTTAGGCCAGACAGTGGTGGCGGGATGGCTGGTGGTGGTGACGGGGGGTGGAAGGTGGTGGAGGGGTGGGGCTGGCTAGGTGGTGGTGGGGCGGCGGCGGCGGCGAGCGGTGCAGTGGCGACTGGTGGTGGAACAGTGGTTATGGTGGCAGCAAAGGGCAATTTTGTCTTAAAATTTTTTGTATTAGGCTAAAAGGGCATTTTTGCCATTTCCTGTCTGCCAATTGCCGGAAATTACCGGTCAATGCCAGAAATAATGACTTTAGGGTTATATTTGCACATATATATAATAGTTATGATTATATTTGCACCAAAAAATAACTCATGGTTATATCTATACTTTCTCCAACATATGGGGTTATATTTGCATATTGCCCTTGATTTTATTTTAGTTTATTGGAACGAGATTTCTGTAATTTTGAAAAACTCTTAAATTGTAATGCATTGTGCAAATAACTATAATTTGACTTTAAAATTTGAAAAGAGATTTTTCATATTTGATCTAAGAGCTAGAGGTTTAATAGGAGACTTTCTATATTCATTCATTGAGTTATTTGTGCCATATTTTTTTAGTTTAATACTTCTCAATTATAACATAATTTAAACTAATTTTAGTTGTTTCTTTATTTGCATTTTTAAATTCACTTTTGATTCACACAATAACTATCTTCAAAAATTGTATGTAAAGTATTGCAATTAAGCCAACGAAGAGAGTCTGTTCATTTAATTGTGTTACTCTATTTTCGGTATAAATTTTAGAAAATGTTACTCCCTCCGTCCATTTCAATTTTCACCTTTTGACTTTTAACAGTTAACTTAAAAAATATTTGATTCTTAATATCTTTCATTATAGACAATTAAAACCTGTAAAAATTTGATATTTTAAAAATATATGTTATAACGAATCTAACAATGTATCACACAATAGTATTAATACTTATAAATCAATATAGTTTTTGAAAGTTTTAACTAAATGAATAGTTAAATTACAGTTTAAAATAAGACAGATGGAGTAGGTGATGATGTAAACTGAATTAAAAGTTGAAAATATAAAATGAATGTCTACAAAAACTTAAAAGTGTATCATAATTAAAAGAAACTAAAATAAAGTAAATATCTCAAAAAAGGTTAGTAGGCTAAAAACAGAGTACGTGAGCCTACCGAATACCCCTCTATTTTTTTATTAAGCACACAAATTTTTAGTATTATAATTTAGGAGATGCTAAATAAAAATATGCAATTGAATTGAAAGAAAAAAAAAGTAAAATAAGTGAATATAATGATCTTAAACTTCACGTAATTAGAAATATCAATATAAAAAAACTTACCAAATTAAAAGTTTGTCAATAGTTAAACGGATGAAGTATTTAATCTATTCAAGTGTGACAAAGAACATTCCAACATTGATAGAATCCTCCAGGAGGATCTCTTACACCCACGGGTGTACCCCAGTGGTTGGGACATGGGTGGGTAAGCCAATAATCCCAGGTTCGATCCTCGGCAGCGGCAGTGTGGGGAGTTCTTGCTTTGCAAGGCTCCCTTGTGCGCACCGAGGCAATGCCAAGCCCATGGGTCCTGGTGCTGGGCTACCGTGATTTACCTCTCATACGATGGCTCCCTTGTGCGCACCGAGGCAATGCCAAGCCCATGGGTCCTGGTGTGGGCTGGTATGGGCCGCTGAGGGCGAGCGGATTGATCGCCTTTTCCAGGAGGATCTCTTAGGTCCATATTAGGTGTCGTTTGATTGACTTTTGGTTAAATGTCTGTTTCACCCTTTTTCCTCACACTTTTTTCACTAATCAACTTTTTTTTAATGGAATGACACCCGGAGGTGGGAGTTGTTTAATATGGTACCCCGAACCAAAAGAAACCATAGTAGCATAGCGTTAATTTACAGAAGGCAATAGCATTGCCCGCAAAATGAGGTGTACAACCTAGGTTAGGAAGCTATACAAGGTTAATAGGATTAGGTTAGTTGCGATTCCAAAGCTACAAATCTCCACACCCCGTGTTAATTCGTATTTTGGCCAAGCAATTAACCTAAAATAGTCTATAATTAAGCTGATATTTGCAAAAGTGAGAGAGCCGATGAGGTGGTATCTGAGCCGATGAGGTGGTATCTGAGCCGATGAAGTCCGAATGTATCTCCAAAATATGAGGTCCGAGTCCGAGTATTTGTGCCGATGAAGTCCGAGTCCGAGTGTATCTTCAAACAGTGGTGACCGTACCTGCATGAAAAAAATAATAATTCATTAGCAGTATCAATTCAAAACCGAGCCACGCGAGATAATTCTAATCTGTGGAAGTTGTTGCATATCCAAGGAAATAAGGTCCTTGATATGCACAGGAAGATTAAGAAGATTCAAAGTCAGATTATGTGCAGAGTGGTACTTGGCGATTGCATCCACCACCATATTCCTTTGCCTTGGCACATACAAAAGATTAGCTCCTCGAAGAAGAAGATTTACTTTGTAAGCCTCATTAAACACATGCCAATGGGCAGAGTTTGGATCATTAATCATTTTAACCGCTAGTTGTGAGTCAGATTCAATAGTAACAGTTTCATCCAGATGGTAATAATTTAGACATGCAAATTGCACTGCAAGAATTTCAGCAAGCAATGAAGATGTAGCCGAAATTGCTGCAGACTTAACAAATAAAGGTGTGCCATTGTTGTTCCTTATGACTATCCCTACAGAAGCCCTGTTTGGAAACCATGATGCATCAGAGTTGATCTTAATGCAATGAAGTTTCGGTTTCTCCCAACAAACAGCCTTTATTATCGGTTTAGGAGGGGGTCTGACAAGAGAGATTAGGCTTATAATTGGATGTGGGATCCCAGTGTAGGATTTCAGGTATGTGGGATTGGAAAACAGAGTTAATCTGATGAGATCAAGAGCTTCCTTACAGGTGTATTCAGTGGAGAAGGGAATCTGCTGAAAAAGGTATCGGTTCCTGGCTTTCCAAAGGGACCAGCAGATAATAGGAGGAAGTATATTGCAAATCAGCTGATGGCTTTTAGGGAGATCACCACAGTTCCAAAATATGAAGAAAGTTTGAGCTAGGGACCGAGGTTCAGTTATGTGGAAGTGTACTAAGGAGGCCATGAAATTCCATACAGATTTAGCCAGCGGGCAAGAAGTGAAAAAATGTTCAAGAGAATCCATATGACAACAGCCTGGGCATTTCGATGCAAGGGAAAAACCACACGAAATAAGTATATCATCGAAAGGAAGCAAAGAATGTAACAACTTCCAGTTAAAAATTGATATCTTTTTCTGAAGAACCCTATTCCACAGAAATTTGGATATGAGATAATTACCTGTAGCAGCTGTCATTGCTCGATAGGCCGATTTGGAGGAGAAATTACCTGTAGGATCAGGTTTCCAGATGATCCTGTCATCCCTAGACTGTAGTAGCTCAGCTTCCTGTAGGAATAACACAGTATCATTTTCTAAGAAAGGGGAAACCAGAGCTAAAATCTCAGTTTTGTTTCTAATAAAATCTGCCACAATACAGAATTTAAATGTTGCAGATATATGTTGAGGGACAGAGTTTATTAATGGTCCGGACATACACCAATTTGCAGTCCAAAAGTTACAGGAACCTTTCCCATGGATGATAAATGAATTTTGTTCAGCAAAAAAGTTCACTGAACAAATTCTCCTCCAGGTTGCAGATTTTCTATGAGTATCAGAAAAAGACCATAGCAATTTAGCCCACATTGTATTACCCAGTTGGCATTTCCACCACAGTTTAAGGGAGCAAACATCTAGGATAGCTTTGATAGATCTGAACCCTAAACCACACTGAGAGATTGGGGTAGCAAGGTTTGCCCATTTTCTCCATATTTTGTTCCTTTTACCTTCCGTCTCACCCCAGAAAAACCTAGCCAACCTTTTCTCTAGATTTTTTATTATTCCTTTTGGTGGTTTTGTTACAGCCCATAGATGTTGAGGCATAGCATACAGACAGGATTGAATAAAAATAAGTTTGCCCCCAGAACTTAGCCACTGGTTTTTCCAATTTTGAAGTTTTCTGTCCCATTTTTCCACAAGTGGCTGAAAATACCTATTAAGAATTCTACCTTTAAAAATTGGACATCCGAGGTATTGGAAGGGTAGAGAACCCTGCTTCATTTTAAGAATCGTCCTAATCTGATTTAGTTTACCAGTTGAGGCCTTTTTACTCGTATAAAAATCAGATTTATTAAAATTGAACTTTTGGCCCGAGGTATATTCAAAGACATCTAGAAAGGCCTTAATCCTAATGAGATTAGATTTAGAAGCTTGCATAAAAATAATGGTATCATCCGCATACATGAGATGGGTAGCTGGTGGGAATGGAGATGGGATTTGATAGTATGAAAGCTTATTATTTTGGAAAATGAATGAAAGGCTCCTAGAGAAGGCTTCTGAAAAAGTATTAAAGAGGAAGGGAGAGAGTGGATCACCTTGCTTTATTCCTCTTGTGGCCTTGAAAAAACCCACAGGATTACCATTGATGAGTATGGAAAAATAAGCATGGGAAAGATTATTCATAACAGCATGCAGAAATTTTCCACTGAAACCAAATTTCATCATAATTGTCGTAAGAAAATGCCAGTTTACTCTATCAAAAGCTTTCTGTAAGTCAAGTTTCAGTATACAGTTAGGGATTCTAGCCTTCTTATCCAGAAACTGAATCATTTCCTGAAGGTAAATGATGTTGTCCGAGATATCCCTATTCTGCATAAAAGCAGTCTGATTAGGGGAGATAAGTTTATCCATATATGGTCTAAGCCTTTCCATAAGAACCTTGGAGCATATTTTGTTAAGGACATTAGATAAGCTTATTGGTCTGAAATCATCAAAAGAGCTAGGGGTGGATTTTTTGGGGATTAAGGTAATCCAAGTGCTGGATATACCTCTAGGCAACACCTTACCATCTATGAATTCATTCACTGCCTCAATGAGGTCAGTTTTTATAATAGCCCAGCATTTTGAGTAAAATTTTGGAGTAAATCCATCAGGCCCTGGGCTACTGTTTTTACTTAGGCCCTTAATTACTGCCTCAACCTCTGTTTCAGTGGCTGGTTTAGAAAAATCACAGTTGTCATTATCAGAAATAACATTTGGGATTTGGCTCAGGAAATGTGAATAGTAAGAGTCATTAGGTAGCTGATTTGGTTCTTTCAATAAGTCAGAGTAATAAGCTATGGCTTCATTATTAATGTCTACCTGAGAACTAAGCCATTGACCATCTTTATTTTTAATCTTTGAGATTTGAAGTCTGCTGTTTTTCTCTTGGACCACTTTGTGGAAGAACTGTGTGTTGTTATCTCCTAATCTATGCCATTTTAATTTAGCTTTATGTTTCCAAAACTTTTCTTTTTCCTTTTGTGCTCGCAACAGCAAAGCCCTTTTCTCGTTTAATTTCCTAAGTTCAAAAGCTGAGGGGTTTAGGTCAAAAGCAGCTTCTTGAATTCTAAGGATTTCCTCAGCTTTTAAAATGTTAGAGTCTATGTTCCCAAAGCAAACTTTATTCCAAAATTTTATCTCCTTTTTCAATCTAATTAGTTTTAAAAAAGAAGCCTAATAAGCCAGTTTCAATCATATCTTTATCCCAGCATGTCTTAATTAAAGGGATGAAATCCTGCCGGTTGAACCATACGTTAAGGAACCTAAAAGGTTTAGGGCAGTCAGTAATCAAATTGGAAATCTGTAATAGCAGTGGGGAGTGATCAGAAGTTTGTCTATTCAAGATTTGGATGGAGGAGGAGGGGTACTTATAGTTCCATGAAATTGTACACAAACCTCTATCAAGCCTTTTAGATGTGGGGTTCCTAAGTCTGGAATTGCACCATGTAAAAAGGTTTCCGACTGTATTTATTTCCTGAACACCCGTGCTATTAATCCATGCATTAAAATCCCTAATGCTACCTAGAGAGGGGGAGCTAGGACCCTTGTATTCTGTGAGAGATGTAATAGTGTTAAAGTCTCCTATAAAAATGGTATCACCATTAGTAATAGGTTCCAGGTCATTCCATAGGGTTTTCCTGCCTTCCCTATTCCTAAGAGCATAAACAAAAACTGCCTCCATTTCTAGGTTAATGGTCTGGTGCTTTATGTGGACATGAAGAAATTGCTCATGTGAAGACAGTGGAGAAACTGCAATTAAATTGGTCCACATAAGCCAGATTTTGCTATTAAACAGTGACAGGCCATTTGATTATCATGCATATAAGATTGGATTTTGGAGATATCATGCATAGGTTCGATTAAGCACAACATTTGAATCTTTTTAAGTCTGACTAAATTAGTTAATCTCAGAATTGATGACTCCATTCCCCTAAGGTTCCAAACTAAGAAATTGATTGAGGGAAAACCAGTCATTGTTCACCAGACTTATTACTTTTAGTAGATGACCTAAGCATCATTTTATTTATCTGACTGAAATAATTGGTTTTTTTACCTTTGGCCTTACCTGGCTTGGGGGTTATCACCCAGAATAGTGGAGAGCTTAGGGTCAGCTTGATGTGAGGAACTGAGCACTGGATCAGGCCCTGGTTCTTGATCAATTAATAGATCCTCCAGCTCATCCTGCAATACTGAAAATCTACTTCCCATTCTTCCTTGTGAGGACAGATTAATATTTTTTTGTCTATCCAAACCTAATGTAAGTGTACCAATATGAATATCATCTATTGCATATGTTCTAGGGGTAAAATTAGTGAGAGCAGAGTCATTTAAGAGCTTGGTAATGGAAATGTCAGTACTATGAGTATGTTTGGACTTGACATGATTAAAAGGTGTAACTTTGTCAGTTCCTGAGGCACTAGTAGTCACTATTGGGGGACTGGATTGAAAGTTATGAGAGGTGGAAGGCTTATCCATTTGGCTTGCAACTTTCATATTGTCCATACTGGAAGGATCAGTCTGATCATCGCCTGAGATCAGTGGAGGAGTGTCAAACATTTTTCCAGTAGCCTGCCACAGAGGCTGGTTGGGTATTTTGTTATCTTCCTGAGGTTTGGCAATTTGGTTTGGAGGAAAGGCACGACATTGGGCTACTGAGTGGCCTAATTTGGCACAGTGGTTACAGTATAGAGGGATGTCCTCATATTCAATTAAATATTTCCTGTTATTTGTTACTGACCCCAAACGAATATGGTTGCATAAAGGTTTCTATAGGTCAATTTCCACACAGAGCTTAATGGTTGAGGGTCTGGTGAGCATATCTGTGGCTAGGTCAGTTTTAATGAAAGTGCCTATACTGTTGCCAATTGACTCGATTGATGCTGAATTGTAGTAATACAGAGGAACTTCCCTAATGATACACCACACGGGGACTATTGGTGATTCTCTGTGAGTTGAAAACTCGGGTGTCCATTTTAACATTTTGAGTAAAATTCCACTAAAATTCCACACACCCTTCATCCAAAAACGTTGGTAATCATTAAGTAGTTCAAAACGAATAAGCACATGCTTATAGTCTAAGGAGCCAAGTTGGTACTTACCTGAGAAACCTACCGTCTTGAAAAACTGCTCCAACTGGTCCATTGTGCATCTCCCCTTAGTAAATTTTCCGACCAGGGCATTGGCGTAGTGGGTTGACAGTTTTGCAATTTGGTCATCCGAGTACAAGCAGGCCACGTCACCCAGGTGTTGGACTTTGGGGGTTAACTCGGGGTTATTAGGCAGAACTTTAGCTAGAGGGGGGGATTTTCTTTGAAGGGCGGCAGCGAAGGATAGAGGATGAGGAGGTGGAGGAGGATTTAGATTGGGTGGTTGGTTAGGGTTGGTGGTTTTCGGTATGTTTAGAGATGGAGGGGTAGCCATGGGTAAGATCGCTAACGACGAGGAAGCCGTTACCGGCGATGAAAACTGGCAACGATAATCGATAGATCAGCAGGGAAAAAAGGTGAAGGAATTGGGAGAGGAGAAGTAAAAAAATTATTCGCACCTAATGTCGCACCTTAATTCGCATGTAGAAACAGTGTAACGGTTAGTTGATGTTTTTTTTCACTAATCAACTTGGCACTAATAAAGTTTCTAGAATGCAGCCTTTGTATTATTCTTTAGTTGGTACTCCCTCTGTTTCTCTATTAGTTGCACACTTACCTTAATTGGATGTTTCTTTTATATTGGCACACTTTCCATTTTTGGAAAGATTCCTTCAATTTCATCCACTAATTTTATTTTTTACTTTCTACATCCAATTTTATCCACTCATTTCATCCACCTAAATCCAAGCACCTAAACCTATGATGCCAATATTAGTGAAACAGAGGGAGTACTAAGACCAATTGCAATGTTAGAAATCGTTATTGGTTTCTTACAAAATTTTTTTTTTATTTTCTCTCTTTCATCTTACTATAAGAAATCGCTTAAGAAAACACCAATTTTATTCTCTACTATTCATGTATTCCACTTAATTTTTTTCTATTCTACTCATTAATTTTATTATTAAATTTTAATTTAAATAAATTTGACTACCCAAAATAAGTTGAATGTGAAATTTAATAATAAATTATAATTTTAAAAATTGAATCTCATTTTTTTTCAATAATTATTCAAGATTTTTTCAATAATTTTCTCAAAAACCATTCTAGATTTTTTTTAAAAAAAAGTATTTTTACATCATTTTACTGGTTTGAAATTTAATTTTACAAATAAAAAAATTTCAGATTTTTTTAAAAGAATTTAAAAAACAAAGGTAGGGACACGTGGCCCAATCAGGGGATGCCACATGTTCCTCCTATATTTAATAAACAAGCTAGCTGCAGCATGCATGACACATGGGCCAGTGCATGGCTGACACGTGTCCCGATGGAAGTGGCACCATGCCCACGTGAAGGCTGACATGAGTCGGCTTTTTGACTGGTTCCTTAGCAAGGAACCAAGGGGCAGTTTCTTGTTAAGAAACAGCCCTAAAAATCACAAATGTGGGTGTTTTCAGTTTCTAAAGCAGTTTTTTAAACTCAAGAAACCACCATTACACTTTCTCTAAGACCAAGTGCAATTGTAGAAACCGCTACTGGTTTCTTACCCAATTAACTATATTATTTCCCTCATTCTCTCTCTTCCACCTCACTCTAAGAAACGATTTTTTTCCACAATGGTAAAAAATAACTTTTTACTATACATGAACCCCACTTGATTTTCTCCATCATACTTATTAATTTGATATTTATAATTTAATTTAATTTAATTTGTTCACCCAAAATAAGTTGAATGTGAAATTTAATAATACATTTACATTTTAAAAATTAAATTTCTTTTTTTAAATTATTAAATATTTTGTGAATAAATATTTTTCCAGACTTTTAAAAGTACTTTACAGATTTTTTAATAAATTTTACAAAAAAAATTTAAAAAATTTAAAATAAGGGGTTGGGACACGTGGCCCAATCAGGTGGTGCCACAGGTCCCTCCATTAAACAAAAGAAAGGGCCGCACACATGCTACCCCAGGTCTGCGCAAATCTGGAAAAAAATGGGCCACACCGGTTGCTTAATCGGTTTCTTGTGTGAAAACCATGAGATGGTTTCTTATTAAGAAACCGCCCTAGAAACCACCACTATGGGTGTTTTCAGTTTCTAGAGTGGTTTCTTTATGTTAAAAAACTACCATTATACTTGCTCTAATCCTCATATCCCTTTGATGTCTTTCTTATCTAACATAACAAGCAATGCCTTGCAAATAGAATAATTAAAGTATACAAATCCTTGGGTGAGACCGTCTCACCCAACCTCATAGTGAGACCAAGGGTCTCTTAAAAAATTACATATTTCTAGGGGCCTGAAAGAAATACTATATATATACATATTTTAGGAATTATTCCATTTTTCATTCATTTTTCTCGACGATTCTTCTTCCCAAATTTCAACCGCTCAAAACCCTCTCTCAAAACCGCTTGCTTATAATCCGATTCAACCGTCCAATTTAAGTTTAAATTCGCGATTTGTAGGCTCATTGTATCGCATTGATCAATCTTGTTCCACGGAAATAAGATTTTCTGATTTCGTTGGGTTTTTTGGTTTATATTTGGGGTTTTATGCTTTTTTACATTTTCCGGCTATTTTCTTGTTGATTCCGCTATTTATCTCTGTAAATCCAGCCGTGCATTGTTATTTTGGCCTTATATTGTGTGTTTTCGATTTGTTTTATGCTATTTTGTAGATATGATGAAATTGAAGGAAGGTATTGCTGGTAAAGATGACTTTAATGCTAGTGACGGTGTTCCTACCTCATCTACTGTTGAATCAAAAGGTTTTTTTAATGTTTTTTTGTATTGTTTTTCTTTGATTTTTCCGTTTTATTGTTGATTGATTTTATGTGTTCTTCATTCTTATTGATGTTGCTCTATTTTTTGTTTGATGTTGCTCTGTTTGCTAAATTTTTAGTTGTTGCTCTATTTTATTATTTTTATGTTGTGGTTTCAGTGTATGAAACTGTGTATAACAGATTAGTTAGCATGTTTAGTATGAAACAGTGTAAAACAGATTGGTTAGCATGTTTATGTGTTTAGTTTGCAGGTTTATGTGTTTAATTCAGGTTTTGTTGTGGCTCGGTTGTGGTTTAGTTTAGCTTCTGTTTAGTTTGCATGTTTTCTGTTTGCACTGTCTTTTGGAAACAGTGGGTTGTTTAAGTAGATTTGGATGTGATTTGGCTGGAAAAATGTTCTATTTTTTAATGAAATAGTTGAGTTTGAGTTAGTTTATCTATTTATGTGATTAGTTTAGTTATTTTTGTTGTTACTTAATATTAATCTTTTTATATTCTGTTTCTCTATGTGTATATACATAGTTATGTTTGTCTGTTTACTTTTGGTGTTTTAGTTTTTATTTATGTGTTGTGTGATTACTTATTTAATGTAGATGATGTTATTAGCTTGAGGAAATCTAGTCGACTGTATTCTAAATTGACTGTTAAAGATGTTTATACTGTTTAATTGGCAGTATATTGTTAGTTTGTAAATTTTGAATTTTAATATTTACGTTTTCCTTTTAGTTGATTGTGTAATTTTATGTTCTAAAGCTCCTCTTCTTAAAAGGAAAAAGAATGAGTAAAAAACTACTAAAACATGTATTTAAACATGATGGAATTTTATTTCATTTTTTTGGTTTTTAATTATTTTCTTAATCTATTGCTGATAATTTCCTTTCTTTTTTTTATAACTGATATTGTTAAAAGATTGCGCAAAAGTGGTAGTAAATCTGGTGTGGATAAGCCAGATAGAGTTGCTGGATCACCTGTTAATGGTTAAAATTTTAATTTTTTGTTTTACTTTAATGTTTAGTACTTTGCCTTATATATATATATATATATATATATATATATATATATTTCATTATTTTGTTTTGTATTATAGCTGGATATGATTTGAAAGGGGTGAAGATAATCTTGGTAAATTTAATCTATTCTGGTCTCTTTTTGTTTTACTTTTACTGTTTAGTGCTTTACCTTTGATATTTAAATATTTTGTTTTTTATTGTAGCTGGATGTGATCTGATTGGGGGGTGAAGATAAGCTTGGTAAATTTAATATATTCTTGTTTCTTTTTGTTTTACTTTTATTGTTTATTGATTTATTTTTGTTATTCAAATTATTTGTTTGTATTATGTAGTTGTTGCTGAGGCTGAAACTGTTGTTAGTAATCCTCCACTTCCAGCTTCAATAAATGTTACACAATCAGGTTAGATTAATGTTTTATGATTTACTATCATTTTGTTAGTTCGGGTTTGAAACTTATTAGTTGAATCATTTTTATGATGTAGTTGTGGAGACTTCTGTGATCATTAGTCCTCCACCTTCAACAAATATTGAACAAAGTGGTTAGTATTAGGAGTTTCAAAATTTTTTTGAGTTATTAGTTCATATGTATCAATTGTTAGTTCAGCTATTTAACTCGTTAATTAAGATTGTAGATTGCACTTTAAAATATACATCAACTATGTTTATCGTGTAGTTGTGGAGAAGCCTGTGATCATTAGTCCTCCTATTTCAAAAAATATTGAACATATTGGTTAGTATTAGGAGTTTTAACTATATATTTTTTTGAGTTATTAGTTCATATGTATTTATTTTTAGTTCTGCTATTAAACTCATCAGTCTTTGTTTTTGCATCAGAGCTTGGAAATGATTATGCTATTAATGGTAGTGTACCAGCGATTGAAAGAAATGTTGCTGTTGATGGTAATTTTTAACATATTAGTTATTGTGTATCTATAAGTACTTTATGTTTATTTAGTTTTTGTTATTTTTTAAAAATTTTGTAGGTTCTACTATTGATGGTGAGGATTGCATAAGTGCTGGGATAAAAGTTATCATTGAAGAATTAAGAAGTGAGACTTCTCCTGGTATTTATCGATTTCTCTACTTCTAATTTGTGTTTATGATTTAGTATTTTGGTTTTTTCTTCTATTTGTGTTTTGTACGTAAGAGTAATTATAGAAAGAAATGGGTTAGGAAGAAGGTTAAAGTTGTTCGAACTACACTTGTTGCTGAGGATTTTGTTGAAGATGCTGATTTTATTGATGAGCCTCCTCCAGTGGTGGCTACAAATGAAAAAGGCAGAGAAAAGGTTTCTGGTGAGAATGGAAAGAAGTCAGATGTGAAGAAGGCGGATGCAAAGAAGCCGGTTGCGAAGAAGTAAACTGCGAAGGAGCCCGCAACGAAGGAGCTTGCAGCGAAGGAGCTCGCTGCGAAGGAGCCCGCTGCGAATAAGCCTGCTAAGAAGAATCGAGAAAAGCCCTATTGTGAAGAAGCCATCTAGGAAGAGAATTAAGGATGTTTCCAGAGATGGAAGTTGGTCGTCAAAAAAATCTTCTATTGCGGGAAAGCGCAAGCGTGAAGTTGGAGATGATGTGGCCGAACATGGTGTTTTTGAACCTGTGTCGAAGAGAAATGTTCCTACTCATTGTTTAACAGAGAATACTAATGATGGCACAGAAATAACACACTAGGTTAAACAATTTTTCGAATTTGAACTTTCTGGTGGTTCTAGGTATGTTATAGTACTTTAAGTATTTATGATTTTACTTTATATGTGTAGACATTTATTTTGAATATTTCAGTATTTAATTTTTTTGCATAATAACTTGAATTATTTAAAATTTACCAGTTTAGATATTTTGTCCTTTACTTTTGGTGTTTCAGTGTTTTGTTTCACTATACATTTTAATTGTTCATTGTTTAATAAATTTTTGTGTATAGTTTCAGTATGAATAGTTCATGTACTTGTTCATTTTTTTATGTGTTTAACTATTTAGTTTATTATACAATAAGTTTCTTTTTAAAAATTTATTATGATTTGGTTGTGCATTAATTAAACTTTTTATTTTTAACTACTATATGTTTACTTATTTTTTTATTCTCTTAGTTTGGGTATTTATGTGCATAGTTTGTATATTTACTAACTTACTGTATTATATTTTTTTCTAGGATTTTAAAGAAATTTATGCCTGGAGCCAGCACGTAAAAGTCACAGATCTCGGTGCTAATCTCACTTATCGACAGAAGGCTGATGTTGAGGCGATCGGTTTTGGGAGTCTTTTAAAGCTAAGATTGGATATTGGACTTCCTGTGAGTATAGTGCCATGGTTAGTCGGTAATTTCAATCCTTCTGCCTATGCCCAACTTGTTGGAGTAGATAGGTATTTTGTTACTGCTGACGATGTATATGATGTCCTATGCTTGCTCCAAAACCCAGGTAGGAAAGTTGAGTAGAAAAATTCTGGCATGGAATTGCAGGATAACTATAAGGCTAGGTTTGGTAGGGAGACAAAAGGATATACCCATTCACTTGCTTTTAACAAGAATAACTGAACTTAAGGAGGGCGGAGATGAGTTTAAAAGACTTTTTTTTGTCATTTATTGATCTTCGCACTTTTTAGCTCATATATCTACTGGTAAGGTAGATATGAAAATCTTTGAAGCCATTGAGAATGTTGACGAGATAAAGAATCTCGACTGGTGTAGTTTTGTCTTAAATAAAATGGCTTCAATGATTAGGAGGTATAAGAGCAATGAAGAATACCAAACCTGTAGTGTTTCTGTCCTTATCCTTCTCATTCAGTATTTGTATAGATTTCATGTTCGTGGTGTGTTGGAGCCAACATCTCTGAGGGACAGGGTGAGGTTGGAAATTGGAGGAGGTTATGAAAGGAAAATCATGGTGAAGGATGGCTACCCAATCAGCTGTGCTGGAAAATTGAAAGAGGATTATATGGCTCAGCCTAAAATTGGAGCTCCTTCAGTTCAAAATGAAGTTCTAGCTCCGGTTTCTCAGAATGGGGAGGAAAAGGTGCCCCTGATGATGTCCCTAAAGATGATAATGAGCTGAGGTCCAAAATTCCAGAGGGCTTTATGACCAACTCAATTATTAAAAGTCTTGCTAAGAATGTAAGTAATTACAGCTTTTACCTTATGTATTTTTTGTGTTAGTTTTGGCTTTTAATTAGATGATTATCTATATGTTTCAGCATTTAGTTTGACTTTTTATTTTTTGTTTTTTATGTGCTAGTTTTGGTGTTTAGTTTCATTATTTGATATTGTTGACTTCCAGTATGGTTAGTTAATGTGCTTAATTTTTTTGTTTAGGTGTTTAATATTTTAGTTCAATTTATATATGAACTGTTTATAGTTAATTTTATTATGCTTTCATTGGGTATTTAATATGTTTGTGTAGGTGTTTCAGTGTTTAGTTTTCAGTATAAAGTTATTGATATTTTTCCTATGTAGGCTTATGATGAGACACTCATGATTTTGAAGTGTAACTTTGAAGTTGTTACCGTTGATATGTATGAGAGGTTGTAGAAGGTGAAGAGAAATGTTGTGGATGAGGCATCGCGAGACTTGCAACCAAGTGCAGGGGCTAGTGCAGAAATTCAGATTCAGCATGAGGACTTAGATGATTCGCAAGAGATTTGGAATGACAAGTGCATTGCTATGGTTGATGAAGCTTGCAACAAATGGAGGAGAAGAACATAGTACCGGCCTTAGAACCAACCTATCTCGAGTTTTTACTTGTTTACTGATGGTGAATTGGATGGCCTAGAAGGAACGTCCACGACTGTGTAATCCCCAAAGAAAGAAGTTTAAGATGTCAGCAAGAACCTGTATTTGAATGATGTGATTTGAATTTATTATGGTGTGATTTGAATATTTGCATTTGTTGAATTGAAATGATGAATGATTCTGAATGTTTATTTTGCTAGGTTGTTGGATTTGTTTTGTTGTTACTGGATTGAAACTTGTAATTTTTAAAGATGATTCTAGTATCAATTTAGTTATGAACTTTATCTCTTTAATTCCATTGTTTATAGATTTAGTTTTCTATTAAAGTTTAACAATTTGTCTAGTAATGGTATTTTGGATGTTGAAATTTTGCTTTACCAAATTTGCTATCTTTTTCTGATTGTTACTTAATGTATTGTTCAGTTTATAACCATGTTCCTTTAGGTATATTGTTCGGTTATTTATTTAATTAGTTGAAAAATTAGATATTTTCTAACCATTTGTTGTGGTTTACTTTTCAACCCTAATATTTTCATTTGCTTATTTTAACATTAGTTTATGTATATTTTCATTTAGTTTATTTATTAGAGTCATTGGTTTCAAACACAGTTTGCTTGGTTGAATATATTTTTTATTTGATTAAAATGAACTTGTTAGTTCATGTGTTTAAAGCATTTGAAGGGTAGTTTAAATGATTTGTCTCTGAATTTAAGTTAATTGTACAAAATAATAATATAAATACAATATCACATTATCTCATAGGTGTAGACTTGTTGCTTTGGTGTCTAGGTACCAAACTCCTTTGTCTTTGGTTTCTTTCTTTCCTTCCATCCTTCAATTCTATTGCTTCTTCCTTTTATCTTTGTGGGAGATGGATCTTGGATTTTGGGTGATTTGGTGATGGAAGATTCTGCTAAGTTGCTCCTTTGTAGTTTTTGAGACAAGAATTTCCTCTACCATTTCATTGTCTTTTTTTAAGCTTTTTTCAATATGTCACCTTCACATTTTGGGACCATGTTGTAGTAGTTTCTTGCCATTTGGTGTCGCCATGGAACTTTGTCTTTGATTTAGTCCAGTTATTGATTTTCTTGTGCTGCTTTCAATTTGTCCCACACTTGGACTTTAGCAAGCTTTGCCCATCTCTTTAGAATGTATTGTGATGGTGTCTCACTTATTTAGTTGATGTGCAATATTTGAATACAGTTAAAGAAGAACATTCCTTGCATAAAAATATAACCATGCAAATATACAAGTTAATAAGATAAACATCCGAACTAAAGCTCTAAAGCATATAATGTCCTACATTTTAAAGTTAAATATGAAAATGAATAACTAATGGCATATGTATAAGATGTAATATCATAAACTTGCTATGAAACCTGCTTACAGAAAGTAGAACGTGTGAACCAAGAGGTAATGATCCAACAAAAGAACTAAAAATATTAACATAAGAGGTAACATCTATATTGCATTTCGTCAGTGTATGCTCGTTTCTTCAAAAGTTGTGCAAGAGCAGTTTATTTCCACCATCTCACTTTATTCTGTGAAGGTCACAATTTCAACTTTTGTATCTTCTTCTTCTGTACTTACTTCATACTTTGTTGCCGATCCTAGGGCAAAAACTCTAGATGCTTTGGATGCTTGTGCAATCTTGTATTCCTTCTCAAATATATAGTACATTGACAATGTGTACTCTTGAGCTGCATGTTTGAGTAGTTTTGAGCGTTGATTTTGAGCACTGATTTTAAGCACTGATTTTGGCACTGATTTTGAGCATTGATTTTCCTTTGCTATTTCCTTTGCTCTCCAGCGATCAATAGTCTCGTTGAAGATGGTTAAGAACCTGTTGAGTGTGGTCATTTTGCTAGCGTTGAATGACAAAGCTTTGTTTGTGCTCTCACTTTGTTGTGATGAAAGATTTCCTGCGGAGAAAAAATCTTTGCTCATTGCAGGGAACCACTATATCTAATAGAATAAAGCCTCTTGAACCATTCCTTGTCTTCAAGCTAAAAATTCTTGATCATATTGTTCCATGCCATTTCAAATTCATCTTCTTCTTTTTTTCCCAGTATTTCAAACAATGTTCAAATGCTTCCTTGAAAGGACTATCCTTTTTTAATTCACCAAAATGACTAATGTCATTTTGTGTAATGTGCCATAGGCACAACCTATGCCTCGTGTTTATGAAAACCTGTAAAAACTTTCATGAATAGTTTTATTCAGAACAAGTTCATGTATAAACATGTATAAACCTATGCCTCGTGTTTATGAAAACCTGTAAAAACTTTCATGAATAGTTTTATTCAGAACAAGTTCATGTATAAACATATGATCTAAAACAAACTAAACACAAACTAAAGACATAAACATGGAATGTAATTGTTAATGCTTTTTTCCCCAATAATCAGGTGTTCTTTTTGAGAAATAATACTGTAATTATACATAAGATTTTATGAACAAACACAGGAACTAATGAACTAAAGACTAAAGGTAAGTATAAAAGCATATCAACCCAAAATAGTTCAGATCAATCAAATTTAAGAATGGTCACCTTTTTGCTTGCTTTAGCTATGGCTGAATCTTGGTCTGTAAAATTTTTACTGGCTCTTTACCATCCATTGATTTTTTGAAAACATCAAGAAGCCATTCTAAAGTTAAAGCTTTCTCGTCGGCTATGAAAACGCATCCAAACATCACTATATTGTTGTGGTTGTTCATTCCGACTATTGGAGCACAAATCAAGTTGTATTTGTTGGTCCTATATGTTGAAGAATAATTTAACAAAGTTAAATCATGTTACTTCATGTGTTAATGCAATTACACCATTTCTTTAATATGTTACTTCGCACGTTACAACAAATTTAAAAATACCTAAATTTTCTCAACAAAATACATATAGGCCATTTTTAGACCTTGGTGAATTATCAAGCAGAATTATATCACTTTTATTCATGTTTTGATGTTGTTACATCGTGTGTTTACAATGTTACTTTATACATTTTAGCAAATTTAAAAAACAATCAAATTTTCTCAAAAATGTAAATAGCCAATTCGACAGGATAATAATATATTTTACTTCACGTGTTCATGAAGTTATATCGTGTGTATATCATACTATTGTATGTGTTCATGCCATTACCTTATGCATTTAAATGTATTTTACAGAATCTAAATCATACCTTTATGTTGTGTCAAATACCATTAGATCGATGTAGTGGGAGTAGTCTTCCTTCATCACTGAGTCCCTCAAAAACATTGTTGTTATCCTACCATTATCATCCAATTTAACTCTGAAGAAGAAATCTTACTCTTCGGTACTCTTTTGTGAGAGTCTTTTAATTACTTGATGAGCATCACCTCCTTCGATCTCCTTTATGTGCAACCTGTTCATGTAGTTTAGATGATCCTTAGTCGTGTGTCCTAGATTCTGATTACCACCAGCTTCAAAAGCCATAAACTTGAATCCATGGCTAGGTTTTAACCCCGCGCCTTTCACTCCTTCTATAGATTTCCCTTTTTTCTCTGTAATTCTCCTTTCACTTCTCTTCAAATACTGTCATTCGACTTGAGTGAAAGGATGACTGTGAGAGGTCACATGATGCAAAACTTCATAAGCTACATCGGTAATTTAACCCTAATTCTAGCTTTGCATCCTGTTCTTGTAACCACATTTTCCTTGTTTTTCTTCTTTCTCCTCAGAGCTCTCTTCAATGATATTGTTGATGGAATGTGTGTCAAGTGTTTCATTCTTCACCTTTGTGTTTCCCTAACACGAGTAGATAAAATACTTCTCTAGGATGGTTCCATCTTTTTTACCTCTTTGTGTTGAACATCACACCCCAAATCCCAATGCATTTGACTTTTTTCGGTATAAATCTTGAAACTATGATAGGGTTTTTTCTCTCAAACATGTGAAGCAATCTGTGACATCAACTTTTGATAGGTCGCTTAAATTGGTGACAAAATCTGGTCCTGCAAATATGTATCCTTTCAGTAACTCATTACATCAACTATTATATTGGTTAGTTCGTGTATTTTACAATTTAGTTTGGCCTTCATAAATAGTTATTTAATCACTGATAAATATGTACAAAGATGTACATCATCAAAATATTTTATAACAAATCCTACAAATTAAATTTCAGACACTCAACACAATAGATTATTTATTTACATAAGTTACGTTGTGTGTTTAACATATTACTTCTTGTGATAAAGTGAATTTTAAAACATAAAAATATTCTTTACAAAATGCATGTAATTGAATTCTCGACAAATCATCTTACAAAGTTCAATCTTTTTACTTCATGTGTTCATGCAGCTACATCATTTATTAACTATATTACTTCAAACGTTTCAGAAAATTTAACACACTTACTCCCTCTATTTCTCTATTTGTGGCACACTTACCTAATTGAGATTTTTCTTTTTAAATGACATACTTTCCATTTTTGGAAAGATTCGTTCAATTTCATCCACTCATTCTATTTTTTACTTTCTACATTAAATTTTACCCACTCATTTTCTTTGCCTAAATCCAAACACCTAACCCTATGGAGCCAATAACAGAGAAACCGAGGGAGTACATTTTCGCTAAAAATTGTATACAGCTAAATTTTAGACCATGTGGAGTTTTCCATCAGAATGATATCATGTTACTTCATGTGTTCATGCAGTTGCATCTAGTGTTCACCATATTACTTTATATGTTTCAACAAATTAAAAAACACCTACATTGATGGAGATGGCAAGACGACTACCACCATAAATGAAGACATTCTACGACTTGATCAAACATTTATAGGATATGTTCGGGATCCTCTAAGTGGCATGGTGGGACCTATGACTTGGTCAAGGACTAAGCTTAGGGATGCTGCTGTAAATGCTTTGATTGATCGCCTTTATGATGAAGAACTGGAGAAGGAGTCATCATCGACATCTTGGATTTATTATTCAAGGCTGTCGACGAACTAAAAACATCATAAAGTACACTATACTCTTTTTTTCCCACCGGGTTTTTAATGAGGCAGTGTGATCACTGTAAATATTGTAAAATTATTTCATTTTTGGTTTATTGGACTGACGGTTCGGCCATGTGGGCTTTGAAGAGCTGAATTTCGAAAATACAGTCCATTAGGGTTTAGTATATTCAGTTTTATTATGATTATAATTAGAATTGGTAAGATTAGATAAGGTAATATTCTTCAAGGTTACTTCTTGAAAAATTCCACCAGATTACCTTAGATTACCATTTATTTTAGGTATTTTAGTTAGATTTGGTTTTCACTTCTTAAAGCTGCTATAAGTCAATTCAGTTTCCAGTTGTGATTAGGGTTTATTGAAGAAATCTACCTTATAAATAGGGAGGCCTTATGGACGAATTTACTACCACTTTTATCAATCAAAATAATACTCTTTGCTTGCGATCTATTCCATTATTTCTTAACCCCTAGGGCTAGTTAAGCATCAATAAATCTTGTAATCTGATCCTAAGGGCTAGTTAGAGAGCAAGTCGAAGTTAGGCGTACCCCGAGGGCTAGACTCCTGAATTTTGTGCGAGATAGTACGGGTTTGCAGATCCCTTCATTAGATCAAAGATATTAATTCTGCAATCGTGAGTCTTCGCAAGGAGATTCATATTATTTGGTATCAGAGCAAAGTGAAAGATCTACTGAGGCCGAAAAAAAACAAAAAAAGGGTCTCGTGCTTTTGTTGAATTTATTTTTCGATGTTTTTTATAATTTATAAACTCTTTCGTGTCGTGTTTTAACTGTATTTGTTTGATCTTTCTTACCAGGAGGATTGAATCTAGAGTTGAAGGACGTTGAAGGTTTTGAGAGTTAGAATACTTCGGTATTACTATCCGCCTTCACCTTTATCAATCGAGTCATGATGACGTCGAAGGGTCTGAGCGTTAACAAGTGTTATCCGCCTTCACCTCCCAGTCAATTTCTTAGTTTTAGATAGCATAAAAATTTTATGTACTTGTGATATATTTCATCAACTCTTCTGAAAATTATTCCATGCTCATAATCCTATTTGTTTTCTTTATCGTTCTTTGATTCCGTGATCTTGAATTGTCTTTGATTCTTGATTACACCTGATTAAAAAAAAGTGACTTGTGTTGTTTTCCATATATATAGTGTCATATTCTTGATCCTTACTATCTTGAATACCTCGAAGTTAATTTGAATCATGAGAAAGTTGTCGCTGTTTTCTTATTCTAAGTTTTGTATAGGCGATTTTTGTTCCACAACTTTTCAAAAATAAAAAAATAAAGGTAGCAGATTTTTGGGTCTCAAAATTGTAATTTAGGATTTGAAATCTAAAATTTGGGGCAGATTTACAATTTTCAAAAGTTTGGGGGCAGATTTGCAATTTCCAAATTTTTTGGGAATTGTGACCAAAATTTTTTACTGGGGAATAAGATTCTGGTTGTGTTTTTTATAGTACCAAAATAAAGGGAAAAAATAATTGTGGCTGAAAAAAAGAAGGAAAGAAAAAGGAAATCGGATTTGAAAAATGAAAAGAAAAGTCAGAATTCCGAGTAGGTGCGATTCTCACACACTCAAGGTGCGACCCAATTCTTTGATCTGTGTCTTCGTCCTCCTCCTCGAACTCTGGCGCCACCGATATGGCGGAGCCACCGCCCATAATCTCATATGCCCAGGCCGTCAACCAAGAGCTGCGTGAAGCCCTCAATCTTCCCGCCCCAAATCTCCAAGACGTACACAATATTCCCTTCGTCCCAAAACTACCAATTGACCACCTGGGAGAACCGGGTCTCCACTTCACGGAGGAAGAATGCCACAAACTGGAGGCCCCGCTCAAATGGACCTTGATCGGGAAATTCTCGCGCAGCCGCCCACAGATGGAGAAGCTCCGGAAAGATTTTCATACGGCCGGATTCAAGGGCCACAATAACATTACTTTGCTAGACAACAAACAGGTTCTGGTATCCTTTTCTCACCCTGATGACTATTATCGTTGCTGGTTGCATAAAATTTGGAACTTCGGCAATTACTCTATTAGAATCACGAAATGGGTTCCTAACTTTAATCCTCATGTTGATTCACCTATTGTCCCGATTTGGATTTCCCTATATGGTTTGCCACAACATTTTTTCGACTACAATGTCCTTATGTCAATCGATAATATCATCGGAACCCTAATTAGGGTAGATAGAGCATCCCTCAATAGAACTAGACCCCATGTGGCAAGGATATGTGTTGAATTGGATGTAACAAAACCCAGGATGGAACGAATTTGGCTAAGTTTCAGGGATATTGGTTTCTGGCAATACCTAGAGCATGAAGGGGTTCCTTTTTATTGCTCTAACTGCCTTAAACTCGGACACATAGATACAGCTTGCTGATCCAAAAAGAACCCGACCAGATTCATCCCTGGAAACCCAAAGGCAATTCATCCAATGAAGGTAACAAATCCATTTCCATTGCTGAACAGGGAAGGCTTAAAGGTAAAGGAAATGGTACCTCCTCCAATGCTATCCATGTCCCAAAGATACAGGATGTCCATAAGATTACAACTGACAACAAGTTTCAGAGTTTATCTCAGGATAAAGACACGCAGGGAGATTCACAGCGGGATAAAGACTCAAGTTCCGAAGAATTGATCCTTAGACAAGGATCACAGGTTCCTTCTATCATCCCTGATAATACAAATGATGCTTTACATTCTGGAAATGAAAATGTGTCTGAACATGCAAATGGGACTGTACCTATCGGAAATGCTAATGTGGCCTCTTCTCATGAAAATACAATTGAGTCTTTACCTGCTGGATATGTTAATGTGGTCTCACACCAGGAAACTACAAATGTAGCTTTACACTCTAAAAATGTAAATGTGGCTCTACTACCTGAAATTGGAAATCTGGCTCTAAATTATGTTCCTAAATCTACTGGCCTAAAACCTATGCCCCCCAAACTGAGCTCAGGCATCACCTTTCCCCCCCACCCTGCCCCTCAGCCACCCAACTGATCCAACTAATCCAAGTAATGCTCCTCCACAGGTTAAAGAACTAAGACCTCCACATCCAGATGAACACATTACGAAACATAATGATCCTCAAACCCTTAATAACTCTATTACAATCCCTGTTTATAGAGAGAGAGAGAGAGAGACGATGTCATCCCACAGCCCCGACAATCCAGCATGAAATCCCATAAACCCCTCGAATGAATAAACACAGAAACTTCCACCAAGCAGCAGAAGACACTCGAAGCACATGGAAATCTTACATTTGAAGAAATAAAGGCAAACCTAATTCTATAACAGGTTAGACTATCCAAATTACTCAAACTGAACCATACGGAGACCACAAATAAACAGAGGAAGTACACTAAAAAGGACTACTCCTCCACACCCAAAACGGTTTTCACCCGTTCCTCTTTGTCCCTCTCCAAAACACACCCATGATTAGTCTAAATATATGTGTATGGAATATTAGAGGAATAGGCAACAATCCCTCCAAAATTCGCCTTAAAAACATTAAAAGACACAACTCAATCAAACTCTGTGCCCTTATAGAACCTATGGTAAGCCCTGATCAAATTCAAAACATCGCCAGGAAGTTGGGCTTCAGTAAATATTATGCCAACACAAAAAACAAAATCTGGTTAATGTGGGATGAGGAACTTACAGTTAATATATACAGAGTGGAAGAAACGGTGATCATAATCAAATCACCCAATCTTTCAACCGAATGCCAAATTGGTTTTATCTATGCTAAGCACACAATCCATGAAAGGAACAAACTGTGGCAAGCCTTAGCAACTTTTAAAAAAGAACCTTTATGCCTAATAGGTGACTTTAATGTTATCACCAAAACTGAGGAGTACCTTGGTAACTCAATTCCTAACCAAAACAGCATAATCAATTTCAATCACTTCCTAAACTCCCAAAATTTTTCAGAAATCCCAACCTCTGGAAGTCTTTTCACCTGGACCGGGATGAGAACTAGGGGGAGGGTATGGAAACGTCTCGATAGAGGAATTTCGAACAACTTATGGTGGTCTAACTTCCCCAATTCAAAAATCAAAACACTGGCTAGAGAAGGTTCGGATCACTCACCCTTGTTCCTATCTGTAGCAAATACAACCTCTACAACTACTCCAAAGCCTTTCAAATTCCAAGAGTGTTGGGTAAATCACCATACATTCATGAAACTTGTGGAAGACACTTGGAACACACACACCACACTACAAGGCATGAAAAGACTAATCTTTAAACTTAAAAACCTGAAACATGCCCTTAAAACTTGGAACAAAGACGTGTTTGGAAATGTTTTTGATGCGGTTTAGAATTGTGAAGAGCTGCTATTAAATGCCGAAAGAGATGTACAACAGTTTGAATCTTCCACAACCATACAAGCCCTAAATCAAGCTAAGGTAAAGATGAGACTAGCCCTAAACAATCAGGAAACATTCTTAAAATAGAAATCAAGACTGAAATGGTTGAAAGAAGAAGATGTTAACTCTAAATTCTTTCACCAGTCAATCTCTAACAAACATAAAAGAAAAACAATCTCCAAAATTAAAACTAATGATGGAACCTGGCTAAACAATATGGATGACATTGAAACAGAAGCAGTCAGCTTCTTCTCCAACCTTCTAACTGATGAACCACTGGATCCATCTGGAGCTAATGCTTCCTGGATACTGGAGAATGTTCCAAAAATTGTTACAGATGAAATGAATTGTAACCTACTTAAAAAGGTCGGTATGGAGGAGCTCACTGGCATTGTTAATATTATGGACAGTCATTCAGCACCTGGACCTGATGGCTTTTCAGGTATCTTTTACCACAAATGCTGGGATATTATAAAAGATGATGTTCTAAGGGTAGTTGACGATTTCTTTGATGGCCAGGACATCCCCAAAGCCATTTCATCAACTAACTTAATTCTAATTCCCAAAAAAGATGTCTGCTCCTCTTTCAAAGAATATAGACCTATAAGCTTATGTAACTTCTCCAACAAAATTTTCTCAAAAATACTATCCACAAGAATCAAAACCTACCTGGACTCCATTATCAGCCCAGAATAATCTGCATTCATACCTGGAAGGGAAATAGCTGATAACGTTCTCCTCATGCAAGAATTAACTAATCATTTACACTCAAAAAAGAGGGGCACCAACATGATCATCAAACTAGACATAATGAAAGCATTCGATCGAGTTTCATGGTCATTTCTAGCCAACACTCTCCTCAAACAAGGCTTCTCCAACGTCCTAGTTGACCTGATCATGAGTAACATCCGAGCTGCATGCTTTTCCATACTGGTTAACGGCAAATTAGTTGGCTTTTTCCCTACCTCTAGGGGCTTAAAACAAGGTGATCCCCTATCCCCACTTCTTTTCATACTAATGGCAGAAGCTTTCTCCCAAAATCTTAACTTTCTATACCAGTATGGGAATATCCAGCCATACAATCTACCCCGAGGAATGATATCATCCTCACACCTCTCCTACGCTGATGACACAGCAATCTTTCTAACATACACCAAACAAGGACTCCAAACAATAAAGAATTTCCTGAAATCCTACGAACTGGCTTCAGGTCATAAAGTTAACTTTGAAAAATCAACTTTCTACTTATCAAAACATGCACCAAATAGAATCATCAATTTAATCCAAAGAGAAACAAACATGCTTGTAGGGTCAACCCCATTTAAATACCTGGGATGCCCTGTATTCACTGGAAGAGCCAAAAACTTCCACTTCCAATCAATGCTCCTCTCAGTCCAAAACAAAATCAACAACTGGCAAAATAAACTATTATCCCCAGCTGGAAGGGTAACTTTAATCAAGCATGTTATGGCTTCTATGTCAATCCACCTTCTAACAGTTTTGAAGCCAACTACACACACCATCAACCAAATCCACAAAACCCTAGCCAAGTTTTTCTGGAATAATAACTCTGACAGAACACACAAAAACAAAATCTGGAAATCTTACACCAATCTTTGCTTTCCTATGGAGGAGAATGGCCTCAATTTCAGAAACTTGCACACCTTAACTGACTCTTTCTCACTTAAACTATGGTGGAAACTTCAGAAAGGAAATTCTCTTTGGGCAAAAACCATGTGGACTATGAGTGATACCCACAAAACTTCCCGAACATGGAAGAGAATCAAAAGGTCCAACCTTACTGCCATTAGTAACACAAAAGTTATCATTGGATCCGGCTCTATCTCATTCTGGAACTCTAACTGGACATCCCTGGGACCCCTTACTGATCATTTACTAAATCCCTCAGATTACCCACATCCCAACATAACTGTTGCTGACTTCATACAACATAAGGCCTTTTTTTGAATCAAATCAGGAACTTCCTCCCAGACCACGTATGCCAAAAACTGGAACAGGAACAGAAATTATTTCCAAGTTATGAAGACACCATCATATGGAAACCTACTCAATCAGGTGTCTTCTCGGTCAAATCAGCATATGAGCTGATTAGGACTAAGAAAGCAAAGATTCCATCCTTCACCCATCTCTGGTCTAAACTGCTACCAAGAAAAATCAGTGTCTTCAACTGGAAACTTTCAAACCGGCTGATAGCCTTACCCGATGTCCTTGAGGACTTCCAATTTCACCTCCCATCACGATGATGTTTCTGCTTCAATAAATCAGAAACACTACACCATTGTTTCAACACTTGTACTAAAGTCACCCAAATCTGGAAGCTTGTAAACTCGGTCTTTAACATGCCACATAACTCCTTCCAACTTCTGTGGGACAGAGTCTATTTCTATTGGAATACACCCTTCACTAACGACCTCCCTGCAAAGCTGATCCGAACCATTCCTTGTGTTGTTAACTGGCACCTGTGGTGTGCCCGATGCACCTTCATTTTCGAGGGTACCAAACCTGATGTCAAGGCAATTTTAAGCGAATTCAACTTCACTTCAATGACATGATATTAGCTTTTAAATTGGATCTCAAATGGGCACTGTTTCCAACCCCCACACTGCATAGCTAGAAAACTATTAAACACAGACCAATCAAAATCTTCAAATGGTTACTTCCCTCTGCTTATAAACTCAACACTGATGGATCCTTCCTTTCCAACGGAAGTAGTGGCATCGGCTGTATAATACGAGATAATGCAGGTCAAGTAACTGCTGCTCTATCCAAATCTGTCTCGGCTGAATCCATCTTGCAGGCGGAAGCCATTGCTCCTCTACACGGCATTCACCTGGTACGCTACAGATGCATCACAGATGTGGAGATTGAAGCTGACTCAAAAAATCTGATTGGAATGCTACAGCAACAACTCAAGATCCCTTGGAAACTACTGCCAACATTTAGGGAGATATGGAAACTTCTTACTGGAATAAACTATTCACTCAAGCATATCTTCAGAGAGGCAAATGGTCCAGCTGACTCACTAGCAAATCTGGCCAGTCGGAATCAGGTAAATAACATTTATGATTCTGCAGGTTTACCCTCAGTTGTAGCGGGACAAGTACAACTGGATGTGGAAGGGATTCCCCATTTTAGACTACTATAATTTGTCTTCCTTGTATCGTTGCTCGTTTATATATCGGATTGATCTTTTAGGCTAGCAACAGGTAATGTATAGATTTTAAAGATCATCAGATATTTCATGAGGTAAGGTTTTATGCCCCCCTCTTTGATTGTACCTTATTATTTAAATTAATAAACGGGTAGGGGTCTGCCTAACCCCCCACCATCACAGGTGGTTTTATTTAAAAAAAAAGTCAGAATTCTAATCGGAAGAGGAAAAGGAAACAAAAGCCAATTGAGAGAAGGGTTTTGATCGGAATTTTCTACTTGTGGGACAAGTAAGTCATTAAAATCCTTTACCACAAGGGATTTGGATTTGAGTTCCTATTCCAATTTGTTTTCGGAAAAGTTCCTTGAATTTTCGGAACCTATTTGTAGCCTATAAAAAGCCTTCTTGTTTTAATCATAATTCCTTCAATACAGCTCCGATTTGTGCCATTCAAACTTCATTTTGTTCCTTATTCTTTGTAGAATTTGGAATTATAGATCGTAGAGCCCAATTTTGAGTTTATATATTTTTAAATTACAAAATAAGTTTTGCAGTACTAATCTCCATAGTTTACTTTGAATTGATATGAATCGATCAACTGCCATCGCATTAGCCTTTTCCTTGTGAGTTGTGAGTGTTATACACTTAGTGAGTGACCTTAGTAAACAAAGGGAAGGGGGACGATTTTTTTTAACTAACCGTTTGATTTTCTTAGCAGTTTAGCGAAGATGGGGGACGAAAATCCATTCGTCCTGCCTTTTGTTAGCAATCCTAAAAATTTTCCATTGACAAACACCTTTAATGGAGGGTGTGGTAGTCATCAACAAGAAAAGGATCTAGATAGTTGGAAGCGACATCGAATTAATCCAAATGAAGCCAATGATCATGATCGGTTTGCTGTCGCAATAAATGCACTTATGAGTGAGGTGCAGAGGTTGGAGAGAAAAGTTGACAGCATGGCACCGCCTACACCTACATCATTGGTCAAGAGGGAAGAAACCAAGAAATATATCCATCAATTCAATGGTTCTGGAAGTTCAGATGACTATTCTAATGATGGTTCGGAAAGGCGATCACACCGAGGGTCTTCTAGAAGGCATCACCATATACCTCAATCCCGAAGGAGGGTGAGGAGTAATTCGGGATTTGATTCAGGTTTTTATGAAGCTCGAGACATCAAGGGTTTAAAATATGACATCCCTCGATGTGATGGTCAACACAATCCAGTGAAGTATCTTTATTGGGAGCGACAGATTGAGAATCTATTTGATCTCAACAATTATCAGGAGAAGGAAAAAGTTAAAATGGAGCAGTATTCTTCACTCACTATGCAGCTGAATGGTGGAAAAATAAAAAAGAGTCGTGATATCTTGCCGG
The DNA here is from genome assembly GCA_037428765.1 of Rubia yunnanensis. Taxonomy (NCBI): domain Eukaryota; kingdom Viridiplantae; phylum Streptophyta; class Magnoliopsida; order Gentianales; family Rubiaceae; genus Rubia; species Rubia yunnanensis. The sequence goes on along the minus strand of CM075069.1, from coordinate 39,513,393 downwards.
AAAGAAACCTATCTCCACCTGGGAAAGATTGAGATCCGAGCTTCGCCAATATCATGTTCCGCCTACTTACTTGATGGAACAACATTCTTATCTTTCCAGCATGAAGCAAGGAAATCACATAGTTGATGACTGCTGGAAAGATCTTGAGTTGACCATGAGAAGGGTTGGAATGAAAGAAGATAATGTAAGGGTTGGAATGAAAGAATAAAACATATTCATCAAAAATCAATTCATTTAAGGCTTGCGTGAAACCTTCAAATGCCAGTCAAGCTTCAACATCCCAAATCTGTGAACGTTTTATTGGTGAAAGCAGGGTTGGTTGAGAGTACCCTGTGACCAAGGAGGCCACAGCCCGGATTTTCCAGTCAACGACTAGGGTTTGACTCTGGAGACCTAGTTATGCCTGCAGCAGGGGCACGCCCATGGTGGGAAAGGATCGGCTCAGAATTATTCAAATCCAAATTATAATCCTACTGAGAGGAGGGCGGCACCACAAACCCAACATGTTTCAAAAATTCCAGGTAAATCCACTACTTCTTCATCAAATTCGGTTTCTGTTAACTCTCCTACTTGTTTTCATTTTGAAGAAAGAGGACATGCCCGCAATAATTTTCCTCATGCATGAGTGTTAACAACAATTGAGGAGGGAGATGAAGAAGATGAAGAAGATGACATACCACCATTGTATGAAAGTGGTGAAGAATAGGTAGATGAAGAGATCATCATAAATGATCATGGTGAACAAGGTCCAGAAACACAAGGTAACTTTGTGTCATTAAGAGTTCTAAACTCTCAAATGGCCAAAACACAGGTACAAAGGATTAATATTTTTCATACCCGTTGCCTTGTGAAAGATAAGAATTGTTTACTGATTATTGATGGTGGTTCTTGTGCTAATGCTGTGTCTAATCTTCTTGCTATATCATTGTCTTTGTCTGTGGCTACTCATCCATCACCATATAAAATTATTTGGTTAAATGGTAGTGGTGAAATTAGGGTTAAAAAACAATGCATGATTAACTTTAAGATTGGAAAATACAATGATTCTATCTTATATGATGTTATACCTATGGAAGCTAGTCATATTTTGCTAGGGAGACCTTGGCAGTTTGATGGTTACACTAGCAAAATTACTGTGATTAAGGATAAAATAAGGTATACTTTGGTTCCATTATCTCCAGTGGAAGTATTAGAGGCACAGAGATGCATGAAATTCGACAAAGAGAAGTTTGCGACTGATGTGCAAATGGTCGACAAAAACCCTAGCCAGGGCTTGAAGGAGATCAGACACAAGGTGAAAAATGGAGGCAAAAACCGTGATATTTTCGACCTAAAATCAAAGGAGGTCATCCCAGGTAAGCCTGGTAAGTCTAAGAATGATTCTGATAAGTCGCGTAAAATTCTATCTTCAAATCTTAGTCCTTTACTATCAATTTACATAATGAGACATGAACTTCCTAATGATTCTGGTAGGTTGTTTTAGGCATCAATTAGGGATGTGAATCGTGCTTTTTCTAATCATTCTTATGTGCTTATCATGCATTTTAAAGAGAGCTACTTTGCTAGTGATGATATTCCTATGCATGTTCCTCCACGGTTTGCTCAGATGTTACCTTTTGGGGGCGAAACATTTCAACCACGGAGGGAATGATGAAGATGGAAAGACGGCTACCACCATAAATGAAGACATTCCATGACTTCATCAAACATTTAAAGAATGTGTTCGAGATCCTCTAAGTGACATGGCGGGACCTATGACTAGGTCAAGGACTAAGGTTAAGGATGTTGCTTTAAATGCTTCGATTGATTGCCTTTATGATGAAGAATTGAATAAAGAGTCATCATCGACATCTTGGATTTATTGTTCAAGGCTATCGACGAACTGAAAACATCATGAAGAACACTATACTCATTTTTCCCACCGGGTTTTTAATGAGGTAGTGTAATCGCTGTAAAATATTATAAAATTATTTCATTTTGGATTTATTGGACTGACACTTCGGCCTTGTGGGCTTTGAAGAGATGAATTTCAAAAATACAGTCCATTAGGGTTTAGTATATTCAGTTTTATTAAGATTAGAATTAGATTTGGTAAGATTAGATAAGGTAATATTCTTCAAGTTTACTTCTTGAAGAATTCCACCAGATTACCTTAGATTACCATTTATTTTAGGTATTTTAGTTAGACATGGTTTTAGCTTCTGAAAGATGCCATAAGTCAAGTCAGTTTCCAGTTTGATTAGGGTTTATGGCCGAAATCTACCCTATAAATATGGAGGCCTTATGGACGAATTTACTACCACTTTTATCAATCAAAATACAAACTTTTGAGTTCATACTCTTTGCTTGCAAGCTATTCCATTGTTTCTTAACCTCGAGGGCTAGTTAAGTATCAATAAACCTTGTAATCTGATCTTGAGGGCTAGTTAGAGAGCAAGTTGAAGTTAGGCGTACCCCGAGGGCTAGACTCCTAAATTTTGTGCGAGATAGTGCGAGTTTGCAAATCTCTTCACTAGATCAAAGATATTAATTCTGCAATCGTGAGTCTTCCCAAGGAGATTCATATCATACATTTTCCCAACAAATTGCATATAGCCAAATTTCAGACCTTAGGGAATTGTCCATCGGAATATTATCACGTTACTTCATGTGTTTATGCAGGTACATCTAGTGTTCATCATATTATTTCATACATTTCAACAAATTAATAAGCATCTACATTTTCCCAACAAATTGCATATAGTCAAATGAGTTAAGTACCCATATGACCCTATGTTTTGGTCGAAAGTGCCAATATGACCCTGTAAAATCAGAAAGTGCGATTATAACCCTAATATTTGCTTGAAATTATTAATCTAACCCTAGGAACCATAATTCGGCTGGAATTTTAGGAATTGACTATTATGCCCTTGTTTTAAAAAATTAACATTTCAAAAAGTCTATACTAACCTTGTTTGTCTACAAAAAACCTAATTTTCCTAAAATTCTCTCATTCCTCCAGGCGAGCTGATGCTCCTCACTGCAATTTTAATTTCTAGATGCGCCGCCACTGGTGGTTCTGATGCCAGGCGATACTACCCTATGTTTTGATAGAATAGAAAATGAAGAGCATACAAATCATTGTAATTGACTTTTTTGGGTCAATCGAGCATCGAATATGCCATCACAATAATTCAAGAAACATATATACAGGAGGGGAGTGGATGTATTTCTTGTGTGTGAAAGACCAATACGAAAATCACAGATATAATGAATCGCCGCTATGTCTTCGCCGCTGATGATTCGCGCCAGTGCATTTTGAGGAAGCACGAATGGTGCTGAAGAATAGGCATCGGCAAGTTTCAGGAAGCAAGGTTGTACTTGTGCCCTCGTCACCCATCACCACTGTCGCAGACGATTTGCATCGGCGAGTTTGAGAAAGAGCGGATGAGCCCCCGTCAACCACCCATTACCACCGCCGCATATCTAGGTCTCTGGGGCTAATGATTCATGCTGATGAGGTTGAAGAAATGCCACTGGTGGCAAAGAATAGTTATCGACGAGTTTGCGGAAGAGCAGTTGTGCCCTCCGCCACACACCCACCACTACCACGGCGCCACCAGGTCTCCACTGCTGACAATTTGCTTCGTTATCAACCATACCAGGACCTCTGAAAGTAGATCATATCAGGCTCGGTGGGGTAAACACGAGGTTGCAGTGGGGGAAAACTTGAGCTTCTTCCACTGCTGCTAGGCTAAGATCAACTGAGGGGTAAGGTGGTGTTGGGCGGGCAGGGATGGCGCTGTCGTGGTGGTGCAGCCATGGTGAGGCTGGGAATCGAGAAGGGCAGGGATGGCACTCCAGATGCTGGAAAAATCCCAAATTCTGGTGACAACAGCAGTGGAGCGGTTGTGGCATGACGGTGGTGGTTCTGGCGGCAGTGGTGATAGTGGTGGTGGCTATGCTTTTGGAGATGAAGAGGAAGAAGAAACCTAAGGAATTTTAGTCAATAGATTTATTATTTGAATTCTAGGGGAATTCTAGTCTTTTTGTATATGGTCAATGCCGAAAATACCAAGTCAACGTCGGAATAATGTCAAAAGGTTATACCGGAACATTTGATACAAAGGTTTGGGTTATAATCGCACTTTCAAATTATACAAGGTTATATTGGCACTTTTGGAAAATAATAGGGTTATATTTATATTTTATCCTAGTCAAATTTTAGACCATGGGGAACTGTCCATCAGAATAATATTACGTTACTTCATGTGTTCATTAAGTTACATCTAGTGTTCATCATATTACTTCATACGTTTCAGCAAATTAAAAAACACTTACATTTCCCCAACAAATTGAATATAGCCAAATTTCATACCATGTGGAATTGTCCATCAGAATAATATCATGTTACTTAGTGTTTTCATGCAGTTACATCCAGTGTTCATCATATTACTTCATACGTTTCACCAAATTTTTAAAATAAACATCTACATTTTCCCAACAAATTTCATATAGCCAAATTTCAGACCCTGGGGAACTGTCCATCAGGATAATGTCACTTTACTTCATATGTTCATGCAGTTACATCTAGTGTTCATCATATTACTTTATACATTTCAGAAAATTTAAAAAAATCTACATTTTCTTCACATCATGCATACAACTCAATTTCAGACAAGGCAATACAAAATTCTGTACTACAAAAACGTTACTTTATGTGTTCATGTAATTTCTTCATGCATTTAACTGTATATACGAAATCAAAACCAAACGTGGATGTAAACTTGTTGAATTTTTAGATTGAACATATTCGTTGCCTTCTTGCTCATACAAAACAATTTCATTTCCTTGAATTGCTTTATTTTCCAAAGTTTAAAACAACAACACCTTAGATCGTAGATTTCAAAAGTCAAAACTATGATTTTAAGCTGTAAAACTAAGATGTTAGATCATATATTTCCTATGATTGAGATTTCACTACTGGTAAACAGGTACAAAGGTACCGGTGCCTAAATACTGGTGCTAATTATATCATTAGCACCGGTATAAACATATGAACAATGAAGTACCGGTGCCTTTGTAACTCACAGCATCGGTATAAACATATGAACGATGAAGTACCCGAGCTTTTGTAAATTAAAGCACCGGTAACCAAAAAAACCGGTGCTCAATACCGGTGCGTTTGTGAAAATAAATAATAATGAGATAACTGTGAGCACCGGTTATGCACGTACCGGTGCATAAAACCTGTTATAAAAATAAAAATCACGTGGGAAATAGGAATATCGTAGCACTGTTTTGGTTTTTAGTTGTAGCACCGGTATATAACCAACTCTATTTATACATAACAAAAATTAGGGCAATAGTGCAATTTCAATATTATGCAATCATGTCCATTTCAGGAATGTTCCATTTATCCAATCATGTCCAAATATCATAGTTGTGAACTTGAATTATAAAATTTCAATATGGAATTGCCAATTTTGGTTTTTGAAATTCCAAGATTCTTGGAGGGACCTAAGTACAAAAAGTAAAAAGTTCACTCGATCGTCCAAATTAAAATCTGCTCGAATGTAATGCTACATTGTGAATCCGTAAAGTATATACCAAGACTTAATCAAATATTTTATGAATATATCTTCACAAAACACTAGCAATAATCCTCCCTGTTAGAACTTCCTAACTTCTTAGTCATCTATAGTAAGATACTATAATGCATGTACTGGAGCTTTATAAAGTTTCACTAAAAGTTACTTTTTTATTGAAAAACTTCAACTAACTTGTGGATACTTAATATGAAATAAATTTGATTAAAAAATGACGGTGTAACACATTTTTGAGCAATAGTACAATTTTAGCAAAGTTACGTACAGATCCAATTAGAGGACCTGTCATACACAATTTCCGAACACGGGAACGACAGAATGTTTAACTGATTTCTTATCAATCCAATAACTTAACTACATTAATCGAAAAAACTATCCAACGTTACTGGTCATCAGATGAATAGTTTGGGGTGAAATTTTAAATTTTGGAAAGTATAAAACTAGCACCGGTATTTGAGCACCACTTGAGAAGTAGCCTCAGGCAGCTGCTCTAACTAATTTGAGCACCACTTGATAAGTTATAGCACCGGTAATTATACTGGTGCTCTGTTCTTAGAAAATTTTTTATCTCCTTTCCTCTATGTTTCTAAAAAAAAGATTTCGAAGTAGCCTGAGGCCGCTGCATTTACTAATATGAGCACCAGGTCTACTACTTGTGGCAAAGGTAACTGTACCAATGCTTGATACTTAGAAATTTTTTTTGATCCTTTCATCTCTGCTTTCTAAAAAAAGATTCTGAAGCAGCCTAAGGCAACTGCTTTAACTACTTTTAACACAAGTTTTTTTACCAATGTTTGAGACTTAGAAAAATTCATTCGTCTTTTATTTCGGGTTCCAAAAATTACACAAAAATGCAAATATAAGCAGCCTGGAGTAGCTGCGTTAAATACTATAGGCACCAGTATTTTGAATTCTGTACCGGTGCTAAGATGACACATATACCCAAACCATTCATTTTTCTCTTTCATTAAATCTCAACAGTTAAAACTTTCAGGGTATCTATATAAACCTCTAAAACCCTACTATTTTCCTCACTTTCCTAAAACCCTATTTTGCTTCCCACACTGCCGCCACCACCAAGGCCTACCACCGCCGCAGCTAAGACCTTCGACACCACCGCAACCCCTTTGCTGATGGAAGGAAACCACTGATGGAGACGAGCAGACGACCATTTGCATTCGCTGTTGAAGGGCTAACGCATTCGCATATGACTAGCGGAGTTATTCTTCTCCACTAATGGAGGGAAAACATGAAGAAAGTAGCAGACGAGCCTATTCTCCGATGAAATAGGTTCCCTCTTAATAATATATTCTCCCCTTTTCTTTGATTTCTTTTATAAAATTTTTTGTTATCTGTTATTAACAATTGTATACTACAGTAGTGGTTTCAGGAGGAAGAAGGAGAAGCGACAGCAGGTTTGCTCTACTGAACTCCTATTTTATATGAAATGAGTAGGATGTATACTTTTGATCTTTTGTTCAAGATAATTCTTTGTATACATGCCAGAGAATTGGGACATTATCATAAAGACCTTTGGATTTTTTTATTAATATATTTTTTCATTTATAAAAATAACCCTTCAACTATTTTTTTCCGTGAATTTTACACTCGATCTATAATATGAGTACAAATTAGTTATGTGAAGTTATACGATACGTTAATTAGGAGAACGTGGAGAAACATTGTTGTGGACATTAGGAGCAGTGTGGACATAACATTGTGGAGAAATACAGTTTTGATTATGAAATGAAAACTTAGTGTAGGTAGTTTTTGGTTGTATTAAAGTTTAAGTACCAACTCAACTAGTTAGTTTTGTACTTGTGTTTCAAATCAACTTGTTGCTACTTGCTTCCGGAGATGGATTCCAGGGACGTTTGTGGTCATTTGTTTCTCAACAAAAGAGTTGGATTTTCAAACTGTGCAACTCAATAGTAATTCTATCTTTTAGGATACAATGACAACAACTAAGAGCTGCATTTCCTCTTATACCATTTCCTTTAGTTGTATTGTTATGTATAATCATGTTTTAGAGAGTACAAATGAAAAAAAAATGTCATGGGGGGATTCATAATCTAGTAATACCATAGTCAACAGTTTAATCATATCATGGGTAGTTGACGTTTAAACTGTGGAGATGTTACAACCTACAGGCCTCCGAAGCAAGGAGTATTTGACATGGTTTGTTTAAACACTCCTTGCTTCGGTTCACCGAGAAATGCTTCATTTCAACATTTTAAATTAATAACCATTAGTTAAAAGGCATTGCATAGCTTACGTTCAATTAATGTATTACCCTCTAACTGTGCAATGCTTATAGCATTTGTAGAACTCTTCCATTTCAAAGGGGAGATTTTTTAGTCTATCAGCATTGGAAGAGGCATTGTGTGTATATAGTTAGCTGTATTTAACATTAAATTGTGTCAATGTTAAATTCATTGTTAAGACTTATGTAAACACACCATACCTCTTTCAGTGTGCTTAAATGCTGCATCATTACGACATTTGAAATTTTTTTTGTTCGACAGCAATTAATAGATATTGTTTTGTTATAAAACACCATAATTTAAATTGTGCATAATTTGTTGGTATTTTGTTGATTTGTAACTAATGTTTAAACTGTGGAGATGTTACAGTCTACGGGCCACCGAAACAAGGAGTGTTTGAAATGGTTTGTTTTAAACACCCCTTGCTTCGGTTCCCCGAGAATTGCTTCATTTCGACATTTTAAATTAATAACCATTAGTTAAAGGGCACTGCATAGGTTGCGTTCGTTTAATGTATTTCCCTCTAACTCTGTAATGCTTATAGCATTTGTAGAACTCTTCCATATCAAATGTGGAGATTTTGTAGTCTCTGAGCACTAGAAGAGGCATGATGTGTACATAGTTAACTATATTTAACATTAAACTGTGTTGATGTTAAATTCATTGTTAAGACATATGTAAACACATCATGCCTCTTTCAGTGTGCTTAAATACTACATCATTATGACATTTGAAATTGTTTTGTTCCACAACAATTAATAGATATTGTTTTGTTGTACAACTCCATAATTAAAATTGTGCAGAATTTGTTGGTGTTTTGTTGATTTGTAGTTGATTTTTAAACTGTGGTGATGTTACAGTCGACGGGCCACCCAAGCAAGGAGTGTTTGACATGGTTTGTTTAAACACTCCTGCTCCGGTTCCCCGAGAACTGCTTCATTTTGACATTTTAAATTACTAAGAATTAGTTAAAGGACACTACATAGGTTGCCTTCGATTCATGTATAGCCCTCTAACTTTGTAATGCTTATTCCATTACGAAAAGTGTTGTAACTTTTTTACAACTCCGTAATTTAAATTGTGCAGAATTTATTGGTTTTTGGGATGTTTTGTAGTTGATGATTAAACTGTTGAGATATTTCAGTTCACCCGGGCCAAGAAATCTTGGAGTGTTTGACATGGTTTGTTTATACACTCCCTGCTTCTGTGGCTCGGGGAAACTACTTCATTTCAACATTTTAAATGTTGAAAAATGTATTAGAATTTGTAAGATGTTGAACGTTTTGAATGAATGACAAACTAGATTAAGGTTTAAAGGTATTTTTTCAGCCAATGAGTTTAAAATCACTTGCTGTATTTTTTTATTTATCGCCCAAATTCTAGCACCAGTATTTTGAACATATCCAAACCGGTGTCTATGGTTGGGGGGTACAAAAATTGGGCACTGACAAGTGATATTCGGTGCTGGCTTAAATTTCTAGCACCGGTAACATATACCAATGCCTATGTATCACATTACTAGTGCCACTCACATACGCACCGGTATAAAAGCTCATAAAATGCCGGTGCCCATGGGGGGTCCTCCTAGTGGTGTTTTAACCATAAGATTTTCAAACGTAAATTTCATATTACCTCAATTATTTCACCTTCGGAGATCCTAGAAGCTTTGAAATCTGCTATACTTCAACCTTTTCGTCGTAAAATCCGATTTCGTCATATTTGCGAAAATTTGCAGATTTTGATCTCGGAGCTTGATCGCAAAACTGAACCAGACATTTACAGAGCTTTGATCGGCAATTTCAGAGCTTGAATCCGGTGTTTAGTAGCATGAATTCGGGATGAGTTTGAAAAGGAATGAAATTCCTTGATTTTTGGGAGGAAAGGGATCTGACAGTTATTTTGGAGGAGAGAAAAAAATTAGGTTGGCACATTTTCATTATAGCCCAGGTTTTTACCCAGTTTTCAGCCCTTGTTTCTAGTATTTGCAATCTGATCCCCCTTTTTAGCTCCCTTGCTATTTATTGTAGTTTGTTCCCTGGTCTCAGCATTTGCTATGGTGAGATGGTATCAAATGAGTTTTTTTCATTAAAGTATTACTCTCACCTCACCAGGTTAAAGCCACATTTCTCATTTTACTATATTTAAAAGCATCTTTAATCATTAATATTTGTTATATTTATAAATAAAATGAATTTTAATTGTAATATGCATTAAGTCGTACAATAAGATGTTCACCGCAACAAAATGCACTATTTACTTCATAATTTTACCTTGATTTAAAAAAAAATCTAAAATCAAGAAAAATTGTTCTTTTATCACGATAAATAGTTATTTTTTTACCTCAATTATCGTTGAACCGGGGCATTTTGATAAACATGCATTTCGATGTCGGCGTGGTGTTTCTTAATTGATCAAAACATGCACGGCCATGTAACTGATGTCTTACCGATAGGGCCGAAGACAAGTTGGCGAAGCTTGTGGAATTTCTGTTCAGGTGGACCATCGGTAATCGACAAACACAACTAACATCACCACATATCGAATTTCACAAAATGCTTAGCGGCGGCAGTTTGATGTCGGTTGGTAAGTGTACACATGCGATGTCATCCTTACATCGTTTCATAATTAGGATGAACCGATGACATCACAACGTGTTGCCGATGTCCGCGTTTAACTGCAAATTTTGTAAGGTCATTTTGTTAATTGTATTGGACTAGATGTTGAATTGATTTATTCAATAATTTTGCAGCACCTTCTCATCAATAACAAACAAACCACTCATCAAAATCGTAGGCTAATTATAAGAAGATAATTCGTGTAAGAAGAACATATAATTCATAAAAATCAAGTCATCAACGAAAGACACCAAAACATGAATCAATAAGTTAAAGTATTAAATTACAAATCCTTCAATTTCAAAATTTAAAAATTCACTCCGGAATCTTAGTCACTCGGAATCCTACTTCTGGAGTAGTTTGGTGATGAGATCTTCGTTCGGGAGTTTTCTGCTCCTCTTGCTAATAGCAATGATAAGATGTCAAATACATGTATTTTTCAAAGCATTTAACATTTCTTTTGTCATCTTTTGGTTGGAGGATCTCTAGATTTATGTAGGTTAACATCATAAGGGGTTTAGATGATCATTTTCGATTTTCATATCTAAATCTTTCATTTTGTAACCTATTTATAGTCTAATGATTTTTTGGTCCTTACGAGCGTTTAGATTCCCTTTTGTAAGCTTAATTTGTAGATTGATCGTAAGCACTTCGAATTTTTTTAGTGAAGACCATTTGCCAAGATAGTAAAAGATTGAAGGTCACGTGTCAGAACGTGGTAGAAGATAGAAGGGTTGAAGAAGGAAGACAAAGAAGCGGATGAATTGTGACCCTGGAGTTTGGACAAAATTCCTATAATGATCTGTGAAGAATCAACCTCTAAGAGTGGTACCATTGGATTTGTCTTCTCGAGCACTATAAAATTGACTACAAGAACTCCTAAAATGGATCAGTGGTTCACTCGTATCGATGAAATAAGAAGAGGCCAGCAGCACCATTGCGGGCCGCAGCCCCTTCCTAGCGGGCCGCAAACAAAATGCTCATTTTTCACATACGGGGCAGCGCCTTCGCTGCAAGCCACGGCCCCTTCCTTGCGTCCCACAACAAACACTTTTGGCCAACTTTAAAAGCTGAAATCAACTTTTTAATTCAGGCCTTTCTTCCCCATTCATCCTACCCAAATTTCCCCCTTCCAAAACCCTAGTTTTTCTTCATCTTTTCTTAGTGTTTGCATCTCTTTCATGAATTCTTGTAGATTTGTTGTGGATTTTCATAATCTAGACTAAATATACTCTTAGGAGCAATTGGTAAGGATTTCTAGTATGAATTTGTGAGATTATATTTATCCTATTTTGTGCTTTGATTATCCAGTATATTTGGTACTTTCTTGTGTGATTAATGCATGATTTAGACTAAAGTGATAAACTAATTGAAGATTGTGGATTGATTATGTGCTAGGTTTTTTATCAAACCGGGAAGACTTTGACTTTTTGTCGACGCGATTGTTGTTGGTCAATGTTAGGTTATAATTAGGGGTGGCAACTAATTATGATTGTTGATTGATGGATATTCTTAGACTTAGGTTGAATTTAGATTGCTTTGCCTAACTATCAATGTAGCCCAACATGAAGGCCGATCCTCGTAGTCGTTATTAGTATATATATTTGTGCTATCTATGTGTTTCTCGCTTGTAGGATATGGTGGTAGTCATGTTGGGTCTTTGTGTGTATTGCTATCCTCGGGGAAATCTATGAAGCCGATCGTCTAGAGTGACCTGCGGGTAAAGGTTATTGTGTGGTGCCAATCACTCACTCTAACTATAATTGAGGAGAGGTGAGAAATGTCTTCACTCGAAAGGTATTGAAAAGTTCTCCACAATATGTGGTTAATGCATGAAAATAGGATAATTGATCGATGATCAAAGGATGACTAGAAACGTAAAGCATTTGGGCCCAAGACTCGTTATAATCATAGTTAAGTTTTTTGTGTTACTTGTGATCGTATTTACATCGTTCTATTAATAGTTTGTTAATTTAGTTGTTCAAAGTAGTTGCATTTTTTTCCAAAAGCAAACCCCCACTTTGTTACCACACGCGTAGAGTGACTTCTTCGTGTGCTTTTCAACTACATTTAACACTCGATAAAACCTCATTTTCCTCGTTTACGACCCCATTTTACCACTAGCTACTATTTAGTAGTTAGCCGTTATTTAGGTTTATAAATATTATCTTTGAGAGGCATGGCGATGGCCGCCCAAATTTTGGCGTCGTTGCCGGGGAAGAGGCGTATTTTGTTGAGTGTTAGTGTAGTTATTCGTTTTTTTATATATTTTTTTCTCGTTGTGTGTTCTTGTTTGTTCATAGTTTGGGCTTGTTTTATTTTTCAGAAGGACATATTGATTTTTTTTGGAAAGAGTGTTACTTTCATTTCATGTCAAAACTGTGATTTACATCTCCTGTTATACTTCTAGCAACATTAATCTAGCACAAGTCTTTTTCAATTTAACATTTAACAAAGATTTAGTAACTATACATTCTATGATTTCATTTTTTGGATCCCCTCCTTACATCTTCTTCCCAAAACAAGCCTCATTTCTAATCCTCCATACTTCATAGATCACTTCTACAGCTGCAATTTTCAAAATCCCAGCCTTCGACCCTTTCCCTTTTGTATTTTGTGCCAGCCACTCCATTTCCTCTTGTCATCCCTATTGTTCTCTTCCTCGTTGCAACCATCTCAAGACACCACTCCATGTCTCCTTTGTTACTGCACATTCAAACATCATATGTTGCAAGCTTTCATCTTCCGAGCAGAAAACACATCTGCCATCTGTTTGGATCCCAAACTTCCCCAGCCTGTCCTTTGTTGCTAGTCTTTTGTGGCATGCCAGCAATAGTAAGAATACTACTCTTGGTCTTGCCAAGTTCTCCAGTACCATCTTTCTCCACCTGATCTCAATTTCTTCCATTTTGAAAGCTTTGTACACTTTCTTCATGCAGAACTTCTGATTACCAATCTATCATCTCCATTCCTCCATTTCCATTGCCTTTTTCCTACATTTTATCATACTTTTCATCACCTAAGAGCAATCAGTTGGGACTGTAATTGTCATCACATAACCATCCTTAACGTAATACGCATGTACCTATCTAATCCACATCCTATCAGCTTTACAACACAAATTCCACAACAATTTCATCATATTTACCTCATTCCACTTCTCCAATGATATCCGGTTCATTCCTCCAGCTTTATTTCTTGTGCACATTCTCTCCCATGCTACTGCTGATTTTCTAGTGACTGTCTCTCAACCACTCTATAAGTAGGATTCACATAATTCCTCCACATGCTTCAACACTGCTTTTGGAAGGGGGAATGCTTCCGGTAGTTTAGAACTGAAACCAACACACTTCTGATCAATTGCAGTCTTCCTGATTAGCTGAATAATCTTGCACTCCAGTGCCTCAGTTTTTCTGTGATACTCTCTATAAGTGGTTGGCACATCAGGACATTCAATTTCCTGCTTGAGAGGGGCACTCCTAAATATTTGAATGGCAAATCTCCTTACTCAAATTCTATCAGGTTCAGAATGTTCTTCTTCTGTTCATCCTCCACAGCCCCAAAGTATATTTTTCCATTTTACCGTATTTATCTTCAAGCCAGTAGATTCAGTAAACACATTATATGCCTCCATTATGATCTTCAATGATCCTAGCTCCCGCTTAGACACCAGTAGAACATCATCTTTTAAGCTTAAGTGCACAAGCTTCATTTTTTCACATCTAGCATGGTATTTGAAGTCCACATTTTCCCCCACTGTTAGAATACACCTACTCATGTATTCCATCAGGATGACAAACAATAAAGGAGAGATTGGATCTCCCTACCTCAGTCCCTTATTAGCTTCTACAACCTTTGTAATTTCCCCATTAACAATGTACTGATAGGAGACACTAGACACACAGACTATCACCCATTCAATGAACTTGTTAGGTATCCCCACTTCTCTCAGTATTGACTCTAAAGCTTTCCAGTCCACTCTTTCATATGCTTTTTGATACGGAGCTTCTCAAGAGGCAACCTAACCTTTTAAGTTAGGCTAGTGTTTTACTTTTCTTGGAAAAGAAATTCTCAACCATGTCTTCAAACCCTTACCCAAAACCATAAGAATACAACCACAATCCACCACCTAAAACCACCACAATCCACCACCATCTAGGAGTACTACTAGTTGTTGCCTTTTGTGAGTATTGATTGGGATTTTCATAGTTGTGGAATAGCAGTGGATGGGTTGAAGTTGAATATTTGGTTGAGTTCGAGAACATGGAGGAAAGAACATTCATTGAGAAGTGACCACTGTCATCACCGGGAAGGACCTTCAAGGTCCTAGTTGTGGGCATTTTTTCTTTCTCCCTTATTTCTTTATCTTATTCTTTGGTTCACATTGAGGACAATGTGTGTTTCAAGTGTGGGGAGGTTAAGAGAAATATATCTCATTGTATTGTATTGTATATGCTCTACTTTGATTTTTTTAAATCCTGCTAAGTTGAAAACCAGAGAGGGAAACTTAGGCAAAAGTGGGAGGCTTGGATAAGTTGAAAACCTGAAAGGGCAACCTGTGCAAACATGAGAGGCTATGGCATGGAAAAAGGTGAGGGTGAGCCTTGAAAAAAGATTGTGTACAGCTAGGATGAAACCCCGAGAGGGCTCCAAGGCAAAATGAGAGAAAAGAAGAGAAATTGAAAAACAAAATTATGCTTCTGTTGACTTGTTTATTGGGTAGCTTCTTTGGTAGAGTAAGCTAATTTTGGCACTTGTGTTTTATACCTCGCCTTTGTTTGGTATGATGGTTTAGATTATCTTAAACTTTGGAATGTGAGAGTGTGAGAGATTCTTATATCTTGGGGGGGGGGGGGTTAGGGTAGTCTAGGAATATGATGTTTCATATTTTGGGAAAACTTTTGCATGCTACCTTACCCTTAGATCTTTGTTTGTTCTTGTTTACTTGAGGATGAGTAAAGGTTTAACTGCAGTAAAGTTTGATAAGATATCAAATGTATGTATTTTCCAAAGCATTTAACATCTCTTTTATTATCTTTTGGTTGGAGGATTGTTTAATTTATGTAGGTTTACATTATGAGGGGTTTGGATGACCATTTTCAATTTCATATCTAAATCCTTCATTTTGTAACCTATTTATAGTCTAATGAATTTTTTGTCCTCGCAAGCATCTAGATTCCTTTTGTAAGCTTAATTTGTAGATCAATCGTAAGCACTTCAGATTGTTTAAGTGAAGGTCATTTGAAAGGATGATAGAAGATTGAAGGCCGCGAGTCAAAACATAGTATAATCGTCCATGAAGAAACAACCTCCAAGAGTGGTATCACTGGATTTTTCTTCTCGAGCACTATAAAATCAACTACAAAAACTCCCAAAATGGATCAGCGGTTTACCAGTAGCGATGAAAATAATAAAAGGGCAGCAGCACTATTACGGGCTGCAACCCCTTCCTAGCAGTCCGCAGCCAAAATGCTCATTTTTCACATACGGGGTAGCGCCTTCGCTGCGGGCTGCATCCCCTTCCTTGCGGCCCGCAACGAGCACTTTTGGGCAGCTTTAAAAGCTAAAATTAGCTTTTAATTTAGGCCCTTCTTCCCCATTCATCCTACCCAAATTTCCCCCTTCAAAAACCCTAGTTTTTCTTCAACTTTTCTTAGTTTTTGCATTTCTTTCATGAATTCTTGTATATTTTCTGTGGATTTTCATAATGTAGACTAAATATACTCTTGGGAGAATTTGTAAGCATTTCTATTATGAATTTGTGAGATTCTATTCATCATATTTTGTGCTTTGACTATCAAGTATATTTGGTGCTTTCTTGTGTGATTAATGAATGATTTAGACTAGGGTGATCAACTAGCTGAAGATTGTGGATTGATTATGTGCTAGGTTTTTGGTCAAACTCAAAAGTCTTTCACTTTTTGTCAACGTGATTGTTGTTGGTCAATGTTAGGCTATATTTAGGGGTGACAACTAATTATGATTATTGATTGATGGAGTTTCTTAGACTTAGGTTGAATTTAGATGGGTTTGCCTAATTATCAATGTAGCCCACTAATAAGGATTAGCATGAAGGCCGTTCCTCGTAGTCGTTATTACTAAATATACTTGTGCTATCGATGTGTTTCTCGCTTGTAGAACATGGTGGTAGTCATGTTGGGTCTCCATGTGTATTTCTATCCTCGGGGAAGTCTATGATGCCAATCATCTAGAGTGGCCCGAGGGTAAGGGTTTTTGTGTGGCATTGATCGCTCACTCTAACTATAATTGAGAAGAGGTGAGTAATGTCTTCACTCGAAAGGTGTTGACTAGTTCTCCACAATATGTGGTGAATGCATGAAAATAGGACAATTAATCAATGGTCAAAGGATGACTAGAAATGTAAACCAATTACTCCCAAGATTCGTTATAACTGTAGTTAAGTTATTTGTGCTACTTTTGATTGTATATACATCGTTCTCTTAATAGTTTGTTAATTTAGTTGTTCAAAGTAGTAGTGTTTTCCAAAAGCAAACCCCCACTTTGTTATCACACACGTAGAGTGACTTCTTCGTGTGCTTTTCAACTACATTTAACACTCGATAAAACCTCATTTTTCTCGTGGACGACCCCGTCTTACCACTAGCTACTATTTAGTAGTTAGCTATAATTTGGGTTTATAAATATTATCTTTGAGAAGCACGGTGACAGTCTCACAAGCAACCATTTCCATTTCATTGACGAACATGAAACCAGAATGTCTCTGCTTGTTCTCCGTGTTGTGGAAAAAGAGCATGAGGTCATTGATTGTGCACCCTGTTGGATTACCCACTGCGATCAAATTCCCCGACAATAAGCTTGTACACTATATGCTTCTTTAATCCGGGGGTAAACCGATCTTGATTCACTTTGGATTATCAATGATAGCCTCGTTGCAATGGAAGTATTTCACTGTTAGAGGGTTTGATACAGGTAGTTAGGGTTGTTTCTTTCCCTCAGCCAAGTGCCCCTGTAATACAAGTGATGCAGTCCAGTTGTCTTCTTGATTGAGCACCTAATGGAGCCGTTTATGAACTCAAAACTAACTGTGAACATATTCTTATTCACATTTATCTTGTAGTCTTCGTTACCGAGGAGATTGAAGTTGGAGTAAAACTATACGACCTCTACTTAACATACTGAGCGGTTGAGGCAAATGAGGTTTTCCATCTCCGGCATTCTGAACAGCTCCATGAAGAAATCTAGATGCTTCAACACTGCAGTTTCCCTAATAATAAAATTCTATTTATTACTGAACATGAAAAATAATAATAATAAAAGGTTTTCATTTTTCAATTACGAAGAACAAAACATGCGTTTCTTTAACCTAATTCACACTAACAAATTAATTCATGAGTAATGATAAACATAGTGAAAATTCATAGTGAAATCATACAATTGAACTCCTTTGCAATTGCCTTGATTCTTTTTGTACATGTTATACATGCACGAGTTTTCATCCTCCTCACCTACATTTTTTTGCCTCTCATAAGAATTGGAATATGATCGGTAGATGATTTTGAAATAACATAACAAAAATTTGTTTCACCTTCATCGGTGCAACCTCTCTCGCCGCCTTCTCCAACGACCCTATGAATCCATTTTTCAGCTACGAGTTTCCACTTCTTGTTCTCAAATAAATTTTGATTGTACATTTTTGGCAAAATGTCTTCGCTGAAAAAGGCAAAGTTTTTATCTTGTTTGAGGAATTTGGAAATGAGCGAACCATATAGGAGCTTAAAAACCTTCTTGTTTTAATGAACGACTAATGACAACATGTGTTACACAATGGTGTAGCCGAGATTGATCTTCACCTTTTGCGCAAAATAGTAGAACAACATGATACTAGTGACCGTTAGCTAGCTCATATATGTGACCTCTTGCAGGAACAAAACCCATTGCTACCATCTCGTACAGAATCTGATTTTCTATTGTCAAATGTCGGAGCTTATAGCCCTCGGATGTGTTGGGTTTGTATTAGGACCTGTTGAAATACAATTTTCCAAACTCGGTAGGATTCAACATCAGAAGCTCAACATGTAGCACTGAGTTCGAACGATGATATATATTTAGGGAACCATCTTCGACCGTTGGATAATAGTCCTTGAGACCCCAGTAGGGACAACCTAATATGCCATTGATCTTTCATTGATCAACCTCAAATCGGCTACCATTGACTATAGTAGAGAAAGGTCATCCATCCATCTCCACAACATTGGCATAAAATTGACACACTTCCGCATCGGCATGGCTAAGAACTCTGCATAACAATGGAATTCAAACAATAAACCACATTATTCAACCATAGTCTCATGCTATCATCCAATTTTAATGCATTGCATTTTGTAAAAAAGATTCATACCTCTCATAGGCATCGAGTAAGACAAACCTCGAAGTGCTGAAAGCTTAAGCCCTCTTTTGCTTAGTTGGTTGCTTCATCCCTTGGTCGTTCCACTTTGTACAACCATGGTTTTTTTCCATTGTAATTTTAACAAGGAATGGAATTTCAGAGTAAATTGTGTGGAATACGCGGGTAGTTTGCAAACTATTTGAATATATATATATATATATATATATATATATGTATATGTATGTGTGTGTGTACACCATTTGGAATATTTATATATAGAGACTCAAATATGATTTTGTCAGGTTTTTTGAATCCCTATTTTTAAGGGGGGTTTTTGAAACCCCGTTTCCAAAACATATTTATGATATTGGATCCTTGATCGCAATCATTTTAAAAATCATGGATGTAATTGTAAATTTTCAAAGTGTTTGATCATTAGCTAATAGCAACATTTAACAACAGAAATGCCCCATATAAGCATTTTTTTAATAAGTGTGATGGGAATTTTAAATTTAAATACCTTAGATGATTTTTTTTGAAAGAATGAAGATAGTTTTTCCAAAACAAAATTTAAACAATTTTTGCAATTCATTTTTATTCCAAAATGTTTAAAAGTTACATGTGAAAAGGAGGAGGAAAATGAACACACTCAATTGGAAAAAATAGAAATAAAAAGAATGGCTTTAATACCAACTGATGTAGAACGTAGTATATGAAAGATGAAACAGCTAGGGTTCGCAACATAAATGTCAACTTTTATTAATCATAATCAAAACAAGCATGAAAATTACAGAATGCCTCCTATATTTATAGGATACTAAATCTCCCAATGAGAAAGGGAAAAAGGGAAAAGGAAACTAAATCTTCTAAGGGAAAGAGAAAGGAAATTAAATATTCTAAGGAAAAGGAAAATGTCTTAATTAAAGAAAGGAAACTAGATGTCAAAATTAGGGGAAACAGGCATTCTAATTAAATGATGCAAATAAAATGTCATCACGCCGATCCCTCTTGTCCATAAATATCAACCCTTATGCCACATCATTCTCCCAGGGGTTGGAAAAATTCATCCCCGAATTTTCCAATGCGGCATCATTCGAATTGTCAGTCGTGTAAAGGCAACAAAGGGGACACGTCTGGTCTCTGGGATAACCTTGAAGTCTAGCACTTCTTCCACCAAGGTCTGTTCAGAAATAGTGACATCGGTGCCAGTTTGAAGCCATGCAAGTTTGTTGGGTTTCAGGTGCTTTTTCGTTTCAAGGTCAATTTTGGTGACGACGTCTACGGTGATGTCATTCTCACAACTTTTGGGTTAATGAAAAAGTGGAAAACGGTATCTCCAATAGTGCATGAAGATTGGAAGATGTTGTGGAGCCACCCATCATTGCGGCTTGAAGGGGTAAGAAAATTTTTTTTGGACTACGAGTGCATGACTCACGTCTCCCACGACTTAATCGATCTGTTCCTCAACCTCCACGTCATCATCATAAAGTGGTTCACCAAAGAAATATTGCTCTACTTCCTCAATCTTCTCATCAGCTTCTATTTCATCACCATAAATATAATAAATTGGTTCACCAAAGAAGTCTTTCTCGACTTCCTCAATTTCCTCCTTGTCGTACTCTGGGATAACCACCGGGAACGCCGACTCCCCACACCAATTTTCCAGAGCTGCATCGCGTGATTTCATCGTGTGGACATGTCTACCAAAATTTGGGGTGAAAAGGCTGTCATGGTCATTTTTAGTGTCGGATTCGTCAAGAGGGGTCGGCCGTGCTTCAGGTCACTTTTGAAGAAATGCTTCGACGGAGCGTGTTAGGACCTCCACTTGTAGATGTAATCCTGCAATTTCTTCACATCTATAAATGTATTCTAGATCAGTATCACGATTGGGGATGGCTCCACGGTGTCGACGACGCACCATGGCGGGGATCGGAATGGCTCTGATACCAACGGATGTAGAACATAATATAGGAAAGATGAAACTGCTAGGGTTTGCAATATTATGTCAACTTTTATTAATCATTATCAGAGGAAGCATGGAAATTACAAAAGAATGCCTCCAACATTTATAGGATGCAAAATCTCCTAATGAGAAAGGGAAAAGGAAACTAAATCTCCAAGGGAAAAAGTTAAAAGGAAACTAAATCTTCTAAGAGAAATGGAAAAAGAAATTAAATATCCTAAGAAAAAGGAAAATACTTTAATTAAAGAAAGAAAATTAGATTACCAAATTAAGGGAAACGAATATTCTAATTAAGTGCAACAAATAAAATGTCATCACGTCGGTTCCACTTGTCCATATATGCTAACCCTTATGCCACATTAGCACCATAGATGAAGATACTAAGTCACGACTCAGTTGGCAGATTCTTGACTCACTCCAAGTGGATTTTTCGCGTGGAGAGGATGGTGGTGGGGCTACCAATGATCATGTTGCCGCTCCCGGTGGACCAGGGGCTGAACGCGAGGGTGCTGGTGGAAAATGGGGCGGGTGTAGAAGTTGCAAGAAATGAAGATGATGGGTTGTATATGGGTGACTCGGTGGCTGAATCGGTGAGGCTGGTGATGGTTGAGAATAATGGGAAAAAATATAGAGCGAAAGCAGAAGAGTGGAATGCAATATTTAGCGACAGGGAACTTCACCAGTCATACTTGGAGAAATCTCTTAACTAGTGTAGTTGGGGTTTTTTAAATTTTAGAAATGTGTCTATATCTATATAATTAATAGGGCGAACGACTTCAGGGGCCCCTGAACTCCCTCCATCTTACCCTTTTAGCCACTAATCTTTTTTTTAATGCTTGTGGCCCCTCAACTAACAAGAGTGTTGAATTGTGGCCCTTTAGTCTAGTCAAAACGTTAACTATGAAGTTTTCTCCATTAATTGAGGGTAAAAATGACTTTTCATCTAATTTATTTACAATCCATCCCCATATAACTATTTATAATTGCAACTAAGCTCCTATCTATAATAAATACAACCATCCCTTCCCCCATCTTTTAATAATTAAAACCCAACCACTGATATCTTTCTTAATTACAATCCACCCCCTGGCTTCTTCTTTTCCGAGCATCCATCTCTGCCTTCTGCCTTCTGCCGCTCCCGCGCCTCTGCCTCTCCCCCAGGTCTGCCCTAGTCATAGGATTACACACATAAAAAAACACCCTTATCTGAGATACTCGAACAGCACAACAATCCACAACAAGATGCCATAATCATAACCCTATCCCTCAAAAAATCCAAAGAAAATTCAAAAACACCCCTCAAATTATCAACGCAGATTAATCTTGGCTGGGAGAAGGATGCATCAA
The DNA here is from genome assembly GCA_037428765.1 of Rubia yunnanensis. Lineage (NCBI taxonomy): Eukaryota > Viridiplantae > Streptophyta > Magnoliopsida > Gentianales > Rubiaceae > Rubia > Rubia yunnanensis. The sequence continues at coordinate 39,491,248 of CM075069.1, read as the reverse complement.
TTAATTTATCGAGTACCATGTGGTTTTTGCAAGAGATTTCGTTGTACAGGAGCTTGAAGTAGTGAGAAAATGAACGTGTACCATGATTTGCAGACACACATGATTCTGAAAAGGGATTTTGCGGGCAATCATGAGAGGATGAGGAGGATTGGCTCATCTGGTAAATGCCCAGATATTGAAATGGAGTGATCACCCATAGTTGATGCAGAAGATTCAGTTATCGGCGGTTTATAGAAGATGTTCATCCGGTGGTTTAATCAGAACGATGGGAGGAGGAGCATTATGGTGGCGGTGGGAGGAGAAGCAGTATGGGATATGGTCTCCGATTAGGGATTTGATGGCGGCTACACTAGGGCTTGAGGACCTCAGCGGTGGCGGCGCTTGGGCTTGAGGACCTCAGTGGTAGCAGTAGCGCTAGGGCCCAGTATGGTGGCGGCGCTATAGAGAAGATGGAAACGATGGAAGAGAAGTACAGGAGAAAGGGAGAAAAGAAAAGGAAAAAATAAAGAAACGAAGAAAAAGAAAAGAGTTCATCTCTTGAAAGACAGTCTTTCCATAAGCTATGGAAGGACCAAGGTTTAAAGTGCAAATAGAAGAAATGAAGATAAAATTTCTGGATTGCATGAATTTGGTTATAAACTTTATAACTACTCAATGTTCCATAATACATTGTTAATATTGCAACTAAGACCTTTTTACCTTTTATTATTCTAATTAAACCCCATCTTTCCATAAGCCTATGGAAATACGGTCTTTCCTAAGAATTTTCCAAAAGAAAAAGGAAATATAGAAAGAAAAAAGGAAAATTAGAAAAGAAAATTGAAAATGAGAAAAGGAAAATTGTGACATGACCATTTTGCCTTTAAATTTTAAAATTTTGACTGAACTTGACGTTTTGACCGGCCGTAAGGGCTACGATTCAGCACTTTTGTTAGTTGAGGGGCCAAAAGTATTCCAAAAAAAAATAAGGGGCTAACAGGGTAAGATGGAGGAAGCACAGGGCCCCCTGAAGTCGTTCGCCCTAATTAATACAAGTGTTATCATAACTTTCAACTAATTGAAAGTGACAATATAATCCTAAACAGTAAGTGAAAGTGCAAAAGCACTCATTCTGGCAAATTTAGGCCGGTATTTAATGGAAAGTAATTTTCACCCTTCTGAAAAATATACTCCCCCTGTCCCAATAAAATTGATGCATTTACTTTTTTACAGCCACTAATGATCATATTTGACCGTCAATATCTCTAACTACTTACAACAATTTCGTACAAAATGTGATATTTAGAAAATAAATATTAAGTTGAATCTGACAATAGTCTGTCTCTTGAAATACGGTCTTTCCATAAGTTAGACCAATGTTTAAACTGCAAATTAGAAGAAATCAAAATAAAATTTTGGATTGCATTAATCGGGTCATAAACTTATAAATATTGCACGTTGCATAATTAAATTTTAATATTGCAACTAAAACTTTTTACCTTTCTATAATTCTAATTCATCCCAGCTTTCCAAAAGCCTATGAAAAAATGGTATTTCCCAACACTTTGCCATCTAACAATATCTCACATGATATTGTTATTATATATACTCTCCATGTCCCAGACTAAGCTGCACACTTACTATTTGACAGTCAACACTGTCAAACTTTAACCACATATTTGAATAGATATATAAACAATAAAAATATTATGTGTGGTATTGTTGGATTCATCGTAATAAGTTGTTTCTAAATATCAGCTTTTTATTTTTCCATTATTAAACGTAGGTAAACATATTAACAATCAAACATGAAAAAGATTATGTGAAGCTTAGTCTGGGAGGGAGGATATATTAATTTATATGTAGGGTCAAAGGTTACAAAGTTTGACTTTGAAAAAGTAAATGTGTCATTCTGCTGGGATGGAGGGAGTAATTTTTTAAAAGAAAAGTGAATAGATATTATTCCCCCTAAACTCTAATCTTCTTCTTCCTCTTCCCTTTTTCTTCTCTTCTTCTTTTCTTCCCAAAAATCCTCCCCACATCGGCACCCTATCAACGCATTCCTTACATCCTCTGCTCCCGCTCCACCACCCTATCATCATCTCTGCCACCCAATCGCCCTGCACCGCTCACTGCTTCGCCATCTTCCACCTTTGCTGCATCAAAACCCAGGCCCTTCAAAGTTTCAGCAGTAATAGGTGACGCGCTCATCTCATCGCACATTGGGTGGTGTCCATATTTGTTGCAATGACAATAGGTGGCAATGCCCACTGCCAGTGGAAAGAGTCCGACATATTTTGGGGTCTTTTGTAGTGGTGGGGTGGGGCAGGTGGGGCAGGGCTGCTGGTGGTGGTGGTGGAACTAGGGATTGGGATGGGTGGGATGTGGTGGTGGGTGAGGCTGGTGGTGGTGGAGCTAGGGTTGGGGTTGGGTGGGTTTTGGGGGTAGGATGGGGTGGGGGTGGTGGTTGGGTGGGCTGTGGAGGGGTAGTGTGGTGACCATGTGGGAGTGGTAGTGGGTTTTAGATTTGGTGGAGGTAGTGCAAAGACGACCTAGCGGTGGTTCAGTGGTGGCCCAGTGATAGTCAGGTGGTGCACGGTCGTAGCTCGGTGGTGACCCGACAATGTGGCTGTGGTGCCCATAGTACTAAGGGAAAATTGTCCTTACACTTTCATGTTTTAGGTCAAAGGGAATTTTGATAATTTATGTGTGCTCAATGTCGTCTGCTTCAAGATCAACGCCGAAATGTCCACCAGAGGGTTATATTGGCACTTTCATTAACTAGTTAGGGTTGTTTGTATACTTTAAATTATTTGAGGGTTATACTGACACCTTCGCAATTATGTAGGGTTATATTGGTATACTGTCATTTTTTAAAAAAAAGTGTAATGGTGATTGTTTTTTTTTGGTACGATTTTCTACTCGATTGATGACGATTGAGAGAACAATTATGAGTTAAGTGCTAAAATGATCCTAACTTTAGATTGGAAGTGTCAATATAACCCTGTAAAATGAGAAACTACCAAAATAACCCTAACTTTGTGATGTATGTGCCAGTATAACCATGGCCGTTGACTTCAATTCTCAATGGGAAGTTTGGTCAAAATTTAATGAAATTACCATTTTCCCCCAAATTTAAAAAAACAAAAACAAAAAAAAGAAAATACCGAAATGCCCTTTTCTTCTTCTTCTTCCCCCTTTTCTTCTTCACCCTCGCAACCTTGTCAGCGATGGCAGGCCCCACTCCATTAAGATTTCTGACAGCAAAGTCCCCCTCTGCAGCACTGATCCTCAATGTCTTCTCTAGCTTCACCTGTCTCAGTATCTCCATCGCGGACTGCAAAGATGGAATTGGGGAATCCAAACCCAGCGGGGAATCCAAAACCGGTGTTGAACTCGTCATACTCTTCTAATTGGGAAATCTAAACCTAGGCGGGGAATCCAAACCTGAGTGGGGTTAATTGTATACAATGACCCCCGCCAGCCACCACCTCTCCTCCACTTTTCTCTCCACCACCTCCTCAAGCCTCAGTATTCCAGGCAAATGAATGATTTGGATTGGCATCTGTTGAATCTTACACCAACCATAAGGCCACCTCCCAAATTTAAGATAACAAAACACGCTTGGATTAAAACAAATTGTGATCAAGTTTAAAATTAATGTTGATGCTGCATGGAAATCACGACACTGTGGTTTAGGAGTCATATGTAGAGAATCTTGTTTGTGCAAAGGGAATATGAACACTGCAGTATCAAGTGTACAATCAGAAATGATGGTCATCAGTGAGGGAGTACATTTATCAAAGGAATTAGGGCTATCTTTGTATGTGATTAAAATTGATCGCAGTATGACAAAGAGTTTGTTTTATCAATCCATAATTTCCCCCTGAAAATTCTTTGATCAAGCTTTCTCATTACACATTGAACCTGCTGGAGTTAATATTCAACATGCAAAGAGACAAGCCAATCTTCCCGCAGATAAATTAGCCAAACTGTGATTAGAGTTTAACATTGAAAACCAGCACTTCTGTTACAGAATTAGTATTATAGTTATGGAATTAGTGTTAATTAGTATTGGTATTGGAATTGGATTTGTATTCTTACCATAATTATAGATATAATTGTATTATGCTACCTTCTCCTAGCTAGGATAGGTATCATGTACTACTATATAATGTATCCTGAATTCATGAATAGAATACAGATTATTACCCTTATTTCCTATAAGGTATCAGAGCCTAAAAATTTTGAAACCTGAAACAGAAAATTTTCCGCTACCCTAAATTCATTTTTTTCCGAGCTGCCTCACGCGCCGCCGCCAAGCCCACACGCCACCGCAGCTGCACCAGTGCCGCCGCTGTCCGCCGGTTTCCGATGCCGCTCGCTGCTCAAGTTTTCCGAGCTGCCACCCGTCGCCTCACGCGCTGCCGCCAAGCTCACGTGCCACCGCCGCTGCACCAGTGCCGCCACTGTCCGCAGGTTTCCGACGCCGCCATTCGACGTCGTTCGCTGCTCAAATTTTGTTCCGCCACCACTGACCGAACTCCTTCACGCGCCGCCGATCACCGCCGGTGTGTTTTGATCCGTCCAGGATTTTTACAATATGTCTGGTTCTGAAGAACAACCTCGTTTGGATATTCCTGAGGGTTCGAAACTTCAGGATATGGGTGGTTATGACGTGATTACAGCTTTAATTCAGCAGCTGCAATTGCAATCTGGTCCTCATCCTGCATTACCGATTGGTCGCACGTCGACTGATCCTTACTTCATTGGTCCTGGGGATGATCCAGGGTTACAACTTGTACCAATCATGCTGAAAGGTCAAGAAAATTACAATGAATGGTCCGATGCGATTTTTCGCGCATTCTTGGCCAAACACAACATTGGGTTCATTACTGGATCCATCATCAAACCCCAGGATGATCATCCTGATGCTGCTGTTTGGCCTGGGGTTAATGCTACTCTTGTCTGCTGGATCTTGCAAACCCTGGATCTGGTGATAAGATCTTCTACAAGTTCCTTTTCCACAGTCAAGGATTTGTCGGATGATCTTAAGGCACGATTTATTTTCGCCGATGGAATGAAGCTTTTGCAGACACAAGAAGCCATTCAAGGTTGCAGGCAGAACGGTCAGCCCATCGACATCTATTTTGCCCCATTGAAGAAGCTGTTTGCAGATTATCACTGCATGCGACCTCCTCTGGTTTGTATTTGTGAAGATTGCAAGGCATTATGCCAGTGCAATTTTCAGGTGAAAATCCTCCAAGAGAGAGAGAAGGATTTGATCTACCAATTCATCTCTGGTCTCGACCAAGGATTTCACACCTTGCGATCCCATATCTTGAGCATTGAGCCACTGCCATCTGTCATGAAGGTATATGCCCTTGTTACTCAGGAGGAGAATCATAGAGCTATCATTCGAGCTCGTGAGTCTTCTTCTAACTCCATGGCGTATACTGCACGACGTACCCCACCTGCAAGTTCTTCGCCAGTTGTTCTTTCAGCCGACCGCAAGAATCTTATTTGTACCTATTGTCGTCGCAAGGGCCATGATAAAGATACCTGTTTCAAGATACATGGTGTCCCAGGGTGGTTTAAGAAGGGCAAGAAATCAGCACCACCTGACCGGCCATTAGTCAATGCCGGTCAAACAAGTGGCGCCACCGAACTCTCGCTCCCTCGGTCGTTTGTCAGAGCCGCCTTGTCACCACCTAGTTTGGCGGCGGTGGCCTCTTCTGCTGTACCTGCCCGCTCCGATTTTGGCCCTGCTCTGTCTGATGAACAATGGAGCACGACCATGAACCTGTTTAATCAGCTTCACTCTCTTCCTGGTGATGAGTCTGGTAAGCACACTTTACCATGGATCCTTGATTCGGGAGCCTCCTATCATATGACCAGTAACAAAGGTTCTCTTTCTGATCTTACTACTACTATTGATGTTGTGAATATTTTTCTACCCGATGGCTCGATGTTCTCCGCTACACAATTTGGATCTATTTGTTTTGATGGTTTTATACTGCCACACGTGTTATATATCCCTACATTGCGCTGCAACTTACTGTCATGCTCTAGATTGTTACTACCCTAAACTGTCTAGCTTTGTTTACTAAAAATTATTGCATTTTATAGACAATCAGTACGAGGAGAGTGATTGGCGTGGGTGAACAAAAAAGGGGGGTGTTTTGGCTTCGTCTGCTGGATGCTCGTGTTCGAAGTCCTGTCCTGCAGCATCTTCCTACAGTTGCTTCACTGTTCTCTTCTGATTTATGGCATCAGCGTTTTGGTCATCCATCTTCCACGGTGTTGTCTTCTATTTCTCCTAGCAATAATAAACATTATGTGCCTTATTCTATATGTTATAGAGCAAAACAGCCTAGACATAGTTTTCCTTTAAGTACTACTAATGCTACTGTATTATTTCAATTAATTCATTGTGATGTTTGGGGACCCTATAATACACCATCTTCTAGTGGTGCTTTTATTTCTTGACAATAGTAGATGATTTTTCCCGAGCTGTTTGGGTTTATTTGTTAGTAGCTAAATCTGAAGTAGCTTCTAGGTTTTTAGAATTTAGTGCTTTAGTCAAGAACCAGTAGGGAAAAACAGTTCAACGAGTTCGAGCTGATAACGGCACTGAATTTCTGCCTCTCCAATCTCACTTTACTGCATCTGGGATCATTTTTTAGACGTCTATGGTTGATACTCCGCAACAGAATGGTCGAGTTGAAAGAAAGCATCGTCATTTACTCAATGTGGCGCGAGCTTTACGGTTTCAAGCCAATCTTCCGATTGACTTCTGGGGAGAATGTGTTCTTACTGCTGCCTACCTGATCAACCGAATACCGATATAGCTTCTCAACGGTTGTACTCCCTTTGAGTTACTCTATGGACAGGCGCCAAATTACTCTTCCTTATGAGTATTTGGATGCTTGTGTTTTGCTGCTCGTGTTCCAAGATACCGTGACAAGTTTGCACCAAGAAGTCGTCGGTGTTTGTTCCTTGGTTATCCTGCCAGAAAGAAAGGTTATCGTCTTCTCGACTTAGACTCTCGAGTTATCTTTAATACTCGGGATGCTGATTTCTTCAAAGACCAGTTCCCATATTATGCATCTCAGCAATCCGCTTCTTCAGATGAACCTGGCGGCGCCACCAGTTTCCTCCCCCTACTTGCCGGAACCATACGGTTTTTCCGACCAACCGCCAGCAGCCCTTCCGCCATCCGATGAAGGCCCACTACAGTCGGTAACCTTTCGCCGGTCAATGTTGATCGGTCAACGCCAATCAACACCGGTCAATGCGAGTCAATGCCAGCGGGTCAACGCCGGTCAATGTCGGCCCACGCCGGTCGGTCAATGCCAGTCAATGCCTGTCGGTCAATTCCGATCAACGCCAACGAGTCAACGGCATCCAACCAACTCCGATCACCGCCGGCGTGCCACCTCCGATCGATAAACTCCCGTTGGTGGTCTCTGGTGGAATACCGTCGACTACGCCACCCGATGCCGGTCCTTCTCCGCCAGCTTCTGTCGATCCACCATCCACCAGACAAAGTGTTCGTGCTCGGCGTCCACCGTCGTATTTGGCTGATTATGATTGTGATGATTCTACTTGTGCTCTTGTTACTGAAGACCCCCCCTCTTCGACTACGTTCCCTCTTGCGTCATCACTGTCCTCAGGTGTTCTCTACCCTCTTACTGATTATGTAAATTGTGATAATTTTTATAGTATGCATTCTATATTTTTGGGTGCTGTAACTTCTAGTGCAGATCCCACTACTTACTCTGAGGCTTCCCATCATTCTCATTGGCGAGATGCTATGGTTGAGGAACTCACTGCCCTAGAGCGCAATCAAACTTGGACTTTGTCTCTTTTGCCTGCGCATAAAAAAGGCCATTGGATGTAAATGGGTTTACCGAACGAAGTTTTGCTCTGATGGTACCATTGAACGTTACAAGGCTTGTCTCGTGGTTCTTGGAAACCGCCAGGTTGAAGGAATTTATTACACAGAGACTTTTGCTCCAGATGCGAAGATGAGTTCCGTTCGCTTGTTCCTATCAGTTGCTGTTATACGTGGTTGGGAATTGCATCAGATGGATGTTCATAATGCCTTCCTGCATGGTGATTAGCATGAAGAAGTGTTCATGCGTCCCCCGCCTGGCTATGTAGTTCCGCATGGTCAGGTTTGTTGCCTTCATAAATCCCTTTATGGTCTTTGTCAAGCTCCTCAGAATTGGTTTGCTAAACTGGAGCAGGCTCTACGGACATTTGGTTTTATTCAAAGTAAGGCATATTATTCTTTATTTGTCTTTTCCCATGGTTCACATTCTTTACATGTTTTGGTTTATGTGGATGATTTGGTCATTGCTGGTAGCTCTTCTTCGCTCATCTCTGAGTTCAAGAAATACTTGAGTTCTTGTTTTCACATGAAGGATCTTGGTTTGCTTAAGTATTTTTTGGGCATAGAGATTGCTAGAAGACCGGAGGGGATGTTTCTCTCGCAAAGGAAATATGCTTTGGACATCTTATCCGATATAGGCTTATCTACTTCTAAACCAATTGATTTTCCAATGGAGCAACAACATGATTTGGCACGTGTTGAAGGTCCAGCCTACCATGACCCGGAGCAGTATCGTAGCTTAGTTGGGCACCTGATTTATTTGACGATCACTCGTCCTGAACTTAGTTATTCAGTTCATACTCTTGCGCAATTCATGAAGTCTCCTTGTGTTCCTTACTGGCAAGCTGCGGTTCGTGTTTTGCACTATCTGAAGAGTCATCTTGGTCAAGGTTTATTTCTTTCTTCCCGTAGTACTCTACAATTGACCGCTTATTGTGATTCGGATTGGGCTGCCTGTCCAAATACTAGGCATTCCTTATCCGGTTATTTTGTTATGATTGGTGATTCTCCAGTTTCCTGGAAGACTAAGAAGCAACCTACTGTTTCTCGGTCTTCTGCTGAAGTAGAGTATCGTGCTATGGCAGTTGCCTGCTGTGAGTTATTATGGCTTCGGTCCTTGCTGAAAGACTTAGGGGTTTCGCACTCTTTTCCTATGAAATTGTTTTGTGACAGTCAATCAGCTATTCACATAGCGGCCAACCCGGTTTTCCATAAACGTACTAAGCACATTGAAGTTGATTGTCATTTTGTTCGAGATCTTGTTCAATCTGGCGCTATTGTTACTCAACATATTCTTACGGTTGACCAACCCGTGGATTTGTTCACTAAAGCTCTCGGACGTAATCAGTTTCATTCCTTACTTGGCAAGTTGGGCATTTCTGATCCGCATGCTTCAACTTGGGGAGGAGTGTTACGGAATTAGTATTATAGTTGTTATGGAATTAGTGTTAATTAGTATTGGTATTGGAATTGGATTTGTATTCCTACCATAATTGTAGATATAATTGTATTCTGTTACCTTCTCCTAGCTGGGATAGGTATCTTGTACTACTATATAATGTATCCTGAATTCATGAATAGAATACAGATTATTACCCTTATTTCCTACAACTTCTCTTATAATTTACATCATGAAGTTAGAGGCTTAGTAGCTCTAGATAAAATGCAGGTTCTGGCAGTCAGATTAGATTGATCTTAGATTGGAAACTGTTGTTTTTTTATGTTGCAGACCACAACCGACTGGAATCTGAATAAGGGCGGGCTAAATGGTGAGAACAAGAACATATATTGATGAGTGGTTGCTATCCCAAGCAACATCAAGCTTTTTGACCACAATGTAAAAAATGCCAGGCCAAAGCAATTAATTAACACATGGGTAGAGATTGATTAGTTTAGAACACATCTTTTACAATTCTAGTCTTCAGTTTTTTTTTTTGAATTACTGCAAATAATTTTTTGAGGCAAATGTTTTGCCATAACTTTCATTGCATTCCACCTTACAACTCATGGGGCACCTTATATACCCCCACTAAATGGTAGTTTTTAAACAAAAAAAAGTCAAAATAGAAAATTTTGGTTTGGAACAATTTACCGATATTTTGCAGAAATTCAAACCCTATTTTTATTTTTCAAAAATCATTTTCTGTAAAACAATTAAACGGTTATACATAATCAAACATTAAACTAAAACATCATGGTTAACCACCTTCTTTAAAATATAATTTGGGGCAGCGCTGCAGAAAAAAAGAAAAAATAAAGTGGTCAAACACAAAAATAATACTCCCTCTGTCCCAGCTCAATTTGCAGAGAGAGAGGGAGGAGTGGTATTTTTGTACAGTGATAAAGTCAGAAAAATCTGACTTGAAATGACAAATTTTGAGGGGTAACATTGACTGCTCAATGTTAATTACAAAAATTAACCACTAATATTACTATTCAAATTTACAAAAGTTCCCCCTGACTCGTTACAAATCAAATTTTAAAAAACTACATTTTCTAAATCTCTAGTTCATCTTCTTCAGCCAGAGACTGGAACAGTTCATCTTCATCTTCTTTAGCCGGCACACAGATCTGAAAAAAAACAAAGCAAAACACCAACTTAAAAGCAAACAGAGTAAAAACAGAACCAACAAAACAGAAACAAAGTAAAAACGAAGCAAAAACAGAGCAAAAAATCCTAACTTTAGAGCAAACGAAACCAAAACAGCAGCAAAAACCGTTCGTTGAAAACACCTTACTACAGTTCATCTTCTTCAGCCTGAGACCTCCAGTTCATCTTCTTCAGCCGGAGAGATACACAGATCTGGAAAAAAAACAGAGCAAATTATCAAATAAAAAAAAAAGAGGAAAAACCTCAACTTAAAAGCAAATAGAGTAAACTGAGCAATAGCGAGCAAATGGAACCAACGAAACAAAAACAAAGCAAAAACGAAGCAAAAAACCCCGATTCAGATCAAACGAAGCAAAACAGAGCAAAAACCCTTTGTTGAAATCACTTCACTATAGTAGATCTATGACCCGAATCAACAAAACAAACAAAAACCAAACCTAAACAACTTCAAAAATGGGTCGAATAAGGGATTCATGACCTGAAAAAATCTCATCATTGAAACAGATTTGGAAACCCTAATCCAAATATCCATTAAAAATAAAAAACAACTAAAAACTAGAAAATAGAGAAAAAATTAGTGACGAATAAGGTAATTTTTTTAAAAAAAAAAACACCACCAACATACGGATTCGAGGTCAAGGTTGTACTCCGTTCGAAACTCGTTCGAAATCAACAACAAACAAAAAAAAAACAAAGACGAGAAGATTGAGAGGATTATAGATCTGAAATAAAATTCACGAGAGGGAAAGGGAGAGGGAGAGGAAGAAATTCACGAGAGGGAGAGGGAGAGGAAGAAATTCACGAGAGGGGGAGGGGGAGGGAGAGGGAGAGGAAGAGGAAGAAATTCAGGAAGAGGAAAAAAGAGAGGAAGAGAGAGATGGGAGAAATTCACGAGAGGGGGAGGGAGAGGGAGAGGAAGAGAAAGAAATTCAGGAAGAGGAAAAAAGAGAGGAAGAGAGAGATGGGAGAGTGGGAAATGAGGAGAAGAGGAGATGCGGATGGTTTTGTTCAAGTGGAATAAAAAGAATAATCTTCTCTTTAAACCCTAATCCAAGTCCAAGCCCATTTTGAAATTTCAGCCAACTTAAAGGGCAAACAAGGAATTTTAGGTCAAGTCAACTAGTCCAAATTTGACTAAAATCAGAAATTGCAATTTGAGTTGGGACAGCCCAAAATAGAAACTGTGCAATTTGAGCTGAGACGGAGGGAGTAAGAAGATTCTTTTCCGCTGCCCAACTCAACATGAATTCCGGTGATTCGATCCAAATAATACCTGGATTTCGATGATTGTGTTCTAGGTTCTGGAAGTGTGTGTGACAGCGGCGATCAATGCTTGAAGGGGTGATTCCAGAAGACCTTACACACTTACATGCTCAAAAAGTTGGAACAAAGTCTTACAAAAGAAATTAGCTAGAGTTTACATTGCAGTTCTACAATTTGAGAGTTTGCAAGAAATGGGTAGTTAAAGTCTACAGACTACATTGCAACTTACAAATCGCTAGATCGCAACTCGCAACTCGCAATTAACAGCTCGTAACTCCCCTTATTGGTCTCACCAGCTTCAAAGAAATCAAAAATAGAAGAAAGGTTAAAAATCTCAACAAAGCCAAATGAATCAACAAAGGAGAGATTAAATTCTCAAGTATTTTGATTAAATTCTATTTGTAAAGTCCAGATTTGTTAATTGGCAGTTTGTGGTAACTATGCAAATATGGTATTATTGTGTTGCAACATCAAAGAATGAAGTTTGCGAGTAATGGTATGATCGAAGATGTAATCCGAGAGGAAGTGTATATCCTCCAGTTGTATTTGAGTTAGAGAATATATCAGTTCCTATATTTGTGGGAATGGATTAATGTTATGGAATTGGAATATTCAGTATGGTTAGGATATGGACGAGATATTCTAGTTCCTTACTGAAAGGAATTAGATTTGATAATTCTTATCTCCAAGAGATTTGATTATAATCATAATATGGAAGTCTGTTCGCACAAGAAAATTGATATGTGCGAATGATCTATATATTGTGGACATTCTGGCTAAACAAATTACAGATTTATTTTGAGAAAATCTGCACTCGATTTTTCATCATTCAGAAGTAGCCGAGAGTTGTACTATTGTGTTCCAACATGATCAAAACCGTTTGATCCTAAAGTTCAGAATATAAGCCTTAATTCCTCGGGAGGAAGAGATCCAGGGTCGACGAGTTTCGAGGTCAGAGGGAGTCTGATCAAGGCGGATCAGCAACTAGGAGAGCTAGTAGAATTCACAAGTTTAATCAGAAAAAATAAGTATTTTGTATGGTGTACTTTGTACTATATTTCTGATTAGATGATTCATTCTGAACGGGGCCATGCCCTGCAGATGTAAGTGACATTCAGCGAACTACGTAACCAAGTCGTGTATCTTTAAGTTTTTACTTTATCACGTCTTTGGTTAATTAGGTTATGTTGGAACACGGTAAACTCAATTGAATTAATTAGGTAAAACTAAATTTCAATTGGTATCAGAGCTAAGTCACTTATCTTACCTTGGTTGTGTCAAGGAAAGTGTTGATCCGGTTTTATCATGGCGACCAAAGAGCTTCGGTGTATCGACCTTCACTGCTAGAAGGAATGAACTACACCTATTGGAAGGCACGCATGAGAGTTTTTATCAGCTCACTGGATGAACTTGCCTGGTATTTCATTGAAATGGAATAGAGTCATCCCATGGAAGATGTCGAATCTAGCTCAAAGGAGAAGGAAGGAGAAACGAGTGCAAAGAAATGAAAGCTCAAAGATAAGTCAACATAGACTCCATATGAGATGAAGGCCTCGATGACAAACTCCAACGCTTTAAATGCTCTTATCACAGCAGTGGATGAAAACTAGTTTAAACTCATATCAACTTGTTAACAAGCAAAGAAAGCATGGGATATACTACAAACAGTTCATGAAGGAACAAATCGAGTGCGTGATTCGAAGTTACAAATGTTGGCCACAAAATTTGAGGAGTTGAAGATGGAGGAAGATGAAACTATTGTTATGTTCAATGGGAAACTAAAAGACATATCTAATATGGTTTACCAACTGGGAAAAACTTACAAGGAAGAAAAATTAGTGAAGAAAATACTATGATCCCTCCCTAAACGATTCGCTATGAAGGTTGCTGTCATTGAAGAAGCAAGAAACGTGGAAAACATGACACTAGATGAGTTGATGGGATCATTGCAGACATATGAGATGACACTTGACCAACCATAAAAAAAAATGCATAAAGAGTTACCGTTCAGGGCCTCAGCTTCGAGAAATGATCATGAAGGTGACAGTGAAAGTAAAGCCAAAGAACTAACTATAATAACCAAGAATTTTTCAAAAATGTTGAGAAAGGTGGTGAATAAGAAATTGCAAGATAGATCTGGTGGAAGTAGACCTCTTTCACAAGAGTTTGGTAACTGTAGAGGATCCCGAATGGAACGAAACAATCAGCATCTTTTGAGAAATCAGAACAGCGAATCAAAACAGTCAGGAGAATTCAATGCAAAATATGTGAAGGTTTTGGTAACATCCAGGCTAAATGTGCTAATACACGAAATAAGCAAGGGAGATCATATGTTACCTCGTGGAGTGAAGATGAAGAAGTGAAAGAAGAAGAACTCACTAGCATCTATGTGGCATTTGGAGCTAAGATTAATGATATGGCTGAATCTGGAACCACATGTTCCAATACCAAAAAGACTGAGAAGTCGGGATGTTCTAACATAGAGATGGTGAGTGGAAACTCTTCAGGCAATAATAGTCAAGAAGTGAATGATGATGATATCTACTAGCAGTATGAGGATATGTATGCAACATGGTCCAAAGTTGTTGAGGCGAAAAAAATTATAAAATCTGAAAAACACCATATTGTGGAAAGAAAGACGGATTTGGTAGGTCTGGTTGAAAAATTGGAGAAAGAGATTAATCTGCTGAAACAAAATCTAAGATCAGCAACTGTTGATGGGGTTGATTTTACCATATATTTTGGGTTGATTATTGAGTTGAATGGTTGATTAAATGTTTGGATATTTATGTTATTTGTAATGTTCTTGCAGTTTAAAGATTTAGATGCTGAATTGGCAAGTTGTTGCAGTTTATGGTCATTTGTGCTTGGAGATGGAAGAGGAGATAATTATGGAGATATTTGGTGCTGAATTATGGCAATTACATATGTAGTTGGAAAAGAATCAGGATTGATTTGAAGAATCCTTAGGAGAGAATATTGTGTTTATCTCTTTGAGTTCTAATTAGATAAGGAAAGACATATTTTATTTCTTATCTATCTTTTGGTTGTAGTAATATTTTGGAGACTATTTATTTTGATACATATGCATACACTGTAGGCATATAGAAGACAGAGACAGAAATACGTACGCACGGTCCATCTGCACATAACAACGTTTGCGATTTGGGTTTTCCAGTATTTTATTCAGACAATTTTCATCATTTATTTTTATGCTTTTTATTGTTAATTTAATCATGTATTCTAGCTAAATTCTTCCATTCCGGTAAAGATCAAGGAAGTGCTGGCATCGATTCTCGTGAGATCTAATTAGTTCTTATACTTTGATTGCATGCTTTCATCTGCTGTTCTTGATTATAATGATTATAATTGCTTTCATGTTATTGAGTAGTGGCCAAAATTTGATAGCATGTTAGTTAATTTAATGTCAATTGAACCAATCATCCGTAATTGTGGTTTCAGTTCAATCAGTGGTAGGGAACAACAGTCTTAATTTAACAATCAAGCGTCCAAGTTTGTTGGTTATGAATTGGGTCTTTCTCATTCTTTATGCTGCTAGCATATTAAATCTATAGACGTCTCTTAGGTTATATGTTAGTTAGAGAAATAATTTGTGAGGCGTCCTCCTGATTATCGACAAGGTAAGAGAAATAATTGGTGAGGCGTCCTCCTGATTATCGACAAGGTAAGGAAAGATTGGTTGCTTGCAACTATAACCAATTTGTGTGCATGCATTTAAAGTTATCTTTGCATCAAGGATCGAGATAGAAAGCCAGTATGGAATTGATCGAAACCGGAATCTTCTCATCATAGTTGAATTGTTTTGCAATCTGTAACAATTTCTCATTCTTTTTTTTTCATGACTTATAGTTTCTCTTATTCACGGCCCTCTTCTGGTTCTTTTGGTTACAAATTCGCAGATTAAGGATTAAGGAAAAGGTCTCGCCAATCTCTTGGGAAACGAACCTGCTCGCAACTATACTGGTTGGCATGCACATACCGACCGCAAAATCCTGAACTAAAAATTCAACTTAGAGCTTGATTTATTTTTGGTGTAAAACAACACACCAACTTTTGGCGCCGTTGCCAGGGATTGGTTTTAAGCAGTATTTTTTTTCTTATTCTTTTGTTTGTTTTCACTTTTTCTTGGTTTATGCCTCGTTCTTCTCGTACAGGCAAATTTATTTTCACTCCAGAGATTGAGAAACTTGCACGAAGTCTAACGAAGTAGACAAGAGCCTTGAAAAGACCTTCTTCGTCTGAGTCAACTGCCACTGAAACCCATTTCAACGTGGCTGACGAACAAAGACGTGAGGAGGAACTACCAGCCCAGCATATAAGAGACATGGGACGTTACAGACACAATCGTCCTTTGTGCATTGTCCTTCCCAACATCAATCGCAACTCCGAGATTAAACCAGGTTTCATACAAGTATTACCTAAATTTGGTGATATGCCAGGTGAGAGTGCTCATAACCATCTTGATTAATTTGACCTCGTCTGTGCAACTCTTCGACCACAAGGATTTTCAGAGGATCATATTAAACTACTCACCTTTACAAACACATTGCAGGGAAAAGCCTGATAATGGCTTTTTGAACTCCCACCCGGTTCAATTCAAACTTGGGAAGATTTGGAGGAGAAATTTTTACAAAAGGTTTTTCCCGAGTCTAGAGCAACCAATTTGAGATCTGCAATAAGTGGTATTAGACAAAAGAAGGGAGAAAGTCTTGCAATTTTTTGGGATAGATTTAATCAATTGTGTCGCAAGTGTCCTAACCATAGTTTTACTGAGTATCAGCTCATCACTAATTAATTTTATGGTGGTATGTGCTCTATTGACAGGAAGATTTTTTATGCAGCTTGTGGAGGAAATGTGTTGAACAAAACCATTGATGAAGCAAAAGAGATCATCCTTGATATGGTCACTCATGAATATAATGAAGATGATGATAGGTCTAGACCAGTCAAGGCAGCCGGTCCCTCATATTTGGATGAGAAGCTAGATGCCCTCAGGAGATGCCTCGAGTTACGTTGGCAGAACAAGGAATGCACAAGAAATGGTGGGTAGAAACAGTCAACACAGTGTGCTATACTATAAACAGGGTGTATCTATGTCCGTTCACAAGAAAGACATCATATATAATTTGGAATGGGAGAAAGCCAAACATTGGAAGCAAGTCCTACATTCTCAGGGATAGAGAACGGTTGGGAAAGTTTGACAGCCGCAGTGATGAGGGAATTTTCTGGGTTATTTAGTGAAAAGTTGTGCAAAATCTCCATACCAATACTCTCGTGGAGTTAATTAATGTGATTGTTGATGATTAGGATGAAAAGCAAGTATCAGAAAAAGGAGACGATAACCAGCTCCATGTTATGTTCCAACACAGAATACTTCGACCATCCAACAAGTCGATGTTGGAACATCACACCCTTCTGAGAATCCTGATGACCTTGAAGATATTGATGTTGGAACATCAAACTCTGACTCTCCACCCCATGCTCAAACACATGTTCAACCAGAACCAAATGTGAAGAAAACTCAAACTCTACCACAGGTTAATTATAGGGAACTTCCAGGATTATAATGTTTTGTTTCACTGATTGAACCAAAAAATTACAAAGAAGCCCTCATGGATGAGTACTGGATTGCAGCAATGCAAAAAGAACTTGGATAGTTTGAAAGGAATGATGTGTGGTATCTCACTCCTCGTCCTAACGGAGTAAATGTTATTGGCACCAAGTGGATCTTCAAAAACAAGTCAGATGTTGATGGTCAGATTAATCGAAATAAAGCAACACTGGTGGCGCAAGGGTACACTCAAGTAGAAAGAGTTAATTTTGATGAGACATTTGCACCAATTGCAAGGTTAGAATGTATTCGGATTTTACTTGTTATTTCGTGTACTATAAACTTTACATTGTACCAGATGGATGTGAAAAGGGTCTTTCTGAATGGATTGGTGAATGAAGAAGTAAATGTTGAACATTCAAAAGGTTTCAAAGATCCTCACTATCCACATTATGTGTATCAACTCAAAAAGGCACTATATGGGTTGAAATAGGCGCCAAGGGATTGGTATGAGCGACTTACTAACTTTATTATTAAGAGAGGTTATTGTCGATGGGGAGTATATCGCACTTTATTTGTGCTCAACAGGTCATCAAAAATTTTGATTGCTCAAATTTATGTAGATGACATTTTTTTGCTCTACTTTACCATCTATGGTATATGAATTTGTAAATCTCATGCAGGATGAATTCGAGATGAGTATGGTTGGTGAACTTACTTATTATCTAGGATTTCAGGTGAAGCAACAAAAGAATGGCATGTTTATAAATCAGAGTAAGTATGACATAAATCTTGGGAAACAATTTGACTTGAGCAATTCTCGATCAGTTCGAACACCTATGGGGGCTACAGATAAGTTGGTGAAGGATGAGAAAGGTATTTCAGTAGATCAGAAACTGTACAGGAGCATGATTGGGAGTCTACTATACCTTATAGCCAATCAACCAGATATATGCTTTAGTGTTGGGGTATATGCAAGATTCTAGGCTAGTTCCAAGGAAACTCATTTGTTTGCAGTAAAGTGGATTATTCGATATGTTAGTGGAACTTCTGAGTATGGTATCTGGTATTCTAAAAATCATGACTCATCTATTCAGCTATAGTGATTCAGATTTGGCTGGAAATGTAAATGATCGAAAAAGTACTACTGGTGGTTGTTTCTTTATTGGCATGAATTTGGTATCTTGGTATAGCAAAAAGCAAAATTCTATCCTTTTATCATCTGCCGAAGCTGAATATCTTACTGCTGGAAGTTGTTGTGCACAATTATTGTGGATGAAACAACTGCTGAAAGATTATGGAATTCATCATGGGCCTCTAAAGATTTTGTGTGACAACAAAAGTTCTATAGACATATCCAATACTCCAGGCCAACATTCTCGAACGAAGCACATTGATATAAGGCATCACTTTATTTGAGATCTTGTGGAGAGAAAAGAAGTCATGGTGGTCTATGTTCCAACATTAGAACAATTTGCTGATATTTTCACAAAGCCACTGGATTCAGCCACATTTGAGCTCATCAGACAACACTTAGGTGTGTGTCACATTTGAGGCCATTTTTGTCAAGCATTTTTATTAGCTGTAGAATATTTTCTTATTTTTGTGTACAGAAAAATAGAAAAACACAAAAAAAAAGAGGAAAAGCACAAAAATTGGAAGTGGTGTTTGCATGTTGGAACATGGAATACGAATCAATCAGAAGAGAGAGAAGACATAAATGGATTTGACGGCTATAGGTGAAAGAAGGTAATTATTGCCTTCGGAAGGGAAAAAGTGGTACAACTTTAAAGGTAAAGGAAGTAAAATTTTAAACCTTCCATATTATGTTCACTTTGCCTCTTTCCCACAACCTCTCTACCTCTCCCGATATTCTTGCCATTTTTTTCTTAATTTTGCTGGATTGTGCTCGGATTTCTCGTGAACATTACGACAAAGAGACAAAAAGACAGTGAGTTCGATCAAGAAATTGCCCTTAGATTTTAATCAACTCAAACCCGTAACATAGAGAAGAGCAAGAATTTCAAGAAGCTTTTTGGGTAGCCCAAGCAGAGCATCAATTTGTCAGAAAGCAATATGTTTGAGCCTCGGGATGGTATGCTAGAACTAGGAGTTGAAGTGGTACTGTAACCAGTCCAGCCTGTTCAGCCAGAACAAAACCCTTCTCTATCGGTTAAAATCAAGGTATTTTGGGAAAATTATTTTACCTTTAATGGGAAAACTTTTAAGTCGCTAGATGACTACATGAAGTATTATTTGAAGTACAATAAGAGAGTAGATTTAAGTGGGTATAAATCTATGTCTGGAAAGATTAATGGCTATAACTTAAGCCACTTGCTAAAAGGGATTATTGGGGATATTTGGTATATGGAGAACTGGAATTTTAGGTTGACAGAAATAGCATGCACAGAGTATAGAGGAAAGATGGTTATGTGCGTGTATACAAGGGATTCTGGACCTAAGAAGTTGAAACTGAGAAGGATTAATAAGTGGCCTAAATATCTATATGTGTTGAGTTCTGCCAATTAAAGGCTATTCATGTTTATGATGCTAGTGTGGGTGAAAATTTAGAGAATCTTAGGGAGTTACCCCTGCTATTATTAAGATTGATGATTCTGATGAGGTGGAGTTGGAAGCTAGGGATGTTGGTCATGTTCCAAATGAAGATGCAGGGGGAGTTGAGGTAGATATGGACATTGATGAAGACTATGATCTGGGAGGTGAGCCAGTCCTAGAAAATCAAGTGAATGAAGAGAATAAAATGGTGAGTTTGTGCATATTCTGACCCTAGAGATGGAAACAGGGAGAGAAGAGGCTGAAGCTGATAATGTTCCAACATTAGATCAGCCTGATAATAGGGAAGAAGAAGCTGAGATTGACGAGTTTAGCCTTGATGTTATTCCAACATCATGCCAATAAGAGATGGAAGATGTTGAGGATAAAGGTGATGTTCCAACACATGAACACACTGAAACTAATAAAGAGGTTGGAATTGATGTTCCAACACAAGAAGTGCCAACTGAGGATTTGACCTACAGCAGTGAGGAGGTGTTGGAGGAGTTTATTCACACAAGGAGATCTAAAAGGAAGATGACTGAGAAAGGATCAAACAAAGCTCAACCTGAGAAGAAGAAGAAAAGAGTAACAAAGGCGATGAGGCAGAGTTTAAAGAGGGCTCCATCTGCTAAAGATGCCCTAAATGCAGTTTTTTCAATGAAAACTGCCAAGATAGCTAGGATCTCATAAATGAGAGAAATATAATCTTGGAAAGGCCACTGGATTTGGAGACTTACAGGACTTGTGGCTTTGTAGCTTTCTTGGAGGATTTGGGTTATGCCATAACTGCTACTGTCTACGAGGAATACAACAAGGAGATGGTGTTAGAGTTTTACTCCAATGTCATGGAAGAAAACTTTGATATTAAGTCTGACTGGTATGGATAGACTTACATATGAGGAATGATTATCAAGTTCTCTGCTGAAAAAAATAAACGAGATTCTCGGTTTGCCCACTCCTAAGTTTGATGGGCCGTATGCAGAAGATTTGGAGATGGCAAATGACCAGATTAAAAATGAGATCTCATGAGGCTTTGTGTTACAGTGGCCATCTCAAGAGAATACTGACATGTCTAATTTGACCAGCGAGTATTTCCATCTTTCTCAAATAGCCATTAACTGTTGGATTCCATCCACAAATACCTCAGCCTTAACCAGGGAGATGGCCAAGTTGTTGTACTGCGTTGGGATGAAGATTCTAGTAAACTTGGGCATAATTATCCAAGAGAACATTGTGGTTTAGGCTGTCTCATCCAGAAAGAACTCCATGCCCCTTCCCTATGTGATTACTAAATTGGCTAGAGAAGGGAAGGTGAAGGTCAACGGTGATGATGGGATTGTAATGCCCAAGGTGGTCAAGGCGAATTCCAGGACTTTCTCTACGAGAAAAATTGATGATCTCTCCTGAACTGCCTTTGAGACGGGTACTTCATCTACAACAACAGTTGCAAAGAAAGCCAAAGAAGTAGAAAAGTTGAATCCGAAGGCCAAGATTGCAGCACTTTAGGTTCAAATTGCTGCACTTGAAGAGGAGTTAAATGAGTTGGATGCTGCAGATGAAGATCTTGAGGATGCTACTGATGATGCATGATATTATTTTTATCTGGATATTCCGAATTTTTTATGATTTTGGCATGGTTTATTGCCCAAGGGAGAGTACTTTTGGATTTCTTTTTTGGAATTTTGAATTTCTGGTTTGTACTATTTTGGGCCCAGATGGAAGCTAGGGGCATGATGGATATGCTGGTGGTTGATATTCTTGAAGTCTCGGATTTCTAGTACTTATATGTGTCTTTTTTGTCTCTGTGTTCCAACATGGTTTCTTGAGAAATTAAGTATTGATTGTCATTTTGATGTTACAACGTGGATGTTGAGGTCCCGATGGTTTGGAGATGTGACATTTTGGGGGAGCTAAAATTCCATGAGCTCATGTTCCAACATCTATACTGGTTTTAATTTGTTGTCCTTATTTGCATAGTTATGACGTCAAAAGTCCAAAAGGGTGATGGGTTCACAAAGTGCCAAAGGGGGAGATCGTAATGTCCAGATTTGTTAATTGGCAATTTGTTGTAACTATGCAAATATTGTATTATTGTGTTGCAACATCAAAAAAGGAAGTTGTGAGTAATGGTATGATCGAGATGTAGTCCGAGAGGAAATGTATATCGTCCAGTTGTATTTGAGTTGGAGAATATATCAGTTCCTATATATGTGGGATTGGAATAATATTATGGAATTTGAATATTCAGTATGGTTAGGATATGGACGTGATATTCTAGTCCCTTACTTAAAGTGATTAGATTTGATTATTCCCATCTCCAAGGGATTTGATTGTAATCAAAATATTTGATGGAGATGGAAGTCTGTTTGCACAAGAAAACTAATAAGTGCAAATGATTTATATATTGTGGACATTCTGGCTAAGATACTTACGAATTTATTTTGAGAAAATCTTCACCCAGGTTTTCATCATTCAGAAGTATCCGAGAGTTGTACCATTGTGTTCCAACATGATCAAAACCTTTTTGATCCTAATCTTTAGAACATAAGCCTTCATTTCTCGGGAGGAGGAGATCCAACATCGATGGGTTTCGAGGTCAGAGGAAGTATGATCAAGGTGGATCGACAACTAGGGGAGCTAGTAGAATTCACACGTTTAATTAGAAAAGATAAGTATTTTGTATGGTGTACTTTGTACTATCTTTCTTATTAGTGAATTCATTCTGAACTGGGTCTGGCCCCGTAGATGCAGGTGACATTCACCGAACTACGTAACCAAGTCGTGTATCTTTAAGTTTTTTTCGTTATTATATAGTTGGTTAATTAGGTTATGTTGGAATACGATAAACTCAATTGAATTAATTAGGTAAAATCAAATTTCAATATAAAAAAAATCTCAAATTAGCTATAATATGTCCTCTGGACAAGTTCATCTACATTTATGAAATTGATAGGACAAAGACTTAAGAGTCGAAAAGTTCAAGAAGGTTTCACGAAGCAGGTAACATTCTAGGCTAAAAGCTTAGCGTTAAAGAATACTCGGCAACATTATCTACTTGGTGTGAAACCGTGAAGTTGAAGTTTCAATTGGACATGGGTGATCTCGATAAGGATTATTGTTATCAACAAAGAATCAAGCATAAAAGTTAAAACATTCAATAAGTCTTCTTGAGATTAAAAAAAAGAAATAGTTTTTCTACTCCTCCGTCCCAATCGAATCTGCATATTTTCTTTTTTTGTTGTTCCAGACAAATCTATACACTTTTCTTTTCAGGAAATATTCAGCATGTAACAAGTCCTCATTACCCTTACAAATTAGAATTTTACATAATTATCATCTGAGATTCATCTTCCCCCAATCACCTCAAATTTCCAACCCTATCATCGAGCTCGCTCCTCATCGTGACGCCGTCGAGCCCGCTCCCTCGCCGCTATCATCCCCACCGTCGCGGATCCCTTCGCCATCGCATCATCGTCTCCTCTACTAAGCATGCTCCCTCACGACGACGCTCACATATTTGCTAAAGTTTTGAAGTAGCCCCGCCCCTACCTGAGCGGAGAGAGAGGTAGAGAGAGGTGGACAAACGGAGGCGGTGGAACCCTAGTTGAGGAGGCGGAGAGGCGAAGGCGGGAGGTAGAGAGGCAAGAGGCGGATAAGCGAAGGCAACAAAACCCTAGTCGTGGAGGCGGAGACACTAATATCATGAGGAAGAAGACTGGAGGTTGAAAACGAAGAGACGGGTGGTCGGAGAGGAGGGAGGTGATGTGGCAAAGAGAGGTGGAGGCAGCGGAACCCTAGTCGAGGAGGCGGAGATCTGGAGGAAGAAAACTTGAGGTTGAAGGCAATGACATTTTAGTCTTTTCACATGTTCGAAATTAAAACATTCGTCTTCTCTCTATACAAAATACGCTGGGATGGAGGAAGTAGAAAGTTTAGCATTCAAGCAAAGCTAAACTGTGACATTGTAGTTAAGTTAAGTAGACTAGTTTTACAAAGTTTGACATGTAAGTACATAACATGATGATAATGACACATTAAGTAATTCCATCATTTTTTATGGATGAGGAGGGTATATCACAAATAAAATTTTAAAATGTAACAAAAATTTTAAAAAACCAGCTTGAAGCACTTCTCTAAAAAAAAAGGTGCAAATTGAGTAATGGTGCAATGGACTAACGACAGTTGCGAAACAATTTATTTAAACGGGACGTTTGAATTTCTCAAGATACTCAACCAGATCGTCCTTGTACTTTTCTTGCAGGTCCCTGTTCCCGAAAATTTTATTTTTCATTTCGCCGGCTTTTTCCCGGTAGGCCTGTCCCCTCTTATCTTCCATTATCAACTTCACCGCCTCAGTGATCGAGTCACGACTCAGTGATCCATCCTCCACAGTCCTCGGCACTTCCACGCCCACCGTTTTAGCCTCCAAAACTCTGGCATTTAGCCCCTGCTCCGCCTGGAAAGGCAACATCACCAGCGGTCTTCCCTGCTGAAGCCCCTCTATGATTGATCCCCACCCACAGTGAGTCAGAAACCCGCCAACCGAGTCATGCGACAGTATCTTCGCCTGCGGTACCCAGCTCGTCCAAACAATGCCCCGCCCTCTGACCCGCTCCTCGAACCCGGTTGGAAGCTCTGGTGGGGGGTCTCTTTTCCTCATAGTCCAGAAAAAGGGCAAACCCGAGAGCTCTAACCCGGTAGCCAACTCAGTGAGTTCATCCTGAGTGGGTTGAACCTCGGTACCGAGCGCCACGTAAAGAACAGACCCTTTTAAGTGGCCGTCCAACCAACCGGAAATGGTTTTCCAGGCTTCGTCGGAATCAGTCTCTTTAATGGCGGATTGCGGAAGAAAGCCAACCGGTACAACGGGCTTCTGAAGAACTTCCCGAACAAGCTGTAAGAACTCACTTTCGAGTTCACTGCAACTTCGTATGAGAACGACGTCGCATCCGCCGAGAGACATGCAGAAACGTTCCCAGTCGGAAACGCCGGAGGCGTTCTCCCCGGCGCCGTCAAACATGCGCTCGATCTCGTGGCGGCGGAACGCCAGTTTGCACGGAAACGGGATCCACGGGGGCTGGATGGTGAAATCTTCGGGCTTAGTCCGTTCGTGGGCCCTGGAGGGTGGTCCGAAGAAAGCTCCGGACCAGCCGTTAGAAGTTGAGAAGAAAGCGAGGGAAATCCCGAGTTTAGCCCCGACGGAGGGAAGCTTGTGGGAGGCAAAGTCGTAAATTAGCCAATCTGGCCGCGAGGATTCGAGGAAACTCGCCACCTCGGTTTCGAACTCGTCGTAGGCTTTCTTGAGGAAATGGACCTTGTTCATGGGCACGTCGTTGGTGGCCTCGGCGCTTTCCGGCAAGCCGTGGACGCGAGGCAGAGGAAATTTGAGGATATTAAGGTCGTAGGTTTGGTGGGACGGGATGTTGGGGAGGCGGTGGAGGTTTCCGGGGGTTGAGATGAAAGAAACCCGGTGGCCCCTTTGAGCTATTGATTTGGCTAGCTCTAGGAATGGGATCATGTGGCCAAAGGCTAGCCATGGAACCACTGCTACGTGATGCTTCTTAGTTTCAGTAGCCATGGAGGTTGATCAAGCTTCAACAAGTGGTGTTCTTTTTAAAACATTATTTGCACTGTAGTTTTCTTAAAGAGACACCTTTATCCTGAAATATTTGAATATGATCTTTAGTGCGATCCATGGGGCCTGTAAATGAAATAATGTACTATGGAATATTGATTCTTAAAAGATAGTGGTATATGCGTGTAATCTTGTTTTGTTCTGTGGCTTCTTCTCCGGATTGGAGATGAATCGACCGGTAGATGGATGGGCAGAGGCGGCTAACAAATGAGTTGTTCTTGCTTAATATGGTGGTAATTTCGGAAACTTTGACCCTAAATTCAACTAATATAAAATAAATAGTGGGTCTCATGATAGATGGTTTGCCCATAAGTTTATAAACATGCCAATTATTTCTTATCTTATACATTTATAGGAGATATTTTGTGAATATCTTCTGCAATATTATTATACCTTAGATAGATTCATTTTCCTTTCTTGACTCTGTAAATGCTGTCTATATATTATATCATTGTACCATTAATGAAAACACCCTAAATTTTCCTTACTCATAAAAGACCATCGCTGCCGCCTCCCTCAACTCTCCGTCTGCTGCCCTCCATTCTTCGTCTGTCGCTGCCGCCGTTACCGAGAATCCAGTGCCGCCATCGCATTCTGTCTTCATCCCGCCGTTCACCGCTCCGGACCGCCGTTCTCCGCTCCAGACCTCTGCTCCCTGCTCCAGACTGCTCGTGCTCCATCGCTCTGTCCTGATCCGGACCACTCCGGGCCTCCACGTATCGCTGCTCCATTCTACCGCACGTCACCGCTCCGTGCCTCCACGTGTCATCGTCGCCTGTGTACGAATGAATCCGATTAATCAAGTGATTGAAAATATTGATGCCGAGACCGAGGCTCTTGTCGTTCCCGTCATTCCTTTCGCAAACCAGCCGCTCCAGCCGGATGTTCCGCCGCAGCCAGATGGCGCCAACCTGCTCTGCCAGCTCCTGCTCGGCGCTGATGGTTCGGCCTATTCCAGTTCCGGTTCTAGTTCTGGCTCCCTGCCTCTCTCACATTCGTACTACGTTCACCCCTCAAATCATACAGGTTTGCTAATTTCCTCTACGATCTTGAAGGGTACTGATAATTATGATGATTTGAATGCTACCATTCGTCATGGTTTTTATTCTAGACATCAGTGTGGTTTCTTGGATGGTTCCATTACTGAGTTTTTACCTGGTGAACCTTTTGCTAATATTTGGAGTAGTTTAAATTCCATTCTTATTGG
This sequence comes from Rubia yunnanensis, assembly GCA_037428765.1. Taxonomy (NCBI): domain Eukaryota; kingdom Viridiplantae; phylum Streptophyta; class Magnoliopsida; order Gentianales; family Rubiaceae; genus Rubia; species Rubia yunnanensis. The sequence goes on along the minus strand of CM075069.1, from coordinate 39,464,528 downwards.
TTGGATCGTTCAAACACTCGATCTATCTGTTCGTTCTGCTGCTACTTATTATGACTCGGTTAAAGAACTTCGGGATGATCTGCATCTCCGTTACTCAATTGGGAATGGCCCACGCATGTGTCAGATTCGTGTGGACATTTACAACTGTCGTCAGAATGGTCATGTTGTTAATGCCTACTCTAGTCGTTCCAAAAAGTTGTGGAATGATCTGCTTGCCTACATGCCTCCCCGTACTTGTATGTCTTACCCCGATGCCGCTATTTTTGAGAGTGATCGTGAGAAGGAGATGGTTAATCAATTTCTCATTGGCCTGGATAATGGTTATGCTACTATTCACTCATTTATTCTTACACAAGAACCATTTCCTTCGCTCGATAAGGTTTACTCCCTTGTCTCTCAGGAGGAGCATCAGAAGACTGTCATCTCAGCTCGTGATTCTGTCACTTCGGCAGACACCATGGTCTTTGCTGCTCGTCGTCAGGCGCAATCCTCTACTCCAAAGTCTCCTGCTTCCACTCTGGGATCTACTCCAGCCGCCGCCGTTGATAGTCGGAGTCTTACTTGCACTCATTGTGACCGAAAGGGTCATGATATCACTACTTGCTTCTGCATTATTGGTTATCCGGAATAGTTCACTGAGAATTGTCCCCCTGCATCAAGCTCGAAGGTTGCTACAAAACCCAGAACATGCCCCCCCCTCGTGCGCCATTCGCCGGAGTTGTTGTGCCAGTGGCCGCCGTCACTCCGGCCCCTGCGGGCGTCGCCGCTGCCGTAGTCTCGGACTCCGATCGATCTGCCTTCGGCCCGGCACTGACTAAAGAGAAATGGAGTACGGTTTTAAACATGTTCTCTAAGTTAAATTCTTCTGACAATTTATCAGGTAAGACTACTTTACCTTGGATTCTTGATATCGATGCATTGTATAATATGACCGACGACAGGGGGATCTTCTTCATGATATTGAGCATGCTGCAACTGTTTTATTATCCACCCTGATGGTTCTATTTCAACTGTTGTTGAACATGGAAAGATTTCTTTCGGAAATATTGTTGTGAATCATGTTCTTTTTATTCCGGCATTACAATTCAATTTGCTATCATTTTCCAAGTTAACTGCTACTTTAAAATGTCTAGTTTTTCTTACCGGAAAATTATGTGTACTACAGGATATCAGCACGAGGACAATGATTGGCGCGGGTGAACAATGAAGAGTGGTTTATTGGTTGCGCATATTGGGAGTTTCTAAGTCTACACAGCCATCCTTGTCCGTTGCCGCTTCAGTGTCTTGGTCTGCTTTATGGCATCAGCATTTTGGGCATTCATTCTCATCGTTGTCGTCCTCTATCCCAGTCATTTCTTTACATGATAGTGATTATAATAAATTTGTTCCCTGCTCAGTATGTCATCGTGCAAAACAGTCTAGAAATAGTTTACCTTTTAGTTCGACTAAGGCTAGTATTTGTTTGAACTTATTCATTGTGATGTTTGGGGGCCTTATGGCTCACCCTCTTCTAGTGAAGAATTTTTATTTTTGACCATAGTTGATGACTATTCCCGAGCTGTTTGGGTTTATTTATTAGTTTCTAAGTCTCAATTACTATTAAAGATGAAAGAGTTCTTTGCGTTTGTTCAGACACAGTTTTGCCATCCCATTAAACGAGTTCGGGCAGACAACGGAACGGAATTCTTACCTCTCAGGTCATTTTTTCTGGAGAAAGGTGTTTGTTTTGTAACCTCCACTGTCTACACGCCTCAGCAAAATAGGCGTGTGGAACTGAAGCATAGACATATCCTTAATGTTGCTTGTGCTCTTCATTTTCAAGCTAATTTTCCTATCGACTTTTGGGGAGAGTGCATTCTTACAATGGCTTACCTCATTAATCTCATGCCAACACCTGTGTTAGATGGCCAAAAACCTCATCACGTCATATACGGTCGCACACTATAATACAGCCATCTACGTGTGTTCGGTTCATTGTGCTTTGCCTCTCAGCTTCCACGACTGCGTGATAAGTTTGCATCTAGAGTTGGAAGTGCATCTTTCTTGGCTACCCTGTTGACAAGAAATTTTGGCGTGTTTACGACTTGGAGTCTCGAACTGTGTTTGACAACCGAGATGTAATTTTTTATGAAGATTGTTTCCCATTTGCGCCTGCTGCTGCGAATTCATCATCAGCTGGTCCCTTGTTATCTCAATCACCTGCCACCTTTTAACGACTTTGTGCTTGATCCATTCAACCCGGAGGAGTCGCCCAGTCCCGGTGCGATGCAACCAGTGGAATCGAGGCCAACCGAGGTGCAACCGTCCATGGTTGCTCCCCAAGGACCGAGACCGACCGAAGCGCATCTATTCATGGCCGCTCATCAAGGACCAGTTCCGACCGAGGTGCATCCATCTGTAGCCACTTGCCAAGGACCGAGGCCAACCGAGGCACGTCCGTTTGTGGCCTCTCACCAAGGATCGGGGCCGACCGAGGCATATCCGTCTATGGCCGCTGGCCAAGGATCAGGCCGACGTCAAGCTCGTCTGTCGTTGCTCACCAAGAACCACAGTCAGCTCTCCAGCTGCGGTTGTCCGTGGTCGCTCCTACCGAGACGGTGCCTGCTTCACCTCCAGCTGCTCCATCTGTTGTACGTCCTCCCGACACTCGCCTTCGACAGCCTCCAGCTAATTTTAAAGACTATTTGCACTGCTACTCGCTCCATAAAACCCCCCTCTACTGATCCCCCATCCTTGGTTTCACGGTCCTCGGGTACACATTACCCTATTGCTGATTATGTTTCTTGTAGTAATTTTTCAGTTTTGCATTCTAGATTTTTAGCTGCATTGATAGATGCTGCTGATCTGGTTACTTTTTCTATTGCTTATCTCCATGCTCATTGGCGTAAGGCTTTGTCTGACGAGATTAATACCCTAGAGCGTAATAATACATGGGTTCTTGCTCCCCTTCCTCCTGGCAAGAAAGCTATTGGTTGTAAGTGAGTTTGTCGAACTAAGTTTAAGTTTGATGGTTCTATTGAGCGTTACAAGGCTCGTTTGGTTGTTCTTAGTAATCGTCAGATTGAGGGAACTGACTTTACTGAGACATTTTCTCCTCTTGCCAAGATGAGTTATGTTCATCTTTTCTTGGCTGTTGCTGCTATTCGTGGTTGGGATCTTCATCAGATGGACGTTCACAATGCATTTTTTCATGGTGATCTTGAGGAGGAGGTGTACATGCGTCCGCCTCCTAGTTATACACTTCTGGCACCTAGGTTGGTTTGCAAGCTTCGCAAATCTCTTTACAGTTTACGCCAGGCTCTGCGGAATTGGTTTGCTAAACTTGCAGCGGCTCTCTGCCTCTTTGGGTTTGTCAGAGTAATGCAGACTACTCCTTGTTTTCTTACTTGAAGGATGGTGTTTCTCTTCATGTATTGGTTTGTGTTAATAATCTTATCATCGATGGTTCCTCTCCTGAGCTAATGACCAAGTTCAAAATGTGTTTGTGCTCTTGTTTTCATATGAAGGATCTTGGTGCTTTGAAGTATTTCTTAGGCATTGAGATAGCTCGTCGGCCTGATGGGATGTTTCTGTTTCAGCAGAAATATTCCTAGTATATTTTGTCTGATACTGGCTTGTTGGCAACTAAGCCCACAGCTTTTCCCATGGAACAACACTATAATTTGGCGCAAGATGATGGTCATTTGTTTGATGATTCTGTGCAGCATCGCAGACTCATTGGGAAGCTCATTTACCTTACCATCACTCGTCTTGAGCTTAGCTATTCAGTCTATACCTTGGCACAGTTCATGGAGAAACCGCATTTGGCGCATTGGCATGCAGCTTTGTGTGTTCTGCATTACTTGAAGAGTCATCCTGGTCAAGGTTTGTTTCTATCTACTAAGAGTTTTCTTCAGCTTACGGCATTTTGTGATTCAGATTAGGCTACTTGCCCAATCCCTAAGAGATCTTTGACTGGATATTTTGTGATGATTGGTGAATCTCCGATTTCTTGGAAGACGAAGAAACAACCCACTATTTCTCGGTCTTTGGCTGAAGCAGAATACCGGGCTATGGCAGTTGCATGTTGTGAATTGTTATAGCTCAAGTCCTTTCTTCGTTCATTGGGAGTGGTGCATCCTACTCTGATGTGTTTGTACTGCAATAGTCAGGATGCTCTTCATATTATTGCCAATCCAGTTTTTCATGAGAGGACGAAGCATATTGAGATTGATTGCCATTTTGTTCGTGATTTGATACAGTCTGGTGTTGTGGTTACTTAGCATACTTGGACCGCTAGTCAGCCAACAGATTTTTTTACGAAGGCACTTTGACGACAAACATTTCAGACTTTGCTTGGCAAGTTGGGCATTCGAGATCCACATGCTCCAACTTGAGGAGGAGTGAAGGAGATGTTTTGTGAAAATTCTTCTGCAATATTATTATACCTTAGATAGAATAATTTTCCTTTGTTGACTCTGTAAATGTTGTCTATATATTGTACCCTTGTACCATCAATGAAAATACACGTTCATATTTTACAACACTGCATTTGTTAAATTACATACAAAATTTAGAATTTTTGAAAATATTTTTTATATCATATATTCTTATATTTTCACCTTCAAATACATATTATTACTTGTTTTAACTTGTAAAATACGATATTTAAATTTTATTATAAAATTAGAAACATTTAAGGTAAAAGCCCCTATGGACTGTCCATAAGCTTATGGAAAAGACGCATTTCCTGAGACTTTCCCTAAAATAAAACTATCATTTGAGACCGTGTTAAATTTTTCAAAACATCTATTTCTAAATATTAATTTTTTATTCAAAATTATTATATGTAGTTAGAGATATTAATGGTCAAATATGATCATTGAAAACCATGAAAAAGTAAATGCAAAAAAAATTATAGGACGGAGGGGTATTAAGAGATGATCATTTGTAAGGAATGAGCGATGCATAAATTTTTTTATGTAGGGATTTTATATGTGTGGAGGTGAGGGCCAAATCAAAATATGACAAGTGTCAAATTTAAATTACAAATAAAAGAGAAAAACAAGGATGAATTAAATTTTGACTTTTGATTAACACTTGTCACATTTTAATTTGGCTGTCACACCCCCATATATAAAACCGCCACATAAAAAAATTTATGAGCAAGGTTCATGAATTGGCTAGGATCAGTAAAATAAATTGACTTGTAAAATAGGTAAAATTTTGGTCCAACTTTAAGTTTAGATTTTGTAAAGATTTTCAATCTTGTCAATGGTAAAAAAAAATATTTATCCTGATGGATAGGTATTTTACTCTTATAATGTATTCGTCGTATTGACTTTCTATTTTTGTCTGTCTCACAAGTAATAACATGCTTTGAAAATTCTCTAAATTGACACTAGTAGAGAAAGGCCTATTAAACGTGGTTATATCGGACCAGATTAGACACGTTTTAGGGTCTTCTCTCTGGCTTTGCCTTTCATTGATTTCAATTAAATGTGGTTCAAAAATCTCCTTTGATCGGGTCCAAATTTAGTTATGAATTTGGAACCTATTTTGGGGGTTCTAATAAAATATTTGTAGGTTTCCACTAGCAAGCAAAAATACATATCGGGAAAATAAACGGAAAAGCATAAAAAATGGGGTCAAAAAATAGATTTGGAAACAAAAAACATCAAGATACAGATCTGGAGAGAGGCGGTGGTGGAGGCAATGCGACGGAGGGGGCTTCAGAGTAGAGAGGCTTTCGGTGATCGAGGCGATGCGACGGAGGGGGTTTCTCGGCGGATGGTCGCGCTGGTGGAGGCGAAGCGGCACGGCGGATGAAACTCAGCGCGACGGGGGGACTCAGCACGACGGAGGGGAAGACACGACGCTGGAGGCTTCTGGGTGGTGGAGAGTGTGAGAGAGAGGTGGGAGTGAGAGAGAGGGTTGGAGAGGGAGAGGGAAAAAACTAATGCATGGACTTTGGGTTTTATTTATATAGTGGCCTAATAAAGGCGGTCCATTAAAGGCTGTTCTACAATAGAACTGCCTTTAATCGATTTTCTTTAAAGGCGGAACCGCTTTTAATCAATTTAAAACTGCTTTTAAAATGAAAAGCATTACTTGGGAGGGAATTCCGAGCTTGGAACCTGTTTTGGCTCCTAATTAAAGGCAGTTTTGATTGCATGCCTTTAATCAACACTTCTCCACTAGTGTGGGAAAAAAATGTTGTTAAATTCTTATAATGTCCTCTCTAACTCTAACAACTTTGATATGCTAACTTTGATATGCTAACTTTGATATGCTGGATCCACTGTTTTTCCAAAATATACCCACTTTTCCACAATTATTCATTACCACATCAGCTTACTAAAACTTTGGGCAAAAGTGATTTGGTCAATATTCTTGGGACGGACGAAGTATATTTTAATAAATTAAATTAATATTGGGAAAAGTGTAAAAATGATCCTATTAAATTTTGAAAATACAGATGAAGTTAATCGATTTCTAGGCCATTAACCCGCTAGCTCCACCACGAATCCCCGACGAAGTTCTTGACCGATTTCAAATTTGTCTCCTGCGACGACTCCACCAATGCCTACACCGCCATCCTCCATGCCGCAATGTTCAGACTAGAAGTGGGCGGTGGCATTGGTGGGGTGGCACTGCTCCCAGGTAAGGGAAAACAATAGAAAGAAAGAAAAATTGAAAAAGAGAATATTTGTTTTGTTAAAAAAAAAGTAGGGAGGGCGTTACTATCTTTTACTATTTTTTGGTTTTTTAATTTTTTAAATTTAGGGGAAAATGATCATTTCGATAATTTCCAGCAAACAAAATATTTTATTTTTGCACTTATAGGTTTTACAAGGTCATTTATGTACTATCGACAAAACATAGAGTTAAAAATTCACTTTTCTCATTAATATATTAGTTTAGATTTATTTGTGGCGATAATTAGTATTCTCCTATTATATTGAAGTGAATTTTTTAATAACTTCTACTTTACTATCTTTTAAAATTAAAAATAACATCTTTTCAAAGCCGAATTTTAAATTAAGAAAATAAAAATCGGTCTGAACCAGTCTAAAATTAAAATTATTTTGATTCTATTTCAACCTTAAATATCCAATAAATGATCTTATCTATGATCTAATTTTTTTTAATCATTTAAACTATTAACTTATAAACTACCCTGATACATCTAGTGCGGCCGAACAATCCACAAACCTGGGTGTCTCGAACCGACCTGCAATAAAACTGTCTCTGGGGATACCAGGGCAGTTATCCGATGCTTAAATCAGTCACAGAGTATGTATACGGTTTAAGGCAGAATGAATGCATAACATCAATACATACCTAGTATTTATACTATACGTCATAAATAACAATATCCTTAATTATTGTCCTGAGTATCTCATAATGCGGTGAGCATTATAGCGCTCAAGAATACTACAATTGGGCCGCTATTAATATAGCCCAACGTACCTTTTGGGCCCAACCTCTAATTAAGAGCCCCCAGAAATCTAGATTCTTTCTTCGAGACCTTGGCACAAGGATTCCCACATAAACGCATTCGAGTTCTCGTTATTCCTTAGCAGTTTGAGGATACTTACAACACTCATGCCCGAGACCTTATGTTATTTCAGTGTCTCAAGGTTGCAGGGGTTCAACGTGAGTTCGGTTGCCTAGGATTCCAGGTCTCGAGAGGGGAGAATCCAGTTTTCTTATTTTTAATTCCAATTTTCTCCTGGAATTAGAAAAGGTGTGCACGTGTCTGGCAACCGCGCGTGTCGTTGTATCCAAAACAGCATGCATAAAAAAGGTGAAGTGACAGTTGCATTTTTTCATAACTTTTAATTTTTTGGAGCAGTCATCATTATGCCGCTGTTGAGATATATTAACCGTCCTTCTTCTCTTCATCCCCTATTTTTACTTATTTACAGGGATCTTTACAAGGAAAATTAATATTCCAGAATCACTTCTTCTTATTCCTTCCCTTCGGCAGCTTCGTCCTCACCTCTTTCCTCCAAAACTAGTAAGTGTTTCTCTTTTCTATTATGTTTTTTTCTCTCTCTTCAAAATAATGACCATCTCGAACGGGGGTTCAACTGAGAGGGGGTTTCCCGATGAGGTTGGGATGAATGAGAATCTCATTTACTCACCCGAGAGAGTAAGTATCAATTCTAAACTAAGCCATTCCGATGGATCGTAATGTGATCCCAGCTTAGAAGAATATATTCTCGAGAATGGGTAAGCATTACTTTAAGTGATCCCCACTAGTGGCAAGATTGGGTTCTACCCCCACCAGATGTAACTCTCGAGGTCGTGAGAGGAGAAGATATGTCTCCCTAAAGAGAGGAGGTACCTTAAAAGGTCCTAGAGGTATGAGAGGGGGGAAGTTGTCTCGGAGAAAAAAGAAAGTACTAGAAGGGGAAAAATTAGGACCTCCGTCAGTAAGCCCCCATCCTCGAAGGCCGAAAAGACCCTCTCAAAGCTACTACTAGCAATTCCCTTTGGCCAACGAATATTCTGGATGTAGATTTCCATTTTTTCAGGAGAGAGATACCCCAGTCAACCTCCCGAGGGGAGGTTTGCTATTTTTCTTAGGAATTTACATTGCGGACTTTGCTTCCCTTTTCCACCCCTGTTCTGTAAACTTCTCAAAGAATTCCAACTAAATCATGCACAAGTCCATCCTAATACCTTGGTAATTATCATGATGTTTTTATCGAGATGCTACGAGTTTGGTATTACGCTGAGGTATAAGTTGCTTCGTTCACTGCATTACGTGTCTTATAGCGGCAAGTCCTCAAAGAGGATCATCACCTTTACTAATCGAGAGGTGCATCATAAATATTTCACCGTTCCTTCCCATTCGGGTGACTGGAGGAGTTGGGGAAAAGGAATATCCTTTGATTGTAGAAGATATTGGGTTCCCCAATGGAACTCGGATGTGCAGGTCGAATCCCCTGAGCTTGGGGAATAAACCTGTCCAAAGACCCTCAAGGGGGATAGGAAACGCCTTTTGTTCACTTCTCTTGACTATAGTGTTTACTCTAATCCCAACCAGAGTATTGGTGGTTTTGTTTGGTCGCCTGTGATTTACCAGACACATGTGTATAAAGAACTTTTGAAGAATGGCAAGAAGTGGAAGAGAGGATCTGAGAACCCTCTCGAGACCCCTGACAGTGGTTTTAGGCCCTCAAAATTCTGTGAAAGTGTTTTTGATAGAATACTATTATTGCTTTCTTCGATTACTATCCCTCTTCCTTGACTGATCTTGTTTTTGAGTTTTCTCTCAGTGGGTCTCGGTGTGGCTTTAGGTAAACGAAAGAACAACTCCAAGAAGAGTGACCCTATGGGAACCCATGCCCCCTCGAGTCTGACTTCCACCCTTCTCGTGGGTGATGGAAGGACTATTCAAAACCAATCCTCACTCTTCCTCCCAGAACCTGCACCAAAAGACCGTAGTTGAAGGTGGGGGAACTTCCCACATTTCCCATCCTCCAAATGCGCAGCTGTTTTCTTTGAAAACTGTGGTGGCCACGCCAAGCGTTCTGACTCTGAATGAGCAGGTTTTTGCAACAATGACCACGAATCCCCAAGTTATCTTATGCAAAGCCGTGTATATTTTTTGTGGTTTGTCAATATTCATCTTATTGACTTATTGTCATTTGCTAACTAATTTATAAGCTCCCTAACATCTCAGCCAAATGACCCAAAACTTGGCCGTTGTTGTACAGGTCATGACCTCGGGCCATGATAAGCAGCAAGCGTAGCTGAGTCAAAAAGATGTTGAGATCCTCGAGCTTAAAAGGTCTCTCGAGGTCAAAAAGAAGAAGACTAAATCTTTCAAACCTGAGAAGCGGATGTTCATTCTCAAAAAAGAATCACCGAGAAGAGGGTTACAGCATAAGATGACCCCATTGGCCAAGTTCACTTGCTTGAGGTACTAAAAGAAAAGCTGTTGAACAGTCCTGAGCTCTTCAATTGTTTTTGGATCTCCTCGAGGTGGGCAAGGAACTTGGCTGCAACAGTTTAGCTTAGGAGACCCTGAAGCCTCGATTGTCTTCCTGCCTATCTGAGGATGATTCTAAGATGCTGGTTAAGCTTATCAAACCTGAGCCCGTACCACTTTTGGATGCAAAGTGGGGTGAGGCAATTATGCTAGGTGGTCTGCACTTTGCCTTGATGGACCATGTTAAGTCCAGCGAGCAATTTTTTACTGCTGAAGGTATTTGAACAATTCCCCTCCCGGATGCTGCTGATGGGGTTCCCGAGCAGACAACATCAACCGAGTAGGTCTTGGGGGAGCAGAATCCATCCTCCTTGAATGAAGATAACTCTAGGATTTGTGCTTAATTGTAACCTCTGCCAGATATGGCTTACCTCGTGTAACCTTTTTTTCACTATGCACTTTGCTTCATAGCTATGTTCTTATTTTTCTTTTCTTTCCCTCGTAGTGTGATTCATTTAAAAAACAACTAGAATGCACATACTATGAGCTATAGACTACTCGAATAAAGTTGAATGAAACATCTAAGCAATTGATGAAGGCAACGCGGGACCTTTCTACTTGTACCAAAGTTAAGAAATCTTTACAGAGCAAGAATAATGAACTCGATGTGGAGCTGAAGTTGTGGCAATCTAAAGAACATCCAGCTTACAAAAAAATTATAAAAAAATTCTTAACCAAGAAATTTAATGGAGTTTTTCCTCTAGAGGTGGTAAAAGATTGTGATCATGTCGAACAAAGTTATGAGGAATTGATATAAAAAAAATTAAACAATTTGGATCTTTGAAGAGATGCCTCGTAGATGCACATAAGCTGCCAGCTCTTGAAGGGCAACTGATTGCTTGTATGGGAGAGTCATCTAAGTTTAGGACGTAAGTAGAGCAGATTGCTGAGCTTTATATGATAGCCATGGGTGAGATCACTAGGCTAGAAGAACAGTTGTTGATGGTTGTTCCTACTAGCAAGGATCCATCCCAAGCTGAAGGATTGCCAACAAAGGGGACCCGACCGAAGATCCTTCCCTCGTTGAATCACTCCTTGTTGAGAATACCCGACTTATAGGGGAAATTAAAGCTTGGAACGTACAAGATAAGGAGCTCAGGGACAAGATTAATGTTCATGTGGTGAGCCTTCGAGCTCACATGCTCTCTCAAGGCATTCCCACACCATATCTGATAGAAGTCAAAAACTTGCAAAATTTTCTCCTTAAAGCTTCTCGCTATTGGATTAAGGAGGTCAATGTATATGAGAATAGAACCGAATTACTGAAAGCATCTTCCGACCTCATCTTGGAATGGTTGAAGGAACTGCAGTCAAAGGCTCACTCCCCTTGAGAGTTCCATTAAGAAGTTGCAGATCCTCCAGGTAGAAGAAATCAGCCTCAAAGAAGGCAGTTAAAAATCCAGTATCCTCAACTAAGTCTACTGGGAAATCTTCTAAAAGACGATAGGAAGGTGAAGGATTCACCTCAAGAGATTTGGACAGCCGTCCTGCAACAAAGCAATGCAGAGTAACAGCCCCACTGGATCCTTCTGACTACCCCAAGGAGAAGTAAATAAAGGATTTCCAAAGGGCTGTCGGCATCAAAACGGAAGAACTTGACCCATAAGAACTAAGATTGGAAGAGTTAGCCTCCTATCGAGAGGGGTGTCCTTCCCCAAAATAGATAGTATTGTTGGTCATATTTGATCATCGTCAATTATTCAATAATTTGCGTACTTATATTTGATGAGTTTCTTTATAATTATAGCGGGATTAATGCTAGGTGTGCATATCCTTTCATTAATTCATAAATCTTCATCAACAGACGTTGATTGCATTGTTTAACAAACCTCCCTAAGCCTTGAAATGGTGTTCGAGTACTTAACCATCCCAGATAAGATTTTAGTTGGTTACCAGCTTGTTCCCTGATGCAAATGTTTAAGCGTGTGATTTTAAGGTTCCATTATGGATACCCTTTACTCCCCATTTCTACGAAGGTATTGCAAGTAATTGTATAAGAAGGAATTTAAACATTCAAGGACAAAAGTAATTTTACCCAGGTTCGGTGTTTCAACCTATATCCTGCAAATTTTCTTCACTAGATAATCATTCCAAGATCATAGAGGTACTTTTAGAGTGACGCTTATCAGCATACGACTCGATCATTGGCATAGTTAGAAATATCATCTAAAGTGCTGCTTAAGAGCAAACTACTCGAACATCAGCCATAGCTGGAATTATTATCTAGAGAGCCGCTTAAGAGCAAACCACTCGAACATCAGCCGTAGCTGGAATTATTATCTAGAGTGACTCTTAAGAGAAAACCACCCAAACATCAACAATAGCTGGAAATATCATCTAGAGTGCCGTTTAAGAGCAATCCACTCGATCATCAGCCGTAGCTGAAAATATCATCTAGAGTGTCGCTTAAGAACAATCCACTTGATCATCAGTCGTAGCTTGAAATATCATCTAGAAGGCCACTTAAGAGCAAGCCACTTGATCATCAGCCGTAGCTGGAAATATCATCTAGAGTGCCACTTAAGAGTAATCGACTCGATCATCAATCGTAGCTTGAAATATCATCTAGAGTGCTACTTAAGAGCAATTCACTCGGTCATCAACTGTAGCTGGAAAGAATTTTCAGAGTGCCTCTTAAGAGTAGTCCACTCAATGATCAGCCTTAGCTAGAAAGAATATTCAGAGTGCCGCTTAAAAGCAACCCACTTGATCATCAGCCTTAGCTGGAAATAATATTCAGAGTGCAACTTAAAAGCAACCTACTCGATCATCAGCCTTAGCCGGAAAGAATATGCAGAGTGTCGCTTAAGAGCAACCCACTCGATCATCAGCCTTAGCTAAAAAGAATATTCCTAGTTTCTCTTAAGAGCAAGCCACTCATGTTTTCAAAGCTGATAGTGCCTCCTCAAATTGGAAACATTCCACCTTCTTGGCACTTGAACCCCATTCATATTTTTGAGGACATAGCTACCTCCTAGGTGCGATTTGATTGCCCTATAAGGCCCTTACCAATTTGCAGCCAACTTACCTTCGGGCTCCCGCCGACTTTTCTCATTTTTCCTCATCACTAACTCCCCCTGGTTGAATGACACCTTCTTCAACCGTCGATCATGGTATCTTTTCACCCACTCATTTACTTTGGCTTTGTGTAGAGAAGCCAACTGTCGCCTTTCTTCCACCATATCGAGATCCAAGCATCGGTTCTCCTGATTGCTTATCTGATCTGCGGCCGCCATCATCCTTTGGCTTGGCACACCTATCTCCGTGGGGGTTACTGCTTCCAAGCCATATAAAAGGTTGAACAATGTTTCCCCCGTAGCGAAAAATTCAGTTGTTCGATATGCCCACAAAACATTTGGTAAAACCCATATCCAATTACCTTTTGCCCCTTCGAGCCTGGCTCTGATACTATTCACTATCGTTTCGTTGGTCACTTCTACCTGTCCATTGTCTTGTGGATGATAAACTAACATTACTTCTGTTTAATTTTGTACTCCTCGCACCACCTATTGAATGGGTCTTAAGCGAATTGCATCCTGTTATCCGTAATAACTTTTCTTGGAATTCCGAAACGACATATAATGTTCTTCCATCAGAAAGTAATAAATGTTCTCCCCTTTATGTTTTTCTAGGGTTCAGCTTCCACCCATTTTGTGAAGTAAACAAAAACTACTATGAGGTATTTAAACTTTCTCGGAGCTTCTGGAAAAGGTCCCACTAGGTCAATCCCCTACTTATTGAATTGCCATGAACTGTAGATACTCGTCAATTCCTCTTGGGGGAACATGTGTTATGTGAGCATGTTTCTGACATTGGTGACAAGCCTGTATGTATCTGTTCGCATCATCAAACATGGTCATACCCCGCTCTAATGAGCCTCATTTCCACTGATCGAGCCCCTTGGTGACTTCCGCATACTTCTTCGTGAACCTCCCTTATTAGATAGTCGGCTTCATAGGGAGTAACACACCAAAGTAATGGTTGTATATGGCCACTACTATATAATATTCCCTGTTGTAGAATATATCTCAGAGCTTTTAGCTGTATCTTTCTAGCCTCCACTTCATTTACCGGCAGAACCCCTCTCGATGATATCTAGTATTAGATGTCATCCAAGTATCTTCCTCCTCGATAGCCATAACCAGAGGTTCCTCAAAACTGCATTTTTCTAGAGTCTCCATGAGCAAGAAAGAGGCAGTTGGACTCCTAGGTCTGAAGATGCGAGCTTACTGAGGGCAACCGCTTTGTGATTGTTCTCCCTTAGGATCTGATTTAGAGTATATGATTTTAAATACTTCAAAAGATTTTTCACCACTTCTAGGTACCTCTGCAGATTACGTTCCCTAGCTTCAAATTCTCCATTCACCCACTGAACTACTATTTGAGAGTCATTGTTGATTTCTAGGTCCTCCACTTCCAGTTCTTGAGTCAGCCGCAACCCAATTGTCAGGGATTCATACTCGGTTTCGTTGTTTGTAGCTTTAAATGCAAAGTTCAGTGCGTAAGGGTAGTCTTGGCCATCAGGACTGGTTAATAATACCCCAGCTCCGCTTTCACCTGAATGTGACGAACCATCTAGACATAGTTTCCACACTTTCTTTCTTGCATTTCTACCCTTCGAGATGAGTATTGGTACACAATGGGTTCTGATATCTCCACTGTGAAATCCGCAAGTGCCCGACCTTTGATTGCAACTCTGGGCTGGTATTGTATATCGTGTTCTCCCAACTCCACTGCCCATTTCATCATTCTCCCAGAAGCCTCTAGTTTTACCATGATCTGCCATATTGGATGGTTCGTGAGCACTACTATCATTTGCCCCTAAAAATAGGGACGTAACCTCCTAGCTACGTGCACCAGAGATGATATCAATCTCTTGAGGGTGGTGTATCTCATTTCTGGCCCCTGCAAGGCACAACTAACAAAATAAATTGGGTGTTGCACTCTCTCTTTCTTTTACCAAGACCACACTAATTGCCAAGGGTGAGGTCGAGATGTACAAGTATAACGTCTCCCCTTTTTCAGATTTTATAAGAGTAGGTAACCCCCCTCAAATGCTCCTTTAGTTGCTTGAATGCCTCGTTACATTTTTCTGTCTACTCGAACCTCTTTTCTCTTCGAAGGACATCAAAGAAAGAGAGATGCTTCTTGGCCCCTTTCGAGAGGAATCTGCTCAACGCCACCAAAGATCATGTAAGTTTCTGTACCTTTTTCAACAATTGCGAAGTTCTCATTCTCATTAAAGTTTCCACTTTCTCAGGATTCACATCGATACCCTCTTGGATAGCATGAATCCAAGAAATTTTCTTACTCCTACCCCGATAACACACTTGGACGGGTTTCACTTTAAGTTTGCCCCTCGAAGCCTGTTGAAAGTTTCTTCCAAATACACTAGGAATTTCTCATAGCTTCTGCTTTTTACCACCATATCGTTTACATAGATCTCAATATTCCTTCTGATTTTCATTTTGAACAATTTATCCACCAATCTCTAATAAGTCGCCCTAGCATTCTTTAGCCCAAATGGCATCTTCTTGTAACAATAAGTACCCACATCCGTAATGAATGGTGTTTTCTCCTTGTCATCCTCTGCCATAAGTATTTGATGATACCCTTTATGTGCATAAAAAAAAGGCCAAAAATTGATATCCAGTAATGGATTCAACTAACTTGTCAATTTGTGGCAACTGGTATCTATCCTTAGGGCAATATCTATTCAAGTCAGTGAAATCTATACATATTCGCCAAGCCCGTGTTTTGGAACCATAACTGGGTTGGCTATCCACTCAGGGTAGAGCACCTCTTCCATGACGTCAACTTTCAATAACTTTTCAACTTCTTCTTTAATTGCCTCAGCCCTCTCGGGGGTGAATACTCTCCTTTGTTTTCTTTACCAGCTTTATAAATGGGTCTATATTCAACCTGTGTAGTGCCAAGTCTGGGGGTACTCCCGTAAGGTCAGAAGTATCCCACGAGAATACATCCTCATATTTCTCCAAAAAATCTCTCAACTTCGCTTTAACGTCCTCGGGCATCAATTTTCCAACTGCTACGGTTCTAGTGTCTCGAATGGGTATTTATGTTTTATCTGTGGGTCCCACTTCTTCGTGTACTGATGCCATATTTCTCTGTCTCTTGGCCTATCTCACCGCGGTAAGGTTACAATTTTGAGCCACGGTTTGATGTCCTCTAATAGATGATATCCCTCTTTATGTAGGGAACTTCATCAGAAAATGGTAAGGCAACCGGACTGCTCGAGCCTGGCACATCCACGGTCTCCCAAGGATCACGTTATAGGGCGATGGGGCATTAATAACAGCAAAATTACAGCTTATAGTTACCCTTTTAGCACCATCTGCAACTTAAACCATTAGGGATATCTCCTTCAGGAGAAATATTTGGTTCCCCGTGAAACCAGATAGAGGTGAGGTTGACCTTTTCAAGTTACTGCGCCCTACATCCAGTTGGTCAAAGAAATCAACAAACATTACCTCTACTCCACTTCCATCATCAATGAACACCCTTTTTACCAGAGAAGCTCTAATTATCGCTGAAACCACCATGGGGTTAGCATGGGGCATCTGGTCTGGAACTGAATCTGCTTCCGAGAACGTTATCGTCTCGTCTGGCCAAAATCTTTTATGGAGGGGTTCTCCTGAAGGGAACCTTTGTGCATATGCTCTCATCACAACATTCGAGGACCTTTCTCCTACAATACCATTGATGAAATTAATCACTCTTCTAACTAGTGGACTTTCTCCATTCCTATTATCCTGATTGCCCCCTTGTTACTCATGCGGCCTCTCTTGCCTTCCATCCTACCCTCTGGCTCGAATCATCTGTTCTCGTGAACTTCTATCTCCCCTTCCCTCGTTATTCTGATTATTCCTTCTGTAGGGCTGCCACTAATTTCCTCAAGGCCTTTGAGGCCCAACATGATTTCTGGGCCCTGGTCCTCGAAGGCGCCATTCCCTCTCGTATCTCTCAATTTCCATTCTCAAATACATGCAATCATTTGTGTGACTGCCATAATATCTGTAGTGATCAAAATACCAATTTGTTGCCCTCCTGGAAATTACCGCATTATGCTAGCTCTGCAAAGGTGGGGGTGGTCGAAACAGTTCTCTGTGTATACTCAGAATATGTGCAGGAGTTCTTCCTCCAAGTGTTGGCTACTTGGGAGCATACATCTCGAAGGGGGTTCTAGTCTGTTCCACTGGCCTTTTCCCTCGAAGATCCACATTTCTCCCTACCTTTTCTGTGAGGCTATCTCTTTTCTTCCGAGTGGCTTGTTATACTCTCACATGCTGCTCTCCTACCTCCTGAAGTTTTTGCAACGTCTTAGGAGTGTTTGTACTTAATTTCTTGTACAACTCCGCATCCTGTGTCCCCAACAAATACCCTTGATTCACCTCATTCTCGGTGGTCTCTATTACTCCCAAACTCTCATCCATATACCTATGATAAAAGGCCTTCGTGTTTTCCCCTAGTTTTTGCTTCGTTTGATAAAGTTCTAACAGGGTTTTCATGAACTTTTTTTTCTGTGCATACTGGCTCAACAATGCCCCACTAAAGTCTCGATAGGAGTGAAGCAAGCCTCTAGGTAGGTTGTTGAATCATTCTTAAGCCTTCCCTCGGAGATAACTCCCCATCAACTTACATGTCATTTTTTTGTCAAAATCTCTTGAATTCATTAAACTTAGAAACATTTGAATGAACTCTTGAGGATCCATCTCTCTGCTATAGGTAGGGAGTCCCTCGGGGGGTTTTACTTCCATCGGCCAACAAACTCTGGTTTCGTCGTGCTGAAGGTGATCCCGTCGCCTGACCCAGTGGCCCAATCAACCTATCTAACTCCCTTTTAAGGGAATCACACATATCCACACCAAGCTGCTCCTGTTGTCCAGTTACATTCAGACCTCGTTTGTTACCCCCAAATTTCAATGGGTGATTAGGCTGAACTCCAACATACCCAAGCTTTCCCTAAGGCTGTGCGAACCCCGGATAAACCAGCAATTGCCCGTAAGGATGGTAAGGCCCCTGGCCAGCTATCGTTCTGTGTAACCCTACATTTCCGTATCCTGGGATACGGAAGAAGTCATCATCCCATACTTTTTTTTCCATTCCTGGAAATGTAAAGGTTGAAGTAAATGGGGCTAGGGGAGGCATCGAATAAACTAGCTCTTGTGAGTATTATGGGATAGAAGGTTGAGGCCTCGCTTGTAATGTTTCTCCAACATATGCCAGGTAAGGATAAGTAATCATAGGCTGAGATGTCATCCCAATAGTTATTCCTAGGGGTGAAGGAGGGAGCCCATCGTATGGGCCCTAGCACCTTTCAAGGGGGGGAGTAATTTGATACCCTGCTGCAGCTAATGCCTGGGCTGCTTGCTCTAGATCTTAATTTGGCCCCACTGCCCCTGCATTCTAATTCCTTGCATGGTTCGCTCATAAGATTCCATATAGGAATCAACAGAAACCTTTGTGAATTTTCCATCCAGCGGATCCACTGTGAGCAGGCCCCCAATTTCCGACCTCTTATCTTGCAGTTATCTCCAGGGGTCTCGAGGACCCCGCAACATCCTCTTATGTAGTCGCAGCTATATTTGGATTAAGTCCGCTAGTGGTTTGTACCCTTTCATGTTCTTCATCCGGGACAGGCTATCCCTTTGACTTAATCGTTGACACTGAAACATCCTCCATTGCGGTACCCTGCATCTCCTGGGGGCTAACCATATATGTTCTCTCTGACGACACTTCGTTACCGGCTCCTGTACCTTTTAACCTTAACCTCTCACTCCTTCTTGTGATCGTAGACATAAACTCTAGAAACCCTAATGTGGCTTAGTCAGCCCCACAGTCGGCGCCAATTGGTGCGTCTGGTGCTGTCAAACAGTCCACGAGCCTGGGTGTCTTGAACCGACCTGCAATAAAACTGTCTCTGGGGATATCTGTGGTTAGTCCTCCGATGCTTAACTCAGTCAAAGAGTATGTCTACGGTTTAAGACATAATGAATGCATAAAATCAATACATACCTGGTATTTATACTATACGTCATAAATAACAATATCCTTAATTATCGCCCTCAATACCTTATAATGCGGTGAGCATTATAGCGCTCAAGAATACTGCAATTGGGCCGTTATTAATACAGTCCAACGTACCTTTTGGTCCCGACCTCTATCACACCCTAACAAAATCATGTGAATATAAAGGTTATTTTGGTATCCACTAAATTATTGCTCGAATCTTCTAATTAATTTTCATATACTATAAATATAGTCAAAAGAGAAACCATTTTGATGTGTGACAGCTCTAATCACTATCAATAGAACCCCTCCTCTAGCACCGATTTTTTTATATTCTAGCACTGATTTTTTTGGGTCTAAATAACCGGTGCCTAAGTAGAGGGTAAAATGGATTCCCCAATTTTTAAAAAAAACCAGCGTTAATTTAGCACCAGTTTTTTGTTATCACCGATTTTAAAAACCAATGTTAATTTGTGCCCCTTCAGCAGTGGTTATATTTGGCACCAAATTTTTAAAAATGGTGTTAGTTTTGTGACCCGTTAGCACCGATTATGTTTGGCACCGATTTTTAAAAAATTGGTGCTAAAAATTTCCAAGGGGATTAAAAAAATGCCCTTCCTCTGTAAGCAACCGCACGCAGCTGTTTTCATAGGAAGGGAATCTTCTATAAGAAGCCACGCGCAGCTGCTTTCAGAGGAATGGAAAAAGGGTCAACATTAATAATTTAGTAGAGCATTAATCTAACGATCATAATAATAGTGAAAGAAATAATTAAAATTATATTAGTTAAGAAAAAATTATGTTATGACCCCAAAATATATGCTACAAGCTTATCGAGTTCCACTAAATCTACCTTAACTCTGTTGCAAACTTATCGGGCTCGACATCTTTCTCCGATGCCGCCATTTTTCTCCATCCACTATGAATATACCAACTCCAAGAAGATCCTCCAAAATTATTCGTGGTATGATCCCTGCAAAACATTGGGTAGTAGTGCATGACATATAATCAGCACGATTATCAAAATGTAAGATTAATAGTCATAATCCAGAAGAAATGAGAATCATTGAGCATTATGCAATAGGCTAGCACATACATATCACATAACTATACCTAAACACAATCACATGCAATTCTCCAGTTAACTTTTAATGAACAAAGTCTATATTAGGAATGGCAACACCCAATGAAAGCTAACTCTTCACTACTAAGCATGTAAACATAACCTAATTAACCAAGAAGCATTAGGGGTCCAACAAATCACTGATGGTGTAGAAATACTCTAAAACGTATATCTACCAGGGAAACAAGTTTGACTTATATAAATCACACCACTCAACTTAGATTAATCGCAGCTGAAATGATCACTAATCATTAAAAGATTAACAATCACTTGTCAAATAAAATAACAATCTATCTTTTGAAGCATAACACAGACAACATTTTAAAGGAGCCAAACAGAAATAAACATATTCACCTCTTAATTACACTAAGTAAAATAACTTCAACATCGCATAATTTGAAATCACTCCATAGAAACTGGGCATTCAGAGTCATTATAACATGTAGAATCAAAACATAATAATAATCCCATCAAGTTACAAGCTTAAAACTAAAAAATATGGGAGACTAGGACTCACTATCTAAATTGAGTGGTAGAAACAGCATTATCATATGCCATCACATTTTTTGCCAGGAGATAATTAGGTTCTCTATCACCACATTTAACCTCGAAAGGGCCTCTGAAGAGAAGAGAAACAAGTACTTCAGACATACAAACGAACATGTAAAGAAAGCAAAAGAAACCAAAAATTTCATTTTCAACGAACATTACCACCAACAAGAGGTTTAAAAACAGTGCCACCATGCTCAGCACATACACCAAGTCCATAGGCAGCAGCCTACCAAAAAAATAGATAGAATCAGAAAGATTCATGAACTAGGGAACATACTCCATATAATATTCTAGTAATCGACCAGTGACCCAGCCAATGAAACTACCCGAGAAAATTTACATCCATCAAAATTAAATCACAGAAATTAAACATGAAAACCTGTCAAACATCAGGGTTCTCATCATTACAGGCTTCCAACGGGAAAGGAAGATAAGTCTCGTAGTACCTAGTTTACATGCAAACAGAGATAAGCTGACTGCAAATCAAAGTAAATACCAAATCTCGTTGTGCTAACCAAGTGGAAACTTACTTTAAAGCTGCGTCCCGACACTGTTCATCAACATCATCAAAGATGTAAATAGCAATTCTTCTCTCCTCATGAGTTTTATCTTTTCTATGTATAAATAGACGAGCGAGTCAACAGAACACCTAAACTATGAACTCTAACAATCATTCGCCTAACAAATACAAACACTTTGATACTACATCATCCTCCAACACATGACCGTTCAAGTTTAATTATAATTTGTATCATTAGAATATGTCATAAAAAATACTTACCCATATAGGCATCAAATATGAGGACAACTCATCAAAGAATGGCAAGAAAGCACCCTTGAATGTCTTGATCAGATTTTTCAATATTTCACCAACCTGATGCATAATGTTAAATTTCAGTCATGATATTAGACCAGAGCCAAACTTTAAAGTGTAAGGAATAACTCAAACATGATCAAAGACTTCCTTTCTTGATCATTCTCCTCTTTCATTAACTCCCCTTCTTCTACATCAAAATCTTCATCCTTAGCACTTTCTTCGTAGATCTCTTCTTCTACTTGACACTACTACATAATTTCTCTTTAACTGCGGTTCTGGGGAGCTTTTTCCTGAGGTTTTTCATAGCCCCAGAACCGGATGAACAAACCAAAAAAAAAAAAACCACCGATTCATAACAAAAAAATAAAAATTCAAAACCATGTAGTATTTCATAACAAAAATTGAAATTTCTGTAACACAGAAATCTATGTAGTGACCATAACAAAAATTGAAATTCCCATAACAGCCCAGAAATTTTTTTAAAACATCCATATCTAAACAACATAGATAATCAATATCGAACCAAAAACCAATCTTCATGAGCGAACAAACCATGAAACCCACGATCAAAGATATTTGAACCAATGGTGGTGAGAGGCGGTGGTGGCGGTCAGAAACAGAGTGTTGGTGGCGCGAGGCGTGGGTAGGCCCGTTCAGTGAGGTGCAGATTCGAGGTGAGGCTTGGTGGCGCAGATCTAAGGTGAGGCGTGGTGGCGCAGATCCGAGGTAGGTAGCGCGAGCTTGATTGAGTTCTTGGCTTCTGGTGGTGAGCTCTGCGTAGGAGTGGCAGTAGTGGGCATGATCGAGTTTGTGAGGAAGAATACGAGGAGGGTTTTGCGAAGGAGTCTGTCTCTCAAAAGACAGTCTCAAAGGTTTAAAAGTGTAAATTAGAAAAAATGAACATAAAATTTTTGGGTTGAATAAATTGGGTTATAAATTTTATAACTACAACATGTTGTATACTAAAATTTTAATATTACAAGTAAGACCTTTTACCTTTTATAATTTTAATTATATTCATCTTTCTATAAAGTTATGGAAAAACCGTCTTTCTCAAGACTTTGCCTGTGTGAATGGAAACTAATTTTCAAATACAAAAATAAGTAGGGTTAGGCGAATGGGCTTGGTTTTATTTGGGGTGAAAATTTGGAGAAATGATTAAGTTAATTGGGATAAAAAAACAAGTGTTAGTAATGACACTTATTAAAAAAATACAATATGATTGGGTTTATTGAAAATATAATAGGTTATAAAAAATAAAATTATTTTTTTTTTAAAGTCAACTTTGTTATTAGTATTTCTAAACAGGAAGTCAAATAAGGTTTGATCGTTAATTAGTTAAAATTAACTTAGTTATTAGTGGTTATATATCAAAAGTCAAGTAAGCGTTGATGGTAGGTTAATTAAAGTCAACTTAGTTGTTAGTGTTTGCGTATAGATAGTCAAAGAAGGGTTGATTGATTATTAATTAAAGTAAACTTAGTTATTGGTGTTTATATATGAATGTCAAGTAAGAGTTGATCGTCAATTAATTAAAGTCAACTCAGTTATTAGTGTGTGTATATATAAAGTCAAGTAAGGGTTGACCATTGATTAGTGAAAGTCAACTTAGTTATTAGTGTTTATGTATCAAAAGTCAAGTAAAAGTTGAAAGTACATTACATTAAGAAAGTCAAGGAATGGTTTACCGGTTGTTAATTAAACTAACCTTAGTTATTGGTGTTTATATGTAGAATGCCAAGTAAGAGTTTATCGTTGATTAATAAAAGTCAACTTAGCTATTAGTGTTTATATATAGAAAGTCAAGTAAGGTTTGATCGTTGATTAGTGAAAGTCAACTTGGTTATTAGTGTTTGTGTATCAAAAGTCAAGTAAAGGTTAAAGGTAGATTACATTAAGAAAGTCAAGGAAGAGTTGGTCGGTTGTTAATTAAACTAAACTTAGTTATTGGTGTTTATATGTAGAATGTCAAGTAAGAGTTGATCGTTGATTAATAAAAGTCAACTTAGCTATCAGTGTTTATATGTCGAAAGTCAAGTAAGGTTTTACCATTGATTAGTTAAAGTCAACCTAGTTATTAGTGTTTATGTATAAAAAGTCAAGTAAGGTTTGACCGTTGATTAGTGAAAGTCAACCTAGGTATTAGTGTTTATATATAGAAGTGAAGTAAGGGTTCATTGTTGATTAGTGAAAGTCAACATAGTTAACAGTGTGTATACATAGAAAGTCAACTAAAGGTGGATCGTTGATTAGTGAAAGTCAACCTAGTTATTAGTGTTTAAGTATAGAAAGTCAAGCAAGGTTTAACCGTTGATTAGTAGAAGTCAACCTAGGTATTAGGGTTTTGTAGATTGTAAGGTTTGAATGTTCATTAGAAGATTAGAAATTCAAGTAAAGGTTGAATGTAGATTAGTTATAGTCAAACATTTTATTAGTATATACAAATGAAGTCAAATAATAGTTGATCATTCATTAGTTAAAGTCAACTAAGCTATTATTGTTTATATATAGAAAGTCAAGTAAGGGTTATCGTTGATAATGCTCTGACTGTGGGCGATTCTCACGTTAACTATGTGTTTTCTGCTATGAACCTTCTCACTTCAGATCTGATGAGTCTTACAACTCTGTCGCCATGGGCAGATTGGGAAGGAAGAGGGTAACAAAGAAAAAAATGGCTAGGGCTGATTTAGTAGAAAAGGAAAAAGTGAAAGAGAATGAGGGTTTAAAGGGGGTTTTAGAGGATGGCGATAGCAGAACCACTCCAAAATCGGTGGTGAACTTGGAAGGTCTAACAGAGAAGGCTAAGGAGGATGTGAAATACTTGGGGTTTCTGCCACTGGTGAAGAGCAAACCAATCAAACTGGAAGAGGGTGATTCCTCATACCCAAAAGAAGGAAAGCGACTATCCTTGGAGGAAAGAATGGAAGCAGAGGAGGGGAAGAAATGGAGTGAACAACTGGTAGAGGATGAAATCCGAAGTCAAATTCTATGATCTAATTAATGTGGAAGGATTGGAGATGGGAGAAATTACTTTTTAAGAGGTTGAAGAGAGCTCAAAACAATGCAGTATAGCGGAGGTGTGCACAATTCTGGGATGTAACTCCCCCTTTCAAGTACTAGAGGTCTTCTTTTTTTTTACAAAGTTTGGGGATTTTTTTTTTTGCAAATTATGGATGTTAGATAAGGGTGTTTTTATAGTGAAATGTCTGAATGTAGATGTTAAGGATGAAATTTTTAAAAATGGAACTATTTTCTTTGACGGAAAACCAATAGTGGTGGAGGCCTGGACACATGATTTAGATTACAATGAGCCTAGTAGAATTCCTGTCTGGATAAGATTGTCAGAACTGCCTGTGGTGTATTGGTACCCTAAACTGATAAGTGAGATTATCAGTCCTATAGGGGTTCCGGTTTGTCTGGATAATGCCACATTGATGAAATACATATTGGCTTTTGCAAGACTTAAGGTAGAAATGGAGATAAAGGATAAATTGCTTGACAAAGTTTTGTACCTGAATGAACACAACACAAGGTAATTAGACAACAGAAACTGGAATTTGAATGGAAACCAGTTAAGTGTAATGTTTGTGATCTATTGGGACACTGTAGTGAAGAGTGTAGAGGTGGAGGTGAAAAAAATGGGATTAAAAAATGGAGGTTTTATATACTAGTAAAGAGATTTGGGAAGCCAGAGACTATTAAACTTGTAGCTACAGGAGCTGTATCATTTGAGGTTTATCAGGGGAGCAGTCAGGAGGCAAGACAAAGAAAAAATGGTGGTAGTGATGAGAAGTCTGGGAGTAGGAAAGAGACAGAACAAGGAAAAAATGGTAGCAGTGAAATGAGGACTGGAGCAGGAGAATTCAGTAAAGGGCTTGGAATAAGCATCAATGGAGGAAGGCAGCAGGAAATGGGCAAAAGTGGGGGAAAATGGTAAAATGATGATGTTGAAGCATAAGCCTCCTAATGGACAGTAATTGGGGGATTTGGAATGTTAGAGGGTTGAATAAACCTAGCAAGAATGGTATAATCAAGAAGTTCTGTTTACATAATTGAATTGGTTTACTATGTTTACTAGAGACAAAACTTAGAAAAGAAAAAGAAATGGAGGTCCGGAAGAGTATTGGGTTGGGATGGGAGAAGATCATAAAATTTGATATCACAGGTGGAGGAAGGATATGGATATTGTGGAGGGGAGATGTTTTTAAAGTAAAAGTCCTTTTAAAGGGTGAACAGTGGATAAACATGGAAATACAAGTGAGGGGAGATTATAGTTGTCACTATACAGTGGTTTATGGGTATAACATTGGACTTAAAAGAGAGGGACTCTGGCAGTTTTTGAAAAACGTTGGGCACAGAAGTAGGCCTTGGTTAACTGTGGGAGATTTTAGTTCCCCACTAGAGTTTCATGATAGAATTGGAGGAGCTATGGTGGATGAAAAAATGTTGGTGGATTTTCCAAAATACAGTGAAGGATTTGGAGTTACAGGAGATCAAAACCACTGGGAGTTTGTATACATGGAGTAATAGAAGGGATGGAGTGGAAAGGGTAATGAGCAGGTTGGTTAGAGGGCTAGTTAACAAAGAGAGGTGGAATGATTTGGGTAGAGTATTCGGTGAGTTAGAATGGAGTCAATATCTAATCATTTACCCTTACCGATAAGGTTTGATGTAGATACAAGGAAATTCAAAAGGCCATTTAAGTACTTTAATATGTATTCACTGTCAGACTAGTTAGAAGGAGTAATTTAGCAGGTAAGGGGGAGAAGGGAGATTTAAAAAATGGAAGACTTGCAATCAATGCTGAAGGCTCTTGAAAAAACTCTATCTTTGCTTAAAAAAAGAGATTTTGGGGGGTAATTGGAGGCAAGCATTGAAAATACTAAACTCTGATCCTCAGTATGTCAACAATCAGATGATAGAGAATAGAGTTAGAAAGGAGTTGGATACTTTGCAGGAGGCTGAATACAGATTATTGCAGTAAAAGACAAAAAATGAGATGGTTATGTGAAGAGACTGTCCAACAATGTTTTATGAAGCAGTTAAATCAAGGCAGTATAAGAAGAACATTGTAGCCATAAATGTAGAGGGGAAAAGCATTACTGATCAGCGGGAGATAAAGAAGAGTCTGGTTGATCATTTTAAGGCTGTGATGGGGGAAAACATGGTAGCTAAAAAGATGGATGAAGATGTTTCTAAATATGGATGTGTATTGAGTGTAGAGCAGAAAGTAGGGCTAATTTCTCCTGTGGGATCAGAGGAAATATTGAGGGCCTTGAAAGGGATTCAATCTTTAAAAGGTCCTGGGAGAGATGGCTTCACAAGTCAATTTTTTTATAGAAGCTTGGAGTATTGTGGGAGATGGAGTTCTAAAAGCTGTGAACAGTTTCTTTGAAGGGCGGGGAGGGGGGGGGGGGGGGGGGAGGTACCTTGAAATTTCAGCAGCACGGTCTTGTTGCTCTGTGATTTATAAAGTGATTACAAAAGTAATGTGTCCTAGATTGAGAACTTTTCTTCCTTTAATAATTAGTACTAATCAAAGTGCTTTTATAAAAAGGAAGGTACATTGCCCATAATCTATTGCTTGCTCAAGAGTTTCTTCATAGATATAGGAATGAAAATATGAAACCAAGCTGTATTTACAGTTGGACATTAGTAAGGTCTTTGATAGCATCAGTTGGGACCTTTTTTAAAGAGTTGAATGTATACTTTGAAATTTCCTGAAAAACTAATTGAATGGGTAATGAGGTGTCTAAAGGGGTCTAGTTTTTTCTTGTCTATTAATGGAAGGTATTCAAAGGAGTTTATTGTAAAAAAGGGGTAAATCAAGGAGATTTTATGTCACCTCTGTTATTTGTGATTTTTATGGAGTACTTAACCAGACTGTTTAATAGAGCTATTCAAAATAGAGGAATTGACTACCATCAGAGATATAGTAAGGCAGGAGTGCACTCTCTGATGTTTGTTGATGATCTATTGGTGTTTTGTGGAGCTAATAGAAGATCTGTGGAAGGAGTGAAGCAAGTTTTGCAAGACTTCCATAAAGTTTCTGGGCTGGGCATAAACTATGAAAAATCAAAAGTAGTGTTTTCAAAAATGGATGAAGGGAAGCAAGTAGTCCTAGCTGCTATTATAAAGGTTGTGGAAATTCAGTTCCCAATAAAATACATAGGATTGCCTTTATCTACTGTGAGGTGGGATAAAGAAGACTGTGAAAATCTTGTTGAGAAGGTAAGGCAAAAGATTAAAGGCTGGAATGCAAAAACCTTGTCTTATGCTGGAAAGTTGCAATTGATAAACTCTGTGCTGTTATCTTTGGGGCAGAGATGAAGAAAAAAAAGGTTTTACTGCAACTTCTTGGGGAGCAATTAGTTGGGGCAAAAAATATGGGGGCATGGGAATCGGGGATCCAGGTTATTGGAATTTAGTTGCATTGTGCAAGCATCTTTAGGACATTGAAAAGAAGAAGGACATACCATGGTTGAAGTGTCTAAATGCTTACTATATGAAGGGTAAGAAATTAGAATATTGCTGTCAAAATGATTCACAGAGTTGGCCTTGGAGAACTCTGCTGAACCTCAGGAGAAAAATGGCCAAGGTGTTGGAACAATGTGAAGACATAAAGGATAAGCTACTAATCAAGGAGGTATATAACTATTTGAAGGGAGGAGAGTTGGCAGTGGCAACTTCATCTATCATTTGGCATAAGAAGGTACACCCCAGGCAAACGTTTTTCATATGGATGCTGCTTAATGAAAAACTTGCTACCAGGGACAGATTATGCAGGTTTGGTGTGATCAGTTTTCAGAAAAATGACAATTGTTTATGTGGAGAAAAACAAGAAACTGTAATGCATTTGTTTGTGGAATGTAACTATGGAAAAGAGATCTTAAATGGCCTGAAGTTGAAGCAGTTCAGATCAGTAACGGAGCTCATGAGATATTATTTTCAAGCAGCAAAATGTAGAAGAGGAGGAAAGTTGAGCCTGTTGGCTACTGCATTGCATAATATTTGGTTATAAAGGAATTAGAGGATATTCTTCGGAGAAGAATTGAAAACAGGTACCCTAGTTTCCCAGATTGCTTTGAATTGTGAATGGAGGGATAGAAAGGGCTGGAGAAACAAAATGAAAAGCATGGAAATAGAAGCTGTGGAAAGTATGGAAATTGAATGCGGAAGAAGAAGGCGTAATGGAGGTAGGTGGTTTGCAAGGTGAATTTTTTTTTGTTTTAAAACCTTGTTAGTAGGCCAAGAAGTAGTTCACGGTTTGTAATAGTTTTAGTATATTGGGCTAAGAGGGATGGCCAAAAGCTTGACTTTGTTTTGGTTTGAATTTCAATATAGAGCAATCTTACATAAAAAAGGTTACCGTTGATTAGTCAAACTCAACTTAGTTTTTAGTGTTACATATACTAAGTCAAATAAGGGTTGACCATTAATTTAATAAAGTCACTAAGTTATATGAAAGATTTATTAGTGTTTATATACGAAAAGTCAAGTAAAGATTGATTGTTGATTAGCTATAGTCAACTTAGTTATTAGTGTTTATATATATATAAAGTCAAGTAACTGTGGGCCGTTGATTATTTAAAGTCAAGTAACTGTGGGCCGTTGATTATTTAAAGTCAAATTAGTTTTTAGTGTTTTCATATACTAAGATAGTTAAGGGGTGACCTTTGATTAGTTAAAGTTAACTTTGTGATTCATGTTTATATATAGAAATTCAAGCAAGAGTTTACTGTTGATTAGTTAAAATCAACTTTTTTTTATAGTGTTTATATATAGAAAGTCAAATAATAGTTGACTGTTGATTCGTTAAAGTCAATTTAGCTATCAACGTTTATATATAGAAAGTCAAGTAATGGTTGACTGTTGATCAGTTAAAGTCAAATTATTTATTAATTTTTGCACATACTAAGATAATTAAGTGGTGACATTTGATTAGTTAAACTCAACTTTGTGAGTAGTGTTTATATATAAAAAGTCAAACAAAGGTTTACCGTTGATTAGTTAAAGTCAACTTTGTTATTACTATTTGTACATAGAAAGTCAAATATGGTTAAGCATTGATTAGTTAAATTCGAACATTTTTATTCGTATTTATATATACTAATTCAAATAAGGATTAATCGTGATTAGTTAAAGTCAACTTAGTTATTAATGTTTATATATACAAAGTCAAGTAAATGTTGACTGTTGATTAGTTAAAGTGAAACTTTTATATTCTTACTTATACATGCTAAGCTAAGTAAGAGGCAACCATTGATTAGTTTAAGTAACCTTAGTTATTAGTGCTTACATGTAGACAGTCAAATAAGGGTTAACCGTTAATTAGTTAAAGTCAAACATTTTTATTAGCATTTATATATACTAAGTTAATTAAGGGTTGAACGTTAACTAGTTAATGTCAACCATTTGTATTGGTATTTATATATATATATATATATATATATATATTAGGCCAATAAAGGTTGATCGTTGATTAATTTAAATCAACTTAGTTATTAGTTAAAGTAAAAAAGAAGTGAACAATTTTAAAAGTTAAGAAAAAAAGAATTTAGCTTGAGCGGCTGCCAGCCCATGAAATTTCTAGCAACAAATTTTGAATTTTTTGGCAGGAAGATTGAATTTTTAAAATTTTTAGCCCCAGTTTTTTAAAACCGGTTCTTTCTCTTTCCAACACCGTTTTTATAATTTTAGCACCGGTTTATACTTTTAGCACCAATTTTGAAAAACCGTAGTTAAATTAACACCGGTTTTTTGAAAATCGGTGCTAAAATTAATAAAATCATTGTTAAATTAACACAGTTTTATTAAAAAGTAGTATTAAATTTTTAAAAAACTGGTGCTATTATATTTTGGGCGCTGATTTTCAAAAACCGGTGCTAAAAAAATGGTACTGGGGGGGTCTCTGTGGTAGTGAATGCTTGCCACATAAGCTTGGAAAATTTTAAAAAATTGAAAATGATATTCTCCTATTTTTACAATGTATTTGTAATTCAATTCAATACAACATCTCTTTCTAGGTAAGTTAAATCTGCCTCAATTAATGCATATCTCTTTCTTGATGATTGTATTTCATGTATATATGACTTCTTCTCAACTCCAAACTAACGTCTTTGAGAGATTTATGCTTCCGTATCTACCATTTTTAGATTTATTTTATTTAAATATATCTAATTTATTATTATATATCAACTAACATTCAGGCAATTTCTTTTTAATTAAATATATATTTATAAATTTATTTTAGATACTGCATCGTGTACTCTCATATAAATATAATAAAATATATTAATTATTAAAATTATAAATTATGTTATATTACAGATTTTCAATCATAAATCCGTGCATCGGCTATTATTTAGTTTTGCATAACATAGCACTTAAGGAAGTTTTCATCTCGCTCTCTTGCATAACATAAGTTTTCATCTCGCTCTCATGGCGGTTCTGCCTTGTGGTGTGTGTCTACTTACTTATGCACATACTCTGTCTAAACCTAATACCCCACTTTTTCATAGCGCCCCTTATTCTGATGACCACCACTATGAATCACACGCAATCGATTTTTTACAATTATGAGTAATTTCCCTAATCTTGCGAGGTTGTTGGGGTGCTTTTGCATACCTTTGTGTGAACGAACAATAATTAAAGCGATGTTGTCCTATAATGGTTCTGATGCAGTTTTCCCATGGCTGTGATTGGGTTGTTTTTCTACATCCATTTTTTTATACTCCTTTATAGGTCAGTTTATTTTCCAACTAGTTTCATCGGGCTGGTGTCCTTGTTCCATGGTTTTGAGGTGTCGGGGCTCCTTGTAATCATAGTAGTTCTCAACAACAGGGGTATTTTCTTCCTTGCGATTGTGTACTTGCCCGCCATCGTTTTCTTTAGGCCATTTCTAGTGTTATCTTTTTATGCTAGGTGTTCTAGATAGGTTTCTAACTGTATTTGAGGTCTATCAAAATATGTAAAGAAAATTTTAAAAATGTCCCCACAGACGGCACCGCTAATGCAAGTGTATTGTGTTTCATAAACAACAAAGCCATCTGGTTTGTTCCACTTATCAAGCACCCGCAAGGAATCCCCCGGGAGGAGCCCTGATGTCAAAGTTAGATTCAATGGAATATCTATTGTGTATAGTGTTTAGCAACTTAATCCTGAGTCTGTGTTTCTCTTACCTTCTTATATGTCTCTTGATCATGTTATCGTGGCCCGTATTATTTGCTTTTCCCGTATCCGATCATGAGCTTAGTTAGGCACATTGCGGTAGATCGAGGTGATTCTTTGTTTTGTATTGGAGATGATTGTTTGCAAGCGAACTTGTTAGGCTCGCTTCTTTGCTTGCACCGAACTAGCCATAACGATGATTGTTTACAAGCGGACTTGGTTAGGGTCGCTTCCTTTCTCAGAGCGAAATGGTCATAGCGGACCTAACTGTGCGGACTAGGTATATACCTGATAGTTTACCCATTTGTGTTAAAAGGTTAGCTTTACATCAATCCCCTTATCTTAGCACCATGCGGAGAAAGTAGAAATCCGTTTCCTTGTAGGAAAGGTTATAGACTAGTTTCCTTTTTCAGTTTGGACTTTAATTTCCTTTTCATGTTGTACTTTAGTTTGTAACCCTATATATAGGGGAATTTGGTGAGGAATACCATCAACCATTCATATTATATTTGATGTGGTATTCCCAATCAACCAAAGTAACTGAAGTTCACTGTATATTGTCTTTCCCCTCAAAACAGATCCCGGAAGTGATTCAGGGGAAAATACTCCGACGCTTAAGTTAGTACCTTTCCTTCAGAGAATTAGAACTCAGTTTAGTCTCACTTACCTTCTTCAGTGTTGCTCTCCTTGTATTTATAGGTGTCCATAATCGTGGTTCCGCATTGTTAGCATCTGAGATTGTGGGTTGCATCATGGCTCCTATAATTTCGGTTCATGGCTAAACCTTCAAACGTGGTTCTGCCTTTATCAGTTCATGTTCAAGTCTTTCAGACCAGGCTCCACCTTTCTCAGTTTGTTAGCCATATTTATATTTCATTCTTGGCTAGGCTTAAAGCCTACCAGCCTTTAATTTGTGGGTTAGTGATGTGGTATATGGGCTAGGTATACACCATAGGCCCCCCTAGTTATGAAGACTAGTAAACACGAAGGAATGACTTCGTTTGTGAAATGTACGTGAACTTCTGAAGCTGTAATAACATGTTTGTCATTGATGTAACTAAGATTGTCTTCGCGAAGTGTTACTTGCTTATTGGCTATTGATGTGTTTTTGGTTGGGTTATTGATTTTGAATTTAAATTTTATCTATATCCTTCGTACTTCTAACAAACTTAGTCATTTGAGATTTTGTTTCATTGAACCGACAAGGAAATTCTTATAATTGTAAGCTTGTGTGTCATTTCTATTATAGTAACTTTATTTCTCAATCTTGGTGTAGAAGTTCTCCGATTGCTTTCCTTCTTCTCTTATTTTTTTCAGCTTGTAATCTATGTTTCTTTTCTCAGTTTTACCAGAATATACTCTTTTGCATTCTGTTACTCTGATTGATAGAATTTTAGTCTGAATTTTTGGAATTATGTTTGCCTCAATATCTATCTCTAATGTTGGTGAACCCTTCGTAAAAGATGTTCCGGTTGACGATGTCGACTTCGGGGAGGATTCCGACCATCCTACCAAGTCTTCTACCATAAGTAGTGTTATTTTCGATTACTACATGGATAATTTTAAAAATATTTTTCTTTTTTTATCCTCCTACGAGCTTAAGGCCCCTGATAGTTCTGAGATTGTTCGCACTCCTCCTCCTAGCTTTATCTCTTGTTATCTAGACTATCTTAAATTTGGACTTGTTTTTCCCCTTTCTGACCACATTATAGATTTACTCACATTACCAGGCCGTATCATCTCAGCTTCACCTTAAGGCTGTATCGATCATTTTTATTTTTTATCATGTCTGCGAGGCAGCTCAAATCCCTTTTTTGATTGGCCTATTCTGTAACCTTTATCAGCTTTTCAAGGTGAAAACCTCATCTGATGAATTCACCCTTTATCCAGTCATGCTCGATGTCGAGTTTGTCAGTGGATTTCCTAATAACTGTGGTGTGTGGTGGAAAATTATTTTCTTTATAAAACTTGGTAATGAAAGCGGACCAACTTTGCAAGTTTGGAACTAAAATGTTCTGAAATCTAAACTTCCTACGGCAGGGGTTCGCCTTAATGCTGAGTCCAAATTTGTATTAACACTCAGCCAACATTCGATCTGTCTTCGCCATGCTGATTATGAGAGTGAAGGTGTTTGTTTGTCATTATCTTATCATTTTCCCTTATCATACTTACTTTTATCTCTTACTGTTCTCATTGTCCTATTATCTATGTGTGTTCATCTGACTTGTTTTGTACACTGAATTGCAGATATGGATTTAGCTAAGCGTCCCATTGAGAGAATTTTTTTTTCCTGAAGATAAGAATGAGAAGCCAGAAGCTACAACTACCTAAACAAACAACAACACTGCAACCGTTGTATCACGGGAGAATGCTATCGAAGTGAATTCTCAGCTAATAACTACTGAGGTTATAGCTAATGAGGGTGGAGAGGTAGCTGGTAATAATGCTACTGATACCTCTCAAAGAAAAAGGAAAAAGGATCGAACTGGTGGATCATCAAGCGCCTTGGAGCCCCCTAAGAAAAGGGGGCGTATTAGCCATTTTTGTCCTAAACTTCCATTGTGAAGCCATGACTTAATGGTAGAGGGAACCATTCTTGCTACTCCATCTAAACTTTCGCTCCATGAGACAGTGGCCATGGTATGTTCCTTAAAAGTATTAAAATTATATTTAATTTGATTTGGTGCATTTCTATTACGATGTTTAACTGTTATATTTGTTTATGTATTTTTATAATAAGGTTTGTGAAAGTATTCAGCTTGATAGCAAACGAGTTGCACATTTTACTAAGGGAGGCGGTTCACTCCTAGAAAAATGTCAAGCCACTGAAGAGAAGTGTGTAGCTCTAAATGTCTCTCTTAAAACTGCTAAAGAGCATGCACACTCTGCTGAAGAGCTTGCCTTGGCCTCTGAGAAGGAAGCCAATAAGCTGTGTTTCAAGCTGAATGAGATGCGGACCAATGGTCCTGCTTCACTTGGGAACCCTCATGTCCTTATTGATTGGCTCATCAAGACGAAGTCTTTCTACAATTTATTTGAGGGAGTTTCTTCCTCCGCTCACAACGTTGGGTACTGTGAGGCTTTGGTTGAACTGCGAGGACTGAACCCTACTGTTAAAGCTCAGAAACTGCCTAAACTGGCTAAGTCTGAGATAGTGTTGGAGCAACAGAAGGCCATGCTTAACGAAGGTTTCATTAGTTTCATTTCTGATGGTGGTAATTCTTATGCCTTGGGTGTCCCTCCTCACTGGTCTTCCTTGTTTTCCTTCTATGGTTGAGTTGAAGGAGTGTGAAATTGATTATTTTGAAGGTCTTTCATTCGGTTCTCATGCTCCTAAGCCTTCTTCTAATTCTAACGCCAATGCAAACACTGAGGTCAATGTGAACACTGAAGTATCCACTCAACATTCAAACAAGAAGGATTCTGCTGACGTTGTCCAGCATTCGTCCGCTTCCCCCTCTAATATTAGTTGATCTAAGTGTTATGGATTTTCAGACTTTTTATTTGTAATTCCTAACAATACTCTTATGTATGTTTGCACTGTTTGTACTATTATGGATATTAATTTTGGGTTGCCCTTCTAATTTTGCAACTTCTCATCGTATTTATTTACATGCAGGCCTTTAATATTATAGCTGATCATAAGCTTTTGAAACTTCTTGGCTTTTTGGGATCTTATGTTTGTTTTCCTCACCTCCTTGGGGTTTTGTCTCCTCACTCACATTTCCCCATTAGATTTATTGAAGCTATGTAGTCTTTATCCAAGGAATATCTTGACCTTGTTTCTGCTGATTTCTTCTTTATTTTGAAATCCATTCCATTATGTATTGGATGGAAAATTCCTACTTCCACATCATCTCCATCTCCTTCTACGACATGCCCTTGTAGCAGGTTTGTACTTGAAGGTTATAGTATTAAATATTTGGACAATGATATAGTTCATAGTTTAGCCTCATGAATCTGTTAGAGTATACATGCGTTCGCTAAATCTTCCTATTCGTGTTTAAGAATGGGCGCTATCATTGGGTATTCGCTTGAAGTATATGCTACTTAATATCAATGACCTTGAATTTGGATGGAAGAAGACTTTAAAAGATACTCAAGACCCTGTCCGTGAATTGAAGAATTTTGTGCTGAACAAAACAACCTTATTTAGCGTCAACAGTTGAGTATTGTTAGAATGATTTGTCAGCAAGAGGAGGCTAAGATTTCTGCTGCAAGCAAGGCTCGCAAAGCTCATCAAAAAATCTTGATTATTGATAAGCAGTGTTCTTGCATCAATGATTCATTGGACCGATTGAAGAAAAAATAGAATGAATGTGATCACATTTCTTCTTCTGCAGCCGAACGCTTAACCAATAGAATGAATTTGATCGTAGTCTCCCTGTACATGCTGAACCAATATTCGTGAATCACTAAAGCCCTGAACGCTTTTGACTTTCATCCTGATTACAAGGTCTAAGCCACATATTAATGCCTCATATTCAGCTTTATTTTTGGTGAGTGAAAAATCAAAACATAGTGAATATCTGTGCTCTCCTCCTTCTGGATTGACTAGTAGCTGTCCTGTTCCATAACCTTCTTTGCTAGATGCTCCATCAATGAACAATTTCCATGCGATGTCTACCCACTTGTATTTTCCTTTGTCGATTCCAACATTTTGTTGCATATTCGCCTCTCGCACATCTACACTTATTATCTCTGCAATGAAATCTACTAAGGCTTGCCCCTTGATTGGAAATCGTGGTTGGAAATGGATCTCATACTGCCCCAATTCAAGAGCCTACTTGGTTATTCTACCAGATAATTTAGGCTTACTTCAGATATTCTTGATTGGATAATCAATATAGACTACGATCCCATAACTGTGAAAATAGGTTCGCAGTCTCCTTGCTGAATATACCAAAGCTAGAGTTAATCTTTCAACTGGCAAGTACACCCTTTCTGCACTTTGTAGTATTTTACTGATATAGTACACTGTTACTTGTTTTTCGCCTTCTCGACGCACCAAAACTAAGCTTAATGCAATTTTTGAAACCACCAAGTACAGATATAGTGTTTCTTCGTGGATTGGTGGCTTTAGTGTTGGTAATGCTTGAAGCTACTCCTTCAAGGACTCATATGATTTTTGACTTTCCTCGCTCCAGCTAAACTTTTTAACCTTCTTAAGAACTTCAAAGAGTGAGAAGTGTTTCTCAGCTGCCTTTGAAACAAATTACTATGTGATACCAACGGTCCCATTAATATTTACACTTCCTTAACTGTTCGTGGTTGAGGAAGGTCAACTATCGCTTGTATTTTCTCCGGGTTAGAATAATCCCCTTGGAGGATACCTTGTATCCTAATAATTTTCCTGCGCCTACTCTGATTATGCATTTCTTAGGATTTAGCTTCATGCCAATTGAACTCAGTGTATCCAAAGTTTCCTTCAAGTCTTGCATGAAGTTGCATATCCTTTTGCTTTTTTATAGCCATGTTGTCAACATGTGATTCCTTATTTCATCCTATTTGATTGTGAAATGCATTGTCGACCACTCTCTGATATGTTGCTCCTGCATTTTTTAGGCCAAACTTCATCTTCACATTGAAAAATATTCTTAAGCTTGTTATGAAGGCCATTTTTCCGCGTCTTCTGGGTTCATCAATATTTAGTGATATCCCTTATACGCATCCAAGAAAGCTAGGACTTCGTATCCAGAAATATCTTCGACTAGCTGATCAATTTTAGGCAAAGGATAACAGTCCTTTAAGCATGCGTTATTTAGATCAGTGAAGTCTATACACATTCTCCACCCCTCGTCTGCCTTCTTTATCAGCACTGGGTTTACTATTTAACCATTTTGGGTAGATTACCTCCTTTAGAATACCAGCCTGAAGCAATGTTGTTACTTCTTTTTCAACCGCTTTCTATCTATCACTAGCGAAGCTTCGTTGCTTTTGATCTGTCTTCGTCTTTCAAAGTGACAACTTCAGTCTCTTCTCCTAGATCTATTGGAGGATATGATTGGTTAATCAAGCCACTATCTGAGATATATAGTGTTAATCCTTTTTGTTTGCTCCACATTCTTTCCTGCTTTAACCATACATTTGCTGTATATTGGTTTCCTCTTACTGTTGTGATTCCCGTTGGAGTCAGGAACTTCATTAATAAATGGTATGGAGACCATATCACCTTTGTTGTATTCATCCAAGGCCTGCCAATGATAGCATTAAATGGACTTGGTGCGTCATGACCATGAAAGCACATGATAGTACATTTTCTATCATTTTCACCTATTGTAAGCGGCATCTATATATTACCCAAAGGTATCTCTACTTGCCCTATAAATCCTACAAGAGAGAATGTTGACTTCTTTAGGTCAGTACGCTCGAACCCTAACTTATTGAGACAATCCACAAATAAGATTTTGACTGCGGTCCCATCATCTATGAACACTGTATGAATTGTTGCATTTCCAATCTTAGCGCTAATGGCCATTGAGTCATTGTGAGGTGAAGCCTTGGGAACTGCATCCTGTTCGCTAAATGTGATTGTCTAGTCCACACAAATTCTCTTGTCAGCAGGCTCTTGTGGTGGCGAGTATTTGGCCTTAGCTTTCCAGGCATTATTTGATAGAGACTCAGTTGATCTATGTATCTAAATGATTACTCTTTCTTGAGCCTCACTCGCTATGTCTTCTTCGTAATCCACCACATATGTCATCTTCTAATTCTTGCTCTGTGTCTTTTCTACGACTTAGTTCTTGGCCACGGAGCTCCCTACTTTGTTAGCTTCATTATACCGGTTTCCTCCATCTTCTTTCTTGTACTGGCTTAGATAGCCATTCTTCAAATCATCCTCTTTTTATTTCCTCTCAAATCTCTGCAATATTTGATGCCATGCCCATGATCCTTGTAGACGACACAATAGTATTATCTGGATCTCTTGTCTAGAGGTGCTATCATTGGTATCAGTTCAGGAAATAGCTCTTTGTTCACTTGCCAGATTTCTTTTTGTGACTTTGTTAGAGGTGTTTCTTGGAACAGTGTGACCTGCACTTCCGATTCCCTCTTCCTTTGAAAGGGATATTTCCTTCCCCCTTCTTTACAAAATTTTTTTGTGGATCTTCCATTATTCTCTTTTTGCCTCGTTCCCACTCTATCTTGCGGTTATTTGCTTCTTCAGTTTGCACATATTGTTCAATCATTTTTTTTGCAATTCCCTTGGGTTTTTAGGCATATTCTTTGTGAGTTCCTTGTAAAATTCTCTTGATCGCATGCCCACTGTGAATGCACCCAACGGGGATTGGAACGACAGATCACGAACCTGGAAACTTTCCGTGACGAACCTATTATGGTATTCTACAAGACTTTCATCACTTCGTTAGGCTTTGTTGTTTAGGTCTGCTATTATTTTGGTGAAGTTTTGCTTCTGGTAGAAGCGCACCAAAAAAAGACAACTGTGCCCAAGACTTAATGCTTCCGTTTGGTAAGTCTTCGTACCATGTAATCGCTATTCCCGATTGGAAGATAGGGAAATCCTTTCACACCAACTCGATTTTCACATCTCAAAATATCATGATGTTGCGATAGGAATGCAGGAATTCCTTTGGGTATACTTTCCCATCATAAATTTTAACATGAAAAGGAAGCTTGAAGTCCTTTAGCATCTTCAAATTGCAAAGATGTGGTGCCAACGGTGATTTGTCTGCATCATCACCTGCCACTATATCTCTTAACTCATCCTTATCCTTATAACTCTCATATTTTAACTTTACTTATTTTTGGGGGTTTCAGCTGGAGAGTGGCTAAGAACTGATTGTACAGATGTTCTCTGCTCGCTTCTAGGAATGATGTGAACGCTCTCCTTTCCTTTTCTTTATTTTTGTTAGGAGATTCTGCTTCCTCTTTATCATCCTCTGTATCTTCCTTAATGTGTTCCCATTCTCTACTAGGGACATATGCTTGATCTTTGCTGGGATGCATGCTCTTATTGCGTCCAGCTGTTTGTTCTTGTGTATAGTGGTTCTGACTTTTTGCACTTCTGGTGAACACCATTGTCTACTTGGAAGGGAATAAAGGACTAAAATTTTGTTTTGTCCCCATAAACGGTGCCAAATGATGTGGTATTCCCGATCAACCAAAGTAGTTATAGTTTACCGTATATTATCTTCCCCTGCAAAACAGATCCCGAAAGAAATTCCTAGAAAAATAATTCAATGCTCAAGTCGGTACCTTTCCTTCAGAGAATTAGAATCTCTTAGTTTAGTCTCAGTTACCTTCTTCAGTGTTTCTCTCCTTGTATTTATAGGTGTTCACAATCGTGGTTCCTCATTGTTAGCGTCTGAGATCA
The DNA here is from genome assembly GCA_037428765.1 of Rubia yunnanensis. Classification (NCBI taxonomy): domain Eukaryota; kingdom Viridiplantae; phylum Streptophyta; class Magnoliopsida; order Gentianales; family Rubiaceae; genus Rubia; species Rubia yunnanensis. Next base: position 39,424,519 of record CM075069.1, on the reverse strand, counting down.
TTGGTTGCATCATGGTTCCTATAATTTTAGTTTGTGGCTAAACCTTCAAATGTGGTTCTACCTATATCGGTTAATGTTCAAGTCTTTCAGACTAGTCTCCACCTTTCTTGGTTCGTTAGCCCTATTTATGTTTCATTCTAGGGCTGGGCTTAAGGCCCAGTCGCCTTTAATTTGTGGATTAGTGATGTTGTCTATGGGCTAGGTATACACTATTATTAAAATTTTTTTTTTATATTTTTGTTTTGGTATCAAAGAAAGGTCGTATTACTAATCACACAACATGGATATCGCTACACCACACATGTGGTTTTCAATCGCACTGGTCATGTTCTCACTGTACAGTTTGATAGTTTGTTGGTCGTATGCGTTGCTCTTCAAAGCTTAAAACTAATATTGAAACCCCTTTTGTCTTAAACCCTATACTTACCATTATTTCTAATCAACTTCCATGGACAACGATTAGCTCGATGCCACCACCGGTGCCTAAGATGTCACTGTCGCCGCCAAGTTGGAGTTCACCGTTGCTGCCACCTTAGCCACTTTAGATGCTGCTCAAGTTTTGCTGCCGCTGCCAAGCTCTCAGTTGGTTGCCGCCCACCTTCATTCTGGCACGCTATTTGCTGGTTTAGTCCAAACTGCCACTTTAGTTGCCTTCGCCAATGCTGCCCCTACCTTAACTAATATCGATCGATCAACTATTAGTATAGCAGTGTATGATGCTTAATGGACTATGTTTTTTGAATTTATTTTCTAAATTACAAAAACCATATGAAAATGGGCCCGGTCATTTTACTTTAGCTTGGATTCTTGACTCTATAGCTTCATAGCATATGACCTACACCAAGGATCTTCTTCGTGATCTTAGTGATGTTAAATATGTTATTTTACCTGATGGAACCATATCTACTGTTGTTCAACAAGGAACTCTCTGGTTTGGAAACATAGTTCTTCCTAATGTTCTGTTTATTCATGAATTGCATTGCAATTTATTGTCTTATGCTAACTTGCTTGCTACCTTAAAATGTCAAGCTTTAGTTACCAAAAAAGTGTAAATATTACAAGAAATCAGTTTAAGGACAGTGATTAGCGTAGGTAAACAGTTGGGTGTGGTATATTGGTGTTGCATTATCAGGGATTTGCATCAGCCATCTTCACCGTCTTTGCTGATTGTCTTCACTGTCTTCAACCCATTTGTTTCAGCGAGTCTCTGGCATCAGTGATTTGGTCATCCTTCCACTTCAGTTTTATCTCATTTATTAAAGATAGTGATTCTAATTTTAATAATCTCGTTCCGTGCTCTGTCTATCATGGAGCAGTCTAGGAATATTTTTCCTCTAAGTTCACATAAAACAAGTCAACCATTTAAGTTGATTCATTGTGATGTTTGGGGGCCTTATATTTCACCTTCTACTAGTGGAGCCTACTATTTTAAAACTGTTATTGATAATTTTTCCAGAGCCATTTGGGTTCATTTACTAGTTACTAAGTCATAAGTAGCTGCCAGGTGTAAGGAAGTAGCTGCCAGGTGTAAGGATTTTTGTGCCTTTATTTGAACACAATACCATCGCCAGTTTCGACGAGTTCAGGCTGACAACGAGACTGGGTTTTTACCTCTTCAATCTTTCTTTGCTGAAGCAAGTATTTTGTGTGAGACGTCTTACGATTATGTGCCTTAGCAGAATGGTCAGGTTGAGCACAAGCATCGCCATCTTCTCAATGTTGCTCGTGGTCTTCATTTTCAGGCTCATTTACCAATTGATTTCCGTGGAAAGTGTGTTTTGACATTTTTAGGGTTTACAAAAATGTATATACATCGCTACATTAGTGTTTATCTATAAATAGGAATAAAAATCACGTAGATTCTATTCCGTACATAACACCTATAGTTTATATATCTAACACTACACAACATGATAGTAGCTTCACTAAGAATCTATAGACATTGATAATCAAGCAACTATCTATAGATAGGAATAGAAATTATAAAATTCTATTCCGCAAATATGTGTAACTATTATTCAGATATTTTTTTTCATAAACGTTAGGTCTTCCAAGAGTTGCAGATCAGACATGTATTAGATGTCTTGCCACACAATTTCTTACCACATTGATGTCATCCTGGGAATACGACTTGTATTCCTTTGTAAACGTCTATGTACAATAAAATATAATAGGGAAAGTCTCAGGAAAGGCGGCCTTTCCATAAGCTTATGGACAGTCCATAGGGGCATTTACCTTAAATGTTGTAATTTTTTATAAAATTAAAATCTTGCCTTTTATAAGTTAAAACAAGTAATAATATGTATTTGAAGTTGAAAATATAAAAATCTATGATATAAAAAATAGTTTCAAAAAATTTAAATTTTGTATGTAATTTAACAAATGCTATAAGGTAAGAAATAAGTGGTCTGTCCATAAGCTTATGGACAATCTGTCAGGAGACCTACTCAATATAATTATTAGTTCTAGTAGGTTAGTAGTTTATAATTTAATAAAAAAGAATTATATGTACTTCGTATTTACTTTATCAATCTCTAGGTAATCCAACCGGACATCTTTTTTTTTTAGATGAAGCCGAAGCTTAGTTAGGATATACAGAAGTGAGCATACAGCTCATGAAGCAACATTTGTTGCTTCCAAAAGAATAATAGTAATGAATGTGATAGTTAGAGGATTACACAAACTGTTAGGCTAAGTAAGCGATCCTCGAACTTGTTGGTGAATCGAGTTAACGAGACACAAGTCAGTCAGAGTCACGTCACTTAGACTGATGAGGTTATCCTCTACTAATATTAAAAGGCTATGAGTGAGGCAAAAAGTTGAATCCCGAAACCATCCTGAAGCCTAGCATGAAGCCTGGGAAATTCATCCTGAGCTGGCTGCTGCCCTCCCACTGCAAAACAGCAAAAAGAGGAACTCAGTAGCATCCATTCATTGAGAAATTCTGATCGAAGGCATACCCAATTGATCTAATCTAATCAGACCTCTGCAAGTATGCGATAGCATTTGTAAAGTATTGAAAAAGCAACTTGTCTGAGTTGAGAGACAGTCCATAGCCAAAGAATCAGCAACCAAATTAGCTTGTCTATGAATATGCAGTAAAGTATTATCCCCTAAAGCCTGGTGAATATCGTCTGCCAATTCGAACAATTCCCAGTTTGCATGCAAAGGATCAAGAGCACAATGGACAGCATTTAAACAATCTGACTCAATGCACACAGGAGCATAGTATGTTACACCAAATCGGAGGGCAAAAAGTAATGCCCTTAGCTCAGCTTCTATAGCAGAATTTGCTTGTGTAAAACTAGTACGAGCCGCAATAAAACTTCCAGTAGTATCCCTGATAATCAATCCCAAACCACACATGTTTGAGAGAGCACTCCATGCTGCATCAACATTAATCTTGTACCCCACACTTGGCCTATTCCAGGCTATTTTGAAAATCTTTGGTTTTGGGGCAGATTTTAGCAATGGTAAGAATGGGTGGTTTGCAATACCAAAGTCAATTGCAGTGGAAATGTAAACTGGTTTGGCACAGAAAGTGTAGAAAATTTGTTCCCTAATCTGATTTAGCACAGTATCCCTAATTGGCAAGATAGAATCATGTATACATTTGTTTCTCATTTTCCATAGGTTCCATAGGTTCCAACCGGACATCTTTAACGCACTCCACCCCGTATAACATCACGTAGTACCCACACTCCCATGTTTTTGCTTGTTTCTTGTACTAATTATGTGCATGAAAATAAGTTAATAAAAATTAAATTGAATTAATTTTATAGTTGATGACTGTACTAATTCGAACCTTGATTTCGACTACGTGTAAGTCATTTTGACTGTTAGGCTCCTTGAATGCACTCTCCAAAATATCTACAAAGGCTTGGGAAGGTTGAAAGTGCAATGGATCAATCCAATACACACGCTTGTCATCCAGAACAATGAAAATCAATCTCGAATGATCCCTACATCCAACTTTTACGTTAGTATGCATGAATATGTAAGTATGCATGTTTATGCATAGTAGTATGAAAATATTTTTCAATGTATGGTGCAGTGTAGAATTTTTTATGCTTCTAGGATATGCATTTGCGTATGTATTCTATCCGCTCTTGCTTCGAACACCCAATCCCCTAAGTCATCAACTGACACAAATAGCCTACCCAACCATTCTTTCTTTGGTTAGAAAAGTAATACCTGTACCTTACGCATACAATTTAAAATGTCAAGTATGAATAAGTATTGATATTCCATCATAAAAAGAGATATTTTAAAAAAGAAACTTGCACTTACGATATAATGAGGGACGTGATTGTTTGGTTGACTTGGTCACACTTACATAAATCTTCAAAGTCACTCCATAATGCAATGATATCTCGGCTTCTTCCAAAAATACACTAATTTCCAGAAAAAAAAAGTGTATGTTGAGTTATGCTAGTGTGCCAAGATCCAATTGGACAATACTCAGACAAAAGGCGCTGAGCCCCTCTCCACTCTTGCTATTGTCGTTTGGGTTTGGTGTTTTTCCCCACCGCCACAATAGTTTTTGTGGTTATCAGGGAGTTCAACTTAAAATGACTGTCCTTCTTAGGATCAACACAAACAAGATGTCGAGGCCAAAGAAAAAATATTCCTTGGGCTGGGCCCACCTTCTTGTAATCTCCGTCGGGAATAGGCAACATTGCATTGTGCACAAACGGTTTCTCCATGGATACCCTTGCAATTCAATCCCCAATTGGTTTGGAGTGATGGTGTCTTATTGACTCGTAAAAAAAATACCATCGGCTACATGTAGCGGTGTACTATTTTCACCAACCTCTACGTAAAGCTCGCATAGTTGAGAACCCTACACCAAATAAACAATATTTTTTCACATTGGCCTTATAAAATGTCATTTATTGTTGATAATTACTCATACCGTTATTGGTGATGATAGGATTGTCTTTTCCGGAAATGCATCAATTTTGGTTCTCGGTTGTAGTCCTTTTTTGTTCACTTCAATGTCACAGGGGGAGTGGTGAGAGCCTCTTGATGGGGACTCCTTGTCACTGTTTAGATTGTTGGGATTTTAGGTACGATAAGACCAGTGTGGTTCACTAACTTTCGGATCAAAATGTCATGTTGATGTAATCGTTTCTCCCTAAGAATCGCTTCTTTTGCAACAAGTAGAGTCTTGATAGCCTAGGCGTCTCATATAAATAGACAATTCCAAAAGCCTCTTTTTGTGTAACGAAGGAACCAACCCCTCTAGCACGTCCCGGGTGATCTTTTTTTCCAGTTACCTCGCACAAGATGTTGTGCTTACCGATGGGAATGAATTGACCTTCCATTTGATCTTGTTTTAATTTATCCTACCACACCGGAAACGACGAAGATCATTAATATCCCAACTTGAGTGGGGAAAAAATCAACATATGCAAGAAAATAATAAAAGCTAATAAAACATGTATCACTTTTTCTACAAGTTCAATGTCCTCAACTTTGTCAAACCCACCTTTCTTGTTTTTCTGTGCATTAACAAATAGATCACACTGATCTATTTTTTTGACATCAATCGGAACAACTAAAGCCCCACTACAAGAAACGAGACCTTTTACCTCGGATCTAAAGGTCTTTTTACCTCAGTTTTTAGTCCCAAAAAATTGAGGTAAATACTGGTGTAGTAAAAATTATATTTTTTACCTCGGTTTAGAACCGAGGTAAAAAAGTACTTTTTACCTCGATTTTGGACCGACATCAGCAGGTTTTGTAACCGACGTTAGTCCAAGCAAGAAGGCCAGTGATATGAGACCGTAGTTGCGACATCGTTTCAATCGACATCGACGTTCATAAGTAGCAAAGTTGGTGAAAGCAAGTAAGCAGTCGATGGGACTGGAATTGCTACGACATCGTCAAGGCGATGTCACGGATAGAAGACAGTGATGTCGGAGATGATGGTATGCGGCATAGCCTATTCCAGGGTACCCTCGTTTGTGCCTGCTGACGTGGAACGCTAACGAATACCACATTGTTTTGAATGAGCGATGTCACAAAAAAAAGGCCACCGATTAATGCAATGTCAGTCGGGTGTCGTCTCTTCAATGGTTAGTGCAACGTCACAGATTAAACGTTGAGACATCAGTTGTCATACATTATTATAACATTAAATATTTAATTACACAAAAAATCGTTTGTGATAGGAAATGGTTAAACATCATACAACAATCCATTGTTGTTCAATCACTACCACGGAAACCCCCCTCTAGCACCGGTTTTCGAAACCGGTGCCAAAAATGTAATTGCACCAATTTTTTTTAATTTTAACACCGGTTTTAAAACCGGTGTTAATTTAACACCAGTTTTTTAATTTTAACACGGGTCTTTAAAAAACCGGTGATAAATGTTTTTTTTTGAAAAAATGGTTTTAAAAAATGGTGTTCAAATTTTAATTTTAACACAGGTTTTTTAAAAATCGGTGCCAAATTTTAAAATAGCACCGGTTTTGGATAAAAATAGCACCGGTTTTGGATAAAAATAGCACCGGTTTTTAAAACTCGTGCTAAAAGTTTTTTAAATAGCACCGGTTTTTAAAAACCGATGCTAAACATTTTCAAAACTATTTTTTCCCGCCAAAGAAATAGCCAAAAATTTTAAAATAGCACCAGTTTTTAAAAACTGGTGCTAAATTTTTTTAAAAATTCTATCGTCGCACCAAAAAATTGCACAAAATTTAAAATAGCACAAGTTTTGAAAACCGATAATAAAAATTTAAAAATAGCACGGGTTCAAAATTCATTTTTCCCGCCAAAAAATAGCCAAAAAATTTAAAATAGCACCGGTTATGGATAAATTAGCACCTGTTTTTTAAAACCGGTGCTAAATATTTTAAAATTCTATCTTCCCGCCAAACAATGGCCAAAAAATTCATAATAGCACCAGTTTTAAAAACAAGTCCTAAAAAAAATTTAAAACTAGCACCAATTTTTAAAAACCGGTGCTAAAAATTTTAAAAATTCATTTTTCCCACCAAAGAAATCACCAAAATTTTGTAAAATTCAATATTCCTGCCAAAAATTTCTAAATATTCATCGAAAATTTTTAAAATTCAATCTTTCCTCCAAAGAATTTAAAAAATCGCCAAAAATTTTCAAATAATCTTGCTAGAAATTTCTTAGGCTGGGAGCAGTTGCACGCAACTGCTCTAAGCTAATTTTTTTTAAAACTTTCAAAATTGCTCACCTTTTTTTGTTGACTTTAACTAATAATTAAGTTAAGTTAAATTAATCAACGATCAACCTTTAATGACCTAATATATATAAATAAGAATAAAATTTGTGTACATTAACTAATTAACGTTCAACCCTTAATTGATTTAGTATACATAAATACAATTTTAACTAGTCAACAGTTAATCCTTATTTGACTTTCAAATATAAACACTAATAGCTATGCTGACTTTGACTAATCAACGATCAAATTGTACTTGACTTTCAATACATAAACACTAATAACTAAGTTGGTTTTAACTAATAAACGTTCAACCCTTACACTACTTGCTATATATGAACACTAATAACTAGGTTGACTTTGACTAATCAACGGTCGAACTTTACTTGACTTTCAATTAAACACTAATAACTAAGATGACTTTAGCTAATTAACGGTCAAATTGTACTTAACTTTCTATATGTAAACACTAGTGACTAAGCTGACTTTAACTAATTAACGATCAAAACTTTACTCGACTTTCAATATAAAAACACTAATAACTAGGTGTACTTTGACTAATCAACGGTCTAACCTTACTTAACTTTCTATATACAAATACTACTGACTAAGTTGACTTTAACTAATCAACGGTCAAATTTTACTTGACTCTCTCTCTATATATAAACACTAGTGACTAAGCTGACTTTAACTAATCAACAGTCAAACTTTACTCGACTTTCAATATATAAACACTAATAGCTAGATTGAATTTGTCTAATCAACGGTCAAACTTTTCTTGACTTTCAATATATAAACACTAATAACTAAGTTGACTTTAACTAAACAACGATCAAACTTTACTTGAATTTCTATATGTAAACACTAGTAACTAAGTTGACTTTAACTAATAAATGATCAACCCTTACTTGACTTTCAATATATAAACACTAATAACAAAGTTGACTTTAACTAATTAACGGTCAAACTTTATTTGAATTAGTATATAATAAATACTAATAAAAATGTTTGACTTTAACTAATTAACGGTCAAACCTTACTTGACTTTCTATATATAAATACTAGTGACTAAGTTGACTTTAACTAATCAATGGCCAAACTTTACTTGACTCTCTCTATATAGAAACACTAGTGACTAAGCTGACTTTAACTAATTAACGGTCAAACTTTACTCGACTTTCAATATATAAACAATAATAATTAGGTTGACTTTGTCTAATCAACGATCAAACTTTACTTGATTTTCAATATATAAACATTAATAACTAGGTTGACTTACTCTAATCAAAGGTCAAACTTTACTAGACTTTCAATATATAAACACTAATAACTAAGTTGACTTTAACTATCCACGGTCAACCCTTATTTGGCTTTCTACATAAAAATACTAATAACAAAGTTGACTTTAACTAATCTACGGTCAACCCTTACTTTTGGTTTCTACATAAAAATACTAATAACAAAGTTGGCTTTAACTAATCCACGATCAACCCTTACTTGGCTTTCTACATACATATACAAATAACAAAGTTGACTTTAACTAATCGATAGCCAACCCTTACTTGACTTACAATATATAAACACTAATAACTAAGTTGACATTAACTAATCCACGATCAACCCTTACTTTACTTTCAATATATAAACACTAATAACAAAGTTGAATTTAACTAATTAATGGTCTAATTTATTTGAATTAGTATATAATAAATACAAATAAAAATGTTTGACTTTGACTAATCAACGGTCAACCCCTACTTGACTTTCAATATTTAAACACTAATAACTACGTTGACTTTAACTAATTAACGGTCAAACTTTATAATGAAAACTTTAATTGGCTCAAACCCATAATTTTGGCCCAAACCCCATGTCCTATTTTCATATACTTAGCCTTCCTTCTCTCTTACCCCAATTTCATTCGACCGAACCCTAGAAGCAACTCTACCACACCCTACCGTCTCTTAGCCTCCTTTGGTTTTCTCTACCGATCAGCCACCGCCCATGCATCATCTGAAGAAGTTGAAGGAAGGGGAGATGGCGCCGGTAATGGAGGCGATCTTCCCGCTTGTCTTCCCGACGAGGGACCCATTTGCCTGTGCCTAGACTCTACCTCCTACCGCACCTGGAATCCTCCCTCATCTACCACTATCTCCCCGCTACAGAGACTCCACCACCGCGCAACGTTCAAGCTGCGACGGCGCTGCTAATGGTCAGTATTTTTGTTGCATCTATATTTTTAGCCGGAGAGATTCTGGAAAAACTATGGTTAGCTTATTGAAGCTGGTTCTTTGATTATTATTTGTGCCCTAGGATTTATTAACAAACGATATGATGTGAATGTGCAAAGATGCGAACAAAGTTGATGTGGATGACTTGAAAGTGGAGAATGGGTTGTATAAGTCCTTTGATGAGATAATAAGACGGCAGTTGGATCCAATTTGGTATACACTGGGTAAGAGGACAAAAAAACTTATTTCAGATTTAAAGACATTGAGAAAGCTTTTGGATTACCTCGTAAGGTACAGAACAAATACATTACATTGCTGCATCTTTCTCAAACTATTTCAGTTGCTATGTTTGGTTTAAAGAGTAGAGTAGATTGTTTTTTTAATGCTTCTTTTTACATCATTAAACAAGCTATGTAAAATTAATTCACCCTTTCTTTGTTGCAAGGTTCAAATTTGTGGTGTGTGGTCTAGTTTGCATGTCTGTCCTGGTTATGAATTTAAAGGCAAATGAAAATTGGAGTATCCCTTCACTGAATCGACACGATAGTTGTTCTATTAGGCTGTAGATTGTGCTTGATGTTTTTGTCTGTGTCTTTTGCATGTTTATGAATAGGTGTGATGCTTTGACATTCCTGAAATATTTGGATTCTCTGAGAGCATCAGAGAGTTTTGGTTAGTTTGGATATTTGCAGAGTCTAGCTACAAGATATTTGATTTGGCAAAGAAGCATGTTTTCCATTTTGGGAGGTTAGATAAGAAGAAAAGTTCGGGACAAAATAAGACTACTACAAACAAGAGAAGTAAACTAGAAAACAACAACAATGAGAAAGGTAAGATTTTCTTGATTCTTGTATCTTTTATAATGTGACCTTCATTATAAGTTTTAATTTCTCCTTGTAATAATCTTTGGGTAGAATATGAGCCATTTAAGCGTCTTCTATTTTCATATATACATGTTTCCACTGATGGTGCAGTTTTGGAGGAAGTCTTGGAGGATCCACCTAAGTGGAAGGTGTTGCGTGTAAGTGAGTAGGTTTCAATTTTTTTCACATTATTCAAATGTAAATATAATAATTGTTGGTTGTTGGTTTCTTTACTAATGACAATCTTGGTTCAATCTGTTCAATATTTGTATGATCAGTAAGATTCTCTGCTTTGTTTGTTGGTTTCGAGCATTCTTATGAAGAAACTGATTGTTGTTCTCATCACTTTTAGTTGAAAATAGAATCAATTTCTGTTCTATTAGGCTAATAATTAAAAGGATCATGCACTAATAACATCTGGATTTGATCTTGAGATCCAATCTTTTGCTTATATTTATGACATGAGATGTGTTAACTTGATACTTTGCTTTGCACATTTTGCTACCCTAAGACATTGCTGCTTTTTACCAATTGCGCCAGGTACTCATGCATAGCATTCACAAGCATTACTACATATGTCAAGGTTTTTGATGGCATGGGAACATTTCTCAAAGTCACCTTGACTTCCTCCCATGAAAGGTAAATATCATCCGTTCTTGTTATACTGAATATGAAAAGGAAGATTTGAGTTGGATTACCTAATGCACATTGTTAGTGATGTTATATCTATAGTGTGGTAGTGTTGTTCCTTTTTGGAGCTTTTGTTGCCTCTAGGAAAGTAGCCAACAAGGATCAGCTTTTTGTTCGTCCCGATGTTGTGTTCAATGGCTAGAAGTCTTGTGTTTGTGATGAGTGAAATTTTGATTACTTTTTTTTCTTCATGTTTATTTAGATCTAAACTACTTTGGCCCTTTGTGTGTATGCTTGACTTCTTTGTCTATTTGAACATACAGAGGATTTCAAGTTTGGCTTAAGTATGTTCCAGGCATTAGCTTCTGAACATACAATGAGCCTTCCAAGGTAAATTTACTGATATAGTTACATTTACCTTTTCCCCCAACCATTTTCAAAAAGTAAATTGAAGTTTGAAGTTGTATGGTCTTGTAGATACATATGGAGCGGTACATCTGAACATTTTTAAGGACCATAGATTCAAGATTATTTGTGTGGCTTAGTCATGTGATTTGATGATGTGTATACGCCACATGATTCAATTGCTAGTTCAAGCTAAAGTTATGTTTAGTCCCGTAGATACTTATGTTTGGGATAGTTATGTTTAGTCCCATAGATTATTAATTTTGTATCATAAATGTTTTTGGTTATATTTCTATATTATCAATTTTGTGAACTTAATTTTATTATAAAAATTAATTTCCTACTAAAACTTTAATTTTGGGTCTTTTTCTCTTCCTCTGAAAGCAGCAGCTTTTAGCACCGGTTAAAAAACCGGTGCCAACAAAAAAACCGGTGCTAAAATTAGCACCGGTTAGAACACTGGTGCTAACAAAAAAAACCGGTGCTAAAATTAGCACCGGTTTAAAAACCGGAGCTAACAAAAAAATGGGTGCTAAAATTTGCACCGGTGCTATCGCGGTACATATTAGCACCGATTTTTAAAAATTGGTGCTAAAAGTAGGGATTTAGCACCAGGTTTTTTTCTAACCGGTGAAACCATTTCATCGGTTACATAGGCACCGGTTTTTTTTATGAAAAAACCGGTGCTAAAAGGGGGTTCCTGTGATAGTGAATTAATGTAGGAAAGAATGAGAATGCAAGGAACCCACAAAACTAGAACATATATTACAAATACATGTTGGAATATATAAAATATAGGAGGTTGATATGAAATTGAAACATTAATAGTTTTGAACCTCTATTGTCTACGTTACATATTAAAAGCCCATCGATAGCTCTCTTTGTCCTATAACAACCAATAAAAATGAAACAAAATTTGTGTTAGAATTGGAAAGTCCCCAAATGATGTACACATAATATAGTCATACGTAGGCAACATTAATTTCAACACGGATAAAGTACCTGATCTGCTTAAAAGCGACGTCACGTGCATGGTGATCAAAATCGTAGAGTGCAAAAGAGTAGCGGTGTCAGAGATTCATAGATATTTCAGTCAGTTCATAGCTTATACGACGTTGGTTTACATTCGGTCCCTTATCATATGGGACAATTAACTATGAGCGACATCGCACATTCAACCTGTGTTCATAAAAAGATGAGATTATTGTCCACAATCAGACCCAATCTAAGCCTTTTTTCACACACATTACAATATACACTATATCACATGTAACACAATCATCATACTTCATGAAAATATTCAATCATTGATCAATGAGAGAAAAAAAACATATAGAAGGTATATGGTGGTAAAATTTCTAAATTAAATGGAATGGATGGAAAACTACCTCAATTAGTTTCAACCCAGAGATGCTCCATCCTCGGATGCTTGTTGATGTTTGAGGGAAGAAATTCAATTGAGCTCTTTAGTGGTTGTAATGGTGTTAATGGAAAGGATGGTTTTGAGTTGGGTTTTGGCGGAAGTTTGTTGGAGATGAAAGAGGGGTGTTGGTGCAGAATATTAATGACATGAAAAGGGGATGGGGGGAAATTTTGGTTCAAATTTTTGTCTCAAATTTTTGGTCCCCGCTGGAAAATTCAAGCCAAACGACGTCACTCGTAGGCCGCTTTGCGGTTCATTTGATGCGACACATGTGCGACGTCGCACATGGGCGTTGCAATTTAATTTTTGAAAAGTGTCGTAAAATACTCTCTGTTAAGATTGCAGCCCCTTGCGATGACCCTTTTATGCCCAAATCGGAACAACATTGTTCTGCAAATGTGAATAACAAAATGTTATCTCTAGTTTTACATATCAACTTCTACCAATTTCTTGAAGGGACCTAATTGCAAAAATTGAAAAGTTCACCGGTTGTCCTAAACCTGATTACGATCGTCCCGAAAAGAAACTTTGACATGCATAGTCAAACTTATACTAACCGAGGGTAATAAAGAAACGGGTCTTATTCCACATATGCTGCACACGTTCTTCTTAATGACCCCTTGTATGCTTATAAGTAATCATTTACAATTTACTCTAGGCCATGTACTAACACTCTATAAAATTTGATGGACGGAATTCTATTATTATTATTTCATAAAAACCAAGAATATGAAAATTCATGTGATTCTTATGTGGTGGAAATTATTATTCTAATAACGCTTATCATAAGGGTGTTAATGGAATACTAACAAAATGATGGACGATTATCTCGGTTTATCTGTGCATGACCAATCAGAACACTGTGGTTGTGGCTTTGTGAATCAGTTAAGTGTACCTCCAATTTTGCATTTTGACTTTTTCCACTTTGTTGAAGGGACCTAAATGCAAAATTTTAAAAAGTACACCAGTTGTGCTAAAATCGATTCCAATCATCCCTAAAGGGACCCTTGCCATCCCCAGTCAAACTTATAATCCCCAAAAGTGATAAAGAAATTGGCATGAACCCACGAAGACTTTCACATGTGTTATGATTAACCCTTGAATATCATTTACAATTTACTTTAGACCACGTATTTGCATTTAAAAAAATTGATGGACGGGATTTTGTTATCTTTTTAATTCAAAAAAAAGCAAGAATGTGTAATTTCGTGGGATTATATAAGGTGGAATTTATCGTTCTAATTAATAACGCTCATCATAAGGGTATTAATGGAATACTAATAAAAATGAGGGACGAATGCCCCGGTTCTTTCATGCCTAAATCAGAATAACATGATTGTGACAATGTGACATCGTAAAGGTATCTCCTATTTTCTTTTTCAGAACCTTTCTTTTTAACGCATCTATTAGGTTTGAATGCAACGTCGTTGTACCATCGATCCTCCTTTATTTGGAGCGATTGTCTTGCAACGTAGCTTATTCATATTTTCTGTTGTTGTACTTTAATGAGACGTCGCATCATTCTCAGTTAACCAATCGATTTTACTGAAGGGTTAGCAACGTCGCTTAGTCATATTGATCATGTCATTAGTTTGAAGCGACATGTCGGTGACGTCGCTCATACATGTCGGCCAAGTAATATTTTGGACCAACGGGTAAGTGCGATACCTGACCAACTAAAAATGTTAATTGAACCAATTTCTATTAAAATATTTTCTATCTATCATAATATTTTTCAACCGTGAAATATGAATTTTAGGTTTTGTGGCTAACAATGTTGGTTCGAGTACCCATTCCCGATTGAGGTGAGCGACTCAGATGAGGGCCATCTGTGGACTTCATTCGGCGGTGCCATTCCACACATTGTCAAAAATCTAACCTAGAAGAACTTCAGTTCAATTCCAATTTTGGTAAGTCATCCCTGTTACACATGTATTTTATTTTGAATTAACTATTTCTATAGATTACTTTCACATGTACTAAATATGTTTTTTAGTTTATAATTCAGTACGTCCCCGGACAGATTGTGGAGCTCTTACCGCCATACAAGGTGCCTATTGTGCCAAGGTGCAACGGAAGGGAGTTTGACATGCACTGCTCGAGGAACAGGAGGCTCAAGACCCGGACCCCGAAGTGGTTTGGCCAGTTTCTTGATGCAGGGAAACTCGCAGTTGGGGACACGGTCTACTTTGAGGTGCTAAATGGTGCTGGGCCCACAGTTTTAATGTTATCATTCTTTGCCGGAGAAATTAGTTGTACTAACTTTTGAACGTGTATTTGAAAAAAAAATCTATTCGAATTTGGAACAATATCTAATTTTGTGTATTTTAATCTGTAATCTATAATCCATTTCTTGAATTTTATTTTAATGTTATTGAATCCTTAATATTTAATCTGACATAGGACCAATTTTATAATATTGCGATCATTAAAAAAACTATAAAATACTTGTGTGTAATGAATAATTTGTTTCAATTATTCTCAAACTATAAAATATCTAGTTTACAAAAATTTGTTACTCCCTCCGTCCCAAATTAAATGGTATGAGAGAGAATTTCACGCTCATCAAGAAACTTGTCTAATCGTTAATATGTTTAATTACGTATTTTGGCATACAAAAAGTTACTTTTCAGAAACTACGTGTTACGACGAATAAAACCATATAACATATGATAATATTATTGTTTATATATTTATTCAAATAAGTGGTCAAAGTTGGACAGTGAATAGTAATATTTTATGAAGTGTGCAGTTTAATTTGGGACGAAGGGAGTATTAAATTCGAATTGTTGACCGACTAGCTTGTGGGCTCAAATTGTTAGGCCCTTATGAACGTGCGACATCGATCATGGGTCAATTCCATCTCGCCTTGACCGACATAGGTGCGATGTTGCTCTATGCGAGGCGGACATCACAAGGTTCCAAAATGACGTTGCACCGAAATAGCTATAATTATGAGTTCCCTCAGAATTATTTCAAGTTTCTATTCACAAGTTTCCCGCGAATTCCAACGGGCTCCCACCATCTCTTCTCATCTCTCTTGTCAAAGGTATGGTTTTTGTACTCTTCTAACACCAACATTTCAAGAATTGTTACTTTACATTGTACGATATATGGTCTGTGAATGTGTTGTGTATTTTGGTTTCTAGTTCTTACTCAGATATGTTAGATTGTGAAGTTTCCTTAAATGTAAACCTAGGTACTATGTTTTGGTATGATTTTCGACATTTTTCAGTAATTGTATGTTGTTAAAACTTCATTTTTTGGGGTTTATGTGTTTTTTCCATAGCTGCCTCTAATGTATGCAACGCCGGCATCCTATCGGTCACATATCGGTTTTTTCGAACTGTGTTTGATGTCGTATATTCATATGTCAAGGAATATGTATGAGACGTCGCACATATGTTGGTCTGACCATCGATTAAACTGACTGGTTACCAATGTCGCATACAGCCATTTCAATTTACTTTAAATTTGTTCCTGCGACCTTGTTTCTGCATCTGTTGCTTGTTTGGTTTGGTTGACATTTGTGCGACATGGCTGATACATGTCAACCAAGTCACTTATTTGGACCGATATGTATCTGCTACGTATGGCCAACGTAGCACCGTGCATTTCTGCATCTATGCAGTTTCCCCTAAACATTTTCACTTTTATTCTAGGACTAATGGATGGCAAAGGATCCTCAAGTTGCCCATTTTTCCAGGTCTTTTACCATTTCCCATATATATTTACTAATATATCTTCATACTTTACCAAAATTAATACTTCTTTGTTTTCATGCAATTCTACGCACAACGGAGCAATCTAGATCCTCTTGTGTTCGACCTTGAACATACAGTGGCTACTGATATCCCACATTTCCACTGTACTCTGAATTAGCAGAACTTTGGGAGAAACCTAACTTTGGTAAGGCATTTTAAATTAAGATTAATTGTTATTAACTGCATATATATATATAGTTCTAATCAATATTTTTATTTAGTGATTTAGTACATCCCGTGGGAGATTGTACCACTCTTGCTGACTGAGAAGACCCCCATTGTGCTCAAGTGCTACGGGACTTAGTGGCATATAAACTACTCAGATGGTGGGAAGATCAAGGCCCTGTCCCCCAAAGAGTTTTGGCGAGTTTGTTTCTGGAAATCGCCTACCCATTGGGGACACCTTGTTCTTCGAGGTGATAGAAGCTGGGGGGCTAATCGTCTTCAAGGTTATCATAATCCGAGTTAATTGAGTTTATTGTAATTTATGTTATGTTGGAACTCTAAGACAATTCTTATTCTAATTTAGGTACTATTTGTAAGGATATTTTCATGACTTTTCTAATCATTTAAGTACCTTAATTGAACAATATATAATTGACTGGTTTGGTTTTCTCTCTTATTCCACCCTTTTCAATCAGAACATAACAAAACTAACCCTTCTAAATATTTAAATAATACTTCTTCATTTGCCAAAGTCAATCTTTTTTTACTTTAACCTATCTTTTACAAATCTGCGATGCCGGTCATCTGTCACTTAACATGTCGGTGGGAACAACATTTAATGCGATATCAGACGTTCTTTTGACACAACAATGTATGTCGCACGTAATTCGGCAACATTATTTACTCCATTTTTATAGCCTTTTACTTCAATTAATATAATAACCAAGGGAAAAACATATTATTTACCTCAGTTTTTTAACTGAGGTAAAAATATTATTTACTTTGAAAAAAATAATCGAGGTAAAAGAAATTTGTGCTTCGGTTGTTTGACTTAAGAAAAAAACCAAGGTAAAAGCGGCGAAGCAATAGGTCCAGTTTCTTATAGTGCCCTAGCCTCCTCCTAGGACATTCCCCTTTGAATTGCTGGTAGAACACATCTTTTTGTAATTTTTCTCTCACTAT
This sequence comes from Rubia yunnanensis, assembly GCA_037428765.1. Classification (NCBI taxonomy): domain Eukaryota; kingdom Viridiplantae; phylum Streptophyta; class Magnoliopsida; order Gentianales; family Rubiaceae; genus Rubia; species Rubia yunnanensis. The sequence goes on along the minus strand of CM075069.1, from coordinate 39,406,872 downwards.
CTCGAGTGCCACCAATCCATAACCTCCACGACTCTTGCAATTTGGAGTTATGTTCGACATAGCATTGTGTCTTCCTTCGTACCCTACGAGAAAAGAGAAAAGTAATGGAACATCAACACCGACATAATATAAATGTAAACCTTTTAGATTTGGAGTGGACTAACATTTTTTTCATTCTCTAATGCTCTTGTTTTGTGAATCTCTCAACTCTCCGGTTGAATATATGTGTAAGTTATCCACGGACGATCCTCTTTACTATTTGAGAAAATGAAATCTCTAGAAAGGGTGTACTTATGCCCCCGCCAACTTTTTAATAACATCTTCATGGCTATCTTCTTAACTCATCCATGTCAGGGGCATTGATTTCAAAGGATATCTATTTATTGTGACGTGTAAAAAAATTATAAATGATTGCCTTCCCTATGAACTTAAATTAGATTAATAGGATTAGAACAAACAATTATATAACTATGAAGAGGTAACTTGCACTCCATCCATATGATGGCTTTGTATTCCTTTGTCACATCATACCAAGTATCATAACGGATGTCTACCCGAGTACGACCAACTTTACCAACCCAACTTGACCACTTTGCACGGTCTTCCAACAAACACCAACCCATTTCGTTGAAAACCAACAGGGTCAATTCCATCCTTGCCATTTCCTTTCCAATGTTCTACGATGTGTTTTCACAATTCTCGCATGCCTGTTCCCTTCTTCCTCGTAATCCTCATCAACCATTTTTTCAGTATTTCCGTTATTGGAATTTTATTTCATCATCTCGACCCCTGTTCCTCGATATTAGACTATGACCCACCCATTAAAATCACCACTTGTCAATCTTTAATGCTACTCTTTCACAAACCCTAGAACTAGTGAAAAATAGCATTATGATCTACTAATGTACATAAATATACACACCATCATTAATATTTAGCCAAAAATAAAGATTGATCACAAATGGAGAGTATTAATTTATAGAACATAATTATATACATAAAATCTAGTTTAACAATTTACCTTAAACCCTAGTAACAAAGTTACCAGTAAGAAATGATGAACAAAATCTATCATCTACTAGCATTTGAAACCAAAATTCCCCTTAATGAACAAACCCTAGCTTTCCACTTGCCTTTAATCCCAAAATTCTCACCAACACCAAACCCTAGCACAAATGGGAGGACTTCATAAGGTTTATATTCAATTGTGTGAAGAGTGGGATTAGAAGAATGTGTTGATTGTTGAGGGTGGGTTTTGGGGGAGAGAAATATGGGGAAACTCACGATCAAAATGTTGGCATTTATTACTCACTTTGAAATGTCTTTAATGCTGCAGTATAGGCCCTCACAAATATAAGTTCCAAACTCGGATGTGATTCAGTCCTTTTATTTTTAAGATCTAAAAAGGTTACAGAATCAGAAGTTGTTCGGGTCAAAATAATTACTAAGCAGAATGACTTCCTGACTCGGAACTGATTCAGTCATTTTATTCAGTAAGACCTGAACATGTTACGGAACCAACAGTTTTTCGGGTCAAAAGTAATACTTAACAAAATGACTTCCGGACTCGGAAGCTCCTGGGTATATAAAAAAAATTCCCAAATTGAATTCAATTTCACGAACCCTACAATTCAACTAGAACCCTGGATTTTCTAAGCCAATTTCCTACTCTAAATTCGCACTCCACAGTTTTAAAATTGACAAGAATGGGGAGAAAGAGAGGGAGAGGAGGAACAGGTAATGCATCGTCACGAAGTCTACTCTGTTTAGTGAGTTGGGAGCTTCAAAGAAATTCTTTAATACCGAAGCAGGGAGAAGGTATGTTAAGTTTCTAAGAATGAGAAAGTGTACAAATCTAGAAGTTGTACGTAGTGTCGATATGCATGATTTGTCACTACGATATATCTTGCGATACTTTAGAAATCAAGGTATGGAGAAATTATTGACATGTGAGGAGAGTGTGCACACCGATGAGGTCGTGCAATTCTATGCTAACTTACGCCAAAGAATTATGTATGACCCTAGTTAATAGCAAACAAGTTACCGTCACAAAATATACTATAAATGTCGTTTTAGGTAATTCGTATACTCTCGATGATCCCCAAGAGATATCATCAACAGTGGCCCAACGTTAATGAAGGCACCCATTTGTGCCCCCGTAGAAATAGCTAGAAAATATTTTAGTATGAGAGGTAGTTATGCTGGTCAAGTAGATTCGTACAACGTAGGTGTACTGACTGTCTAACAGAGACTCATTTACGAGTGAATTTGCTTGAATGTTCTACCATCCGGTGACCACGTCTATGAGTCATTGATTGGAATTTGATGTTGTTTTATTGTGTGATGGAGGGGATCCCCATTAATCTGGGATATACGATCTTGAGCTACATGTTGAAAGCAGGGGGACTAAGATGAAGGATCTACCTTATGGTCGACTTATCACTGCTTTGCTAAAGCAGTTTGGTGTCCAACCTGTGGATATACCATTGCAGTTGGAGTTTTATGATAGAGTTGCACAAATAGTTGGAAATGGGACCCTATGGTAAATGGAAACACAAGGAGATCTCGGGCATAGCCACTAAAGCAGCAAAAAGGGCAAGGGATGCAGAGTTGGACAAGGCTGAGTCTTCTTCGTCTCGTGAGTGTGCCGAGTTTTAATAGCATTTATAGTATGATTTTATATTTTCCTTCTAATTAATCGGTATATGATTGTTTTGTTAATTTGTCTAGGTGGCCGAGATAGTGGTAAGAGTACCGTGAGTATGTACCTTGCCTGCATTCAAGGTGACGTTACTAAGTTAACGAGGATTTGGCCCGAGTGGAAGCCTGACATGCAAAGCTCATTGAAACCGCGGGGTTGCAGTCGTCATTTGATGACGAACCAATGCCCAACTTTTCTCCCAAATTCTCTGAAAGTGAACCTAAAGTAGAAGATAATGAAGACGCAGATGACAATTTCGGAGGAGACATTTTTTGTGAAAAGGTTGTTGGGGTGGAGACCATTATGCAGGAGGCCGATAATTTGGAGGATGCTAATGCAAATGCCAATCAGAACACCGTCTGGAGGGGGAGGGTGACCCGAAATTTTTAGAGATGTTTGGCTATGATTGGACATTGATGTTGTTAATTTGGAAATGTTATGGAATTTGTGAATTGTTCGTAATTTAAATTCAAACTTTGGATATGTTTGTAGAAGGATTACCTTAGACATGCTTTTGTTTTGAATAATTAAGTACTAAATTGATGAGCATTTTGTTGCAATTCCATGTTCGTCGGAAATGTTGTGCCATTACCCATCCTCTTTTGTCGATCTATATGTCAATGTGTCATCGTAAACAAGTTTTTCCCATGAGTATTCTTGACTAATATGAATTCAAGAAGCAATTCCGAGTCCGGAAGCTTGTCGTGTATTGCAAAATAGAGTTTGGATGCGGTTCCAGACTCTAAAGTAAATTTGACTTGCTTGCATACTATAACTCAATTTACTTCCATGCTCAGGTGCATTTTCCGTTCTGAACCAGATCAGCAAGCTTTTTTTAGGCCTATTTTTTTAGCCATAAGAATGTCTTCCGAGCACAGAAGATCGCCGACAACTTAGTACAAAATTGAGTCCGGATGCAGTTTTGGCCTCGAAAGTAATTCTTATGAGATTGCATACTAGAACTCAATTTGCTTCCGAGTTCAGGTGCATTTTCTATCCTAAACCTAGTAAAAGAAAAAAAAAATGGGCTGTAATTGTTTTTTGGAAATAAAAATGTCTTCTGAGCTTGGAAGATCATCGGGTTAGTGGATCATTAAGTCCGGATAGAGTTCTGGACTCTAAAGTAAATATTACTTGTTTCCATACTATAATAAAATTTGCTTCGGAGTTCAGATGTTTATTCCGTCCTTAACCTAGTCAACAAAGCGTTTTTGGGCCTTATTGTTTTTGGCGATAAGAGTACCTTCCGAGTTTGGAAGATCAGTTCCAAACTCAGCTCCACTTTTCGTACTTAAGCTAGTGATTTAGGACGATTTAAGCAATTCTTATTGTTTTTCACTTTCGAACTTGTAATAACAAATTCGGCTCTTCAAGAATACCTTCTTCCGTAATCGTAACATGAAAATCACTTCTTCATAAACAAGGGCCCGAAGGACTTTTTGACTCGAAAGAAATGAGGGTATATAATAAAAAGCCCTATTGGCCCTGATAAAATTCCCAATTCTCGAACCCTAACATCTCCATCTATCACTCCCGGAACCGAAAACTACACTCTCAATCCCATTTGAATACTTTTTTATGCAAAAAACTAATTGAAATAATGTCATCTTCACAACAAGGAGGTCGGGGAGGCAAAGGAAACTCCAAGGTGGGTAGCTCGAGGCGCTCAAGAGCCTCTGATGAGCAAAGGGCTAGATTTGCCTCTGCTCAAGCACAAGAGAGGTACGATGCTTTACACTAAGGTGGAAAATTTCTTGATTGCTACCTTATTGACCTAAATGTCTACCGTAGCATATGTTTAGCGGATCCAGTGTAAAAGTTTTAGGGCCAACATGCCCTTATCTTATTGATCTTAAACAAACCTTCCCACTTTGACGAAGTTTATCAGTTTTATAGAAATTGAGGTAGAGCGTGTTGGTTACCAAACCAGGGTAAATGGGTACAACATAGATCTCTGTCCGTGGATTATAAACCGATTGTTGGAGTAATCTTACAAAGGTCCCGAGGATGTACACCCCCAAAACAATCAAGGCCTTTTAGATGACATGTATTATAGGGAGGTTTTTCTCCTTCAGTCTGACTACCCATTTGTTGATCCCATTGCTTATAGTCACATATATTTTCAGTACAATCCTGCCAACTTAGGGAAACCGGAGAGTTTCAGCTTAAAAAAATAACCATAGATTAACGGATCATGTACGTGACAGCTAGAAGTATCGTACTGGCCACCGGACACATAACAGAGCCATACTATGCAGCATTGATGATGTTTTCTTACATCATTGAGGGGAGGAAAATTAATCTCGGGGCTGCAATATTCAAACACATGCTATGGCCTATGGATAGCCTCATCAAAAAAGGTGATCAAGAGTCTTCCACACGGGAACTTGATCACTTTGACTTTGAAAGGAGTTCAAGTGTTGGCATTGCACGGGGAGGAGAAGCCGTGCAAGTGGTTTGACAAAAAATACTTCATGAAGAAACACTGGGTATTGTATGAACACAAATGGGCACACAAGGCACGGGACACGGACGAGGTCAACAAGAGGCCAAGAGTTGAACCCGGTATGTTTGGCATTTTTTAATTTAGTTTTATTCAATTCAAGTGAATTGTAAATTATTAAAAATTTTCTTTATTTATCAATTTCAGAGGAACCCAACGCACAATTCATGAAAGGTTTTAGAGTATGCTACAAATGGGTTCAAGGGGAACTTTCTCAGATGAGAGAAGGGATGTGGAATTTGAGCAGACTTAACATGCCTTGCAAAGCCATTTGGAATTAACATTGGGATCCCATGCAGAAGGAGGATCTTAAGTGTCATGGTTTTACCGTTGAACAGATTGGACACTATTTTGCAGTAGAAGAATGTTGATGATTGTTTTTATGTTTGAATTATTGTATTTTGGGTGAACTATGTTGTTCGAATTGTACGGCTTAAAATGATGTGTAATGTTTGTGTTTATATATTTTCTACCTCGCAATCATTGTGTATATTATGTACGTAGTTAATTTGCAAAGGTACCATATGCATAGTTCAAATGAAAAGTTACACTATGTAAATGAGGTGAAAAAGTTGTTTTACCATAACTCAAGATGAGCTTCTGGTACTGGAAGTGTGTCCGTCCTTCAAGATTACAAAGATTTCCAAACAAATTGACTTAATAAAATGAACGCTAGTTTTGTTTCTTTCTCTTCCCAATCTTTTTCAACTTCCTTCTCCTCTTCTAGATCTTGCCTCGGCCGTCAATCCATACTCCTTCATCATGATCAGTACGCCCAAAATGACCACGTAAACTCATATCATCCCCCTTAAGCATAATGTCTTCCCCATTGGATCTCACCTCTACGTACCGACCAAAGCCAATTATATATTTTCCTTCATAGTCTTCAAGAAAAGCTCTCTTTCCCCCAACAATTATCTCCCAATGAGGGTCAATGGGTTTTTTCACATAGAATACTTGGTGAGCTTGTGATGCTTATATGAACGGATCTTCTTTCCAAGTGACTCGACTACGATCCACAAGGGTGAATTCTAAATCCTCAGTTTGTTGTCCGTTATTAACACCAACCCATTTGCATTTAAAGAAAGGAAATTTTACAGTCACATAATCAAGCTCCCAAATCTCAATTACAGTACCAAAGTAACATGTTTGTGTGTACATGTAATTGTCGTCACTTGCACTCACAACGTGAAGGACCTTGGATACAAGTGTCACCCTGCTATTTTAGGATACACCCTTGTTATCCATTGATTTTGTACCAAAAGTAAACCCATTAATGTCGTAAGCTCTATACAAAAGGACGGTGCCCATTAGTCGACAAGCCAACCATTTCACTATACGGGGATGATCACCAATATATACATGACTTCGTAGCCATGAAGCAAAGGTGCATGCGTGTTGTTACAAAACAAGCGCTTCATTGAACTTAGAATGCATAACTCTTATCTCCTCCATTTGGATCTCGACTTACAGAAAAACATCCTCATGGTTCTGAAGTACATAAATGTGTGTCACACACAAATAGTTGTCCATGTCTTAAACCTTTGCCAATTACTCGCCCTTCGTGTCGAGAATTAGGAACACCCACAGAATCAACTTCCTTCAAATAATCGGTACAAAGCTCTATGACCTTTTCCACCACATAACTTTGCACAAAACTTGCATCAGGTCTATACCAATTCTTCACAAAATGTTTACAGAATTTCATATACCTCTTAAAAGGGTACATCCACCTCAAAAATAGCGATCCACACAACTTGATCTCACAGACCAAAGGAACTATCAAATGGACCATAATATCAAAAAATGAGAGGGGGGGGAGTAAATCTCCATCTGATAAAAAACCTCAACTATCATTGCTTGCAATCGGTCGAGCTTAGCCACACTAATGCTTTTGGAACAAATTGACTTGAAAAACAAACACAGTTTCGTGATACACTGTCTAACGTGAGAAGGAAATGATGACCTAATCGCAATGGCATTCAATTCTTGCATTAGGTTGTGGCAATCCTGTGGTTTCAAACCAATCAATTTCAACTCCTTCACGGATACATATGAATTTATGTTAGACGAATATGCCATCGGCACTTTCACACTACCTAAGGTCTCATAGTATGATTTCTTCTCCGGTTGAGAGATGGAATAGCAAGCAGGTGGAAGGTAACAATCATCACCATTCGTGACCAGTCCCAAACTACTCTTAAATCCTTACTTTTACTTGGGGTATTCAACAACGTTCCAAACAATGAGTCACACACATTCTTGCCAATGTGGCATTACATCGAAACAATGTCTTACGTCCAAGTGATTCTAATAAGGAAGGTTTAAAAATTGGAATATTTCTTCCAACTACCTTCAGTCGCAACTATACACTTCTTCTTCCAAAAATCATTATTAATGTACCTTACTCTTTCATAAACCTCAAACCCTATTATTGGTAAAATTTCCTCTCTGTTATCCGCTTTCCCATCAAACCACTTTTTTTACAATTGCCATGGGTAACCCTCGGGAAGAAACCGCTTGTGCCCCTCATAAATGGTTTTACAACTGTGCTTCAATTGACAAAAAGAGGTATTCTTTTCACAAACTGGACACGCGTAATGTCCTTTGACCGAGAACCCAGATAAATTTTCATATGTTGGAAAATCAATAATGGTGCAAAACAACAAAGCCCTCAATTCTATCGCATTCTGGACTCAGTAAAAGGTCTGATCTTTAGTTCCGATCCCAGAAATCATTTCGGCCCTTCAACATAAAACATGTGATATTCTGAATCTGTAACTACACTTGGGTCACTTTTTTGATATCGGAACACCTTCATTAGAAGGTGGTTAGACATAACCGTCTTCTATTGGATTCAACTGAAAGTGGTTAAATTAAAAACCACCTTTATGAACCAACATTCAAAGGCGGTTATCAAATAACCGCTTTCTTCCTTGTTACAACTGCCTTCCAAATTGATAGGGACCCGATATTGGTCTGTTCCGAGTTCGGAGGGCTCCCAGGAAGGTGTTTCTTGTAAAAACCATGGAACCGCCTTTGATTGGTATCTTTAATCAAGCTTCCTGCAATAGTGCTTCCACATGCAATGATATCCCCCATACATACTTCATCCATTGCGCATATATCACTGTGTTGAGGTATTCCTTACCCTACAGTTGATTATGTTTCTTGTGATAAATTTTTGATTTTGCATTCTAGATTTTTGGGTGCATTGACTTCTAGTACATATCCTACTTATCACGACGAGGCCTCTTAGTTCACGCAATGGCAACCAGCATTGGTAGAAGCAATTGATGCTCTTGAACGAAACAAAATTTGGATCATGTCTTCTCTCCCGCCTGGTAAGTCAATAAAGGTTGTAAGTGGATTTTTCATACTAAACACAAGTCTGATGGTTAATTGAGCGATACAAAGCATGCCTGCTTGTTCTTTGAAATTGTCAGATTGAGAGGACTGGTTGTTCTTTGAAATTGTCAGATTGAGGGGAGTAAGTTTACTGAACATTTGCTCTAGTTGCTAAGATGAGTCCAGTTCATATGTTTCTTTCTGTTGGTGTCATAAGGGTTGGGAACTTCACCAAATGGATGTTCACACTGCTTTTCTGCATAGAGACCTTGAGGATGAAGTGTATATGCGACCTTCTTCAGGCTACAATGTTAATGCTCTTGGTCTTGTTTGTAAGCTTCAATAGTCTATATATGGTCTTCGACAGGGTCCCCACAATTGGTTTGCTAAGCTAGCGGTTGCTCTCATTGTGTATGGTTTCGTGCAGTGTAAGGCATATTACTCCCTATTCTCTTACACGCAAAATACTAATATTTCACATGTGCTTGTTTATGTTGATGATTTGATTATTTATGGTGCTTCTTCTGCTCTCTTGAGTGAATTCAAGTCATACTTGAATTCTTGTTTTTACTTGAAAAATGTTGGCCTGTTTAAGTATTTTCTTGAAATTGAAATCACCCACAGTCTGAATGGAAGTTTCTTTCTCAAAGGAAATATGTCATTTAATAATTGAGTCCATCTCTTGTGAGACCGTCTTATGGTGAGACCAATGACTAAAGGCAAAATAGGAAAAGAGCAAACTAAATTCGGGGGCAAAAAACTAATAGAACTGGACTAAATTTCAAATTATCACAATTACATATTAAATCCCTAAACTTTTAAAACATCAATTTATCAATATGAAATCCCATCTTGAAATATTTACAATTTAATTCTCGATCTCACCATGAGACAGTTTTATATAAGATTTTGTCTTAATAATTTGTCTGATTCTGATTTATTAGCAAGCGAGCAGATGGATTTTTCGATAAAGAAACCATAACCTAGTACTTTTCCTGATTCTGATTTATTAACAGGCGAACAGATGGATTTTTCGATAAAGAAACCATAACCTAGTACTTTTCCTCTTTGAGAATGGCATGTTATAAAAATGAAGTGCGTTAAAAGGGTAATAGAATAAAATGTAGTACTACGTTCGACCCATCTAAATCCACACGTTGTAAAAACCGTTCGACCCATCTAAATCCACACGTTATAAAAAAATTTCAGTTAAAACGTTGTCGAATTTTCACCACATATTTTGAAAAATAATTTTATCGTACGAGATATTGTTAGATTTGTCATCACAGGTAGTTTCTAAATATTAAATTTATTTTCCGTTTTTGTCTGTAACTACATAGATTTACAGTCAAACATGTTCATTGGAGGCGTGAAAAAAATTTAGTGCAAGTTTGGCTGGAACAGATGGAGTAATGGGTTGTATTTGTTGAAGATAATTTCCCGATAATAAGATGGAGTAATGGGTTGTATTTGTTGAAGATAATTTCCCGATAATAAGATGGAGTAATGGGTTGTATTTGTTGAAGATAATTTCCCGATAATAAGATGGAGTAATGGGTTGTATTTGTTGAAGATAATTTCCCGATAATAATATTTGTATGATAGATAATTCCGTCTCTTGAAACACAGTGTTTTCATAAGTCAAGTAAATACCAAGGTTTAAAGAGCATATAAGGAGAAATAAAGATAAAACTTTCGGATTGCACGAATCGGGTTATAAACTTTGCAACTATTACACATTGTATAATAAACTTTATTGTTGCAACTAAAATATTTTACCTTTTATTATTATAATTAAATCCGTCTTTCCATAACCTTTCCAAGACTTTACCACGATAGATAAGGTTAAATAGGCGTTCAAATTAAGTGTAAAGAGAATGAGTTCTACCGTGACTCTATTTCCTATCTGCTCCATCTGTTTCTTTATTGGTGACATACTTTTCATTTTAAATAGTTTCTTTTATATTAGAATACTTTTATTTTTTGTAAGGTTCGTTTAATTTTATCCAAAATTTTTATTTTTTAAAATTTTTACATTAATTTGATACACTTATTTTTTTTCATGTAAATTTAAATACCTACCTATATGATGACATTAATAGAAAAACGGAGAGAATATATAATGAAGAACCATATCTTCTATAGGATCTTCATTCCTGACAGTATGAGATAAAATAAAATTATGACTTTATTATGAGTCCGTCTCTTGAAAGACGGTCTTTCCATAAGTTATGGAAAGACCAAGGTTTAAAGTGTAAATTAGAAGAAATTAAGACAAAATTTTCGGGTTGCATGAACCGGGTTGTAAATTTTATAACTACTACATGTTTCATACTAAAACTTTAATATTGCAACTAAGACCTTTTACCTTTTATTATTCTAATCAAACCCCGTCTTTCCATAAGCCTATGGAAAGACCGTCTTTCCCAAGACTTTGCCCTTTATTATTAAAAGACAAACCATAAAGAAAGAAGGCCAAAGAAGAGAAAGGACAAGATTTAATGAACAATACTCGTATAAAAAATTCCGCCGGCTTTGTTTGACATTAACTTTCACGTAAGAAAAGTCTCGAATGTGGAAGAAGGCGTCAGAGTTGTATTGACAGTCGGATTCAGACCAATACTGCATCGCAGAAAGAAAGCATCCATGGCTGCGGAGGAGTCGAAGTTACATGTAGCCGTGTTCCCATGGTTGGCCTTCGGGCATATGATCCCCTTTCTTGAACTGGCCAAGTTCATAGCTTCAAAGGGCCACAGAATCACCTTCATATCCACCCCAAGAAACATCCAACGCCTCCCGCAAATCCCACCTCATCTCGCTGCTTCTATAACCCTACTAAAGCTTCCATTTCCCAGAGTTAGTGGTTTGCCGGAAAACGCGGAGGCCACCATGGACGTCCGCACCGATCTCCAAATGGCCCTCCTCAAGAAGGCCTACGATGGCCTCGAACCCGAGCTCGCCCGTTTCATGGAGGACACCGTACCTGACTGGCTCATTCACGACTTCGCCCCGTACTGGGTTCACCCTGTTGCAGCTAAGCTCGGCGTTTCGACCGCGTTTTTCAGCATCATCAACGCTTGGTCCTATGCGTTTCTCGGACCGACGGAGATGCTGCTCCAGGGGACGGACGATAGGTGCAAGGCGGAGGACTTCGTGGTTCCTCCAAAATGGGTGCCGTTTGAGTCCAAGCTGGCTTTCAAACTCCACGAGGCCAACTGGATGGTGGGAGCTGTTAATGAGAACGAATCAGGCGCTTCGGATGCTTACAGGATCGGCATGATAACCAAGAACTCAGATGTTATTATCATGAAGCACTGCTACCAATTCGAAGGCCGGTGGCTAGAGTTACTCAACCAGATATACCCTCGTCCAGTCATATCTGCGGGACTGATGCCGCCCCAGGTGGATCTGGATCATAACCGCAGCCATGAAAGCAGTGAAGCATGGCTTGATGGCCAGCAGAAAGGTTCGGTTGTTTATGTGGCCTTGGGGAGTGAGATCTCCCCAACTCAAAACGATATCACTGAGCTAGCTATGGGGTTGGAGCTTTCTATGGTGCCTTTCTTTTGGGTCCTGAGGGACTCGTCCGGATTTCTTAAGCTACCCGATGGCTTCGAGGAGAGGGTGAACGGAAGAGGGGTAGTTTGGAAGAACTGGGCGCCGCAGCTGAACATACTGAGTCATGACTCGGTAGGAGGATTCTTGACTCACTGTGGTTGGGGATCATGTGTGGAAGGGTTAGCGTTTGGGCTTCCACTCATTATGCTACCATTTGTGACAGATCAAGGGTTGAATGCTAGGATTCTTACGGACAACCAGGCGGGGATAGAAGTGTCCAGGAATGAACAAGATGGGTCGTACACCAGAAACTCAGTGGCTGGGTCGGTGAAGCGAGTTATGGTTGAAGATGAAGGGAAGAGATATAAGGACAAAGCGAGAGAAATGAAGGAAATATTTGGGAATAAAGAACTGCATGATGGGTACCTAGACAAGGTCATGGAGTATCTTGAGCAGTATCGACATAAATAAACCTAGAAATTAACTTGTTTGGTTATGCTTCCAACAAATAATTTCATTTCTTTTTTAGCAAGAAATTAACTTGTTTGGTTATGCTTCCAACAAATGATTTCTTTTCTTTTTTTAGCATAAAATTCAAGTATCATGCTTGATAGAATGATTTGTCGTAATGAATTATATTATTGATATCTGAATATATAGATAGTACAATAGAAGTGTAATAAGAAAAAAACTCTAATCATAATAAATCATAATCTAATCATGAGTCTGATTTATCCTAACACCCCCCCTCAAGCGAAGCGTCAGATGCTCACCGAGGCATAGCTTGGACCTGAAGAACTCAAACAGCGGACGAGAGAGCCCCTTGGTGAAAATGTCTGCAATCTGAAGAGAAGTCGGAACATGAGCAACGCATAGCTTTCAGGATGTCACCAACTCACGAACAAAATGGTAGTCGATGTCGATGTGCTTCGCCCGCTTGTGCGCCACCGGATTTTGAGCCAAGAAGATAACACTACTATTGTCGCATAACAACAGTGAAGAACCAAAAAGCAGAGCCCGAAGATCACGAAGCAAATGAGTGAGCCATACCACTTCTGAGGTAGTGTTGGCGAGAGCACGGTATTCAGACTCAGTTCTAGAGCGAGAAACAGTGGGCTGTTTCTTGGCACTCCAAGAAACCAGATTCCCACCAAGAAAAAACTGCATAACCATAAGTGGACCGACGAGTCTCCAGGCAGCGAGCCCAATGAGCATCAGAGTACCCTAACACATCATGAGTACTAGCAGAACAAAACCTGAGACCAAAATGAAGAGTGCCATGAACATACCGCAAAATTTGAGTCACGGCGGCAAAATGGTCATCTCTGGGATCCTGAGGATACTGACTCACCGTGTTGACCGAGAATGTCAAATCCGGGCGAGAGATGGTGAGATACTGAAGAGCACCAACAAGAGAACGATAAAGTGTAGGATCCTGGAATGAAGGACTGGTAAAGCTGTGAAGCTGAGAACCAGCGACAAATTGAGTAGAAACAGGTGCCGTGTTAGACATATCGGCCCGATTCAAAATATCACGAGCATACTTTGCTTGGCCAAGCAGTAACCCTGAGGAGGTAGGCGAAACTTCAAGACCAAGAAAGTAATGAAGAGCACCAAGATCCTTGATCGCAAACTCTCTGTGTGTCCTACCAATGAACTGGAGAAGAAGAGTTGAGTCATTACCTGTAAGAATGATATCGTCCACATACACAAGTAGGTACAGTAATGACGACCCTCTCGAAAGGACAAATAAAGAAGTATCAGCTGAGCTGCACCAAAAACTAATTTGTGTCAGATAACTGCTGAAACGCTGGAACCAAGCCCGGGGAGCCTGCTTAAGACCATATATGGCCTTTCGCAAGCGACAAACATAGTCTGGATGGACAGAATCCTGATAACCAACGAGCCGCTTCATGTAGACTGGAACATCAAGAACACCATTAAGGAAAGCGTTCTTGACATCCAACTGATGAAGTGGCCAGGAACGCATGGTGGCTATGGCGAGAACCATCCTAACAGTGGAGGCTTTCACCACAGGACTGAAAGTGTGGTCAAAATCAAAACCCGGAATCTACGAGAAACCCTGCACCACAAGTCCAGCTTTGTGATGCTCAATAGTGCCATCTGGTCGATACTTGAGCCTATACACCCATTTGGAGCCAACAATGTTGACATTCAAAGGTCGAGGCACCAAATCCCAAGTGTGCTGACCACGAAGAGCGGCCATCTCATTATCCATGGCTGAAACCCAGGCTGGATCTTGAATGGCAGAGCGATAATCAGTGGGCTCTGTCTGAGAGAGGAGTGTGGCAGTGAGACCATGAGCAATAATATCCAAATAATCTAGGCACTGAATGGCACTAGTAGAAGTCCGAGTGGCCATCCGATGGGTACGAAGCTGGGGCAGCGAAGCTGGAGGAGTCGAACTAGCTGACGACGTCGAGAAAGATCAATCTGCGCTGATCGGAGAGTGGCCTTCGAAAGTCGTCGGAGAAAGGATGGCCGATACAGGCTAAGACGTGGTGGCCGGTGACTGAGACAGTGGATGAGGGGTGATGGCCGGCGACTGCGGTGTGGTGGCTGTTGGCCGAGGAGCTGGGTCTAGGTCGGCCATCCAGATGGAAGATGGTGGTGAAGTAGGGGTGGCTGGAACAGGCACAGGCATGATGGCCCCAATCAATGAAGTAGCAGCTCCATCAAAAAATGATAAAATCTCCATATCTAAAATAGAGCGACTGTCCGCGGAAGATGAGACATAAAGGAATAAGGTTTCATCAAAGCGAACATGGTGAGAAACATAGACTAGCCTAGAAGTGGGGTCGAGCACTGGAAGCCCTTGTGGCGAGGGCTGTAGCTAATAAAAACACACGGAATGGATCGCGGTGCAAACTTATCAGTAGCAATGGCACGCAGACATGGAAAAGCACGACAGCCAAATGGGTGAAAGAGGGTATAGTCAGGCACATGACCGAAAACAACCTCAAAAGGTGATTTTCCACCAAGAACTGAACTTGGCAGACAGTTAATGATGTAAACCGCAGAGGAGAAAGCTTCAACCCAATAACAGTGTGGCACGGAAGAGTGAAAAAGCATGGCAAGGCCAGTCTCTGTGATGTGACGATGCTTCCGCTCAGCTTGGCCATTCTGAGCAGGTGTATAGGGTGATGACATCTGAGGATGAATGCCACATGATATGAAGTGAGCCTGAAGTCGATGATTAGTAAACTCTGAGCCACCATCGGTCTGAAAATTTTTAACCCTAGTAGAAAACCGAGTCTCAACAAATTTCTGAAACTGGATAAATGTTTCATAGAAGTCCGACTTATACCGCATCGGTAAAAACCATGTGAATCGTGAAAAATCATCGATGAAAATGGCATAATAAGAAAAACCACCTGCCGATAAAACAGGGGCTGGTCCCCACAAATCTCAATGCACCTTATCTAACAAACCAGTAGCGCGCTTGTCACTAGTGGAAAAAGCTAAACGGCTACTCTTGGCTATCTGACAAGGAGAGCAACTAACAGATGCCGGCATAGCGGAAGTTACAATAATATGGCCACGTCAACTTAATAATTGAAGAGTATCATGAGACACATGACCGAGGCGAGAGTGTCACTGCTCAAAAGAAGCCTAGAGCTTTCCAGAGCGTAATTCGCCTAAAAAGCTGGAATCACCAGTCTCAAGAAAAAAAAGACCCGAACTCTGACGGCCTTGACCAATTATCTTCCCTGTATGCTTGTGCTCAATGGAAAAAGCGTTGACATCAAATATAACACGGGCAGGTAAATCACGAGTAAGCTTACTAATGGACAATAAACTTCTAGTAAATTTAGGGACCACAAGGACATCATTAACAGAAAAACTAGGGAAAGGACATTGGCCGATGTGAGAAATAGATAATGATTCACCATTTCCAAAAAGAATAGAATAAGAACCACGATAACATTGTACCTTATCAAGGTGACTGGTGCGACCAGTGATATGAGATGTAGCACCTGAATCCACGATCCACTGATTTGACGAAGAATATCGGTTGGGACCATTCAAACTGGCCTGAAACAACACCTTGTCTGCAATCCAATTAGTGGAGAAATCTTCCCGAGGTATAGGGCCCAAATAAACCATAGCAAATGACCAAAATTTGCACAAAAATTGACTGGATGCTGACGAGAATTTGAGAAACTCGTGAGAAAGTGCTTCAACTTGCGAGAATTTGTGCAACTCACGAGAAACAGCTTCAACTCACGAGAAACTATTTCAACTCGCGAGAAAGTGGAGGACACGAGATACTCGTGTTGAGCGAGTCAACTCGCGCGTGACTTCACGCGCTGGATTCTTCGTCCTCTTTGTGGTCGCGTGGATCTCACCGCTGGATTCTTCGTCTTCTTTGAACGTCGGCGACACTGCTTAGAAGACTTCGGTGGCGTTGCTAGAAGACGTCGGCGCTGCTGGATTCTTCGTCTTCTTCGGATGTCGGCGGCGCTGCTTAGAAGACTTCGGCGGCGCTGCTAGAAGACGTCGGTGGTGCTGGAAGAAAGTGTTGCTGGACTCCAAAATACAAGCCAGAGAAGGACACTTGATTCGCCGGTGATGAAGCGAAGGAAAATTGAGAAGACCCAGAGATGAATACCACCGCTGGAACGCCGCTGGTTGAAGATAGGAAACCGAAATATGACGATGCCAAAAGAATTACTGCCAGTGGATGGAAAATGCAGCCAGATATAGCCGGAATTTGCCAAAATTTGACCAGAATTTGACCGGAAAAGAGAGAAGGAGGGAGGCGCGGAACAAGAAATTAAAATTTAGGGTTTAAGTTCAGAACTTGCTCTGATACCATGATAGAATGATTTGCCATAATGAATTGTATTATTGATATCTGAATATATATATAGAGTACAATAAAGGTGTAATAAGGAAAGAACTCTAATCATAATAAATCATAATCTAATCAGGAGTTTGATTTATCCTAACAATGCTGTTGTTCAAGAAAATCGATACACCAATGTGCACGTATCCACTCAGAGGGCAATAATATTAATTATACCCCCTTCGTGAAATGACAAAGTTACTTTTGACCCAATGAATTAGCTCGATTTAATGATAAGTCATACTCTCTATAATTAAGATGTTCAGTGTTTAAAACACATGACTCTTATCAAGAATTGTGAATATAATAACAATTTTTAATAGGGATTACCCAGCGTAATGAGACCATTCCGGTGGTCTCCGCTGTGGTTTTCCAACCTGCAGGTGGTCAATGATGGTGAGATGATGGTGGTTCTGATTTCGGTGGCGGCAGTTCGTTGGTGATACAACATTTGGGTGTTCTCAATAGGGTGTCCTTATCTATTTAAATGGATGGAGATCCACGCTCTCCACTTTCTCTCAACAAACTTAATGGGTGGAGTTCCACACTCTCCACTTTGTCTCCTAATTAGGTTCTAGATTAAGTTGTTAATATGTAATTTGGTTGCTTGTATGTAATCTTTCAAAAAAAATATTTTAGACCTAAAATTATTTTAGGTTATATACCAATGTGATCTATCTTTGATAGAAAATAGTGTCAGTAAAAGGGTAAATTAATATGGGACGAAAGTAGTAACCATGTATTATTTTGCCATTAAAGTAATATTCAATTTACTGTATGTCAATTTGCTAGGAAAACTGTATTCATGATCCATTTTGAGGGCAGCCCAGTTAATCACTAACACCCAAAATTTCAGGGGTTATCAATATTCCTTATGCCTTAAATGTTG
The DNA here is from genome assembly GCA_037428765.1 of Rubia yunnanensis. Classification (NCBI taxonomy): domain Eukaryota; kingdom Viridiplantae; phylum Streptophyta; class Magnoliopsida; order Gentianales; family Rubiaceae; genus Rubia; species Rubia yunnanensis. The sequence continues at coordinate 39,389,003 of CM075069.1, read as the reverse complement.
CAGTGAGAGGAAGTGGGAGTTTATTTTTTTGCTTTAATTTTTTTAAGGGAGAATGCACATCTGACATGTGGGGAAGAATTTCCACTACAAAAAAGAGCATCAATTACTTTGCCTTTTTATCTTGGTCCTGCCTTACATCAAATAAGTGAAGTAAAATAGTTTTTAATCTCAGTTATATTTTTTGAGGTAAATAATATTTTTTACTTTAGAAAGAATAATTGAGATAATTTTTTTTACTTCACTTATTTGATCTACATGTAAATAATAGATTTTTTACCTCGATTAATTTTTAATCAGAGTAAAAGGCTTGAAAAATGAAGTAAATATTTTTAAGGAATAGCGTGCGATGTCGCATATATTGTTTTATGAGAACAACCGACTTCACATAGATATCGTTTTTACTGACATGTAATGCTATGTATGACCGACATCGGTGGTATGTTATATTCTATAACTTACAGAGGTTAAACTTGTTTGAAAATGATTGACTTTGGTCTACAAAAGTATTTTTCAATGGTTTTTAAAAACATTGTAGAAAATGGCATTGAATGGTATTGTTGAAAATAGTTTTTCAAATCGTGCACAAATCAAATCGCACATATTGTCAATTATTGTTCAAATAAGGTACTTAAATTATTAGAAAAACATTAGTCATAAAAATATCCTTACAACTAGTACATTAATTCGAATAAGAATTGTTTTAGTTCCAACAAAACAGAAATTTTTCAATAAACTCAATTAGCTCAAATTATGATGGCCTTGAAGACAATTGACCCCCCAACTTCTATGATCATGTTCTACCCCAATGCGCGAGTGGTTGTCGGCAAGGAAATCGGAAGCCTTTGGGGACCCGACCTTGATCTTCCTACTCCCCGAGTAGTTCATGCATCACTCTCAGCACAACCTGGGTCTTGTCGTTTGGTAGGAGTGGTATAGTGTCCCTCGGGATGTACTAAATCACAAATAAAAAAACATTTATTATAAATATATATATATATATATATGACAACAAATAATATTAATCTAAAATCAAATAATTACATGTATTTAATTAGCTAGCTATAGGCCTTACCAAAGTGGGGTTTGTCCCGAAGTTTTGCTGCTCTAGAGTGTAGCTGAATCGGGGGCTATCTGCAGTCACTGTATGGTGTTCAAGCTTGAACACAACCAACTCTAGCTGATATGAATCTCCTTGTGAAAACTCATCCATATCTAACTAAAATACCTAAAATAAGCTGAATATGGTCGAACTCATCCATATCACACCTTGGATGAATATTGCCTTATCTAAACTTACCAAAACTAATTCTAATCAGAATAAACTGAATATGCTAAACCCTAGTGGACTGTATTTTTGAAATTCAGCTCTTCAGAGCCCACATGGCCTACCTATCAGTCTAATAAACCCAAAATGAAATAATTTTACAATATTTTACAATGATCACACTACCTTATTAAAAACCCAGTGGGAAAAAAGAGTATAGTGTTCTTTAAGATGTCTTCAAGTCTTCGACAATCTTGAATAATAAATCCAAGAAGTCGATGATGAATCTTCTTCAATTCTTCATCATAAAGGCAATCAATCAAAGCATTTAAAGCAGCATCCCTAAGCTTATTCCTTGACCTAGTAATAGGTCCTGCCATGTCACTTAGAGGATCCCAAACATAACCTTTAGATGTCTGATCAAGACGTGGAATGCCTTCATTTATGATGGTAGTCGTCTTGGCATCTCCATCATTCCCTCTGTGGTCGAAAGGTTTCGCCCTCGAAACTGAATCATCTTCAAAGGTAAATGGAGATAAATTAGCAACGTTGAAGGTCTCACTAACACCATAATGATCTAGTAACTCAATCTTGTAAGCATTGTTGTTCATATGCTCCACCACTTTAAAAAGACCATCTCCACGTGGACTCAACTTAGATTTCCGAGCATTTGAAAACTTCTCTTTCCGTAGATGTACCCAGAAATAATCGCCCACGTTGAACCTCATCAACTTGCGGTCCTAATTAGCTCTATCAGCATTTTGTGCATTTGTCTGTTCAATTTTCATGCGCACTTTCTCATGAATTTTCTTCACAAAATCAACTTTCTTTTATCCATCAAGATTTTTATCCTGTTTAAAATTCAAAGGAAGTAAGTCAAGAGGTGTATTAGGTAGAAAACCATAAAAAATCTCAAATGGAAGTAAAGAAGTAGTAGAATGAATAGTGCAATTATATGCAAACTCTGCAATCAGGATCAACTTTTCCCAATTCTTCAAGTTTTTTCAGAACTAGGTCACATTGGAGAGCCCCTAGGGTTCGATTGGTCACTTCTATTTGTCCATCAGTTTAAGGATGACTGGCAGTCAAAAACAGCAATTTCATCCCTAACTTGCGCCACAAGGTATTTCAAAAGTAGGATAAAAATTCAACGTCACGATCAGAGACAATGGACACATGAATGTCAATTTAACCCAACTACTTCTCTCAAAAAAACATGATTTGCATCATCTGTCTTCCTACAAGGAATAAAGTATGCCATTTTTGAAAATCTATCCACAACCACAAAGATAGAATCATTATCTGACTAAGAAAGTGGTAACCAGAGGACAAAATCCTTAGAAATATCAACCCAAGGATGTGTAGGAACAGGTAATGAAGTATAAAGACCATGAGGCTTAGTTTTAGACTTAGCCTTCAAACAATCGATACAAGTCCTACAAACCCTGTTAATAACTAGTGCCATTTTTTGCCAATAAAAGTGTTCTCGCAACAAATTATAAGTTTTAAATGCACCAACATGTCCCATTACACCACCTAAATGAGCTTCTCTAACAAGTAATTCACGCATAGAACACTAAGCAATGCATAATTTATTATTCATAAACAAGAAACCACCATGCCAAAAAAAATTCTCATAAGCACCATTTTTGCATGCAGTATAAATAGATGAAAAATCAGGATCAGTCGCATATAAATCTCGCACGAATGAAAACCCTAACATGGTGCATTCCAATCGTGTAAGTAAACTGTGTCTACAACTCAGAGCATCAGCACCAACATTTTCTTTACCTTTTTTGTAACACAGCACATAAGGAAAAGATTCAATGAAATTGGACCATTTAGCATGTCACTTATTCAACTTCATCTGACTCTTCAAATGTTTCAACGACTCATGATCACTATGAATGAAAAAATTTCTATTCAATAAATAATGTTGCCAAGATTCTAATGCACGCACAATTGCATAAAATTCTTTATCATAAACAGGATAGTTTAGAGCGCCGCCCTTTAGCTTTTCACTAAAGTAAGGTATAGGTCAATTCTCTTGCATCAACACAGCATCAATACCAACACCAGAATCATCACAATGAATCTCAAAAGTACCATTAAAATCAGGTAAAGCAAGAACATGAGCATTACATAATCGTACTTGTAGTTCATTAAATGCATTCTCTTGCATCTCAGACCAAATAAATTTTACATCCTTTTTAACTAGTTCATTTAGAGGTGCAACAATAGATGAGAAATCACGCACAAACCGTCTATAAAAACTAGCTAAACCATGAAAAGAACGTACTTGGTTGGCATTGGTATGTCTCGGCCAGGTTTTAATGACCTCAATTTTGGATTTGTCGACTTTATGCCCTCCTTAGAGACCACAAAACCGAGAAATACAACCTCTGAAGTGCAAAATGAACACTTCTTGATGTTCGCATACAAACAAGACTCGCGGAGTGCAACAAGAACCATTTTAACATGCTCAATATGTTCATAAATTGATTAAGAATAAATCAATACATCATCAAGATAGACCACAACAATTCGACCAATAAACATTCTTAAGACATGATTCATCAACCGCATAAAAGTACTAGGTGTATTAGTTAAACCAAAAGGCATAACAATCCATTCATACAACCCGAAATTAGTCTTAAATGCAATTTTCCAATCACCCCCCTCATTAATTCGAATATGATGATAACCCTGAGTCAAATCAATCTTGGTATAAATCACAGATCCATGCAAATCTTCAAGCATATCTTCTAACCTAGGGATAGGGATAGGATGTTGTTAATAGTACGACAATCAATGCACACACACCAATTTTCATCTTTCTTAGGAACTAAAATGACAGGCACTACACAAGGAGATAGGAATTCTTACACATAACCTTTTTTAAGTAACTCCTCGACTTGTCGATATAGTTCCTTTGTCTCCTCAGGGTTTTCTTTATATGCCAGACGGTTTGGAATAACCAAACCCAGAACCAAGTTAATCTAGTGTTCAATACCTCGCAAAGGCGGTAAACCCACAGGTAAGGCTTCTATAAAGACATCTTCAAAATATTGTAACATCTTAGCAAACCGTGGAGGAACATGCATTAAAATATCATCACTAGAAAAATAGTTCTCTTTAAAATGCATGATAAGCACATAAGAATGATTAGCAAAAGCACGATTCACATCCCTAATTGATGCATAAAACAATCTACCAGAATCAATAGGAAGTTCATGTGTCATCATGTAAATTGATGGCAAAGGACTAAGAGGTGAAGATAGGATTTTACGCGACTTATCATAATCATTCTTGAACTTACCTGGCTTACCTAGTTCGGCCACCCTTAATTTTTTGTCAAAATTATCAAGGTTTTTGCCTCCATTTTTGACCTTGTGGCCGAACTCCCTCAATCCCTGGCTAGGGTTTTGTTCAGCTATGTTTTCATCAGTCGCAAACTTCTCTTAATCGACTTTCATACGTCTCTGTGCCTCTAGCACTTCCACAGGTAATAAGGGTGTCAATGTATGCCTAGTTCTATCCTTAATCACAATGATTTTGTTAATTTAATCATCATGCATAGATTTACGATCAAACTGCCAAGGCCTCCCTAACAAAATATGACTAGCTTCTATAGGTATAACATCACATAGGATAGAATCATGATATTTTCCAATCTTAAAGTTAATCATGCATTGTTTGTTAACCCTAATTTCACCTCTAACATTCAACCAAATAAGTTTATATGGTGATGGATGAGTAATCACAGGCAAAGACAGTGATTTAACAAGAAGATTAGACACGGTATTAGCACAAGAACCACCACCAATAATCAATAAAAAATTCTTAAATTTCACAAGGCAACGAGTATGAAAAATATTAATTCTTCTTACCTGTGATTAAGCCATTTGAGAGTTTAGGACTCTTAATGACAGAAAGTTACCTTGTGTTTCCGAACCTTGTTCACTATGATCATTTATGATAATCTCTTCATCTACCTATTCTTCACCACTTTCATACAATGCTGGAATATCTGCATATTCATCTTCTTCATCACCTTCCTCAATGGTTGTCAACACTCGAGAATGAGGGCCGTTACTACAGACATGACCTCTTTCTTTGCAATGGAAACAAGTAAGAGTATTAAGAGAAACCGAATTTGATGAAGAAGTAGTGGTTTTACCTAGAATATTTTAAGATTGTTGGGGTGGTAGTGCCGCCCCTCTTTTAGTAGGGTTATAAGTCAAATTTGAATAGGTTTGAACCAATCCTCATCCTCCCATAGGTGGGTCGTTGACTAGAAAATCTGAGTTGTGGCCTCCTTTATCGCAGGGTACTCTTAGTCAACCTTGCTTTCACTAATAAATCACTCATAGATATATGATGTTAAAGCTTGACTGGAGTTTGAAGGTTTTCACGTAAACCTTCAATGAATCAATTTTTTATGAATGCGTCGTCTTTTTTCATCCCGACCTTTCTCATGGTCAACTCAAGATCTTGCTAGTATTCATCAATTGTGCAATTTCCTTGCTTCATGTTGGACAGATAAAAATGTTGTTCCATCAAGTAAGTAGGTGGAACATGATATTGGAAAAGCTCGGATCTCAATCTCTCCCAGGTGGAGATAGGTTTCTTTTCCGCAAGATATCGCGACTCTCTTATATTTTTCCACCATTCAGCCGCATAATAAGTGAAGGGATATTGCGCCACCTTGACTTTTTCTTTCTCCTGATAATTGTTGAGATCAAATATATTCTCAATTTGTCGCTCCCAATCAAGATACTTCACTGGATTGTGTTGACCATCAAATCGAGGGAAGTCATACTTCAATCCCTTGATGTCTCAAGCAGAATCCAAACCCAAACCAGGTCCCGAGTGGCTCTTCACTCTTCTTCAGCCTTCTAGAGGACCCTCAGAGTGATTGCCTTTCCAAACCATCATCAGAATAGTCACCTGAAATGCAAGAACCATTGAATTGGTTAACATATCTCTTGGATTCCTCCCTCTTGGTCGATGATGTAGGTTAGGCGGTGCCATGCTGTCAACTTTTCTAGCCAATCTTTGCACCTCACTCATAAGTGCATTTATTGTGACAGCAAACCGATCAGGATCATTGGCTTCATTATGTTTAATTCGATATCGCTCCCAACTATCTAGAGCATCTTCTCATGGATGATCACCATGCCTACCATCAAAGGTGTTTGTCAATGGAAAATTTTTAGGATCGCTAACAAAAGGTGGGACGAATGGATGTCCGTCCTCCATCTCCACTAAACTGCTAAGAAAAATAAACGATTAGTATAAAAATTGTCCCCCATTCCCTTTATTTAGTAAGATTTCTCACCAAGTGTATAACACTCAACTCACAAGGCGAAGGCTAATGCAAGGGCAATTGATCAATTCACCGCAATTCAAAGCAAAATATGGAGATGAGTACTGCCGAACTTATTTTGAAATTTTAAAATATATAAACTCAAAATTGGGATCTACGATCAATAATTCCAAATTCTACAAATAATAAGGAACAAAATGCAATTTAAAGGGCATGAATCGAAGCTGTAATGAAAAAGTTGTAATCAAAACAAGAATGTTTTATATAAGTGACAAATAAGTTCCAAAAATTCAACTTTTCCGAAATCAATTAGGATTAGGAACTCAAACCCAAATACCTTGTGGTAAAGGATTTTAATGAATTACTTGCCCCCCAAGTCAAAAATTGACATCAAATCTCCTCTTCCAATAGGATTTTGACTTTTATTTTCCTTTTCAAATCGGATTTCCTTTTTCTTTCTTTCTTTTTCAGCCACAAATTTGATTTTTCCACACTATAAAACAATCAAAATCAGAATTTTATTACCCAAGCAATTCAAAACCGTGTACAATTCCCAAATTTTTTAAAATTGCAAAACAGTCCCCAAAATTTCAAAAATTGCAAACCAGCCCCAAATTTCCAATTTCAAAACCGTAAATTCTGATTTTAAAACCCCAAAATCTGCTGCTTTCATTTTTTTTTTTGAAAAAAAACTTGGAACAAATTTAACCTCTATAAAACTTGGAATAAGAAAACTGCGACAACGTCCTCTCGATTTAAATGAACTTTGAGGTATTCAAGATCGTACGGATCAAGAATATAACACTATATTTGGAAAACGACACAAGACTCTAATTTTTTTTAATAAGGTGTAATCAAGAATCAAACAACAATTCAAGATCACAGAATCAAAGAACGATAAAGAAAACAAATAGGATTATGAGCATGCAATAATTTTTAGAAGAGTGGACGAAAAATATCACAAGCACATAAATTGTATAAGCCACCTAGAAACTATGAAACTGACCGGGAGGTGAAGGCGGATTGAAATTCCGTTTCACCTGAATTCTAAACCTTTATACCAAGTTGTTTAACAGTTTGGTGTTGGAACACCAAGATCAGTTTGGTGTTAAAAACAAAACGAAATACGCAGTGCACACACAACTTGGTTACGCAGTTCGGTGCAAATACACCTACGTCTGCGGGGCCTTGCCCAGATCAGAAACCATTCACTAGAAAGCAGTCTTTAGTACAAGAAGCTTAACTTAAATACTAATCCATTGCTAACCTACAGAGTGAATGTTGTGAGCTCCCCTCACTGTCGATCCTACGTCGTTGAACCCTCACGATCAACACGTCTCCCTGGATCTCCTCCTCCCGAGGAATTAAGACTTCCTTGTTTCTGATCTTTACGAACTTGGTCGGTTGTTTACGAACCTCCAAAACACCACGGCAGATCGCTCCAAAGCTCTCACGTAGAGATTGAATCTTGGTCGCGTCAATTGATTGCGTTGTAATCGTCTTCTATTTATCCCATCGCAATCCTGCCTTGAATCAACTTCTTTCCTTGTCTAACTCTACCATAAATAGACTTCTAGACTAAGGAAAGATCTAATGCTAATCTGGTATTTAAATGAACAATCCTGTTATCAATAGGACTTGTTCCATAAATAAACTACTTAACCAATTCCTAACTATTACAGGAATATTCGTTTACCAGAATTAGATGACCACGAAATCAATCATTTATCTTCACAATATTCTGATCAGATCGCCCAATTATATCCCATAATACACTCCATAATTCGTGGACATCAACCATAATGCTGCTGGAATACTGCTGGATAGCAGTGGTGTTAAAACACCATATCACCAGAATTCACTCAATGGTGTTAAAACACCAGATCACCAGTATTCACAAAATGCCATACATAAGTCCAACTCCGGAGGACTTTACAATCTCCCCCTTGGCATATTGGTGAATTCATAGAACATCAGCACAAACACCATAGAACACCAGAAAACCAACTAGCACAAATATCCAATTATCCAGACCAAACATACATCATTCAAATCATTCAAAACACAAAATCTCTAATATCTCCCCCTGAATTCAGTAATATGACAAGAAAGCCAAGAAAACCAAAAAAAATTAGGCCAAATTGCCATCTGATTCCTCTGAAGTACCAGCCTCAGACCCATCCTGAGTTGCTGCCAACAATGATTCTCTCTCAGCCTCCAAAGCTGCCAACTCCCCCTGAATCTTTGCAATAGTAGCCTGATGACGTCCAAGTAGTTCTTGACACACAGCTGCCCTCGCCTTAATTGCTCTCAGCCGAGCTGCTCCTTCATCCGAGCCAGTCGTCGCTGGAGGCGTCCAGGGTAGGTCCTTCACTATACGACCACTCAATGTTCTGAGGGTCGGCCGTAAAGCTTGGGTAGATATAACTTCATCGGACTCCCGTGTAACTGCTCCCCCTTTTTGCAGTACCATCGATATCACACGGGGATGGACTAAAGCTTCCTTCCTCGTCTTGCGAGAACAGTCCAAAATATCATTAAATATCAACCTGCCCAGATTGACCCTATGCCTCGCTCCCAGGCTATAAAGGAGTGTTGCCATCTCTTTAGTAACACTGGTATTGTTCACAGAAGGGATCCAGTTGTGAACAGCCACCATGTATAGGCAATAATATCTGGAGGTTAGGTTTGATGCTGGTATTTGTTGTCTGCCAGTCAGTGGCCACGAACTTTCCACACCACCGGTCAACTCTACTGCCACTGCATCGAAACTCTCTGGCATTTGGTGTTGAAACACCGCCTGAACATTCCTCGATGTTCCACGCTGCAGACAAACATTTACTGCCTCCGGGGAAAATACCACCACTGTTCCTCTCACATATACTCTGTGAAACCACGGAGAGTCTTCGTCTTCACACTCCTCCTTCAGATTGGCGTAAAACTCCAACACCATCTGTTTATTGTACTCATCAAAGCACGTGGCAGCTTTCAGCACCTTAAGGTATTGTAAAAAGGCAGTGAATCCACATTCTCCATATTTCTCGGCATCAGCCGGCCTCTCTGCCAGGATCCTTCTCCCACTGATGAACTCCAACTTTTCTAGGCTCGCATCATCATAAAATTCATTAGAAATAGCCTTACTAACCTCAGGAGCAGGTAGTGTTCGAGACTCCAGTTGTTCAGCTGATCTCTTCTGTCGATCTGCCCGCAACTTCTTCAATTTCTGCCCAATTGGCTCATCACTATCATCACTTGCAGCCATACTCTTGTTTCTGCACCTTTTAGATCTTCGAACTCTCTTGGAGGTCGAGGCCAAACTTTCTTCACCTGTCTCAGACGTCTGAGGTTCAGATCTGTCTCCAGATTCAGATGGTGTTTCAACACCGGCCTCCTTCCTTTTCCTCTTGAATCCCTGGGCTGGACTTGTCTCCAGTGGTGTTTCAACACCAATACCCAGATCAACTAGACTCTGCTCCTTCTCAGCATGGCTCTCATCTGGTGTTTGATCATCAGTGTCAACCAAACCAGCACTTGGCACATCAGCCCCACCTGCTCTCTCCGCAGCACTTCTTTCACCATCTTCCTTCTCAGAATCAGACCTCAAAAACTCTGATAGGGTAGACTCAGACCTAAACAACTCTGATATGGCTTCATTCAACGCAGATTCACTCAGTACAGAGGCACTCTCTGGTTCATTCACCCTCGAAATTATCTCAGCCTCATCAGTGCCACCTGCACACCCTGCCTTCTCTTCACTATCACTAATGTCCACAACAGGAATAGGCAACCTTCTCAGTGATTCTTGAGTCTGAAACAGAGACTCATCAAAACACACTATCTCTGTGTCACCAGCCACAGTAAAATCAGTGGATTTAACCACTTTTATCCAGGGCTGCACAACTACATTATCCCCCAAATTCCTGATAATCGGCCTGTGCAGGGAGGCTATCCGTGTGTAAATTGTGAAGTACTGACCCTCTTCATCTCCTACTCTATAATATTCGCCGAAATCAACCCCAACCAATTTGGCATTATACTCACTAATCTCCCTAATCTCTCCTATTCCACCAGTTAATAACTCCTCAAGTTTAAATCCATTAACTTTGCCATGCAACCTTTTATATTTTCTAAGGTCTACATAATCTCTGTTCTGCACCATCCACTCAATAAACTCAAGAACAGAGCAAAAGAAAATTCCATCGTAGACAAAGGAATGATCAAACCTAGCTTTTCGTCGTCTCTGATTGAGTCCATACCACGTGGCTAGCGTCCGCACTCGGTCTCCACACATCTCGTCCAAATCTGCATCATCATCGAGCTCTTCAATTCTCGGATTCTTCGGTACCCGCACCTTGACGGAATCTCGGACCATCTTCTGGAACGTGGAGCTTACCATTGTCTACTAGGATTGATTTGGAATACGCGAGTTTGTGAGATTTTGAAAAACTTCAGTCTGAGAGGAGCTTGGTTCGGGAAGATGAACAGTCGAGAGTCTGTTTTTGTGTGGGAACCAATTTGTCACTTTCTCCTTTTCCCCCCTTTTTCCGAAACCCAAAAGACTTTCTCTTTTTCCTTCCTTCTGAGTACAAACTTAGGCCCAATAATTTTTCGGCCCAGCTGATATTTCTCCCTCTGAAGTCCTCGGTGTTTAAACACCACTTCACATATTTTTGGTATTTTCGGTTTTTCTATTTTTTTTATATATATAGGGGAAAACAAAGCAGTAAATAATACAACAGAATGGACAAATCAGGGTACCTTATATTCGACACACACCCAAGTGCTGTCTGAATCCTTCAAACGTCTCTCCATCCAGAGGCTTTGTAAAGATATCAGCCAGTTGTTCTGCTGTTGGTACATACTGGACAGCGACTTCTCCCTTTTCAACCAGGTCTCTGATAAAATGATGTCGAATATCAATGTGCTTTGTTCTAGAGTGTTGCACAGGATTCCTGGAAATATCAATGGCGCTTTTATTATCACACAGAACTGTCAGACTCACATCATCGAAACCATAATCTCTCATCATCTGCTTCATCCATAACAGCTGCGCACAACAACTTCCGGCAGCTAAATACTCTGCTTCAGCTGTGGACAAGGATATAGAATTCTACTTTTTACTATACCAGCTGACCAGATTAGATCCAGCAAAGAAGCACCCTCCAGTGGTACTCTTACGATCATCAGCATTCCCAGCCCAGTCCGAATCACTGAAACCTACTAATTGTGAATCCTTGTTCCGAGAAAACCATACTCCATACTCCGCTGTTCCACTTATATACCGAATAATCCTTTTCACTGCTGACATATGTGATTCCTTTGGATCAGCTTGGTAGCGAGCACAAATACCAACACTTAAACAGATGTCTGGTCTGCTTGCAGTCAAGTACAACAGGCTGCCAATCATACTCCTGTACAATTTCTGATCAACACTTTGCCCCTGTTCATCCTTTGTAAGCTTATCGGTGGTTGCCATTGGGGTGCGTACTGCCTTTGCACTTGTAAGTCCGAATCTCTTGATCAAGTTTTCAGCATATTTCTGTTGATTGATAAACAGACCATTCTTCTCCTGAGTAACCTGCAATCCCAAAAAATATGACAATTTTCCTACCATGCTCATTTCGAACTCTTGAGTCATTAAGTCAACGAACTCCTTCACCAAGGCTGAATCGGTAGATCCAAACACAATGTCATCCACATAGATCTGTGCAATTAGAATCTTTGACCCCTTGTGCAGCACGAACAGTGTACGGTCTACTCCCCCTCGACGATAGCTCTTTTTAATCAGAAAGGTTGTCAGTCGCTCATACCAAGCACGAGGTGCCTGCTTGAGTCCATACAACGCCTTATTCAACCTATAAACATGATCAGGAAACTGAGGGTCTTCAAACCCCTTAGGTTGCTCCACATAAACTTCCTCTTTTACTATGCCATTCAGGAATGCACTCTTGACATCCATTTGATAAAGAGTAAAGTCTAGTATGCAGGACACGGAAAAAATTAGTCTGATGGACTCCAATCTGGCTACAGGAGCAAAAGTTTCATCGAAGTCAACCCCTTCTACTTGTGTGTACCCTTGAGCAACAAGGCGTGCTTTATTTCTGGTGACATTACCATCTGCATCAGATTTGTTTTTGAAAATCCACTTGGTACCGATCACATTTACATTAACAGGTCGTGGGGTAAGAAACCAAACATTGTTTCTCTCGAATTGCTGCAATTCTTCTTGCATCGCCGAGATCCAATATTCATCTAGCAAAGCCTCTTTGTAATTTCTTGGCTCAGTGAGTGAGATGAAACACGATAATCCTGCTAATTCTCTGTAATTGACACGGGGTTGATCCCTTAACTGCATATGTCTCGTTGGATTCTGGTCAGAATCAAGAATTCCAGATTCTGGAGTTTCAACACCGGTTGATGGTACTGGTGTTCCAACACCAGTAGGAACGGCTGAATCAAGCGCATCACCTTCTCCAGCATTGTCGTCCTCTGAATCATCTATCACCACATTAATGGACTCCATGACTACCCCAGAACGTTGATTCAGTACTCGGTATGCTCGGCTGGTAGGAGAATAGCCCAAGAATATTCCAATGTCGCTTCTAGATTCAAATTTAGCTAAGGGTTCTCGATCCTTCAGAATGTAACACTTACTGCCAAAGACATGGAAATACGACACATCTGGCTTCTTTCCTTTCCAGATCTCATACGGTGTCTTCTCGGTAAACGGACGCAGATATACTCGGTTGATGGTGTAGCATGCAGTGTGTACTGCCTCAGCCCAATATCTAGAATGAATTTTTTTCTCAGCCAACATTGCTCGTGCCATTTCCTGCAGTGTCCGATTCTTTCTTTCTACTATACCATTCTGCTGAGGGGTTATGGGGGCAGAGAACTCATGATGTATACCAAGCGTTTCACAGATGTCCCGAAATTTAGAGTTTTCGAATTCCTTTCCATGATCACTCCTGATGCGTGCAATTTGAACGGTTCCTTTTTCTACATGAAGCTTGTGCGCCAAGGTCTTGAATACATCAGCGGCCTCTGATTTTTCTTTGAGGAATGATACCCACGTATACCTCGAGAAGTCATCCACGCAAACAAAAATATACTTCTTCCCTGCCACACTTGGTGTACTCACTGGCCCCATTAGGTCCATATGTAGAAGCTCCAAAAGTCTTGATGTTGAAACATCATGTACAGCATGGTGAGGAATACGAATTTGCTTTCCTTCCTTACAAGATCCACAAACAGTCTCCTTGATTTCACTGATTTCGGGAATACCTCTGACTGCATTTAGTCTGGAAATACGAGCCAAGGATTTATAATTTATGTGCCCCAATTTTCTGTGCCACAGTGTACTGACTTCCTTTTTCGAGCTCAAGCAGGTGACATCTTGATCGAGTAGATAACACTTATCCATTGATCTGGATCCAGTGAATACTCCCGACCCATGATTTAGAATACACTTATCTTTGTCAAAGTACACTGTCATATCATTATCACATAAATGACTGATGCTCAATAGGTTAGCCTTCAGACCTTCCACTAGCAACACATCTTGGAACACTGGAAGCCCTTTGATTTCTAACTCCCCTTTGCCAATTATTCTGCTTCGTTTTCCATCACCGAATTTAACATGTCCACCAAATCCAGGTTTGAATTTTCGCAGAAATTCAGGAACTCCTGTCATGTGCCTTGAGCACGCACTGTCGAAGTACCACGAGGTTCCTGTATGTGCTCCAAAACATACAAAACTTGAAAGACAAATATCTTGAGACTTTCGAACCCATACCTGGCTTACTGGTCGAGTGATGCGATGTGATCTTTGAGTTGCATGTGTGTTCAAGGATCCGTTCCTGTATCCTCCAGTGTTGAATTGGTGCACGGTATTGTATCCTGGAATGGTGTTGAAATACCGATATGCTGGGTTGACAGACAGTGTCCTAAGTAATTTGAAGCACCTGTTTCTCACATGACCTTGAACTCCACAGTATCCGCATCTCCTGATTCTCTTGATGGGGCAATTCTCCTCAATTATTCTTGGAGCAGGTGCACCTTGATCTGCCTTATTTTTCAACGCATCAACTGATCTTTCATACCCAATTCCAAATTTGGTAGTTTGTCCCATTTTCAAACAATCTTCAAGCTTAGCTTTCCCTGTATTGAGACGTCTAATAGCCTGTTCTGCTGCCTCTGCTCGTTGAACTACTTCAGCAAATTCCTTTTTAAGTTTTTCAAGTTCTTCAATTGCATCTTTCTTTCCAAGTTCATTCACTCTAACTTTTTCACATAACCTCTTGTTCTCAACCTTGAGCTCTTTGTTTTCATCCGCCACTTTTAACCACATTTTATACATCTCCATACTTTCTTTGCGAATGTCATCATCACTAATGCTTCTAGTCTCTTCATCTGAGCTATCACTTTCTTCTTCATTCAACACACTGCGATTTATCTCAAAAGACTCTTCCAATGACACGCTGAAAGCAACATGATTTGTATACTCTTCTCCATCCTTAATATCGTCTCCTCCGTCATCATCACTCCAGGTTATGGCATATGATTTCCCTTGCTTTTTAAGTGTATTGGCACACTCAGCATGTATGTGTCCGAAGCCTTCACATTCTCTGCATTGGATTTTTCTGTTCAGATTCGGATTTACCGATTTGATCTTCGGTGTTTCAACACCAGTTGCCTGACCGAACCTGGGAGTGAAGTTGGCATTCGGATTTTTGCTCCCACTTGACTTGTCCTGTGACTTCCTGCCCATCTTCTTCATGAATCTGGAGAAGTTTCTGGTTATGTTAGCAATTTCATCGGAATCTTCATTATCTGTATTTTCATCTACCTTCCCAGAGGTTGTGCTTGTAAAAGCCATCTCCTTCTTTCCGATTTTATTTTGCAGCATCTCCATCTCATAAGATTCCAGAGACCCCATGAGCTCATCAAGTGTCATCATCCCAATCCTTCCATTTTCATTGATTGCTGTGACTTTCATATTGAACCGTGGAGGTAATGCCCTCAACACCTTCCTTACAAGTTTTTGATCTTTGTACTTTTTACCAAACTGAAAACCCTTGTTTGCAATATCTCGGACTCGTCCATTAAACTCGGAGATAGTCTCATCTTCCCGCATCTTCAATTCCTCAAATTTCGATGTATAGTATTGCAACTTTGAATCTCTGACTGAGCTTGTTCCCTCATGATACGTTTGTAACACATCCCATGCTTCCTTTGCAGTCTCACAATTTGAAATCATCTTAAATTGATCTTCATCTACTGCTGTGAAGATGGCATTCAATGCCTTTGAGTTGGACATGTAAGCTCTATGCTCCTCAGTAGAATATTCAGAATATGGTTTGATCGTTGATGAGCTCGATTCTTTAGTTTTGTCACTTGGAGGTGGAGTGTACTGATTCACTACATAGTTCCATGCTTGATCATCTAATGCTCCAATGAATACTTTCATACGTGCCTTCCAGTAGGCGTAATTGCCTTGTTCCAGCAACGGTGGTCGCGTGACAGAGGCCCCCTCCTTTGGTGCCATGGTGAAACCTGATCTCACTCTCCCTGCATAGGGGTTAGCAAGTGCCTTGCTCTGATACCAATTGAAATTCCGTTTCACCTGAATTCTAAACCTTTATACCAAGTTGTTTAACAGTTTGGTGTTGGAACACCAAGATCAGTTTGGTGTTAAAAACAAAACGAAATACGCAGTGCACACACAACTTGGTTACGCAGTTCGGTGCAAATACACCTACGTCTGCGGGGCCTTGCCCAGATCAGAAACCATTCACTAGAAAGCAGTCTTTAGTATAAGAAGCTTAACTTAAATACTAATCCATTGCTAACCTACAGAGTGAATGTTGTGAGCTCCCCTCACTGTCGATCCTACGTCGTTGAACCCTCACGATCAACACGTCTCCCTGGATCTCCTCCTCCCGAGGAATTAAGACTTCCTTGTTTCTGATCTTTACGAACTTGGTCGGTTGTTTACGAACCTCCAAAACACCACGGAAGATCGCTCCAAAGCTCTCACGTAGAGATTGAATCTTGGTCGCGTCAATTGATTGCGTTGTAATCGTCTTCTATTTATCCCATCGCAATCCTGCCTTGAATCAACTTCTTTCCTTGTCTAACTCTACCATAAATAGACTTCTAGACTAAGGAAAGATCTAATGCTAATCTGGTATTTAAATGAACAATCCTGTTATCAATAGGACTTGTTCCATAAATAAACTACTTAACCAATTCCTAACTATTACAGGAATATTCGTTTACCAGAATTAGATGACCACGAAATCAATCATTTATCTTCACAATATTCTGATCAGATCGCACAATTATATCCTATAATACACTCCATAATTCGTGGACATCAACCATAATGCTGCTGGAATACTGCTGGATAGCAGTGGTGTTAAAACACCATATCACCAGAATTCACTCAATGGTGTTAAAACACCAGATCACCAGTATTCACAAAATGCCATACATAAGTCCAACTCCGGAGGACTTTACACGGATAATACTTGTTAACGGTTAGACCCTTTGACGTCTACCTGACTCGATTGATGAAGGTGAAGGCGCATAGTAATACTGAAGTATTCTAACTCTCTGAGCCTTCAACGTCCTTCGACTCTAGATTCAATCCTCCTGCTAAGAAAGATAAAACAAACACAGTTAAAATGCGACACAAAAGAGTTTATAAACCTAAAAGTTTCAAAAATAAATAAATGCAAAACCCAAAACCCTTGATGAAAATTTTGGCCACTAGTTCTTTCACTTTCTCTGATACCAACTGATATGAATCTCCTTGCAAAGACTCTGGATTGCAGAATTAAGAGCTTTGAAAAAACAAGGGAACTCGCAAACCCTAGTGTGCCGCACAAAATTCAAAAGTTTAGCCCTCGGGGTACGCCTAATTCAACTTACTCTCCAACTAGCCCGCGAGATCAGATCACAAGGTTTATTGATTCTTAACTAGCCCTCGAGGTTAAGCAACAAAGGAAGAAGCTCGCAAGCAACAAGAGTATGAACTCATAGGTTTGTATATTTGATTGATAAAAGTGTGTCTAAAACTCAAAATTACAACCCCTATTTATAGGGTTGAATTCGTCCAAACCCTATTCCCAATCAGGACGGAATTTAGTAATTTCTGTCAGAAACTGAATAGAATTATGACAGCTTTAAGAAGCTAAAACCATATCTAACTAAAATACGTGAATAAGCTGAATATGGTCGAATTCATCCATATCACACCTTGGATGAATATTGTCTTATCAAAACTTACCAAAAATAATTCTAATCAGAATAAAATTGAATATGCTAAACCCCAATGGACTGTATTTTTGAAATTCAGCTCTTCAAAGCCCACATGGCCGAGCTCTCAGTCCAATAAAACTAAAATGAAATAATTTTACAGTATTTTACAGTCTTGAAGCCATCATGAAGACATCATCAAGGGTACACTGAAGACATCATCAATAAAAAGAGTATAGTGCTCTTCATGATGTCTTCAGTTCTTCGACAGTCTTGAACAATGAATCCAAGATGTCGATGATGACTCCTTCTTCAATTCATCATCATAAAGGCGATCAATGAAAGTATTTAAAGCAGCATCCCTAAGCTTAGTCTTTGACCCAGTCATAGGTCCCGCCATGTCACTTAGAGGATCCCGAACATGACCTTTAAATGTTTGATGAAGACGTGGAATATCTTCATTTATGGTGGTAGTCGTCTTTGCATCTCCATCACTGGGGTTCTCCGTTATGTAGAGAACTTTATAAAACCAATAAATTATTAATTGGTATTAATGTAACTGTGAATATATATAAGTAAATATATATATATATATATATATGAAAAATTAATCATTGACCTGGAAAAAGGGCCTACTGGAGGATCTTTTGCCAGCCATTACTCTTGAATAATATAATAAAATGATTTGGGCACAAAAGCCTTGAAACTTGAAGAGTGTGATGTCGGCCATGTGTCGCACGTACATGTTGATCCAAAACAGTGGCATGGCCGACATGTATCTATGACGTCACTCACCAGTCGACAAAACCAAACATATATAGTGACCGACGGACAAACAACTTTACATTTACAATTTTAAAGAAAGCTTAAACCTATGTAGGCGATGTTGGTAATCGATCAGTTAAACCGATGGTTAAATTGACAAAGGTGCCAAATCTCATTCGTAAAAAAATATCATAAAAAAATGAATATACGACGTCGCACTGCCATCGCCTTGACCGAATGTCAACTGATAGGTTACCGACGTCGCATTTAACCTTAGCAGTTACAGCCAAAATTGCATAAAACCAGAAAAAATCATGCTTGGTAAACAGAAAATGGCACAAAGCCGTCCAAAAACATACCAAAAGACACCTAAACATAGTACCTAGGTTGACATATAAGGAGACTTCACACTATAACTAATCCATAAGAACTAGTAAACAAAAACATACCAAGCAACACATTCACACATCATACATAGAACAATTTCAAGGAAAATTTACAAAAGTGAAGGAGTTGGAAGAGTTGAAAAATCATACCTTTGACAAGAGAAGAGATGAGGGGGTGAAGGATTAATGGAATTAGAGGGAAAGTTGAAAATAAATGTTTGAACTGATTCTGAGGTGGGCTACATATATATAGACATTTTGGAACGACTCGTTTTGAACCATTGTGAATTATGCCTTAACATGTGCAACATCGCACGTTAATTGGCCTAACCAACAACTGACCAAACTGTAACCGATGTCGGCTTACTCAAATGCGAGTCTAACAATTTCAGCCCGCTAGCATAACAAATGAGCCTGCGTTTGACCAAATGAATAAAAGTCACTTTCATAACATTTAATAGTATATTACAAACTACAATTGAAATTTTAAAATGTTCACGAACTTTATTAACTCCCGGTATGATCGAAATCGATTTTGGTAGAATTGGTCAACTTTTTACCTTTTACACTTAGGTCCCTCCAAGAAAGTGAGAGAAGTCAGAATGTGAAATTGGAGATACCTTATGCAATTTACATTGTCATGATTATGTTGTTGCGATTTGGGCATTAACGGGTCAATGGAAGGGCACGGAATCTTCACAAGGAATATTTGATGACACTTTTTGGAAATTACACTATGACCCAAACTTCCTTGAATGTTTCCAACGCTTCAGAACTCTGCATCCAAACAAATTTTGATTAAAAATGTAATATTAGTATTTCTTGAATATCTCAACATATTCTAAGTATAAATAATATAATATTATTCTTTCTTGAATATCTCAACAACATATTATTTTTTCAGTTAATGCAATAAGACAATCATTAATTGCAGTAAGACAATCATCCAAAGTTTTCAATAGGAAGAATGTTGTAATTGGTTTAAAATCTTGAACAATAAATCCCTCCTTTATTTATTTCCTTGGTCCCACTTCTGCTGTAAAATGGTAAAAAAATACCCTTGGGTAATAATTCATGTTTCTTGTTATGTACGATTGTCCTCCATAGAGTTAAAAAGACGGTCATCATTTCAGATTTATTAAAAAAGTGTGGTCATAAAAATTATTTGCTTGTTTGAAAATGATTGAAGCAACTTTTTCATTACACACAAGTCTATTTTAATTTTGTGTATGTCGTAATTTAAAAACTTAGTTTTGAATGGTAGGGTTAAAAATTGAGACAACCGATAGATATATAAATAACTTAATTATTAGTGCATTAAATCTCAAAACCGTAGTTTAAAATTGAAATATCATTAAAAAAACATTAAAACAAATTTCTTATTAAACAAATGTTCCAAATTCAAATAAATTTGTTTTTGTTCCACTGAATTGATGAAGCAGTAAAACTAAAATGATGACCCAACAATGATGACCCAACAATGATGACCTTGAACACTATCAGCCCAGAACAATCTAACGACTTGAAGAAGATCGTGTCCTAAATCCACAGTTCGCGGGCATTAAGAAACTTGCCAAAACCCTTTGGTGGACAAGAACTTAGTCCTTCTGTTCCCCGAGTAGGTCATGTGCCACTCTCTTCTGTAGCACCTCAACACAAAATTTTTCTCGACTTTTGTTAGGAGTGGAACGATGTGCCTTGGGATGTATTAAATTTAAAACAAAAAAATACATATAGTATATGTGAATGTAATCTAAAGAAAATTTTAAATGAAAATTAAAATACATGTGTAAAAGGTAGGACTTATCAATATTGGAACTTGACCGAAGTTCTGTTGGCTCAAGGTGCAGCTGAGATGTGGAGTAGTACCGCCGAAGTAATACTGCGAGCACTCCTCCTCCAAATGGCTCAAGATTTACATTGGTTAATGATATTATGACTAATTAAATAAGAATATAAGTAACCTGAAAATGAATGTAGCAAACTAAATAAAAATTCGTTCACCTCTATTGGGGAACGACTTGTGTGGAACCTTCGTTGTTATCCATGATTCCTGAAATTCATATCACTCGGATGAAATATCAATAGAAATAAAAGAAAATGATTAGGGCATAAAAGCCTTCAAACTTGAAGAGTGCGACGTCGGCCATGCATCACACGTACATGTCGGTAAAAAATAGTGGCATGGTTGACATATACCTGCGACGTTGGTTATCAGTCACCAGACCAAATATAGTGACTGACAGACAAACGAGTTCTCATTTTAAATCAAGCTCAAACGCATGTAGGCGACGTTGGTAACCGGTCATTTAAACTGACAAAGGTGCGACATCTCATTCATAAAAAATATCACCAAATATATGAATATACGATGTCACACTGCCGTCGCTTTGACCGAAGGTCAACTGATAGGCTACTGATGCCTAGGCCCGTCAAACGGGTTGGGTCACCCGTTGGATAACCGTTACCCATATACTAATTTCACTTATTGGATAAGACTTATTGGATAATGACCCATTGGGTTAATGGATATAATTGGGTTGTAGTTATTGGGTTTAGTTGGGTTGGATAATTGGTTATCCGTTGGATAATTTTGGGTGGGTTGAGTTGGGTTGGATAACGGGTGACCCGTGGATAATTTCATATCATAAGATAACAAAATTTTCACAAATTTGATTACGAATAATTTAATTTTTCCCTAACACATATAATCAACTTAGAAACGATCAAATTCTCGATTCATCATATTTGTCGATTTCGGTTCATGTTTTAATCAATTTTAATTTGAACCAATTAAAATTTGATAAGTGATCTTGACGAAAGAAGTAGAAGTAGTATTTAAGAAACTTTTACTAAATTTGAAAAATCTCGAAATATGAAGATTTTTAAAAATATTTTCTTTTATTGAACATAAGAAAATAATAAATGAAATTCCCACATTTGGCCACTCGAATAAATATTTCTTTTTTTTTGTAGTTATGTACACGATTCAGCCTACATCAAAGAATGATTACGGTTAATTGTAATTTTTCACTCCAAGTAAAATGTTACGTGGCTTATCCATTTAAAGTTTAAATGGTTGAAAACACCAATTATCCATTGAGTGTATAATGAATTATCCATTGAGTATATACTAATTATCCATTGGGTCTATACTAATTTTCCATTGGGTCTATACTAATTATCCATTGGGTCTATACTAATTATCCATTGGGTCGAACTAAATGACCAATTGGGTATATGTCATTTATTTGGGTGAAACATGAATTACCTATCAAGTCCGCGTTCTTTCTCAGTTCTCACTTTCCAGACTGCGTTTTGTTTCATCAGTCCACGTTTTGTTCATCAATCAGTCTGCGTTTTGTTCATCAATCGGTCTGCATTTTGTTCATATTCGAGTCATAATATTATATTATGTAATATAATATTATGTACATTATATTATATTATATTTAATAAAAATAAAAAATATATAATATGTTGGCTTTGTAAACTCGGCGAAACTAACGAACAATATTACTTGGGATCGAGCTCGAGCTCAAATACTGTACGAACTCGAATATTGTACGAAGTCAAATACTGTACGAGATTGAACTCGAATACTGTACAAACTCGAATAGTGTACGAGATTGAGCTCGAATACTGTACGAGATTGAGCTCGAATACTGTACGAGATTGAGCTCGAATACTGTACAAACTCGAATACTGTACGAGATTGAGCTCGAATACTGTACGAACTCGAATACTGTACGAGATTGAACTTGAATACTGTACGGGATTGAGCTCGAATACTGTACGAGATTGAGCTCGAATACTGTACGAACTCGAATGCTCTATGAACTCGAATACTGTACGAGATTAAGCTCGAATACTGTATGAACTCGAATACTATATGAGATTGAGCTCGAATACTGTACGAGATTGAACTCGAATACTGTATGAACTCGAATACTGTATGAGATTGAACTCGAATATTGTACGAACTCGAATACTGTACGAGATTGAGTGCGAATTTTGTACGAACTCGAATACTGTACGAGATTGAGTTCGAATACTGTACGAGATCGAATACAGTACGAACTCGAATATTGTACGAGATTGAACTTGAATAATTTGTGAGTTATAATTTGTATAATTTGTGAATTATAGTGAATATTTATGTTAAATATTACACATGCATTTAATTGGGTAATTTTGGATATTTATTGGGTATTTGTTACGTTCTTATTGAATTAGCATAATATGGGACCCATGGAGATCAAAATTTTCCATTAACACAATTATTTTCATTCCGCTCAATCACAAAAACTAATGAGCATTTAATACCTGATCTCATTGGATAATGACAACTTGTAACCCAAATCGATAGAAAATGTTTAATGATAACTTATTGGGTTAATTATATAATGATTTATTGGATAATGACTTATTGGATAATATATTTTAACCCATTGGGTCATATGAATATCTCATGGGTTATCCAATGGGTTATCCATTTAATGATCCAACCCATTTATGACCCAACCCATTATGACCCATTTAATAAATGAGTTAATTGAATAATGACCAATTGGATAATGATCTATTGGGTTTGGATAACGGGTTTATCCAATTAACCTATTTGACGGGCCTACTGATGCCTTTAACCCTAGAAGCTACGACCAAAATTGCAGAAAACCAGAAAAGACCATGCTTGGAAAACAGAAAATGACACATAATCGTCCAAAAACATACCAAAACATAGCACCTAGGTTGACATATAAGGAAAGTGCACACTATAACTTATCCATAAGAACTAGAAAACCAAAAACATACCAACCAATACATTGACATACTATAAATAGAACAATATCAAGGAAAGACTACAAAAATGAAGGAATTTGAAGAGTTGAAAAACCATACCTTTGACAAGAGAAGAAATGAGGGGGTGAGGGACTGTTGGAATTTGAGGGAAAGTTGAAAGCATATGTTAGAACTGATTCTGAGGTGGGCTCCACATATATGTTGACGTTTTGAAATGATGTCGTTTTGAACCCTTGTGAATTCTCCCTTGACCCGTGCAACATCGCATGACCATCGGCTCGGACAACAACTAACCGAACTATGGCCGACATCGGCTATCCTGAATGTGGGCCTAACAATTTCAGCCCACCAGCATAGCAAATGTGCCTACGTTTGACCAAAACAAATATAATTGACTTTCATAATAGTTAATATTACATTAGAAACTACAAATTGAAATTTTAAAATGTTCATGATTTTTATTAACGCCACATTCGATTGGAATTAATTTTGGCACAATCGTTGAATTTTTAATTTTTGCACTTAGATCCCTCCAAGAAAGTGGGAGAAGTTGGAAGGCAAAATTGGAGATACCCTTATGTAATTCACATCCATGTTGTTCCGATTTGGGCATCGACGGGTGAATGGAAGAGCCAAAATCTTCACAGGGAGTATTTGATGACACTTTTCAAAAATTACACCATGGCCCAAACTTCCTTGAATGTTCCCTACGCTTCAGAAATCTACACCCGAACATAAGGACAAATGTTCGATATGGAGATTATGTGTACTGTCTAAGAGGGACGTAAATCGAGGTAGTGTGTGATCATTTTTATTAGTATTCCATTAATACCCTTACGATCAAAGTTATGAGAATGATAATTTTCACCACATAAAATCACACAAAATTATATATTCTTGGTTTTTTATGAAATAAAAAGATAATAAAATTTTGTCCATCAATTTTATAAAAGCGCTAGTACGAGGTCTAGAGTAAATTGTAGATGATAACTTAGAAGTATACAAAGGTTAATCGTATAAACTTGTGGAAGTCTCCATGGGATCAGGCCACTTTCTTTATTACTCTCGGGATGATCATAATCGATTGAACTTTTTGCCTTTTGCACTTAGGTCCCTCCAAGAAAGTGGAAGAAGTCAAAATGCAAAATTGGAGATACCCTTAAGTAATTCACATTGTCACGACCATGTTATTCCGATTTTGGCATTAACGGGTCAATGGGAGGGTCCAAAATCTTCACGGGGAGTATTTAACGACAATTTTTTGAAAGTTACAATATGGCCCATGTATGCAATGTCGCAAGAACCTTGCTTGGAACGAGACTACAACCGACTTGATACCAACGTCGATAACCTTGAAAATTCTAGCGGGAACCAAAAATTTAAGTTGAAAATTTAAGTTAAAATTTCCTTCCCAACCCAATTTCATCTGAATTTTAACCACCAACTATATGCATTTCACATCTCCAAAACACTTCCTCCAAACCCAACTAAGATTATTTTCCTTCACACAATTATTACAATTATAGTGCTCAATCAAATTGCTCTTCTCAAACATCAACAAGTATTAGAGGATGGAGCATCTCCGGGTACAAATTAATTGTGGTAGTTTTACATCCATTCCATGTTAATTTTGCAATTTTATTAGTGGTTTTTTATGTGTTATTTTTTTCACGAAAGAAATATTGAATATATTCATGAAGTATGATGATTGTGTTACATGTTATATAGTGTACAGTGTTTGTGTTGTCAAAAATAATTCTATGTTTGTAAGTAGTGAGAAAAAAAGGCATCGATTAGATATGATTGTGGACAATAATTACATTTTCGTAAGAACACACTTTGAATGTGCGCGTTGGCCTCAGTCAATCAGCCCTTGCGATATGTTACCGAATAGCGACCTCCTTCACACATTCAAAGAAATGCTTGAAAAAACTATATGAATGTTCGACATTGGTCTGCACGTCAACCTATGCAACATCAATGTCCCATGTATGCGACGTCGCACTCAAGCATGTGAGTTACGTTTTTTCGGTTGAGATTAATGTCGTATACGTATGACTATATCATGTGTGTTTCATTTGGGTACTGGCAACTTCTAACATAAAATTTGTTTCTTCTGGATTGGTTGTAATTGGACAAATAGAGTTATCGATGAACTTTCAGCATGTAGATGGATGGACTTGTCATTTCACTAGTCAGTCTAACAGTGTTAATGTCGTACAACGCAGACAATGGAGGTTCAATACCAATAATATTTCAACTTCATAACAACCTTATGTATTTTAATAGTTTGTAACATATATTTGTAATATGTGTGATAGTTGTATGAGTTATCGAATATTAAATAACATGTAACGCTAGCGACAAATGATTGTTTGTGTCATCAAATATAATATATTATATTATTGTACAAGAATCGATGCTTCCCCGATGAACAAGCGATGTTGCACACACCGGTACAATGACGACACCTTACCGACATTGCATGAACCGGCGTCGGTACATTGTGTGCGAAATCATTTTATCAAAACGTCGTATTGACCATCGTTCTACGTCAGCACGCACACAACATGATAACCCTACAATGCACAATGTCGACTACAAGTGTCTGTGACATTGCTCTCATTCAGACTGACGTCGGCCTAAACGAAGTCGCAACAATGGTCTCCCATCTTCTGCCTTTTTGCTATGACCGACGTTGGTCACAGTACCTGCCGACGTCAGTCCAAAATCGAGGTAAAAGGTACTTTTTACCTCGATTTTTTTGGGATTAAAAATCACGATAAAAAGTCCGGTAAAACTTAGGTAAAAGGTCTTTTTTCTTGTAGTATTTTTTGTTTTTTTTTTTTGCTCCCGGACTATCCCTTTTAATCTGCCCAACTCCCTTCTGATCTCCACCTCATCATTGACAGGATTACTGTTTAGACATTGAGGGAATGAAATCTAGTGAAGGTAAAAAAGCTAAGGAAAATTTAAAATCACGTTTTAAGTACTATTATAGAGCCAATAAAAACGGTAAAAATTTCAAAATTTCCAACCACCACCTAAAAAAGCTGAACTTGCATAACCATTAAAATTCTAATTCTTCCATTCAGCAAAAACATTCCCCTACACTTAGAGTGCCCTTACGAAAGTGTAGATGATGTTTTCCCGGCTAAAGTTGATGGTCCTTTGAACGAAGTTTACTACAGGGGTGGAAGGCCAGCACATTCGTTGCTTGTAGAGTTGTAGTGTTAAATACTTCGAACGTGATCCGGTCGACCTAGGTTTTCCGAAGATGTTGAACACTGTATAACAAAACTCACAATTGACCAGCGCATATGAAATCATATGTCAGAGCATTCTCATTTCAGCTAGCCACATCTCGGAGCCTAGGTGCGCCGCCCTCACGATGTTCTATTAGGAAAATTATAAATACACCCTCGGGGGTCGTGGCACGCCCCTGGTGGTTGTTCGCACACACGAAGCCAGCCGCACCCTCTCTCCTTTTTGACCGTGGCTTTCACTCGCACCCCTTCGTCTTCCTCGCACTTTTTCCTCCCCCTATGATCTCCGGCGACCTCATCTCTGGCGTTCTCCGTCGACATCGCTGTCAGGGGTTTGGAGGTTCGAGAAGGTTAATTTAGTATTTGAACGCGGTCGTTGCTGCATCGGTGGCCGCAGTTGGTGGAAGGAGCTACGAATCTTAGATTAAGATTGATCATCAATCGGTGGAACCACTTGTTTCTCATCATGTGCATCGTCTTCCTCATCATCGACCTGCTCTATTTCTACCTGGCCCGGCGTGTATGTTCACCGACTACCGAGCCTCAGGCTGGATCTCCTACGGCCTTCACCGACTTGTTCTACCTATTTCACATTGTTATGAAGTTCCGCACCACCTTCGTTGCCCCGAGCTCTAGGGTGTTTGGCAGGGGCAAAATCATTATGGATAGCGCGCAGATTGCCATGAAATACCTTAAATCTGATTTCGTAATTGACCTCGCTGCTTTTCTCCCGTTACCTCAGGCAAGTAGCTAATTCTGTGACTAATACTAGTGGTTTTCAGTCCTCATAATTAATATCAATTAATTAATTACGTCGATTTGGTTGCATATATTATCTGCATATTCCGGCGACCAAGTAGTTAGCCCCATCTTGTGTTTCAATTATTAATGACCTTTGTCTGTGATGACTTACACATATGACAAGCTACCGTGATGCTTTCAACAAACCTGGAAGTGATAAGCTTGTAAATTTTACGTTCAACTAGAGCTGGAGATCTTGGTATTAACCTTGCTATTGCGGATGTTTTTATTCTCTACGACAGTGACTGGTGCGTATTGTTGATGTTTTACTATTGATGAGATGTACTTGAATGCTTTCAAAAGCTGAAGAACATCAGTCGGAGCTAGATTGGGCCTGAGTTTCTACCTTTTAAATGTGGCTATTAATGGTGGTTAATTGTTATGATTGTGTTAGGGGATACTTTCTCTTCATTAGACTGGATAATCAATTATTTTACCTGCTTTTTTCTGACTATTTGGCATTGTATACTGCCTAATGAGAGCTGTGAAGTAATTATTGTTCTTGTTGTTTCTTGATAAACTTCTTGTTTTTTGGTTTAGGCTTGTGACCACCAAATATGCTTTTGGTGTGTTCAGCTTTTAGTATAATTGTTTAACTTTAGTTTTTAGTATAATTGATAAGAATAATGTTAAGTAAAGTATTCTTGCTGATAAACTAGGCTCTAATTGCTTTTTCTTACTACTTTGTTGAGCCTGTCTGGATTGAATTGGAAATTTTGGCTGTTATTATCTTTGGATACAGCAGCTTGTTTTGTTATTAATGTTCAGTAATCCCATTGACCATATCAATGCTTTACTGTTTGTAATTGATAGGCTGGAAATGAAAATGACTTTACTGTTTTGTGTCTGCTCTTTGTTTGTGGTGCTTTAGTTCCCAGTTGGTCGTATTCATCGCCACCTGAAGTCAAGAACCTCGGCTCATGGAAGACTTGGTGCAACTGCTGCAGTTTACTCTGCCGCAATCTCTTGTGCTTGACTGCGGAAGTTCTAGAGTAGGCTAGAAACGCCAGCAAGGATTTGAAGGTGAAGAGAATCAGGCATTTGCAGCTGGCAATCTGTGGAGATGAGGAGCTATACACACTCATCAAGTGAACCATTGCTGGTGGTGGCGTCATCCCTCACATTCACAAGTCCTTCATCAACAATACCACCAAGGAATGAACTTGTTTGATTCTTTCTTCTGTATTAAATACCTGTCAACTAATTAAACAAACATAGTTGTTTGCTTTTGTCTAATTTCGTTAGAAGATGTCTTATTTCTTTAGTGCATGGTGGTTAGTAATACTCTGTAGGCTTTCTTAGGGATTTTGTCTTGTTAAACTCTTGGATATATTTCTGCACAAATAGGCTGGATATGATGATGATTGGATAACTGCATGGTTGTTTTGTGTTCATTTTTTTAGTGCACAAATTCTTCCTTTCTTTAATAAATAGTTAACGTGAGTTTAAAAGCAAAATTTATACACCGGTAAGAAGTAGAAATGGTACCGTTCAGCAATTTTTGCTCTGGATTATTATTTAGTTATGGGCCTAACTAACCCTAAAGATTAACCAAAACACAAACCAAACACAGGGTCTTGCAGTGGAGAAAGATGAAACATTGAGAGAATCCCGTCAACTGCATTGTTCGATTCAAGTATACATACAGGATATGGTTCAATACCAGCTCCTCGTGCCGCTTCTGTCGATTTCAGGTGATGCTTTCTTGCTGTTATTCACTACAACTTGTGCTGTGTTATATTGACATCTGATATTATTGTATAAATTTTGCATTTATATGCCAGTCCTGAAGTTTCAGGGGCTTATGGTGAAGTTCTTAAATGTTAGCTCCAATGTGAGTGCTTGATAGGATTATCAAAATCGTCAATTGTTATATATGTTTAACATATAATTAACCATTTAATGAATGCCCGAGTGTATGATATTTAGTCATAAGTCAGGACTGAGTATCTGCTAAGCAATCTCTATTTTATATTTAGGTCAACTAATTCAGGTAACTAACTTAGGCTAAGGGTAGAAGTCACGCCATGGGGCAGATGTTTCGATTTAGCTTATAGGTGCTTGATGCTGGGAAAAATGTTATATGTTCCTAGCCTTTCAAATCATTGACAAAATTTCTGTGTCAAATAACTCTCGTCTTCCTCTCTATTATATACAGTGTCATGCTTGATACAAAAGGATCATCAAAGACTTTTGCAAAGCACGAGACACGGCATATATCTGAGCACAAGGTGCCCTTTTAATCTTCCAAACATTCGTTGATATTGTGCATGCTCTTATTTGACACAAGCAAATGATCAGGCTTTGACTCATGCGAGAGAATTGGCTTTGTACAGAATGCTGCAAGATGTGCAAGATGTAGTCCTGATGGAAGGTTCCTTACAACTGGAAGTGCTGACACTTCAATTACGCTCTTTGAGGTGCTTTTCCGTTTTTGTTGAAAATTGGGAAATGTGTTTCAAGCCGACTTACTGATACGCTACACGTGTATGTGCAGGTATCAAAAGTTAAGCAAATGATGGGACCCGATACAAAAGATGGCCCTGTTCGACCTGTTGTAGGGATATTTTATGATCATCTACAGGTACGCCTTACATCTAGTGAATTTGTGTACAAGATATCCCTGTTTGCTGACTACATAATTTAATCTTTTGTTGGTCTTGGAGGAATCAATCCAGTCTTACTAAAAGCATATCCCATTATCCCCTTTCCGTCTTTTGACTTCATCAAATGTTGCATGATTTTGTCCAGTATTTATATTTCAGGCCTTTGTTCGTGCTATGCGTGATACTTGAATATCTTTTTAATGCACTTATTAGTGATTGGGCAGGCTATGTTTTGAGGTAGATCTACGTCGGCCTATGCCTGGATTTTCTCTAATTTAACTAATGCTGTCTTGATTGTGTGATGCAGCCAGTAGATGACTTGGACTTTCACCCTCAAAATCCAGTTCTTATTTCTGGGGCTAAAGATCACACGATAAAGTATGTTTCATGGCCCTAAATGAGGTTTCTCCATTTTTTTCAATGTTATTGAGAAACTAAATGGCCAAGCAAGTACAACTTTTTTTGCCTAAATGTCTTGAGCTGATTTAAATACTTTTCCCATGTACAGGTTCTTTGATTTTTCAAAGGCAGCGGCAAAGAAAGCTTTCAGAGTTATCCAGGTATCTCATAACGCTATCTATTGTACTTAATTGATTATTTTATGGAGGTCGAAGCTCTTGTACATACATACCTTTCCTTTGTTATGGTTGGTTCTCATCATTTATATATTTGGCAGGATACGCATATTGTGAGATCAGTCTCTTTTCATCCCTCCGGAGATTTTGTTTTAGCAGGTCAGTGCATACTGTTATATCTCCATTTTCTGTACAAGCTACATTTCATCTGATTGTTTTTTAAATCATTCTATTCCAGCCTTATAAACACTTCATGCTAAAATTCAAGTGTAGAGTCCTTGGGAGTTGCACTTATTTATGGCATATTATGAATACTGGTAATATGGTGTTTTAACACCATTGCGATCAGGTTTTTTCTAAACAGCAGGTTTTAGCCGCGAATTATGGAGTATAATTATGCGACCAGATCAGAATATTGTGCAGATTATTATGTGATTTCGTGGCAATCTATTTCTGGTAAACGAATATTCCTGTAATAGTTAGGAATTGATTAAGTAGTTTATTTATGGTACAAGTCCTATTAATAAAGGATTGTCCATTTAAATACCAGATTAGAATTAGATCTTTCCTTAGTCTAGAAGTCTATGCTTGGTAGAGTTATACAAGGAAAGAGTTTCGTACAAGGTAGGATTGCGAAGATGATAAAAGCAAGAAGATAGAATGCAATCAGTGAGCGAAAAAGAATCCTTCTCTGCGTGAGAAGTGTTGGAGCAATCTGCCTGTGGTGTTTGGAGGAGTGTTGAATCATCCGACCAAGTTCGTAAAGATCAGAAACAAGGAAGCCTTAATTCCTTGGGAGGAGGAGATTCAGGGAGACGCGTTGTTCGTGAGGGTTCAACGACGTAGGATCGGCAGTGAGGGGATCTCACAACATTCACTCAATAGGTTAGCAATGGATTAGTATTTAAGTTAAGATTCTTGTACTAAAGACTGCTTTCTAGTGAATGGTTTCTGATATGGGCAAGGCCCCGCAGAAGTAGGTGTATTTGCACCGAACTGCGTAAACAAGTTGTGTGTGCACTGTGTCTTTTGTTTTGTGTTTTAACACCAAACTTTTAAACAACTGGGCACAAAAGTATAGACTTTAGGTGGAACAGAATTTCAATTGGTATCAGAGCAAGGCACTTGCTGACCCCTATACAGGGAGAGTGAGATCAGGTTTCACCATGGCACCAAAGGAGGGGGCTTCAGTCACACGACCACCGTTGCGGGAACAAGGTAATTATGCCTATTGGAAGGCACGTATGAAGGTATTCATCGGAGCACTAGATGATCAAGCCTGGAACTATGTCATAAATCAATACACCCCACCTACAACTGATGAAGCAGAGGGATTAAACTCATTGACGACTAAACCATTTTTTGAATATTCTACCGAGGAGCACAAAGCACACGTGTCCAACTCAAAGGCATTGAATGCCATCTTTACAGCAGTGGATGAAGATCAATTTAAGATGATTTCAAATTGTGAGACTGCTAAGGAAGCATGGGATGTGTTACAAATTTATCGTGAAGGGACAAGCTCCGTCAGAGAATCAAAGTTGCAGTATTATACGTCAAAATTCGAAGAACTAAATATGCGTGAAGATGAGACTATTTCTGAGTTCAATGGACGAGTTAGAGATATTGCAAACAAAGCTTTTCAGTTCGGCAAAAAGTACAAAGATCAAAAGCTTGTCAAAAAGGTGTTGAGAGCATTACCTCCACGTTTCAACATGAAGGTCACAACGATTAATGAAAATGGAAGGATAGGGACTATGACACTTGATGAACTTATGGGATCCCTAGAATCTTATGAGATGGAAATGTTGCAAACTAAAGCAGGAAAGAAAGAGATGGTTTTTTCAAGCATAACCTCTGGAAAGTCAGAAGATCATTCAGACAATGAAGAGTCCGATGAAATTGCAAACATAACCAGGAACTTCTCCAGATTTATGAAGAAGATGGGCAGGAAGCCACAAGAGAAATTTAGTGGGAGCAAAAATCCAAACGCAAACCCCACTCCAAGATTTGGCCAAGCAATTGGTGTTGAAACACCAAAGTTTAAATCAACGAATCCAACCCTGAACAGGAAAATCCAGTGCAGAGAATGTGAAGGTTTTGGACACATACAAGCTGAGTGTGCCAATACACTTAAAAGGCAAGGAAAATCGTATGTCACAACCTGGAGTGATGATGACGTAGGGGATGATTGTAAGGATGAAGAAGAGTATACCAATCATGTTGCTTTCGGTGTGTCAGTGGAGTTAGAAGACTTTCTCAAGGAAGGTTCCAGTGGGCTGGATGAAGACGAGAGTGGTAGCTCAGATGAAGAGGATAGAAGCATTAGTAATGATGACATTCGCAAGGAAAGCATGGAAATGTACAAGATGTGGTTAAAAGTGGCAGATGAAAATAAAGAGCTCAAGTCTGAGAATAAGAGATTGCATGAAGAAGCCAAAATGAAGGAACTTGAAAAGGAAAAGGCAATTGGCAAACTGGAAGAAATCAAGAAGGATTTTGCTGAAATGATGCAACGAGCAGAGGCAGCAGAACAATCTATCAGACATCTTAATACAGGAAAAGCTAAACTCGAAGACTGTCTAAGAATGGGACAGACGACTAAGTACGGAATTGGGTATGAAAGATCCACACCGGTAAACTCATGGAGTAACACAGAAGGTCAAGGTGCGCTAGCTCCCAGAATAATCGAGAGAAATTTTTCTACCAAAAGGATTCGACGATGCGGATACTATAGAATGCAAGGACATGTAAGAAATAAATGTTTTAAGCTGCTTAGGACCCTGCCTTTCAACTCAGCAAATCGAAGTTTCAACACCGTGTCAAGATATGATACAAGGCATCGTTTCAACACTGGTGGATACAGAACCAGATTTCTGAACACGCATGATAACTCAAGTCCGCAACGCACCGTATGACCAACACGCCAGGTATGGATTCGAAAATCTCAAGATGTTTGTTTTTCAAGTTTTGTATGTTTTGGGGCACATACAGGAAATTCTTGGTATTTCGATAGTGCATGTTCAAGGCATATGACTGGAGTTCCTAAATTTTTGCAAAAATTTAAACCTGGATTTGGAGGACATGTTAGATTTGGTGATGGGAAACCAGTAGAATAATCGGCAAGGGTGAGTTAGCCATCAAAGGGCTTCCGGTGTTCCAAGATGTGTTACTAGTGGAAGGTCTGAAGGCGAACTTGTTGAGCATCAGCCATCTATGTGATAATGAAATGACAGTGGTTTTCGATAAGGAGAAATGTGTAGTAAACCATGAGAAAACAGTATTCACTGGATCAAGATCAATGGATAACTGTTACCTGCTCGATCAAGTTGTCAACTGCCTGAGTTCAAAGAAAGAAGTTAGTACTCTGTGGCACAGAAAATTGGGGCACCTAAATTATAAATCCCTAGCACGTATTTCCAGACTGAATGCAGTTAGAGGTATTCCTGAAATCAGTGACAACAAGGAGGTTGTTTGTGGGTCATGTAAAGAAGGAAAACAAATCCAGACACCACACCATGCAGTACATGATGTTACAACATCAAGACTCTTGGAACTCCTGCATATGGACTTAATGGGGCCGGTGAACACCCCCAGTGTGGCAGGAAAGAAGTATATTTTCGTCTGTGTAGATGACTTCTCAAGGTATACGTGGGTATCATTTCTCAAAGAGAAGTTAGAGGCTGCTGATGTTTTCAAGAACCTGGCACACAGGTTATTTGTAGAAAAAGGAACCGATCAAGTAAGAATTACACGAATCAGGAGTGACCATGGAAAAGAATTTGAAAATTCAAAATTTCATGATATTTGCGAGACACTCGGAATACACCACGAGTTCTCTGCCCCCATAACTCCACAACAAAATGGCATAGTAGAGAGGAAGAACAGGACGTTGCAGGAAATGACACGAGCAATGCTAGCCGAGAAAAAAATTCATGCTAGATATTGGGCTAAGGCAGTACACACGGCATGTTACACTATCAACAGAGTATATCTGCGTCCGTTTACTGAGAAGACACCACATGAGATATGGAAAGGGAAAAAACCAGATGTGTCGTACTTTCATGTTTTTGGGAGTCGGTGCTACATTCTGAAGGATCGAGAACCCTTAGCTAAATTCGAGTCTAGAAGTGATATCGGTATATTCTTGGGTTATTCCCCCACGAGTCGAGCTTTCCGAGTTCTTAATCAACGCTCTGGAGTAGTCATGGAGTCTATTAATGTGGTTGTTGATGATTCAGAAGAAGATACTATGGGTGACGGTGATACGCTCGACCCAGTGAATCCTACTGGTGTTGAAACACCAACACAGTCAACCGGTGTTGAAACTCCGAAAACTGTAACACATGACTCTGAGCAGAGTCCGGCCAGATATATGCTATTGAGGGATCAACCGCGGGTAAATAATAGAGAATTGGCAGGAGTATCATGTTTCATCTATCTTACTGAGCCAAAAAATTACAAAGAAGCTCTGCTCGATGAATTTTGGGTTTCGGCAATGCAGGAAGAATTGCAGCAATTCGAAAGAAACAATGTTTGGTATCTTACCCCACGACCTGCGAATGTGAATGTGATTAGAACCAAGTGGATTTTTAAGAACAAATCTGATGCGGATGGTAACGTCACCAGGAATAAAGCGCGGCTAGTTGCTCAAGGGTACACCCAAGTAGAAGGGGTTGACTTCGATGAAACTTTTGCACCGGTAGCCAGATTGGAGTCGATCAGACTGATGTTGGCAGTATCATGCATTCTGGACTTTACTCTTCATCAGATGGATGTCAAGAGTGCGTTCCTGAATGGGCTAGTAAAAGAGGAAGTTTACGTGGAACAGCCTAAGGGGTTTGAATACCCACATTTTCCTGATCATGTATATCGGTTGAATAAAGCACTGTATGAACTAAAGCAGGCACCTCGTGCATGGTATGAGCGACTGACAACCTTTCTGATTCAGAAAGGCTATCGTCGAGGGGGAGTGGACCGTACACTGTTTGTGCTGCAGAAGGGGACAAATATTCTAATCGCACAAATTTATGTGGATGATATTGTTTTTGGATCCACCTCTTCGGTATTGGTGAAGGAGTTTGTTGACTTAATGACTAAGGAGTTCGAAATGAGTATGGTAGGGAAATTGTCATATTTTCTGGGATTGCAGGTTACTCAGGAGAAGAATGGTCTTTTCATCAATCAACAGAAATATGCTGAAAACTTGATCAAGAGATTCGGTCTGACTAGTGCAAAGGCAGTACGCACTCCAATGGCTACCACTGATAAGCTTACAAAAGACGAACTGGGTCAAAGTGTTGACCAAAAGTTGTACAGGAGTATGATTGGCAGCCTGTTGTATTTAACTGCAAGTAGACCAGACATCTGTTTGAGTGTTGGTATTTGTGCCCGCTACCAAGCCAATCCAAAGGAATCACACATGTCAGCCGTGAAAAGGATTATTCGATATATAAGTGGAACAATGGAGTATGGAGTATGGTTTTCTAGGAACAAGGATTCGCAGTTGGTAGGATTCAGTGACTCTGACTGGGCAGGGAATGCTGATGATCGTAAAAGCACCACTGGTGGATGCTTCTTTGCTGGATCAAATCTTATCAGCTGGTACAGTAAAAAACAAAACTCTATATCATTGTCTACGGCTGAAGCAGAATACTTAGCTGCTGGGAGTTGTTGTGCGCAGCTATTATGGATGAAACAGATGATGAGAGACTATGGGTTCAATGATGTGAGTTTGACAGTCCTATGTGATAATAAAAGCGCCATTGATATTTCCAGGAATCCTGTGCAACATTCTAGGACGAAACACATCGATATCCGACATCACTTTATAAGAGATTTGGTCGAAAAAGGAGAAGTCACAGTTCATTATGTACCAACATCAGAACAACTTGCAGATATCTTTACAAAGCCTCTGGATGGTGAGACTTTTGAAGGCCTAAGACAGCACTTGGGTCTGTGTCGAATGTAAGGTACCCAGATTTGATCATTCTGTTGTAGTTTTATTGTTTTGTTTTTTTATATAGTCAAAAACAAAAAAAATAGAAATATCGAAAATACCAAAAATATGTGAATTGGTGTTTAAACACCGAGGAATATGGTGGAAGAAGACCAGGAGGGCTAATTATTGGGCTAGAAAGTCATAATGGGCTGAAATGTTCGCAAGATGGTATTCTGAAGAAAAAAAAGGGGGGAAAAGTAGAGTAGCTTTTTGGTTTCCGAAAAAGGAAAGTGAAAGTGACAAGTGGTAGACTCCCACACAAATTCAAGTTCCTCAACTATTCATCTTCCCAAACAGAGCTCCCGCAACTAGTTTTCGAGCAAACTGTAACTTTCAAAATCCCAGAAGCCGCATATCCAACTTAAAACCTCGTCGACAATGGTAAATTTTACCCACAAGAAATGGTTTGGGGGTTTCACGAGTGTGCAAGTTTCGGAGAATCCTCGGTTCGAAGAACTGGACCCCGATGTAGACACGGGAGAATGCCATGGAGATCGGGAACAGAGGGTAATAAATTGGGATGGAGTTAATCACCGCCGTCCGAAGGCCAGGTTTGACCATTCGTTCGTTTATGACGGTGTTTATTTTGCCTCTGTTATGGAGTTTATTGCTTGGATGGTCCAAAACAGGGATTATGTTGATCTTAGAAAATTCAAGACCTTGCATGGTAAGGTGAATGGTTTTAATTTGAAAGAT
Source organism: Rubia yunnanensis (assembly GCA_037428765.1). Lineage (NCBI taxonomy): Eukaryota > Viridiplantae > Streptophyta > Magnoliopsida > Gentianales > Rubiaceae > Rubia > Rubia yunnanensis. Next base: position 39,351,249 of record CM075069.1, on the reverse strand, counting down.
TTGTTGACTGGTGGTATTGGAGAAATTAGTGAGATTAGTAAATTTTATTCCACATTAGTTGGAGTTGATTTTGGTGAAAAGTACAAGGTAGGGGAGGACATAGATCAGTACTTCACAATCTACACTAGAATAGGTTCTCTGCACAGGCCTATTATTAGAAGCCTAGGTGATGATGTTGTGGTACAACCCTGGGTACCAGTGGTTAAATCCACTGACTTTGCCAGAGCTAGTGACAAAGAGGTAGAGTGTTTTGATGAATCTATGTTCTTGATTCAAGAATCGTTGAGAAAACTGCCCATTCCAGTGGTGGAGATTAGTGACAGTGAAGAAGAGGAAGTATGTGCAGGGGGAGTTATTGAAAGCGGGACAGGTTATGAGGATTCTCCTGTGAGCAGTGAGAATATTGCTGTGGAAGGGTTAGAGGGCTCTGATATGCTTGATACTGGTGTTCAAACACCAGATGTGAGCCCAGTTGAGAGGGAGAAAACTACTGAGGGTCTTGGCATTGGTGTTGAAACACCGCCAGAAGCCAGACAAACCCGTAGACTTAAAAGAAAAAGTAAGGAGGTGGGTGTTGAAACACCACCTGAGTGGGGGAAAATACCTATCCCTAAGATGTCCAAAAAGGCCAGGGAATGTGTGGCCTCTACGTCCAAGAAGGTTCGACGATCAAAGCGGTGCAGAGACAAGAGTATGACAGTAAGTGATGATAGTGATGAGCCAATTGGGCAGAAATTGAAGAAGTTGAGAGCAGATCGGCAGAAGAGATCAGCTGAGCAAATGGAGTCTCAGACACTACCTGCTCCCGTGGCTAGTGAAGCTATATGTACTGAATTTTATGATGAAGCGAGCCAAGAAAAATGGGAGGTCATTTGTGCAAGAAAAATACTGGCAGAAAGGCTAGCAGATGCTGAGAAATATCGAGAGTGTGGATTTACAGATTTCCTACAATATCTCAAAGTATTTAAAGCTGCTACATGCTTTAGCAATTACAACAAGCAGTTAGTGATGGAGTTTTACTCAAATCTGAAAGAGGCTTGTGAAGATGAAAATTCTCCCTGGTTTCATAGAGTGTACGTGAGAGGGGCAGTTATTGAGTTCTCTCCTGCAGCAGTGAACAAAATTCTGCAGTGTGGCATCTCCAGGAATGTCCAGTCGGTGTTTCAACACTAGATGCCAGACAGCTTTGATGAAGTGGCAGTAGAGCTTACACGTGTTGTGGAAAATACTTGGCCACTGACTGGCAGACAACAGATACCTGCATCAAATCTCACCTCCAGGTATTATTGCTTGTACATGGTAGCAGTCCATAATTGGATCCCTTCGGTTAATAACACAAGTGTTACCAAAGAAATGGCTACACTTCTATACAGTCTGGGAGCCAGGCACAAGGTCTATATGGGAAAATTGGTGTTTAATGATATCATGGATTGTGCCCGGAAGACTAGGAAGGAAGCCTTGGTTCATCCCTGTGTCATTACAATGGTGCTAATCAAGGAGGGAGCTGTTGCAAGAGAGTCTGATGAAGTGGTTTCTACTCAAGCCTTACGGCCGACTCTCCGAACCTTGAGTGGTCGAATTGTGAAGGATTTACCCTAGACACCTCTGGCAACAGCGGTTTCGGATGCTGGTACAGCAAGGATGAGAGCTATTGAGGCCAGAGCAGCAGTATGTCAGGAACTGCTTGAGCGCCATCAGGCTGCTGTAATAAAGATTCAGGGGGAGTTAGCTGCATTGGAGGCCGAGAGAGGAGATTTGCTGGCAGCAACTCAGGATGGGGATGGTTCAGATGCTGATGATTCAGAGGATTTCGATGATAGTTTGGAATAAATGTTTTTCTGACATATTACTGAATTCAGGGGGAGAAACTTGAGAGCACAGAGATTCAAGATTCACAGATTTTGGTTTTGAATGCTTTTTGATGTAGATGTTTGGGTTTCGTGAATTTGGTTGTTTAATCGGTTTGGATATTTGGAAAATTGTGCTATCTGGTTGTTTATATTATTTGTGCTAATGAATTCACCAATATGCCAAGGGGGAGATTGTAGAGTCCTTGGGAGTTGGACTTATTTATGGCATATTGTGAATACTGGTAATATGGTGCTCTAACACCATTGCGATCAGGTTTTTTCTAAACAGCAGGTTTTAGCCACGAATTATGGAGCGAATTATGGAGTATAATTATGCGACCAAATCAGAATATTGTGCAGATTATTATGTGATTTCGTGGCAATCTATTTCTGGTAAACGAATATTCCTGTAATAGTTAGGAATTGATTAAGTAGTTTATTTATGGTACAAGTCCTATTAATAAATGATTGTCCATTTAAATACCAGATTAGAATTAGATTTTTCCTTAGTCTAGAAGTCTATGCTTGGTAGAGTTATACAAGGAAAGAGTTTCGTACAAGGTAGGACTGCGAAGATGATAGAAGCAAGAAGATAGAATGCAATCAGTGAGCGAAAAAGAATCCTTCTCTGCATGAGAAGTGTTGGAGCAATCTGCCTGTGGTGTTTGGAGGAGTGTTGAATCATCCGACCAAGTTCGTAAAGATCAGAAACAAGGAAGCCTTAATTCCTCGGGAGGAGGAGATTCAGGGAGACGCGTTGTTCGTGAGGGTTCAACGACGTAGGATTGGCAGTGAGGGGATCTCACAACATTCACTCAATCGGTTAGCAATGGATTAGTATTTAAGTTAAGCTTCTTGTACTAAAGACTGCTTTCTAGTGAATGGTTTCTGATCTGGGCAAGGCCCCGTAGACGTAGGTGTATTTGCACCGAACTGCGTAAACAAGTTGTGTGTGCACTGTGTCTTTTGTTTTGTGTTTTAACACCAAACTTTTAAACAACTGGGCACAAAAGTATAGACTTTAGGTGGAACAGAATTTCATCAAGTACTCCGTATAATATTTTTTTCGATATTATTTTCTTTTAGTGCATCGTCGGTGTGAAATTTATGGTGCAAAATAAGTGTCTCGTCCTCTTTGCTTCTTCGTGTTACATTACATCTGACTCTTTTAAACTGCTAAAATTTTAGTTCTTTCAATTGAGCTATATCACCTTCATATGATTAACTTTGCATCCTAGAATGTTAGCAGAACTAAACTCATTACAGGAACTGATAATCCGATTCCACATTTATATGATGTCAATACTTTCCAATGATACCTATCTACAACTTTCCAAGACACTGGAGTTAACGGAGCCATAAATCAGGTACAGCCAAAATAAACACTGCTTCCACGATTCATCTTTCTTATTTTTGTGTCGAGAGTTACTTGAATATTTTATGATGTTATATCATGGACATTTACGGAGTTTCTGAAAGCGCATTTACCTACAATGCAGGTAAGATATTCTTCTACTGGTGCCCTGTATGTTACAGCATCTAAAGATGGCTCTATTTGGTTGTGGGATGGTGTAAGTGCCAATTGCGCCCGAACAATAGTTGGTGCTCACGGAACAGCAGAAGTCACTAGTGTAAGTTTTACAAAGGACCAAAGGTATATAACGTGTTAGGCTCTTGTTTGTTGATTTCATCTACTTTCACTTTCCAAAAGGTTTCTCGTCTGTTAAGGTACATTCTCTCTTGTAGAAAAGATTCCTCGGTGAAGCTCTGGGAAGATGCTACAGGAAGATTGGTCAAGCAGTATCTTGGCGCCGTTCATACTTATTAGAACTCTACGTATATATTTTGAATTAGTCATGCAAGACTTAGTCTAGTTAGTTACTTCTCTGACTATGTATTTTAGTAAGACTTAGTCTAGTTAGTTACTTCTCTGACTTTGTATTTACGTAGACTTAGTTAGTAGAATCCCTATAACTTTGGGATTTAGTTACATACTTGTATTATATATACGGTACTCCAGTGATGAATAAAATTAATAATTTCCATCTCTTACTCAATATCAAACTCTTCTTTATGGTATCAGAGCAACATATTTTCTAACTTTTCCACCACTCATCAATCATGGCAGCAACGCCAGCAGAAGAAATAAACTCTTCTGAAATGGAAGTTGAGAAGAACTCAGCTAAATCTCAATCTGAAGCTCGTGATGATACTTCTAAATCATCTATGTCAGTCAATGATCCTTACTTCATTCACCCGTCTGATAATCCTACGATGGTGCTTTTCTCTCCTTTGCTTCAAGGTGACAACTACCCGACATGGGCTCGTGGAATTTCAAAAGCCTTGAATGCAAAGAACAAGCTTGGATTCGTGGATGGTTCTATCCCACGTCCAACCGATCCCATAACCCAAGCATGCTGGAAACGGTGTGATGACTTGGTAGGGATGTGGATCACAAATTCAGTCCACACTGATATCCGGTCGAGCTTGATGTATGCTGATTCTTCTTATGCAATTTGGCAAGATCTGAAGTTAAGATTCACACACTCAAATGCTCCAAAGTTGTATTAACTGAAAACAACTGTCACTGGTCTCAAGCAAGACGATCTTTCCGTTACGGCGTATCACACCAAACTCAAGACACTCTGGGATGAAATTGATTCTCTTAATCCCCATGAGCCATGTATTTGTGGTGCTGGAAAGAGTCTTCTTGAACGCCATGAAAGGGATCGTACCATGGAATTTTTGCAAGGACTTCATGATCGTTTCTCAAGCCTTCGCAGTAAAATCCTCTTGATTGAACCGCTGCCTTCAGCTCAGCGAATCTACAATCTTGTCATGCAAGAAGAGGAACAACAATTCATTAATGCTACTTCTCATCCCAATGTTGATGCTGCTGCTCTCAATGTTAACAAGTATGATCCTTCTCGTCGGCATAATAATAACACCAACAAAAGACAACGCCCATATTGTGATCATTGTAGCAAGTATGGACATACTCGCCAGACATGCTATCAAATTCATGGCTTTCCCCAAACCAAACCAAAAGGAAGCACTCACCCTTCTGCGTTTGCTGCAACCACATCTAGTGAGCAACTTCTTCCATCACTTTCAGCCGATCAATACAATCATCTCCTTGCAATGTTGTGCACTCCAACAGCTGATTCAGACACATCGCCTAAAGTGAATCTCACAGGTAATATGACTAATTATCATCCTGTTTGGTATGTTGATAGTGGTGCAACGCATCACGTTTGCACTAATTTGTCTTTATTTAGCAAATATCATTCTCCTTCAAAGCATATTGATGTTCAATTACCAGATGGATCTCTTGTCACTGTACATCATATTGGTGAAATAATATTCTCACCAACATTGAGATTATCACAAGTTTATCATATTCCTGCATTTAAATTCAATCTCATTTCTATATCTCAATTAACTAAATCTCTCCATTGCAAAGCTGAATTTCTTGATTCTTCATGCACTTTTCAGGACCTTCGCTCGAATCGGACGATTGGTCAGGCTAATCTTGTTTCTGGTCTTTATCAACTCCGCCACCCTTCAGCTGCTTGTTTTTCTTCTATTGCTCCATGTAATAAAATGCCACTAGATCTTTGGCATTGTCGGTTAGGCCATCCAGGCTTAAACCGTTTTAAGTTTCTATGTAAAACAGTAGATTTCATTCATTCCAATTTCTCTTCCGAATGTATTGTTTGCCCTCGAGCAAAACAAACTCGTTTATCGTTTAATCAATCTGTTATTTCTTCTTCTCGTTGCTTTGAGCTCATCCATTGTGACATATGGGGACCTTTTTCTATCTCTTCTAAAGATGGCGCTAAATACTTTCTTACCATCATTGATGATTACTCAAGATGTACTTGGGTCTACCTTATGTGTTCTAAATCTGAGACTCTTCAGTATATTCAATATTTCCATAAATTTGTCATTACACAATATTCACATATGATCAGCTCCATTTCTACAGGATCCCTCTCCATTTTTTTACCTCAACTACAAAAGTTTCGATCCGACAATGGGACAGAATTTTTGTCAAAAGACATTCAATCATGGTTTCGATCTCATGGAATACACCATCAACGAAGTTGTGTGTATACCCCTCAACAAAATGGAGTTGTTGAGAGAAAACATCGCCATCTTCTTTCGGTGGCAAGAGCTCTACGGTTTCAATCCAATATACCAATCGATTATTGGGGTGAATGTGTTCTTACCGCTGCATATTTGATAAATAAAATGCCAAGTCCGGTATTGTCCAATAAGTCCCCACACGAGATTCTTCTCCGATCTCCGCCAAAATATGATAAATAAAATGCCAAGTCCGGTATTGTCCAATAAGTCCCCACACGAGATTCTTCTCCGATCTCCGCCGAAATATGACCATCTTCGAATTTTTGGTTGTCTTTGTTTTGCTCGAAATACATCGGTCCGAACAAAGTTTGACCCTCGTGCTAAACCAGGTATCTTCTTAGGCTATCCATTTAATCATAAAGGATATATGATCCTCGATATCGAATCAAACCAAAAATATGTTTCTCGCGATGTTGTGTTCAAGGAACATATATTTCCATTCCAAGACGCCATGCCTCCTGTACACGATCTTTTTTCGAATACCGAGACATCACCATTGTATTATGATGATGATATTCCTAGTTCTTTGGTTAATTCACCATCTTCATCCTATGATACTCCTCACACTACTGCAAACACATCATCTGATCATCCTCTCCCAGCTCATTCCATATCAACTCATGTCTTGGACTCCATTCCGTCTTCACAATCTCCTTTAAGTCCTTCTCCTTCTAATTTAAATTCTTCATCCACGTCTCCCACATATCCTTCCTCGTCTAGTTCACAAAATTATCAAGAACTAGCAAGTAATTCTATCACAAATGAATCACAAATACCACTTCGGCACTCTACTCGTGATCGCCAAGAACCTGTTTGGAAGAAGGATTATATCTGCACTAATATTTCATGTACTACTACTTCTCCTTACCCACTCACTCACCATTTATCATTTGATAAATTCAGCTCCACTCATAAGGCTTTCCTTACTTCTATCCTTACATCTCATGAGCCGAGAACCTTTACTGAGGCCATGAAACATGTTGAATGGCGTGAAGCTATGTCCAAGGAGATTGCAGCTTTGGAAGCTCATTGCACATGGACATTAACTCCTCTACCACCCGGTAAGTCCGCCGTTGGTTGTAAATGGGTTTACAAGACTAAATTCAAATATGATGGCAGTATTGAACGCCGCAAAGCTAGACTCGTTGCAAAAGGATATACTCAACAGGAAGGCATCGATTATCATGATACCTTTGCACCTGTGGCTAAATTAGTTACCGTTCGTGTGTTATTATCCTTAGCTTCAATTCGAGGTTGGTCTCTCCATCAACTTGATGTCAATAATTCCTTTTTACAAGGAGACCTCAATGAAGAAGTCTATATGCAAATTCCCCCTGGCTTTCGTAAGCAAGGTGATCATCGTGTTTATCACTTGAATAAGTCCCTCTACGGTCTTAAACAAGCATCTCGACAATGGTTTTCAAAATTTTCCTCAACCCTCTTAGTTGAAGGATTTATTCAATCTCGTGCAGATTATTCACTTTTCTTTTATTACCAACATAATATTTCAGTCTTTGTCTTGGTTTATGTTGATGATATTATCATTACAGGAAATGATACATCTTTTATATCCTCTCTTATATCTCGACTTGAATCCAAATTCTCTATTAAAGATCTAGGCAAATTACAATATTTTCTTGGCATTGAAGTATCCAGATCATCTCATGGGTTATTTTTATGCCAACGCAAATATATACTTGACATTCTCCAGGATTCTGGCCTTACTGGCGCTAAAACTTCAGTTTTTCCTATGGATCAACATCTTAAACTTCTTCCTACTTCAGGGGAATTATTACCCGATCCCAGCATTTTTAGACGTTTGATTGGTCGTCTTCTTTATCTTATAGTTACTAGACCAGATAAAACGTATTCTGTTAATTCTCTTAGCCAATTTATGCAACAACCAAGGTCTGCCCATTTAGAAGCGGCCTTACGTATCGTGCAATATCTCAAAGGCACTCTTTCTCATGGAATCCTTCTATCTCCTTCCAGTTCTCTAAACCTTCAAGGGTACACAGATTCAGATTGGGCTAGATGTCCTACCACTCGTCGTTCGACAATGGGTTACTTTACCATGCTTGGTGCTAGTCCACTTTCTTGGAAATCTAAGAAGCAACCAACTGTCTCCAGATCATCCGCCGAAGCTGAATATAGGGCTATGGCTAATCTAACTGCCGAATTACAATGGCTTTCCTTTCTATTTACTGATCTTCGTATCCCAATTCCCAAGCCAATTCCGGTTTACTGTGATAATCAAGCAGCCATCCACATTGCCAAAAATCCTGTTTTTCACGAACGTACGAAACACATTGAACTTGATTGTTACTTTGTACGTGAAAAACTATTATCAGGTTTAATTTCTCCAACTTACATCTCCTCATCAAATCAGCTTGCTGATATCTTCACTAAACCCCTGGGTGCAGAACAGTTTCGTCAACTTTTGTTCAAGTTGGGCATACGTTCGAATCCCACTCCCGCTCCAACTTGAGGGGGGGTATTAGAACTCTACGTATATATTTTGAATTAGTCATGCAAGACTTAGTCTAGTTAGTCATGCAAGACTTAGTCTAGTTAGTTACTTCTCTGACTATGTATTTTAGTAAGACTTAGTCTAGTTAGTTACTTCTCTGACTTTGTATTTACGTAGACTTAGTTAGTAGAATCCCTATAACTTTGGGATTTAGTTACATACTTGTATTATATATGGTACTCCAGTGATGAATAAAATTAATAATTTGCATCTCTTACTCAATATCAAACTCTTCTTTAATACTCAAGTGCGCTGCCAGGTCTGCATTTTAGGGTTTTCCCAATTTTCCAAATGTTGAGGTTTTGTTGTAATTTTCGTTATATTCTTGAATGTGTTCCAATGCAGGCTGTTTTTAACGCCATGGAAGAATTTGTGCTATCCATTGATGAACAAGACAATGAGGTCTGCCTCATTTTCTTCTGAAAATTTGATATAACCACTCATCTTTGTTTACTATTAAGATTGACATTCCCTTTTGAGTTGCAGATTGTCATTTGGGATGCACTTACAGCAGAGAAAGTGAACCAATGGCCATCAAATCATGTTGGTGCTCCCTGTTGGGTGGATCATTCCCCAACTGAGGCTACTTTCGCTTCTTGTGGAACAGACAGGTCAATACGCTTCTGGAAGGAGATATCTCAGGCGTTTTTGAGATATTCTTGCAGCTGGAAAAGATAGTGAAATGCAGTAGTTTAAGTTTATTCTCTCTGATTTTGGTATCTGTATCATCTGTTCTAATGCTAATATTCCAAAGATGCAACTTGTGAGCGAGTTACACGATTGAATTTGGTAGCAACTGATATCAAACTAAATAGAACCAATGTGGCACTATGCGTTTTTGGATATTCTGTTAGTATTATCGCAACAATCAATCTTACTTTTGTGTTAGTGTCAGAAGATATTTTGATGTGACAAGAGACCTAAGCGTACTGTTAGACTAAATCAGACTCAACCATCGTCTTACTTGTGTTAGTGTCACCAGACGAGATTTCGTAACAAAGAGAGACCCAAGTGTAAATTATCAATCTTTCTTCTGTGTTAATGTCACCCGTCGATATTTTGATATGACGAGAGACCTAAGAGTTTGTGTCACAACCAAACTAAGTTGCTTTGCAATTGGCGATGAAATACGAGGAAGTTGTCAAAACATGCAAGCATCATCAGTTATTTCGAGCACAGAAACTACACATCGCATGAAGCTGTGAAATGTACATAGACTTAATTAAAGTTACCAAATAAAGAATCATGCAAACAGCCATCCAGAAGCTAAAAAGGCAACAGCATCTTGCAGCTAAACACAACAAAGAAACCCTAAAAATGAGAGATACATGATTAAAAATGAAACTGGATTGTATGAACAAGGGGTGCGAGAATCGACAACATCAGATCAAAGAACAAAAAACTAGAAAGGATAAACAATGAGCAACATAACTAACAAGAATTAATACAACTAAACAGCCTACTAAAGATCAATGAGGACATAAGGGACCAGAAATCAGTCGACAACCTAATTAGCATTTCACATAAGGTGTACATATATTAAAAGAGAATGAAACTTGCAATATATTGTGTTAGAAGCCGAAAACGAGACTCAAAATGAGCATTTGTAAGCAAAAAGACTAGTCTCCTAGTACCTTATAGCAGGCTATACAAAGATTTCATTGGCCTCAACCAAGACGCATTAGGCAAACTAACCCGGAAACAAATGCTATTGAACTCATATTGTTGATAAACATAAATTTAAAAGGCGCGCATCGACTTCTTTGGCTTCTTAACATAGCTCAGTATAATTTTCTTGAGCCGTCTCCTCTTCCCCATCTTCTCAGGCAAGGTTTCCCTCTTTCTCTCCTTTTTAACCGCACCAGGTTTGATCTCCGCAAACCTAGTATCTAGCTTATAAGCTTTAACTTCAATGGGTACCATCCCAATGCCGTCTACTTCGAGAAATTTCTATGTTTGTGGCTACAGTAGCCACAAACAGCCACAATTATGAAGGACGCATAACGCTAATGCGTCCTCTCCGTTTACAATTTTTATTTTTTGATTTTTGTTTCTTAATTTCAGCGGTCAACGAAAGGGAGCTTTACACGTGGCGAGGACGCATTTTCGTAATGCGTCCTCAGAGTTGTTTTTATTTTTTTTTGAAAATTTTGGTCAAAGAAGTCTGGCTGGGCAGGGGGGAGGCGATACGTGGCGAGGATACATTTACGTAATGCGTCCTCTGTTTTTGATTTTTTTAAAAATCCCCGTCAACCACACAAAAAAAACAAAAGCGCCCTATTTAATTTTTTTTATTGGGGTAGATACTTTGGTGTTTTGATGTAGTTTTGTTTGGAAAAATTTCCAAATTCACGTTTGCCATAATTTTGTACACCACTAAAAATAAACCAAACTACATTGGAAAATGAAATGGCAAAATTAATTTTAGACTTTGATTTATTTTTATATATAAAATAAAATAATAATTTAAAGAGATTTAAAAATATTTTCAATCTATGTGGTAATATATATATATATAAATTTATACTCAAAAAATTATAAGTATTAGTCTGTTAACATTAGAATTCAATTTTTTTTCCAAATTCTAAAAAGTAACTATGAATTTATAGGTTATAAAATAATTGAATGATGTATTTTAATAATAATGAAAAATCCACATGTTAAGTGCTAAATATATTCATTTATATTTAATAATATATAAATAATAATGATGCATATATTATAGATTGGCAAAAATAAAAATTAATTTCAATTAATTTTTATTTTTTACTCTTTCTCCATAAAAGTAAAATTGAGACATAAATTAGAAAGTTTCTTAACTCATTGTCTATTTAATAATTAGTTAATTTAATTAGAATAACAAATTAATTTCTAGAATAGAATCAATTTTATTTTAAACATGAACTAAAAATAAGTTAGTGCCGATTAATGTTATACTCGAGTTCATAAAAACTATTTTATTGAACCAATATAATTATTTATTCTCCATCATTACTCTTGTCAAATAATTAGATGTATCCAAATTATCATCAAACAAACACAAGTCTACTTATGCGCAATCTTGACCGAAAACAGGTGGATGAGAAATAATAAGTTATACATTGCAGCATTCAAGGATAATTTATTACTAATACTTAAATTCATGACTCATTTTGAAGAATACACTTTTGTTGAATTCAGGGCACGATTTTTATAATAAGCTTTTTCCCCAATAAATAAAATTTTGCAAACGCTTAATTTACCAAATTTACCAAAAAATAATAAACATTATTTAATTTACAAATTAAATTTCCACCGAAATTAATTACAAATCTCATTTCCAACATTTTCAAAAAAAAATGTTAAAACAAAACGCATTCCTGGAAATGCATCCTCTGAATATTACGAAATTAATCAGGCAGCTTCTGAGGACTTGTTGTCGTCATTGAGCTGATAATTTATTACATAAATTCACGACTCTTTTTGACAAAACGCACTTTAGTTGAATTCATGACACGATTCCATAATTGGAAAAAAAACTGATAAAAAATCGCTGCAAGTAAAAAAAAACCCGCATATGGTTTTTGGGAATAAGCATTTTGCCAGAAAATTAAAATTCCCCACACGCTAATTTTAGCCAATTTAGCGAATATTGGCAAAAACAAGGCCAATAAAAATAAATAAATAAAAATAAATAAATAAAAATAAATAAATAAATATAAATATAAACATAAATATAAATATAAAAATATATATTTAAATAAATATAAAAATATATATTTAAATAAATATAAATATATATATTTAAATAAATATAAATGTATATATTTAAATAAATAAATATATATATAAATACAAATATAAATATAAAAAAATAAAAAAAATAAAAAAATATATAAATAAATAAATAAAAATCCCAACCATGTGGATGCATTTTATATTTACGAAAATATGTTCACAATCGTGGGTAATCGAGTGCTCTCAACGATTTATTTTGACTGGTCGTCAAGAGATTCTAAAGAGCTCAATCAGTAATTACGTTGAATTACTGGTTTTATTGCGACAAGTTAGTAAAAAGTTACTTCTGTGAAACTACTTGTTACGACAAATTCAACTATATAACATATGATAATATTTTCATTCATATATTTATCTATTTAAATACGTGGTCAAAATGTTAGTTAGTAAATAATAACATAAAGTGAAGTGTGCAGTTTGACCGGGAACGGAGAAATAATTAATTATTTTTAATAACGACCAATCAAAGAATAGTCTTTAAAAATTGCAACCAACATGAAGACGCATTTTTAAAATGCGTCCTCTATTAATTTAGAGCAAAAAAAATTATGTGTCATGAGGACGCATTTTCATAATGCGTCCTCTATTAATTCAGCGGAAAAAAAAATCCAGCAAAATGATGAGGACGCATTTTAAAAATGCGTCCTCTATTATTTTCGGGCAAAAAAATTTTAAATCAGGAGCATGAGGACGCATTAGGAAAATGCGTCCTCCACCATGTTCTCCATTTTCCAAAACCACCCTATTCGCAGCCAACATTCAAATATTTAGCATGCTAAAATCAAGAACTCGTCTGCTTCCTTGTAAAGTGCCTTCGCCCTTTCCAAACGGCCGTGAGCACACAACTTCCCAATCAACAAGTTAGATGTTAAGGAAATAAAAACACTTTCCCTGTAGGAAATGTTATAAATGGTAGTTACCTTATACAATTAGTTATCTTATAGAATTAGTTATAGATAATAGTTTCCTTATGGACTTAAAATCGTATTCCTATTAGACTTTGATTTGTTGTATCTCTATATATTGTAATTCTCATCATTGATGAGATGTGTCATTGGTTAATATCAGTACACCATAGTAAAGTCTCTTATTTTATCATGGTATCAGAGCATAAAATTATGAAATTTTAAAAGAAAATTCCACTGCCTTTTTCCCAAGCTCTCGCTGCCGCCTCTCGGCCGTACGTTCCTCCACGTGCCTTCGTGCTGCCGTCTGAAGCTCGCCGTTTGTCACTACATCGCCGATCGCCACCGCCACCATCTGGCTATGGTAATCTGTGCGCCGTCTCTCCTGATTCGATCGGTCTGTGCATCAAGTAACTCGAGCCGATCTCGAAGCTTACGCGCCGCTGCGTTCCCGTCACGCGGTGCCGCTGATCCGATCTGCCGTCGGTTGCTGCATCTGCTGCTGATCCGTACCTGATTTTGCACTATGTCTGCCTCCTGAAGTAATCCCGAAGAATAAGCGCGTACTGATGCTGGTTTTGAGGCTACTGCTCTTCAGAACAAGAATTGCTATGTGGTAATTGCGACTTTACTAAAACAGTTGCAATTGCAATCTGGCCCTAAGATACCTGTACCTATTGGTCGTTTGTCGACTGAACCCTACTTCATTGGCTCTTATGACGGACCTGGTTTGGTTATTGCACCCACCATGCTGAAGGGTCAAGAGAACTACCTTGAATGGTCTCCTACAAACACTGCTCCTATTGAATTTGAATACTGCTCTACCAGCTGCTACTATTGCTGTTGTTGCTGCTACTTCTACCTCTACTCAGAATTTTTTTTTTAATGATTAGCAATTTCATAATCTTCTTTGCAAGTTGGGCATTCTTATCATCATGCTCCAACTTGAGGGAGGGTGTTAAGGAAATAGAAACCCTTTCATTGTAGGAAAGGTTATAAATGGTAGTTACCTTATACAATTAGTTTTCTTATAGAATTAGTTATAGATAGTAGATAGTAGTTTCCTTATAGAATTAGAATCTTATTCCTATTAGATTTTGGTTTGTTGTAGCCGAATATATTGTAATCCTCATTATAGATGTGTCATTGATGAATATCAGTGCACCATAGTAAAGTCTCTTATTTTATCATCATAGGTCTTAACCCCCGGCTCACAGCAACTTGAACAAACACGGAGATGAATATGTTGATTCAGTATTTAAAGCATTCAGTAAACACCAACAGTTCCAGTATGTAAAGCATTCAATAAACACCCACAGTTACAGGATGCATCAGATATCAAGGAACGAAGGTAACATCGTCGGTTCAATCTCATCAGCAAAATTTCAAAAATATTTCAAAATCCAATATATTAAAAAATTTCAGCTTGGATTTTCTGCTAAAACATGTCCAGGCCTTCTTGCATGGTGTCGTGGTCTACTTTCCCTTGCTGGAAAATCTGCAGCATTGCAAAAGAACTGTATTAAACAGGATAAGAGGGTGTAAATAAATGTAAAATGAAGTTTCAATTTTGTATCATGAGGCTATTGTGTTGACCAAATTTTGTTCGACAAATTTGACATTATGTGTATCTTTTTAGACGTCTAAATCTTGAAGCTTATTGCTTTCCAATTGTAAGGAAGTAATAAATTGACATGAGTGTTCAGTGCTTGAGACTTCATTTAGACTGATTAACAGAGTATTCATGGCAGTCGAGAATGAAAGAGTTATGGCAATGCTATTGTTTAAAAGAGTTTGCAGAAATATGCTGCAAAAGGTTAAGAATTCTCATTAACCATGGCTTCGTTAAATACAGCAAATAACCTAACTGTACCTCCTAATGTTCCTCTAACTAATACAACAAATTACCTAGTCAGAGTGGAACTATATATCACGTGCAACTAATTCCCTAGTCTACGGTTTGACATAGTCAGAAGCAGTAAGAAGAATTTACTCTCTAATAGCCTCCCGCAAGCTCATGGACGGGAACGGACAAGAAGCTTGGAGCGCAAGTCTTTAAATCTCGAAGTGCCGATAGCTTTGGTGAATATATCGGCCACTTGATGAAGAGTACCAACATGACGAACCAGAAGAGAGCCTTGAGGCACTTGCTCTCGAACAAAGTGAAAATCCAGTTTAATGTGCTTGGAGCGATGATGAAGAACTGGATTGGCAGTCAAGAACGTGGCGCTTAAGTTGTCACATAAAACCGTAGGAGGGGCTGCTTGGGAAACACCCATTTCTTTGAGCAGTTGTTGGAGCCAGATAATCTCAGCCGATGCAAAAGCAATGGCACGATATTCTGCTTCAGTACTTGAGCGAGCCACTGCCCCTTGCTTCTTTGACGACCAACTGATCAAGTTACCGCCAAAGTATATGCAAAAACCATGCTGCGAACGACAGTCATCGGGATCCGAAATCCAGCCGGCATCAGTGTAACAGAGCAACCGAGTATCCTGAGATGTCCGGAAATATAGACCAGCATCGATAGTTCCTTTGAGGTAGCGTAGTATGCGTTTCACCGCTAGCCAATGAGCTTCAGTCGGTCTGTGCATGAACTGGCAGACACGATTGACAGCATAAGAAATTTCCGGTCTGGTGATCGTAGCATATTGCAGGGCACCAACAATGCTCCGATAAAGATGAGGGTCAGCAAAGGGGTCACCTGCAGCAAGAAGTTTGGAGCCTGGACTAGCTGGCGAAGAAATTGGCTTAGCTCCAGCCATGTTGCTGCGATCCAAGAGATCCAAGACATACTTCCGTTGAGACAAGAGGAGACCTGACGGAAGGTGCTGGACTTCGATGCCAAGGAAGAAATTGAGCTGACCAAGATCCTTGAGAGAGAAAACCGAGTTCAAGTACCGAACAAAGTCATCGATGAACTTGGAATTGGAGCCAGTGATGATTAGATCGTCAACATATACAAGGACATAGATCACATCCTGACCATGTGATTTGATGTAGAGAGAGGTGTCGGAGATACACTGGCGGAAGCTATACCGAATAAGCGCCTGACTCAGTTTCTGAAACTATGCTCGCGGTGCTTGTTTGAGACCGTAGATGGCCTTTTTAAGCCGGCAAACATAGGAGGAGTGCGAAGGCGAGACAAATCCCGGTGGTTGTTGCATGTACACCATCTCAGAAAGATCGCCATTGAGAAAGGTGTTGTTGATATCAACTTGGCGAAGAGGTCATCGACGAGTGACTGCAATACTGAGCACCAAACGGATAGTAGTGGGTTTGACCACTGGACTGAATGTATCAAAATAGTCCACCCCTTCCTCCTGATTAAATCCTTTAGCCACCAGTCGAGCTTTGTAGCGTTCAACAGTGCCATCCGCCTTCTGTTTAACCCTGAAAATCCACTTACAACCGACAACATTAGAAGTGGGGGGCTTTGGCACTAAGTCCCAAGTCCCATTAGTCAATAAAGCATCAAATTCTGTCTGCATAGCTTGTTGCCAAAGGGGATTTTTTGTTGCTTGAGCAAAAAATTTTGGTTCAGTAAGAGAGGAGTCACGAAGGATTGGATATTTGGTGGCAAGATGTGCTTTCGGACGAAGGGAATTAGTGGCAGCACGAGTAAGCATTGGGTGAGTGGAAGAATCAGAGGGCCTGAAATACGATGGTGCTTGGGGGTAAGGAATAATAGCCAAGGAGGATGAAGATGACTCTGGTGATAGAGAAAGATGCCGACCTGAGAGAGAAGGACTAGTGCTGGACGGAGATTCTGGCACAGAAGGTGTCTGAGACGCAGACAGAATGGGATTCGGCCCAATTTCAGACTGAAGTGGAGTTGACTGGGCCGAGGACTGCATTGGGTGTGACTGAGAATCTGGGCCAAAACCAGAACTTGAGGAAGACTGGGCCGATTCCAGGAGAGACAAGTCATAATTAGGTGTACTGGAATTATGAGTTTGGGAAACATGATCAGGATACGGAAATTGAGTTTCATCAAATACTACATGCCTGGCTATATAAGTACGAGAAGATGGAGCATGAAAGCATAAATATCCTTTGTGTTTGGCACTGTAACCCAAGAATATGCATGCGACAGACCTGAACTCAAGTTTATTGTTGTTATATGGTCTTAAATAAGGATAACATAAACACCCAAAAGATTTTAAAAACTGATAGTCTGGCTCTCGATGGTAAAGACAAGAGTAGGGTGATTTATGCTGTAAAATGGGAGTGATGGTTCTGTTATGTAAGTAAATGGCAGTGTGAAAAGCCCGTTCCCAAAATTCTATAGGAAGATGGGAATGAGCTAACAAAGCCAAGCCCTTTTCCACAACAATACGGTTTCGTCTTTCAGACGCACCGTTTTGTTCTGGTGTGTGAGGACATGAAACTCGATGTAAAATCCCTTGGTTTTGAAGAAAAACATAGATGTTTCGATACTCACCACCCCAGTCAGATTGAAAAGCCTTGATTTTTGTAGAAAACTGAGTTTCGACCATAGCTTTGAAAAGTGTGAAGGCATTGAAAACTTGAGATTTGGTTTGTAAAAAATAGATCCAGGTAAATTTAGTGCAATCATCAATGAATAACACAAAGTAGCGATTTCCATTCAAGGAAGGAACATAAGCAGGGCCCCAAACATCAGAATATATTAAATCAAAAGGTTCACGTGATGAAATATGTGAAGATGATAAATGTAATCTATGACTTTTGCCTAATTGACAAGCACTACAAAGAGGCAAAGTTTTATTTGCAGAGATTGGTAAATTGAAATGAGACAACTGACGACGAAGAACAGACTCATGAGGATGAGCGAACCGATGGTGCCAGCAAGCAACAGAAGCACGTTCACCAACGAAGACTCTAGGACTGGAAGATGTTGGGACAGGCAGCCGGTACAACCCATTTTCAACTATTCCCTTGAGGAGTTTCTGACCCTGAGGATTCTTAACAAAACAGTGATTAGCATGTAATTCAACAAATACATTATTGTCTCTACACAACTTTGAAACACTGATGAGATTTTGTGAAACCTTAGGAACAACGAGAACCTCTTTTAGGGAAAGATTTTTAGCAACATGCGATGAAGAAAGATTATGAGTGCCGACATGAGTAATAGGTAGGGACTCACCATTGCCGACAACTAAGTTGTCGTTGCCAGTGTAGGGAGATTGAAGACGGAGAGCACCGAGGTCCGCTGTGACATGATGAGAAGCGCCGGAGTCCACTATCCATGGGTCAGTGATAGCCGAGGGGCTAGTGTATGCCACATAAGCCGAGGGAGCCTTGCCTTGACGCTGGTTTTGCCGCTGTTTCTCTGCTGCCCGAGGATTGGATGCGGGAAAAGCCTCCGCATTGAAGCGATGGTGACAGTTCAGGCCAGTGTGAAAAGGCTTGTCACAGATTTGGCACAGAGAACGAATAGGATTACCATTGCTGCCAGGAGCCGAGTTGCTGCCAGTAGAGCGAGAGGTCCCTCCTTTGCGATGTGCAAAGTGAGCTGCTGCCACGGACGTGTTGACGCAAGAGTCGAGGATGCGTTGTTCCTCTTGAAGAAGCAACCCGAGAAGCTCATTTGAAGACACCGACTCAGACCTCATGCTAAAAGCGGTTTTAAACGCGCCGTACTCATTGCCGAGACCAAACAGGATGAATGACACGAAGTCATCATCAGAAACAGGCATGAGGCACTCCGCTAGAGCATCGGCGATAGACCTCTTCTTCTCCACGTACTCCATAATCGACAGAGATTCCTTCCCGAGTGTCTGAAGTTGCTGCTTAAGATGCATCTGTCGAGCCCTTATTTCCGACTGAAACATCTGTTGTAACATGGACCATGTCTCGGCGGTGGTGTTTGCGCGAGCCACATGGCCTAGCATCGGAGTGGTCAGCGTCGATCGCAGCCAAAGAAGAACTAGTTTGTCCTTGCGCTTCCAGGCCGTGAAGGCTGGGTTCGGACGATGCTCAGTGGAGCCTTCTTCAGGAGCTCGGGTTTCATCAGGTACATTGCCGGTGATGAGAAACCCCTCGAGCTCGTACGCCTCTAGTGCAGATCGCACTATGCTGCTCTACAGTGAGTATTTGGAGCGATCGAGACGGACGGCGAGCGCGGGAAATTGTAGATTGGCTGCAGCGCCACCAGAGGCCGTGAAGAGGATGGCAGATGCGGAAGACGTGATCTGATTATTTTCGGAAGCCATGGTACAGCTCTGATACCATAAAAGAATTTGCAGAAATATGCTGCAAAAGGTTAAGAATTCTCATTAACCATGGCTTCGTTAAATACAGCAAATAACCTAACTGTACCTCCTAATGTTCCTCTAACTAATACAACAAATTACCTAGTCAGAGTGGAACTATATATCACGTGCAACTAATTCCCTAGTCTACGGTTTGACATAGTCAGAAGCAGTAAGAAGAATTTACTCTCTAATATTGTTTTACGGATAACAATGCTATATGGCAAATGGTAGTTTTCAATCACAGCTTCTGTGATCTAGGGAAAAAAAGCAGAAACAAAAGGGGGTAAGGTGATATGAGTTGAAGTTTGTAGTGTCTTTTTTTTTCATGTTGATGTTTTTCATTTTTCGGATGATGTTTAAGTGTTAGAGCTTGATGTTTGTAGCTTTTGAGTGATATAAGTTGATATTTGTAGTTTTTTGAAATAAAATAATGGGTAATATGCAAATATAATCTCATATGTTGGAGAAAGTGTAAATATAACTCTGAGTTATTTTTTAGTGCAAATATAACCCTAATTATTACACATATGTGCAAATATAACCCTAACTATTATACATATGTGCAAATATAACCCTAAAGCTATTATTCCGGCATTGACTGACCAAGGTTATATTTACACTTTCAATTATCGCAGGGTTATATATGCACTTTCATTTCGAAGGGTTATATCTGCACTTTCATCAATTATATAGGGTTATATATGCACTTTTCTCTAAAATAATTGTTGATGTTTTATGATTTTCAAACGGAAACATTTATACTCTAAAGGTACGGTAGCTTTTTTGGTTGATGATTTCATTTTTTTCCCTTTCATGTTAATGTTTTTCATTTTTCCGGTGAGTTGAGTTGATATGAGTTGGTGTTTTTTTTTTTGGGTTATATGAGTTGATATATATTTTTTCCTTTCATGTTGATATTTTTCATTTTCCAGATGATGTTTAAAGTCAACCCTTAGTTACTAGTGTTTATAAAAAGAAAGACGGGTAATGGTTAATTATTGATTAGCCAAAGTCGAACATCTTAATCAGTACTTATATATAGTAAATTAAGTAAGGGTTGATCGATAATTAGTTAAAGTCAAAAATTTTTAGCGTGTATATGAAAAGTCAATTAGTGGTTGGCTGTTGATAATTTAAGTCAATAGAGTTATTAGTGTTTATACATAGAAAGTCAAGTAAGGCCTGATCGTTGATTTGTTAAAGTTAAATAAGGTCTGATAGTTGATTTGTTAAAATTAAGTCTTAGTTATTAGTGTTTAGATGTAAAAATTGAAGGGCTTACTGATGATTAATTAAAGTCAGGCCTTAGTTAGTAATGTTTATATACAATAAGTTGAGTAATGGTTGATCATTAATTAATCAAAGTCAAACCCTTGATTAATTAAAATTAAACTTTTTTATTAGTGATTATATATGGAACGTCGAATAATGGTTGACTTTTGATTAATTAAAGTCAACTCAATTTTTAGTGTTTATATGTAAAAAATCGATTACTGATTTGTTAAAATCAAGTCTTAATTATTAGTGTTTGTATGTAAAAATTATAGTAAAGGCTTACTGTTGATTAATTAAAGTCATATATTCTTTATTAGTGTTTATACATAGAAAGTCAAGTAAGGTGTTGAACATTGATTAGTTAAAGTCATATTTTAGTTATTATTGTTTATATATAGAAAGTCATGTAAGGGGTTGAACATTGGTTAGTAAAAGTCAAACCTTAGTTATTAGTGTTAACATATAGAAAGTTAAGTAACAATTGATTGTGGATTAGTTCATATCAACCCTTAGTTATTAGTTTGTACATAAGAATTTAACCGAGGGTTGATCGTTGATTTGTTAAAGTCAAACCTTATTAATTTGTGTTTGTATTAAGAAAATCAATGGACGACTTTATATTCATTAAAGTCAAACCTTAGTTAACAGTGTTTATATATAGAAATGAAAGTAAGGGTTGACCACTGATTTATTAATGTCAAATGTACTTATTAGTGTCTATGTACAAGAAAAATAATTAATGTATGATTGTTCATTTGCTAAAGCCAACTCTTTTATATCAATATTTACAATGTGTGTTTTATGAATTTCTTAGTGAAGAATTTATGCTCTTGAGGTACTGTAACTTTTTGGTTGATTTTTGTAGTTGTTTTTCCTCTCATGTTGATGTTTTTCATTTTTCAGGTGAGGTTCAATTGATATGAGTTGATGTTTTGTAGTTTTTCTGGGTGATATGGTTAATTTTTGTATCTTTTTGTTTCCCTTCATGTTGATATTTTTCATTTTCTGAGTGGGGTTTAGGTGATGGGAGTTGATGTTTGTAATTTTTTTGGGTGATATAGGTTGATGTTTGTAGTGTCTTTTTTCTCATGTTGATGTTTCTCATTTTCCGGGTGAGCTTTAGGTGATAGAAGCTGATGTTTGTAGCTTTTGGGTGATAATGGTTAATGTTTCTAATTTTTTTGAAAATATTTTTGATAATTTAAGCTCTGCTTATGTTTTATAATTTTCAGTTTATGATATTTATTATTTTCAGTTATGTTTTTTTAAATGTAATCGATGTTTTTTTTCTCAATTTTTGTTGATATTTTATATGTTTTTTTGCTGCAATTTTTAGTTGATGTTTTGCTAGTTGTGGCTGAATATTGATTTTTTGCAATTATAAATATTTTTATAATAAATTTTTGATTTTTGTTTTTTGCAGATTGCAGCTAGAGGGAAAATGATGGGAACAAATTGGAGAAAAGTCCCTGAAAAAAATATTCAAGATAGGTTTTGGAAAAGTATTGGAGATAAGTCCATGGAAAATTAGCGATAAGACCTTGGAGTTAGAAAAAAGTTAGAATTGCATAAAAGTCTCTGCCTAAACTTGAAACCATCTCCATTCCTTTTACAGTAATTTTAAACATAATTAAGATATATATTTTTAAAGTAATTTTAGTTAATTTGACACTAATATTGTTATTTTGAAAATTACTATATATATTGTACTATATGTATTTTTCTATAAAATTAGTTGTAAAGGGATATTCTCTAATAATGTTGACTCATATTTTAAATATTACTATAAATTAATTTATACACTTTGAAAATAATTAGTTAAGCAATGATTATAAACAGATAAGTATTGTTTATAAACGGTTGACTGTTAACTAGTTAAGGTCGGCACAACTTTTCATTGTTTTTAAATCAAGTAAGAGTTAATCATTGTTCATATAAAGTCAATTTAGTTATAAGAGTTTATAAACTGTTAACTAAATGTGCATTGTTAATTATGTAAAGTCAACCTAAAAAAACACTAATAATTTTTTACTTTGCTTTTCGATTAAGGATCAACCTTTACTTGACTTTCTATATTTAAGTATATATATATATATATATATATATATATATATGTGTGTGTGTGTTTGTGTTTGACTTTATCTAATCAACAATCATTCTTACTTGACTTTTCATGTATAAGCACTGATAAAAAGGTTGATTTTCAATGATTAATGTTCACACCTTAATTAACTTTCGCTATATAAACATTTATAAAAAAAGTTTGAATCTATTTGATTAATGATCAACCCTTTATTGACTTTCTTTATGTAAACATTAATCAAAAGTTCGACCTCAAACTAATCCGCGATAAACCCTTACTTGACTTTTCATATATAAACAATGATAGAAAGGGTTAACCTCTACTTTACTCGACTTTTCACACTCCCTTTGTTTCTCTATTCGTGGCATACTTTCATTTTTTTGTTTTTTTTCTTTTATATTGGAACACTTTTCATATTCCTTCAATTTTATCCACTCGTTATACTTTTTACCTTCTACATTCAATTTCATATTTCTTCATCTAAATCCAAGCACCTAAATCTATGGTGCCACTATTAGTGAAACAAAGGGAGTATATAAACATGAATGAAAATGTATGATTTTAAATAATTAACGCCAACCCTTACTTAACCCATTATATATAAATACTAATCAAAATGCTTGGCTTTAACTAATCAATCACCTAGATCAATTGGTTATACCAAAGTTGTATATTTTTAAGATCAACTGGTTAATAAAAAAATGTATATTTATAATGAAATTTCCAAAATTATACTCGTACAACCTCATATGTAAATAAGAGTACGTCTCCTGACGGGCGGTATGTTCATAAGCTTATGGACATGCCACTTATTTCTTACCTTATATACTGCATTTATTAAGTTATATACAACATTTAGATTTTTAAAAAATAATTTTTAATATCATATATTTTTATGTTTTCACATTCAAATACCTATTATTACTTATTTTAACTTATAAAATGCCATATTTAAATTTTATCAAAAATTACAAAATTTTAAGGTAAAATCCCCTGTGGATACAATTGCATGTATTATATGGAAAAAAATGTTAAAGACGTGCGTGAGACTGACATTATTATTCTGGTATGTCTTCTTGTATTGTTATTTTCTATGTGTACTGTCTCTTCACCGGTTATTAGCAATGGTGGACAACTTCCCCCCTCCCCATTAAACCATTTTTTGGCCCTACGCCAAGGGTGCCCCTGCGAAAGGAACCGTCGGTGTCCTTGGTAAACGGTTTTGCAACCATGCTTCAATTGATAAAAAGAGTAACCTGACATGTGTAGTGTCCATTCACGGAGTAACCAGGCAAATTTCCATAAGTAGAGAAATCATTGGAAGTGAAAAACAACAATGCCTTTAAATTGAAATAATCCTCCACACTAACATCATATGAGCGGACTCAATCTTTGAACAACTCTACCAAATCCTCAAAAAGAGGTTCCAAATACACATCTATATCATTTCCTAATTTTTTGGGCCTTAAATCATCATGGATGATCTGCACCATTTTGCATGCTTAACCAATGCATTTACATAGTGTTTAGTTACTTTTGGTTAGTGGTTTGGCGACATTAGTTCAGTTTACATGACAAGGGGTTTAGACAACCATGCTTGGTTTTCTATTCTAAATTCCGCATATTGTATACTTAATTAGTGATTCTCAACATCTCGTGTTCACAGGTTCCTTGGTCTTCATTATTAGTACCTTTAGTAGGTCGCCCGTGAATGCTATTTGTTACATTACATTCTTGTGAAGGCCATTTGTTTTTAACGGTACAAGATTTGAAGGTCATTCCCATTTGAATGGTAATAGATGAAGGCCACTAACATCAATGCATGGTAGAAGGAGATTGAAGCCAAAGATATGCAGCTTCAGAGTTCAAGACAGTCAAAGGAGAAAATGGTGAATCGTGGTCCGAGGAGTGTTGCCTTAGTCCGAGAACAATCCAAGAGGAATTAGCCTTCAAGGATGATTCCATTGGATTCTTATTCTTGAGTACTATGAAATCGACTAGTAGAACTCCCGATTCGGATTAACGGTTCACCCGTGACAAGCAAACGAAGTTCAGCCAACAAAGCACCAACGACCGGTCACAGACCACACACGGTCAAGCACCTATGGCCCGTGGCAATCTTCACGGCACACACTACACAAGAATCCAGAGGTTTCATGAAGACCAACACAAGACCTTCACGAGGCAAGGTACCGAACAGTGCCAAAAGCACTGGGCCGTGAAGCAAGAGGATGAAGAGTTGAATAATTTGGCTAAGTACAGAGTCGGTCTGTGAAAACCTTCACGGACCTTGAGAAGAATTTTGAACAAGACCACAAGCTTCTGGAGGTCCGTGAAAACCTTCACAAGCCGTGAAAAAAAATTTCTGAGCAGAATCCACAAGTTGTTTGCGGTCCGTGGAAACCTTCACGGGCCGAGGGAAAACTCTGAGCAAAAATCGTATGCCGCTTGCAGTTCGTAAAAACCTTCTCGGACCATGGAACAATCCCAGCTTCATGGACCACGCCAGATCTCATGGGCCATGGCTATGAACATTCACAAATCGTGGCAGATCTGGCATCCCGTGGCTATGCATGCTTCACGGACCGTGGCCTCCATGCCGGTCCGTGAAACCTTGGCGGCTGACCTAGGGTTTTGCTACTTTTGGCCTATTTTTAGGTCCAATCTCCTACTACTATACATAGGACCCTATTCTACTCATTTAGGGAGGTTGGAACATTTTTGGAAACACATATGAAGAGGAGAGAACTTGGAGAGAAGGAAGAAGTTCCTTTTGTAGGTTTTGTGATATTTTCTTTTCTTTTCTTCTTGGTTTTTTTCCAAAGATGTGGAATTAAAATCTATATTTTAATTCCATGTCTAGGAAGTAGTTAGGTTAGTTTGGGATTCATTTTGGCTCTTGGTATGTTATAAATGCTTTATGAGATTCATTAGATTAATCTTATCTTTGTGTTTATGATATTATTACGATTGTTCTTGAATGTTATAAATGCATGAATATTACACCACATATAAGCACACACTTTGGGCCGTATTCATGTATGGTGCAATTATTGATGCCCCCTTGGGAAGAGAAAGCTGGATGTTAGAATGGGTAAGGGAGAACGCATCCGCGTAGGTGTTTGCACGGGGAATTCGAGAATGCTCTGACCTATTTGCCATCACACCAGTCTTAGCTAACTTCATAACTATTTTCCAAGAGGTTGCAGGTGAAGATAGTGAATAGTAGCAAGCTAGGTGTTGTGTTGAAACCCTAGTTTCACTGATAAGATGCCTACGAACCTTGGGCCTAGCGTATATAGAACCCGAGGGAGAGTAGTTGCATTCATGGTGGAAGCCCATGACGTAATTATACGGGAGAGAAATAGACATACAACGATGGTCGGACCTCTTTGTACTCCCCTAATTACAATAGCGGTGCCAGTGGAGAGTTGCGAGCACACCCACCGTGACAGGGTTAGGGAAATATATGCCATCAGCCACACCAAGTGTTGTGAACACACTGATAGGTCTTTTGTATGTTTATATGTGAA
This sequence comes from Rubia yunnanensis, assembly GCA_037428765.1. Classification (NCBI taxonomy): domain Eukaryota; kingdom Viridiplantae; phylum Streptophyta; class Magnoliopsida; order Gentianales; family Rubiaceae; genus Rubia; species Rubia yunnanensis. The sequence goes on along the minus strand of CM075069.1, from coordinate 39,324,905 downwards.
TGAATCGAGGATTGAAGTGTTAGAACTACCATGTTGCTAAATGATTCCCAAGTGGCTAGTATAAATAGTTTACTTGTTTGTCAATTGCATGCTTGTAGTTGTTAGTTGAAAAGACCAAACCCCCACCCCCAGTTGCATGTCTATACTACTAACTGTTCCTTTCACTCATGTGGATTGACGACCCGCACGAGGTTGTGTTTTAATAAGTACTTGATCCCTAGCATCCTTGTGGACAAAGTCAGGGCTTGCCGCTTACTACCCCTTGATAGCTTAGCAGTAAAAATGGGTGCAGAATATGAATATCTTATCTTTTTACCACTAAGCCCCTCAGCTCGTGTTCTAACAACGGTTGGGTCGGGGGCAGGTCAAATTTTGGCATCGTTTCCGGGGATGCTTTTCAGTTCAAGTATTAGTTGAGCATAGCATGTTAGTAGAGTAGTTAGTAGTGTCTTCTATTGTTTTTGTTTTGTTTGTTTTGGTCACTGAGAGCGGAGTTTTGGTTATAGTTTCCTTGTTTTTTTGATTATGTGAGATTATGATAATGTGGGGCCAATGCCACTCAAGAGATGAGACTTTTTTGGGTGTGTCATTTCAATTACCCTACAAATTGTTGCTCGTGGTTAAGTAACCACGGGAGAGAGATGGAACTTATAGTTCAGCAAGATCGGAGAGAGAAAGAGTGGTTCATTTACCACGAGTCACCCGAACCAATCATCCCCCAAGTCTACATGTGAAGAGATACTTGATGCTCTAACCCGTTTTTCAAAAACTAGTGAAACTTTACAAAACCAAGTATTCTCTTGCATTAAGAATTGTGGGGCACAAATATCTTCTGGTGTTGACAAGATAGGAGAAAAGGTGAATGAGCTACTATATGCAATGAACCAATTGATTAGAAGGTGTAAGCTCACCGACGAGGAGGCACTTCCGATAATTCATTTGACACCCTCAAATTGTTGCATGAATGTAAGGCATTTTTAAATAAAATGGGTGATTCGGAGCATGAATTTGGGTGTGAACTGATTGATCCTAATAAAAATTACCATCCCCCTGTGATTGATATTTATGACAATTTTGTGCAAGAAATTTTTAACATAGACACGAGGTTAGCTTTGAAGGATAATGCTTTAAATGATATATTTGATGACACCTTGACGCTAATCTTGTGGGGAGTGTACAAGGGATTGAACCTTTGGGTAAGGATTGTGTGAAACCCTAGCCTAAGAACTTAGATGAACTAGTCTTGCCAGAAAGCAAGCCTTCGGTAGAAGAGCCACCTGATAATGTGTAACACTGTACAGGCTTAAAGTCTTGTACATCCAATCATCGGCCCAAGAATTTACCCTTTAGGTAAAGCCTCATTTTTGGGCCGGCCCAAGGTGGAGTACTTGTTCCACAACCAAACAAAATAGTAGCCCTACTTGCCTACCCTTATGAAGGTTAAAATTATTCCTACACACTCAACTATTCATTCCTAAATACACTCTTATACACTGTTTACTTACTTGGCCGTTGGAGCCTCTGTCCCCCGAACACATGCGGGGGATTTTTCTTGCAGATTAAGGCACGACAGATGGCAGAATAGTAGCGGTGGAAAATTAGGGCGCATCAAATATAACCCCCTGGAAAATTGAGGGTTCGACCTTCAAATTTTATCCCTAGATTAGGGGTTCGAATCCGTACTTGCATCCAAAAAATTCCAATGGCCGAGGGGTATGATTTTAGCATCCCCGTGGCAAGTTAAGGGTCTGTTCTAGGTGGGCATCGAACTTTTCGCTCGAGTAGATAAAATGTGTTGGGGGGTCTTGCCCTCGGCTTTTTAGTCTGTGCAGGGGCCTTTTATTTATCCCCTGGTGGCCTTCAGACCCTAGTAGCCTAGGGTAAGGATTTGGGCCCTTTTATTCTAATCTATGAACCGAGGGTCTCCGGTCCTTACTAGGCAGTTAAGGGGGGTTCGGTCTTTAGCTTACTGATCTGTGTCAGGGTCTAAGATCCGTTATCCCCAATATCGTAAAGTTATTTGATTCGAACACTTCAATTTTTAGCACATACTGAAAACACAAGTTTTGAATTCAATACCTTGAAGATATTGGGGATAATGGATCTTAGACCTTGACACAGATCAGTAATCTAAAGATCGAATCCCCTTTATCTGCCCAGTAAGGACCGGAGACCCTCGGTTCCTAACACAGATTAGAAGACCAGGGCCTAAACCCTTGCCCTAGGCTACTGGGGCCGAAAACCACCAGGGCATATAAAAGAGGCACGATCTAGGATCTTAGGCCCTAGCACAGACTAGAAAGCCGATGGTCGGACCCCTGACACATTTTATTTGCTCGAGCAAAAAGCTTGATGGCCACCTAGAACAGACCCTCAACTTTCCACAGGGATGCTGAAATCATACCCCTCAAGCATTGGGAAGTTTTGGATGCAAGAATGGATTCGAACCCAGAATTTGAAGGTCGAACCCTCAATTTTTTAGGGGCTTATTGATAATGTGTAGAACCGTATGGGCTTAATGGCATGTACGTTCGACCATCAGCCCAAGGCTTTACCCTTTAGGTAAAGCCTCATTTTTGGGCCGACCCAAGGTGGAGTACTTGTTCCACAAGAAAACAAAACAGTAGCCTTACTTGCCTATTAATGCCTAATTACACTCTCATACAATGTTTGCTTACTTGGCCGTCAGAGCCTCTTTTCCTCGGACACCTGCGGGGGTTTTTTCTTATAGATTCAGGCACGGTGGATGGTGGTGTGCATCAGGGCACATCAAATTGGCACGCCCAATGGGACCATCCGAGTCAGATCTACGCTGCTTTACAGTTTATACCCACCCCTACAGTAAGTTCATTGTTTAGGAGTGAATGGTTGAAGGATAAGGAGTTTTAGCCATCGAAGAAGAAGTACAATCCCATTACTGGAGAAGAAAAGGGCATGGGACCTATCGAATGGATCCTACCCCCTCAGGCACCGGTAACCAACACATGGAGAACGTTCGGGATCAGATTCCAGCAACAAGAGGATTAGAGGGCCCTCAGACAGAAGCCCTCATGCATCCAAACACTCCAGGAAGGATGGACTCCAGCGTTGAGCCTCGGTTGGGGGGAGTTACAACCCCTACCTCACAAATCCAAGCATGGCAGGCTGGAGAGGGTGGCCCGCAATTCACAGAGGCTACGGTGGATTTATGAGTGGAGCCTATGGCGAGGCTATTCAGAGGACAGGGGGAACGAACAGTGCAATTCCCCCATCGCAGTATGACCTGGCGCAATTAGCCCAGACTCTCAGATCTGTGGGGTACCAGGTAGAACCCCCAATCTTCCAGCAACAGGTGGGGTCCCACCTTCAATTCCCCTAGCATTAAACCAAAGAATCCGGAAGCAAGCTCTTCCTGAACCAATCTACCCATTAGATATGGGGGGTCGGGATCAGCCTCAGCTAACGTTCCCAGGTTTCACTCAAACCGTGGTTAATTAAGTACCAGCTTCGATACCTAGTTTTGAAAGATCGATGATCAATTATTTGATGCCTTGGCAAACAGGTGGATATTCAGGGTTCGAAGCCCAAATGCACTCATGGTCTCGGCCGGAGATGCCCTCATACGATCTCTATCATCTGGGGCATCAGCAGATACCATATAGTTCGGCTATTGGAGGATCACGACCAGGGTACGTGGCTTTGAACCAGGAACCCACAAATAATGCTTCCTGGCTAAGTCGGTTGGGAGATCCATAAAAGGGGGTTCAAGTGACTCTCTAAAAAGAGAGCTCGATAGACTAATTGGTCCTTCGGGCCAAGCGGTAGCATCTCCCCGTAGCCTCGACATAATGGCTATTCGATGGCCTGATGATGTTAAACCTCCCAAAGGGCTCCCCATATACAGTGAAGATTTGAACCCCCGGGAATTCATCTAGACTTTTCTCAGTTTGATGAATTCAAAAGACTTCGATGAACAACTGACATGTAAGCTAGTTGGAAGCTACCTTTGGGGAAGGCCAAGGAATGTTTTAACAAGTTGTCCAAAGTATCATTGTATTCTTATAGGGACTTCGGAAGGACCTTGCTAGGTAAGTTCTTTCAGAAGAAGAGGTTTACCAAAACCTTGGTAGAACTTTACCAGGTCAAGCAAAAGCAGGGGGAATCGACCCAAGCATACTATCATATATATACAGACGAGAGCATCAGTTTGATAAACCACACTGAGGGTGGATTAATCTTAGGGTATATGAACAGGATGTCCAATATCAACCTGTACAAGAAGCTGGTCTTGAAAAGGCCGGAGACCTTGCAGCAGCTAAAACAAGTTGTGGAACAATGCTCCAAGATTGAAGAGGTCGCAAAAAGGAAAAAAGAGGGGGATAGAGGTGGAAAAAGAAGGCCCCAAGCACCCTGATAAGTCTAGGAGACCCGAGGTTTCAAAAAAGAGCTTCAGAAGCTACATCCCCCTGACTAAATCTGTGATGGAAATATATTCTATCCATAAAGGCCTGTTCTGAAGGCCACCCCAAGGAAAGGATTTCCCTGGAAAGAAGGACTCACCTAAGTACTGTGACTTCCATAAAAAACGGGGTCACGACTTAAATATGTGCCACTACATGAAGGCAAAAATTGAAAGGTGTGCTAAATAAGGGTTGCTCTTGGATTGCATCGAGGGATCAAAGGGAGGAACTTCTTTGAAACACAAGAAAAACCATTGGAAGGGTGGAAGAAAGGGGAGAAATTGAGGGGCCAAAGAATAACAAGGAAATGAGTCGAACAAGTAGGAAATGAGGTGTGGGAGAATGACCGATCCGAGGTCGAAGATAGGGTGGATCGAAACTGAGTAATTAATTTCATCAGTTGAATAGTAGGTGACCAGTTATCAAACATCATAATTAAGGTGCAGTCTCGGTACATGCCCCCCCGGAGAGCCCAGGCAGAAGCGTTTTCAACTAGAAGAAGTGATCACTTTCTTAGAAGCTGACCCGGTGCCTAGCTAAACCCACTATGTGGAACCAATGGTCATACATGCGACAATTGGGGTGCATCACCACCCATAGTGGAGTTTAAGCCTTTGCTTGAGCATTTGAAGTATGCATTCTTAGGTGAAAATGAGACATTTCCAGTGATCATTTCGAGCAAATTGTCTTGTGACCAAGAGAGTAGATTCATTGAGGTGTTAAAAAAAATTCAAGGGTGCAATAGGGTGGACATTGGCTGATTTCAATGGGATAAGCCCTTCAACATGCATGCACCATATCTTATTAGAGGAGGGTGCAAGACCTGTACTCCAACCTCAAAGGCGATTGAAATCGCCTATGATGAAAGTAGTCCTTAAGCTTGAACGCGACTGGGGTAATATACCTTATCTTTGATAGTACTTAGGTGAGTTCCACCCAAGTAGTGCCCAAGAAGAGTGGAGTCACGGTGGTAAGAAACAAGGATGGGGACCTGGTGCCTACCCGTATTCAAAACGGGTGGCGGGTGTGTATTAATTACCACCGCTTGAACGCAGTGACTCGTAAAGACCATTTTCCTCTACCTTTCATTGACCAGATACTAGAAAGGGTAGCTGATCATGCATACTACTATTTCCTTGATGGATATTCTGGATACTTCCAGATAGCCATTGATCCAGAAGACAAGGAGAAACCACATTGACTTTCTCCTTTGGCACCTTTACTTATAGGCGTATGCCTTTCGGTCTTTGCAATTCCCCAAGAACTTTTCAAAGGTGCATGGTTAGCATTTTCCTGAATGTATTGAGAAATTGTTTGAGGTATTCATGGATGATTTCACCATTCATTGAGATTCCTTCGATTCGTGCCTACATCATCTAGCGCAGGTGCTAGAGCGGTGTACGAACACAAACCTCATGCTAAATTATGAGAAATGTCATTTCATGGTGGAATAAGGTATAGTTTTAGGGCATGTTGTATCGGTTAAAGGTTTAGAAGTCAATAAAGCTAAAGTAGATGCGATCAAATCCCTACCTTACCCCATCAATGTCAAGGATGTGAGATCATTCTTAGGACATACCAGTTCTTACTGACGTTTCATTAAGGATTTCTCCAAAATATCCTCACCTTTGTGCAAGCTGGTGTAAAAAGATGTTGACTTTGTTGTTGATGAGGAGTGTAAAAAGGCTTTGACATATTGAAAGACAAGTTAGTGACTGCTTCAATCATCTGACCTCCAGATTGGTCCCTTTCTTTCGAAATTATGTGTGATTCAAGCGATCATGCCATAGGCACTGTTTTAGGCTAGAGAGTGGGGAGAGCACCACATGTGATATACTACACATTAGTAACCTTCAATGATGCTCAACGCAATTACTGTACAACCGAGAAGGAGATACTGGCTGTAGTCTTTGCCCTTAAAAATTTTCTTCAATAACTCCTAGGAACCAAAGTCATTGCACACACCGACCATGCAGCACTTTGTCATCTAATGACGAAGAAAGAAGCTAAGCCGGGACTTATTCGGTGGATAATCCTTTTGAGTGAGTTTGACATAGAGGTGAGAGATATAAAGGGCTCGAAAAATGTAGTGGCCAACCATTTGAGCAGGTTGCCAATTCATGAAAGCTTAGAACCAGTCAAAGAAAAGGAAAAACTGGAACCTATTCGGGAAGAGTTTCTCGATGAGCAGTTGTTCGGGGTAGTAACTAGCTAGCCTTGGTATGCCACTATAGTGAACTACCTCACCACCGGGGAGTTTCCTCCATCCTTTGACAAATCAAGAAAGGAGAGGTTGATGAATGAAGTGAAGGAGTATGACTGGGATGACCCATATCTGTAGAAGTATTGTTCCGATCAAGAAATCAGAAGATGTGTGCTAGATGGTGAGGTCATACATGTTCTCGAAATGTGTCATTTATCCAAAGTTGGAGGGAATTTTGGTTATAAGTGAACTGCAAGGAGGGTAAACAGATTGTGGTCCGTACTGGCCTAATATACTTACTGATGCTAGAGATTTTGGGGCATCTTGTGATCAATGCCGAAGGGTAGGTAACATCTCATCGAGAAACGAGATTCCTTAAGCCTTTTCAATGCCAGTGGAAGTCTTTGACATGTGGGGTATATACTTTATGGGTCTATTCCCAAATTCAGATGGGAACTACTACATCTTGGTGCTAGTGGACTATGCATCTAAATGGGTGTAAGCCTAAGGCACAAAGAAGAACGGTGCAACAAGTGTGGTCAACTTCCTCAAATCCAACATCTTCTCAAGGTATGGGGTACCCCCGAGTCCTTGTCAGTGATAGAGGAACCCATTTTTGCAACAAAGTCATGGAAACATTGCTTGATATATATTGAGTGACTTATAGAACTTCCACCACTTACCACCCACAAAAAAATGGCCAAGAAGAAATATCCAACCGCAAAATCAAAGCCATCCTCGAGAAGATATATAACACCTCTAGAAAGGATTGGAGTTCTCGGTTGGATATTTCTCTTTGGGCGTACCGCATTGCATACAAAACCCCAATTAGCATGTCATCTTTTAGGATCCTTTTCGGTAAAAGATGCCACTTGCCGGTTGAACTTGAGCTCAAAAAACATTGGGCCATCAAGCGCATAAACTTAGACTTGAGGGAAGTTGAGAAACAAAGGAAGGCTCAATTGCTGGAACTTAAAGAGCTTAGGTGAAATTCCTATAATATTGCTTTGATCTATAAGGAAAGGACAAAAGCTAGACATGCTGAAAAGATAGTGAAGTATTTCTTTGTGGGGTAAAAGGCCCTCGTCTACTAGTCTAGATTTCGTCTCTTTCTTTGAAAATTAAGATCAAGGTGGGAAGGTCCATATGAAGTGACAAAGGTTTTTGATCACGGAGAAACATAAGTGAGGAAAGAAAAGGATGGCACAAAGATGGTGGTTAAGGGGCAAAGGTTGAAGCCTTATTTTGAGTGGGGAGCTTTAGAAGAGAACAAGGAGGATGACCCCCTCCTTGGGGAACAAAACTCATTGAATTCAAGGAAATAAGTCACGATGACGACAATAAATATACAATTCTTTTTCTTTTTTGAGAGATAGATTATGCATATCCTTGAAATATATGTTTTTCCCCTTAATTTCATCATTTTCACTCTCTCCCTTCTTAAAGGAACACTTCCACACACGAACTCTTGGTGAACTATTTGTTTACACGCTTTAGTGGTATTGTAAAAGCTTGATTTCGAAATGAAAGTTTGTTCTTGAGATACGAGTTTGAGTTGTGTGCAAAAATTTTCATTGAGTTGCCGAGATTTGTGATTTTGTTTGGAATGGAATGACATTTTTGGATGCAGGTTTTTTTTCTCCAGTACCATTCATCTTCATGGAGTCACGAGGAATTCATCACTAGTTTCCCTACTTCACTTTTGATTTGACATGAGAATGCATAAGAGACTATGCACTATTTAAGTGTGGGGAAGGGATTAGTGAGTACTTAGGAATTCTCATTCATGGATTTCTTTGTGCATGCATGCTTTGTTTGTTTTTCTTTGTAGATTTTTGGTTACTTGTGACTGGGATGCTTTTGGAAAATTTTGGTGGTTTGCATGTTATGCTAGGATTTTAGGATTCTAGTTTGCATGTGGAATGTGGCTTTAGGATTTGGTGGTGTATTTGTTTGTTGCTTATTTTTTGTAGTATGAAGCTCACTTTTGGGGCAATTTGTACTACACCAAAAAATTGAAAAAAATGAAAAAAAATTTAACACGTGGACAAGTCGAAAATGCAAAAAAGCAACTTGGGTAACATGAGGAAAAGCCTAGATAGGTCGAAAGGCTTAGGTAAAAGTGAGAGGCTTAACCCGACTAGACTTACGAGTCTAGGCAAAAGAGAGGGGTTGTGTAGAAAAAGGTGAGTGGTGAGCACATTTTGTGGGATAAAGCTAGGATGAAAACTCGTAAGGGCTATTAGGAAAAATGAGAGAAATTGAGAGAAAAAAATGAAAAAAGAAACAAAAAACTAGGTTGACGATACATTAGACTCCTTGGTTGTAACTAGGTCGAGAATCTTGCATTATCCCTATCTTGCAACCAAGTCGACGACTTTTGGATTTCCTTGGTGGATTGTTTTGCTTGAGGATTGCTCTTTGATTGCTTTTGGGACTACTTTTGGGAAAATTAAGCATGGCTATATTCCGATCTTTTGTCACTTATCTTTTTCCATACACATTTACTTGCTTTGGGTGGTTTGGTTGCTTTAGGAACTTCTGGGAGTGTGAGAGTTGTGAGATTTTCACCTTCTTAGGGGAACTAGGGTAGCTTGGGAATAAGTTGAATGCATTGACTATTTTTGCATGCTTCACTCCGCTTGAACCTTTTTTCTTTGATTTTTTACTCGAGGTCGAGTAAAATTTCAAGTGCAGGGAGTCTGATCTGCACCATTTCACATGCTTTATCCAATGCATTTGACATAGTTTTTAGTTACGTTTTGTTGGTGGTTTGGCGACATTAGTTGAATTTACATGACAAGGAGGTTTAGACAACCATGTTTGGTTTTCTATTCTAAATCCCACATTTTGTATACTTAATTAGTGATTCTTGACATCTCATTTTCACGGGCTTCTTGGTCTTCATTATTTGTACCTTTAGTAGGTTGCCCGTGAATGCTATCTATTACGTTACATTCTTGCGAAGGCTGTTTATTTTTAACGGTAGAATATTTGAAAGCCAAATGCATTTGAATGGTAGTAGCCGAAGGCCACGAACATCAATGCGTGGTAGAAGGAGATTGAAGCCAAAGATTGGAAGCTTTGAAGTTCAAGACGGTCAAAGGAGAAAATGGTGAATCATGGTCCAAGGAGTGTTGCCTTAGTCCAAGAATGATCCAAGAAAAATTAGCCTTCAAAGCTGGTTCCATTGGATTTGTCTTCTTGAGTACTTAAAAATTGACTACTAGAACTCCTGATTTGGACTAACGGCCCACCTATGACAAGGAAACGGAGTTCAGTAAATGAAGCCCTAGCGGCCGGTCACGGACCGCGCATGGTCAAGCACCAGTGGCCCATGACAATCTTCACGACCCACACTACACAAGAATCCATAGGTTCCATGAAGACCTGCACAAGACCAGCACGAGACCTTCATGAGGAAAGGCGCTGGGCCGTGAAGCAAGGGGATGAAGAGTTAAAGAATTTGGTTAAGTATGGAGCCGGTCTGTGAAAACCTTCATGGACCGGGAGAAGACTTCTGAGCAAGACCACAAGTTACTGACGGCTCGTGAAAACCTTTATGGGCTTTGATAAAATTTCTTAGCAGAAGCCACAAGTTGTTCGTGGTCCGTGAAAACCTTCACGATCCAAGGGAAAACTTTGCTTGAAATCCGCATGCTGCGTGCGGTTCGTGAAAACCTTCACGGACCGTGGCATGATCCTAGCATCATGGACAGCGCCAGATCCCCCGGGCTACAACTATGAACATTCACGGACCATGGCAGATCTGGCATCTCATGGCTATGCATGTTTCACAAACCGTAGCCTTTGCGCCGGTCCGTGAAACCTTGGTGGTTGATTTAGGGTTTTGCTACTTTTTGGTCTATTTTGGGCCTAATTTTAGGCCCAATCTTCTACTACTATATATTGGACCCTATTCTACTCATTTAGGGAGGTTGGAACATTTTTGGAAACACATTCGAAGCAGAGAGAGCTTAGAGAGAAGGAAGGTGTTCCTTTTGTAGGTTTTGTTCTTTTCTTCTTGCTTTTTCCCAAAGATATGGAATTCAAATCTATATTTGAATTCCATGTCTAGGGAGTAGTTAGATTAGCTTGGGATTCATTTTGGCACTTGGTATGTTCTAAATGCTTTATTAGATTCATCCTATATTTGTGTTTATTATATTATTGTGTTTGTTCTTGAATTTTATAAATGCATGAATATTACACCACATATAAGCACACACTTTGAGCTGTATTCATGTATAGTGCAATTACTGATGCCACATTGGATGTTAGAATGGGTAGGGGAGAACAAGTCCTCGTGGGTGTGTGCATGGGGAATTCGAGAATGCTCTGACCTATTTACCGTCACACCAGTCTCAGCTAACTTCGTAACAGTTATCCGAGAGGTTGCGGGTAGAGATAGTGAATAGTAGAAAGTTAGGTTTTATGTTGAAACCCCAGTAAGGCATGAGTTGTTGCTGAGGGATTGCACCCTGGACCCACTCGGGACAATTGATGAGCTGATGAAAAGAGTGGGGAACTTCAATAGGGCTAACCTGGATGACAGGAGGAGAAAGGAAACACAGGGTGGCTAGGGTCAACGGAGGACTATGGCAGATGAAGACAGAAATGTGAAGAGGGCTGAGATGACCAAGACATGTGTCCGACAGATTTAACAAGTTAGAGAGGGTCATTACACCGCTCATCAAAATGCCCAAAGAAATATTTGCCCTGTACATATGGAAAACTAGACGTGCCACCAAAGATGAAGAAAGACCCCAAGAAGATAAGCGAATCCCAAATTTGTGATAACCACAATGATCATGGTCATGAAACGAACAATTGCATCCATATGAAGCATTACATTAAAGACTGTGTCCAAAGCGGTGAGCTCGCACACTTAGCAAGGAGCTAAAAGGCCCATAATAAGGTCACCTATCAGGTAAAAAACAAGCATGGAGGGTTCCAGGGGCAGTAGGAGGGACACAAAAGAGTAAGAAGCCTTAACAGGGAGAGCAGGCGGGACATGGGAAAGGAAGTTGCTAGAGCTGAAGTTGGGGAGGAGTGGGAAAAAACATAGAGAGGATTCCCCAACGGAAGACAACATGCCAGCTACGTTGATAAATATATACACTATTATAGGAGGAAGGGTAGGAGAAAGAATGGAGTCTCACCAGAAGGCACGCTACAGGCAGACGCCACAGCCGATACCGGAAGACAGGAAGTTAGGGCCAAACAAAGCAATAACATTTGACACCAATGACCCTATATCGGAAATGCTGGAAAGAGGAGATGCAGTGGTAATAAAAGTAAGGGTGATAGATAAAAGGATCCACCGAGCATATGTGAATAGTAGAAGTTCAGCAAAAATCATGTACTGAAGCTGTTTTGAGAAGCTGGATGAGAATACGAAGAGGAAGTTGGAGCCTATGAAGATTCCTTTGGTGGATTTTGTAGATAGGATAATATAGCTTGAATGGACCATACTCCTTCCTATGACGGTGGGGGAATGTGATAAGAGCAAAACGGTGAACATGGAATTCATAGTTGTAAAGGTGAACAACCCGTATAATTTGATACTGGGAAAGCCAGCTTTAGCACTGCTGAAAGGAATTGTGTCAACCCTACACCGACTTCTGAAATTCCCAACAAGGGAAGGATTAGCAGCTGTCAAAGAAGACCAACAGAAAGCTAGGGAATGTCATAGGGTCACTCTCAGTAAGCGCAAGCGAGAGGATGACAGTGGAAGCCAGGGAAAATAGGTCAGCAAGGCTCAGCCTATCAGTATGATTACAGGTGGAGGCGACCCATCAAAGCTGGGCGCAGAAGTGGAAGCAGTAAAGATAAATAGGGACCAGTCAATGCAGGTAGGAACATCACTCTTTCCTGAGGTGAAAAATGAGCTGGAAAAGGTGATAAGGGAAAACAGGAAGGTCTTTGCCTGGAAACCAGAGGACATGACTGGAGTCCCCAAGGATGTGGGCTTTAATGAGTTGAAGGGGAATCTTTCCCAAAAGCCGGTCAACCAAAAGCAGAGGATACTTTGCAGGGAGAGAAACAAGGCAATAAACATAAAGGTGAGCCATCTGGTTGCAACGGGGATCCTACAAGAAATCCTCTACCCGACCTAGCTGGCCAACCCTGTGTTGGTGAAAAAGGTGGATGGCAGCTGGAGAATGTGCGTGGACTACACGGACCTGAACAAGGCTTGTCCCAAGGATTGCTACCCGCTGCCAATCATAGACCAAAAGGTAGATGCCCTTGCTAATTATCCAATTAAAGGTTTCCTTGATGCATATAAGGGGTACCACTGAATCCCATGCTAGAAAACAATATAGAAAAACTGCCTTTATCACGGAGAAGGGAGCCTTGGGCTATCAAATGATGTCGTTTGGCTTGAGGAATGCCGGGGCCACTTACCAAAGGGTGGAAGACAATATTTTTCAGAAACAGATTGGAAGGAACCTGGAAGTGTATGTAGATGACATGGTCATAAAGAGCAGCTAGTACGAGACCTTTTTGGAGGATGTTAGGGACACATTGATACAGTTCAGGGAGACAGGGATGAGGCTAAACCCAACCAAATGCTAGTTTGGTGTAGGAGCAGGAAATTATTTGGGGCACATGGTGTCAAATAAGGGGATGAGAGCAAACCCAAAGAAAGTTAAAGCAATCCTAAAAATGAAGTCACCAGACACGGTGAAAGAGGTTCAGAACCTGAATGGAAAGCTGATAGCCATGAACTGCTTCATGTCCCGAGCAGCAGAGAGAGCACTTCCCTTCTTCAAAATTTTGAAGGGATATGTAGACAAAAAGGGGGAAATACAGTGGTGGATTTCAAGGACAGAGCATTCGAGGAGCTCAAAGCCTACCTGAAGGATCTTTCGACCTTGACCAGTCCAATGAAGAGGGAGACCATGTACTTGTACGTGGCAGCTAGCGAGGAGGCAATCAGGGGTGTGCTGGTAAGGGAGGAAAAAAAATACAATGACCAGTGTATTTTGTGAGCCAGGCCCTGCAGGGGGTGGAACTAGGATATACGAGCTAGGAGAAACTAGCTCTAGCAGCGGTCCATGCTGTGAAGAGGCTAAGGCAGTACTTCCAGCACACCTCGTGATAGAACTGGCCAAAGAGTCATTGAAGGCAATACTAACCAAGCCAGAGGCTTCAGGGAGATTGATGAAGTGGGCAGTGGAGCTAGGAAAACATTCCATTGAATACTCCCCAAGAAGAGCAATGAATGGGTAGGTAATGGCAGATTTCTTGGAAGAGATGCCAGGGAAGAAAAAATGGAAGCACAAGAAGAGGTGTTAAGCCTGACCAAGGTTGTGAATGCAATCGGGCTGGCAGGGCCAAACTTGTGGAAATTGTATGTGGACGGAGCATCCAGAGTGGAAGGTGCCGGAGCAGGCCAGGTAATATCAGATCCAAAAGGCGTGGAGGCAACATACGCTTTGCATTTTAAGTTTCCCGCATCAAACAATGAAGCAGAGTATGAAGCAATGATAGCAGGCATGGAGATGACCAGGAAGTTAGGAGTGAAGAAATTGTAGGCTCACAGAGATTCCATGCGGGTGGTCAATCAGTATAATGGGCAGTATGCTGCCAAGGAACCAACGATGATGAAATACAGAGACAAGGTCAGGAGTCTAGCGTCTGAGTTTGAGGAATTTGATATCACCAAGGTCAAGGTCTCAAAATATAAGGGCGAATGCACTTAACAAGTTAGTGTCTTCGGCACACGCTCACTTAACCAAGTTTGTGTTGGTCAAGGAGTTAGCAAGCAGGTCAACAGATACAAGCCTTATGGTGGCAATATATAATGCGGTGCCCAAGTGGACAACACCCCTTCGAGGTTATCTGGAACATGGGACGTTGCCACCAGATGATAAGGAAGTGATAACAATTAGGAGAAAATAATTGCAATATGCCTTGAAGAGTGGGTTGCTATATAAGAGAAGATACACAAAGTCGTGGGTCAGATGTGCAGCCCAAGCTAGCAGACACAATCCTTCGCAAAATACATGAGAGAACCTATGGAAGCCATCAGGGACCGAGGATAGTCGTGCTGCAATCCCTATGAGCAGGTTACTACAGGCCGACTATGAGAGCAGATGCAGAGAAAATGGTCAAGGAGTGTCACAGATGTCAGGAGCATGCTAGAGTACAAAGGCTCCCAGCAGAATGGATGACCAGCATAAGATCTCCCTGGCCTTTTGCCAAATGGAGGATCAACATTGTAGGACCATTCCCGAAAGCATTAGGGATAAAAAGGTTTTTGGTGGTAGCTATAGATTACTTCACCAAGTGGGTAGAAGCAGAAGATGTAGCAAGCGCGACAGGGAAGAAAATTATGAACTTTGCCTGGGAGAACATAGTGTGCAGGTCCGACATCTTGCAGGTGATAGTCAGCTACAATGGAAAACAGTTTGCTAACGAGCCATTCAGATCCTGGTGCGCTAGCCTAAACATAAGGCAGCAGTTTATAACTCTTCCATAGGAAAATGACAGACATAAGTGACGAACAAGATGATATTCTAGGGCCTAAAAAGAAGACTGGGACAGTTAAAAGGGGAATCGAAAGAAGAACTGGTGAGTGTGTTGTAGGTATACATGACCACACCAAGAACAACCACGGGAGAGTCTCCCTAGAGGCTGTACTTTGTGACAGAAACCATCATTCACCTAGAAATTGCCGTGCTCAGCAGGAGGGTAGTTGAGAAAATGAACGAAGAAGAGAAAAGCCTGGAAAGCAGAGAAAACCTGGAGGGGTTGGATGAAATCATAGAGAAAATATCGCTGAAGGAGGCCGCGTACAAGTCTTGGATGGAGCAGCACTATGACAGAAAGGTCAGGCATAGATCCTTAAAAGTGGGAGACCTTGCGTTAAGGAGAAATGAAGCAAGTAGATTCCAGGGATAGAAGAAGCTAGATGCAGAATGGGAAGGCCCATACAAGGTGGTCGAGTTGCTGGGATAGGGAGTTAACAAGCTGGAAGCACTGGCCGGCATGCCAATCCTTTGCACTTGGAACATTGTCCATCTAAGAAGGTACTATACTTAAGTAGCTGTAAAATATAACTATGTATTTGGCACCTGCAGCCAAACAGTATGATTTTGCGGATAAGTGAGGCGAGATTCCTGAGAGGATCAAGTCTTTTGTAAGCCCATAAGGGGCATGATCTTAAGGAAATCTCGGCCTGCGTCCTGATCATTTTTTGTTGTGTCACAGATTTGAATGTGGGGGAGAAAATGGTCGAAAGAATGTGTAAAATGAAGCCAACCCAAGCTAAAGTTGCAATTCTGGATCCAATAGCCAGGAAAATTGCAGGCTAGGGAAAAGAAATGAACTCTGACCACAACTAGAGCCATTGAGTAACAAGCCGACCTCAACTAAAGTTGAAATCCTGGCTCCAACAGCCAGGAAAATCGTAAGCCAGGTCCCAAACAGGCAAAAGAAATGAACTTCGGCCACAACCATAGTCGTCAAGTAACAAGCCAACCCAAGCTAAAGTTGCAATCTTGGTTCCAACAACCAATAAAATTATAGGCTAGATCCAAATAGGAAAAAATAAATTAACTTCGGCTATAGCTATAACCATTGAGTAACGAGCTGACCCAGGTAAAAGTTGCAATCCTAGCTCCAACAGCCAGGAAAATTGCAGGCCAGGTCCAAATAGGCAAAATAAATGAACTCCCACCACATTCATAGCCACTGAGTCACTGAACAACAATGTTTTTGGCTCGAACATAACCATAAAAAAACAAATCCCAATGGTCAGTAAATGAAAGTTTTGGCTAAAGAAAGAAGAAAAGAGGAAGGAAACGACCAAAGCACAAAGTTTATAAGGAACAACCAGGTAAAACAAGCAGAAATAATCAATGCAAGAAAGAACTAGAAGCAAATGTGAAAGAAATCAGTCAAATTTGCAACTGAAAAGGGGGAAAGGGAAGCCCATCCTCACAAGTCCACCTAAGGGAATGCACACCCCTTAACAAAAGAAATAAAAATATTATTTTGTCCCTCAGCAGGGGAATACAATACCATCAAACGAAAATAAGAGCTTAAATTTACAAAGCCTTCAAGGCTTAGCAGCATCATTAGCACCACCAGCAGTCTGAGCCTCACCCCTTGTGACATTCATAGTGTCGATAACCTGATGTGGCCCACTGGCAAAGTGAGCATCCATCTCAGCAGAAGCATTGTCTGTATCCAAGCTATCTAGCTCAGCCAGCGTCATACCAAGGTTCAGCTTGGTAAAGTACTCACTAAAGCTATGTTCACGAAAAGGAACAAAAGTACTACCAAGCCTAGCCCGAAACTTCTCCTCATCCACATGCACATCCTAAGAGTAAAACTGAATAGCCTCCATCAGGGCATCACTCAACATCTCAGGGGCTTTAGTATTCCGCAAAACTTGGGAGTAGAAGCTTAAGAAACTGTGAGTGAAGGCCCAGTTACGGAAGGCATCCAACTCAATAATCTCAGCCTTAACATAGATCAGCAAAGTCTACAAGGAGCCACTAAACCCTCTCTCCAGCTCAAGATCCTACTCTACCGCAAAACTTAGGCTTTGGCCTTTAGGGAAGCAAGTCCACGCTTAAGCTCTCTGTTCTCATATTGCAGGTTGTTAAGCTCTTCTTGCATAGCCCTAGTAGCACAGAAAACCTATAAAAAGCCAAACAACATTATAAGACCAGCGACACCAGAAAACCAAAGAACCAACAAAAAGAAAAAAGAATAAAGACCAGACCTCAATGAAAGCCGAGGCAGAACGATCAGCGAGAGAGTTAGACCCAGCCACGTTTAGGGACCTCTCCTGGAGCCAAGCACTAAAATGATGGATAGGGAGAGCCTGAGAAACAAACTCGTCCTGAGCAGCAATAGTACACAAGGGAGCAGACACAGAGTTAGCCTAAGAGGAAGAGCCACGAGTGAACGGAGGTGAGAGGGGAACTGCCTAAACAGGCGGGGCTTTAAGGGTGACTTTCTTAGGCTTAGTAACAGGCTGGGAAGCTGGGGTCTCAAGGACCTCCTCGGGAATTATCTCGATGCCAGCACTGGTGCCTCCCCTCTCGGGCATTCTCCCAGAACTGCAGTGTGTTTTCTTCTAGAGGAGCTCCTCCTCACATGTCTCAGTGTTAGACACTATAATGGTTGCCATATTCTGGTCCACAACGCCAGCAATATCCTCACTGGCAGGCGGGAGGCAAGAACTGGAAGCCCGATGCGGAAGCCTCGACAAGTTCCCCAGGAAATTAGCTATAAACATCTCTGCAGAGAAGAAACAGAAAGTCAAGACGACAAAGAGCATACAAAAGACAAAACAAATGAAAGGAAATGAACAGACAATGAAATTTTAACCTATAACGCTCAAGTCAATGGGGCATTGCCATGAACGATGTCGTTAGGCAGGTAAAGCAGGCCAACAGCTAGTTGAGCGGAGTCCCGCAAGAGGCGGTCACACTTCACCCTCACCACCTCGAGATGGGAGGTGAAGGACTGAATAACATCCATCTCAGTGATGCTAGGATGAGACCCCCGCCCTTTCTTTGGGCCAATTGGAAAACCTTCCGGGGCCCCGTTCAAACCCAAGACCAGAGACTCATCTATGAAAATAAACCTCCACTTCCACTCAACACGAGTGGGGAGGTTGGTTAAGAACTTATGCCTATCCTTGTAGAACTTGAGGAAGGTCCAATTAGGAGGCATTCTGGATGATTGGCAGAAGATGCAAAACAAAGTGACGATGGGCTCAACGTGAAAGAAGCAACACAAAATTTTGAAACCCAAAAGGAGGTGGACATAATTAAGGGGAAGATCTAACAAAATCAGTTCATAAAAGGCCATGACAGCCTGAAAGAAAAGGGAAATGGGGAACCTAAGGCAGCAATGTTCCAGGTAAACCACGATCCTGCCCTCGGGGATATCCAACACAGTATGGTCAAATCCCAGCAGCAAGACATGATTGAAAATATCATGAAAGGTGATTTCCTTGACATTAAATGTAGCCTCAATCACACGAAATTCCGATTGGAACTCAAGGTTAGTGGTGTCACAATATGAATACTCTTTAGGGAGACCGACTGTTGAAACCATTTTAGAAAAAGTAGAACGAGGGAAGAAAAGAAAGAGAAAATGAGCAGAGAGGGTACCTAAAAAAGAGTGGCAAGCCGGCTGGGAATTTGAAGGCGGGGAAGCAAAGAATAGCATGACAAGCAGAGGGAGACGATGAAAGAAAGAGAAATTAAGGAAATGGGGAATTTAAAAGGAAGAAGGAGGTGCGACGGGCCGAATCAATTCCTTGGGAGATCAAACAGCGGGGATATAATAATAACCATTTCGAGAAGTTGCAAAATTTAAGGGCTCACATGCAAAGACAATTAAGAAAATGACGCATGGAGAAAATCCAAGCAAGTAGCGTAACCGTCGAAACGTGCCTTAAATGAAACTACTTCAGTGCGATCTTGAAGTTTCAAAATTGGAAAACTAATAGTTTTCCCTCCAAGAAATGAAGTGGCTAGGAGGCAGAGAGTAGGCATGCTGCTTGTGACCTGTCTGGCAGGAAGACCTCGATGCTCATAGGGTTTCGAGAAAGGAAACTCAGCCCATCGCCTCAACCTTGGCATGTCCAATAGAGTCTTGGGCTGGGGGGACTTGATCATGTATGGTCCTAAAGCCCAGCCAAGGGTAGTCTTGGCCCAAATGAGCAAGGTAACCCAGGGGCTGCCCCAATAGGAATAACAAGTGGCTGATCTGATAGGGCATACGTGGAATGTCCTATCAGCCACCAAAATGCATGTATCAAGGGGAAGCACGTTCAAACAAGGTAAGTTTACAATCATAACACTATTCATCTGAGATGTTCTCCCACATGACATCCATTGTTGGCCGGAGCATCGGAGCAGGCACGACCTTGCGCCTGCCTGCCTGGCCTTAGTCTGTTTGTCTTGCAGGTCAGAAAGCATACTGGGCTCGAGCAGATCATCAACAGTTGGATAAAAAATTATGGAATTAACAACGTTCATATCATAAGGCTTAGCCATAGAGACCCTACACTTAGCAAAAAGAAGCAATTCTAAGGGACAAACGTTTGGAACAACAAGAAATATTAATTCGCAAGTTAGTGAGACACACCGGACTTCAAGTGCCCGAAAATCCTAATGATCTAAATAGTCATTGGGAGCCGCCATCAAGAGGATCTCACCTCTTCGGGCGAGATAGAGGTGAACCACAATAGAGTGCAACCCACTTCAAGGATTGAAGATTCTCCCAAAGATAACATCCTTTTCCCCTAAAAAAGGTAACATCGACTATTTTTTCATATTGCTACATTTTGTGAAATTTTAAATGTTTACATTATGTATGTAAGGTTCTTAACTATGTGGGCTTTTCATAGAGGTTGGTGAGAGTGAAAGCCTGCTCCATGTTGCAGATGATATTTTCTTTGAATTTATGCGACATCATCATTCAATTCCAATCCCAGATGGAATCGCAAGGATCACGATGGAGAAAGCCTTGGTGAAAAATGCAGGCTTACTAATGCCAGAAGGAGATTATAGTAAAGTAGGAACCACTCAAATGATTTTCCTTTTTTGATCTCGACGTCTAGTATACACCAATTTTACGAAATATTATCATTAGAAGGTTAGCTGACCACAAACAAAGAAAAAATTGCAAAGGCAAATAACATTACAAAACCTGCTATAACAAAGCCACACGTCCAAAATGGTTCTCCGTCTTTCATCCATGTTTTGTTCAATTGGATCAACTCACACCATCATAACTCCACGTACACATTTTTGGGGAATGAATGTGTATTTGGAAGAAATCAAGACATAATTTCATTATGGAGTGATCTCGAGGAATTATGCAAGTGTGACCAAATCAACCAAACAATCCTATCCCTATTTCTATTGTAAGTGTGTTTTTAATTTTCAAAATTTTGTTCGTTCGATTGTGGGAGGTATTGCTAGATTCAAGATTTAGAACTTCATCATTCAGACCACAGTTATGGATGCCCTCGAGCAAAAATGTAAACGTTTCTTATGGGGAGGCAAACGTAAGGGTAAGGTTGCATGGAAAAAATAATGCGTCCCAAAATCTTTTGGGGGTCTCGGACTGAGGCCTCGATTGTCACTTGGAACCGTGCCTCGATGGCCCAGAGGCTATGGGATATCCACATGAAGAAGGATAGCTTGTGGGTCAAATGGATTCATTCTTTTTATCTACAAGGCAAGAACTTATGGAGCTTAAACCCGAGGATATCGAATGGTAGGCTTGGAGAGAGATTTTCGAGCTACTTTGGTGATCTGTGTAAGCTGAGAGATGAAATAATAGGCATGTTCCATCGGAATATGCAAGAATTAAGGGATCATTTTGGTTCCTGGTCTAGCTCGGCGAAATTTACAAGCGGGGCTTATTTCTTCATGCACCGGCATAAATATCCGAATATGTATGTTCAAGGCCGTTCTGAAGATAAGGTATTTAATAGCATATGGCGTGGTTTCATTCCGCCCAAATTCTCTTTCATTGCATGGCTGGCTGCAATCCGGAGACTTCATACGAAGGACAAACACCGATCGGAAGAGGGTGATAGTATGGAGAAAATATGTTCATTATGCCATCTTGAAGAGGAAACTAATGAGCACTTATTTTTCAAATGTGAATTCTCGGAAGTTGTATGGGGGCGTATCAGGACTTGGATTGGGCCCAGGAGACGAACAGACACAATTGCAAGCTCCATGTCCTGGGTGAAGAGGCAAATAAAGGGCTCAAGGGTTCACAAGAAGCTTGGAATTCTACCCTTGATCACCACGATTTATCGCCTTTGGAGAGAGAGAAATAGTGTTGTTATGAATGGTGCTCAACCCAGTGCCGATCGAGTGGTAAGAATCGTCATGAAAGATTGTTTCATGGTGTTTAATCGCATATTCCCAGAAGAGCATATGTATTAAATGATTGATTCAGGAAGTGTATGAGTATGGGAGGTCTTCGAACGCTCGAGGTGGTTGCGCGAGTATGATGCTCCAAGTGCTCCAGGTGGGTGTAGTTGTTCGAGTGCTATAGGGAAGCATCGAGTGTTGGGGGCTCTTGACTGCCCCAGGACGTTATTCTGATGGAAGATGTCTTCGTGTTCTAGAGGCGGGGTTTGAGAGTATGATACTTCGAGTGCCCGAGGTGGTTCTAGCCTTCGTAAGCACGAATAACTTTTCGAACTTTGGCAGTTGCTCAGGTGCTCGACAGGGTTTTCGTGCCCAATAAGGCTTTAGTGTGTTTGAGGAGGTATTCGAGTGAAGGAGGCATCCGTACGCTCGAGGAGTTTGAGTTCGAGTATTCGTGTGGGTGTTTGACACTTCAAGGGATCCGAGTACTCGAGGTGGCACTCGAGTCATAGGGCAGTTCGAATACTCGAAGGTGGTGACAGGCATTGGTACTTGTTCGAGTGTTCGAGCGGTGGTACTCGTTCGACTGCTCAAGGGGAGCATCGAGTGCTCGACAGTTCGGGAACTGATTGAGTGCTCGACGTGGTGGTACTTGATTCAGTGCTCGAGGGAAGCATCGAGTGGGAGATCCTCGAGCGCCCCATTGGTTATTCGCGTTCGAGGTGGTGGTACTTGTTCGAGTTCTCGAGGGGGTGTTTAACAATTGAAGGGATCCGAGCACTCGAAGGGGCATTCAAATTATGGAGTTGTTCGAATGCTCGACGGCGGTGACAGGCAAGGATACTTGTTCGAGCACTCGAGGGGGTGTTCGACAATTGATGGGATCAGAGCACTCGAGGGGCCATTCAAATTATGGAGTTGTTCGAGTGCTCGACGGCGGTGATAGGCAATGATACTTGTTCGAGTACTCGAACGGTGGTAGCTATCCAAGTGCTCGAGGGGAGCACCGACCGTCCGGGATGGGTTGTCGAGTACTCGAGAGGACCATGATGCGTTCGAGTGCTCCAGGTGGTTCGCGAGACCCCGAGGTGGTTCTCCAGCATTGTTACGGTTCAGGTGCTCGGTTTCCACGATGAGGCAATAGGTTTAAGAGTAAGGACATCGTTCCTGATTCTCTTTCTCCTAAGCCTAGTTTTTACTTATGATTTGACGGTTATTTATGCGCTCTATGCCTGCGCAGCACTCTGTGCTAAACTTCATAAAGTTATCCATTTTCTCAAAATGGAGTGGGCGATTACATAATCGCCACGCCTGATGCACGCGGTATAAGTGTATCAATTCTCTCATCTTCAAGAGGTTGATTCGACTGGGATTTACAAGGTAAGAGGCATGGCCTCATCATACCTTTGCCCACTTAATCACTCTCGGCGCCACCAAGAGAATGTCTGAAGGCCAATAACATCCCTTTATCTTCAACTTAGAGATGTACATGGTAGAAGCAGATCCCCACTCGTACCAACATGGTGCAACAAGGACCACCGACTTCAATCTCTTTGCGATGTTCAAAGACCCGAGAACTCTCGGCTGCATTAGGAATTTCATATTTGACTTTGGATCTTTGTACCTTCATCAACATTCCATCTATGACATTATTTCAAGACCCGAGTCTCACAACTCTCGGCTGCATTATGGAACTCAAATGAAGAAGGCCCCATTTGTTAGGCGTAGAAGCGGATTATGTGTTATGGGTAGTGAGTTTGTTCTCACCCCATTTGTCTAGTGTTTCATAGACTGTGTTTTTCCAGGTTGCTTTGTACTCCCTTTGCGCGATCATCTTGCTTAGGGTTGGTATTTATTTTACTTAGGAAAGGGGGGGGGGGTGGGGGAGTGTTATCTCTCTTTCTCGGATTTGCTCCTTAGGTTCACTACGTAACCTAAGGTTGGATTCTTTTTGTATTTGGTAGGGCTCTTCTGGGGCTCTACCGTGGGTTCCACCGTCTATATTATTTACCTCTTTACCTCTAAAGAAGAGAATCTGGTTGAGGTCGAGCCGATTAATTGCCTTTTGGATCTAAAGAAGAGAATCTAGCATATCTTAGGACTTGTCTTGAAGTTTGAATTAAGTTTTTCCTTTTTGGCACTTTTGATAGAAAGGTACATTTTCCTTAAAATGTACTCCCCTACTCGTCGCACTATTAATGACATATTTATTTTTTAAAGTTAAATTTATTAAATTTTGCTCATAAATATTAATTAATATATACATAATATATATATATATATATATATATCATGTGAGATATTGTTGAATTCGTCTTAACATATATTTTAAGAATATTAAATTTTTATGCAAAAATAATGTACATAACAAGTGATATTAATGATCAAACATAATTATTGAAGATAGTAAACAAGCAAAACATGCAATTATTAGGACAAAAGGAAGTACAGTGCTTATCAAAACGAAATGCCTTACATACGTGTTTCATTTATTGTTGGTCTCAATTAATAAGGGCAATGCATGTGTATTGGTTAATTGGATTACTCCACTTTCCACCGGTCATATCATTTGTGAATTTTTATTATCAAATATTTTAGGTGGCGACATTTCAACCAAATCCCACACCCTACCTAGAGCTATCAATCTCCGATCTGAATGAGAATTTAATTTGGACCAATATAATTGAATCAACTCAAAATTTGATTTGATCCGAGAATATTGATCCGAACCAAATCTGGCACGATCACACTCAACGCAAAGCCCAATTTTGACCTGAGAAATATTGACATGTACCCGAACCCGATACGATTGAATTCAACCCAAAATCCGAATATGACCCGATAATCTGGACCCAAACCTGACCTGAATACGAACCCGTGATCAACCCGAACCCGATTTAACACGAACCTAATTCAACCCGATAAATAAACTATATAACCCTGCATGTAATCAATCCAAAATAGATGTAGCTATAAAGATCAATTAACATTTAATATGGAACCAAGTCAAGTTGGTTATGTGTCAAACTAATAACAAATGGGGTTTTTAACCATATAATTACTAGTACGTAAAGTCAATTCACAACAAATGTGAATGCACAAGGTTAAGTTAAAAAATGCACGAGACTAAATTTATAAATCTAACGATAATAGTCAAATAAAGAGAGATGTCTCATTAAAATTATAAATTTGAATTAGTAATTATAAAGAGTCGACTAAATATATATTTAAAAAATCAGTTTGGAAAGTATTGTAAAAATAATATTTAATAAATTATCACAAAATATTGTTATAGACCGAGTCACTGTTCGATGAGGGTATTTTATAATTAGTGGGACTAATAAGAATAGGAAAAGTCTTGGGAAAGACGGTCTTTCCATAAGCTTATGGGAAAGACGGGGTTTATTTAGAATAATAAAAGATAAAGGAATATTAAAATTTTATTGTACAACATGTAGTAGTTATAAAGTTTATAACCCGATTCATACAACTCGAAAAGTTTATCTTCATTGCTCTAATTTGCACTTTAAACCTTGGTCTTTCCATGGATTATGGAAAGACCGTCTTTCAAGAGACGAACTCATAAGAATATTTGATATTTAATTTTATTCAGTTAGATATATATAATTATGATAACCTTGAAAATAAGCTCAGCATATAAATAATTATTTTTTAAATAATTTAAATGAAATATTATAGAAATAATCATTTTTATTGTATTTAATATGGAACGATTTCTAACTAAACTAATTATTTCACTTCATTACTCATATATTTTTCCTTATATAACTAAACTTCATAATTGTATATAAAGTTCTTTATTTTCAATTTAAATGTACGACACAAAAATACTTAAAAGTAATCCTGGTTTTTTAATTAATAATGCAACGGAATACGCGGTGGGACTCTACTAGTTTTTTATTAAAAAATTAGAATCATAATATTTATTACAACACAAAATTGCACTGAAGTATTTTTAAAAGTGAATGGAATTCAATGAATACTCAAGCCTGCTATTCAACTAAGATAGTATGCACAAAAACATCTCTAACATATTTATGGAAAGTTACACTATGGCCCAAAAAATTTTACGACATCATCCTTCTCTCCAAACACAATTTTTTGTTATTCTTGCATAAATATAGAAATAGAAAAAAATTTTTGGTAAAATGTTGAAATGCGCTAGTACATGTTCTAGAGTAACTTAAAGTTGATTACTTAGAAGTAAGAAAGAGAAATCGAAAAGGATTACAGATATGTTTTTGTGCCCAATTCAGTTTTGAACTTGAAAAATACAATGAGGGTGTATAGGGTATCATCACGTTCGAGCGGATTTCAATTTGGAGTTACGAGTAAAATTTTTGCCTTTTGCACTTAGGTCCCTCCAAGAAAGTTGGAGTTGTCGAATCACGAAATTGGCGACAGTAAAAAATAATTCAATAATGTACTATTGCGACTTTGCAATTTGGGCATGTATAAGTGAACATAAGGGCCTTGAAAGTCAACATTGAATACTTCTACACAGTCTTGAAAAATTACAATGTGGCCCAAAATTGTGTTACCCCATAATTCGTTGCTGCAAAAAACATTATTTTTTTTATTCTTGCAAAAATATAGAAATATTAAATAAATTAATTTTTTGGTGAAATATTGGAAAACGCTAATATGTGTTTTAGTGTAATTTAAAGTTGATTACTTAGAAGTAAGAAAGTGAAATTGAAAATGATTACAGATATATTTTTATGCTCGATTGTTGATAAATATTTTGTTACTTACTTGAAAAATACAATGGGGTGTATAGGGTAGCATCACTTTTGAGCAGATTTTAATTTGGAGTTACAAGTCAAGTTTTTACATTTTGCAAGTTACAAGTTACAACGAAACAATACCTGATAATAGGGCAGTTGTAACAATAGTATTATTGAAATATAACCTAAACCAACCCAAATTTAATCGGGTGATATAATAACCCAATCTAAAATGAACCAACCCAAAATATATCTGAATTCAATATGAAACATTATAAAAAATAACTAACATAATCAGATCCGAACAAAACTTCAGTAAAAAAAATGACACGACAATAACCCGATCAAATCCAACCCAACCTTATTTTTTGACCCAACCCGACCCAATCCGAGTATAAAAATTACACGACAGTAACCCGACCCGATATTAACTCAACCCGATACAACCCAATCTGAGGAAAAAAAACTGACACATTTTCACGATAGGTACCCGACCCGACATGACAAATGAAATCAACACGATTCAACCCAACATACTTCAACACGACACATTTCCAATCTGATACGAATGTGACACAATAACCCAAATTATCACCTCTAAATTGTCATGCTAACAATTTACTGCTAGCGCAAGAGGTAAGAGGCTATGTGGGAATGTAGATACTAACAATTTACCATGTTGTACATGACTCAGTGCATAGATATGTAACATGATAACATTGCACTTGAACATGTGACTATACATTTTAATTTACAACCTAGTCCTTATAATTATTTGTCAACATTTCTGATAATCTTATCATTCAAAATGTTGAAAAAATTTCCTTGCATATTTAGGTCTTTGGAAACGTTACAACTCCCTACACGAAAAATATAATTGAAAGTGACGAGGAATAATTTAGTTACCTATATTGGAAATGTCTGTAAAACAAGTATATCCAAACTAACCTTCAAATAGATCCACATTGTCGGGGTAAATGACAATCCGCATGGTCATCTTCATTAACACTCACTTATTTTCCTTGTTCTTTTGGCAGTTTAAGATGCAATGCTAATTATTGAATTTCTTTGTCTTCAAATATGTGTGTGCCTATATAGAATGGTATTTGTTTTGGAGTTCAGGAAATGTTTTCACCGTTCAATGTGGCACATTGAATGTTTGGTTTTCATTCAGAAAATCAAATTACTGCAAATGTCACCCGACATCGAACATTCAAAGTCCTAACTACAAGTCCAAAATCGGAATTGATATGTATGTCTAAAAAGGTCAAACTGACTAGGCATTGCCGAAGTTATTCCTGCTATCAAAAACTTATTCGATACACACTCCTGAAACAGCCTTCGATATGAAAATGTTACGCGTCATATAAATAATAAAATCAAGGTGATTAGAGGGAGGGGCGGACCTACTGTTACGCATAGTAAGGTTTCAGTCCTACCTGAGTTGCCAGCGTAAAGGTATTAGTGGTGGAATGTTGGCTCCGCCTCTATTCCGCTTCCCCATCGGTGTTGTATTTCTTCTTCCACGTCTACGCGACTGCTCCCAAGAAAGCTCGGAGAAGAAGGCCCTTTCTTGGCCTTAATTTTTTTGGCTCAGAATGTACTAAAACAACGTCATTTTAGTACTTATTAAGTGGAACAACGTCGTTTCACTTACGCTAAAGGCAAAAAAAAAAACCAAAAATCAGATTTAAAGGAATTGGGCGATTTTCACCCAATCCAAAATTCAGAAAATGGGAAGAGCCACTGGGGGCGCACATAGCCACAAGTCGCTGAGCTATGCCTGTTTCCGGCAGTCGCGTGGCTGCCTCCCCTAAAACAAAATTCTGGTTCCGCCACTGCTCTTAGAGGTAGTGATTCCTGACAATCAACGGTGGTTTACAAATCATCGTTGTCCAACGAACCAGTTGTACGACACTTCAAAACTACCGTGCATCTATCAATTTAACCATCGTGAACCGACCGCTCCTGCACTAGTGATGGAAAAACAATATATTGACTCGTTTTCAAACTGTTTAAGCTATAAAGTGATACGTATGCAATGAATGCTG
The DNA here is from genome assembly GCA_037428765.1 of Rubia yunnanensis. Lineage (NCBI taxonomy): Eukaryota > Viridiplantae > Streptophyta > Magnoliopsida > Gentianales > Rubiaceae > Rubia > Rubia yunnanensis. The sequence continues at coordinate 39,296,591 of CM075069.1, read as the reverse complement.
ATGGATGCATATCCATATCACAGTGCTATTATTAAATACAAATTCAGTGTGTGTATATATGCAATACACTTAAGGTACTCAGAGGTATAGTACTTCGCTGACTTCACCATGTAAAATTACTTGCAAGTCCATTACGCATCCATTCTGACTGTGAATGTTTATTCTGATTCAGAGATCACTGCTAAGGCTGTGCTGAGTACTCTTCTTTGCTCACCTTGATTCACTGTGCTGCCAGCGGTAAAAGGATTAGGCGGAACTTTAAGGTTATCACCATTTCCCTCGAGCATTTGAATCAAAACAGATATCGAAGGGCGGTCAAAAGGATTCCACTGGATGCACCATAGTCCAGCAATTGCCAATATTTTTGTGATATCATCATCTCCATCCTCGTCGATTTGAATTCTCAAATCTTTTCCATCAACCAAACTTTCATAAAGCCATTCAGGGAAATAGATCTGGCTCTCATTTTGTACCGTGGCATCCATGTTTTTCCGCCTTCCCACCATTTCAAGTAACAGCATACCGAAGCTGTATATATCAGATTTGTAAGACACATTGCCGAACTGTCTGGAGAAGACTTCAGGCGCAATGTAACCCATGGTTCCTCTTGCAGCCGTCATAGAAACCGCGCTCTTTCCTTTTTGGCATAATTTTGCTAACCCGAAATCAGATATCTTCGGATTGTAACTGCCATCTAATAAGATGTTCTGTGGTTTGATATCAAAATGGAGAATCCTTTGCTGACATCCTTGATGAAGGTACTTGATTCCTTGAGCAATGCCGATAGCAATGCTTTGCATCCTCCCCATTCCAAGAGTAATATTTTCTTGACCATCTGAAAATAGGAACTTGTCAAGAGAGCCGTTGGGTAGGAACTCAAAGACGAGAGCTCTCTTGTCTCTGTCTGCACAGAAACCTAACAAGCGAACTACGTTGACATGGTGAATTGTTCCCATTGTTCCCACCTCATTAATGAAATCATCGCCATTTCCAGTGGAGTTATGCAAGAGCTTCACTGCAACATATATTTTATTTGAAATCTGTCCCTTAAAGACTGTGCCATAAGCTCCTTCCCCTAGTTTAACCTTGAAATCGCTTGTAATTTTCTTAATATCTGCGTATGAGTACCGAGTTGGTTTCATGGCTGCATAGTCTTCCAAGAAGTTTTTCACCCTCACCTGCTTTTCCTTTTGCTCTTCTATTTTAGAGTAAAGGAAAAATATTGCACCACTTGCTGGCAGTAGCAATATACATCCTATGATTGGACCTGCAATTTCGATCAGATGCAAATCATGTTTTGAGTTCAGTGCATCATTTCCCTACAAAATGTCTTCCGGCCGATCGCTACTGTTATATATTCCCTTTGTCTCAGAATAAATGACACTTTTTGGTCAACTGTCTCATACCATATTTGACCATAGATAACTTTTCCGATGTATATTAATGGTGCATTAAAATTTTATATTTAGAAACTACGTGATGCATAGAATCTAATAACATCTAATATAATGATATTAGTGCCTATATACCAATTGAAATTTATGTTCAAACGTGTATTAAGAAAGTTGATAAAAAAGTGTGTCATTTATTCCGGGACGGGGAGAGTTGTTAAGTTTGTCTGGGTACAACTTTTTATTGGTTACCGTATACACCCTCTATTATCAACTTTATCACATTTTCTGTTTGTTTGTTACTAACTTTCATCCGATTTTAATTCAATTTATCCAAATATTATACCTTTCATCAATTTAAATGTCAAAATAAATATAACATTATTAGTGAAGTAGAGACTGAGTGCTCCCTCTGTTCCCCTACTTGTATCTTTTAGTGAAATAAGAGAGGAAGTACTTAACTTTATATTTCATAGTTAGTAGTGAAATGAAAATTAATTTTTTAATTTAAAACATTTTAGCCTTTTTGGTGATAAGACACAAAATAAGGAGGTAGAGTACATAAAATAAGCTTTCATCCTTCATTTCCCACTTCTTCTTAATTAGTTAATAATTGTGGAATCATTTTGAAGATTACGTCGAGTTCATATCAACATGTATGTGCCGTAGCCAAAAAATATTGTAAGTGCCTAAAATATAAAAACAATAGACATGCATGAAACTTTTCAAATGGAAGAAACAAAACTTCTACTCCATTCGTCCTAAATCAAGGTTCACAGAATCTTTTTTACGATCATGAAGAAACATGTTTGATTATTAATATGTTTAAATACATATGATAACGATAAATAAAAAGTTGATATTTAGAAACAATTTACTACGACTAATCCAACAATATCACATACAATGTATTAGGATAGATGAGATCGGTGATTGAGATTTGATTAGAATATAATAAGATTGATAGTTATTTATTTTCTATTCAAACTCATTCTCATAATCTATATAAATTGTACCGATCATCATAATAAAGTATCAAAACATGTATATCAAAACAAGTCTGACCTTAAAAAAAAATTTCCCCCTTTACTTTTTATTTTCCTTTCTGACCTCACGTCCGTCCAAACTCCGGCAAACTCCCGGCGCCGAATCATCTTCCAGCGGCCATCTTCTCTGGCCAATATTCTCCAACCAGTGGCCATCTTCTCCGGCCGATATTCTAATCCAGTGGCCATATACTCCGGTGTTCTCCAGTCCAGTGGCCATCTACTCCGGTGTTCTCCAGTCCAGTGGTCATCGATAGCCGCACGATCAGCAGAAATTATCCGGCGAGTTCGAATTCGTCACCACCAGTCAAGGGCTTCATCACCGATCATCACCGTTCGGCGCATCTCTCCAGTTCCGGCATAAGTTGCAGAAGAAGCCGAAGTCAATTTCAGGTCACGCATCTCTTCAGCGCGTGAGAATCACGCGCTCTAGTGAAGCAGAGCTTCGGCGCATGAAGGCCACACCCACAACCAATATTATCCTTTTGGCGCGTTCGTCACGCGCGATCCAGTTTTTGTGCAATTTTCAGAGTTTGCGCACATCTTTTGTGCAATTTTCAAGCAATTTCGGCAATATCCGGCTGCAGCTATGACTTTCTTTGGTAGTTTGATCGATGGATTGTTGATTTTGGTGCTCATATGACTTCCAATTCTTGTCATCTTGAGAAGGTATATGCCTATTATGGTTCTAATTTTATTTATGTGGGCAATGATGAATCATTATCAATTTCTTATATTGGTTATTGTGATATTTCTAGCTTGACTCTTAATGATGTTCTTGTGTTTCCTCATATTATCAAAAGTCTACTGTCTATTAGTAAACTCACTCATGATTTACCTGTTATTGTTATATTTGATCCCAATGTATTTTTCATTAAGCACAAGCATACAGGAGAAATGATGGGTAAATGTCATCATCGTTTAGGCCTGTATTTTCTTGAGACTAGTGATTCCACCTTTTTAGGTGAATTACGTTCTAGAAAGGTTCGAGCTTCCTCTTCTCATCTTGGTCATGTGTCTTACGTCACTCTTCAGTTACTTAGTAAACAAGGTCATATCTCTGTCACCTCTCTTTTGCATGCACCTATCAGTTGCTCTTCTTGTCAAATGGCCAAGAGCAAACATATGACATTTTCTACCAGTGATAAGTGAGCACTAGTTTGTTAGATAAAGTGCAATGTAATTTTTGGGGACCTGCCCCAGTTGTATCGGTAGAAGGTTATTCCTACTATGCTGGTTTCATTGATGATTTTTCACGATTCACGTGGTTTTTTCTGTTACGTCGAAAGTCTGATTTCTTTGACATATTTATCCAGTTCCAGAAATTTGTTGAGACTCAGTTTACTACCAAGGCCAATTTTTTTAACGGATGACGGCACAGAGTTCACTAATCATCGATTGCAGGCTCACTTTGTGTCTTGTTGCATTCATCATCAGATGTCCTCTCCCTATACACCTGCTCAGAATGATCGAGCCGAGCGGAAGCATCGCCACATCACGGAGACATGTCTTGCCATGTTATTTCAATCTTCAGTGTCAAAACCATATTGGGTGGATGCGTTCTCTTCTGCGGTTTATATTATTAATCGCCTGCCTAGTTCTATCCTTGGTGGCAAGTCTCCATTTGAGGTCGTTTTTGGATCTGCACCGAATTATTCTCTCTTTCACACATATGGTTGTCGTGCGTATCCTACTTGTGTGCTCTTGCGTCTCATAAATTTGCACCTCACTCCATTCCTTATGTTTTTATTGGCTACTGTTCTTGCCACAAAGGGTTCAAGTGCCTCGATACAGCTACTGGGGCGTATTTATGTATCACGTCATGTCCAGTTTGATGAGACCTTATCTATGTATACCTCCTCTTCACAGGATGTCTGTTCTTCTTCTTCTTTAGAGCTATCTTCATTTACAGAGCCCTCGGTTGCATGGTCATTTCCACCTAGCTCTCACGCTGCATTGCTCTGTACTCGGTTACCTTGTGTGGTTTGCTCTGATCATGACGATCCAACATTACCTTCGGCCACTTTAGTCCCGACGCCTACTTCTCTAACCCCAATGCCCATGACTCCAACCGCTACACCTTCACCCCAAGCTCGCATCACTCTTGCTCCAAATTCTCCTTTCCGTGATACTGATACCTCTCCGGAGCTAGCTCCCGCTCGCTTGCATCAGATGACCACCAGGATAATAGATGGTTCTCGATGCCCTCGATCCTTCTCTGATTATGAGGTATTTGGTTTTCTTGCTACAATCATTTCTCCAAATGAGCCTAGCGACTATTGTGCTGCTCTTCGTGATCCTCACTGGATTTCAGCCATGGATGACTAATGAATGCACTTCGCCAATAGCATACTTGGGATTTGGTGCCTCGTCTGCCAAATGTGAATGTTGTCGGCTCCAAGTGAGTTTATCGTCTTAAGTACTGGCCTGGTGGTACTATTGATCGATACAAGGCTCAACTAGTTGCACAGGGTTTTTCTCAGATTCCAGGGTTTGATTTCGATTGTACCTTCAGCCATGTCGTGAAGGCGTCCACTGTTCATACTGTCCTTGCCATTGCCACCACGTTGCTAACCCCTTCATAAGCTAGATGTCAAGAACGCTTTCCTAAATGGTGTTCTTGATTCTCCTGTCTACATGGCCCAATCTTAATTATGTGTGTTGCCTGCGGAAAGCGATTTATGGCTTAAAGCAGCTCATCGAGCTTGGTTTTAGCGGTTCAGCACTTACCTTCGCCAGCTTGGCTTTCTTTGCAGCTTGGTAGACACATCATTGTTTGTTTTTTCTCGAGGTACTACTCTGCTTTATCTCTTGGTTTATGTGGACGATATTTTCCTTACAGGAAATGACTCTTCGGCTATTTGTCAATTCATTGCTTGAACTGATAAAAAGTTTTCCATTAAGGATTTGGGCTCTTTACACTATTTTCTTGGTTTGGAGGTTGAGTCTTGATTTGCACCATTACACATGATTTAACCAATGCATTTGACATAGTTTTTAGTTGGTGGATTGCTGCTATTAGTTGAGTTTACGTGACAAGGGGCTTAGACGGCCATGTTTGATTTTCTTGTCTAAATCCCACGTTTTATAGACTTAATTGGTACTAATGGACATCTTGTATCCACAGCTTCCTTAATCTTCCTTTTGATTATCTTTAGTAGGTTACCCGTGGGTACGTTTTGGTTACATTCTATGTGAAGGCCGTTTGCAAGGGCGGTAGAAGATTGAAGGTCATTCGGAAGGACGGTAGAATAGACGAACCAGTGCGTGGTAGAAGGAGATTGAAGCCAAAGATAGGTGGCTTCAGAGTTCAAGACGGCTAAAGTAGAAAAATGGTGAATCGTGGTGTAAGGAGTGTTGCCTTAGTCCGAGAACGATCCAGGAAGAATGAGCCTTCAGGGCTGGTTCCATTGGGTTTGTCTTCTCGAGTACTACAACATCGACTACTAGAAATCCTGATTCAGACTAACGACTCACCCGTAGCAATCAAATGAAGTTCAGCCGACGAAGCACCGGCTATACTTCACGAACCGCACATGGTGAAGCACCAGCGATCCATGACAAAGCACACGGGCCGCACTACATAGGAGTTCCAGGGGTTCTGTGAAGATATGCACGAGACCTTCACGAGGCAAAGGTGCCGGGCAGTGACAAAGACCCCGGATCGTAGAGCTTAGAGATGAAAAATTAAAGTTTTGGCTAAGTATGAAGCCGGTCAGTGAAAACCTTCACAGGCTGTGACAAAAGTTCTAAGCAAAGACCACATGCTGCTCGCAGTATGTGAAAACCTTCACAGACCATGGGAAAACTCTGAGCAAAAACCGTGTAATGTTCGTGGTCCGTGAAAACCTTCACGGGCCATGGGAAAACTCTGAGCAAAAAATCATGTAATGTTCGTGGTCCGTGAAAACCTTCACCAACCGTGGCACAAGAGAAGCTTCACGGATCACGCCAGATCCCACGGACCGCAGCTATGAATGCTTCACGGTCCTCACCAGATCCCACACCCCGGGCTTGCATGCTCCACGCACCATGACATATGTGCCGGTCCGTGAAGCCTTGGCGGCTGACCTAGGGTTTTGCTATTTTTGGCCTATTTTTAGGCCCAATCGCCTACTACTATATATAGTGGTCTTAGTCTTCTACTAAACCCAAAAACCTAGGCATAATGTATAGTAGATTCTCTTTCTAGTTTAGAGAGAATGAAGAGGAGTATTCTTCTTCTCCTTTCTTCTTCTATTCTTTTTCCTTTTCCTTTCATCTTATTTTCTTGATCCATGGCATCTAACCTAATATTTTCCATGGATCTAACCTTTGTAGAATAGATTTTCGCTTGGGATTCATCTTGGCACTTGGTATGTTCTATTTGCTTTATGAGATTCATTAGATTCACAATATCCTTGTGTTTATGATGTCATTGTGACTATTCTTGAATGTTATATGTACATGAATACTACACCACATATAAGCACATACTTTGGGTTATATTCATGTATGGTGCATCTATTAATGTCCCCTTGGGAAGAGAAACCATGATGTTAGAATGTGTAGGGGGGAACGAGCCTGCGTGGGTGCGTGCACGGGGGATTCGAGAATGCTCTGACCTATTTTTCATCACACTAGTCTTAGCTGACTTCGTAACTATTTTCTAAGAGGTTGCAGGTAGAGATAGTGATTAGTAGAAAGCTAGGTGTTGTATTAAAACCCTCGTGTAACAGATAAGGTACCTACGAACCTTGGGCCTAGCGTATATAAGACTCAGGGGGAGTAGTTGCATTCGTGGTGGAAGCTCGGAGCGTAATATCACGAGGGAGAAACAGACCTGCAACGATGGTCGGACCTTGTTGTACTCCCCTAATTACGATGGCGGTGCCAATGGAGGGTTGCGTGCGCACCCACCATGACATGGTTGGGGAAGTGTATGTCATCGGCCACCCCACGTGTTATGAACACACTGATAGATCTTTTGTAAGTCTTATGTGAATGAATCGAGGATTGAAGCATTAGAACTACCATGTTGCTAAATGATTCCCAAGTGCCTAGTATAAATAGTTTCTCGTTTGTTAATTGCGTGCTTTGTAGTTGTTAGTTGAAAATACCAACCACCCCCCTAATTGCATGTTTACATTACTAGCTATTTCTTTCACTCGTGCTGATTGACGACCCACATGAGGTTGTGTTTCTAACTAGTACTTGAGCCCTAGCATCCTTGTGGAAAAACCCAAGGCTTGGTGCTTACTACCCCTTCGTAGCTTAGCAGTAAGAACGGGTTCAGAACTATAAATCTCTTATCTTTTGACCAATAAGCCCCTTGGCTCGTGTTTTAACGATGCTCGGGTCGAGGCCATGTCAAAATTTTGGCATCGCTATTGGGATGCTTTTCAGTTCGAGTATTAGTTGAGTATAACGTGTTAGTGAGTAGTTAGTATTTCTTTTATCTTTTTCTTGTTTTTGTTTTCCGAAGTAGGTATTGCTTGAGTTCTTGGTGAAAACGAGGACTCTTGCACTACGATTCCAAATTTTGTGTGTTAGTGTTGAATTGAAAAGAAAAGAAATGTGGGAAAGCACTAAACGGAGGCACTTTGTAGGGTGTGTCATTGTGATCATCCTATAGAGTGTTGCCCAAGGTTGAGTGACTATGGGAGAAGAATGGCTCAAAGAGTGAGATTTTATAGGATATGTCATTGCGACCACCCTATGGAGTCTTGCTCTTGGTTGAGCAAAAATGAGAGAGAGGTAGGAGTCGTTGGTTCCCAAGGCCGATGGGATCAAGATTGTTACCCATACCACGACTCTCCAAATTTGAGGTTTAGTGGTTACTCAAATTTGTGGTATGGAAGTTCATCGGGAAACAAACACTTTGGATTAGATAGTTGGACTTCACTAACGTACCCAATGCCCCAAAACCAGTCCCTAGGATTGGTTCCCAAATTGAATTGTGTGAAAAATTTCAAGCTATAGCTAATGTGACCAAGAGTAGTAATTTACTCCAATAACAGATGCTTAGCGAAATTAGTGATTTGGGAACTCAACTATTCTCAAGCATTGAGAAAGGTGAAGGACAAGAGCTTAATTTGATGAACAGGGTGAGCCAACTTGAAACCCAATATTCTTAAAATGAATCATCCCTAGTTAAATGTGAAATTTTGGTACTCCCTCTGTCCCAGCCATATCTGCACACTTTTTGGTCAACTTTCTCAGGCCATGTTTGACCACCAATAACTTTAGTTACATATACTAATGTTGTATTAAAATTTAATATTTAGAAAATACATTATACATAGAATCTAACGATATCTCATATGATGAAATTGGCGTCTATATATTAGTTGAAATTTGTGGTCAAACGTGTCTTCAGAAAGTTGACCAAAAATGTGCAGCTACGGCTGGGTCAGAGGGAGTAGATGAATCTAAAGGGGATGGGGAATGATTTGTTGAGAGTGAAAAATTTAAGGAATGGGTAATTATACTTAATTTTTCATATTACATATTTTCACCCCTAGCCTTAAAGGAAACCATAGGGAAGCCAATTGAATATGCTAAGCTTCCAAACCACTTATTCTCTCTAAGGTTGACTCCTCATCTACTATATCTTTCTCTTCGAAGATTCTTACCTCTCTGCTCTTCATTTTTGGTTGTCCAAGGTGATGGGGTACAAACCCGCACCCTATGGATAACATTAGGGTCGTACCGATGATCTTAAATATACGGAGCTTTGGGAGGTCATCGTCGTACCTCTCAAAGTTAAATTTATAAGCCCTAATGCTTCCTATCTACAACTAAGTAGATAATGGCAAGTCGGGATCGTCCATGAAAAATATTCTAAGGGTTTAAACATATAAGGTTGACATTAGACTAGAAGTATATATATATATATATAACCAAGTAAAAATGGGGTTTTGGTTGGTTGTAATCCTAAGTTATGAATTTAAAGACATGATAACTAGCGAAGTTAAGTAAATATGCTAATCGTCAAGCAAACTAAGGAAAATGGGTAAAAACTAAAAATCATAAAGCATTGGAGGCAACTAATATCCACTTCCAAACCTTATAGAGATTATTGAACCATTCACTCATTCTATCACATTTGCTACCCCTGGGGAATGCTATCACTTCCCAATTGAAGCTCAATATTCATTTCTTCTTAAGAGTAATACACAAAGACGTTCAATGACCATTTTCAAACCTCATTGATAATCACTTTAGACGTTCAATGACCATAAAGATATTTCATCAATGATATTATACACGAAGAACCATAGATTTGATAACAAGAAGTCTTCTACCAAAGACATAGCCATTTAACCAAACATATCATTCATTAGGCTAAACCTAGAACAAAACACATTCAAGATTCAACCTTTCATTGCATCTACAGGATAAATATGAGAAAAATCCACACTAACATACTTATCTAGCAAGAATCACAACACATTATACACAAGAAGTTCGGAATCCATGTTCATCGATTTTCATGTCAAATGAGCTAAGAAACTGACAACTTTCCTAACACCCTAACACTTCAATCATACAAAAACTTCATATTTTCAAACAACCCATGGAATAAATGAAGTAAAACATAGCATTAAGAACACATGAATACTAAATAACAAAAGCTTCAAGAAATAATGAAATAGCGGTTCTTACTACGTAGGTGTGGGAGCTTCAATCAATTGCTCCCAAGTACAAAACTAAGCTAGATAATCAAAACCCATAAAATAGAACAAAGATCTACAAAGAAAGAAGAAGAAATGGAAGAAAATGGTGAAAAACTAGGGTTTTGGAGCCCCCAAGTCGAGCTTGGGAAAATGGGGAAGAAAATGGGCTATTTATAGCCCAAGTTGGTAAAAAAGAAGGTCAAAATGCAGCAGGTGTCGCCCAGGAAAAAATGGCACTGCCCAGGCAGAAATGGCCTTGCCCGGGCGGTGGAGGCTTCAGCACAATATTCAGATCCGTCAGTGCGGGCGATGATGATCCGCGCGGGCGAGCTACAATTTGCAGCTTCTTGTTTTGCTTCCCGCTGGTGAACCTTTGATCCATTTTGGGAGTTCTTGTAGTCAATTTTACAGTGCTCAAGAAGACGAATCCAATGATGCCACTCTTGTAGGCTTCTTCTTCTCAGATAATTATAAGAACTTTGTCCAAACTTTAGGGTGACAATTCATCCGCTTCTTTGCATTCCTTCTTCAAACCTTCTATCTTCTACCACATTTTGGCACGTGGCTTTCACTAAACCACTCCAAAAGGCTCATGAGATATCTAAAAATGAAGCTCACAAAATGGAATCTAGATGCTCGAAAGGACCCAAAATCCATTAGACTAAACATAGGTTACAAAATGAAGGATTTAGATATAAAAAGCAAAAATGGTCATCTAAACCCTTTATCATGTAAACCTACCTATATCTAGAAATCTTACAACAAAAATATGACAAAAGAGATGTTAAATGCTTTGGAAAATACATGCATTTGATGTCTCATCAAGCTTCTCGGGAGGCAACCCGAGCCTTGAAAAAATTAGATTAGTTTAGCATTTTTGGTGTGTTTTTCTATTTGTAGCTTATTTTTATTTTTGGTACACTATTAAACTTGGTGTGCATGATTGTTTTGCAGGAAGCATATGGTCTTTGGAGGAATGTGAGCAACTGGGGAGTCTAACTCATGGACCATGTATTGCTATATGATTTGTGACGCTCAAAATGGTGGACAATGAGAAAAACCAAACCCCATATTCATGGCGCGTGTAGATGTGCACGACCCATGAAGCTCACATACTTTCCTACACCACTCAATCACCATTTATTCCCTACCACCACCCTACCACCACCAAAATACTACCCAAAACCCACCTACCCTCAAAACCCTTGAGACACACACATTGAGACCTAAGAGGTAACTCTCCATTTTGATTCAATTCCTTATTTGATTTGTGATGCATGATAGTGGTTAGATTGAACTTTCTTGATTAGATGTTTGGGGTAGTATATTGAGGGTGATGTTAGTTTTTTCTTTACATTCCATGATTATGCCATCAAGAGTAGACTTTAGTGTTCTTTTTCATTATAAGTGTGTTCCTATTTTTTTCCCTTGACATGTGTTCATTGATTTTGTATATGCATTGAGGACAATGCAAGCTTTAAGTGTGGGGAAGGGGATTAGATAGGACTTATAATTTTTAGTTCTTTCTATGTAGCTAATAGCTCTTTTAAGAGTATTTTGAAAAAAATGAAAAAAAATGACAAAAACCTGGACAAGTCGAAAACCCAAAAGGGAGACTTGGGTAACATTAGGAAAAGCCCGGATAGGTCGGAAGACCTAGGTAAAAGTGAGAGGTTTGACCCGGCTAGACTTACGAGTCTAGGCAAAAGTGAGAGATCATGTGGAAAAAGGTGAGAGGTGAGCACGTTTTGTGGGATAAAGCTAGGATGAAAACCCGAAAGGGCTCCTAGGAAAAATGAGAGAAATTGAGAGAAAAAAGCTAGGTTGATGATACATTGGACTCCTTGGTTGCAACTAGGTCGGGAATCTTAAGTTATCTCTATGTTGCAACCAAGTCGACAGCTTTTGGATTTCCTTGGTTGATAGTTTTGCTTGAGAATTACTCTTTGATTGCTTTTGGGACTACTTTGGGGGAAGTAAGCCTGGCTTTATTCCGATATTTTGTCACTTATCTTTTTCCATACATATTTACTTGCTTTGGGTGGTTTGGTTGCTTTAGAAACTTTGGGAAGTGTGAGATTTGTGAGGATTTTCACCTTCTTGGGGGAACTAAGGTAGTTTGGGAATTATTTGAATGCATTGGCTATTTGCTTCATTCTGCTTGAACCTTTTTCTTTGATTTTATTTACTCGAAAATGAGTAAAGGTTTAAGCAGTGGCGGAACCAGCGAGAATTTGGAGGGTAGGCTGAAACCAGTGGCGCAGCAGGCTTCTTCTCCAGACGCAGCAGGCTTCCGGGCTCCGGCGAAGCTTTCTCACCACTGCGCCTACGCCGCCGTAGGCGGAAACCCCCCTTCCGTCGGCCGGGAATAGTGATTCCCGCCTGGCCGACGGATCTCAGGGCAGGCGCGCGCCTGCCCCCGCCTAAACGTGGTTCCGCCAATGGGTTTAAGTGTGAGAAGTCTAATCTGCACCATTACGTATGCTTTAACCAATGCATTCGATATAGTTTTTAGTTGGTTTTAGTTGGTGGATTGCTAGTATTAGTTGAGTTTACGTGACAAAGGGTTTTGACAGCCATTTTTGGTTTTCTTGTCTAAATCCCGCATTTTGTAGACTTAATTGGTACTAATGGATATCTTGTATCCACATGCTCTTTGATCTTCCTTGTGATCATCTTTAGTAGGTCGCCCTTGGGTACTTTTTGGTTACATTCTATGTGAAGGCCATTCACAAGGATGGTAGAAAAGGCGAAGGTCATTCACATTATAATGGTAGAAGATGAAGGCCAAGAACATCAATGCGTGGTAGAAGGAGATTGTAGCCAAAGATAGGCGGTTTTCGAAGTTTAAAATGGCCAAAGGAGAAAATGATGAATCGTGGTCCAAGGAGTGTTGCCTTAGTCCGAGAACTATCCATGAATAGTTATCCTTCAAGTATGGTTCCATTGGATTTGTCTTCTTAAGTACTACAAAATCGACTACTAGAACTCCTAATTCGGACTAACGGCTCACCCGTAGCAAGCAAACAAAGTTCAGCCGACGAAGCACCGACGGTACTTCACAGACCGCACATGGTGAAGCACTAGCAGTCCATGACAAAACACATGGGATGCACTACACAAGAGTGTCATGAAGACATGCACGAAACCTTCACGAGGCAAAGGCACCGGCTGTGACAAAGACCCTGCACCGTGGAGCTTGGAGATGAAGAATTGAAAATTTGGCTAAGTATGAAGCCGATCTATGAAAACCTTAACGGGCCATGAAAAAAGTTCTGAGCGAAGACCACGGGCTGCTTGCGGTCCGTGAAAACCTTCACAGACCGTGGGAAAACTCTGAGCAAAAACTGTATACTGTTTGCGGTCCGTGAAAAACTTTATGAACCGTGGCATGAGAGAAGCTTCATGGACCCAACCAGATCCCACCAACTACGACTATGAATGCTTCACAAGCCACGCCAGATCCCACGCCCCGGGCTTGCATGTTTCACAGACTGTGACATCTATGCCGGTTCGTGAAGCCTTGGCGGTTGACCTAGGATTTTGCTATTTTTGGTCTATTTTGGGCCTATTTTTAGGCCCAATCTCCTACTATTATATATAGAGGAGCCTTAGTCTTCTACTAACCCAAAAACCTAGGCATAATGTAGAGTATATTTTCTCTCTAGTTTAGAGAGAGGGAAGATGAGAGTTCTTCTTCTCCTTCCTTCTTCTTTTCTTTTTATTTTTCCTTTCATCTTATTTTCTAGATCCATGGCATCGAACCTAATATTTTCCATGGATCTAACCTTTGTGGTTAGAGTTTTTGCTTGGGATTCATCTTGGCACTTGGTATGTTCTATCTGCTTTATGAGATTCATTAGATTCACCTTATCATTGTGTTTATGATATTCTTGTGATTGTTCTTGAATGTTATAAATGCATGAATAATACACCATATATAAGCACACACTTTGGGATATATTCATGTATGGTGCAATTATTGATGCCCCTTTGGGAAGAGAAACATGGATGTTAGAATAGGTAGGGGAGAATGCGTCTGCGTGGGTGTGTGCACGAGAGATTCGAGAATGCTCTGACCTATTTTTTGTCACACCAGTCTTAGCTGACTTCATAACTGCTGTACGAGAGGTTGTGGGTAAAGATAGTGAATACTAGCAAGCTAGGTGTTGTATTGAAGCCTTAGTATCACAGATAAGGTACCTACGGACCTTAGGCCTAGCGTATATAAGACCCGGGGGAGTAGTTGCATTCCTGGTGGAAGCCCTTCATGTAATAGCACGGGGGAGAAATAGACCTGCAACGATGGTCAGACCTCGTTGTACTCCCCTAATTATGATGGCGGTACCGATGGAGGGTTACGAGCGCTGACACCGTGACAGGGTTGGGAAAGTGTATGCCATCAGCCACATCTTGTGTTGTGAACACACCGATTGGTCTTTTGTAAGTCTTTATGTGAATGAATCGAGGATTGAAGCATTAGAACTACCATGTTGCTAAATGATTCCCACGAGGTTGTGTTTCTAACTAGTACATGAGCCCTAGCATCATAGTGGACAAACCCAGGGCTTGCCGCTTAGTACCCCTTGGTAGCTTAGCAGTGAAAACGGGTACGAAGCTATAAATCTCTTATCTTTTGACCAATAAGCCCCTCGGCCCTGTTTTAACGACGCCCGGGTCGAGGGCAGATCAAGTCTACTTCCTCTGGTTTGTTCTTGAGCGAGGTCAAATATGCTCGTGATATTCTCCGTAGAGCTGTCATGACTGATGCAACTGCCGTTTCTACGCCATTTCTTCCACGGTCTCAGCTTCATAGTAGAAATATCGGTCAGTTTTCCAATCCCACTCTTTATCGGTCATTGGTTGGTGTTCTACAATATCTCACCATCGCTCATCTAGATCTTGATTTTGCGGTGAATTCAATCAGCCAGTACCTTCAGGATCATAGAGATCATTTTGCTGCAGTTACTCGTATTCTCCGCTATGTCCGTGGGACTATGCACTTTAGTTTGTCCTTCCGCTCAGCTCGCTCTTCCGAGGTGTTGGGATATTCATATACAGATTAGGTGCGTTGTCTCGAGACCCTTCGTTCTACATATGGGTATGTTATTTTTCTGGGTGGTAACCTAGTATCTTACAGTGCTAAGAAGCAACCCACGGTTTCTGGTTCCACTTCTGAGTCTGAGTATCATCCATTAGCAAATACTGTGGCAAAAGTTGTATGGATATCTCACCTACTGTGTGATCTTCGATTATCTTTCTCTGGTCCCACGCTTATGCTTTGTGATAACAATAGTGCTATCTTTCTGGCTCAAAACCCTGTTGCGCACAAGCGGGCAAAACACATTGACATGGATTATCACTTTGTTCGTGAGCTAGTTTCTTCACGCAAACTTCATCTTCATCATGTTCCTACGTCCCTTCAGCTTGCAGACATCTTCACGAAATGATTGTCTCGTCCTCTGTTTGAGCATTTCATGTCCAAGCTTTGCGTCTCTGAGCACCCGACGCTTTGCTTAAGGGGGGTGTTAGGATAGACGAGATCGTTGATAGGATATGATATGATTGATAGATATTTTCTTTCCATTCAAACTCATTCTCGTAACTTATATAAACTGTATTGATCATCAAAATAAAGTATTAAAACATTTAATGGTGTTTACTCGATGATATTATTGTTTATATTTCCATTCAAATATGTAGTCAAAGTTTGATGGTGTTGACTGTCAAATAGTAAGTGTGCAACTTAGTATGAGATAGAGGGAGTATTCCTTTTTGGTGGAATAGAAGGGATATAGTAAATAATTAATAAATAGAGGAAAAGAAAAGTTACTATCTCCGTCTCAGATTAAATTACAGCAGAATCATTGCACAACGTTCGAGAGACATGTTTGACCGTTAATATGTTTAACTACGTATAATAACGGCAAATAAAAAATTACTTTCTAGAAACTACTTGTTACGACGAATTCAACAATATCACATACGATAAAATTATGTCTCATATATCTATTCAAATATGCGATCAAACTTTGATAGAGAATAGTATTATAAAATAAGTGAGTAATTTAATATGAGAAAGAGGGAGTACCTGAAATACGTAATATCTTCAAAATCCCTGCAACAATGTATGCACAATCATGACTCAGAAGTGAAAATTTATTCCTTATAATTACATTACCGAAGCTTAGAGGTATCATTTTGATCACATCAGTAGAAAATTGATTTATTATTTTGCATTTTTAACTTTGATCTGTCGAAGGAAAAAAATCAAAGTTTTTTTGGCTTCGGTTTGAAAAGAAAACTAGAAAGTAAATTTTGCCTTCGATTTTAACTATTGAAGTAAAAAATATGAAAAAGCGTGATAAAAAATGTCTCTGATTTCGGTCCCATGAGAGGAACTATTAAAAGCGACCAAATGACTCTAGTGATGTCCATTATAGTTTGAGGAAAGTCTTCAAAATTTTACTCACACTCCTTAATATCCGTAATATCGGGATGCACACCCACGGGTGTATCCCAGTGGTTGGAAGTTGGATGGGAACGTCAAAACTTCAGGTTCGATCCTCGACAGCGGCAGTGTGGGGAGTTCTTGCTTTGCAAGGCTCCCTTGTGCGCACCGAGGCAATGTCAAGCCCAATGGTCCTGGTGCTGGGCTACTGTGATTTACCTCTCATACGATGGCCGGGGTGTCGGCTGGTATGAGCCGCTGAGGGCGAGCGGATCATCGCCTTAATATCGGGATGCTTTTTAAATCTCTGATACCACTAAAAAAAGAACAAAGACACATGGTCTTCTGCTATTTGAGCTTATAGATTCATATTTTTATGGGTTAAATATCAATATAATCTTACTTACTTGAGTAAGTGTCAATATAACCCTGAAATAATTTTTAGTGTAAAAATAACCCTAACTAATTAATGAAAGTGTCAATATAGCCATCAGACCCCATTTCCGGCATTGACTTTGATTTTCCGGCGTTGACTCTATGTAAATTAACCAAGATATCCTTTGGGGAAAATCTCAAATTAGGTGGTCAATTTTATAGTTAGTCGGACCACCGCTCAACAACTGTTGAACCACAACCGGACCACCGCCAGACCACTGCTAGACCACCACCGGACCATTGTTGGGCCGCTGTCAGACAACTGTCGGACCGTCGTCGAACCACCGTTGCACCACCGCCCTAACAGGTAGGGTTATATCAGCAAATTATGAAAACTGATAGGGTTGTATCAACACATTCCTAAAACTTGTAGGGTTATATCTGCACATTCCTAAAACTTATAGGGTTATACAATACATATTGTAAAAGTTAAGTGTGTGGTAACGATCAACCACATTATTATCACATCATAAAAATATCATATATACCATAAAATTCAACATCATAACACCATCAGTCATATGAAACACCATTATCACATATCCTAACCTCATTTCAAAACTTATCAACGTTAAAAACCTTAGGTCAAAGAACACAGCAAAATAACAACCACACACAACACCAAAGGTCATTCAATCATCAATCCAGACTAAACACAACAAAATAAATAAAATATTATTAAATTCCCTATATTTTAAAGTATGTGCTAATATAACCTACACTTTTTACGAATGTGCTGATATAACCCTATAAGTTTTAGGTTTCTTCTGATTTAACCCTACCAGTTTTCATAATGTGCTGATATAACCCTACCTATTACGGTGGTTGTGTAGCAGCGGTCAGGCGGTGGTCTAGCGGTGGTCCAACGGTGGTCTGGCGGCGATCCGACGGTGGTCCGGTGGTGGTCCGAGGTGGTCCGGTGGCGGTCCAGTAGCGGTCCGACAATATTGGAGTATTAATGACTCTAAGGGTAATAACGTCATTTCTTTTTTTAGTATTTTAATTTTTTCAGAAGAGCAAAGATATATTTTTATAAAATTTCGACTAAAAGTTGCCAAAGAGGGTTATATTGGCACTGTCACTAAGAGTTATATTGGCACTTTCAACTATGTAGCATTATAAAAACACTTTTCTCTATTTTTATTTAGGTCATTATGCACGTAGAACTAGCCGATGTAATTTGGTAATACTTAGTTAATTCATAACTTTCATAAGGAAAGTAGTTTATCAATTTAATTTTTTGAGGATTTTTATAATAATTAGTTTTTTTCTACAAAGGTTTTGGAAATTTTCCTTTTTTAAAAAAAATTCAAAATTTGTCAGCCGTGTGCCTATATAAAGTGAATTCAATCATTGTAATTGGAAATTTTGATTTTGATTTTTGACATTTGACATTGGATATTGATATTAATAATATTAATAAAAGACATGTGTTGAATTATATTCTCCGATTCCGGGTATTCTGAGAACCAATGGGTTTTTATGGCCAATTGATTAAGTATCTTAGGTAGATCAACATTATTTTGGAAGACTTGTTTTTAATTTTCTGGAATTCTTGTTCCTGATTCGTTTTTGCTTGTTGCATCAATTGGTATCATATTCAATTGTTTGCTATATTAGTTGGTGTCTAAACCAAATTGATCTGCTCCACCTCAGTTGGTATCCGAGCCTAATGTGCTACATCAATGTATTAGAGATGGATATAGAGTAACACTTTTCTAGCAAAACTTATTAAAAATATTGTAATGGTTTATAAAGTGTTAATTAAATCTTTGAAACATGTTACCTAAGTCTTGAAAAGTATTGTGTTAGATCTAGTGCAACATAATCTAAAATTAATGTTGCAATAGATCCAAATTAACATTTTTAGTACCGAAAACAACACTTTTAAAGTGTTACACTAGATTTAGTTTGTAGTAGTGTGCGTTCGTAATTGGACAGAAAACACGAAGATATCATTCTAGAAAACAGTCAATAAAATAAATCTATGAATTATATGACCCGGCACAACTAGATAAGAGAATTGTTAGTGCAATAAATAATCACTTTGAGCGATTGTATGCAATTTTCATGTAAACTTATTTGGCATATGTTAAGATTCAAGAAGAACATATCTTCGAAAGAGAAGAAGTTTTGATAAAGAGATTCACCTTCAAATTCATCAAGGGAAATGATCTTGTACATAATTTCTAGAAGCATTTTAACATATGCCAAGATACAGTTTCTCCCTGAGAATGACGTCCATGATCACATTGATGTCAATGGGGACAATATTGTGTCTATTGTGGTCCTCCAATATTTTAATCCTATCATGTACACGATAATTCTAATTTCTTTGACATAAGAAAACCAACTTCAATGTCTACTGCTATGAAAAAAAAGGAAGAAGGTTCTTATATGGAGCGGACACTTCATAATCGGAGTTCTTTTCTCATTTCCTAAGGCCGAAGAAGAAAAGCTGTCTGATTTGGTATTGGGTAAGGGATTTTCACGGGGGGAACAATGATCACTCTCATCCTCATTTGGATAACTCTTGGATGTCTGATTTGATGTAAATATTGCACTCAGGGGGCTTGTAGAGTGGCCTGTGGTGCAATATAAAAAGCCTTTCAATGGCCTAAGGGCATGGGCAGTGGTGGTCTCTTAAAATTAAAAGACCGCTTAAGAGACCGAAAACCACCACAGTGGTGGTCTTTTAAGCGGTCTCTTGTTAAGAGACCGCGGACCGAGCTCTTACTAAGAGCCCGGCCTCTTGCCTCTTGCTTCTGACAAAGCACATGGCTCGCCCGCGTTTTTTTATTTTTCAACGGGTGGGACACGTGTCGCCACCTGAGTGGGCCACGTGTCCCACTCAGCCTCTGGTTTTTTTAAAAAAAAATTTCTGTTGCTGACACGTGGCACCCACGGGTTGGGCCACGTGTCAACAACGGTAATTTTTTGGTCTGATATCAGCTGGGAATTCTGGGGGACACGTGGTCCAATACGGAGGCGACACGTGTCCCCCCCAACGGCTGTATAACGGGTATATTTTTTAATGGGACACGTGTCCCATTCTGGTGGCGACACGTGTCCCAGACGAATTTTTGCATGAATTTTTTTTTTAAAAATTTTTGTTACAATTTTTAAATTTCATTCTCCCACTTTTTTTGCCTATAAATATGGACCATTTCAACTCATTTCACCACACCACTTCCAAATCAAATTCTCTTATCCCACAAATTCATCTTCTATATTGTTATTCATTTTTCGTGATGGATCCACGAAGAACGTCGAAAGGCAAAGATCGGGTAATCCCAAATTCTTCCGATATGGAGAATTTTTCGCAAATTCCGAATTATCGTCCATTTCCATATTCGGAATTTAGTGAAAATTCTCCGAACATGCCTCCCCACTTTTATTTCAATTCTCAACATTCATACATGAATTTTCAAAATCAATGCCACTCTTCCCGAAACGCATACATGAACCCTCCTTACCTGAACCACTCCCGAAATGCGAACACCCAATCGCAAAATTCGTACCATAATTTATATGGCCAAGGCTTTCAAGCTCCACATCTTGATGCTGTAAACGAATCGGGTGCATTTTCACCCCGAGTAGGTCGCGGTTCCCCGGGCCAAAATTTTGGGGGTGAAGATGGGCGACAATATGGAGGTCACGATGTTACGGACGGTAAGCGCTATTTTAATGTGTTTTATTTCAATTATGAAGATTGTAATTTATAAATCATTTATATGCATATAGTATATGCATTTTAATATGCATATAGTATATGCATTTTAATATGCAATCTAGTACGTCATCTAATATGTTCGTTTATTTTAACATGTCATGAACATAATTTGAAAAATAATATATATTTGAGATTTGTTTTGCTTTGAAAAACTGATTTATTCTTCTAGAAAATGATGTAGGTGAAGGAAATGATGAAGTTGCAATAGTGTCTGGGAGTAAGGTTACGAAGACGAGAAGTAGCCGGGACAAATGGAGTGTAGAGGATGATAAAATCCTATGTGGCGCATGGTTCGAGCATTCCACCGACTGCGTGTTGGGTACGGGTCAAAATGCGGGCGTGTTTTGGACTAAAATTATGCACGATGTGAACCTTTATGCAAATTCCAACCGGTCAATGAAGTCGTGCAAGTGTCGGTCGTAAAAAATGGCTCACGATATTGGCAAATATGTGGGGTGTGAAAGCAAAGCCGCACGTCACTTTAGTCGGGCCGGGAGTGGGTCAAGCCAAGGAGACATGAAGTCATGGACCCTGAACTTGTTTGCAGATGAAAACGACGGACAACAATTTTTGTTCTTCCATTGCTATGACGATTGCAGGAGGAACCCCAAATTCATAGCACAATATGGCCCAAAGGATACCGATGGAGAAGAATATTCACTACGGGGGGTGCCATCGACACCCCGTGGTGGCGACGATCCTGAAGCTATGCAATATCCATCCAGGCCTATTGGTGTTAAAGCCGCTAAATGCAAGGCAAGGGGGAAAGGAAAGGCCAGGGCAACAGCAACAAATGATGAAAAAGAATCCGCTAGAATGCAGTGTGCGGCCGCAATTGAAGCAGCTACGAAAAAGGTTGAAATACTTGCGGAGAGTGAAAGAGCTAGAATGGAGTACAACATAGCACAGCGGGAGTTCGTTGAAAAACAATCAGATCGGGAGCACCTGATAGCTAACACTAAACTCCTTGATAGTTTGATTCGAAAGGGAGAGTTGTCCGCAGCAGAGGAAGAACTACGAGATAAATTAATTGGGGTAGTCTACGGTGGAAATTAATTGTAATATTTATTTTTTGGTCAGACTAGATCAATATTTATTTCTTTCCTATTATTAATTTGTTCAGACTAGATCAATATTTATTTATTTCATCATTTCTTTTTAACCGGTTCAGTTCCCGGGCTCATTTCATCATTTCCAAGCCACAAGACCAAAATTGTAGCACTTGTCATGGACACATCCCATCCACTCACATGGGTTCATTTCATCATTTCCAAGCCACAAGACCAAAATTGTAGCACTTGTCATGGACACATCCCATCCAGTCACATGGGTTCATTTCATCATTTCCAAGCCACAAGACCAAAATTGTAGCACTTGTCATCTATATAAATGGGTCATTTGTTTACCTTTCATTCCAACCCCGAATTGCAATTCTTCTACCAATTCCCTTCTTCATCCCAACCATGACCTCTTCTAATTCCCATAACAACGATGATGAGCTTCACTTTGGAGAATCATCAAACCCATCAACCTATGATATTCCCGGTTTCCTACCTGACCCCGATCCTGAGACAATGAACTTCTTCTTAAATTTACCAGAAATGGCTAAACAATGGTACGCAGCCATAGAGGACGAGAGTGCTCAAACTTCTCCAACCTTACCAAAGAAAAACAGGAATCATATCAGAAGGGATCGTGTTCGAGCACAGGAATTACTCCAGAGGCAATATTTTGCTCAACCTCCTGAAAGAATGTACGACGACCGACACTTTCGTCAAAGGTTTCGCATGCGGCGAACTGTATTCGAACGTATAGTGGGAGATGTCACCAACCACGATCCTTATTTCATACAAAGGCCTGATGCAACCGGTAATCAAGGATTTTCACCACTTCACAAGTGCACGGTGGCAATGCGGCATTTGGCATATGGTTGTGGATACGACCAACTGGATGAATGCTTACAGATGGGCAAAACGACGGTTAGAGAAACGGTGTCTCATTTTGTGAATGCAATCATTGCCGTATACCGTCCCACATTCCTCAGACCAACAAATCAGGAGGACATTGCTCGCCTGATGCACGTGGACGTGGACGTGGATTTCCAGGTATGCTTGGTAGTATTGATTGCATGCATTGGGAATGGAAAAATTGTCCTGTAGGTTGGAAGGGGCAATTTCAGGGTAGGAGTGGACGTGCCTCAATTATTTTGGAAGCCGTCGCCTCCTACGATACATGGATATGGCATGCATTTTTTTGTATGGCCGGGTCAAATAATGATATCAACGTTCTGGACAAGTCACCATTGTTTGACGACGTATGTGAGGGGAGAGCTCCACGTTTTCCATACGAAGTCAATGGTCGGACCTACGATCAAGGGTTCTATCTTACAGATGGAATCTATCCTAAGTGGGCGACTTTCATGCCAGCCTATACGGCTCCAAATGACCCCAAGAAGAAACTCTTCACAAAGCGTCAAGAAAGTTACCGGAAAGACGTCGAACGTGCTTTCGGTATTTTACAAGCTCGATTTTCCGTGATTCGCAACCCAGCCCGATACTGGAATGTGGAAACGTTGGGCAACATTATGATAGCTTGTATCATACTGCACAACATGATAGTCGAAGATGAAAGAGGCACATATGGGTTGCAAGTTCAACCAAATGATTATGACTAAATCGACGACTCTCCTTGGCATTATAACGCCGAGCGGCATGCTGATCTTCCGACTTTCAGGCAAAACTGGAGGGATGTGCGCAATAGAGCTAAACATGACCAGTTGAAAAATGACCTTACAGAACATCTTTACCAGCATCTGGGTGGTCAAGATTAGGGTTACGACATAGTTTCGTCATCCGTGTTTTTTTGGTCAGGCTAGATCAATATTTATGTGTTACCTATTTTTAATAATTGGTTGGATTAGACCAATATTTTGATTTCTACATTGTAATATTAGGATGGAGATGATCAATATTTTATTTAGTATCGGAAGTTATTTTCATAGTTGTTACAATTGGTTTCGCGCACTTTTTATGTTTTCCATAATTATTTTATTGGTGAAGATTTAAAAAACGAATTTAAATTTAAATATTTAAACATTATATTAAATTTATATTTAAAAACGAATTTAAGTTTAAAAACGAATTTAAGTTTAAAATTAAAAACGAATTTAAATTTAAGAACGACTTTAAGTTTAATTTTAAAAACGCATTTTAATTTAAAATCGAATTTAAGTTTAAAATTAAAACGAATTTAAATTTAAGAACAACTATAAATTTAAATTTAAAAATGAATTTAAATTTAAAAACGAATTTAAATTTAAAAACGAATTTAAATTTAAATATTTAAACTTATTTTTGGTGGTCAAATTAATGAGCAGGATAGAGAAAATCAAGTGGGTTCCATGAATAGTGCACAGTGGTCTCTTAACCATTGTGGAGAAAAAAAGGGATGGTCTCTTAAGCTGAGGTGGAAGAGAGAGGGAGAAAAATAATATATTTAATTGGTAAGAGATCGATAGTGGTCTCTACCACTGCCCATGGCCTAAGTGCTCAATTCCATAACCTCAAAGCCTTTTCCAAGAAAGGGATTAGTCAGACCTCACATGCAAGTTGTAGTACACACTTGTCAGCAGAAGAAATATTTGAAGATGCATCTCATCAAATGGATCCAGGTATGGTAGCTCGGGCAACAAAGAAGAGTGTGGGTCTCAAAAAGGAAGAGGAACATGTGGATTTTATGAAAACAAGTGAGCGCTTTAAGGTATTGTGCTACTGGCTTGATGACTGAAAATATAGTAATAATCAATTTCTTAATCATTTCAAAAAGCTCGGGGTTTAAGAGCATGGATGGTACACGGACACTATAATAGTATGGTTATCAGCTTCAATTCGGAAGAAAACGTTGTCTATTTTGCGATATGGTCCATTTACCTTTGGGGGGAGGCTTGCTCTGTTTGCAGAGGTGAGATGATAGGTACTCCATTACAAGCCTTATAAACACTGAGATTTTGGTATGGATAAAATTATTTAATGTTCCTTCGAAGCTGCTTAATTATACGTGTTGGTATGCCTTGAATACTGTAATAGCCGCTTCTGCAACCCTGGCCTGGGGGTCCGGGGGGCGGCAGTCGCCCCCGGGAAACAAACGGGGGTCTCGCTGCCCGGTCAGCGAGTCAGGGGGTCCGGGGGGGCGGAGTCGCCCCCGGTCCGACGGTATAGTTTGTCTCTTTATTGGACTGCTGTTGATTTGGGCCGAATTGTGTTTTTGGCCCAGTTTGTTAGGGTTTAGTGGAGACAGCATATAAAGTGTCTCTCTTCTCTCTGTAAACTAACTCTAATTCTGTTCCGCACAAAATTAGTGAATTCGTCTCTCGTGGACTTAGCCAAATTGGTGAACCACGTAAATCTTGTGTCTTGTTATTTTCGTTCATATTTTCTGTTCTTTCTCCATTCCGTACAACAAACTGGTATCAGAGCAGTTTCTTTTTCCGGCGATATCCGTAGTGGGTATATCGGATTCTGGGCTCATCAGATCGGGGCTGATCGGGGAGAAAGATGTCTGGGTTGAACGTGAAGATCGACAAGTTTACTGGGAGAAACAGTTTCAGTTTATGGCAGATCAAGATGCGAGCTTTGCTGAAACAGCAAGGTTTGTGGACTCCGCTGACGAAGGATTTTGCGAGCAGTTCTAGCGATGTTGTGAGTCTGGAAGAAAAGGCACACTCGACGATTATGCTGTGTCTCGCGGACGAAATCATCACTGAGGTCTCAGATCAGGAGACTGCTGCACAACTGTGGCTGAAGTTGGAGATTTTGTATATGACAAAATCTCTAACCAACAAGTTGCTTCTGAAACAACGCCTCTTCGGTCTCCGAATGCAGGAAGGTATGCAACTCATAGACCATCTAGAGCAATTGAATACTTTGTTATTAGAATTGCGAAATATAGATGTGAAAATTGAAGATGAAGATGCTGCTTTGATTTTGCTAGTTTCTTTACGACTTTCGTATGAGAATTTTGTTCAGTCATTTATTGTTGGTAAAGATTCTGTGTCTCTGGAGGAAGTAAGATCCTCTCTCCATAGTAGAGAGTTGCGACATAAGGCAAACAGTACAGGTACAGAAAGTCAGGCCACTGGCTTGTTTGCTAGTGACGGAAACACAAAAGGCAAGGAAACTGGCAATAAGAAGAAGGGCAAGAAGTCATCTTCAAAGGGTCCCAAGGCCAATGATGTTTGTAACTACTGTAAGGAGAAGGGGCATTGGAAAAAGGAGTGTCCAAAGAAGGCTAGTAAATCTGGGAGTACATCTGGTACTGCTGCTGTGGCTGAAGGGGATTTCAGTTCTGAAGATGATTTTGCTCTAGCTATTACTGGGCAAAATAATCATTCTAATGCGTGGTTTCTTGATTCTGGGGCATCCTACCATATATGCCCAAGGAGATATTATTTCTCAACTTATGAGCAAGCTGAGGGCATCATTACTACGGCAAATGGTGTTGCGTGCAAGGTAGTTGGGACTGGTTCAATCAAGATCAGGACGCATGATGGTAGTTTTTGTACTTTGAACGATGCCAGGCATGTTCCATCGATGACAAAGAATCTGATTTCTCTTCCTACGTTGGATAGAAAGGGTTTTGTCTACTCAGGGAGTAATGGAGTTCTGTGTGTCTGCAAAGGTTCTAGGCTGGTTCTGAAAGGTGTTCTGCATGGTACTTTGTATTTTCTACAAGGTTCCACGGTTATGGATTCTGTTAATGTTGCATCTTCGGAGGTTCACCAGGATGATATGACTAAGTTATGGCATATGAGGCTTGGTCACATGGGTGAAAGAGGGATGCAAATTCTGTCGAAGTATGATCTTCTTGGTGGCCACAAGATCAAGAGCTTGGACTTCTGTGAGCATTGCATTTTTGGGAAGCATCACCGCAGTAAGTTTCCTAAGGCGATTCATAGAACAAAGGGCACATTGGATTACATCCATTCTGATTGTTGGGGACCTTCTCGAGTTGAGTCACTGGGAGGTCACAGGTACTTTGTTTCTCTGATTGATGATTACTCAAGGATGACTTGGGTTATCATGATGAAACATAAGAGTGAAGCTTTCTCGAAGTTCAAGGAGTGGAAAGCTTTGGTAGAGAATCAGACCGGGAAGAAGATCAAGAGGCTTCGAACTGATAATGGGCTGGAATTCTTCTCGTCTGAGTTTGATCAGTTTTGTAGGGATGAAGGGATTGCTCGTCATCATACAGTCAGGAATACGCCACAACGGAATGGCGTAGCTGAGCGGATGAATCAGACATTGCTGGCGAGAGCGAGGTGCATGCTCTCTAATGCTGGTTTGGAAACGAGATTCTGGGGAGAGGCGGTGAGTACAGCTTGTTACCTGATCAACCGCGGGCCTCACACGGGTATAGAGTGCAAAATACCTATGGAGTTGTGGTTAGGTAAAGTTGTTGATTACTCCAAGTTAAAATTTTTTGGTTGTACATCTTATTATCATGTTAGTGATGGTAAGTTAGAGCCCCGAGCCAAGAAGGGTGTTTTTGTGGGTTATGGAGATGGAGTTAAAGGCTCCAGGATATGGTCTTCATCTGAGAAGAGGGTTATTCTGAGCAGGGACGTTGTCTTTGATGAAAATTCTTTGCTTAGATCTATGGTGAAGCCCACAGTTGTGCCAGAAACTAGTGGAGTTGATAAACAGGTGGAGCTTGAAGTCACTCAAGGTGAAAATAGATTGGAACAATTTGAGGTGGATCAAGAGCCACAGACAGAATCTGAGATACCGGAATCTCCACCACCAGATCCTAAACCATCAGGAGCTACAGTCCGCAGT
Organism: Rubia yunnanensis; assembly: GCA_037428765.1. Taxonomy (NCBI): domain Eukaryota; kingdom Viridiplantae; phylum Streptophyta; class Magnoliopsida; order Gentianales; family Rubiaceae; genus Rubia; species Rubia yunnanensis. The sequence continues at coordinate 39,269,044 of CM075069.1, read as the reverse complement.
TTAGCTCAGGACCGACCCAGGAGGGTTGGAGTTGGGGCGCCAAAGAGATATGGGTTTGAGGATATGGTGGGTTATGCACTGTCAGTTGCCGAGGATGTGGATACTCAAGAGCCATCAACCTTCAGAGAGGCTACTTCATGTACTGATGCTGATAAATGGCTTGCTGCAATGGGAGATGAGATGGAGTCTCTTCAGAAGAATCAGACACGGGAATTGGTCAAACAGCCTCAAGGGAGAAAGGTAATCAGTTGCAAATGGATTTTCAAGAAGAAGGAAGGAATATCACCTGCAGAGGGAGTCAAGTACAAGGCAAGAGTTGTTGCAAGAGGTTTCAGTCAAAGGGAGGGGGTAGACTATAATGAGATTTTCTCACCAGTGGTCAGACACACTTCCATCAGAGTGTTGCTAGCCTTGGTGACACATCAGGATTTGGAGCTCGAGCAACTTGATGTGAAGACCGCTTTTCTACATGGAGAGTTGGAGGAAGAGTTGTACATGACTCAGCCAGATGGTTTCCAGGTTCCTGGCAAGGAAAAGTATGTTTGCAAGTTGAAGAAGTCTTTGTATGGACTTAAGCAGTCTCCGAGGCAGTGGTACAAGAAGTTTGACAGTTACATGCTTCAGCTGGGATATACGAGGTGTGCTTATGACTGTTGTGTCTACTACAGCAGGTTGAGAGATGGGTCATTCATCTATCTGGTGCTTTATGCAGATGACACGCTGGTAGCCGCAAAGAGTAAGCACGAGGTTCAGAAGTTGAAAGGACTTCTTAGTGCTGAGTTTGAGATGAAGGATCTGGGTGCAGCTCGGAAGATACTAGGAATGGAGATTTTTAGGGATCGAAGTCAGCGGAAGCTTTTCTTGTCACAGAAAGGCTACATTCAGAAAGTGTTGGCTAGGTTTGGCATGTCTACAGCCAAGTCTATAGACACTCCTAGTGCTGCAAATATTCATCTCACCACTATGTTTGCTCCTCAGTCAGACGAGGAGAAGGAGTATATGTCTCGGGTTCCTTATGCCAGCGCGGTGGGGAGCTTGATGTATGCTACGGTTTGCACGAGGCCAGATTTAGCACAGGCAGTCAGTGTTGTGAGCAGGTTCATGGGGCAACCGGGAAAAGAACATTGGCAAGCTGTGAAGAGGATTTTCAGGTATCTTAGAGGTACGTCTGATGCGGGTCTCATTTATAGAGGTGATACCGAGTGCTTAGTTACAGGCTACTCTGATTCTGATTATGCTGGTGATGTTGACACGAGGAGATCGATGACTGGTTATGTATTCACTTTGGGAGGTTCTGTGGTTAGTTGGAAGGCGACTTTGCAACCTACAGTGACGTTGTCTACTACAGGAGCAGAGTACATGGCTCTGACAGAGGCTGCAAAGGAGGGAATATGGCTGAAAGGGTTAGTTAGTGATCTTGGTCTACATCATGATCAGGCTACTGTGTACTGTGATAGCTTGAGTGCAATCTGCCTAGCCAAGGATCAGGTCCATCATGAGAGGACCAAGCATATTGATGTCAGATATCATTTCTTGAGGAGTGAGAGGAGAATCAGGGTGAAGAAAGTGGGAACTGCAGATAACCCCGCTGATATGTTCACCAAATCTGTTCCACATAGCAAGTTTCAACATTGTTTGGACTTACTGAACATCAGAGCTGATTAGGTGCTCTATGGGCAGTCCCGGGAGTGGAGGGCGAAGTCTACTCATCTGGCACTGTAATGGTGCATCTGGAGTTTTCTACTTTGAGGATTCAAGTCAAGGTGGAGATTTGTTAGTATGCCTTGAATACTGTAATAGCCGCTTCTGCGACCCTGGCCTGGGGGTCCGGGGGGCGGCAGTCGCCCCCGACGGTATAGCTTGTCTCTTTATTGGACTGCTGTTGATTTTGGCCGAATTGTGTTTTTGGCCTAGTTTGTTAGGGTTTAGTGGAGACAGCATATAAAGTGTCTCTCTTCTCTCTGTAAACTAACTCTAACTCTGTTCCGCACAAAATTAGTGAATTCGTCTCCCGTGGACGTAGCCAAATTGGTGAACCACATAAATCTTGTGTCTTGTTATTTTCGTTCATATTTTCTGTTCTTTCTCCATTCCGCACAACAATACGAGCCACAACTTGGCGTATTTCATCGGAGAAGTGGAAAATGTCTGTATGGGATGCTTACCTAACAAGCATGTCAAGTATTTGAATGCGAGGGTATGGATCGACTCTCATAAGCCTTTGATGTCGAGTTTCTTTATTCAAAGTGAAAATGGTTTCCAATTTCGGGTGTTATGTGTGTGAGCGTATTTTCAAAATATGCACTTGGTGTGGGGTTATTGGCCATCCAAGTTCAAGGCGTGATATAATGAATGATGATGAGGTGGAGGAGTTTGTCAATCAAACTAGACTGAAACATTTTGCTCAACGAGGAGTGGATATGGTTTGTGTAGTGAGAGAGAGAGAGAGTTTGGGTGTATAATGGCACAGAGGTGTTAACATTCCCCCGAAAGTGACTTAGTTTGAAATCAGAAGAATGCATATGTGAGACCCGGCCTTAATGAAATCAGTGTGCATGTAATCGCTAGCTTTTAACTAGAAGCTACTTTTTTTCGACTGTTTTCGCCTATAACTCAAAACCCTACTAGATATTTTTAAATAATATAAATCAAAATGAGAAAAATAAATAAATAAGTAAATTATATTAGAGTCCGTCTCTTGAAAGACGGTCTTTCCATAAGTTATGGAAAGACCAAGGTTTAAAGTGTAAATTAGAAGAAATTAAGATAAAATTTTCGGGTTGCATGAACCGGGTTATAAATTTTATATCTACTACATGTTGCATACTAAAATTTTAATATTGCAACTAAAACCTTTTACCTTTTAATATTGTAATCAAACCCCGTCTTTCCATAAGCCTATGGAAAGACCGTCTTTCCCAAGACTTTGCCATTATATTAACAATGATAAAATAAATAAATAATAATAAACCAAAATAGGATAAGTTGTTGGCTTTACTCTAAAATTCGTTCAAGAAAAAAATAATAAACTAAAATAATAGGTAAGAAATTAGAATAATGGGTAATGAATGGGAGGGAAGCGAGAAATGCAATTCACATATCTTCTAAAAGAACATTAAATATGATAAGTAAGTAAGAAATAGTAATTTGAGTGGTTAATCAAATATTTATATTATTGGAATTTTACTTAATGTCGGAACTACAATTGAAAACAAAATATTGACAATTAGTTTGAGTGTTAATTAAATATTTATAGTGCATTAGCATAATTTTATAATAAAGTCTCGTAATATTAAAATTTACATTTGACTACCCATTTTAAAGTATAAAATATAATATTATAATTTTAAAAAAACAGTAAGGAAAAATTGATAATTTGAAAAGAAAAAAATTAAATTAAAATAGATATCGAGTTATAAAGAATCAAGATAGAACGAAAACAGGAAGTAAAATTTGCATATTAAACGAGTTAAGTGCAGGGCGATCTACCGAGGGCGAAAAACACACAGTAACTGTACGATTGATCCGGTGACTGATCCGGCCATGAAGCGGGAGCGGGGCCGGTCACGAAAGGAGGCAGTGCTGACACCGGTGGAGTGGAGCAACTCACGCAGAGGAAACATGGAGATTGGGAGAACGCAGCAGACTGAGGACTTGAAGATGGATGGGGAGGATGAATCAGAGAAGGAAGTTGTGATTGAGACTAAGGTAACTGCTATGCCTAAACCTACCGATACTGAATTAGGGGATGGATAGGTAGGAGCTATGCCTAAACCATGGAGTAGAGGTTATCAATGGTAATCGATCTCAATTGAGGGGGATGAAAATTGATTATGTTGCCCCACAACTGGTAGATGGGAAAATGGAAATTGAAATTGAAATGGATAATGTTAAGGATGAACTAAATTTATGGGAGAATTCATTGATCATGTATGTGTTTGGGGGTGGTTTGGGTATGAATGCCATAAAAAAATTATGGAGAAATCCGGGTTGTTTGTTGTCATGCCCGATTTGTTCTATAACGAGCAGGGTTATTACATAATGCGGTTTAAATCAAAGGATAATAGGGATACTGTATTAAGAAGAGGTCCATGTACCATATATAATATGATGATGTTCCTACAAATCTGGAAACATAGATTCTCCCTGAAAGATAATATGGCTAGAATACTTCCAATCTGAGTGAAACTACCACAATTGCTTTTGTATTCATGGGACCTCATAGCCTGGGCAAGATTGGTAGCGTACGTGGAAAATCAGTATCAACTGATGAGTGTACAACTGCGAAATTGAGAGTTTCATATGCTCGAATCCTTTTGGAGGTGGATATTTCTCAGGATATTCCACGGTGAGGGCAATGTTTTTGAGCAAGTACTAGAGCTGGAGGGACGTCCTTTGTTTTGTAGAAAATTTAGATGGTAGGACATTTGTGATAGAAGGATAAAGCAAAACCTGTACAAAAATGGATGGTCATGCAAAAGACTAATGCATGGGGTACTGTGCTAAAAGGGTCTGAGACTGATGCCAAGACTGAGAAAGCTACTGAGGAGGGTAAACTGAGAACGGATGAGGAGTATATGAGTGGAAAAATGTAGGGTAAAAATGGTAAGAATGTGTGGACTGTGGTGCAGCCAAGACATAGAGGCAAGATGAGGGGGGGAGCTATGGGACTAAGAAAATAGTACCTGAAGTAGGCGGTGGGGAATGTAGTGATAGGAATCAAACCTTGAAAATTTGGCAGGATCCTTTGGGGGACTATGATGTCCCATGATATATGTCTGGATTGTACGGGGATTGAATAACATAGCAAAGTAGAAAGAGGTTAAAGCCCACCTCTTAGGACAAAACTGTATGTTTGCTATTATTATTGAAACAAGGGTAAAAAAATAACAAGTTTTGGGGATCAGGAAAGGCTTTGGGAAGAGATGGCAATATGTAGATAACTATGAGGAGCATCCTAATGGGAGACTTTGGGTGATGTGGGAAAAACAAAAGGCAACTGTACAGGTTCAGAAGAAGACTTATAAAATGATGTGTCAACTTTTGAAGGATGGAAATCTACTGTTCTGGCTAACTGCCATTTATGCTAGTAATCAGTTGAAATCCAATAAAACAATTGTGGAAAGATGTGGAGAAAACTCAAAAGGTGATTCAGGGGCTTTAGGTTGTTGTGGGAGATTTCAACAATGTATTGAGACAGGAAGATATGATAGGGGTAATGAGGTTAAGGCCCTAGAGTTTTGGGACCTAGAACAGATGCTGATGAATACAGGGCTGAGTGAATGTGATTCTATAAGAGAGTATTATAATTGGTCTAACAGACAAGTGGGAGGAGTAATATACTCCAGGATAGATAGGGTCTTGGCCAATACAGATTAGTTTAGGAAGTTCCCTGACACAAATGTGGAAAACATGGTCCATGGGATCTCAGTTCATGCCCTACTGAAATTAACAGTATAACAGGAAACAGTTAGGAGGAGAAGGCAGTTTAAGTTTCTAAACTACCTTATGGTTAGAACAAGGGTTGTGGAAACTATAGAGAGAAGCTGGAGTGAGCATGTAGAGGGGAATAAAATGTTTATCTTAAAGAGGAATTTGATTCGGTTACAGGCAACTCTTAAACCGCACATAAAATAGCTGAGTGGAGTTAGACTACAGCTGGAGAAAGTAAGATAGAAACTGCTTGTGGCACAACTGGAGTTGAACACACAAAAGTTGAATCCATATATGATCAAGAAGGTTATTGCATGAATTGATGCGGTCCAAAGATGGAGCATAATTGATGAAAAAATTGCCAGACATAAATCCAAGATAGACTGGCTGAGGCTTGGAAATGGAAATAATGCATATTTCCATGCTTCAACTAAGGCAACAAAATGGCAAGCATACAAAAGTTGGAGACAGAAAATGGCACAGTCATAACTTATCAAAAGGAACTTGAGAGGGAGGTGCTCAGTTTCTATGGATAGTTGGTGGGACAGGAAGCAGTGAGAATGGAGAAGGTTGATGGATGGATCATCAGAAATGATGTGTGCTTCAATAATGAGAGCAGAAGATAATTGATACAGCCAATCAGTAGAAGGGAGGTGGAAGAAACCTTAAAGGGTATTGGTAACTTAAAGGCCCCTGGATATGATGGTTTTAATGGTAAGTTCTTTAAGCAGAAGTGTGAGCTGATTAAGGAGGATGTTATGGGAGCAATGGAGGAGTTTTTTGGAAGGAGAAAACTGTACAAAGTAGTAAATGGAACCCCTGTGACCCTTATTCCCAAGCATGAGGCATCAGTGAAAGTCAAGGATCTTAGACCAATCTCTTGTTGCACAGCTGTGTACAAGATCATATCCAAGATTCTAATACTCAGATTGAGCAAGGTAATAACATAAGTGGTTAGTTTGAATCAGGAATCCTTTGTACCAAAAAAGAGTATCCATGATCATATAATAATGGCTTATAAGCTGGTGAGGGGGTACAACAGGAAAACAAGTGAACCTAGGTGTGTGATCCAAATGGACATCCAAAAAGCCCATGACACGGTGTCTTGGGACTGTTTGGAGGAAATTTTGAAGTATTTGGGGGTGCCTGAGCAGTTTTTTGGTTGGGTAATGTTATGTGTGAGATGTGTATTTTTTAAGTATATGGTTAATGGCTGTCCTACAGAGTTTTTACAGGCAAAGAGAGGCTTGAGATAGGGTGACCCTATCTCACCACTTCTCTTTGTTTTGGTTATGAAGTACATGTCTAGGTGCTTACAGGTGGTAGGAGATAGAACAAAATTCAGGTACCATCCACGATGTGAAGGGTTGAAAATTTTGAACCTCAATTTTGCTGATGATGTCCTCATGTTTTGCAGTGGGGATTCGACCTCAGTCAAACTGTTGATGCAGGCTTACAACAAGTTTGAAAACTCTACAGGTTTGAGAGTTAGTAAAGGTAAATGTAGGGTTTACGGTGGGGGAATAACTGAGGAGTAGAAAACCAGTATTCAGAGTATTACAGGCTTTGCAGAGGGGAGCTTGCCTTTCAGATACCTGGGCATACCATTGGCAAGCAGGAAACTTAATATTCAAATGTGCCAGCCTCTATTTGATAAGGTGGTAGCAAGAGTGAAGCATTGGAGTGCGAAGTTGATAAGTTATGCAAGTAAGATTCAACTGATCAACATTGTCCTCTTTGCTGTAACAAACTTTTGGATGCAAGCATTGCCAATTCCAAAGGCAGTGATAAAAACACATTTAGGCCATTTGTCGATCATACTTGTGAACTGGCAGTGAAATCATTTACAGAAAATCACCCATCTCATGGGAGAATATTTGTGAGCCAAAGAAAATGCCTAACATATTTGAGCTTGGCCAGTACGTGTAAAACTTTGTGGAATCTATGCCCGAAAATGGATAGATTGTGGATCAAGTGGGTACATGAGATGTAAATAAGGGGTAGAGATGTCATGAATGTAAAGTTCCCATTGGACTATTCTTGGGTGTTGAAAGGTGTCAGTTTATGTAGAGACAGAGTGAAGACAATTGAGGCATGTCAAAATCATATTTATGGCAGAAAATTCAGCATCTGGAAACTCTACAACGAACTGAAACCTGAGAGACTGGGAGTTAAGTGGAGGACATTGTTCTATGGTAATTTTGCTCGACCAAGAGCAAAATTCACCTTATGGATAGTATGTTATGGCCGGTTGCCGATGAAAGACAGGTTACTAAATTTTGGTATATATGTTGATAATTGTTGTGTGCTGTGTGGTGAGGAGGAGACACGGGACCATTTGTTCTTTGAATGTAGGGGCACTATACAAATCTGGCAGGGTGTGTTGACTTGGATGCAATTGTAGAGGCAACTGAAGGTGTGGAGTGATGAATATGCGTGAATTTTGAGACAATGTAAGGGCATAGGAAAGGCCGTGAAGATGCTGAAAACTGCGATTACCGAGACAGTCTATGAAGTCTGGCAATGGAGAAATAGAGCGTGCTTCAATGGGGATTGACGGGAGGGGAATATTTTGACAAAATTTGTGGATACTATTGTATATAGGAGTTGGGAGTTACCTAAAATGAGGGAAATTTGTGCTAAATTTATGGTAGGGAAAGATAGGATGATAGAATGAGTTGTAAAGGAGACGGTTGATTTTGATGATGAATGGAACGTTTATATTGTCCTAAAATTTGCATATTGAAGTTTTAAACATTTAATCAAATAAGAAATAGTAAATAAGTCTTATTTAAATAGCTATATAACAATTTATTTCAAAAATTCTATAATTAATATGACATTGTCGAAAAATATATAAATAAGAGTATTGTCATAATTACGATTAAGGGGAAAAAATATAATAATAAAGATCAACAAAATAATAAAAATAAATAGATAGATACATTTCTATCATTAAGAAAGTTTAAAAAAATAAAGAAAACAAAGAAGATAAGGGAATAAACGTCCCATTAATAAATAATGTGATAATGCTAGAAAGCCTATCAGTTATGCACGCCACTCTAACCTGCAGAGTGACACGTGCATATTACTTCCTGGTATATGCTAAATTTTGATGGAATTAAGGCAATTTCAACCGGATCTATACTCTATTAAGGTGAGTGTTATCATCACCTTAATACGAATTTAATTAAAAGTTATTATTATATGTTATTTTATGCCTGTTAAGTTTAAATGAATTAGTTTAGAATTTTATGTGTTATATGAAATGTTAATACTATTAGGCTGTATTTATGTCTATTATTTGGTATCATACTAATTAAATACGGTGTGTACTTTAAAACACTATGCTTAATTATTGTGAAACTGAGTGAAATAATTGTTCTGATATTTTATGTGGATGACCGGCTTGTACATTATCTTGCCATGTGAAACTTGGAATATGTGGATGACCGGCTTGTACAAGACTTCCACAATTTAGTGGAAAAAAACTGGAATTTACCGTCCACCTCTATGGGAATGTACAGATTAGTGCATAAGCTTAAGAGACTTAAGATTGACATTAAAGTTTGGAACATAAATACTTCTGGAAATGTCAATCAAAACCTGGTCGAAGCTGAAGCAAAAGTCAGTGATCTAGAAATAAAATTTCAACAGTCCCAAACAGAGTCTGACTTAGCTGATCTCAATAAGCACAAAGCCTTACTTCTTAGATCCAAGACAGAAAAAAAAACATTTTCTTAAAACAGAAGGCAAGATTAAATTGGCTTAAACAGGGGGATGCAAATACCAGTTATTTTCACCACACCATCAGGGAAAGGAGAGCTAGATCTAAAATCAGTAAAATCAAAGATGGAAATGGGACCTGGATTACTGACCCACAGCTGATTGAAGAAGAAGGAGTTAGATTTTTTAAGGAACTTCTTAATGAGGAGGCTCCTCAAAAAACTGGAACTTATCTGAAAAATTTTTTAGGGGAAATTCCCTCTCTGATTACTGAACAACGAAATCAACTCCTGCTTGAACCTTTCAATATACAGGAATTGGAATTTGCTGTCTTTGACTTAAATAAAGCAGGTGCTCCGGGATCTGATGGTTTCTCTGGTCATTTCTTCACATTTTTCTGGGAAACTATTAAAGATGACCTTCTGGAGGCAGCAAATGATTTTATAAGTGGAGGCATAATCCCTAAGGCCATCACAAGCACCTGGCTCACTTTAATTCCCAAAAACCAATTCCAAATTATTTCTTATATTTCAGACCTATTAGTTTATCCAGTTTTGTCAATAAAGTCTTCTCAAAAATGCTTATGGAAAGGATTAAACCTCTAATGCACAACCTAATCTCTCCAGAGCAAAGTGCTTTCATTAAAGGAAGGGAAATCACTGATAATATCCTCCTAATGCAAGAGATGACCAGGATGTTGTCCAGAAAATCAAAAGTTCCTAACTTAATAGTTAAACTAGATATGCAAAAGGCTTTTGATAGAGTCTCATGGCCATTCTTGAATTCCATTCTTCTTCATTTTGGCTTTCACGGGAAATTTGTCAAACTTATTATGCACAACATATCTGCTGCCAATTTTTCTGTTTTAATCAATCGAGCTACTGCAGGTTTTTTGCATCATCTAGGGGCATTAAACAAGGCGATCCTCTTTCACCACTTCTCTATAATTTGCTTTCTGAAGCTTTTTCCAGAGGATTAAAGAAACTTTTTAGCACAGGGTACCTTCAAAATTTTTCTCTGCCTAAGACTTGTGCTCCGGTTTCACATTTAATGTATGCTGATGACACAACAGTTTTCTTGAATACTAACCCTAGAAACATGAAGAGGTTCAAAAAGTTCCTGATTGCTTATGAACAAACCTCAGGACAACAGGTCAATTTCTCAAAATCAGATTTTTATGTATCCCACAGAACCACCCTTTCTACTATTAACTCTGTTAAAAGGATTCTGGGGATAGAAAAAGGATCTTTCCCATTTAAATATCTGGGAGTTCCTATATTTTCTGGTAGAAATCTGCAGGTACACTACCAACCACTATTGGAAAGAATGGATAAATCAATCCATAATTGGAAGAACATATGGCTCTCTACTGCAGGTAAAATAATTCTGATAAATCACTGTCTTCTCTCAATTCCTACTCATATTTTTGCTGTTTTGAGTCCTCCAAAAATAGTTTTAAAAAATGGAGAAAATGGCCTCTAGTTTGTTTTGGGGGTATTCGGATAATCGGGAAAAGAAAAAATGGAGGTCTTGGAAAAAGATGAGTGTACCTGTCGAAGAAAATGGGATAGGTTTTAGGGATTTAAAGGCAACTGTTGATGCTTTTTCATGTAAAATATGGTGGAAACTGCAACTCAACTCAACGCAATGGACCTCTCTCTTATGGTCACTCCCTAAGTCTTACAAAACCTCTCATACGTGGTCCAGAATATGTCCTATTACAGATAAATCTAATAGAAACTCCAGAGTAATACATGGAATCGGTGAATGCTCATTTTGGAACGCTAACTGGACTGGAGAAGGAGCTTTATTTTATAAATGGCCTCAAGAAAGAGACATCCCCTTTGTGGACATCTCACTTAGGTCATTTATTAACAACAAAGCATCTATCCTTCCTCAACTGGAGCCAGTTTTGGCAACCAATCTGTGTTCTATTTTGCAGGAAGCTAAATTGGAATATATACACGAGGATAGGCTCATCTGGATGCCAGCTACAAATGGAATTTTCTCCATCAAGTCAGCATACAAAATTCTCAGACAGAGAAAGCCGAAGATCCTCCATTTTCAAAAGGTATGGTCCCCATTCATTCCCAAAAAAATGTCAGTTCTTCTATGGAGAGCCCTGAATGGATTACTTCCTTTTGACAACATTTTAAGAAGGTTAGGTTTCTATTTAGCATCTAAATGCCCTCTGTGTCAGAATCACAGTGACTCTTTAAATCACTTTTTCAACTCTTGCACCTCATCTACTGTTGTATGGAATTGTGTATCTAATTTTTTAAAGATCCAACACAACTCTTTTCCAACCTTGAAGAACAGAGTTCAATTCTATCTCTCTTTTAAGGCAGAATCCAGTATTCAGTCTAAAATCACCATTGCTGCTCTTCTTGTAACAATCTGGACTCTATGGATTAGAAGGAATAAAATCTTGTTTGATAATGATTCCTTCTCCCAAGAAGCTTGTATCCATGAAATAAAAGGCATGATCTATCAACTTTTCTCAGTGAATCATTTGATAGGTAATCTAGACAAGAACATATACTGGACACAGGCTAACATTATTCCTCATATTCAACAAAAGAAAAGGGAATCTTTTACTACAGTGAAATGACAGAAACCCCTTACCGGTTACAAGATAAATACAGATGCAACATGGATTACAGGGGTTTTTCGGCTCTAGCTGTGATAGTTAGGAATTGTGAGGGGAAAGTGGTTAAAATGAGGGTAAAATCTTTTCATTCCCCATCACCTTTACAGGCAGAATTGATAGCCATCCAAAGTGGATATGAGTTATGTTCAGAATTGGATTTAAACGGATGTGAGGTGGAATCAGACTGTTTAGTGGCAGTACAAGGTATTCAAAACCCAAATACCTCACCCTGGAGGACTTTCTCTATTTGCCAATCTTTGAATTTAAAACATCATATACACCCAATCCAACACACTCCTAGAGAGGCTAACAATGCAGTGGATTTCCTTGCCAAATTTGCTTTACATAATAACTTAAATGGGGACCTAGAACTGAATTTAGCCCCTCATTTTCTTAAGGGACTCCTTTATCTAGATAGATGTGGAATCCCTTGGATTAGAAATGTTACCTGATATTATGCTGCATATGACCTTCTCATAGGATAGATACTGCTGATGTGTTTGTGCAATTGGTAAGGTTCTCATCCACTCCACATGGGGTGGAGATTCGTTCATTTGGAATCGCAACTATCATATCGAGGGGACTTCCGACTGCTCGAGGGGATTCTCGTGTGCCTGAGGGAACTCTCGACTGTTAGACGGGACTTTCGAGTGCTCGAGGGAACTCTCGTGTATTTGAGGAAACTACCGTGTGCTCGAGGTGACTCTCGTGTGCTCGAAGGGACAATCGCATGCACGAGGGAATACAAACTGCTCAATGGGATCTTCGACTGCTCGAAGGGAATTCTGATCGAGTGCTCAAGGGAACAATCGTGTGCTCGAGGTGGCAGTCGAGTACTCGAGGTGGCATTCGAGTGCTCGAGGTGGCTTTCGAGTGCTCGAGGTGGCATTCGAGTGCTCGAGGTGGCATTCGAGTGCTCGAGTTGAAGTGGCATTCGAGTGCTCAAGGTGGCATTCGAGTGCTCAAGGGGACTATCTCACGCTCGAAGGGACTATCTCACGCTCGAAGGGGCTATCTCACGCACGAGGGGACTACAAATAGCTAGACGGGATCATCGACTGAACAACGGGATCATCGACTGCTCAACGGGATCTTTGACTGCTCGAAGGGACCCCCGTGTTCTCGAGGTGACTCCCGTGTGCTGGAGGTGACTTTCATCTCACGCACGAGGGGACAATCTCACGTACGGGGGACTGCAAACTGCTCGACGGGATCTTTCGACTGCTAGACGGGATCATCGACTGCTTGAAGGGATCTTCGACTGCTCCAAGGGATCTGCGACTGCTCCAAGGGACCACCGTGCTCTTGACATACATACTAGCACATTTCTTTTGACAGTTCTCACTCATGGATCTCACCGACGGGTAGTTGCTTGAACAAAGTAATGAAATAACACTTGATGTGGAGTTTCGTTACTTTGGAATTGCAACTACCTCCTCTACTTTATGCACATACATAAACTCATAGATAGTAGTAACTGATCATACTTTTGGAGGCAATGCTGTTGCCTTTTGTAAAAACTTACTTCATCATTCAGGTTCGCTCATCTTGGTTTAGGTGTAATGGTAGAGGGAAGCTGATAGTAAAAAAATGTGCTATCTAATTACTTTTCTGTGCTTTTCGGGGTCCCCGACGCGATTGTAGTTTGTTCAAAGTCGGCGAGGAATGGTATAGACCGGACCTTCTGATTAGATTGGCTGCACGTGGAGTTTCTGGTATGCTAGCATAACCATCTGGATCTGATATGACTGCGTAATTGAACATTTGATTGGGTGTGGTTGTCGATAATGAATTCTTGATCCTGATAGCTTTCGGGCCCTACTGAAAAGGTTATGCCTTGCATGTAAGTCAAAGCTGCCATAGAGGCCCTTGACTGCAACTTGGCATTAATCACCCATATCATTTTACTATGTGTTAGGATTTATGTGGCTATTTGTTTTATGTGATCACTAAAAACTCAACTTGGTAAATACTGACGATGGAACTTCACTAAGGAAATTGTTTACCCTAGTCTAATGAACTCTAACAGGTGTAGCTGAGTAGAAAGAGTGAGAGCTCGTACATGAAGCCTTTACTTCATTTGGGGTAGGATCCTGGATGAACTTTTGAATCTAGAAACCAATTTAGAATTTTTATTATTAAACCGTGTAAAACACTTGTTACTCCCTCTGTCCCAGTCATTTCTGCAATTTAACTATTCATTTATTCAAAATTGCTTAACTTTGACCTCAAATTTGAATCGATAAATATTCAAACTTTTTTGGGTCAACTGACAAAGGTCCTTGTACAGAATTGGTTGGACGGAGGGAGTATAAGACTTTCATTGTAATAGTAAGTTAGGTTTTGAATTCTAAAATCACTTCCGCATAATCTGTATTGATCGTTACTGTATGTAAGTAATCCGATCCGTTGGATTCTTAGTAACACGCCCAGGTCCGACCCAATACTTTCATTGGGTCAAGTTTTAGGGTTTTACAGTATATCTCTTTCAAGAAGTTCAGCGGCCAACATGTTAGCTAATAATCATGGTTTGGTTAGTCAAACCTGAAATGTGGATCTGGTAGTGTTTCCTCATGAAATGGAGTTGTTGGACAATAAACATAAGTTCTCTATGTCTCAGTCCTAAACTCAAACACCATATACACAAATATGTTTTTAGGGTCAATGTTAGTTTCCATCAACAAAGAAGCTTAGCTGCTTTGGAAATGAAATGAACATGGTATTTTAATGTCCAGGGATCTCCTCAAGTTCATAAGAAAAGAAAAGTGGATAGCTCTGTTAAGGTTGGGAAACGTAAGACCAAGGAGATGGAGGAGATTCATACAAGACCAAGGAAGAAACATTACAGGTTTTCTAGCAAGTTGTTAAGGGTAAAAATGCAGGAGAAGAAAGATCCACTGCAAGAGGGAAAAGATGAAGAAACTTCTCAAACCCAGATTGTTAAAAAGAAGAAATTGAATCTTCATCAACACATCTTAAATAATGGATGAGAGACTTGTGATCAGTGGTGCTCCGTACTAATTCTCTCGTCACCGGATCCTAGAGGAGGCATCGACACACTCTCGCCCCCTGGTTCCACCACTGCTTATGATGCAGTAAAAGTCACCTGTTGTATCTGCAACTAAGTTTGTCAAGAACCCTATTTCTAGTGCCAAATACTCGCAACCTTTTAGTTAAGGGTATAAGTAGGCTATCTAATAAGTTCGGTGTATCATCATAAATCAAAGTCCCCATGAACTTAGTTCAATCAGGTGTAAGCTGATCATTCTTGTATAATCTTTTCTTCAAATTTAATAATATTCTGTAGTTTGATAAAAAAAAAATCGTGTCTTTAATTTTCCAATATCTCTAGGTTCCTACTTCTTATTCAAACTATAAGCATGCCCTTTCTCATATTTGATCCTCTATCTATCTTAGATTGTAGATTAGGTATGGGAAATGGGGGTTTCTTAATTTTAAGAACCTGACCATTGGTTTCTTGCTAAGGAATCGGTTAAAAAATTGGTGTGGGGCTCCTTTGTTCAGCACATGGGGGTGCTGGAAGTGGTCCTTTTTTGTCTTGATTTGGGACATGAGTCAGCCATTCATCGGCTCATGTGTCCCACTACAAGCTGACCATTCTTTTACTCTCTGTGTCACAAGCTAAATTGCATAAAATCATTTTGACACTCATCAAGAAACTCGTCTATCCGTTAATATATTTAACTACGTATAATAACGACAAACAAAAAATTATTTTTCAGAAACTACTTGTTACGACAAATCCAACCATATAGCATATGATAATATTATTTTTTATGAATCTATTCAAATATGTGGTCAATTGGATAGTGAATAATATCATATAGTGAAGTGTGCAGTTTAACCTGGGACGGGGGGGGGGGGGGGGGGGTTATTAATACTCAAGGGACACGTGGCGTGTCCCGATTTGGGCCACATGTCCTTACCTTTGTTTTTTTAATCTATTTTTTTAATTAAAGAATTGTAAAATTTAATTTAAAAAAATGTAATCTGGAATTTAATTTAATTTAAAAATATGTAATCAGAAAATTTTAATTTAAAAAACCTGAATTTAATTTTGATAACATTATTGAAAAATCTAGAATAATTATTGGATAAAAAACGAAATTCAAGTTAAAATTTATAATGTATTATTAAATTTCACATTCAACTTATTTTGGGTGAAAAAATATAATTAAATTAAATATTAATGAGTATGATAGAGAAAATCAAGTGAGCCCATGAATAGTAGAAAGTGGTTTCTTACCATTTTGGAGAAAAATGGTGGTGTCTTAAATGGTTTCTTAAGGTGAGGTGGAAGAGGGAGAATAAAAGAAATAATATATTTAATTGTTAAAAAACTGTTACTCCCTCTGTCCTAGCCATTTCTGCAATTTAACTATTCATTTAGTCAAAATTGCTTAACTTTGACCTCAAATTTGAATTGATAAATAAGTTAGGATATTGTCATATTTGATCTTGTTAGATTCGTAATGGCATGGATTTTTACAATATTAACTTTTTATAACATGTACTTACATACAATTATAGATATCAATTATCAAACTTTTTTAAGTCAACTGACGAAAGTCAACTTGTGCATAATTGGCTGGGACAGAGGGAGTAGTGTTTATACCATTGCACTTGTTCTTTTTAGGGCAAAATACTGATATGACCCTATGTTTTGGAGGTTTGTGCTAATATGACTATGTGAAGTTGGAAAGTGCTATTGTAGCCCTATGTTTTGCATCAAAAGTGTCGATATAATCCTGTGGCACTATTCCGACATTGACTTAGTAATTTCCGGCGTTGACCAAAATTTTAAAAAAAACTAAACTACCCCTAGCATTTAAATTACAAATTTATTTACTAAAATACCCTAGTTTCTTCTTCTTCTCCATAACCACCTCCGCTGGCGCTTTGCCACCTCCACCGCCGCTCCGCCACCTCCGCCACCTCCGCCGTCGGAATCTGAAAACGAGCCACCAACACCACTGCCAGCAGACCACAGCCAACAACTCCACCTCCACCGCTGCTCTGCCACCTCTGCCTCCGGAATCTGGAAACAAGCCACCAATAGATATGGCGATTCCAGCAGAGTACAACCAACATCATTACAACCAATACCATCTTCTCTCCTCTCAAAACCCTAGCACCATTACAACCACAGCCAACACCATCTCCTCTCCTCTTTACACCCTAACACCATTACAGGACGTCGCAACACCACCGCCACCATTTCCTCTCTAAACCCTAACACCATTACAGGGCGGCGCAGCACCACCGCCACCATTTCCTCTCTAGACCTAGTACCACCGCTACAATTAGAACAACAAATCCATCCCAAATCCATCCAAATACGATGAATAGAAAGGATTTGTACTGACCTTTGATGAATTCTGATTGAGAAAGCGACTGGAATGGGATTCGCCAACACCATTGACGCTGCCGAGTCCGTCTTCCACGTTGTAGCACCAGCTCCGCATTGCCGTAGCACCAGCTCCGGTGGTGCTGCATCGCTGCTCAATTCCCGCAGCTCTTTTGCAGGTGCCATTGCTCGATTCCTACCGTTCCTATTCTCTCCTTCTCGATTCCTGCTATCTCCGCCACCAGAGGAGGAGCTAGGGTTTAGGGGCGGAGGAAGATCCATCTCCGTCGGACGAGGTGGAGTCGGCGGGCTAGGGCGTTGTGGTGGCGCCAGATGGGATTCAGTGGGTTTAGTGGTGGTGGTCGATGAGACGGGGTGGTGGTGGCAGAGCTGGGCAGGAATGGTGTTTGAGGCGGCGGATGGTGAGACACAGTGAATCAAGCAGAAGAGAACGGTGGCGGAGCAGCGGCGGCGGATGGCGGAGGGGAAGATGAGATGGTGCTGGAGGTGGTGAGGTGTGGAGGAGAAATTTTGTTAGCTCAAATCTGAGCGGAGTAGTGGCGGTGGCGGAGCGGAGAGAAGATGAAGAAAGTGGAGAAGCGGAAGAAAGAAGGAAGAAAGTGGAGAAGTGAAGATAGTCTGCGGAGAGAAGAAGAAGGGAAGATAGTCTGAGGGCATAATTGTCATTTTACATTTTCTAATTTTTTATTTATTTTTAATCAGGGGTATAATAGTCCAATCAAATAATTCCGGCCAAATTCAGGCCTCCAGGGTCATATTAGCACATTCAAGCAAATCATAGGATTATAATAGTACTTTTCAACTTCACAGGGTCATATTAGCACAAACTACCAAAACATATGGATATATGAGCACTTTACTCTTCTTTTTATCTAAGTTATTAGGGACCTCACAATTTAAAAAATAAAAATGATCCAACTGAAAATAGAATCCTTGTTCTCTGAAAAAATCAGTTTTTTGGAAAAGGTAGTACCTCAGGAAACTGGCAGCTGGATTTTATTCTACTGATTATTTAATAAAAAGAAAGAGGAACAGAGTTGAATACCAGAGTGAGGTTTGATTCGACAGCCAATTTGTTTGGTATTTCTGTTGCTCCATTCGCAAGTTCCATCTCTTTCCTCACACCTACTACAATTCGGTTCAGACCACCCCAAGTTCATGAAGGAAGAGTCCAGTTCGTAAAGACTCCTTGGAATCAGTTTGCTGTCGTACATCTTTGTACAAGATGTCAACCATCCAATCGGACGGTCACTTAGTTTGCTATCTGTTGGTATTGCTTTAACATAAAACCCATGGGTTCCGAGACAATTGAAGCGATATTCACCAGAACTTCTAACAAGGGAGGGGTAGGAGCAATTGAATAATGAATATGTACCCACGACCATGGGATCCTGCTTGTCTGGGGTGTAATACCTAAAGGGGGTATTATTGTATATATCAAGATCTCTTAGCTGCTTTGCAAAACAAGTCTCCGGAGACTGGACTTCCATCATCTGGGACTGATACGATATTTTTGTGACAAAAACTGTTGGGGACGGGGAAGGCAGCTCGAGAATGGTGCGGTTGAGTTGGTCGCAGCGAAGAGTGTAGCTCGACTTATAGGCACAGTTGTCCGGGTGCCTTCCGAGCAGCTGGAATGGGAACCGGACGGCAGGGCCTCCGGGGCTGCACCTCTGTGGATGAGCACAGTCATGATCGTGGCAATGGATTTCTGAGAAAAGCACACAACTGATCAAGAACCTCACCACTCTTCTGACCCCCATGTGTTTGATACCATTAAGATTCCAAAGATGAGGTATATAGAGGGCTCAAATTTTCTTTCCGCGGTAAATAAAATCAAACTCCCCTCAGTTTCACTAGGAATGACACACTTACCTTATTGATATGTTTTTTTTTAAAATGACACACTTTTTACTTTTGGCAAGATTCTTACAATCCCATCCACTCATTCTACTTTTTACTTTTTACACTCAATTTCAATCTCTCATTTTCTTCACATTAATCCAAGAGACTAAATCTAGTGTGTCACTTTTAGTGAAACGGAGGAAGTACTATCTCCAAAGAATGATACATTTTGATTAAATTATATTATTATTAGAGAAAGTCTCCGGAAATTTGATATTTCCTTCGTCTTATAGACAATTCATGGTGAATTTTATCTTAAATGTTGTTAATTTTTATTTAATTTAAATATTTTATTTTAAAAGTTAAAACAATTAATAATGTGTATTTAAATGTAAAAATATATAAGTATATCATAAAAAAAAATTTTAAAAAATTTTATAATTTTGAATGTAACTTAACAAATGTAATTTATGAGGTAAAAAATAAGTGGTATTTTTTTAAAAAGTAAAAAAATAAGTAGCATGTCTATAAACTTATTGACATAGTATCCATCCTGATACTCACTCTTATTATTATATGTTGTTGGATTTATCGTAACATATATTTTTAATAATTATTTTCTTAGAATGTTTTCCACACATAATATTAATAACTGATAATTAATTATGTTGATTTTTAAAAGTTAAAATGTGGCACGATAATATGAGTACTACTTTTATTCCTCTCCCTCTGTTTCAATAACTTGACTTGTAAACGAAGATAGCACGTTGAAAGATACATGTGTGATTAATCACTCACTTCCTTGATATTTCAGGATGATTAATCACACTTCCTTGATATTTCAGGATGTCTGCAGAATGAGTTAATGTGATGATTTGATTTGATTTAATTTGCTTGTATTTTGTTGACTGTTAAAATAAGTTAACGTAAAGATTAGATTAGATGTGTGTATTTTGTTGATTGTTAAAATAAGTTAACGTAAAGATTAGTTTAGATTAGATTAAATTTGTATCACTCTTCTATGGTATCCGAGCATGGTTATGATCCTAAGTTCCTAATACCTAAACCATAATTTTTTCCGACGGCCACCTCTTTCTTCTCTTTGGCCGCCGTACTCAACCTCTCTTCCTCCTTTTGTTCAATGCAATTCCCAGCGTCTTTTTCAGCTTTTCCAGCATCTATCATTAAGCTAGTCTCAGCTTTCCCGATGCAATCCCTTCGGCGTCTTTCTCATATCACCTTCCTCTCGGCCCAAGTCATCTTTTCCTGCAGCAATATCCATTTTCCAGCGGCAGTCTTCTTCTCAGTGTCGTCCCCAGTTCTCCGACGGATTCTCCTGACAACATTTCCTTCTCCTGGGTCCTCTAGTTCTAGTGGTGACAAAGGTTTTCCACGGCAACACAGGTGTTTGGCCACCGTTGGTATCTCCATCACCGAAGAACTCCGGCGGGTCATTACAGAACCGATGACCTTCTTCATCGGCATACCTCTCTGATCTCCAAGTTACAGCAGAACAGGTCAAAGACTCCTCCAACAACCATTTATTTGGAGCGTGTCCCACACGTGCGAGCCTCACAAGAGATGTCGGCTGTTTTGCTTCACGCGTTGCGCGCATTTGTTGTCTTTACACGATACTTCACAATATGGCTCGCTTTAGTGGTGTCACGAAATTTCAGAACCATGAATCCAAGTGAATTATAGAATCTGGCGCCACAAAACACATGACATCATCTCTTATTAATGTTGATTATGTGATACCTTATGATGGTTCTTCCCACGTATATGTTGAAAATGATTCTCAACTCTCTATTACTCATGTTGGTGATTCTCGGATTTATAAGTATTTGTCTTTATATGATATGCTTATTATGTTTGATATCACTAAAAATTTGCTTTCAATTAGCAAATTAACTCGAGATTTAAAATTTATTGCATGCTTTGATGATTGCTCATTTATTATCCGTCATAAAATCACTGGTGAAACCTTGGATCACGGTCATAGTGAAAATGAGTTTTACGTTTTAGACTATGGTACATCTGTTTTATTGTTTACTGTGGAATCAAATAAGTCGCGTGCGTATTTTGAAACTTGGCATGCTAGACTTGGTCATGTTCTGGATTCAATTATTTATGGTTTGCGTGATTCTAGATCTCTATCTGTCACTTCGGTATTGCCAAAACCTTCCCTTTGTGATGCGTGTGAAAAAGCTAAAGAGAAGTGTTTATGTTTTTATACAAATGATAAATGTACTGCTAGGGTACTTGATCTAGGTCATCGTGACTTATGGGAGCCTTCTCCTATTTTATCTGCTGATGGTTTTTCCCACTATGCTATCTTCCTCGATGATCATTCCCAACTCTTGTGATTTTATCCACTTCGCCGCAAATATGATTTTTGGGATGTCTATCGTTAGTTTGAGGTTTTTGTGAAGAACCAGTTCTCTTCCACCATTAAGGTGTATCAGAGTGATGGGGATACTGAGTTCGTAGATGGTCGCTTATGCTCTCACTTTCAGACAAAAGGCATTCACCATTAGATTTCTTTCTCGTATACTGTTGAGCCAAACGGTCGAGCTAAGCGCAAGCACCGCCACATTACTGAGATGGTTTTGTCTATGATGTATCACTCGCATGTTCCTCTCTCCCATTGACCCGCGGCTTTTACTACAACCACTTATACTATAAATCGATTGCCCACTCCTGTTCTTGGCGAACGATCACCATATGCAGTTATTGATGGTTGGGCTCCTATATACACCAATTTTCATGTTTTTGGTTATCGGGTCTTCTTATTTGTTTGTCCTTTTTCGACCACAAGCTGGCTCCTTGCAGTATTCCGTGTGTATTTATTGGCTTCAGCTCGCAATATAAAGGTTTTTGGTGTCTCGATCGCACCACAGGTAGAGTCCATGTCACTCGACATCCTCATTTTGACGAAACTTGCTTTCCATTCACCCCATTCATTCACTCGACGACCGGTTCTCCACCTTCAGTGTTAGATGTTTATGCATTTATTGATCCTGATTCTGACTCTACACCTTCTTTGTCTACAGTTTCTCCCTTGCCCACTCCCTCTCCTTTGGCCCATTGCTCCATTTGTGCTACAGATCTGGCTCTAGCTCATCAGCTAGCCCCACCTGCATCTCTGGCAGCCAATTGAGCCGCCCAGTCTCCGCCTAGTTCGGCCGCCCCTTCACTAGTTGCCTCAGCTGACTCCACTCCTCCGACTTCTCCTCATCGACCTCGTACCCATTGGATGGCTCCTAGGTCAACTACTGGGGATATACAACACATGGATTATTCAGATATTATTGCTCATGGTCTTCTTGCTGCCTTACTTGCTCAGTCTTAGCTCACAGATTATCGCACTGCCCTTCAGGATCTGGCTTGGGTTCTGCTATGGATGATGAGATCTTAGCTCTTCATGGTTAGTGCACTTGGAATTTGGTGCCTGCCCTTCGGACGCTGGCATTGTTGGCTCCAAATGGGTTTATCGACTGAAGTATCAACCAGATGACACTATTGAGCGTCATAAGGCTAGACGTGTGGCACAAGATTTCTTGCAAATTTTGGGTTTTGACTTTGATCACACTTTCAGTCCTGTGGTTAAAGCCTCTACTGTTTGGATAGTTCTCGCCATTGCCACGATGCGCTCCTGGCTGCTTCATCAGCTGGATGTCAAGAACGCCTTTCTTAATGGCATTCTCGATGCTCCATTTTATATGAAGTAACCCATTGGATACAAAGACCCTGTTCATCCAGATTACGTTTGTTGCTTGCGGAAGGACATTTATGGACTTAAGCAAGCTCCCCATGTATGGTTTCAGTGCTTCGGCACTTATTTGACTCAGCTTGGTTTCCAGTGCAGTTTGGCCGATACCTCTCTATTTGTTCTTTCACGAGGATCATCATTACTGTATCTCCTGGTGTATGTCGATGGCATCATTCTTACAGGGAATGATTCGACTCTCCTTCGTCAGTTCATTGATCAGACACATCGGGAGTTTGCAATTAAGGACCTTGGCGCTCTTCACTACTTTCTTGGCCTGGAAGTTTCACCTACTTCATCAGGTTTATTTCTTGGTCAAGAAAAGTATGCTCGAGACATTATAACTCGTTCAGGGATGTCTGATGCTGCACCAGTCTCTACACCATTTGTGCTAGGTTCTCAGTTACATAATTTGATCAGTCCACCATTTTGGAATTCGACCTTGTATCGTTCTCTAGTTGGGGCCCTTCAGTACTTGACCATCACTTGTCCTGATTGCCTTTTTCGTTCAATACGGTCAGTCAGTATCTTCAAGATCCCAGAGATGATCATTTTGCTTTTGTTACCCGGATATTGCGGTATGCTTGGGGTACTCTGTATTTTGTTCTTACTTTTTGATCTGCTAGTTCTCTGGAGGTGCTGGGGTACTCTGACACTGATTTGGCTCGCTCTTTGGAGACTCGCCAATCCACTTATGGATATGCTTTTTTTCTTGGTGGAAACCTTGTTTCCTGGAGTGCCAAGAAATAACCCACAGTTTCTCGTTCCAGCACTGAGTCTAAGTATCGTGCTCTTGCTAACACTGCCTCAGAATTTGTTTGGCTTACTCATTTGCTCCGAGATATTCAAGTTCCCTTGTCTGGTCCTCCGGTGCTATTATGCGATAATAACAGTGATATATTTTTGGCGGAGAATCCATTTGCTCACAAGCGGGCTAAGCATATCGGCTATCACTTCATTTGAGAGTTGGTTGCTTCCGGCAAGCTGCGAGTTGCTCATGTTCCTACTTCACTTCAAATTGCAAACATATTCACCAAGGGTCTCTCTCATCCATTTTTCGAGCTCTTCAGATCTAATCTTTGTGTCAGCGAGCATTCGACGCTTCGCTTAAGGATGGGGTGTTAGAATAAGTCAATGTGAGATTAGATTTAATTTGTGTTTATCTTGTTGATTAGGATAGAGTTATTTTAGTCATAGTCTATCTCTTGCACTCTATTTATTCCATTCATTAATATCATAATCACTACGGGAAATCACTTTTTTTATTTATATTGATTTGTTTTAGAGCATCACGGGAGAGTCACTTGTTTTAGAGCTCTGATACCACTTGTTGGGACTGTCAAACCCACCACAACCAACATTAGTATGATATTGCTTATTTTGGGTCAAACTCCCACAGTTTTGATATTGGGTCAAACCCCAAAATGTCTGATACTCCCTCCGTTTCTCTATTATTGGTACACTTTCCTTTAAGGGTTGTTTATTTTGTATTGGCACACTTTCCATTTTTGGCAAGATTCCTTCAATTTAATTTACTCATTCTACTTTTTACTTTCTAGATTTAATTTCATCCACTCATTTTATTTACCTATTCAAGCATCTAAACCTATGGTGCCACTATTAGTGAAACAGAGGGAGTACTAAGTGGTGGGATTATATATCACTTATATAGTGAACAATTACTCTCTCAACTTCTAATGTGGGAACACACCTACCAATCTCCCCATCAAACCAAGGACCACACACCAAAATGGCTTATACTAATGTGGTGGGACTATATATCACTTATATGGTGAACAATCGCTCTCTCAACTTCTGATTGGGTTATACACACCCAACAATCTCCCTCTCAAACCAAGGACCACAGAACGGTATCCTTCATTCTTCCTTGCGGACTATCTTGCATCATCGCCACGCCTATGAGACACGCTACCTAACAACCACCTTGGCCAGGCAGACTTTCTACCAACCATGGCTATGATACCGCTTGTAGGGATTGCTATGGGCCAAACTCGGACGGTTTTGATATTGAGTCCAATCCCAAAAGGCCTCATACTAATGTGGTGGGACTCTCACTTATATAATGTACAATCACTCTCTCAACTTCCAATGTGACACTTAGGTTGAACACATCTAACAACTTTTGGAGGAATATTAGGAAGTCTGTACAAGGGTATCTCACTTGTGGAAAAACCTTGATTAAAGACAGCGATCAAAGGCGGTTCCTGGGGAAATGCCTTTGATAGAGGAGTTGAAAGAGGTTCCGATACCAAAAGTGGTTTTGGGTCCAATGAAAGGCAGTTCGAAATTGATCAAAGACGGTTCCTTAAGAACCGCCTTTGATGGATATCAATTTAAGACGGTTATATTGTAGAATCGCCTTTGATAAAGGAGTCGAAAGAGGTTGCAATGTTAGAAATGGTTTGGGTCCAATTAAAGGCGGTTCAAAATTGACCAAAGGTAGTTCGACATCAATTAAAGGCGGTTCCACTTGAGAAACTGCCTTTAATAGAGGTTTCAATACCAGAAGTGTTTTCAGTTCCATCTTTAATGGGCTGCACTTGGGCCATATAAATAGTATTCATATGCCTAGGGTTTATCTTATATTTTTTTCACTAACTCCCAACGCCTCTCATCTCCATTCATGTTGCTCTTCTCATCTCCATTCACCACTGCCGCCTTATCCTCCCCCACCACCGCTGCCTTATCATCCTCCACCACCACCAGCATCGCACCTTATTCTCGGCCACGCTGAAACCACTAGGAAAGCTTCAATCGGAGAAGCTTCAATCCTCCTCCACAACGGCATCGCCCTTATCTCTTTGGATAGTCGCGTCCTCCCCCCTCCGGTGAGCCGTGTCCTCTGCCCTCCGATTGGACGAGGAGCCTCCGCCGTTGGTCTGACGAGGAGTGTCCGCCGCTTCGCCAACAAGGAGCCTCTGCCGGTGGTGATGTTTTAGATCTGTAGATTATGTTGAAGTGTTTACTGTAGATTCTTTAATTTCAAGTGTTTTGGATTTGTAGATTCTTTAGATCTATACATATTAATATTATGAATCTGTACAGTGTTGATTGTTTTAATTTTGCCTGCGATTGTTTTGTCCGATCTTTTTGTTTGCTTTGGCAGCCTTTTTTTTGGGACCTCATTAATAGATTTTGAGTTGAGAACCATTTTTTGGGACGGCTGAAAGAGGTTCTAAATTCATAACCTATTTCGGGTCCAATAGAAGGCGGTTCTCGAAAACGCCTTTGATCAGGGGATTAAAGACAGTACCAGAGAAGGTACCAAAAGAGTGCATTTTCTGGTCCAATAAAACTGTCTTTAATTCCCCTCTTCCTCCACTAGTGTCTCTAATGGCAGAGTCTCTTTTGGGACTCTGTACAAAGATATCAGGATGTCTATACAAGGATATTCTGCAGGAAATTTTAATGATTTGTTTGAATTGTTAGAAAATGCTCTGAAGCAATTACAATCAATGAATTTGGTATTCAAACTAACTAGTACTCCCTCCGTTTCTTTAATAGTGACGCACTTTCTAATTTTAGATGTTTATTTTATATTGACACTTTCTATTTATGGCAAGTTTAAGGTTATTACATCCACTCATTTTATTTTTTCTTTTTTCAACTCAATTTTATCCCCTCATTTAGCATCTTCTAAATTCTAACCGCAAAAATGATGGGTCACTATTAGAGAAACAGAGGAGTATATCGAAAGGATAACTAATTACATTTAAACAAACGTGTGGTCTTTACAAACACGGTGTTTGCTGACCTGGTCGATATTATGCAAAACATAATTGAGAAGGAAAAATGACGGGATAGTCCATAAATCTTGTGGACTAGCGCTGATACCTGTTGTGGCCTAGCGAATTGATCATGTTCCCACTCTCAGTTTTCACAATTCTGTCTTTCTTTCTGTTAATCTACTTTCTGGTTTCATGGTATGATGTCAGCCTTAATTATAATGGCCTTCTCGAACCTGGCAGCTGTTATTCTTATACATATACCAAAACTCCTGGGAAGTTCACCTGTGGGAATAGTCTACTCCATTGCGGAAATTCCAGCATCGATCTGCAGTACCCTTTCCGATCTGAAGCTGATCCCAGCGTCTGCCGGTATCCTCACTTCAATATGCCTTGCCACCATAACCGACCATTATTTCACATCGGTCATGCAAGCCCTGGCTTCTATGTAGACGTAGACAAAATCGATTATGAAAATAAATGGTTTCATGTGTCTGATTCTGGATTACAACGACACAACTGTTCCACTCTTCCACTTTCTGCGTCCTTTGAGTACGATTCGGATGAAGGAAGATATGCCGCTTCTGATGGATCATATTCAAGTCTTAGTTTCCTTCCTCATCGTGACATGGACATCTTGGTCTTCATCAGCTGTAAAACTCCTGTAAAATCCGAACCCAGCTCCAGGTTTCATCGTTTAATAGACACTGCTGTTTGCAATGTCAGTTCATGGGATTTTCATGGGACGTCTTCTTACAACTATGTTGAGTTAGCCTCAAAACTTGTCGTTTCTGATATTGAGGAGTCCTGCACCGTCAATCTAATGTATCCTGTTAGGATTGAAATCAATTCTGTCCTACACCGTACGGGTGGCGATGCTCAGTTCCAAGATATGCACAAGCTTTTGGCTGATGGCTTCTATTTCTCTTGGACTTGGAATACCCGCATCGCTTCCAACAGTTTCCGGAAGCCATTTTGGTGTGAGTATTGTAGCTACTGATGTTTTACCATCACTGACTTCTGGGAAATTTTTTATCTTAATTCTCACTAACATTAGTATGCTTTCCGTGTATTGAACGTTGTAGGCCACTTCATCTCAATACTTCGTGTATTGCATGGCATCATTGATTCTGTTCATCAGAAGTCGACTAGTATCGGGCGCAGGGGCGGATCTATTAATACGCGAGGTAGGGCTCCAGCCCTACCTCGATCGCCGGCCGGAGCTAGGAGGAGGCGGGAGCGCGTCTCCGGCGCGGCCGAGCGCGTCTCCGGCAGAGCCCAGCGCCTGCTCGCCGGAGAAGAAGGCCGCGCTGCGGCCTTCTTTTTTTTGCAGACGTACGCACTAAAACGACGTCGTTTCACGTTAGTGAAACGACGTCGTTTCGTTTGGCTTTAATTTTTTATAACCTAAGTAGTAAAACGACGTCGTTTCACGTTAGTGAAACGACGTCGTTTTACTAAGTACTATGAAAAAAAAAAAGAGATCGGAAATGGATTGGGCCAAAAACTGAGCGGCCCAATCCATCATCCTATATAAATGCTTGAGCAGTTGAGCACTTGAGCGGGAACAACCGAACAAGAACAGCCACTGAGCCACAGCTCCTCGTTGCCTGATTCCGCCGCCACTTCACTCACGCCGCCGCTTCCGCGCCACCGCCGCCGCCGCCGCGCCACCGCCGTCCACCACCGCCATCCCGCCGCCTCTGGTAAGTCTTCTCTACACTCTAGTTCTCTTCTCTTTATAGTTTATATGCTAAAGCCTAAATTGCTAATATTTATTAATTTTAGGGTTTATAATTTTTTGTCTTTTTAATTTATTTCTTCAAAACTTAAATATATGTATAATGTATTAATGTGAACATGATTTTTAGATTGGATGTTGAATTGAATTTATATGGTTGTATTATATATGATTGTTGAAGTTTAGTTGAATTGCATAAATTGATTTAGTTGAATTGCATATTTAGTTGAAATTTAGTTGGAATTTAGTTGAAATTATAATTGTTTGATTTATTTTGTATAATTGTATGTGACAATGAAATTGTCAATTTGTCATAATCGGTTTATGGAATTATCAATTAGGGATATTTGTTAAATTGAATTTAGATGAATATGATTTTATGAACTTTTTATTTTCATTTGTTAATTATCAATTAGGGATATTTTATTAAATTGAATTTGAATCGATGAAAAATAAATCAATTTACATATTTTTCCTATTTGATATTTAATAGGTTATGGATAAATTTTTAATTCGAAGTAGCGGAGTAAAGAGATCGAATGAGTCTAATGAACAAAGGCACAATGAAGAGGGTAGTAGTACAAAACAATCTCGTGTAGAATTCAATCAGAATGATATTATAAGTGATCCCGGGCTACGTAAACCTATTGAAGAGATTGATATTTCTATTAGAGATGAAGTGCTAAGAGAATATATATTAAGAGGTCCTTGCCAACCTAAGAATCATACTTTTCCAAAAACAGTGTTCAATGATGAATTTAGAAGTTTTCAAAAGGGTTGGCTTGATGAATTTAATTGGTTGGAGTATAGTGTTTCAAAGGATGCGGCATTTTGTTTTCCTTGCTATCTTTTTAAGAATTCAGCAAAGGGGACCGCATATACTGTGGATGGGGTGATGAATTGGAAGAATGCCCTTATTTAGGAAACATGCTAAGAATGTGGATGGAATTCATCATGGTGCAGCAATTAAATTGAGAAATTTTAGCCTTCAAAAGCAAAGTATCTCACATTGTTTGGATGGTCATTTCACCGAAGCAAAAAAGGCATATCGCACACGTTTGAATGCGGTTTTGGATGTGACAAGATACTTGTTAAATCAAGGTTTGGCTTTTCGTGGTCATGATGAAGGTTGGGATTCGCTCAACAAGGGTAATTATCTTGAATTGGTTGAATGGTATTGCAAGCGAAGTGAAGATGTTGCTAAGGTAATGAATGAAAATGCTCCCGGAAATTGCAAGTTGACATCCCCCAAAGTTCAGAAACAGCTCTCAAGTGCTTGCGCTGGCGAGGTAACTGATGCTATTGTTAATGACATTGGAGATAGTGTATTTTCTATTCTTGTTGATGAGGCTCGAGATGCATCAATAAAAGAGCAAATGGGGGTTGTTTTGAGATATGTCAACAAACAAGGATGTATTCTTGAGCGTTTTCTTGCTCTTGTGCATGTTTCCAATACTAAAGCTATTACTTTGATGGAGGCTCTTAAGCAACTGTTTGTAGATAAGAAATTGTCCTTGTCAAAGTTGAGAGGCCAAGGATATGATGGGGCTTCAAATATGCGAGGGGAGTTCAATGGATTGCAAGCTTTGATATTGAAAGAAAACTCTTCTGCGAGGTATATTCATTGCTTCTCTCACCAACTTCAATTGGTTGTTGTTTCTGTTGCATATTGTACTCTATCTGTGGGTGAATTTTTTGGGTATCTTGTTCAAACTGTGAATCTGGTTGGAGGTTCATGTGTTAGAAAAGAGATGCTTGTGCAATTAGAACATGCTAGCCTTGTAGAGGCATTGGAGAGTGGGGAGAAGGTTAGTGGAAGAGGCAAAAATCAAGAAATGAGTTTGAGAAGGCCTGGTGATACACGTTGGGGATCACATTACAGTACTATTCTTCGCTTTGAGGCTATGTGGTCTTCAATTATTCAAGTGCTTCTTAATATCTGTGAGCATGGCAGTATAGTTGAAAATGCCTCTACAGCAAAGGGTTTGATTGATAGAATGGAGAGCTATGAATTTGTGTTCTGTATGTTTTTGATGAAGCATTTGTTGGGAGCTACAAATCAATTGTCACTTGCCTTGCAACAAAGAGATCAAAATATTTCGATGGCTGTGCGAATGATGAATAGAATGAAGACTGAATTGCAAGAATTCAGAGATTGTGGTTTTGATAAATTATTGGATGGAGTCAACACATTTTGTGTGAAGCATGAGATCACATTAGACGTGATGGAAGCACAACGGAAAATTCGTCACCGTTCTAGACGACGGGGAGAAATGTCAACCAATCATGATTTCTACCGTGTTGATATTTTTCTTCAGGTACTACTTTAATATTTACATAGTTTAATTTATTTTGTTTATAATATTTTATATGTATTTTTTATCTTACTGTTATATTTTTTAATGTTTCAATACTAGATCGTTGACAAGATGATTCTTGAAATGAATCATCGATTTGGCGAAGCAAGCTCGGAATTACTCACTTGTATGGCATGCCTTGATCCGAGAGAAAGATTTGCCATGTTTGATGTTGGTAAGTTGCTTCGCCTTGCTGAACTTTATCCGGATGACTTCTCCCTTGTTGAGCGTTTAGAACTAGAGCAACAACTTGATTTCTTCATTCATGATGTGAGAGATGATGATGCCTATTCGGCCATCAATGATCTTGGAAGTCTTGCTCAGCATATGGTTCGATCACGTAGCATGGTACTTTATCCATTGGTATATCGTCTGATTGAGTTAGCATTAGTTCTACCAGTTGCAACTGCTTCAGTTGAGCGAGTTTTTTCTGCCATGAAGAATATCAAGACCGATCTTCGTAATAGAATGGGAGATGAATGGTTGAACGATGTTATGACGGTATATATTGAAAAGGATATTTTTGTTAAGATTGAGAATGAACCGATTATGCAACGTTATCAAGCCATGGAGTCTCGTAGATATCTGTTGCCCCCACCTTTTTCTAGTTCTACTTCTAGTAATTCGAGCGTTAGAAAGTAGTTATTTTAGTAGTTTAGTGAACTTGTAAAAATATTATTGTATGCTACTTGATTTATTATATTATGTAGTATTTTTCATTATTGTTGAGTTGAATTTTTAAAATTTATATGTCATTAATATTTATCACCCTTTCTTCCCTCCGTCAATTCCCTCCTCGGCCGAGAGCCCTACGCCACCAGGTCTCCGCCGCGACGCCACCGGAAGCTGCCTCGTCCCGACGACCCCAAAAATTTTTCAGCCTCCCCTGAAAAAAATTTCTGGTTCCGCCCCTGATCGGGCGTGAGTAAACCCAATCCTACTGATTATTTTATAATGCATATTTAATAAACTGTGTTTCCTGTTATTGATCACCAGGCTTGGTTCTTGCCATCCTCATTTTATAGCTAAAGCAATTTTTTGAAA
This sequence comes from Rubia yunnanensis, assembly GCA_037428765.1. NCBI lineage: Eukaryota > Viridiplantae > Streptophyta > Magnoliopsida > Gentianales > Rubiaceae > Rubia > Rubia yunnanensis. The sequence continues at coordinate 39,237,344 of CM075069.1, read as the reverse complement.
ATTTCCCAAAATTTTGTGCTGATTCTCGCAGTTGTTTTCTACCTACAAAACGCCATTAATTTCCGTTTTCTTATGTAGATCTTAAGGCCAACTACGCGTTGCTGGTTTTAGGTAAGCTTCTAAGTATTGAAATAAAAACAGTTCTGTTGTTCTCTAGTTTCACTATTCATATATTTGTTTTCTTATTATCTTTACAGTGTTGGTTAGCACGGCCAGAAATGTTACTGGCATTCTACTGGTGATGGCATTCCTTATCTACAAGTTTAGGCGTAGGCATCTGTCGATGTACGATACCATAGAAGAGTTCCTAAAAGCAAACAATGGTCTCATGCCCATCATGTACTCCTACAGAGAAATAAGGTCCATGACCAGCAACTTCAAGCAGAAGTTAGGCGAAGGAGGGTATGGATGTGTGTACAAAGGAAAATTGCGAAGCGGAAGTTTAGTTGCTGTGAAGATGTTGAACAAACCTAAAGCAAATGAACAAGAATTCATCAACGAAGTTGCAACCATTGGCAGGATTCACCATATGAACGTTGTTCGATTAGTGGGATTCTGTGTAACCTCCTCAAAGAGAGCTCTGGTCTACGAGTACATGCCCAATGGCTCCTTAGATAAGCTCATTTTCTCGGATGATGTCAATGCTAGCGCGCTTGGTTGGAAGAAAGCGCATGAGATTGCAACGGGTGTTGCTAGGGGAATCGAGTACCTGCATCAAGGCTGCGACATGCAAATTCTACATTTTGATATCAAACCACACAACATCCTTCTTGACGACGAGTTTGTTCCTAAAGTTTCTGATTTCGGACTTGCTAGACTATATTCCGTGCAAGACAAAAGCATTGCAACTCTAACAGCCATAAGGGGAACAATAGGCTACATAGCCCCTGAGTTGATCTACAAAAAGATTGGGAGAGTCTCATACAAGGCTGATGTGTACAGTTTTGGAATGTTGCTAATGGATATGGCTGGAAGGTGGAGGAATGTGGATCCTAACGCAGATCGTTCGAGTCAAATGTATTTCACCTCTTGGATATATGATAGATTTGATAAAGGGGAGGACATTGACATTGGAGCTGCTGAAAATGGGATTGCAAGAAAACTGGTTTTGATTGCATTGTGGTGCATTCAAATGACTCCAACTGATCGGCCTTCGATGACAGAAGTGATAGAAATGCTCGAAGGCGATGTTGAAACACTGCAATTGCCGCCTAAGCCATTGTTGTTTCCTCCAGATTCGCCTGTTCAGTTCCATAGCAGTCCTAGTTCTTCCGACAATTCCAGTACTGAGCCACTATGGAGATCCAACTCTCTGGAGATCCAAGAAATCCATGCCTAGCTCTACCTCCATGTAATTTTCGTCACTAACTTTGGTAGTATGTTAATTGCAGTACTATTTGTTGAAATAAACTCGTCAAAACGCCCAATTCAGTTAAGTGACATTGAAGCTATCAGATGAAGGGGCAACCGGTTGTGAAATTTACATTGAAAAAAATATCTTGAAATCTAGTTTTTCACTGGTGTAAGTTTCGGAATTTTAGGAATTGTGTGCAATACGTTGTGACGTGTTACTAAGTAGTGGTCAAAAGTAGCCTGTTAAGTTTCTGTTTTAGTTATGTAGTTTTATGGTTGATGTAAAATGTTTTAAATAGAGTTATTTTTTCAGAGATTATTCGGAAGAGAAGACAAAAAGAACTTAGAACTTTTTATTTGATAAAGTAAATAAAATTTGGTTTTACCGAATTTTCTAATCCTTATTAGTATGTTTCAACCTGACCTATTTAACCAAGTACATAATAATTTAAAGCATAAACAACACACGACTTGGTTACTTCAGAATGAATCCACTAATTAGAAAAATACAGTACAGAGTACATTTTACAAAATACTTATCTTTACTAACTATAACGTGTGAATTCTGCAAGCTCCCCTTGCTACCGATCCGCCTTGATCAGACTACCTCTGACCTCGAAACTCGTCGACACTGGATCTCCTCCTCCCGAAAAATTAAGGCATATGATTCTGAACTTTGAACAATATGTCAGGTATGTTGGAACATAGGAATCTGTCTCTTTGCAATTCTCGAAAGTATAAAAAATCTTTGTGCAGATTTTTTGCTATTTAATCCGTGTAGAACGCATCCGTGTTTTCCCCCCTTTTATATCCATGAGCAGTTTGGAATTCTCCATGATTATCTCCACAATATTCCTATTCCAAATCTGCTTCTTGAACCATAACCAAATCCCATAAATAAACGGATTTTCCATATCACAATATATCCCATATATTTGCAAATATCAACTCCATATATGTAGGGATTTTTCATAAATCAAATATGCTTTACACGCCTCATATATAGAAGAATATTAAGACTTCCATAAATCATAAATACCATAATATTCTCTCCATTTTTCCGTAAAATCATCTTGGCGTGAATATGCTAATTCGCATGTTCCAACATGGAAAGTTTTTCGTTTCCAAATATGTGTATAAAAACTGCGAATTAAATATTCAATGCAAATCTCTTGACTTTACAATCTTCCCCTTGGGCATTTTGTGGACCCATAACTTTTTGACCCTTAATCACACACCGAAAAACTTGTCATCATATGAATAGATCTCCAAAACTCCATATATGTTGGAACATATGCACAATATGCATACTACTGAACCTGAACAAAAATTTGAATACTAGAACTCCCATAAAACATGAAAATCAAAAATCGAATATCCAAAATCCAAGAATTCCACCAAAAGATAAACTTAAGATTACAGAGCCACATAATCAAACTTCACAAAATAAACCAAATAAACCTCAAAATTCTCCCCCTGGGAACACACATATGGCAAAGAAGGAAAAAAATCAATGAAAACACAAGCATCCAGTATACCCCCCTGACTTTGACCTCTATGTTGGATCATAGAGAAGAAATTTAGTTCAGGAACTAGTCTGCAACTGCACATTCTCTGCCTCCAATTTTGCTTTCTCTGCCTCTAGAGCTACCACTTGAATGACTATAACTCCTAATCTTGCATCCAGAACCCCAAGTTTAGCCTTCTTCTTTGCTGCTGCTGATGTAGAGCATTCCGGATTCCAGGGTAAGTCATGAATGTGCCTCATCCCAAAAGTTTTCTTATTCAGCCTCAGGATCTCTGTATCTATGATTAAGTCTCTTGCCTTGCCTTTTACCTTTGCACTTTTAGCCATCGCTGGGATCAAGCAGGGATATACTATGGCATGTTTAGCCTTGGGAGCTGTAGCCTGCCTCACCAAGTTTTGGTGAATGAACAAGCCGAGATTTACTGGCTTCTGTGTTCCAACACAGAACAGAAGCTTAGTCATTTCCCTTGTAAGAGCAGTTGTGTTTGATGAAGACATCCAGCAATTAACAGCAATTTGGTACAAACCAAAAAATCTTGAAGATAGGCAAGAAGCCTGTGAATATCCCGTTTCAGGCCATTTGGATTTGTATCCTCCCGAGATGATTTCCAGAACTTGATCATCAGTTACTACTAACTCATCAGGAAATACCCCCACAAAATTTGGTGTCTTCAACCCCAAAAATTTGTTTATCCTAGCAGCCAAAAAATTAACAATCTTCCCTCTAAAATAAACTCTACCAAAACAGGGAGATTCAATTTCCAAATTCTTAGTCATCAAATTTGCATAGACCTCTATCACAACCTGTCTATTATACTGAAGGTGAATGGTTGCTGCTCTCTTCATTCCAATTTGTTCCGGTTAATAAGAAAATCCACTTGCCCTATAAGCTTCTAAGTCTATGGGTCTCTCCGAGATAAACCTCCTCTCAGCAAAAATTTCACCCATCTCCTCACATTTTAAATCAAAATAAGTGAATGACAAAGCATCACTTACATGTACAGGTGACAGTGCTTTCTTCCTGGCATCTTTCTGATCTAACTTGACCTTTTTTGCTGGTGGAGCAACCTTTGAAGTAGTCACCTTCCTCTTGCCCTTTGCCATCTAGAAAAACTCATCAAGTACCTCATCACTCGAGTAGTTCAACTCAGGAAGTTCCTGTGTTGGAACATACTCAGGACTATCAGCTTCTTCTTCTTTCACAGATTGTGTCCCACAATGCTAGTTTTGATCTAACTCATTTTGTCTAGACATTGGCTCTCCAGGTTGCTTAGCATCACTTGACATTTGATCTTCTCCACCCATGTCCTCATCCATCTCTTCAGTATTTTTTGATTTCACCTACTGTGTTGGAACATACACAGCCATGTCTTCTTCATCACTATCAAACAATTCAATTATTACTGGTTTCCTAAGCTCTTCCATCCTATGGGAAGCATTTGAATCAAAGAACCCAACCTGTAATCTGTTTCTATACTTTATAACCTCCCTTCCAGTGGCTTTTTCCTCACTAATCTCCCTAAAAAATACATAGTTTGGATAGGGAATATGACAATACACATGAAACTTGTCCTTTTCTCTGTACTCCACATATTTACCTTTTAGAAATTTCACCTTCCAATTCTCAATACTCCACATATCACCTACATCACCTGTCACTAGCTCTTTAACCTTTACAGACAAGTATTCACCCTCTATACTTTTGATTTTGGTTAAATCAACTGCGACTCTGTTTGCCTCTAGTCATTAAAAAATCTCATCTATGTTCTTGAACTCCATACCTATCAGTTTTAAATAAAGGGGATTAAGACCAGTTACTTTTCCATACGGGCCCTTTCTTTTTGTACTGGTGAGTTCTTCTTGTCCATCGCCATCAATGCCAGAACCACCGGGCTTTTCACCGCCATCTGTTATCTCTTCCTTGACAGCATGCTCTTCACCTTGACCAAGATTTTCTTCAGGAAGTGCTTCGGCCCCAACTTGGTCTGTCATTGATTCATCCTCCATGCTCTCTAAGGGTTGAGAAATTCCTAAAAGCTCTTCTTCTCGTGTGGGAGAGTTGGGGTTTGACATTCTCTGGCACGAAGTTGCTGTGAAGAAGGATCGTGGGGATAGTGTACAACTAGTCTTCGAAGAATACCAAGAAAAATGGTAGATAGCCGAGAAAGAGGGATTCGAAAGGTTTTGGAAAATTTTGAATCCAACACAAACTCTTCAATTCTCCTCCTCTTTTCCCGCAAAACTCCTTTTTGGTTTTCCAAGAAGTATAATGATGGTCCTTTTCCCTCTTGTCAACTCGAGATATCACATCAAAACAACTTCCAACATACCATACAATCCATCTTCTATTTTTGTACACTTTTCTTCTTTCTATTTTTTTCTTTTTCGATTTTCTAAACAAAAATAAATAGAATATTTACAGTAAAATTAAGGTAAGAATTACCTCAAATTTGACAAACACCTAAGTGTTGTCGAAAGCTTTCAAAAGTGGTAGAATCCAAAGGCTTTGTAAGCGAATTGCTGGTGTGTTGGAACATAGACTACTTCCACTTCCTTCATTTCAACCAGATCTCTAATAAAGTGATGCCTTATATCAATATGTTTGGTTCTCAAGTGCTGGACTGGATTTTTTGAGATATCAATAGCACTTGTGTTGTCACATAAAATCTTCAATGGGCCTTGATGAATTCCATAATCTTTCAACATTTGTTTCATCCACAACAATTGTGCACAACAGCTTCCTGCTGCAAGATACTCAGCTTCTGCAGTAAACAAAGAGATTGAATTATGTTTCTCACAATACCAAGACACTAAGTTTGTACCAATAAAGAAACATCCACCTGTGGTACTTTTTTGATCATCAGCATTACCAGCCAATCAGAATCACTGTACCTAATCAACTCAGAATCTTGACTCTTAGAGTACCAAACACCATACTCAGAAGTCCCACTTACATATCGAATAACTTGTTTAACTGCAATGAGATGTGACTCCTTTGGATCAGCCTGAAATCTTGCACAAATCCCAACACTGAAACATATATCTGGTCTACTAGCTGTTAAATACAATAAACTTCCAACCATGCCTCTGTATAATTTCTGATCAACCGCAACTCCTTTCTCATCCTTTACCAGTTTGTCAGACACTCCTATAGGAGTTCGAACTGCTCGTGCATTGCTCAGACCGAACCTCTTAACTAAATTCAAGGCATACTTACTCTGATTTATGAACAAACCATTCCTTCCTTGCTTGACTTGCAATCCCAAAAAGTATGTGAGCTCTCTAACCATGCTCATTTCAAATTCGGCTTGCACGATGGTGACAAAATCCTGTAACATAGAGGATGAAGTGGAACCAAATACTATATCATCAACATAAATTTGAGCAATCAGAATTTTTGATGACTTTTCAAGCACAAATAAGGTGCAATCTACTCCCCCTAGACGATAGCCTTTTTGAAGAAGAAAGTTAGCAAGTCGTTCATACCACGCCCTGGGTGTTTGCTTTAGACCGTATAGAGCCTTCTTAACTCTAGTAAATAGGTAAATAGTATAGACAATGGAACCTGCAGTGGAGCCCTAAAAGGACCCCACCAAATACAAAAAAGAATCCAACCCTAGGCTAAAAACCTAGGGAAAAAGAAGCGGGAGGGGGGGGGAGGGGAGTACCCACACGAGTACTCCCCTCCCCCCCAATTATTCCTAAAGAAATGCTAACCCTAAGCTAGAAAGTACTAAGCCTAGGGAAAAAGAACTGCAAGTCCAGATGTGTGAATCTGGACCTATACATAGCAACCAGAAATGTGTACTGGCTCTTCATATGAAAACCTCATCGCAGTCGAGACTCGGGTCTCGGGTCTTGAAGAAAAGTAATGAAGAAGACGCCAGTGGTAGGCAAAAAGCGCAGCCGAGTGTGGACTCGGGTCTTGAATGGTCGCCATGATGTGCTGGTAGTGCTGAATCCGAGTGAAGCTAGGACCGCCAAAGGAGGAGCAGCTTCTACCATATACACCCCTAAGGTGAAGATAGAGGGGTGTTATTGGCCTTCAAACGTTCTCGTAGTATGAACCGAGACTAATTTAGAGGGCAAGAGTGTCATAGGCAGTGCCAATAGCTCTTGTGAATCTCTCTAAAAATAGCCCTCCTAAAGACGGAGAGAACGGACACAACTTGTACGGCGTGTGTCAAGCCCAGCGATTATGTAATCGCCCACTCCATTTTGAGCAAATGGACAGCTTTATGCTAATTTAACACAAAAAGTGTAGCGCGAGCATAGAGCGCGTAATGACCGTCAAGTCCAAATAACTACTAGCAGTGAGTTAATTAATTTCGCATACTCTAATTAATTAACCCACTACCCAACTCCTATGGTCAATCAACCAAATGTAGAAAGGCCGCTCTCCCACTCTCCAGGTGAAAAATATGCAATTATCCACCAAATACAATTTTAGCCCAAAGAGAAGGCCAAAACTCCATAATCCACAAATTAGGGCCCAAAAATGAAGGAAATTCACCCCAAGAATAATGCATATAATCTGAAAAATACTCCATTTAATTAGGCCCAAGAATCCTTGAGTTTGGTCCAGCCGATTGATTTATTAACTTGGCCCAGCAGCTCCACTTTCGGCCCAGGGCTCGGCCCAGTACCCAACTTTGACCGTAGCCTCCACCATGTGAAGCCATTGACCGTGTTATGTTTCAGCCCAGCCGCGTTTTTTTTAGCCCAGCCGCGTCAGTGTTTTAGCCCAGGAAGCGCGGCCCAGCAACCCTTGCGTTAGGGTTTTGTGGTGCTGACCCTTGTGCCGCCAGCAGAAAACCCTAGGCTAAATGCTCTTTTCGGCCCAGATTTGGCTCAAGGTAATAAAATCTTTCAGCCCAGCAACTCAAAAACCTAAACCCTAGCTTATGTGAAGATCCGGCCGCCTCCTTGGCGGGTCAGCAGACCCGCGCCTTGACTCTCGGGTCTAAACCCTAGAATCAACTCCAACCCGGTAACCTAACTCGGGTAATCTGACCCAGCGGCGCACTGAAATGGGCTGAACACCCAGGTCGCTGGAGTCGCGGTTTTCCGGTGCCGGAGACTTGCCGGAATCTGGAAAACCACCGAAATCCGCTGGAAAAATTGCAAAAATTTCCACTTAAATCTGGGCACTCTTCTCATATAAATTTCCGACCGGATTTTGCACGTAGAACTAGAAAATATCACCTCCAAATTCGAGCATGCTTTTTCCGACCGAAAAATTACCATTTACCTTGCCAGAAACGCATTTTTCCGGCGAGCAAAAACAACACAATCAACACTCATGTACCCTTTTTTCCAACCTTGAGATACATCTCAAGCATGAACAAATACAAATCCGAGTCTAGGGGCAAAGAGTCAAGGCTATTTCGTGCTTCCCCATCGCCGGAGTAACATTTTTCTGGCGACCTCCGATCGGAAAATCCGAAAAACCAACCTCTAAAGTAGCGATTTCCCAAACAAAATTTTTTCCGATCGGATGTTGCTTGCCCAAAACGAACCCGAAACCTTCAAGACATGATAAGCATTATAACCCACCGGAAAAAGTATTTTTCCGACGAACCCGACCGGAAAATTCTAGCATTCATCATCCAATTAATCCAACCTGTACGAAAAATCTGCTCCTCCATTCATCGAGATCCGAATACTATTATGAGATTGCAACAACGGGGAGAAAACCCTGGGCCTATGGCCTTTAATGATTCCAATTAAATCAATTAACGCCAAACATCTGTCTTGAATCCGACTAATCCCAAACCATCAACCCCATCGAACAATAACAGTCAAACACCCAAGATCTTGAATCCCACATGAGTGTTCATCAGTCAAGAAAATAAATTTAAATTCTTGGCATGCAACATAGCAATCTGGTCGAAGTTCCAATTAAAGCAAACAATCATGGACAGTGTGCTGCCTGATCACATGAATGCCCTCTCAACAGATCCATCATGAACTCTTCCAAATACTATAAAAAATTCATGCTTCAAATTCATCTCTATTCCCAATCCAACATGAACATCACATTGACTATCCACCATAAACAAATAATCTTCCATACAAATCCGCACAGATTCATCATAAATAAACCCCTCATCAATCATCAAGATTAGATCTATCAACGAAAGATTAAAACTTACATGGAACAATGATAGATCTTCATCAAATACGCTCCATCACCAACTTCAAGATCGAAAAGTCTGATCTTCACCCAAAACCTCCAGATCCAAAGATCAAATATTCAAATTCAAGCACAAATCATACCTCGAAAGATGCCCGGCGAGGAATCCAACATTAATGTCGGATTCCTCGCCAGAAACTCTGAATCGTAGGAGAGAAACTGGAAGAAAATCGGCCCCGGGAAGTCCGGAGAAGGGCTGCGCCCTTTTTTCTCTCCAGAGTGAATTTTCTCTCACCCGATGTATAGAGCCTTCTTGAGGCGATACACATGGTGTGGATGAGGAGGATCTTCAATGCCTTTAGGTTGTTCAACATAAACCTCTTCATTCACCACCCCATTTAGAAACACACACTTGACATTCATTTGATACAACATAAAGTTCATAGAGCAGGCAATGGCAAGTAATATTCGAATTGATTCTAACCTAGCGACTGGTGCGAATGTCTCATCAAAGTTGACCCCTTCCACTTGTGTATATCCTTGAGCTACAAGTATGGCCTTATTTCGAGTAACTAGGCCATCCAAATCAGACTTATTCTTGAATATCCACTTTGTGCCAATGACATTAATGCCTTTGGAGCGAGGGGTAAGATACCAGACGTCATTTTGTGCAAACTCACTCAGTTCTTCTTGCATAGCAGCAATCCAATACTCATCTAGCAAGACTTCTTTGTAGTTCTTGGGTTTAATGAGAGAAACAAAGAAATGGAATCCAGCTAGCCTTCGGTAATCCACTCGAGGAACCGATCGAGTACTTCTCATGTTGGATTCAGGTTGGTCTTGTGTTGGAACATAGAGTTTGTTAGCAGGGGACGATGTTCCAACATACTCAGCTTCGACAGGTTCAACACCAATCTGCTCAGTTGTTCCATTATGTTGATGAGGTTCAGCTTCAACTAATGGATCTGCCTTGTCAGGTTGACGCAGCTATGTTGTAACATGAGTGTTACCGGGTTCTTCTTCTACAACATCTGACATTTGTTCTTCCTCTGAATCATCCACAATAATATTTATGGACTCCATGAGATTGTTGGTTTGATGATTAAAAACTCTATAGGCACGACTGCTGATAGAATACCCAAGAAAAATTCATGTATCACTCCGATTATCAAATTTTGCCAACTGCTCTCTGTCTCTGAGAATGTAGCACTTGCTTCCGAACACATGAAAGTATGAGACATTAGGTTTCCTGCCCTTCCAAATCTCGTAGGATGTTTTGCTGGTGAATGGCCGCAAATATACTCGATTAATTGTATAACATGCTACATTAATAGCTTCTACCCACCATTTCTTGTGAATTTCTTTCTCAGCTAACATGACTCGAGCCATCTCCTGCAAGGTTCTATTTTTCCGTTCCACAATACCATTCTGCTGAGGGGTGATAGGTGCGGAAAATTCATGTTGAATTCCAAGCTCGTCACAAAAGTCACTAAATTGAGAATTCTCAAACTCTCTACCATGATCACTATGAATTCGAACAATTTTTCCCTTTTCAGTTTGTCACTTTACTACTGGACTTATAAATACTTCCAACGTATCAGATTTATCTTTCAAAAAGGCTACCCACGTAAATCTGGAGAAATCATCAACACATACAAAGATATATTTCTTTCCACCTATACTAGATGTATGGACTAGACCCATCAAATCCATATGCAATAATTCCATATTTCTAGAGGTGGTTATATACTGAACTAAAGAATGAGGAGATTAAATTTGTTTACCTTGTTGGTATGGTCCGCAAACAATTCCGTCCTTGTTTGTTAAGATAGGCATACCTCGTACAGCTTTCACATTTGCAATTTTCACCAATATTTTATAATTGATGTGATCGAGCTTCCTGTGCCATATAACTCCTTCATCTTGCTTCGAGATCATACATCATACTTCTTGCTCCAACATATAGCAATTATCTGATGATCTTATGCATGAAAGAACCTTGGTTTCTCTCTGTCTCACAACACATTTATCCTTCTGAAATTCCACCATCATATTGTCATCACACAACTGACTAATGCTCAACAGATTTGCCTTCAGATCTTCAACAAACAACACACTAATGAATACTGGAAAACCTTCAATCTTTAATTCACCATTTCCAATCACTCTACTCTTCTTTCCATCACCGAAAGTTACATACCCGCCATCGTATGGTGTGATATTTGTTAGAAATTCTAGATTGCCAATCATATGGCAAGAACAGCCACTATCAAAGTACCATGAATCTCTTGAATATGATATAAGCGAAGTGTGTGCAACCAGACATGTGCCAGATCATTTGACAACCCATACCTTTCTGAACGATTTGATTTTCTAGACCTCGCCTATGTTGGAACATACCAAGAGTTGTCATCCTGACATTTGGTCTCTAATCAGTTTCCTGCATCATTCCTCTGAATGACCCTGATATGTGCAGTAGCTGCAGATGAGAGGTTTTCTTTGGTGAGGCTTATCAAACTTCCGTTTTACTTCTCGAATCTTGGTCTTGAGGGTTACTGGATTCTCAAGTACTTCAGCCATGTATGCGTTGCAATAACCAATACCGTGTCGATCACCAAAGTTCCTTCCCATGTCCAGAATATCGTCAAGATTTGCTTTTCCAGCGTTTAGCTTAGAAATTGGTGGTTCTGAAGTCTCATCTCTCTTAATTGCTAATATCAGTTTCCCATTTATTTCTTTATTCCCCTTTCCAAGTTCAGTTTCACACGAAATTCTCTTTCTATTTCCATCAACTTCCTTTTTTTTCTTCTTTCATCTCTTTGTTTGTGTCAACTACTTAAACCCACATAGCGTACATCTTTTCATAAGTGCTGTAGATTTCTTTATCACTTACAGAAAGTCCATCGTCTTCATCACTGGGTGCTTCATACAGATCTATGTTGGAACATACAACTTCGACTTTATAAAGTGTGTTGGAACATCCATCCTCCAATGTATCATAAATTTTTGCTCCAAATGCCACATAGTTTCTTATAAGTTCCTCTTTGTCTTTCTCATATTCTTCATCTTCACTCCATGAGGTGACATATGATTTTCCCTGTTTCTTCCGAGTATTTGCACATTCAACCTGAATATGACAATATCCTTCACATTCTCCGCATTGAATTCATCCAGGCTATTTTGGTTCACTATTTTGATTTATGAAGAACTGCTGATTTCCTTTCTTAAACCTCATTCCATGATTATTTCTAGAATCTTGTGGCCTTGGTCTATTTCCACCAAACCTTTCCTGAGATTTCTTGTTAACTACTTTCTTCAGCATTCTTGAGAAGTTCTTCGTGATAAGTACAAGTTTTTCAAATTCATCATCACTGTCAGACTCGTGATTGTTTTTTGATGAAGATGTTTTAAATGCCAACTCCGTAGGGACTCTTTTTGTAACTTATTGGAAAGTCATCTCATATGTCTGTAATGATCCCATTAGTTCATCTAGGCTCATGGTGGCTACATCTCTTGCTTCTTCTATTGTCGCAACCTTCATTGAAAATCTCTTAGGAAGTGATCTCAAGGTCTTTTTCACCAACTTTGTTTCTTTGTAAACCTTTCCAAGTTAATATGCCATGTTGGAGATGTCCCTGAGTTTCCCTTTGAATGTAGCCATAGTGTCATCCTCCTTTATCTTGAGTTCCTCGAACTTTGTAGCCAACATCTGAAGTTGACTCACGAACTCGACTCGTTTCCTCATGAACAGTTTGTAGAATATCCCATGCTTTCTTGGCTTGATGACATGTAGATATGAGTTTGAACTGGTTTTCATCAATCGCGGTGAAGATTGCATTCAGTGCCTTTGAATTCGCCAGAGATGCTTTGAGGTCATCAGGCGTCCAACTAGCTTTGTCTCTGAGTTTCTGCTCCCTTTGACTCGACTCTCCTTCTATCGCCTCAGCATCTTCCGCAGGGTGATTCCACTCATTCTCAACATATAAGCACACAAGTTCATCCAGTGAGTTGATGAAGACTCTCATGTGTGCCTTCTAATAGTTGTAGTTGTTGCCTTCTAGAAGAGGTGGCTGAGACACCGAAGCTCCTTCTTTAGTCGCCATGGTAAAACTGGATCACACTTTCCTTAACACAACCAAGGGAATCATAAGTGATCTAGCTCTGATACCAATTGAAATTTGTTTTACCAAATTTTATAATCCTTATTAGTATGTTCCACCATGATCTATTTAACCAAGCACGTAATAATTTAAAGCATAAACAACACATGACTTGGTTATGCAGTCCGGTGAAATCCACCTACATCTGTGGCGCCTAGCCTAGTTCAGAATGAATCCACTAATTAGAAAGATACAGTACAAAGTACATTTTACAAAATACTTATCTTTACTAACTATAACGTGTGAATTCTGCAAGCTCCACTTGCTACCGATCCGCATTGATCAGACTCCCTCTGACCTTGAAACTCGTCGACACTGGATCTTCTCCTCCCGAGGAATTAAGGCATATGTTTCTGAACTTTGAATAGCAGGTCATGTATGTTGGAACATAGAAATCCGGCTCTTTGCAATTCTCGAAAGTATAAAAAATCCGTGTGCAGATTTTTTGCTATTTAATACGTGTAGAACACAGCTGTGTTTGTCCCCTTTTATATCCATGAGCAGTTTGGAATTCCCTATAATTATCTCCACAATATTCTTATTCCAAATCTGGTTCTTGAAGCATATCCAAATCCCATAAATAAAAGAATTTTCCTTATCACAATATATCCCATACATTCGTAAATATCAACTCCATATATGTAGGGATTTTCCATAAATCAAATATGCTTCACACGCCTCATACATAGAAGAATATTCAAATTTCCACAAATCATAAATAACATAATATTCTATCTCCCTTTTTCCATAAAATCATCTTGGCATGAATATGTTAATTCGCATGTTCCAACATGGAAAGTTTTTTGTTTCCAAAGATGTTCACAAAAACTGCCAATTAAATATTCAATACAAATCTCTTGACTTTACAGTAAAGAACGTGTTATTTTGTTTCCTCTCATTCTCCAAAGATAGATTTGTGTGTTTTCGAATTGGTAGTAGGGCTATGGCGAAGGAAGCATGGAACAGTTTGCCAACTTCTTTCAAAGGTGCAGGTAGAGTTAAATAAGTGTATTGTATTTCCTTATCCTTAATAAAGTGCATCTTCAAAATCTTCGTGCTGAGTTAGAAGATATGAAGATGAATGAGTGTTTGAGTATATCACTCGGATTCAAAGTGTGAAAAAATAAATTCATATGCAGTGGAGAAACATTGACAGATGCAAGAATTGTAGAGACAATTTTGCGGTCATTTACTAAGATTTTGAAAACATTGTTTGTTAAGAAGTCTGAGAATTTGGAGGAGATAATGATTGATGATCTTGTTGTTTCTCTTGAAGCACATGAGCAGAGACAGAAGAACGAACTGGAGACATTGGGAAAAGCTTTACAAGATTAGGCGACAATCAAGGAAGACAACGCGATGAACGCAGAGAATTAAAATCTTACCCTGGGGGTAGTCTACCCCCACGTGTCATGTCCCCATTGCTTCTAGGCATGAGTGCATTTTTCTACCCTTCAGCGTTTGTAGAAGATGCGGCTCTCCTCATGAGAACCTGCACTTTTCTTTCACTCCTTCCTTTTTGCTAACCACTGATATCTTTAATCATTTACACAAACTTTCCCCTTCTTAATCTCCAACTCGCCGTCGTCGCAGTGGAAGGTATTCCTTGTCGTTGCTGTAGGGCATGGGAGCCAAATTCGTCGTCGCCAGTCCTGTACATTCTACGTTCTTGTCTATGTCGACATCATCGGTCCTCCCCCCGAGGGGTCGCTGTTGATCCTCCATAGTCACCGTCGCCGGTGAAAAAAAATCGGAGTTGAATATTGGGCTTCTGAGGTAAAGTATATGTTTTTAACAACGTATTTTCTTTAGTAGCAACATTTTGGGCTGTGTGCAATAAAATGGCTATTCTTTTGAATATTGACCTAAATTCACAATCGAAAGATGTGGTGATAGTGGAATCTCCCTTTAGCCCGGTAGTAGATGTTTATTTGAATCATGTTAGTTGTGAAAGCATTGATTTAAATGTTAGTGTCCACAAAATCAATGAATATGTAAGGGCGGTGTTGTTGACTGGTGAAAAGCCACCTGAGGGAATGTGTGGTGGTTTAGAAGTGCCAGTGGGTAGTGTTGAATGTGAAGGCTATTATGAGAAGGTTGAGGAGGACAACGATCGGGTAGGTGTCCCAGAGATGATCTTGAATAGGGATGGGGTTGAAGCTAAAGATGTATTGTCGGAAGAGGATGAGGAGGAATTTGTTGCAGATGTTGAAGAGGATGGTGATTTGGTGTTCCAGATGACTGGACAACGAAATGTTGGGGGTGATGTCACCTTCTGGGGTTTGGGTTCAACGTGATGGTGGGAATTATGAAGTGAGTGAACCAACTCGCAATTTAGCAGTGGGGAAGATTTTGTTGCCCGAATTCACCGCTATGCACATTCGAGGGGATTTCAAGTGTGTGTTTAGAGTTCTGATCAAATTGTTGATTTCAAGATGTTGGGTACCCGATGTTATGCTCAAGGTGGTCTTGTTATGGAGAGTGCGTATGTTAACTTCATTAAAATCCGTAAAGCTTGTCAAAAGTTTAGTAAATTTAAGTCTAGATCAGTGGATCCCTGTAAGTCTACCTAAACTTGCAAGACTGGTTGCGAGTATGGAGTCAATGCAAGGCAAAATATAGATGACAGGACTTGGAAGATAACACACGTCAATTCGGTCCACAATCACGATTTAGTACCTATTGATTCGAACTACTTGCCTAGGTATCGTGTTATTAACTTGTCTGACCAAAGGCTTATTTTGGAGCTAAACAGTTCAGGTGTATCAGTTCCTCGCATATTTAATATATTTGTCAATAGATACAAGGGGTATCTTGAGGTTCCCTTCACTGAGGTAGATGTGCAAAACTTCATATATTTTCAATCGAGGGAGCTTATATGGTGATTTTGCTACTATGGAAATTCATTTCAAGAAAATGAGGGAAGAGTGTCCAGGTTTCTTTCATGAGTATGACATAGACGGGGAGAGGAATCTAGAGAACGTATTCTGGACAGATTCAAGGTGCAGGGAAGCGTATAAAGAATTTGGTGATGTAGTTTCATTTGACATAACTTTTGTATCCAATCAGTACATGATGTTATCTGCTCCTTTCATTGGTGTCAACCATCACGGGCAATCAATGTCGTTTGGCTTTGCATTGATAGGTAAGGAGGACACTGAAAGTTTTGTTTGGTTATTCAAAACCTGGAAAAAGTGTATAAGGAAGGACCCATCATGCATCTTGACGGACCAAGGCCGAGCCATTGGTAATGAATTCATGTTTTTTAATGTGCTTGAAGCTTCACCATAGTCCTATATTGTGTTTGTATTTTACCCAGTGTTAAATATTCTTATATTTTTTTTGTTGTTGGTTGTTTTTCTTGTGTGATCTTAGGGAAGTCTATTGATACAATATTTCCAAATACAAAGCATAGGTGGTGCCTGTAGCATGTAATGCGCAATGTGACCAAGAATTTGGGTAATATGGAAAAATGGAAATAATTGAAGCGGGAGCTGTTGGATTCCTTGCATGATTCGTGGACTGTGGAAGAGTTCGAGGAGAAGTGGAAGGAGATCGTGGAGAAGTTCAATGTTCAATCAAACACATGGATAGTGGAAATGTATACAAGGAGGGAGAAATGGGTGACCGTATATTTTAGGAGTGATTTTTGGGCAGGTATGTCATCGACGCAGCGAAGTGAAAGGATGAACAATTTCTTCAAGGGGTTTGTGAATATAAACATTAATCTCACGAAGTTTGTTGAGAGGAAATGTTTTGGAAATTTTTTTGAATTCTTTGGTTGAAAAATTGAACTTTAAAAATTTCGACGAATATTTAGAATTTTTTGGTGGAAAGATTGAATTAAAATTTTTTTTGGCAATTTCTTTGGTGGGAAACATTTTTTAGCTATTTCTTTGGCGGGAAAAATTTAAAATTTAAATTTTTTTAGCAACGATTTAAACCAGTGCTAATTTCTTCCAAAACCGCTGCTATTTTTTAATTTTTAGCACCGATTTTTAAAACCAGTGCTAATTTTTCCAAAACCGATGCTATTTAAAATTTTTTGGCTATTTCTTTGGCGGGAAAATGAATTTTGAAAAATTTTAGCACCGGTTTTTAAAACCGGTGCTATTTATTACAAAAACCGGTGCTAAGTTTTAATTTTTAGCACCGGTTTTAATAATCGGTGCTATTTTTTACAAAATCCGGTGCTATTTTTAAAGAAAATCGGTGCTATTTTGAATTTTTGGCGGGAAGATAGAATTTTACATATTTTTAGCACCAGTTTTTAAAAACCTTGCTAATATTTCCAAAACCGGTGCTATTTTAAAATTTTTGGATATTTCTTTGGCGGGAAAAATGAAATTTTCAAATTTTTAGCACCGATTTTTAAAAACCTGTGCTAATGTTTTCCAAAACCGGTGCTATTGTAAAATGTAGCACTGTTTTTAAAAAACCGGCGTTAAAATTTTAAAAAATGGTGTTAAATTTAAAAAAATGGTGCTATTAGATTTTTAGCACTGGTTTTAAAAACTGGTGCTAAAAAATATGTGCTAGAGGGGGGTCTCTGTGGTAGTGCAATATCGAAAACCTTCCTGAGTAATAGAGAGGTTTAAATATAGCAGCTCCTCAAATAAATAATAGATGTTGCATCAATCCCCCCGTTCATAGTACAGGAACTTGCATGATCACCCGGGCTGACGTAACACTGACTCCAATTTCAATTATCATGTTAGATAAAACACCAGTGAGTTATATAGCTACTTGCAAAAATTGCATTAAGCTAAAAATTCTACTAACAGATACTCGTATATGAAAAGTGCAAGTTGAATCTCATCGAATACTTAAGCTCAAACCATTTTCTTTTAACCTTCCTCCAATAGGATTCGATCGAGCACCTTATAAGTGTGCGAGGATTTGGGAAACCGTTTTAGTATAGCTTTGCTCAAATAGTAATTAAACTAATTTCATAATGGTAATTGAAATGATAAAGAGATATCATACTGGTGACTGGTGCATAGTTATTGCCCCCAAAATTGTTTTAAAATCTTAAAAAGGCTTTAAACTAATTTTATAAAATAAAATAATTTAAAATAAGTTTATTAGTCACTCGACTAGAATCTGCCAACTATGGACATATATAATCAACATTTAGAATTCCCACGTTCACAAGCAAAACATGGAAAAAGTGATAGTATATTACCATAACCTCAATTTTAGTGAGGGTTTTATGGTAACCAGCAAATCGCCGTGCACATACAACATGCTCCGTGCACCGATTTACCCACACTCTTTTGTCTCCCCACCTGGAGAGAGGAGTTTGGACTTGATCAATTCCAACATTGAATCTAATGTTCATCCTGGTTAGAAGAAGTGCATGGAAGAACTCAAACACTAGAGTAAGTTGAGCACAGAAAATGATGATCAACCAAGTTAAAAAGCTTTATTTGAGTTGTACTAAAAGAAATCAAGAATGCTAGCTTTTGAAATTTGTATCACTTGGACTCTAATAATGTGTCATATTCTTCACACAAAACATGGAAATATATAAGAAGCCCATTACCTTATTCTAGCATCAAAATGTCAGGTATTAAAAAAATTTCTCACATGAACTAATTTACAATCAAAGCTGTTTGGTCAAAAATTGAAACACAACATCAATATTATTCGAATACCCCATGAACATTGACATTGTTTGGTAATAATTACCCAAACTCTTACTGAATTCAGATCATAAAAGCAGGACGTTCAATTTTTCCATGTAACTGGGGTGCCTTTTCAAAATAAAAACAAATTTGCAGTCAACAGGCTACAACATCTATCATTGTAAATCACATCCGAGTTCAAAAAAGGACATGAAAATAGTCAGTAGTCAAAGCATAAGTACCATCCAGGGAGTATATGTAAAACTCTAAGTATCGTATGGACATATTATGTATAATAGTGAAATGAAATTATAGGAAGAGAGGTAAGGCTTCCTTGGTTTAGTTGGCAAGAATGCTAGAAGCTCGGTTTCCGATGGCTTCAAAGCTCTTAAGGAGTGGATGAACATCTGCCAGGAGATGTTCTTGAGAAGTCCACTATCGAGTGTTGCGATTCTGCGAAGAGATAGAAGAAGATGAACCAAATGTCGTAGCAAGGATTTATCGAGAGTCTTGTTACATTATGAGCTCTTTGACAAATAAGCCATCATCTAAACAACGATTTATCTTAGTTGTAGTAAAAAAAAGACACTTGATTTGAGTGCAGGCTTCGACAATAAACTCTTGAGGACCAGGCGTTTTATACCATAAAGCATCATGATCCCAAATAAAATGATCTCGACAAAGCCTACAACTTCTTCCCCATCTGCTTAACCCTTAAAATAATTATATAATAAGCCATTATAATGATTGTAGCCTAGAACCTAGAATCTTTGAAGGACATGCAGCTCTTGACGGTCGACGAAAGCGGGCTCTTCAAAAACTCTAGTACAGCTTTCGGCGAGCTTGAAAGGATTGAGCGGCAAGTCGAGGAGTGCATGATTTTGTTGTTGCGAAAAGTGGAAGAGCGGACCACATTGTGGATGCTTTTGATTTTGGAAGCAGGGGTTGAGGACGCATTTCCATAATGCGTCATCCCCTTTTTTATTAATTCAGAATTCTCTCCCTTTTTCCTTCTCCCTCTTTGTTTCCGGTAGTTTGTCCCAATTTTTTTTTTCGAATGCAATTAGGCTGCGCACTTTTTTCTTTTGGAGAACAGTTAGCATTTATTTTATTGTTTCTAAAATTAATTAGAGGGCTCGTTTTGGAATAGATTTAATTTTTACCATCAATTGGATTTAAATATATACATAAATATAAATACACACGTAAATGTGTGGATGTACACACACGTAAATGTGTGTACACACATGTGAATGTGTGGATGTACGCACACGTAAATGTGTGGATGTACGCACACGTAAATGTGTGGATGTACGCACACGTAAATGTGTGGATGTACGCACACGTAAATGTGTGGATGTACGCACACGTAAATGTGTGGATGTACGCACACGTATCAACCCACCGTGCGTCGTTTGAAAATTTTGACAGAAATTTTATAAAAAAAAATAAAAAAATGTGAGGACGCATTTCCGTCTACAAGTCTGGCATTATCTAGTTGTTCTGGATATTATGCGGAGGACTCGTCTTTGGAATGAGTCCTTGGAAGCCGTCTAATTTTTTTTCTCGGAAAATTAATCACTGAAATGTTGTAAATCAGTGCAAATTTGCATAAATTTATTTCTCGGGAGCTCCTCGAACGAGTCCTAGAATGGGTATTATTTCCTACAATTATTTTGAAAAGGTTGTAAATGAGATTTGCAATTAACTACGGTGCTAATCTAAACTGTGAATGAAATAATGTTTATTATATGTTTTATGTTCTGTAAATTTATCGCGGGGGGAATTTTATTTATTGGAGAGAAAGCTTATTATACTATTCCGCCCTGAGTTCGGCAAGAGTGTGGTGTTTCAAATGAGTCGCGATTTTGAGTATTAAATTATCGTGGGTTGCTGCAGTTTGTAACTTACTATTTCGGATCCGCGTGTTTTCGGTCAAGATTGCGCATAAGTAGACTTTTGTGTGTTTGATGAAAATTTGGAAATTAGTCAAATGACGATTTTGGGTCTCGTTGTTTGAATTTTTTTGACTAGTCTTGAATGTCGGTGCAGGAAGGGAGTATTGCATAGTTAGAATGGATACTAGTTAGTATAAATGTACAGTGTAGAACAGTACGAGTGAAATGTAATGCCGATTAGTGTTGAATAGCATGTACTGTCCTATCGATGGTCTCTGCAAAACTTTCCACTCGTTCCACACGGGGGAGGACGTATGGTCCTGGATGTCAGTCATGGTACAACCGTCTGTGCAGGTACATGTTCTTCTTCATGTGGAGCTTCCCCCGGTATGTCCTCCTCCATTTCATATCCCGCTTCCTCGTTCGGATCACAGTAGGCATATGGAATAGTACCTGTATGTGATGGATCGATATGCGACATGTATCGATGACTGGATGTTGGAGTGACATATGCATTGTAATCTGATGCATCCATGTTGTACTGTGAGGGTTCCCCAGCTGATGGTCCGCAAAGCGGTGGACTCCCATGTGAGGGGCCAATGTGTTCTGCATGCCCCCTAGCACTAGGCCTCCGACCTCCTTGCCGACCAGGTGGCGCCTGACGGTGGATTCTGAGGTCAGTATATCTGACACCAGGGGGCGGTTCCTCACAGTGCACGAACGGTTGATAGTGTTGCGGCCTGGAGGGCTGATGCGCATTTTGTAGACTACGTGTGATAACATGATGCATCCCCCTTATGACGTCCGCACAATGTGGGGGCCAACCATCCAAATTAATGTCTAACATGCCATACAACTGTGCCATTGCCTGCAACTGCGGAATCGAGATGAATATGTCAGATATATAATTTTGAGGAGCTGTGTTGTATTCTTTCTTGACAATATTTGAAATTTAGGACATACCAAGTACTCCGTGGTTGCACCGTCCCCGTGGAAACCCTCAGTAGCTGTTACAGGCCGCCCTGGTTGATCAATGAAGGACACCGTCTTGCGGAAGTACCACTCCAAGTAATCACGGCTGGGTAGGTATGGATCCGCACTCCCCAGTGTGGGTGCTTGTCGATTGGACCGATGTTCCCAAGCATCGAGATATCTTCTGAGCTCGACACGCCAATCCACGCCCCTATGTCCTCGACGGTCTCTAGTATGGACTAAGTTGTACTCATCCCTACTAACCAACTGGGTGGGTATTGGCTGGAACAGGCCGAACTGCCTGAGAACACGATGCGCATGATGGAACTCCACGGCATGCCAGCAGATGAGATCGATGCAGAGCAGCCAATTGTTTCTACCATCCGTACAATACCGCGGGAGTTGCTCCAGGACGTCCTCGGTATATGGCTGCCAGGTGAACTGAGACAACGTGCATGTGTTGCGGTTAGGTAAAGGAAACCATTTTTTGTGCGAAGTCTAGAAATCAAAATCCAATAATCACGTTACCTGATTGTGGTTGAGAGACGTAAGTTGATCACGGTACACTTTGAGAACGTGCATTGGCGATTGTGAACAATCGTAACGGGCCCTCCACCTATGAGGAACCGAGTGAAATACATTAGCCTTACTATGGAATTGCATGTGGACTTATGAATACCGCATATTGAGGTATCAAACAAGTACTGGGATCCAAGAGCACTCATCGTCACTGTCACCTGTAGTGCCCCGGCAGGACGGATGGATGGTATGCGTTCCCATGCCCATAACTGCCAGTAAATGCAATAGAAATGCGCGTTAATATTAAGCACGGTATGTACAAACGACTATGTTGAAACACAATTTTACCTGTAGCAAGACAAGTGGCCCAGATATGGATTTAGATTGTGGGATTGCCGCGTCACATAATGACCTGTACAAGCATGCAAGAATCGAACTCCCCCAACTGTACCGATGGACTGCACCCAGATCCGTAAGTGCGGATAAGTAGAGCAACGGGATGAGGTGGCCGGACGTGTCGGACATCAGCATTCCCCCAAGAAGCAGCAGAAGGAATACCTTAGCCCGCTGTTGGCATTGTACATCAGTAGGATCAGTGGGGAACGGACTGTGCAATAGCGTTCCTAACCACCTGGCCTTAATGCGACCCCCCTGATACAAGTGGGGTCTGGTGTAGCTCCCAGGTAGTCTGTGCAGATGAGCTGCCAGTCATCCGTACGCCTGACGGTGTCAACACCTGTTACTGGGATGCCATCGATCGGTAGACCCCACAGGACCCCTATATCCTGCAAGGTGACCGTCGCCTCCCCCATCGGTAGGTGAAACGTGTGCGTCTCTGAGCGCCAATGCTCCACTAGGGCGGTGATGAGGGAGTGGTCAATCTGTATTGCGGCAGAGTCCAGGAGTCCCTGAAATCCCGCATTGCGTACGTACCGCATAACCTGTTCTGGCAGTCGCTCGGTCTAGCATGCCCCTTCGCACCGACGCACCTGCAGTGCCTCGTCCTCTAAAGTCCCATTGTATAGGGCACGAGCACGGTGCTCCTGGTGGAGGTACAGCAAGTCCTCCTGAATGGGTCCTGGATGGTACATGGTGTTTTCCTGCGCGCAAATACCAACCCAAGTTAGATGGTTTTTCTGGAAGAATAGCACAGAAGAAAGCAACACTGCGTAATGTGACACATATTTGTCAAATATAAGTAATACCACATAATCAGCTACACATATCATTTAATACAAGAAATACGTCACACTACGAATGACAGACTAAGCATGCCCTCTCCCATCGATGTACAATGCAAACCAAATCAAAGATGGAGGTTCTATTACAGACACCGTATGACACCACGATACTAAGCACGGCCACGCCTACGCACGGCCCTGGTTTCACCCGCCACCCTGTCATCCATCTGATTCCTTATCCTCCTCTCCGTAAACTGTCCACGCCTCCTGTTGCGAAACTTTTCTGCATCAGGAATCAACCTCCAATGGGGACGCTGCCAGAGTGATGGATCTCACACGGGCGTGAAACCCTGACTGTATTGTTGGACATATGTGGTCGTGTGATACACCCTGTCACATAGACTAGCAGGGTCGTCACGTCTATGCCGACAAACGGCCAAGGCATGGGAACAAGGGAAACGAAATATTTGCCATTCGCGACAAGTGCACTCTCTACTACGGTATTTGATCGTGTACTGTCGTTCACTAATGCTCCCATCGATGTTCCTCGCCACAACCCTGTATGTCTGCGACGCGTGCCCGAACAGGGTGACGATATGTCCCTGTGCCAATGTATCCTGCTTCTGGAACTTTTTCCAGATCCTCTGAGGGAACACGGACCTGGACAGACGGGCAATATCTCATAATCAGTGAACCGGCATACCGGTAAATCTGAAAATGCAATTAACTGACAATGTACCTCCAATCCGTAGCGTCCGTAAGCTTTTGTGCAAACATTTCAACCGTTCGCTCGAACGTCGCTTTGACACACGCTGTTATTGGAAGGTGGCGTGCGCACCGTAAGCAGTTGTTGAAGCTCTCTGACAGATTCATTGTCAAAATTCCCCAACGCCGATCACCATCATCGAAGGCAAGACACCACCTACTCCTATCTTGCCGTTCCAGCCAAGCCCAAGCGGACAGATCCATACTCTCCAGCTCCTCCTTATACTCCCTCCACCTGCTCTCGCGCCTGGCACTACCAAGCTGCCACACCAGAGACTTCATGAGCGCATTCTTGAACTTCCCGCGATCATGTGATAAGAAGTTTGATTGAAAATGCCGCAAGAAAATCCAGTGGTATCCGGCTGGCTCCATCCACTCCTCCATATTTGTCATCGCATTTACAAGTCCTGCGTGCCTATCTGATATGACACGGATTGGTCTGCTATCACCACCAACAACGTGAAGACGCAGTCTCCCCATGAACCAGTTCCAGCTTTCATTCGATTCCTCATCGACAATTCCGTAAGCGATAGGGAGAATGTAATCATTTACATCGTGGGTCACGGCGACCAGCATTGTGGACTTATATGCACCTCTCAAGTGAGTGCCATCGACGCTGATCACTGGCCTGCAGTGGCGGAAGGCTGCAATTGCCTGACCGAATGCCCAGAACATAAATTTAAATTTCATACACCCGGGACCGTGTATCCTGTCAGGTACGCCAGCCCAATCAACAACGGTGGTCGGATTAGCCCTTACAAGCTCATCCATAAAAGTTGGGAGCTGTTCAAAAGAATCCTCCCACGTTCCAAATACCATGTCAATTACCTTCTGCCGTGCATACCAGGCCTTCTTGTAGGAGATCGTGACATTGAACTCATCATTCACTTGAGCTCGCACATCTTTCACTGTGTACGAAGGGTTAACATCAATGTGGTGGCGGATTGAACGGGCGATCATCACCGACGTCAGATTCACGTTACCCGTAGATCGACCAGCCCCGACACACCCATGGCTACTAGCCCATTTGGTGATCTGCCACATACCATGCGAAGCCTTTTTCGAACCTCTGCAAACCCAAACACAATTCCCAGTTCCTTTGACGACGTCCTTGCATTTCGCATACCATGTGCGTGAACTGCTCTCCACAACCCTGTGTTCCCTGTTCATCATAGAACTCCACCGAGAAATAGCTTCGACCAACTGCGGCTTTGTCTGAAATCGCATACCCACGTCCACTTTACCAGTCTCCTGGACATAGGTAGAAATGCCGGACCCAAAATGGGTAGGGTCATAGCTATCCTCATCGGGGCCCCCATAATCTCTATAGTAGGCCTGTGTATCCGGGTTTGCCAGAATATGAAACAACGTCGGTACATTGTTCGTGCACACCAATTGCTCTTCCTCGTCCCCGGGATTCGAATCGGTTGATAAGGAACGATCATCCTCGGTTCCACCATCAAGTTCAGCATCCTCAACATCGTCTCCGCTGCCATCATGCCTTGCATCGCGGTCGCTAATGTCACCCGCGTAATCATTGCGGAGGACATTCTGCTCGCCATAGTCTACCACATGCATACCACCACTTGTGGACGGCTGGGCACAATCCACGTGGGCATACCTTCCAGGTTGGCTGGACTCACCAAATTCAAGACCCCGGCTACGAACAGGTGGTTGTATACTGGGTACAGCGGCGCAGTTCTGCACGTTGCTCAGCAATGACATGAACGTGCTTCCTCGTGCCCCATCATTAGCGATTCGTAACTGTTCCATGACAATGTAAAAATCCGCGGAAGACAATGACATTCGACCGACGATGTTGAAGAAGAACGTGGTTGACTCATCATCTTCCACGAGATAACATCGATAGTATACCGCAGAACCAATCAGCTCGGGACATCGGTAGTACATTTTCAGCGAACAACTCTCCTTCACAATGGCCAGTCTCGTTACAATTAAATGAACCAATTCCCCGTGGTTCAACCTCCTCTCGAGGGTCACAACTCGCTCCGGTATTGGAGGATCATAATACACACCCACACTCAGATCAAACTTAATCTGACCCCCTCTATACATATACACGGCCAAAAACATCGCAGAACTGCAACACATAAGGACATGACTTCAGATTCATACTAGTTGGACATTCCTATTCATTGTATCCTTAAGTACGTACATGTACTCCACCCAGCCACTTTAACAACACTATCGACATGGACATAACACATTAACCAGTTCAACTGCTATACAAAGGCATCACTATCATTGGAGGTACACACAATCTGACAACACAGTCATACACGTACAATTAAATTAACTACATTACTCAGGCGTATCAACAGATTATAATTCAACCCGAAAGGCAACAGCTGACCGACGAACGGCAACGTGTCATACACACATAATGTCGGAACACGTTCGTATAATTCTTTAGTAGCAATTATCTTGTGGAAAATGGATAACAGAGTGAGAGGGAGTCTGAGACTTACGGGTCAAAGCGGTCAACGTCGAGTCAACGCGGTCAACGCCGGGTCAACGTCGGGTTAATGCGGTCAGTGGTGGGTCGTAGAGGTCAGCGTCGGGTCAACCGCCTGGAACGTGGTCAATGCCGGGTCAACGTGGTCAAAGTCGGGTCAACATGGTCAACGCCAACACCGACAACCAGGTCAATCCGGTCAACGTAGGGTCAACGCCGGGTCAGCTTCGGGTCAATGCCGCAAGTAAATCAGATTCAGTGGTAATTATCGAAAAACCAACACAAAAATTGAGCGAAAAGAGGAAACCATACCGGATCTTGTAAAAAATTCGAACTTCGGATGAAAATGGCGGAACGCTAGTGGAGCTGCCACCGGAGCAAGAGTGTAGAGAAATTCCCGGGATGGCAAGACACTTGCACAAAGGAGGCTAACTGAAGGAGAAAGGTGAGAAATGGTGGAGGAAGAAGAATTGACAGTGTGGGAAGGGGGAGCAATTCGGCTGAATTTATGCAAGAATTGGGGACAAAGTACGCCACGTGGCAGCAAGGGATTCGACCGCAATTCCTTGCTTTGACCAGCTTCTTCCCGCCAACAAATAGCCCTGCCAGGTGGCAGCCTGGTATTCGCTCACCAATTTTGGACCACATTCATCGGCCAAGTGGCATACTTCTGCGCCAACACGTGGCATCGAATTCCCAGAATTTTTAAAAAAAAAGCCCTGCCAGAGAGGACGCATTATGATAATGCGTCCTCTCGCCACGTGGCACGGCCCCATTCGGCCACGTGGCACCCCACATTTTTTACCAGCACATTTTGAAAAAAAATTTGCTGCCAGAGAGGATGCATTATGATAATGCGTCCTCTCGCCATGTGGCACGGCCCCATTCGGCCACGTGGCACCCCACATTTTTTACCAGCACATTTTGAAAAAAAAATGGCTGCCAGAGAGGACGTATTATGGTAATGCGTCCTCTCGCCACGTGGCACCCCACATTTTTTACCAGCACATTTTGAAAAAAAAATGGCTGCCAGAGAGGACGCATTATGATAATGCGTCCTCTCGCCACGTGGCAAGGCCCCCATTCGGCCACGTGGCACCCCACATTTTTTACCAGCAAATTTTGAAAAAAAAATTGGCTCCCAGAGAGGACGCATTATGATAATGCGTCCTCTCGCCACGTGTCAACACCTCCTCCATCGTCTGAGATTTTTGACCAAAATTTGACAAAAAAAAAAGGGAAAATTGAGAGATTGAGTTGCTGTTTGTGGCTACTGTAACCACAAACATAGTAATTTCTCGCAAGTCGAGGGACTGCCGGCGAGTTCGAAGAACTACCCTCGATAACACTTCTTCCAAAAACTTTCTGCTCTCCTTGTTTTTCACGTTTTATTTATGAATTTCATTCTTCACGGATTCATCAACCTTGCTTCAATAATATATCCTTTAAACATCATTCCCACAGTGCGTTCACAATGGAATCAGTTTCACTCTCCTCGGTTCAATGATACCCATAATTATAGTGGCCTTTTGAGACATCCAAAGCTTGTTGAATAGGTACTTCTGACACCGGAATAATACTGTGTGTGGCATATTATCAAGATCAGTTGTAATGGGCATGAAAACAACATACTGGGGTAGCTATGTTCGAGGAAACGCCAACTATGTCCTTGCGGGATTCATTGAAAATAAAGACCTTGTGATAACAAACCCTCCCTCGACACTAGAAGCCATTGTCGATGTTTGAAAGCTTCCATCCAGTGGCGGAACCACGTTTAGGCGAGGGCAGGCGCGCGCCTGCCCTGAGATCCGTCGGCCAGGCGGGAATTACTGTTCCCGACCGACGGAAGGGGGGTTTCGCCTACGGCAGCGCAGGCGCGATGCGGCGGTGGTGAGAAAGCTTCACCGCTGCTGCGTCTGTTTTCTTTTTTTTCCCAAGCAAGACATAAAACGACGTCGTTTGGTGAGGTTTAAAAAAAAATAAAAACAAAACCCAAACGGCCCAAGACCAAGAGGCCATGAGTCCATGACCCAATAGGCCAATACGGCAACCCATCCATTTCTTTCAGCCTCTCCCTCTCGGTCTCGGCTCTCTCACTCTTTCCGTTCACCGCCATGCCAGTCCGCCACCCGCCACCGGCGCACCGCCAGTCCGCCACCGCCAGCCTACCCTCAAAATTTTTCCTGGTTCCGCCACTGCTTCGATCCATTCTCGAAGCCTCGTAGACACTCGAAGTATATATTCGAACCCTCTCAAAACCCCATCGATACTCGAAACATATATGCAAGAGCTTCTATAAAGATTTGTACAGCTTCTACAGGTAAGTAAGACTCCAACATAATATTCAGATGTCCAGAACTACATATTTTCTTCCTCCACACTATGCAGGAAATACATGCCTCGACAAATTCTTCTATGAACACCCCGGCTTCGAGCCTTCGAGTATCTAACTTCGATGACTTCGGCGAGCTCAAGGGCCCAGCTTCGATGGCATCTCTTTGACGAGGTTTGAGTTCTCCGCCAAGGGATGAGAAGCTGTGACTTCGATTTCGGGGAGTTTCGTCGATCAACAAGATTGATGATGAGCTTTATGAGGACAAGCATTCGAGGGACAAGTGGTTGAGAGATGATTTCTTAAGGAACAAGCTCTCAATCGTATATCTTCTCGAATTCTCCCCTCGAGAACACTTCTTCTTTCTCCCATTTTATTCCTGATTACTAAGATCACCAGAAAGCAATTTGTAAAATCATACGAATCCCATTAATGTAATGCATGCCGAAAATCAAAATAAGAAATTTATCTACTTCCCTACAAGAGAAGGCCGCGGCAACAAGATCTCTTATATAATAGGCACAACATGAAACGAGTTTAAAGGAGGAACTCCGGAAAATTCTGTAACTGTTGCTACAGTAGCACACAGTGGATTCAAATGTGGAGAACGCATTCTGCAAATGCATTCTTCCAGTTTTGATTTTTTTTTACAGATTTCTCGAGGACGCATTTGCTCTGTAATATGTTTTTTTTGTTCCCTGATTCAATAGGACGCATTCTCCTAATGCGTCCTCAGAACTCCCATTTTTTTTAAAATTTCCTTGTTTATGAGGATGCATTCACTGAATGCGTCTTCCAATCTTAAGCAGTCTTCCGTACTGCCACATGAACGAGGACGCATTCGTTAAATGCGTCCTCCAATCCGCCACTGAAGTCCACCATGCCACGTCAACGAGGACGCATTCATTGAATGCATCCTCCAATCCGCCGTTGAATTCCTTGATGCCACGTCGACGAGGACGCATTCACTGAATGCGTCTTCCAATCCTTCTTGTAATATCCCAGATTTCCAGATTTTTTTCTTCATTTTCACATTTGGTCTTTTCCACCTCCTTCCCGCTCATGTCGAAATCATCTGACGAAGTTTTCCGCTGCCGTAATCCATGGCCGACTCCTCCCCGCTCTCCATTTTTGGCATTGTCGTTGCCGGTTCTCGTCCCAGATTTGGTAGTTAATTTTATCCGCTCTCCTATTTTCTATCTTCGGTTGTTTATGGTTAATTTTTGCTGAAAATGATTCTCACCTTGCAGCCGAACACGTCTACCGGTGTTGAATTAGAGTTTTCACTGCTGTTGACTGACGTTTGACCACCGTTGACCGCTACGGATCGGTAATGACCGACGCTGACCGTGGCTGACCACCATTGACTTCTGTTGATTGACGTTAACCACCGTTACAATCACCTTCTCCGTGAGTTTCTGACACCTGCCTAGTTAATTTTTTACTTTCCAGGTAATTCAACCTTACATGATTTTACAATGTGTCAAATGATTGTGTGTGAGTTGTCCTATAATATTTGTTATTTAATTTGGTGTTACGATGTAATTTGTGAAGTGCTTGAAAAAATCTTGTTAATATGACTGTGTTGTATGATTGTGTATAGTTTGAATGTTATATTTGGCCTGATGCTATGAAAGTGTTAAATGAGGATGCGTGACTATGCGAATTGATTATGTCAATTGTTTACTAATTTTTGTATTAAGTTTGTAGTAATAGTTTTTATTAGTGTGGCCGAATTGAGCACACATTTGAGGATAGTGTAATTGTTTGAAAATCGATATTAGTGTATGAGGTGGTTGACCGACTTTAATGGAATGTTGTAGGGTTTACTGTTCGAGCAGTTGAATATAAGTTGCTGAATAAAACCATTTTTCCAAATATCAAATTAAATGTCATGTATTTGTATAATGCAGTTGTACAATGCTTTTGACGGTGTATCTATACAAAGGGGGTCAGATTAAGTTTGATTTGACTGTGGGTGTGTATTATGATCCTCCCATACCGGAGAGGAACGTGACTCTCGATAAGAGGTTAACCCTCTCCGAGTTAGTTGATTTAATTTTCACAAGGCTTGGTATTGCAAGTGAGGGGTAGTTGTTGAAAATATATTCCCATTGTTCTGAGCTGATTAGTTCGGCCGTATACTATCGGTGTTATAATGTGGAAGATGACTAGTCTACCGCGTTCTTCTTCGACATTGTTGATCGAATATCATTGTCCTCAGCGGATTTGTACATTAATACTGAGAAGTTTTCAAGCACCATTGACCGTGCATGACCGTGCATGTCTATGCACGTCATGTCGTTGCTGAGCAACATCCAGAACCGTACACCTTTACCAAGTTTACCACCACATGTTCATTATCAAGGTTTCGTTATTGGTGAGTCTAGCCAACCCAGTGCGTATGTTCATGGTGATTGCACTCAACCGTCTACAAGTATATGTGGTGGGCATCATGAGGAGCCAAATGTCTTCGATGATGATTATGTGGGTGAAATTGGCGAGCATGTTGTTGGTCATGTTGGTAGCGATGACGATGGTGAGGAAGCTAAACTTGATTAAGAAAGTGAAGATGATCGGTCCTTATCTACTGATTTGAATCCTGGGGATGATGATGAAGAAGTGGTGTGCATGAACAATGTATCCACGTCGTTCAATATTTTGGCGAATCCTAATACGGAGGCCTACTTTAGGGATTATGGGGGGCCTGATGAGAATAGCTATGACCCAACTAATTGTGGTGCCAGACTTTCTTTTTATGTTCAAGCGACAAGTGAAGTGGTGTTGGGTATGCGATTCCGGACGAAGCCGAAATTGGTAGAAGCTATTTCTAGGTGGAGTTCCATGATGAACAGGGAACACATAGTCGTGGAGAGCAGGTCACGCACATGGTATGCGAAATGTAAAGACGTTTTTGAAGGAACTGGTAATTGTCATTGGGTTGCTAGAGCTAGCAAAAAGGCTTTTCATGGCATGTGGGAGATCACCAAATGAGCAAGTAGTCATGCGTGTGTTGGTGCTGGTTGATCGATGAGTAACATTAACCTGACATCAGTGATGATTGCCTGTTCAATTCGCCACCACATTGACGTAAACCCTTCATATACAGTGAAAGATGTACAAGCGCATGTGAATACGGAGTTCAATGTGACTCTTTCCTATAAGAAGGCATGGTATGCTAGACAGAAGGCTATTGACATAGTATTCAGAACTTGGGAGGATCATTTGAACAGTTTCCAAAAATTATGGATGAGCTTGTTAGGGCTAATCCGAGCACCGTTGTTGATTGGGCAGACGTACCTGATAGAATACACGGGCATGGGTGTAGAAAATTTAAAAAAGTTTTCTGGTTGTTTGGTCAGGCAATTGATGCATTTTGCCACTGCAGGCCGGTGATTAGTGTGGATGGTACTCATTTGAGAGGTGCATACAAGGCCACAATGCTAGTTTCCGTGATGCACGACGCAGATGGCTACATACTCCCCATCGATTATGTAATTGTTGACGCTGAAACTAATGGGAGTTGGAACTGGTTCATGTAGAGACTGCGTCTCCACATGGTTGGTGGTGATAGCAGGCCAATCTGTATTATATCAGATCGTCATGATGGAATTCTAAATGAAATGAGACATATAGAGGAATGGATGGAGTCAACTGGATACCACCAATTTTGCTTGCATCATTTTCAGTCCAACTTCCTTACTGCTGAGGGGAAGGTTCAAGAATGCGCTTTTGAAGACTCTAGTTTGGCATCTTGGTGGTTCCAGATGAGAGAGCAGGTGGAGGGAGTACAGGGAGGAGTTAGAGAGTATCAAACCGTCTGCTTAGTATTGGTTGATAAAACATGATAGCAGTAAGTGGCGCCTAGCCTTTGATGAGGGTCATCGATGTTGGGGAATCCTCACAACCAATTTTTTAGAGAGTTATAACTATTTACGGTGCGCACGTCATCTCCCGATAACTGTGTGTGTCAAATCGACGTTTGAGCGAGCAGTTGAAATGTTTGCCCAAAGGGTAATGGATGCCACAAATTGGAGGTACTTTCCTTATTCATTACAGTTCTTTATGTGTTCACAGACCAGTTCCTTAATTCTAAATTGGTGTTGATTTGTTTAGATCTGTGTTCCCTAGTAGGATCGGGAAAAAATTTAAGAAGCAAGACACATGAGTACAAGGACATATTGTCACCGTGTTTGGTCATGCGTCGTAGACTTATAGGGTTGTGACAAGGACCATTGATGGGAGCATTAGTGAAAGGTAGTACACAGTCAAATATCGGAGAAAGGAATGTACTTGTCGTGAATGGAAAGTATTTCATTTTCGTTGTTCCCATGCATTAGCCATCTGTCGGCATAGGCATGACGATCCTTCTAGTCTATATGACAAGGTATATCACACGACCACCTATGTACAACAATATAGTCAGGGTTTCATGCCTGTACGGGATCCATCACTTTGGCAATATGCCAGTTGGAGGTTGATTCCAGATATTGAAAAGTTTCGCAATAGGAGGCCAGGTCAGTATGCAGAGAGAAGGATAAGGAATCAGATGGATGAGAGGGTGCCGAGTGAATGTCATCCGTAGACGAGGTCGTGCTTAGTGTCGTGTTTGTAAAATGCTGTTTGTAATTTTTTTTGGTTTTTTTAGTTCAATTTATTGTCTACATTCGTATTACGTTTATTTGTTTAAATAGAAGCTACTGTACGATTTGGTTAAAATTTTTATCACATGAAAGTGGATTTTTTTCCTGGAGTTGCAGTATAATGTGTGTTTGTAGAATATTTATCACATGTTGCAGTATTACATGTATTTGTGGAGTATTTATCTTAAATGATTAATTTTGACATGTGATTATGATTGTCAATATCCACATACCATGTATCATCCAAGACCCATTGAGGAGGATTTTTTGTACCTTCATCAGGAGCATTGTGCACGTGCATTGTACAACGGTAATTTAGAGGATGAGGCACTGCAGATGATGCAGTGCGATGGGGCTTGCTAGACTGAACGGATGCTTGATAGAGTTATGTGCTATGTGCGGGAAGCTAGATTTCAGGGAATCTTGGATTCCGCACCAATACACATTGACCATTCCCTTATCATTGCCTTAGTAGATCATTGGAGACCAGAGATGCACACATTTAACCTGCCAATGGGTGAGGCCACAGTCACTTTGCTGGCATCCCAATTACTGGTGTAGACACTAGCAGAAGTATAGATGACTAATAGAGAGTGTGCACAGACTACCTGGGTGCTACACCAGACCCGAGTGCTATCAGAGGGGGTTGCATCAGGGCCATCTGGTTGGGAAACTTATTGCACAGTTCGTTCCCTATTGATCCTATTGAGGTACAATGTTAACAATGGGCTAGGGTATTCATTCTACTGCTGGGTGACGAAATGCTCATGTCAGACACGTCCGGCCACCTTATCCCTTTGCTCTACTTATTGGTACCGATGGATCTAGGTGTAGTTGTGGGCATGGGAGCGCATACCATCCATCCGACCTGTTGGATGACTACCAGTGACCATCACGATAAGTGCTCTTGGGTCCCGGTATTTATCGAATTAGTCAAGATACAATTGTTAAACCATTGGCAATTCCAACAAATGGCTAATATAATTCATTTTGTTCCTTATAGGTGGAGAGCCCGGTACGATTTTTCACAATCACCGATGCATGTGTTGAAACTGTACCGCGATCAGCTGACATCTCTCCATAACAATCAGGTATAGGCCAATTCAGATTTCCTTTCATTGACTTGGTGGGAAAAAGGGATTTCCTTACCTAACCGCAACACCTACCTGTTATGTCAGTTTATTTGACAGCCATACACTGAGGATGTCGTGGAGCAACTGTCGTGGTACTATACAGCCGGTAGCAACAACTGGCTACTTTGCGTTGACCTCATTTGTTGGCATGTCGTGGAGTACCATCATGCACATTGTGTTCTCAGGAAGTTGGGCCTTATCCAGCCTATACCCACCCAGTTGGTCACTAGGGATGAACATAAAATGCTTCATACTAGAGACCATTGAGGAAGGTCAGGCATGGATTGGCATGTGGAACTGAGAAGATATCTCGATGCTTGGGAACGTCGATCCGATCAACAAGTAAACACACTTGGGTGTGTTGATCCATACACACCTAGTCGGGAATACATGGAGTGGTATTTCCACAGGACAGTGACCCTGATTGATCAACCAGGACAACCCCTAACAATTACGGAGGGTTTCCATGGAGCCGGGGCTACTATAGAGTATATGGTATTTCCTAAATTTCTAATAGTGTTAGCAAATAATACTTTAGATTTCTTCAATATTAAATATCTAACATACTTACCTAATTTATGTAGTTGCAGGCAATTACCGAGTTGCACATCATGTTAGTTATTAATTTGGATAAATGTCCCCCACGTTTCGCGGACGTTGTCAGAGTAATGCATGGGGTTACCACATGTACTCTACAATATGCGCATGAGCCCTCAAGACTGCAGTTTTATCAGCCATATGTGCACTGTGAGGAACCTCCCCCTGGTGTGAGATGTAATGACATCAGAAGCCACCGTCCAGCTCCACCTGGTCGACAGGACGGTCGGAGACCGCGTGCTTGGGGCCAAATAGAGCACATTGGTTCATCACAACCCGGACCCTCACATGCGAGTCCAGCAATTGCTGGACCATCACATGGTGGACCCTTACATTATGACACGGCTACAGTTGATTTCACTGCATATGTCACTCCCACTGCTAGTCATGCATACATGTCGCCTACCACTCCATTAGATACAGGTAGTGTTCCACATGTCCATTATGATTCGAAGCAGGACGCGGGAGACGATATGGAGGGGGATTTACCAGAAGGCTCTCCGCATGAAGACGTAAATGTATCTACTGAGCTGACTGTTCCATGATGAACATCCCACACCATACCTCCTCCCCCGTGTGGAACAGGTGGAAAGCTTTGTAGAGACCATCATTAGGACATTACATGCCGTCCAGCACTCATTTCATTACGTTTCACACGTCTTCTTCGGCTATTGTACATTTCTGATAATTTCCTTTCATTCCAACTCTATGCAATAATTCATTCCTACTCTACATTCAAGACTAGATAAAAAACCACACCACCCAAACAAACACAAGTCTACTTATGCGCAATCTTCACCATAAACAAATAATGAAATACAATAACTTATACATTGCTGAATTGAAAAAAAACATTTGTTAAATTCAGGACTCGTTTTGATAAAAACTCATTTGTTGAATTCATGACACATTTTTAGAAAATTCAAGAAGCGTCCTCTACTGATTCTGCAAAAAATAAATTTAAAAAAACGTGAGTACGCATTGCTGAATTTTCTGGAAACAAAAAATTATTACAATTCTGCAAAAAAAAAATCAACAAGTGCATCCTCGAATATTTCTTTAAAAATTGAATTATGTCAGTGTCCTCTGAAATTTCCGGGGGGGGGGATTACGATGAGGACGTATTGGTAGAATGCTTCCTCTTACAATTGAGCAAAAGAAAAATAAATACACCTTGAGGACGCATTCAGAGAATGCGTCCTTTGACATTTCCGGGTAAAAACATTTACGGTGAATGCGTCCTCTTACAATTCTGCAAAAAATAGATTTAATACAGCTTGAGGACGCATTGCGTCTTCCACCGTCATGTCCAAATTTCAGAACATGCACACCTGTATCCAAAATTCTCCAAACATGCACCAACAAATCAAGCACTCGAGGAACTTCTCGATGGGCGATGACATTGAGCATTAACGGATTAACTCTTCAAGCAAGTAGAGTTCATATTGAATGTTGATTGCGGTCTGTCATCGTGAAGCACATCTGAGTTCAAAAGGGATATGGAAATAACCATTGATCGAGCGGGTTGCTTCCAGTATAGGGCATAAAAACAACCAACATCAATGTTAGTATAAAATATCAACCTTTGTAAAAGAATGAATCTGCATGCATTGAAACTGATATATCCAAAAACATGAGCTCGAGGTAAAAGCTCTTGATAGATGGATTTGGAAGGGCAAACTCCAGATAATCGAACGAACGAACAAACTCGATCGAACTTGAACGAATGAATGAACGAACTTGAACAAATTTGAATGTTACCACTTCAAACTTGAATGAACGAAAAAACTAACTTAAACGAACGAATGAACAAACGAATGTTACTGCATAGAGCGAACCTGAAGACCTTTCTTGAGGGTCAAAATGGTGAAGACACCTCGGGCAACTCATTAAATAATTGAGTCATCGAGATCTCGATGATCCTTCTTGGAAACATTTTATAACTCCTGTCTAATGACGGTAGAGGACACTTTGGCGAAGCTAGAGGAGTAATATATCACACTTACTAATTTTTGAAGGTACTCCCATGTGCTTCGAGCCCTCAAGGTTATTATGTCTGAGGCTTTGACACTCACATATTAGCTTCACACAGGGGATGGTTGCCTTCAAAGCTATCATCAACTAACAAACCATCGAAGGACTACCATCGACGACCTGTCATCGAAGACCATGACCTTGAATGTGAGCTTGAAGGTTTGGGGGAAGCTTCGACGGAACTAGGTTTACAGACAAGCTCTCAATGGTTGATGAAAGAGAGCTCAATGGACAAGCTCTCGATGGAAGATCTCTTCGAATGACAAGGGATGGAAGCTTTGAACAGCGAGCTTCGGAATGAATTAGTACTTGCAAACGACCGGAGCCCTACTTCGCTAGTAAGGCTCTCGAGAAGACGAGCATCAAAACACATCACTTTTCGTTTAAGAAATTACATCTCTCAAATGAAAACACAGAAAAAGGGCCAAGTGCAGCCTTCAAAGGAGAAATTTCTATGTTTGTGGCTACAGTTCCCACAAACAGCATTTGCTTGTGGAGGACCGTAATGCGTCCTCCCATTTTTTATTTTGAAAATTTTTTATATTTATATATATCTTTATATATATATATATATTTATATTTATATTTATATTTATATTTATATTTATATATATGTATATATTTATATTTATATATATCTTTATTTATATTTATATTTATATTTATTTTTTTATTTATATATATGTATATATTTATATTTATATATCTTTATTTATATTTATATATATATTTATATATATCTTTATTTATATTTATATTTATATTTATATTTATATATATGTATATATTTGTATTTATATATATCTTTATTTGTATTTATATTTATTTTTATATGTATCTTTATTTATATTTATATTTATATTTATATATATGTATATATTTATATTTATATATATCTTTATTTATATTTAAATATATATTTATTTATTTATTTATATATATATTTATTTATTTATATTTATATATATATCTATATTTATATTTATATATATCTTTATTTATATTTATATATATATATATATATATATATCTTTATTTATATTTATATTTATTTTTGTATTTATATATATGTATATATTTATATTTATATATCTTTATTTATATTTATATATATCTTTATTTATATTTATATATATATCTTTATTTATATTTATATTTATATTTATATATATGTATATATTTATATTTATATATATCTTTATTTATATTTATATTTATATTTATATATATCTTTATTTATATTTATATTGATATTTATATGTATGTATATATTTATATTTATATGTATCTTTATTTATATTTATATTTATATATATCTTTATTTATATTTATATTTATATTTATATATATGTATATATTTATATTTATATATATCTTTATTTATATTTATATTTATATATATCTTTATTTATATTTATATTTATATATCTTTATTTATATTTATATATATCTTTATTTATATTTATATATATATATATTTATATATATATATATTTATATATATATATATTTACATTTATATTTATATTTATATATATGTATATATTTATATTTATATTTATATATATCTTTATATATATATTTATATTTATATATACATCTTTATTTATATTTATATTTATATATATGTATATATTTATATTTATTTTTATAGTTATATATTTTTATATTTATGTATATATTCATATATACATAAATATATACATGAATATAAATATAAATATAAATATAAATATATAAATATAAATAAAAAATATATATATAAATATATATATATATATATATATATTTAAATATAAATATATACATAAATATTATATATATATATATATATATATAAATAGGCAAAGTCTTGGGAAAGACGGTCTTTCCATAGGCTTATGGAAAGACGGAGTTTGATTAGAATATTAAAAGGTAAAAGGTCTTAGTTGCAATATTAAAATTTTAGTATGCAACATGTAGTAGTTATAAAATCTATAACCTAATTTATGCAATCCAAAAATTTTATCTTAATTTATTCTAATTTACACTTTAAACCTTGGTCTTTCCATAACTTATGGAAAGACAGTCTTTCAAGAGACGGACTCATATAAATATATATATTTAAATATATATATATATATATATATATATATATATATATATATATAAATATAAATATATACATAAATATAAATAAATATATATATATATATGAAATTTTGGGAAACAAAAAAGGAGAGGACTCGTTTCCGAAACGAGTCCTCTATTTAAATTCTGGAAAAAAAAATAGGCCCCCCAGAGGAGGAGTCGTTCCCAAAACGAGTGCTATGAAAATCATTTCCGGAAAAATTAAATAATGCTAAATTAGGCATTATTTGATTTTAGAAACGAGTCCTCTAATTGATGCTAAAAATAAAATCGTCACCAAAACGAGTCCTCTAATTGATTTCAGAAACAATAAAATAAATCATAATTATTTTCGGAAGAAAAAATGGAGAGGACTAATTGAATTTTAAAAAAAAGGGAAAGAACCATTTCCGGAAACAAAAAGGGATAAATTCTGGAAAAAAAATTTGGGCCCCAAGAGGACGCATTATCGAAATGCGTCCTCGTTCAAAATGCTGGAAAAAAGAATTGGGCCCAAAGAGGACGCATTATCAAAATGCGTCCTCCACCCTCTACGTCCACAATGAAAAGGTGGCACAATATGGACCATTTTGCTACATTTCACCACACAAAAATCATGCACTCGTCTTCAAAGATGGGCGGTTGCTTTGAAGGATGACGAACAGGCTAATCGAGGAAGGCTTCGAAAGACGATGGCTTCGAGTTCTCCCTCTTTGTCCTTCGATGAGACTTTGGCAAGGCTTCAATGGTTCTTCGATGAAAGGAGAAGCCGTGAAGACGAGTTCGGAGAACTTCATTGATGGTCGATGAGACCTCAATGACGAGCAAGGCATCCATCTAGCTCTTCTATGGACAGGGTCTTTGACATCAGTAGTTCGATGACATTTGATCTCTTCTAAGGCTTTAATGGCATCTTTGATGGGACTTCGATGTTAGTCCCACCGCAGAGAGCCCTTCAAAAGGCCGTGACAGCCAGGTCTCGAAGATCGATGGTGAGTGATCGAGGGAACGAGCTCTTAACGAACGAGCTTTTGAGGGACAAGCTCTATACATACGAGCTCTTCAACATACCTTTCAAATTTCTAGGTAAGATCTCAAAGGCTAGAGGGAATGGTTTCATGTCGAAGAAGCTTCGATTAACTTGGCTCGCCCTCAGCCACCCCGGTCGTACTAACACCACAGCCATAACCAGAGAGGTATATCACAACACTCCCGAATCAAGCACATGGCTCTCAACTGTGTT
Source organism: Rubia yunnanensis (assembly GCA_037428765.1). Classification (NCBI taxonomy): domain Eukaryota; kingdom Viridiplantae; phylum Streptophyta; class Magnoliopsida; order Gentianales; family Rubiaceae; genus Rubia; species Rubia yunnanensis. Next base: position 39,196,638 of record CM075069.1, on the reverse strand, counting down.
CGGTGCACACAAGAAGTCCCTCCACTGGAGAAACTCCTACACTGCTGCTGCCGAGAGTCGAACCCATGTTCCCAAGGGAATAGGTCATGCACCCAACCACTTGGGCGATCGTGTGGGCATTCGAAGAAGCTTCGATGGTTCGAGGGATGACGGATTCGATGGTTGACGATGCTTCGATGATGGATAATCAAGAAGTCTAACCCCAAGGCATATGGATGGTGATGCAATATGTGATAATAATGATTCCATGCTTTCAATGGACAAATTATGCTTTTGGCGAGCTTGAAGACAACAACGGTGTGGTCGAAGAAATTTACAGCGAGTGGTCGAGAGGCTTAACTTATCAATAAGCACCAACCGATGTCTATCTTTGATGATATATTTCTCGATGATGACTTTTTGACGTATGCATGGTCAAGTCTTCACCGTTCAAGGCAACAACTGCGAGTGGTCAAGATATGAGCTCTCGATATTGCCACTGAGATCTCTGATGGATGATGACAATGAGCTCGAGGGATCAAGCTCTCGACATACAAGCAGTGGAAGGCTATGGCTGCGAGTTCTCCAGGGTGAAAGCTAGTTTTACCTTGTCGAATGCATCGAGAGCGGCTGATGTAGGGGCTCCGGCGGAAAAGTTCTTGATCGATACTGTGCCAGAGTGAATTCTGGTGATGAACCAAAGGTGCCCCAATGCAAACCTCAACATAGAATAGTAACAAAGAATTCCAAACAATTCTTTGGTGAACAAGGGTAGACCCTGGCTTCCCCAAGATCCCAACTTTCAATCCAAACCTTCAAACGATAAAATAAGATTACTCTTTCTTGTTGATTTGCGTGAATCCCGTGAAAGTTGGAGAAATTTGAAGACCCAGAGGCGGGAACGTCAGGAGAAGAAGAACCCATAATACCAAGTATCTTAATTTTGACTTCATTGGTCCCCACAGACGGTGCCAATTGATGCGTCTGGGAAGATGCACCACTGGATCCTTGATTCATGATTCATGACCTGCAAGACATCGCCACCCGTTCCATTAAGGACAGTGTTAGAATAAATCAGATTACTGATTAGATTATGATTAGAATTTTTTCCTTATTTTACCTCTATTGTACTCTCTATATATTCAGTCATCAATGATACAATTTCTTACGACAAATCATTCTATCATGGTATCAGAGCCTCTTTTGATCCAAAACCTAAAACCCTAGCCTCCCCTCTCTTTATCTCTCGGCCACACGTCTCTTCCTTCCCGGGGTCATCCAGCGGCTGCGTGTGACTCCGAAGTTCCTCTACTAGCGCCCACGCTCTATTCCTCTTCCAAATCCGGCATCCTCCTCCTCCCTCATGGCTCAGGAAAATCTCTCCTACAATACTCTGTTCTAGATGATGCAGATCAAACTCACTCCATCAAATTATCTACTCTGGAAGTGTCAAGCACGTTATGTCCTTCGTTCGCAAGGTTTGTACGGTTTCATTGATGGCACTAGATCTCGCCCCCACTCTCCCAACACCACCGCAGGCTATGTCCTTTGCTGCCACGGTTTCAACTCCTCTAGGTGGTAGCATAATGGTTTCCAAAGAGGCTTTTTTGAAAACAAAAGACGATTATGATCAATGGGTTGATGAAGATCAACGTCTCTGCAGTCTCCTATTTTCCTCTCTCACCGTCAAAGTTCTCGCGGAACTCCCAGATTGTGCCACTTCCAAAGAAATATGGGATAATCTTGCTCTCATCTATCAGAATAGCAGTGCCTCCACCATTCCATCTTCGCACAGATGCGCATGGTATTCGTAAGTCAGGTACTGTTCATTAACTTCATCTTAAATTTAAGGAAATTTTTGAACAACTGTCTGTCATGGGTAATGCGGTTTTGAATATTGATTAAATTGTATGGTTTTTTACTGCTCTTGGTCCTAAGTCTAAATATTTTTCTGCTCCTTTGATTAATGTTGTTCCCATTCCGTTATATGAAAATGTTCTTGCACGTGCCAAAAAATCACGAGACCTTTTTGATAAATTTACAGGGACACTCAGGACCAACCGCGGAACAGGTTGCGTTCCAGACCAGTGACGCACCTCAAGTCGGTCACGCGTGGGATCATGCACCGACTCAAGGCTGCCGCCCGTGGCCTTTTCACGCGTCGGCTGATTCGGTGACAGGTGTGGCGGTCGGCAGTTCTTCTCCAGTTCTCAGGTAGCTCGTCCAATCCCTGGTCGCGGTCGTTCTCACAGCTGGTGCAGACGGCTCGGTCATTATGCTACGACGTGTTACCAGATGCAGGCACAGATTAGTTGTCCAGCAAGAACACATTTGGTAGAAAATCATTGCTCTTCTAAGTAGTCTGACACTTCTTCTCGACTGTCAGATTGGTACCTTGATTCCGGCTCGACCAGCCATATGGTATCTTCCACCTCAGGCCTAGACAGTGTCACTCCTTATACTGGTAAATCTCATGTTCTTGTTGGTTATGGTGCCTCTGTTATGACATCTCATATTGATGATATCATTTTGACTGGGAATGACCCCACTCTCATTCGGCAGTTCATTGATCGCACCCATCAGGAGTCTACTATCAAGGATTTGGGTGACTTATACTACTTGCTTGGCCTGGAGGTCACGCCAACTGCCTCGAGACTTCTTCTGGGTCAAGCGAAGTATGCTCAGGATATTCTTTCTAGGGCTGGTATGTCTTACGCGATTCCAGTCTCTACGTCATTCTTGCTGAATTCTCAGCCTCACAGTAGTACGAGTCCACAGTTCAAGAATCCGACGTTGTACCACTCTTTGGTTGGTGCTCTCCAGTATCTGACCATCACTCGTTCGGACTTAGCATTTGCAGTTAATTCCGCTAGCCAATATCTTCAGGACTTGGGAGGATCATTTTTTGGCTGTCACTCGGATTCTCCGCTATGTTCGAGGGACTTTACATTTTGGCCTTAGTTTTCGTGCAGCCTCTTCTCCAGAGGTGCTCGGTTATTCTGTTGCAGATTTGGCCAGGTGTTTGGGGACTCGTCGTTCTACTTATGGTTATGCTGTCTTCTTAGGTGGCAACTTGGTTTCTTAGAGTGCGAAGCAACAGCCACTACAGCCACTGTGTCCAGGTCCAGCACTGAGTCAGAGTATCGTGCTTTGGCCAACACTGCTTCTGAGGTTGTCTGGATGACTCATTTGCTTTGTGATCTACATGTTCCTCTTTCTGGTGCGCCTCCCCTGCTTTGCGACAACAACAGTGTGATGGCTCAGAATCCGGTAGCGCAGAAGTGGGTTAAGCACATCGACATTGATTATCATTTTGTTCCCGTGTTGATTTCTTCAAGCAAGTTTCGTGTTGCTCATATTCCTACATCTCTATAGATTGCGGACATCTTTACCAAGGGTCTCCGTCGTTCCTTGTTTGAGTTCTTCAAGTCCAAGTTATGCGTCTCTGAGAATCCGGCGCTTTGCTGGGGGGGTTAGAATAAATCAAATTACTTATTAGATTGTGATTAGTATGAGTAGAATTATTTCCTTATTTTACCTCTATTGTACTCTCTATACATTGAGTCATCAATAATACAATTCTTTACAGCAAATCAGACAGAATTATCTTCAATCTGAGCAGGATACATTAGATTGACGGTGCAGGAGTCCTCAATATCAGAAGCAGGTAGTTTTGAACCTAACCCAACATAGTTATTAGAAGACGTCCCATGAAAATCCCATGAACTGATATTGCAAGCAGCAGTGTCTATTAAACGATGACACCTGGACTTGAGCTCGGATTTTATAGGACTTTTGCATCACACGAAGACCAAGATGTCCGTGCCAGGGTTAAGAACCAAATTCAGACTGAAATCTGGTTCATCAGAAAGGTATATCTACTTACATGGAAAAAGTAGTAGAAAGACTTAGAAATTGGAAGAGTGGAACAGTTATGTGGTTGTAATCCAGAATCAGTCACATGAAACAGTTGATTTTCATAATCGATTCTGTCCACGTCTAAATAGAAGTAGACAGGGTACGTAATTTGGTCATATACGTACAGTGTGTCGTTGGGTTACAATGGGCGGTTATTGTGGCATGACAGATTGAAGTGAGGATAGCGGCACTGCTGGGATCACCTCAGATCGGAAATGGTAGTGCAGATCGAAGCTCGAATTTCTGCAGTGGAGTAGACTAGTGCCACATTTGAACTTGCCAGTAATGCTGGTATATGTATCAGAAGGATAACAGATGGCAGTGTGCAGAATGCCTTTATAATTGAGGCTGGCATCGAACCATGAAACCAGAAAGTAGATTAAGAGAGAGGCAAAAGTTTGAAGAGAGAGTGGGAACATGATCAATTAGCTATGCCAGAACATGATCAATTAGCTTATTTATTGACTATCCTCCGGTCATCCTCATCCACCATTTTTCCTTCTCAATTATGTTTTCCACAAAATTGACCAGGTGCCTTTCTTTACTCACCAACCACCCCATCAATGAACACGGTCTGTTTGCAGTACGCTAGTTGGCTTGAATACCAATTTCATCAAAGGTACTTGCTTCTGAGCATTTTCCTGCAACAAAAAAAGAATGGCAAAAATTTCCTAATATCCTTGCAGAAAACCAGTTCGTTTGAACGTCAATCATTTATTGTTCCAACCACTAAAAATACCAGTGCGGACATCCGGATAAGTGAATGAAGTGAGTGGCTAATTACACATGTACTATCTTTCAACGACCTATCTACGTTTACAAGTCACGCTACTGAAACACTGTTTCGGGTGCCGTGTATGGGGGGAGGGGAATACAAGTCAATATAACGAGAAAGAAAAGACGAGGCCTCTGTGTACTTCATTTTCGGAATCAAACACATGGCGGTCAGAAGAGCAGAGTTTGTTTTTCCCAGAAATCCTTTGCCACGATCACGACTGCGCTGTAGAATACTCGTGCAGCCGGTTCCCATTCCAGCTGCTCGGAAGGCACCCGGATAACTGTGCTTATAATTCAAGCTACAGTCTCCGCTGCGACCAACTCAACCGCACCATTCTCGAGCTGTCTTCCTCGTCCGCTACAGCCATCAGTCACAGATGAGGGAAGTCCCGTCTCCGGGGACTTGTTTTGCAGAGCAGCTAAGAGATCTTGACATATACAAAACCCCCTTTCGGCATTACACCCCAGGCAACTCCATTTCGCGGGATCCCATGGCTAAATATTCATTATTCAACTGCTCTTTAGCCATACGTAGTATTGCCTTCAATTGTCTCAGAACCCATGGGTTCTATGTTCGAATAATAGCAACAGATGGCACACTAACTGACGGTTTAGGGCTGAGTTCTTGTACGAAGATGTACGACAGCAAGCTGATTCCAAGAAGCATATCTTACCAAATGCACGGTTCCTTAATGAACTTGAGGAGAAAATTCTATGTTTGTGGCTACAGTAGCCACAAACGGAAGAGAGTATAGAGGACGCATGTAGAAAATGCGTCCTCTCCGACCCATTTTTTTTAAATTTTTCCGTTCGATTTATCCGGGAAAAATGCTAGCTTTTTTTATTTTTCATCAATGGTGGCAGGCTGATGTGGCTTAGAGGACGCATTTTGTTTATGCATCCTCTCGGTCCGGTCAAACTGGGCGCAGGAGTTGCAGGGTGGCAGGCTGATGTGGCTTGGAGGACGCATTTTGTTTATGCGTCCTCTCGGTCCGGTCAAACTGGCCGTGCACTGCAGGACGGCAGGTGCAGCAGGAGGACGCATTTGCAATGTGCGTCCTCTGATTCCATTTTCCAGCCTATTTATCAACCTCTTCTCCTTTTTCTTTTCTTATCTCTTCCCCATTTGGCCAAAAATTTTCTTCATTTCTCCCATCTTCCTTCCCGAGATTTCACCACCACTCTACTCCACCATTGCGCCGGTTGTTCTCCGCCATTTCGCTTGTTCACGTTATCGGTAATGTATTTTTATTTTTTGGAAAATCCTACATTTTGCTCTTGTTTTATTTTGTTAAGGTTTTGTTTGAGTAAAATTTGTAATGGATTTGTGGTTGTAGAGATCACAAGCGGCCTGAAGTTCGTGCCGTTGACCGTCCTTGACCCGTCGCTGACCCGCCGTTGACCTCCGTTGACTTCCACATTTGTCACCTTGTCTGTGAGTGTCAAACTGCCACCCCTTTTTTTTCCCGTTTTCTTGATGTTAATTGAACCCTAAATAATTTTACAAATGTGTTCCACGATTATGTGTGAGTTGTCGTAGAAAGTTTGTTGATTTTTTTGTTAAATTATAAGTTGCGGAGATCCGAAAATATTTTAGTTAACTCGGATGTGTTGTATGATTGTGTGTGGGTTTAGTGATTAAGTTTGGTCCGATGCTTTGATAACGTTTAATGCTCACGCGTGACTAAATGAAGTAATTAAGTGAATTGTTGGCTGGTAAATGTATTTAGTTTGTAGCAATATTAATGACTTTTGAGGATGCTACGAAAAGGAATGTCGGGTGAGAATAATATAAAGGTGATGTCTTTGCGTACCCGTTTACTTATTAATGTATTATGTCTGTGTTAATAGTATTGTTAATTTGGTCGAGTGGAGTACATATACATATTTGAGGATACAATGAAAATGAATGTAGAATGAAAATGAATTAAAAGTTATGTATTCGTGTGTTGCAGTTGTACGATGTTTTTGACTGTGTATATGTATAGAGGTGGTCAGATCAAGTTTGATTTGACTGTGGGTGTGTATTATGATCCTCCGATACCGGAGCGAGTTTTGACTCTCGAGAGGAGGTTGAACCACTCAGAATTAGTTGATGTAATTGTCACGAGGCCTGGCATTGCGGGTGAGGGGTATATTGTGAAAATATATTACCGATGTTCTGAACTGATTGGTTCGGCTGTATACTATCGGTGTTATAATGTGGAAGATGGTGACTCAACCACGTTCTTCTTCAACATTGTTGATCGATTGTCGTTGTCATCCGCGGATTTTTACATTGTTATGGAACAGTTGGCAAGCACTAATGATTGGGCACGGCCAATGACGTTCATGTCGTTATTGAGCAACATGCAGAACTTTGCCGATGTACCAAGCGTACCGCCACCCGTTCATAGCTGGGGTTTAGAAATTGGTGAGTCCAGCCAACCTTGTGGGTATGCTCCCGTGGATTATGCTCAGTCGTCCACAAGTGGTGGTATGTATGGTATGGACCATCACGAGCAGAATGTCTTGGATGATGATTATGTGGGACACGTTAGCGACCATGTTGTTCGGGATAACGGTGGCGAAGACGATGGTGACGAAGGTGAACTTGGCGGTGGAAGTGAGGATGATCGTTCCTTATCAACTGATTCGAATCCTGGGGACGAGGAAGAACAGGTGGTGTGCACGAAGAAACGAATGAAAGCTGGAACTGGTTCATGGGGAGACTGCGTCTTCACGTCATTGGTGGTGATAGCATGCCAATCTGTATCATATCCGATAGGTATGCTGGACTTATAAATGCGATGACACATATGGAGGAGTGGATGGAGCCGGCTGGATACCATCGAATTTGCCTGCGGCATTTTCAATCCAACTTCCTATCATATGATTCCGGGAAGTTCAAGAATACGCTTATGAGGACTTTGGTGTGGCAGCTTGGTGGTGCCAGGAGAGAGAGCAAGTGGAGGGAGTACAAGGAGGAGCTGGAGAGTATAGATCCATCTGCTTGGGCTTGGCTGGAACGGCAAGATAGGAGTAAGTGGTGTCTTGCATTCGATGAGGGTGATCGACGTTGGGGAATTCTCACAACAAATTTGTCTGAGAGTTTCAACAACTGTTTACGCCGCGCACACCATCTCCCGATCACAGCTTGTGTAAAAGCGACGTTCGAGCGAACAGTTGAAATGTTTGCGCAAAGGGTTATGGACGCCACGAATTGGAGGTACTTTTTCACTTACGTACCCTTTTGTTATGTGTCTGTAGAGAAGTTCATGGATTCTAAAATCTTGTTCGTTTGTCCAGGTCCGTGTTTCCTAAGAGGAACTGGAAAAATTTTCAAAAGCAGGATACATGGGCACAGGGACATATCGTAACCTTGTTCGGCCATGCGTCGCAGACTTATAGGGTTGTCACAAGGAACATCGATGGGAGCATTAGTGAACGACAGTACATGGTCAAATACCGAAGAAGAGAGTGTACTTGTCGCGAGTGGCAAATATTCCGTTTCCCTTGTTCCCATGCCTTGGCTGTCTGCCGGCATAGACGTGACGATCCTGCTAGTCTATGTGACAGGGTGTATCACACGACCACATATGTGCAACAGTATAGTCAGGGTTTCATGCCTGTACGAGATCCATCACTCTGGCAGCGTGCCCGTTGGAGGTTGGTTCCTGATGGGGAAAAGTTTCGCAACAGGAGGCGTGGACAGTTTGCGGAGAGAAGAATAAGGAATCAGATGGATGAGCGGGTGCCGGGTGAATCCAGGGGCGGCCGTAGTCGTGGCCGTACTTAGTGTCATGTTGTCATATAGTGTCTGTAATATTACCTCGGTCATATGTTACTTGTTGTATTACTTTTTTTCATCGGAATATTTATCTCGTGATATTATAGCTTCTATTTGCCAAATATGTTTGACATGCCAATCGTTTCAGTAATTAATTTTCATATGTTGTAATTGTAAACAGGGACAACACAATGTATCATTGTCATCCAGGACCCATGGAGGATGATTTGTTGTACCTTCACGAGAAGCATCGTGCCCGAGCATTGTATAATAGCCAGCTAGAGGATGAGGCACTGCAGGTCCGGCGGTGCGATGGAGCATGCTGGACCGCAGGTATGCCTGACATAGTTATGAGCTACGTGCGTGACTTAGGATTCCAGGGACTCCTTGACTCCGCACCGATACGGATAGACCATTCACTCATCACTGCCCTGGTTGAGCGGTGGCGGCCCGAGACGCACACATTTCACCTACCGATGGGGGAGGCTACGGTCACGCTGCAGGATGTGGGGATGCTATGGGGTCTTCCGATCGATGGGATCCCAGTCATAGGAGTTGACACCAGTAGGCGTACGGAGGAATGGATGGTAGTGTTCACGGACTACCTAGGTGCTACACCTGACCCCGGTGTTATCCGAGGTGGTCGCATTAGGGCAAGCTGGTTGGGAAATTTATTGAACAGTACGTTCCCTACTCACCCTACTGAGGTCCAATGTCAACAGCGGGCGAGAGTTTTCATTCTACTGCTGGTTGGGGGAATGCTCATGTCAGACACATCTGACTATCTAATTCCACTGCTCTACTTGTCGGTGCTGATGGACCTAGGTGCAACACGTCACTACAGTTGGGGGAGTGCCATTCTTGCACACTTGTACCGGTGCTTATGTGACGCTGCAATTCCACAAGTTAAATCCATTTCTGGCCCCCTTGTCTTGCTACAGGTAAATTAGTCTGTCACTCCACTCATTTGTACATAATGCCACTATGTTACTTTGTATTACATTTAATTTAATTTATGGAACAGTTGTGGGCATGGGAGCGCATACCATCCATCCGACCTGCAGGTGCTCTACCAATATCGGCGCCGATGAATGCTGTTGGGTCCCGGTAGGTGCCGAATAATTCTGGTTTTCAATTTTTAAAACCGTAGTCAATTCCATATACTTGCTAATATAATTCACTCATCACTGCTCGTAGGTGGAGAGCCCCTTACGATTTATCACAATCACCGATGCATGTTTTGAAAGTGTATCGCGATCAGATCACATCGCTCAGTCAGAATCAGGTATGGGCCAACTTGACTTATGTTCTTTTGATTTCGTGTGAAACATGGTTTTCAGTACCTAACTGCAACACCATCATGTTCTTTCAGTTTATTTGGGAGCCATACACGGCGGATATCGTGGGGCAACTCCCGTGGTACTGTACAGCTGGTAGCAACAATTGGCTAGTTTGCGTTGACCTCATTTGCTGGCATGTCGTGGAGTACCACCACGCACATCGGGTTCTCAGGCAGTTCGGCCTAATCCAGCCAATACCCACCCAGCTGGTCAGTGGGGAAGAGTATAAACTGCTTCATGCTAGAGACCGTCGCGACAGGTCTGGCACTGATTGGCGTGTCGAACTAAGAAGATATCTCGTTGCTTGGGAGCAACGATCTGATCGACAAGTAAACCCAATTGGGTATGCAGATCCATATTGTCCCAGCCGTGAATACATGGAGTGGTACTTCCGCAAGACAGTGAGCATGATTGATCAGCCAGGACGGCCTCTAACGGCTACAGAGGGTTTCCATGGAGACGGTGCAACTGCGGAGTACTTGGTATTTCCTACAATCATAATATTGTCAAGAAATAATGCTACAGATTTCCCCTACCTTGCATATCTAACATATTTATCTCGATTCCATAGTTGCAGATAATCACTGAGGTGCACATCAGGTTGAACATTAACTTGGATGGATGTCCCCCACAATTCGCGGAGGCTCTCAGCGGAATCAATGAAGTTGTCACACGGGGTCTACAACACGCGCATCAGGCCTCTAGACTGCAGTACTATCAGCCGTTTGTGCACTGTGAGGATCCTCCCCCTGGTGTGAGATATGCGGACCTCAGAAGCCACCGCCAGGCTCCACCAGCTCGACAGGGAGGTCGGAGGCGACGTCCTAGGGGCCAAGTGGAACACGTTGGTCCATCACAAGCTGGCCCCTCACATGCGAGTCCACCGATTGGCGGACCATCACACGGTGAACCCTCACATTACGATATGACTCCATCGGAATACACTGCATATATCACTCCAACAACGAGTCATCAATTCATGTCGCCTGATGCTCCATCACATACGGGTAGTGTTCCACAAGCCTATCGTGAGGAGGCAGGAGACGAAATGGAGGACGAAATACCAGAGGGAGTTCCACATGAGGAAGTGCATGTACCTACACAGATGGCTGTTCCACGACGGACATCCAGGACCGTACGTCCTCCACCGTGTGGAACGGGCAGAAAGCTTTGCAGAGATCGTCATCATCACTAGGACAGTGCATGCCAGTGAACACTGATTTGCATTACATTTCACACGTACTGTTCGGCTATTGTACATTTATGCTAATTCATACTCATTCTAACTATGCAATACTTCATTCCTACACCCTTATTCAGGACTAGTTACCAAACAGCAACTCACGCTTCCCTAATTTATCGTTTGACTAGATCTCAACATATCATCAGACAAACACGAGTCTACTTATGCACAATCTTCACCGAAATCAATGGGCTGACAAATAGTAAGGTACACATTGCAACATTCAAGGATAATTTAATACTTAAATTCATGACTCGTTCTGAAAAATACACTTCTGTTGAATTCATGACACGATTTTATAATCGGAAAAAAATTGAAAAAAAAACACTGCAATTAAAAAAAATCCGCATAACGGTCATTGGGAATAAGAATTTTGCCCACTAATTAAAATTCTCCAGCCGATGGCATCACCCGACCTACCGAACAATTAATTTTTCAAATGCGTCCTCCATTATTTAAAGCTAAAAAAATACTGTTAAATTACCAAAAAAAAAACAAAATTCCATGAGGACGCATTTCCATTATTTAAATCTAAAAAAAATACTGTTAAAATACAGAAAAAAAAATTAGACTTCCTTGAGGATGCATTTTGAAAATGCGTCCTCTACCACTTTACAATACAGCTAAAAAAAATTAGACTTCCTTGAGGACGCATTTTTAAAATGCATCCTACCACTTTACAATACAGCTAAAAAAAATTTGACGGAAATTAATAAAAAAATCATTGAGGACGCATTTCAAAAATGCGTCCTCTAATTTTCTGGACCAAAAAAATTTAAGATCGGCAACCTGAGGACGCATTACCCTAATGCGTCCTCAACCTTGTTGGCCATTTTACAGAACCACCGTATCTGCAGCCAAAATTCAAATTTTCGCAACATTAACTTGAGCTGGTATGTGCCGAATTGTATGACGTGTGAAGAAAGAGATGGAATTTGCGGATGGAGCAGCAGAAATACCAATCGATTTAGATGCTTGGGTGGAATCAAACCTCACTCTGGTATTCAACTCTTTTCCACCTTTTTCTTTAAATAATCAATGACTTCCTCTTCGACTGCCTAACAGATAAACCACGCTAGTTGCTACTTTTCTTGGGTCTCAAATAATGACATCAATAAGCGTAAAAATTATTATTTCCCTACATGAAAGTGTTGCAGCGGTGAGTGTAGCGGAAAAAAATTGGAGCAAATTGATAAAAGTGCAGATATAACCTTGCAATAATTGAAAGTGCAAATATAACGCTAAATATTTAAGTTACGTGCAAATATAACCTTTTCCGACGGATTTAGATCGGAATTGGATGAAAATTCAATTTTACCCCTCTGAAAAAAAAAATATATTTACTATTTTAACCCCCAAAATTTCTAACCTAATTGCTTCTTCTCTAAACCAACTTCTAATCCCCAAAACATCTCCGACGCAACTTCTCAAGACCCGAAAACAACTTCTCTATTTTGACCTCCTCCTCAGCTCCGCCGACCACCACCACAAAACCTCCACCACCATCTGCCACCTCTGCCGTCTGGTGCTCCTGGTACTAGAAATCGTTGGGGGCTAAGGTTGGAAGGAGATCTGGCGGGGATAGGGATGGAAGACGCTGCCTCCTCAAGGTTTTCTCCAAATTCGTCTGCATCGCCACTCCTAAAAGGACCACTCCACAGAAACATGGCTACCAACTACTCCACAAGGCTTATTCTCAAGACCTGAAAAGCATAGTTGTACCGAAGGCTCTGTTCGATGATGAGAGAGCAGCCCTCCCACCAATGGTTTCATAAAAAAAAGTTCGATGTTTTTAGATCTGGATGAGACTCTGCACTTTAAACCCACTGTTCCTCTGGAGAAGTACGATTTCATTGTTAGGCCGGTGATTAACGGCAAAAAAAATTGAGTTCTTTGCGCTAAAAAGGCCCTTTGTGGATGAGTTACTGGACTTTCTGACAGCGATTTTGAGATTGTTATTTTTACAGCGGGGATGGAAGAATTTGCTTCCAAAGGGTTTTCTCAATTTTTCGGCGCTTGGTTGAGCTGTCCCAAAAATGGTGACTAGTGGTGGCGGAGGTGGTGTGAGGGAGGCGAGTGGGGAGAAGGGTTGGTGGTGGTGGTTGGCGGAGCTGAGGAGGAGACGAGGCTAGGACTGGTTAATGGTGGAGCCGGAGCAGTGGTGGTGGCGGCGGCGGCAGCGGCACGGTGAAGGTGGAGCCGGAGCAGTGGTGGTGGTGGTGGCGGCAGTATAGTGGTGGGTTCAGGGGCATTTTTATCCTTTAAAGTTTAGTATTAGGCTGAAAGGACATTTTGATTATTTCCTGTCGGTCAATGGCCAGAAACGATCCGTCAATGTCGGAATAGTCTTTAGGGTTATATTTGCACTTATGTAAAAGGGAAAGTCTCAGGAAATGCGGCATTTCCATAAGTTTATGGACAGTCCTCGGGGGCATTTGACTTAAATGTTGTAATTTTTTATAAAATTTAAATATTGCATTTTATAAGTTAAAATAAATAATAATATGTATTTGAAGGTGAAAATATAAAAATATATGATATAAAAAAATATTTTTAAAAATTTTAAATTTTATATGTAATTTAAGAAATGCAGTGTATAAGGTAAGAAATAGGTGGCATGTCTATTGCTTAAGGACATGCCGCCAGTCAGGAGACCCACTCTATGTAAAATAGTTAGGATTATATTTGCACTAAAATTTATCTCGGGGTTATATTTACACTTTCTCAATTATATAAAATTATAATTTCATATTTCCTAAAATATTACTTTTGAATGGGAAGCAACTGATTTCCACACCGTAAAGTTTTTAAAACACTGCAACTGAAGGTGAATTCAAAAGACACGAGTAAATCTGAAAGTGTAGCGATCAATTACTACACCCAGAGATGCTGTAAAATTATATAAGTCCCCACTTGAAAGCGTAGCAACTATAAAATCCTCATAATTATATTTCCATACATAAACAAAACTAAATTGCAAATCAATCCAAATTTTCGATTAATTGCAGATTAAACCATAAAACTATTAAAAAAGTAAATTAATCCACAAAAATATTTAAATTGCAAATTGACCCAAAATAATCTTTTAATATTGTAAATTAATCTAGAATTTTCTAAAAATCTTCAAACAACCTTCAAATCAAAATCCCTAAATGCAAAAAAAAAAATCCCATTTGGCGTGGTGATGCTTATGCGTGATACGCTCTTCTCTATCAAGTAGTCATATTTTCGCGAGTTAATATCTCCAAGAGCGATGTTACAGTTTTTATAGGTTGCTAATGTGTAATAGTAGAGATGATCAGTCTTGTTGAAATGTAATTTGGATATCCTTACAATAGATTTGTTATTGATAGAGGATAGTTAAGTTGGTTGTCAATTACACTTATTATAATCAATGTTGAGCGTTTTTCTGACATCTTTGAATAAGTGGAATTGCCACCCCTAAGGAAGCCTAGAAAACTAGAGCAAGTCTTACAAAAAAAACTGTTTATTTACCTAAAATTTCAATCAAATAAACATTATGTTCGTTGGTTATTGGAATACTCAGAAATTGTAGAGTAAAATTCAACACGAGAATTTATTAATATTAATATTACCTCTATCCCAACAAAAATAATAGAATTGATTTTGGTGCACCCTTTATGCAAGCTGGTATGGTAGAGAATAATTGTGGAAATGTAGTTTTTTTAGGGGGTGGGGGGAACAGTATGTCTAATCTGAAAATTGTGAACCCGGACGGCGCTGGGAAACCCTAAACCATGGCGGTCCCGTTGCCGACTAGGAAGATAATGAAAAAGAGGATCAAGCATTCAAGCGCCCCCAGAGCGACCACAAAATCTGCGTCAAGGAGAGCTGGCGCAGGCCCAAGGGTAGAGGAGAAAGTTCAAGGGAGTTACATTGATGCCCAATATCGGATATGGGACTGATAAGAAGGCCCGACATTATCTCCCTAATGGGTTCAAGAAGTTTGTCGTGCACAATGTTTCCGACCTTGAATTGTTGATGATGCACAACAGGACCTACTGTGTGGAGATTGCACACAACATGTCAACAAAGAAGAGAAAAGATATTGTTGAGCGAGCTGCTCAGCTTGATGTTGTTGTCACCAACAAGCTTGCAAGGTTGCGTAGCCAGGAGGATGAATGACCCATAAACGAGGCCATGAACAAGGCTGTTATTTTCAGGCACGACTAATTGATCGGATTTAAGCACAGGGAAGGAAAATCTACTTGGAAGTGTTCTTTACCTGAACGGTTTCTTTGACTAAGGAGGAATGAAATTTGCCAGATTTATCAGAAGCAAGATCAACTAACGACAACCACCTCATTTTAACTACGCAATCTTTATGAACAATCCCTGTTGAATCCCAAAAAAAATGAAAGTTGTCAAGTTTTTTTTTGGAAAATAAATAAACGTTATTACTGAAATTGTGAAATCAACACATATATAGTCTCCTTTCTTTCCTCCCTATCTCTCTTATTATAACATAAACTATACATAGTTTTCCTTTAGTTTATGATTCATCCAAGCCCTGTACACAAGAACAAATGACTTATGTGGCCTATTAACTATCACGATCGTTTCCCTTTGGCTCATTGAGGGGCCAAAAGTGTTCGAAGAAAAATTAGAGGGATGAAGATGGAAGATCGTAATTGTTAATGGGCCACCGAAGTAATTTGCTCTGTACAAAATGCAATTTAAAATCGTACTGGTAATTTCTACTTCATTTTCAATACACCCACAATTCCAAAGCTTCCAAACGCCATCTATTGTTCAGCTAAAGCTAAATTCAGTAGTTACGACCTCCATCCCTTTCCTTTGCCTTTCCTTATCAGCAAGATCTTCTCTTCTTCTCATCCCAGTGGTTCCCTATCAATATGCATTCATCTCAAGACATCTGCCCAGATTCCCTTCGTTTTCCCGCATTCAAAAATAAGTGTTGAATACTTTCCTCATCCTCACAAAATTGGCATTTAGCAGTCACTGAAATCTCAATCTTCTTCAACCCATCTTTCGTTGATAATCTGTTGTGGCATGACATCAATAAAGTTAACTTCACCTTCGGTCTTGTTTGATTGTCAAAAAACATTTTACTCCATTGTAAAGGTTGATTCTCACCTCTTAACTCTTTGTACATCCTTCTAACACTGAATTTCTATTTCTCCTTCATTAGCTCACATGATTCCATTCCAACAGCTTTTGTTAAAAATCTTCTCGGGCTCTTTAACATCCAATAACTGGAACTTGGAAAAGTCACATTCATCACCTCATTCTCCTTAATGTATTAAGAATGTATCCTCTTGATCCACAACCTATCCACTTCTATGCACACATTCCATAGAGTTTTAAACATATCTGTTGTAAACCCCATTCCTTCTTTGGTGAGAAATTTTCTCCCATGCAACTGGATTTTCTTGTGATTTCCTCCCCTCCACTCCAAAATAAAAGCATGCACATAGCCTCAACGTGACGTAGAACTATATTTGGATTTGGGAAACTTTGCATCTAGTAGTTTTCTATATATTGCAAACATCACACTTCTTATGAGTTGAAGCCTCCATGTATAGCTAAGCAGCCTCGCACTCCAATGCTTTAGTCTATCCATCATTTTATCCATCAACGGCAAGCACATCGTTACAGTAAGTTTCCAAGTGGCCAGAGGTACCCCAAGTATTTGAAGGAGAGTTCACTTTCTTCAAAACCTGCCAGTCTCAGTATTTCACATTTTTGCTCCTTAACACATCCACCCAAATACACTCTGCATTTTGCTTGATTAACTTTTAATCCCGTTGATTTAGTGAACTTCTGGGAATGCCTCCATTAGGACTTGCACTAATTTCCCCTCACCCGTTGACATCAACAAGAAGTCATCAACAAATGTTAAGTCCATCAACTTTAGTTTATCACGCTAGAAATGATATTGAAACTTCTTATTTCCATCTACACTCACCAGGCACCTATGCATGTATTTCGTTACTAGCACAAACAAAGGGGGTGACATTGGATCATCTTGTCTCAAACCCCTTTTTGCATGTATGAGTTTTGTAGACTATTGACTACATATCTGTAAGATACAATTGATCCACATTTCATTACCCAAGCTACAAACCAACCTGGCAATCCCAATTGATTCATAATTCTCTCCAAAGCCACCCACTCCACTGTATCATATGCTTTCTCCAAATCCATTTCTATCGTACATCTTGGTCCACCATTTTTCTGTTGTAACCCCTTACCATCTCATAGGCCAGCATAATCTGATCGTGGATGTTCTTGCCGGAAAAAAAAGGTTCCTGGCTGTCATGGACTAACTTATTGATTACCGCACTTAGCCTATTGACCAGTATTTTAGACACAAATTTGTACGTAAGAAATAGGCCTTAGATCACTTACCTTCTTTGCAGCCTGGTGTTTTGGTATAAGCGTCCCTAAAGTATTGTTCACTGCATTGTAGATTCTAGATGTTTCAAAGAAATCTACCATTGCATTCATCACATAATTTTTTATCACCTTCCGATTCACTTTAAAAGAATTTAGCACTATAGCCATTTGGGCCAAGTGCTTTTTGGTCTCCGATTAACCCTCAGAGCTTCCCAAACTTTTTTATTTGTCACAGTTGCTATCAGTTTCCTCCTCCCATCTACATTCAAACTATTCCTTGGTCTCATCACCTACACATCTATGTTTTCCAGATTGTTTGAATTATGCCCAATCAGATCCTCATAAAATGGATTACTTCCCCTTTCATGTCCTTCTTATCACTAATTTTTAGTGTCATCCCTCCTTTCCATTTTGCTAAAACCCAGCATCTTATTTTTGGTTTTCACGGAGGCATGGAAATATGCATTATTTCCATCCCCTAGCCTCAGCCAATCTATTTTTTTCTTTTTGACTTGCCACTTTCTTATCAATCTCGCTCCATTTCATCAGTTCCTCAATGCATTTAATCACTTTCAGCACTTTCTTCCTGTCTAATATTCTCTTTGAGCTGCTTATAATTCTTCTCTGGTTTTCTCCAGTTCCAGTTTAGTACCTGATACGTTTTTTTGTATGTTGAAGCAGCATAGGTTGCAGTCTAATTAGTTTTCTCCATATCACATACATAGCTCCACCTTTCAATTTCTTACTCCTAGCACACCCTGATTGCCTCCAGTATTTTTTTATCTTCTAGATGATAGTTCAGTAGTTTAAACTGCTTCTTCTTCCTTTGTGTTTCTTCATGAACTTTAATCCTTAACAAGGCATGATCTGATACCGCAGCCTCAATCAGTTCCACTTTAGCTTCTGGATGCTTTTGAAACTGGTGAGCATCGTTTAACTCGCCAAATAACCTGCAGCTTAGATTAATACCAATTAGTACAACAATAAGCAGAGTCGACCCCACGAGAAGCAAAAACAATGATTAATAATTAATCTTCCTACTAATCTAGAAAATCTTTTTGGTGATGTCACCACGCTTTAATTTTCGTAATGATTTATTACACCAAAAATGCAAATGATGACATTAAAAATGAGATATAAATATGTAGATGAATGACATCGGCTAAGAATAACTCATGCTAAGGTGCCTTCCAGAAGTGTTATGTGCTACGCTCGTACTAGAATACGCTCGTATTGTTATGTGAAAATCTATAGATGAATGATATCGGGGTAAGTTTATGCGCCGCCGGAAGACAAATACATGCTTCACCAAAAAACCTAATGTCTGTTGACCCGAAAAAAGGTGAAGTGAACCCAAAGTTTTCAAGTCTAAATATATCTCTGTGTAATGATAAAGAGAGTGAAAATGTATAGTAAAATTACATAGTGACTGATGTGGCATAAATAAAAAAACAAATGTAGTCATAATTAGTTGCACATCTTAAGGAAGGTGATTGGTAATTTAGTCTTTTACAAGCTTTCACATCATTCACTATGAATTTTCACTCTCTTTATCATCACTCTACGTCTCTGGACCCGCACAAATTACCTGCCTGAATTACCCAACAAATCAAATTACAATCCTTTCCTAATTTAATTTATGATTTGAAGAGATAAGATCTAATTGAATCTCCAAATTTATCTCCAATGATATCTCCATAAATCTCTTAAGATCTTCCAATTCTGCTCCATTATTCCTCCAAATCAGCTCCAAATATTCTCCAAGAGTGCTCCATGAGTTGCCAAGTTCAAATTAATTCTGCACGATATTTGACTGCCCTCATTTTGCCATAATTGCCAAAATTCTCTTTAATTTCCTCCAAATTTTGTTTAAGCCCAAAAACTGTGATCTGTGACAAATTAAACTCCTAAAGTGCACATTAATCATGTAAAATCACAGTTAACCCCAATAAAATAAAAAAAAATAATTCATACACATCAGATACCACCCTGAATTCCCTATAACTCTATCAATCCTCAAGTAGATAGTGTTATGTTACTGCCTGCCTGTCTATTAGACCAAGTGAAAAATCCCCAGTACTTTCAAATTCAAAGGGTTCTACTCAGTTCACCATCTCATGCAAATCCCAGTATGCATTGGCCAATACATAATTCCCACCTATCCTGTTATACACTGATAACACATTGTTAAAATCACCCATCAGCAACCATGCACCACCTTGAATCTGACTTCTTAGCTTTTCAATATTATTCCATGAATTTTCCTCTCCTTCAGCTGATTTGCTGCATATATAGCAGTGAACCAGTACATAAACTTCCATGTTGTGTCATGTACTTCTACATGTAGCATATGATTTGTTTCAACATGTTTCTTTAGTCCCAATTTTCTGTCATCCTATAATCCACAATCTACCATTGGGGTGTGAATCATAGTTATCCAAAATATCCCACTTCATCCCCGTTCTGTTTCTCACATTAACCGTCTTCTGTTTGTTAACTCGTGTTTCAATTAATACAACCATCGATAAATTCAACCTGTTGAGATGGGAGCCCATCTCATCGCTTTTTCCTAATTTATTCAGCTCCCTCACATTGCAAGTGATTATCATGGAACTTTACCATAAGAGCATGCATGATTTTTCCAAACCCTCACACTCTCTAGCACTTCCACTGACCTGCTTCCCGCCTTAAGACTTAGCTCTCCCAGATCACAGCTTTCCAGTACTTTTTCCTTGTTCCTTGATCTTACAAAGCTCCATTCATTCGTCTTTTCTTCCTGCATTTCCATTTCATTCTGTTTTTCCCCAGTTCTGATTCTTGTTTCATGTACTTCCTCCCTGCTGTCAGTTTTTTTAACCTGCCATTTCTGAACAATCTTCCTCTCATTGTTAAAATATATGCACGGATGCCCTCCCAGCTTGCATTTCTTATAGAAAAGAGGTTTCCATTCAAACTCCAATGTTTTTTTAAAAAAATATCTTGCTCTCAACATCTTTGATATTAATATATTTAGGTATTTCATGAAATATATCAGCCTCAATCAACATCCTAGCACACGAGACTCTGAGTTTACTAGTCGTACATTCATCAGTAAATATTGGCCTACCCAAAGAACTTCCTACTTTCCCCAAACTTGTTGATCCCCATAGATGCAGAGGTAGCTTTGGAAATTTGATCCAAATTGGCACAGTCCTCACTATATCATCTTTCATAAAAAAAATTGGCTTCTAAACACGTAAGAACATAACTCTATTTTGTATAGTATACGGCCCTCGTCTGAGAACATCATCCCTATCCTCCACATATCTAAATCTCATGTTGAAATAACCCTCCTCATTGTAATATAACTCAGGCAAAGATACGAAGGACCAGTAATAAGTCATAAAAAGTTTAACAGCATTCATTGTCATTTTCCCATCTAGCACATACATTATCAACACATTTTCCCAAAATTTAAGCTCGAATTCAACATCCTCAAGCTCATTGTCAACTTCTATCTCACCATTTACAACATTAGGAGGAATATAATCAATTTTTAATCCATTCGCATAAACATTGTTATCCTTAATCACATCCACCTACAATTTTTCATGTTCTACTACTTTAGCACCCATATCCAGTAGTTTACTTACCTCTGTGTTAGCGGTATCATCCTCTGCATCTCCATTTTCTATTTCCCCTAATTGATCATCTAGTAATGCATCTCCAATTTCTCTACTGCTCGCTCCTTCCTCAACTTCTCTCACAACTCATCCCCAATTCCCCAATGCCAAGATCACCTTCTTCCTCGGCCTACCTCGCCCTTGTTTCATAATCCCGACAAATTTTTAAGAACTTTTAGTGCGAAAATTGCCCATACTGTAGAGAGAAAGCGTAAAAATCATTCCTATAAAAAATGGTTAAAGTTATAGAGGACAATATAGGAATTTAAGAGCATTTTTTTTTACTATTTTGAGTAATTTTCAAATCATATCATTTATGTTGGGATGCATGCAAAAGGAAACTAAACCATTTTTGTTAGGATGGAGGAAGCATTAAAATTTCCAATTACAACATGGGAACACGAATAATTGTTTTCTTAAATAACCAAAATAGGAAAGTTGTCTAAGACCTATATGGAACAAAAATAATTAGTATAATATATATTCTTCGAAAAATTGAATTGAAAAATGACATTCGTAATAAAATTTATGAATTAATCAATTATTAGTAAGTACTAAATACGTAAGTTTGGACTAGAAATTTATCGAATTTATTCGTAAATCTTTGGGGTTGATTAATATTTATAATCAGTATTTTTTGGCTAGTTTTCAATTTATATACATATATGGCTTTCATAATATATTTATTTTTTATGAAATGGCTTTCATAATATTGAGTTGTAGTGTATTTGAATACGCTAGTTCCAATCTACATCATTCCTTTCGGGATGGAAAGATTTAAACCTCTTAGTAGGGATGGGCATAGGTCTAAGACCCGATCCAAATTCATAAGGCCTTTGACTTGTTGGATTGGGTATGGGTCTAAAAAATTCAAACCCCTCGAGTCCAGGTTTATTTGGGTCTGGATTCTAAAAAAAAGGTTTGGATCTGGGTCTAAAATATTAAGACTCAGATATGAAATTCGACACGTAGACCCATATAACCTTACTATATATACATATGTGTGTGTGTATATATATATATATATAATATTTTGCCCTAATTCCTAAATTATTTTAATATTCTCTTTGTATTTTTACTTTCTATTCAACAAACATTATACATTGTATTCTTTTTCTTGAAGAATTAACTTTGATGCATATTGAAATTAAATTTTTTGTATTTGAGATGATATATATATTTTTTAATGAAGAAAAAAAATAGAACGTGAGACCCATTTAGGATCCATTTTGGAGCTAAGACCCGTTAAACCCATTAGGATTGGGTAATTTTAAAACCCTACAGGTCTGATTCAGGTCTGGGTCTAACTAAATTATTTTAGGATCAGGTTCTGAGTCTTATTTGATCTGACCCATAATCATCCCTACCTCTTAATGATCCATTATCCAATTCACAACTTTGGGAATTTCTATGAACGTGTAAACATTTTGTATCTCAGTGGTTGACATATTTTGTTTGCAAATACTCCTAGCAATTGATCAAAAGAAATTGGGATACATACAAATATAACTCTATATACTTTAGTAAGTGCATATATAACTCTGAAATAATTCAAAACACAAAAACAACTTAACTACTCTACACAAGTGCAAATATAACCCGTAAAGACTAGATTCCGGCATTGACTGGCAATTTTAGGCCATTGACGAACAGAAATTACAAAAATACCTTTTTAGCCTAATGCAAAATTTTGAAAGAAAAAATACCCTTTACCCCGTCGGTGTTCTGCCACCACCGCTACTGCTTCACCACCTTCGCCGCCGCTCTGACTAGGCCACCACCAGGTCGTCACTGTGCCACCAAGCCCACCACTACCCAATCCCTGACACCTCGACACCCTGCCCACCATAAGCCCACAACCACCACACCTTCTCTGTTAAGCCCCACCTCACCACCCAGCCTCACCACTAGCCACCCTGCCACTGGTCCACCACCACACCTCCTCTGTTCAACTCCGCCCCACCACCTAAGCCCACCATCGCCTTCCCTCCTCCTCTGCCACCTAAACCAACCACTCCCAGCCATTAGAAAACTCCCCCGCCACTTAAACCCTCCACTTCTCCCTCATCGAAACCCTAGCCCCGTTAAAACCCTAGGCCACCAGCCACCCAACCCTCATAACCTCTCGTGCCGCCGCCATCCTGGACATCACCTCACACCCAATCCCGTCATGCCGCCGCCTGCGACGCCTTTTCCAGTCGGAGAAAGGATTCAGGCTCTGTTTGGTGGAACTTATAAGCTGTTTTCCTTATAAGAAAAACACTTTATAGTGTTTGGTAAAGTGTTTAAAACAGCTTATTTTTTAAACAAAATCTATTTTTGGGAGAAAAGCAAAAAATGGTCACCCCATACTTTTAAAATAAGGTAGTTTTGCTTATAAGCATAACTCTTCCAAACACTCTCAACCCGATGGAAAGGAGTAATTGGCAGAGAAAGGAAAATGAGGAAAGAACTGGAGAAAGGAAAAGAATGAAGAAGAAGAAGGGATCGACGGAGAGGAAAGAAAGAGAATGAGAAGAGTAAGCAAAATTAGGTTTTAGGGGTATTATAGACACTTATTAATTTTTGTTTTTTAGAGGGGTAAAATTTTCATTTTAACAAAATTCGGCATCAATCTACCGGAAAGGGTGAATTTTCACACACACTAACTATCTAGGGTTATGTTTGCACTTTCAATTATCAAAGATTATATTTGCACTTATGTGAATTTTGGGGGGTTATAAACGCACTTTTCTAAAAGAAAGTTTTTAGAAAATGCACCACTGATAAACGATTCGTCTCTCTTTCTATTTAGTAGAAATTTCACCACTTATAATCGATTTGTCTCTCTTTCTAAATTCTCAATCAACTTATTTTTCTACGGAACCATAGAAATCTAAATTTCTCTTTTTGAAGCTCGCATCTAGTACAAAATAACGAATTCTCTCTTTTTTCATATATTTCTCAATGTCAATATCACATACTCCTTCTGTCTCAGGTCAAACTACACAGATCACTTTATATCACTATTCACTTTCCAACTTTAACCATATATTTGAATAGATATAAACAATAATATTATCATATGTTATATGGTTGGATTCGTCGTATCAAATAGTTTCTCAAAAGTAACTTTTTGTTTGCCGTTATTATACGTAGTTAAACATATTAACGGTTAGACACGATAGAATATAAAATCCACACATAATTGTGGCTGTGTGTATTGATATATATATATATGTGTATGTATGTATATGTATATATAGAGAGTACAAAGGATATACAAGACCTAAACAAATATGGAACAGGATATACACAAAATCAATCAGAAAGGGTATTCATTTCTTATCCTGATCTAATTGATTTACATCTCTATTACCCCCCCCCCAAAAGTAAAGCGTATGACTGGTCGCAACACAAAACTTGGAACATAGACTCAAACTGATGCCAGTAAGATGTCAGCAACCTTGAGCTTGCGTAAAGATGCAAGTCCATAGAAACTCAAATTGTGGTTTGTACGTAAAGATGTCAGCAAGTTGCAAGTTGGTAGAAACATAAGCAACCTTGAGCTTTCCAGAATACACCATCTCATGCACAAAATAATAGTCAATATCAATATGCTTAGCTCTCTTATGAGAAACTGGATTTTGAGCCAGGAAGAGAGCACTATTATTATCACACAGCAAAATGAGTGGGGAGTGCGTCGTCACAAGTAAGTCCCGAAGAAGATTCATTAACCAAGCTAACTCCATAGCAGTATTTTCCATAGCACGGTACTCTGATTATAAACTAGAATAAGAAACTGTAGGCTACTTCTTAGCACTCCAGGAAACC
Source organism: Rubia yunnanensis (assembly GCA_037428765.1). NCBI lineage: Eukaryota > Viridiplantae > Streptophyta > Magnoliopsida > Gentianales > Rubiaceae > Rubia > Rubia yunnanensis. The sequence goes on along the minus strand of CM075069.1, from coordinate 39,171,756 downwards.
AGGTTGCCACCAAGGAAAAGGGCATAACCATAAGTAAACCTACGAGTCTCTATACAACGAGCCCAATCAGCATCAGAGTAACCCAAAATTGGTAAAGCAAAGGAGTTTGCGTGAAACTAAATATCATATTGGAGCATACTGTAACACCCCCAAACTCACGAGCTACTTGCTAAATGCAAGTATCGGGTTGGATCTGAGTGTGCTACCCAAAATTCTAGTAGTAACGAGCAGATAAAGTTTATGCGGATGTAAATTTGGGTAATTCAAAACCTAACTTACTATTATAGTGAAAGGATTAGTACAAGTGTTGAAAAAAAGTTTCACCTAACATTATAGATCACCGTTCTAAAGGATTCGGCACAGATCAGTTCATGTTAACATAACTATTTTAAAATTTATCTGAAAGATTTTACTGGACCACCCAGGATCCTTTCTCAAAATAAGTAAAGGCACCAGTGCTCTTTTCTCTTATAGTTCATTTGCACCTGAAAAGGGTTGTTTAACTAGGATAAGCTCCTTGGTTAGTGAGGTTCCATCGCCAGCATTTACCCAGTTGAGTTTTAGTGATCACAGAAAAAAAACCAAATAGGCACATAAGTCCTAGCACACAGTAAAAGGATAAGGGTAGTTAATGCCGAGTCGATGTCAAGTGCCTATATGGCAACTCTGACTAACATACAAGGCATAACCTTCTCAGTAGTGCCCAGAGGCTATAAATCAAGAATTCATTCTCCCCAATCACTCCAAATCAGATGTTCAATTACGAGCTCGTATCAGATCCAGATGGTTATGCTAGCATACCAAAAACTCCACATGTAGCCGGTCTAATCAGACGATCCGGTCTATACCGTTCCCCGCTGACTTTGACCGAACTACAATCGCTTCGGGGACCCTAAAATCACAGACAAGTAATCAGATAGCAGATAATTTAAGTTTAACATGGCAAGATACAGTAAAAGCCGGTCATCCACATAAAATATCATAGCAGAATATAATTTAAGTTTGACACGGTAAGAGAAAGTACAAGCCGGTCATTCATAGAAAAATATCAGAGCAGTTCATAAAATCAATTTCACGATAATTGAGCATAGTATGATAAAATACACACTTAATTTAACAGTCAGTATATAATATCATTTTAAGTTTAACAGGCATATCCCTCTCTAATGAGGTTCGAGTACTCACGGCACGAGTAAAGGGTAGACGGGTTCAAGTATAAGGTTTGGTACAGGGTTTTCAAGTAGATAGGTTCAAGTACTGGGTTCGAGTATATGGTTCCAGTGTAGGGTTCGAGTACATGGGGTTCGAGTAGAGGATTTGAGTGGAGAAGGTTCAAGTGGTACGGGTATCAGGTCGTACTGGTTCGAGTGGTAAGTGGTACTAGTTCGAGTGGTGAGATACAAGTGGTGAGGTTTGAGTGGTGAGGTTCAGTTGGTAAGCATCGAGAAGATACGGGTTCAGTTGGTGAGGTTCAAGAGGTACTGGTTCAGTTGGTGAGGTTCGAGAGGTAAGGTTCAAGAGGTGAGCTTGAGAGGTAAAGGTTTCAGTAGTACTAGTTTGATACCTAAGGTTTGAGAGGTGCAATTTGAGAGGTACGGTTCAGGGGTATAGTTCAGGAGGTTCGGTTCGAGAGGTACAGTTCGGGAAGTACGGTTTGGGAGGTACAGTTTGGGAGGTACGGTTTGAGAGATATAGTTCAGGAGGTTAGGTTCAAGAGGTACAGTTCGGGAGGTATGGTTTGGGAGGTACATTTCAAGAGGTATAATTCAAGAGGTACAGTTCAGGAGGTACGGTTTGGGAGGTACAGTTCGAGGGGTACAGTTTGGGAGGAGGTTCGAGAGGTGAAGGTTTCAATGAAGGGTTCGAGAGGTATTCTCTAGTTTGAGAGGTGAAGGTTGTAGTTAAGGGTTCGAGAGGTATTCTCTAGTTTGAGAGGTGAAGGATTCAGTGAAGGGTTCGAGAGGTATTCTCTGATTTGAGAGGTGAAGATTCCAGTGGAGGTTCGAGAGGTGAATGTTTCAGTGAAGGGTTCGAGAGGTACTCTTTGGTTTGAGAGGTGATGGTTCCAGTGGAGGGTTTGAGAGGTGAAGGTTTCAGTGAAGGGTTCGAGAGGTGCACTCTGGTGGCATCATATATATATATATATATATATATATATGAAAATATATGTATATATATATATGAAAAAATATATATTCGGTTTAATTCAGTTCGTGCTAAAACGATGCAACACTCACCTCAGTTAGACTTGGCTTGGGAAACCTCCGTTTCTACGTTACCACCGCTCAACCATTATTTTTATTTTGGTAAGAAAATATCTTAAGGCTGTAAGTTTAAGAAGGTAGTAATTGATATTTATACTAGATGATGACATAGGGTTCTGACGCCTAACACCTAAAATTTTATCCATTTAACCCTCATTTGGATAAGTTTTTATGTCTACTTGCCCGAAGTTCACTTTGGATAAATTTTCTTGTCCACTTGCCCGGATTTCTTTTTTTTTAACTGAAAATAGTCAAGGGAATTAGATAAGAGATTGAAATTTTTGGTTAAAATCTAGCTATTACGTGCACACTGACTTCATTACGGTCGAGGTTTTCACAATCTTGCCCCCTTAATGAATTTCGTCCCTGAAATTCCTATTTCCCGTGAACAACTCTGGGTAATTATCCCTCATGTCAGCTTCCAACTCCCAAGTTGCTTCCTCAACCTTATGATTTCCCCAAAACACCAAAACCATAGGAATCTCTCTAGTTCGCAAGGTCTTGATTTTTTTATCCAATATCTTTACGGGATTTTCCTCATACGTCAACTTTTCATTCACAGCTAAGTCTTCATGGTTTTAACACGTGTTTGGGTTTAGGGTGATACTTCTTCAGAAGCAAAACATAGAAAGAATTATGTAATTTCCCCAACTGGCTAGGTAGGTTAAGCTGGTACGCAACTGGCCCGACTCGTTGTACGTCGAAAGGGCCAATGTACCTAGGACTCAGCTTTCCTTTCTTACCATGCTGAATGAGACCCTTGTGAGGGGTTACCTTCAAAAATACCTGGTCACCCACTCCAAACTCCAAATCCCTCCTTTGATGGTCTACGTAACTCTTCTGTCGACTTTGAGCCGTCTGTAAGCGCTACTTTATCAGCTTGACCTTATCCATGGATTCCTCAATCCAAGGTATGATGGCAACTGGGAGAATATTTTTCTCTCCCACTTCATTCCAAAAGAGGGGTGTCCGACATTTTCTACCATAGAGTATTTCATATGGGGCTATACCAATGGATAACTGATAACTGTTGTTCTAAGCGAATTCTACCAAAGGTAAGTGAGCATACCAACTTCCCCGAAAATCCATAACACAACTTCGGAGCATGTACTCCAAGGTTTGAATTGTTCTCTCTGACTTCCCATCTGTTTGTGGATGGGCACTTGTACTAAAGATCAATTTAGTTCCCAATCCTGCTTGGAGATGCCTCCAGAAATGGGAAGTGAATCTTGGGTCTCTATCGAACACAATAGTAATCAGCACCCCATGCAATCTTATGATTTCTCGGGTGTATAGGATAGTCAGTTTTTCCAAGGATTATTTAACGTTGATTGGTAGAAAGTGAGCCGATTTGGTCAACCTATCAACCACCACCCATATTGCGTCAAAATTCTTTTGTGTTTTGGGTAGTCCTGTCACAAAGTCTATCGTGATGTGATCCCATTTCCATTCGGGAATCTCCAATGGTTGTAATAACCCTGATGGTTTCTGATGCTCGGCCTTGACCTGCTGGCACACCAAACAACGCGCGATGTATCCTGCTATGTCCGTTCTCATGTTATCCCAGCAGTACTGATGTTTCAAGTCTCAGTACATTTTGGTCCCTCCTGAGTGCACCGTATACTTGGATCGGTGAGCTTCCTACAACACTCTTTGTGTGATCGCTGAATTTTGGGGTAGGTAAAACCTACCTCCACAGGTCAGCACTCTGTCACTATCCACTTCAAAGTCCGGCAACTTCCCTGCAGCGATAAGCTTTTTCTTGTTTACCAATGATTCATCCAACTCTTCAGCCTTCTTAATCTCTGTGGGTAAAAAAACTTGTACCCTTAGATTGAAGAATAAAAGTCGGTCAAGTTTAGCCTCGCATTCCCAATTCTCTGCCTGTGATAACATCTTCGTCTCCTTTATCCAAATATGCACCAAATTCACCTTCCGGCTTAGTGCGTCTGCCGCCACATTTGCCTTTCCAAGATGATGATTGATCACACAGTCATAATTCCCCAAAAAATCCATCCACCGACATTGGTGCATATCTAGGTCCTTTTGGGAAAATAGGTATTTCAGGTTCTTATGATCTGACATTACTTCAAATGTGACTCCATATAATTAATGTCGCCATTTATTTAAAGCAAACACCACTGCAGCTAGTTCTAGGTCATGGGTGGGGTAATTCTTTTCATAAGGTTTCAACTTCCAAGATGCATAAGCAATCGTGTGGACCCTTTACATCAATACGCATCCTAGACCATCTCCTGAAGCATCGGTATACAATATGAATCCATCATTTTCGTCAGGTAGGGCAAGAATTAAGGTAGTGGTTAGACACTTCTTCAATTCTTGGAAACTGGATTCAGTCTCTTCATTCCATTCGTACTTAACTCCCTTCTGAGTTAGGCGGAACAAAGGGGATGCTAGTTTAGAGAAGTCTTTAACGAAATGCCTATAGTACCTTGCCAGTCCAAGAAAGCTCCGAACTTCCGTACTATTGTTCGGCACCCTCCAATTTAGAATTGTCTCAACTTTAGAGGGATCCACGGATATTCCTTCCTTACTAATCATGTGCCCCAAAAAGTTCACTTGGTTTAGCCAGAATTCAAATTTGCTAAACTTGGCGTACAACCTGTGTTCTTTAAGCAGTTGTAGTACCTTCCTTAGATGTCATTCATGCTCCCGCTGGGATTTGGAATAGACCAGGATGGCATCGATGAAGATGACAACAAACTCGTCTACGTATGGCCGAAATACTCAATGCATGAGGTCCATAAAAGAGGCTGGTTCATTGGTTACTCCAAATGACATTACCAGGAATTTGTAATGGCCATATCGAGTATTGAAAGCTATTTTGGGTATGTCCTCCCTCTTCACTCGCAACTGGTAGTACCCTTGTCGTAAATCCAATTTGGAAAATACGACTTCTCCTTAGAGTTGATCGAACAACATCTCAATAATGGGAAGAGGGTATTTATTCTTAATCGTCACATATTTTAAGCCTCGATAATCGATACACATCCGAAGAGAGCCATATTTCTTCTTAAAAAACAACATTGGGGCTCCCCGGGGCGAGGTACTCGGTTGAATGAACCCCCGAGTTAATAAATCTTCAAGTTGTAGTTTCAACTCTTGTAGTTCTAATGACACCATATGATAAGGGGTTCTAGAAACAGGTGCGGCTCCTAGTACCAGATCTATGGTAAACTCAGTCTCCCTTTCAGGAGGCAAACTTACAAGTTCCTCAGGAAATACCTCAAGGAAGTCTTGGACAAAAGTTATATCTTCTCCCTTTAACTGGTCTACTGGCTTATTCAAGATATAAGATAATATTCCAGTTGCTCCTTTACAAATCATTCATCGAGCCTTGACACCAGCAACTAGTAATGAGGAGGATCTCTTCCTTGCCACATCCACTTTAATCGGAGGTTCCCCGGGTCGACACAGCTTAACTTCCTTCGTATGACAATTCAGTTGGGCATGATTTTTAGCAAGCCAATCCATGCCAAGTATTACCTCATATCCCTTTAAAGGTAAAGCAATTAAGTCTATGGGCAATTCCTAACGTCCCACATTTACCTCACAGTTTCTACAAACACGTCCAGTTAGGATTATAGTATCGTTTGTGGGCGTGCTAACTTCCAACTTATAGGGTAAGTCCTCTATCTCCTCTTCATATTTTCAAGAAATGAGTGAATAGAAAAATAATGAGAAGCACCAGGATCAATCAAAACTTCAATGACCTCGGTCAAAACCGGGGCCTCATTATCCTCCAACGCGTAAACACGAGCCTGCACCTTTGTTTAACTGCTTCCACTTGCTCCTCCTTTTTGGGTAGGTTTGGTGACTGATGCCTGGGATCCCACAGTTTGAGACAAGTGACTTGGCAGAGCTAGCAAGCACTCAGATATTTTATGTTCAGAACTCCCACACCGTAGACACTTATTTGCCTTCTTCCAGCAATCCTTCTCATCATGGTTCCCTTTTCACAGTACGTGTAACGAACTTGAGTCGCTTCTCTCGGGACAATGCTTGAGCTTTTTGACATGGCCGAGGGTCGAGGTATGTATCTCCTAGGGACTTTTTTTTATCAAATTTTGCTCTCTGTGGGCCTGGGGTGTATATTGACTAAGTATTCACATTTGTCCTTCTGGCTTGGTGCATGGCCCGTAAGGCATTTTGGTTTCTTCCACTCTGCAAGCAGATTCGACAGCTGCGGTATAATTGTTTTGATATGCCGGGGCTAGAGCATCCTTCAACTCTAGCCTTAACCCTTGAATGAATCTCCTCTTGCGTTTATCATCAGTTGAGACTATCTTCTCTGCAAACTTAGAGAGTTAGGAAAACTTTTCCTCATACTCCGCTACACTCATTATGCCTTGCTTCAAGTTTATGAACTCTGCTTCTTTCCTTTCATTAACTAGAGGCGGAATGTACTTCTTCTTAACTCCTTTTCAAAATTCTCCCAGGTTCTGGGAGTTTCCTCCATGTCCCACTTCCTCTTCACTACATTCCACCAATCTTGCGCGGCTCCTTCCAATTGGAATATGGAAAAACTCACCTTCCGTTCATCAGTGTATCCCAGGGCCCATAAAGTCTGAGTCATTACTTCGATCCAATTTTTGGCGACTTCATCATCTAGGCCGCCATTGAACCTAAGGGGATGAAACTTTTGAAATCGTTCCAGTGCTGCATCATCTGCCTCCAGCCTTTGTCTTCGATCCCTGAGAGGAGTTTGAGTTTGATTCTCTCTTTCAATCATGCGACTTAATATTTCAGTAACTTGACTTGCGAACAACTCCATCCCAGTGGTTGGGGAATTTTGTCTCGTTGGCAAGTTTGAACTTTCCCCTTGTTCCCTTTCTATTGAAGCCTATACTCAATAAATTAGCTTAATATTATTATTGTTGTTGTTATTTTGAGTGTTTAGATGTGGATTATGCTAATCATTGTTTATTAACCCAAAAGAACACCATATAATTCACATAATATTTTACATTAGCTTCATAGTTCACCTAATTTTACACCACTTCAACCGAGCGACGTCCCTCAAAGCCAAAATTGGGACTCACTCTAGTCCTAATACTTATTTTACAACATGTTAGGTTTAGTCTCTTTCCGGTCTATCACCGGTTCCTAACCTTAACTCGCATGATCCGTTGGGTGCAAAATTTTGGATTTGCAAGTACCAAAAGTCATATTCCAATCCTAAACCTTCAGTGGAGCCACCTCCTTCCTCTCGCTCGACTCCAGGGAATGCCTGGTTCACCAAATCATCCCATAGTGTAGCGAGAGCTTGATCCATTGTACCCCGTGTCTCACTAATATGCCTCCAAATTGGTTCAGTTGGTTGTCTATGATAAGCGGTCAGACCTCTTTGCAGCACTTGAGCATTTACTAGGGCTAGGTCAACTTCTCGAATGATTTCCTGTCGTTCTGTGTCCCATTGCTCGAGCTCCAAAATTCTTTAGTTCTTCAGTCGATCGTGTTTGGCAATCACCGTATTTGCCCTTGCCTCTTCTGCGTCAGCACGCAGACACTGTTCCCACATTGTGTCTTTCATTAATTTTCCATGGTTCTCGAGGCTAAGGACCCTGCTAATTAACTTTGTCTGCTTCATGTACAACCCAATTTGGGTAGGTGTGAGTCTCCACCCAATGCAAATTGTCTACAATCTCCGTCCATGGAATCAACGTCTCTGGGGAAGCTCCAGAATGTCTCCTTACCTTAATGGTCCCTTGAAAATCATTAGTCGCAACCTCCACGTCATTGCCCATCTATCGAAATAACAAACTTGTTTGTTTGACAGCTTGGACCCAACTAGCCTATAACATACCTTATTCACAATTTATTCAGTTCCTATAAAATCTTTTATTTAAGGTGAGTATGAGTTAGCCTTTACTTTTTTTAGGATGCCCTGATACCACATCTGTAACACCCCGAAACCCATGAGCTACCTGCTCAACGCAAGTATCGGGTCGGATCTGAGTGTGCTACCAAGAATTCTAGCAGTAACGAGTAGATAAAGTTTATGCGGAAGTAAATTTGGATAATTCAAAACCTAACTTACTATTATAGTGAAAGGATTAGTACAAGTGTTGAACAAAAGTTTCACCTAGTTGTTACAGATTACCATTCTAAAGGATTCGGTGCGGATCAGTTCATGTTAACATAACTATTTTAAAATCTATCCAAAAGATTCTACTGGACCACCCAGGATCTTTTCTCAAAAGAAGTAAAGGCACCAATGCTCTTTTCTCTTACAGTTCATTTGCACCTGAAAAGGGTTAAATAGGGCTAGCTCCTTGCTTAGTAAGGTTCCATCACCAGTATTTACCCAGTTGAGTTTTACTGATCACTAGAAAAATAAATAGCCACATAAGTCCTAGCACACAGCAAAAGGATACGTGTAGTTAATGTCGAGTCGTTGTCAAGTGCATATATGGAAACTCTTACTAACATACAAGGCATAACCTTCGCAGTAGTGCCCGAAGGCTATCAGTCCAGAATTCATTCTCCCCAATCACTCCAAATTAGATGTTTAATTACGAGCTCGTATTAGATCCAGATGGTTATGCTAGCATACCAGAAACTCCACGTGTAGCCGGTCTAATCAAATGGTCCGGTCTATACCGTTCCTCGCCAACTTCGACCAAACTACAATTGTGTCGGGGACCCTAAAATTACAGACAAGTAATCAGGTAGCAGATAATTCAAGTTTGACACAGCAAGATAAAGTACAAGCCGGTCATCCACATAAAATATAAGAGCAGTACATGATTCAAGTTTGACACGGTAAGATAAAGTACAAGTCAATCATCCATATAAAATATCAGAGCAGTATATGATTCAAGTTTGACACAACAAGATAAAGTACAAGCTGGTCATTCATAGAAAAATATCGGAGCAGTTCATCAACTCAGTTTCACGATAATTGACCACAGTATGATAAATACACACTTAAAATACACACTTAACACCTCTCTAATAGGGTTCGAGTACTCACAGTTTGAATAAAGGGTAGAGAGGTTCAAGTATAAGGTCATGTACAGGGTTTTCAAGTAGATGGGTTTGAGTATAGGGTTTGAGTATATGGTTCGAGTAGTTGGGTTCGAGTAGAGGATTCGAGTGGAGAAGATTCAAGTGGTACGGGTATCAGGTTGTACTGGTTTGAGTTGTAAGTGTTACTAGTTCGAGTGGTGAGATACGAGTGGTAAGGTTCGAGTGGTGAGGTTCGAGTGGTGAGGTTCGAGTGGTGAAGTTCAGTTGGTGAGGTTCGAGAAGGTACGGGTTCAGTTGGTGGGGTTCGAGAGGTACTGGTTCAGTTGGTGAGGTTCGAGAGGTATTGGTTCAATTGGAGAGGTTCAAGAGGTAAGGTTCGAGAGGTAAAGTTTTTAGTAGTACTAGTTCGAGACCTAAGGTTCGAGAGATACAGTTCGAAAGGTACGATTTGGGATGTACAGTTCAGGAGGTTTCGGTTCAAGAGGTATAGTTTGGGAGGTACGATTTGGGAGGTATAGTTTGAGAGGTACGGTTCGAGTGTTACAGTTCAGGAGGTTCAGTTTAAGAGGTACAGTTCGGGAGGTACGGTTTGGAAGGTACATTTCTAGAGGTATAGATCGAGGGGTACAGTTCGGGAGGAGGTTCGAGAGGTGAAGATTTCAGTGAAGGGTTCGAGAGGTATTCTCTGGTTCGAGGGGTGAAGTTTTCAGTGAAGGGTTCGAGAGGTGAAGGTTTCGTTGAAGGGTTCGAGAGGTATTCTCTAGTTTGAGAGGTGAAGGTTCCAGTGGAGACTCGTGAGGTCAAGGTTTCAGTGAAGGGTTCGAGAGGTACTCTCTGGTTCTCTGATTTGAAAGGTGAAGGTTCTAGTGGAGGTTTGAGAGGTGAAGGTTTCAGTGAAGGGTTCGAGAGGTACTCTCTGGTTCAAGAGGTCAAGGTTCCAGTGGAGGGTTCAAGAGGTGAAGGTTTTAGTGAAGTGTTTGAGAGGTGCACTCGGATAGCATCATACAATTTGGTTTGTGCAAAACAATGCAACACTCACCTCAGTGAGACTTGGCTTGGGCAACCTCCATTTCTACGCTACCACCGCTCAACCGCTGTTCTTATTTTGGTAAGAAAATATCTTAAGGCTGTAAGTTTGGGAAGGCAATAATTTCTATTTATACTAGATGATGACATAGGGTTCTGACACATAACACCTAAAATTTTATCCATTTAACCCTCATTTGGATAATTTTTTATGTCCACTAGCCCGAAGTTCACATTGGATAAATTTTCATGTCCACTTGCCCGGATTGTTTTTTTTAATTGAAACTAGTCAAGGGAATTAGATAAGAGATTGAAATTTTTGGTTTAAATCTAGCTATTACATGCACATTGACTTCATTACATTCAGGGTTTTTACACGTACCACGAACATAGCACAAAATCCAAGTGACAGCTTGGTAATGGCCATCAGTAGGAGCCTGCATATACTGACTGACCATATTCAGAGCATAGGACAAGTCGGGATGTATGATCGACAAATAATGTAGCACACCAACCAAAGATCGATACAGTGTTGAGTTTCCGAATGGTTTACTAGAAGAGATGGATAGTTGCAAAAAGAGCCACAAATGGAATGGCAACTAGCACAAAATCTTGCATGCCAGACTGCAGTAAAATGTCATTGGCATATTTTGCCTGACCAAGGAATAAGCCATCGGAAGTATGAACAACCTCCAATCCCAAAAAATACTGCAGAGTGCCAAGATTGGTAATCTTAAATTCCTGATTAACCCGATTAATAAACTTCCGAATAAGATGACCATCTTTCCCAGTAATAATAATGTCATCAACATAAACCAATAAATAGAGCAAATAGGCACCCTGTGAGAAAACAAATAAGGAGGTATCTGAAGAAATGAATACAAAGCCAAGGCCGATCAAAAAAGAACTTAAACGCTAAAATCAAGTGCGGGGAGCTTGCTTCAAACCATAAATAGCCTTGTCCAAACGATAAACATAATTAGGATGCATAGGGTCTTTGTATCCAGGAAGTTGCTCCATGTAAATCGAAAAATCAAGAATTCCATTTAAAAAAACATTCTTCACATCAAGCTTTCGCAATGACCAATTGCGATGAACAGCAATAGATAAAACAGTACGAACAGTAGAGGCCTTCACTACTGGAATAAAGGTATGATCATAATCAAAACCAGGCAGTTGCAAAAAACCCTGAGCAGCTAACCTTGCTTTGTGCCTGTTAAGAGAGCCATCCGATTTATACTTCAACTGGTAAACCCATTTTGAACCAACTACTTTTGCATTTGAACGACGGGGAACCAGCTCCCATGTATGTTGAGTGCGTAAGGCATCCATCTCCGAGTCCATAGCAGCAACCCATTCAGGATCCTTGATAGCCAAGCGATGACTCTGGGGATCGGTCTTAGAAAAAAAAGCACTCAGTAAACCAGAAATATTATAATCAGAAAAATCCTTATACCGTAGAGAACCAATGCGCATGTGAGTATTCATCGGATGACGGGATCCGCAGCCGGTGAAGGCATGGATCCCGAGAAATATCTTAATCAGATGGCTCAAACACTTTCGATGGAACCGACGAAGGCTCCAAAAAAGCATAAACATTCAGTGATGAAAGATCCATAATAGTACTAGTACTGGTAGCCGAAAAAAATAACTCATCAAACCGAGCATGGGCGAGTGATATACTTCTTCTTTGTAAGAGGATCAAGACATCGATAACCCTTGTACTGAGAACTGTATCCTAAAAATATACAAGACATACTCCAAGGGGCCAGTTTATGCGTAGCATGGGGCCTTAAAAAAAGGAAAACTCGGCAACCAAATGGATGAAAATTGTAGTAATCATGGATCAGTCAGGTTTCTCTAAAATTCTTGGGTCTTTCTCAAAAAATTCCATATTTTTCTTCTTGTGCTTCTCCAATCTAGGCCACCGCCTACCAGCCTCATTTTTCCGATCATTTTCACCGCTCTTAGGTTGCTAGTGATCACCGATCAGAGACATCGACACCGCTGCTCCACGCGCCATCGTCCTCGACACATGCGCCGCTGATCTGTCCGCCGGTGGTTTCCTTTCTTTTTGCTATTTTCATTGCTGCTCCCTTCTCCATGCACAATAGTTAAATCACTCATCCAAGGCCATTCACAAGCTTGATGTGTGTTTGGTGTGATTTGATTTATCTCTTGTGTTTGGATCTGTTTCTGCTTGTTCCTGATGATGTTGATTACGCTTACATCGTTGATCAGCTGTATCACCATAAAGCTTGATGGTTCCAACTATGCTCATTGGTGTTCTCAGGTTACTTCTATTTTTTTGTACTGTCAATTTGATTAGTTTTGTTGATGGATCTGCCAAGTGCCCTGATTCCCCTCCGAGCTCGACTTCCAAAGAAACCGATGGCAGGGCTTCTAAGGAGGAAAAGGCTCGTGATGCTTGGATCCAGCAGGATCAACTGGTCCAGGCTGCTCTTTTCTCATCCCTATGACCGGCTGTAATGTCAGTAGTTAACGGTATGGTCACTGCTACTCAATTATGGGAAGCTTTAGCTACAAAGTACCAGAACAATTCTCATTCTCATCGTCTTTTTCTTTGTGATCGTATGTACGACGTTCATCATGATAACCAGTCTCTTTAGGATTATTATTCTCGCTTTAAGGACATTATTGATTAATTGCGTGTACATAAACATCCTCTTCATGATGAAGATGTTACTATTGTTTTTTGTCATGGTTTGAACAATCACTTCTCTGATTTTCCAATTCTATCATGATGAGAGATCCTTTACCACCTTTATACTCTATTTTTGCTGATGCTGAGGCTTTGGAGTTTCATCTCAAAGCTCGTTCGTCAATTTCTAGTCCTGCACCTGCTGTTTTTTCTGCTAGTTAACGGGCATCCGAGCAGGCTAACCGCAGTAGGAAATGCTGTGGAAACGGATGAGGAAGGGGGAGAGGCCGCAGTCATGGCCGTGGCAGTGGTCATAATCTGTCACCGGCCGGCGGTCCTCCATTTGAGTGGCCATGAAGGTGGAACCTATGTCTGCCAGTGGTGTCATCGTCCCAATCATTTTGTTGAATACTACTACAAATTTTCTCATGTTTCTCGTGATGATATTGCAAATACCGCGGACACAGCTCAGCCTCAGTACTATCAGCAAATTAATGCAACTTTGGATTGTACATGGACTCTAGTGCTACCAATCACATGACTACTTTTGCATCCAACCTGGATAGCGTCTCTCCTTATAATGGTAATCGTCGTATTTATTTTGGCAATGGTGCCTCTTTTCATATTTACCATATTGGAAATTCTCAGAATATCCAATTCTATTTCTTTATCTTATGTCTTAGTTGTTCCTCACATCACCAAGAATTTATTATCTATTGCCAAGTTGACCAGAGATCTAAATGTTGTTGTTTGTTTTGATGACAATGTTTTCACTATTCAGAACAAGGTTACCAAGGAGGTCTTTACATTTTAGATTATGGTGGTGCTGCTTTAGTTTCTTTTGTAAAAGCAAATAAATCCAAAGCCTCACTTGAGCTATGGCATAGTCGTTTAGGATATGTTCCTTTTACTGTAATTTCTTCTTTGAATAAGACTGGTTGTTTGTCAGTTTCTAGTTTGATGTTTTAGTCTCATTTGTGTTCTCTTGTGAGATGGCTAAAGACAAGCATCTTTCTTTTGATAATAATTTAAAACGCGTACCACGCATACTTGATTTAGTTCATTGTGACTTATGGGACCCTCGCATATTGTCTCTCGCACGCCGAGTACCTTTATTATGTCATTTTTATTGATGATTTCTCTCAGTTTACTTGGTTTTTTCATCTATGATAAAAGTCTGATTTCATGGAGGCATTCATGCAATTTGAAGCTCTGATACCATGATAGAATCTAAAACCCACATATAATTGTGGTTTTGTGTATTGATATATATATATATATATATATATATAGTGAGTACAATAGGTATACAAAACAAATATGGAACATGATATACACAAAACCAATCAGAAAAGGTATTCATTTTTTATCCTGATTTTAATTGATTTACATCTCAGACAAATTTTTTGATGAATATGAAAAAGATTCTGTAAAATTTGATTTGGGAGATAGGGAGTATTAATGATTGAAAACTATCTTCAGCAGTACAAACATCAACATCAATACCAAACACTGTCAGTGACACCCACACGATTGGCCAAGTGGTTGGGTGCTTGGTCTCAATCCTCGTTGATCAGGGGTTCGATTCTTAGCAACCACAGTGTGAGAGTTTTCTTAGTGGAGGGGCTCCTTGTGGGCACCAAGGTACTGTCGTGGATCAGGTACTTGATCCTTGGACACTGTAATTTACCTCCTCATCGATGTCTGTGATGTCGGACGGACGGGACCGTGAGTACGAATGTTTCGCCTACCAAACACTGTCAGTGCATAAAAATTCTTATCATCATGAACATTAAATATTTGTGAAACCAGAATACTCCGTAGATCTCAACATTTTTAATGAATACCATCATTAGCATCATTCTCAACGTAAAAATATATCTTGACATAGGTAATTATGCTACTCATAATTATGTGACCTAGATCGTTTCCTTTGATGAATTTGGAGGTGTATCTGTTGATCAAACTGTTCTTGTCTTTTGAAAAAGTTCTTTTCTTTTGAAAAAATGTTTTGTACTACATTATTTTTTTGTCCCCTTAAATATAATGCAATATATTTTTTGGTCCCAAGGTCAACAATGCTTTTGTTCAGCAACCAACAAATACAAAATGATTTGTTTGGTCTCCAAAGGTAGTTTTCAGGTAAACCGGAGTATTTTTCCGATATAAGCAGGGGTATTTTTGTAATTTTACAAATTTAAAAATATTTTCAATTAAAAATTTCTAATTTCTATTTCTTTTATATTTGTCTATTTCTTTTAAAAATCTCCGCCGCACAATCTGGGGCTTCCCTTCGCTCAATTCCTCGGTGAAAGAAGTCGGTTTCCGAGTAGGAGTAGGCTGGGAAGGGTTTTGGGTTGGGACGGAGGGTACAGAATCCAGTGGAGTTTGAAGAGATCATATCGGTGTACAACTTCTTCCGGCGGTGCCGAAGACCGGTTCCAGTTTGGGTTGGGGTTCATCAATTGGTTCGGACAGGACAGGTGCCATAATAGAAGGGACGAGATCGTCCGGATGAGTGGCGGGTTAGAGATAAAGAACCAACGCCTCGTTTTCAGAGGAAAAGAAATCAAAATCCACTGAGATTGAATTTGTCGGTAGCAGGATATGGGGTTGGATTTGCAGAGAGCTGGATTCGTCGGTTGGATTTGCAGAATGCTACGATGGAGCTCGAGCAGGAAAGGAGGCGGAGCTCGAGCTGGGAAGGCTTGGACTACAGAGAGCTCTCTCCGGCGATGAAGTTCTCTCTTGCGCCAATTCTCGACCATGGCTTGTGGCGGCAAATCTCACCAATAGCTCACCACGATAGATCTACCCAGTGGCTTGTGGCATTTACTCGGTGTGTCGTAAACTAGATTGTTAAGCCCTAACCTCGTAAACGCATCGGTGCCCCAACGCTCATTGTCATCCTTAAGAATGGCACCGCAATGCCATCATCGCCATCTCCGAATTCGCCGCCGCCATTGTTATCGAGCATAAAGCCTGGAAGCTTGGTCATGAGATCATCGAAGTTCATTATTTGCCAGTGAAGGTGAAGCTAGCGCTGCCGCCCTAAGAGAATGACCAGTGATGGTGATGCTCAACGGCTCATTCCCGTAGATGGAGAGGATTTTCCCGATTTTGCACTGGCGTTCAATTAGATTAAGAACGAGAAATTGAAGTTCGGAGTGCGGTTCACCACTAGTGGAGGAGTCGACGCGGCGAAGGAGTTGAGAGTTGTCATCGTCGAAGGAGTTGTAGCGGCAAAGAGGATCTGTGGGGGGAAGAGGATGTTGTCTGTTTTCTTTTTTTAATTCAGGGGTATAATGGTCATTTTATAGATTTTCGGCCAATTTACCTTTGACTTTACTTGAAAAACTCCCTTTAGGGACCAAACAAATTATTTCATATTGTTGGTTGCTGAACAAACGCGGCATTGGCCATTGGGACCAAAAGAAGGTATTGCATAATATGTAGAGGACCAAAAAAACAATTTAGTCTTTCTTGAATGTCACATATGCCAAATAAGTTTGAAAAAATCTCATACACAATTGCTCCAAGTAGAGTTGTCAATCTCTAACCCGAATTTCTGACCAGACCCGGACCGACTCGACTGAACTCAATCTGAATCTGATCCTGATTCGCAAAATATTGACTCAAACCCGACTTAACCCAAACCAAACTCAACCCAAAACCTGATTCTTACATGATAATCTAGGTCCAAACCCAAACCCAAATCCGACTCGACCCGAGCGCAACCCGAAACTCGATCCTGACCTGATAATTGAAACCCAAACTCGAACCCGACTAGACCCAATGTCGTGGCTAGCTATTTTCCCACCCCAATTTTATCCATCAAAACTATTATTCGGGGCATAAGCACTGGTATTAGCACCGACATATGTCATTCAACCAAAATTGGTGCTAAAAATTATTAAATTCAAACATTTTTTCCTCTTCAAAGGTAACGGTATCTAGCACCGGTATTCAGTGAACCAGTGCTGAATTTAATCACAGGCGCCATTTTTTTGGTTCATTTGCCACATTGTTGGTGCTTATGAAATTCCCAGCATCGGTATTGCTCTTCCAACATTAACATACTAGTGCCTATATACTTGCTTTCTAATAGTGTAATCCAACCCGACTTGACCCAAGGAACATTACAGACCCGTCAGAACCTGACTTGACATTTACCCGAAAAACAGACTTTGACATTTTTAACCCGAACACGTTTCGACCCAGTCTGAGCTGACCCGACCCGACTAACAGATTATAACCCATTTCAACTCATTCGAACCGACCCAACCCGAACCAGATCGAAAAACAGATTTTGAACTATTTCAACCCAGCTTGAACCGTACCAGACCCGATAAACATATTTCGACTCGTTTCAACCTAAACCGAACCCAACCCGAATAACTGAATTGACAGCTCTAGCTTCAAGTGATTGATACTTGTGTCAGCAATTTGCTTATCTAATTGGTTGTGTCATATAATTCATAGATTTCTTGCATTGGTTGTTTTAGGCATGATATCTCTATGTCTTTTCCTAAGCAACAAACACAACTCTTATACTAATTGATCGATATCGCATGTCAATTGGCTTTGATATGAATTGTAGTGAGCGGACCAATTTGGCTCTAATACTAACTATGTTTTCTCCCAAACAACAAACAAAACTCTTATACTAATTGATCGATGTGGCATGTCAATTGGCTTCGACATGAATTGTAGTGAGCGGACTAAATTGGCTCTGATACTAACTGATGCACATGCAAAAACGAATCACAAACAAGAATCCTGGAAAATTAGAACAAGTCTTCCAAAGGATTGTTATCCATCTAAGATCTCAATCAATTAGGCATCACCAATTACAATGACTTAATTTCCTTTATCTAGGAATGCAACTGACAAATTTTGAGATAATATAATAGAATAAATTTACAAAATCTTTATAAAATATAACTACCGACTATAGTAAAATTCCTCAAAAATATAAATTGAAAATGGTTTTTTGATTGAAAGTTATGACTTAATTAAATATTATCATATTGCATCTTCCAATTCCAGCATGTATATGACCTAAACATGAATCTATCAGCTCTAATAACAAAATGCCCGATGTCTTTTGTTAGGATAAATCAGATTATTGATTAGATTATGATTTATTATGATTAGAGTTCTTTCCTTATTTCACATCTATTGTTCTCTCTATATATTCAGTTATCAATAATACAATTCATCACGGTAAATCATTTTATCATGGTATCAGAGCAAGTCTGATCTTGGTCCTAATTTTTTTCCTCCCCTTCTTTCTCACCATAAATCTAACCTCGGCTTATTTCTGACCAGTTTTCGGCGAACTTTTGTCATCTCCAGTGACTCTATTCGATTCCACTCTCTCCTTGAGGTGACTTTCTCCGGCAGCGGCGGTCATCCGTTTTCGTCGATCTCAAGTCACCGGCGTCCATTTTAATCTCCACCATCGTCTCCCTCTCCATTCTCCGGCGGTAAATATCCTTCTTCTTGGCACTCGGTCGTAGGCGGTAATTACAGGCGCAGTGTTCGGCGTTGTTTCTCAATTCTTTTCCAGCTCCCAGATCACTCGCACGACCTGCTCTCAAGAGTTCTTTCGCCGTTCAATTTCAGTTGCATTTTATTCCCGGTGGTGTTCGGATCGTCCGTCCCCATATAGTCCGCTTCAGTCCCAAAAGAGCAAAGAGAAGGTCTTCTCTGGCTTCGTCTCCATCAGCAAGTTCAATAAGGCCCGTGAACACAGCAAGTTCCAGGCTCAACCGCGACAGCAAAGGGTTTTTTGTTCGGAGCGTGTTATATACACGCCAGTGGTTTAAGAAGACACGTGAATTTTACGATCGTGCCAACTACAGCACCCTGACAACGCGTGAATTCCACTCGTAGGTTGGCTGACCTTGTGCCCTTTCCCAACCGCGCATTGCGCGCTCATCCTCCTTCCAGCTTTGTTGTTTTTCAGCTTTTTTGCACAACTTTGCCGCCCGTCCTCCTTCCAGCTGGTTTCCTACTCACCCTTTTTTTTTGTTTTAATTTTGGGGCTTAGCACTCTATTTCAGCTCCTTATATGGTTTATCTAGTGCCTTTATCTTGGGAAGATTGTTCCGCTAATTGTATTACGGACAAAGATTTGTTTCAGTCCAGTTTGAATGGTTCCAACCATCATCCTTCATCGAATCAGTGGATCATTGATTTCGATGCTACATTTCATATCACTGCTCATACCAGTCATCTTGATAAGGTACAATGTCATCGTGGTTTTGATGTTATTCTTGTTGGAAATGGTGAGTCATTATCTATTTGTCACATCGGCCAATATCATTTCTCTGGGTTTTCTGTTAATGATGTTCTTGTGGTTCCTAAGATTACTAGAAGCTTATTTCCATCAGTAAGCTTACTCGTGATTTACCTGTCCATGTTATATTTGATGTCGACACATTTTCCATTGAGCACAAGCATACAGGAACGATAATTGGTAAAGGTCATCATAGTTCAGGTCTTCATTTTCTTGAGATTGGTGATTCCATCTTTTTAGGCAAATTACGCTCTAGAAAGCTTAATGCTTCTTTTGAGCAATGGCACTCTTACCTTGGTCATGTGTCTCATGATACTGTTCAGTTATTGAATCGACGGGGCCTTATTTCTGTCACTTCTGCTATGCATGCATCTGTTAGTTGCTCTCCATGTCAGATGGCAAAGAGTAACCGTTTGCCTTTTTCCACTAGTGACAAGCGCGCTACTGGTTTGTTGGACAAAGTGCAATGTGATTTGTGGGGACCGGCCCCTGTTTTATCTAATCGCCGACTTCAGGCTCACTTCATATCATGTGGCATTCATCATCAGATGTCCTCGCCCTATACACCTTCTCAGAATGGCCGAGTTGAGCGGAAGCATTGTCACATCATAGAGACTGGTCTTTCCATATTTGTTCACTCTTCTGTACCGCACTGTTATAGGGTGGAAGTTTTCTCCTCTGCAGTTTACATTATTAACCGTCTACCTAGTTCAGTTCTTGGTGGCAAATCACCTTTTGAGGTTATTTTTGGTCATGTGCCTGACTATACCCTCTTTCACCCATTTGGTTATTGTGAATTTCCATGTCTACGTGCTCTTGCTACTGATAAGTTTGCACCGCAATCTATTCCGTGTATTTTTATTGGCTACAGCCCTCGTCACAAGGGCTTCCAGTGTCTCGACCCGACTTCTAGGTGCATTTATGTCTCTCACCATGTTTGTTTTGATGAAAATTTATTCCCTTATCTCTAATCTTCCACAGCCAATCGTTCTATTTCAAACCTGGAGATTTCATCATTTTTTGATGAAGCTGTTACTTTATCGATTGTGGCCACCATGTCTGTACCCGTTACAGCCGCCCCTTCTTTACCACCATGCTCCATCTGGATGGCCGACTCGGACCTGACTTGTCCGCCGCTAGTCATCACACCTCAGCCGCCGGCCACCACGCCTTAGTCGTCGACCACCACACCTCAACCGTCGGCCCCCACGCCTCAGCCAGTCTTGACCGTCCTATCTCCGGCATCTTCCGAAGGCCACCCTCTAGTCAGCTCTACTCGGTTTTCTTCTGTGTCGTCAGCTGGTTCGATTCCTCCAGCTTCACCACCACAACCTCGTACCCATCAGATAGCTGCGCGGTCTTCTACTGGGGCCATTCAGCGGTGGGATTATTCGGATATTATTGCTCACGGTTTGACTGCTGCACTTCTTTCTCAGACAGAGTCCACTGATTATCGCTCTGCCCTTCAGGATTCAGCGGGGGTTTCAGCCATGGATGATGAGATGGCTACTCTTCGTGGTCAGCACACTTGGGACTTGGTGCCTCAACCTTCAGATGTTAACATTGTTGGCTCCAAATGGGTCTATAGGCTCAAGTATCGACCAGATGACACTATTGAGCATCACAAAGCTAGACTTGTGGCGCAGGGTTTCTCGCAGATTTTGGGTTTTGATTTTGACCACACTTTCAGTCATGTGGTCAAAGTCTCTACTGTTAGGACGATCCTCGCCATAGCCACCATGCGTTCCTGGCCACTTCAATAGTTGGATGTCAAGAACGTTTTCCTTAATGGTGTTCTTAATGTTCCGGTCTACATGAAGCAGCCCGTTGGTTATCAGGATTCCGCTCATCCAGACTATGTTTGTCTTTTGTAAAAGGTCATTTATGGTCTTAAGCAGGCCCCTCGGGCTTAGTTCCAGCATTTCAGCAGTTATTTGACACAACTTGGTTTTCGGTGCAGCTCAGCCGATACTTTTTTATTTGTACTCTCGAGAGGTTCGTCGTTACTGTACCTACTTATGTATGTGGACGATATCATTCTTACAGGTAATGACTCGACTCTTCTTCTCCAGTTCATCGATCAGACACACAGAGAATTTGCAATCAAGGATCTTGGTGCTCTTCATTACTTTCTTGGTCTTGAAGTTTCGCCTACCTCCCCGGCAAGCAAAATATGCTCGTGATATTTTGAATCGGGCCGTTATGTCTGACGCAGCACCTGTTTCTACCCCATTTGTAGCTGGTTCTCAGCTTCACAGCTCTACCAATCCTCCGGCCCGGGATCATACACTTTATCGCTCTCTTGTTGGTGCTCTCCAGTATCTCACCATCTCTCGCCCAGATTTGGCATTCTCGGTCAACACTGTGAGTCAGTATCTTCAGGATCCGAGAGATGACCATTTCGCTGCAGTGATACGGACTTTGCGGTATGTTCTCACCACTCTTCATTTTGGTCTTAGCTTTCGTTCTGCTAGTACTCCTGAGGTGTTAGGGTACTCTAATGATGACTGGACCCGCTGTCGGGAGACTCGTCGGTCCACTTATGGTTATGCGGTTTATTTTGGTGGGAATCTGGTTTCTTGGAGTGCTAAGAAACAACCTATTGTTTCTCACTCTAGCACTGAGTCTGAATATCATGCTTTCACCAACACTTCTTCAGAAGTGGTATGCCTCACTCACTTACTTCGTGATCTTTGGGTTCTTCTTTCTGGCTCTCCACTGCTGTTATGCAACAATAGCAGTGCTATCTTTTTGGCTCAGAATGCGATGGCGCACAAGCGGGCGAAGCACATCGACATTGACTATCATTTTGTTCGTGAGTTGGTGACATCTGGAAGCTGCGCGTTGCTCATGTTCCGACTTCTATTCAGATTGTAGACATCTTCACCAAGGGGCTCTCTCGTCCACTGTTCGAGTTCTTCAGGTCCAAGCTATGCGTCGGCGAGCATCCGACGCTTCTCTTGAAGGGGGTGTTAGGATAAATCATATTACTGATTAGATTATGATTTATTATGATTAGAGTTCTTTCCTTATTTCACCTATATTTTACTCTATATATATTCAGTTATCAATAATACAATTTCTCACGACAAATCATTCCATCATCCTTGCACCTTTTTCCACGATATCAGAGAGTTTAAAAAGCATCCCGATATCAAGCGGTGTGAGTAAAATTTTGGAGACTTCATTAAACCGCAACTGACATTGATAGAATCATTTGGTTGCTTTCATTTGTTCATCATAGCGGACCGATACCAAAGCCACTTTTTATTATGGTTTTTCGTATTCTTTTTACTTTAATTACTTTAAATCGAAGACAAAAGTGACATTCTAGTTCATTCTCTTACAACTGAAGCAAAAAATCTTCGATTTTTAGGTTGTTTTTTCTTAAACTAATCAAAGTCAAAAGTGAGAAAGAATAAATCATTCTTCTACTGAGGTGATCACAATGACACCCCTCATTTACCTTTAGTAATGTAATTGTATGAAAAAAATCTTATTGTTGGACAATCAAGCTCTCGCATGAGTCATGACACTATGTACATTTTTGCAGGGCTTTTGAAGATGTTACGTATTTCAGGTAACTTTTCTTTTCCTCAATTGATGATTATTCCCTTCTATTCCACCAAAAAGGAGAAATGGTTTTGTTTCTTCCGTTTGAAAAGTTTTATGCATGTCTACTGTTTTTCATATTTTTGGGAATATTTTGCTGTGAACATGACATCTGATACAAAATCAATCTAGACAACTATTAACTAATAAGAAGAGGTGGGAAATGAGGATGAAAGCTTATTTTATACAAGATCTGTTTTACACTTTTACTAATAATGTCTAATTTATTTTTGCGCTAGAATTGATGAAAGACAAAATTATGAAGGAAATTGAATTAAGGGAATGAAAAGAAAATCGGATGATAGTGGTCCAAAAAAGATAAAAAATAGAATATGTTATCCTTTGTAAAACAAGCCAAATGGAAAATGTGACACCGTTAATAAGTTAATAACAGAGGGAGTATTGTATATTGTATAAACTTGACTCTATAACTGAACCGGTCGAAATACATTTTGTAGGGACATGATGAACTGAACTGACCTTGATTTACATTTGAAAGTTGTAGGTCCAGTCATAGGATGTATTACACTACTGCCAGCAATTGGTGCAATCTTTTTTCCTTTACTCTAAAATGGAAGAGCAAAAGGAAAAGCAGAAGAGGGTGAAGGAATTCCTGGAAGACTATGCAGCCATGAAACCAACTCGGTACTCATACACGGATATTAAGAAAATTGCAAGCAATTTCAAGGTTAAACTAAGGGAAGGAGCTTATGGCAAGGTCTTTAAAGGACATATTTCAAATAAAATACACGTTGCTGCGAAGCTCTTGCATAACTCCATTGCAATTGGCGATGATTTCATTGGAAAAGCATATCGTAGTTCGCTTGTTAGGTTTCTGTGCAGACAGAGACAGGAGAGCTCTCGTCTATGAGTTCCTACCAAATGGCTCTCTTTACTAGTTCATATTTCAGAAGGTCAAGAAAACCATGCTCTTGGAAAGGGGAGGATGCAGAACACTGCTAGAGGAATCAAGTACCTTCATCAAGGAGGTCAGCGAAGGATTCTCCATTTCGATATCAAACCACAGAACATCTAATTGGATGGTAGCTACAATCCCAAGATATCTGATTTCGAGTTAGCCAAATTGTGCAAAAAAGGAAAAAATGCAGTTTTTATGACTGCCACGAGAGGAACTATGGGTTACGTTGCCCCTGAAGTCTTCTCCAGACAGTTTGGCAATGTGTCTAACAAATCTGATATATACAGCTTCGGTATGTTGTTACTTGATGTGAAGAAATGTTTGGTCTTCACCCAATTGTCCATGAACATTCATTTCTTTGGAGGATAGCAAAGTCAATCATTCAAAGCATTAAATTGCAACATTATTCTCATCCCATGCTTAGCAAGTTGAAGCATTATTTCTTTGACTATTGGGGTTCAACCATCATGGTTTTTTGGAAAGAATCATTTGGAAGTAATGTTCACAACCCATGCTTGAAGCAAGAAGGAGGATTTCTTGGGATATTGGGATAAGTTTTGTTTGAGAGCTCTTGGCCATTGGTGAACTTGGAGTAGTATAAATAGGGGATGAACTTAGGAGTTCAAACACACTTCAAGCATAGCATTCCTTTGCTACTTGCTTTCTTCTCCCTTTAGCTCTCCTTTATGGTTGTAGAAGCCAAAGCCCTCATCTTTATATTTTTCCACATAAATCCTTCATAGGTGGTAGGCAAAGTCTTGTAATACTTTCTCCATATATAGTGAAGCTTCCGGTCTCCTCCGGCCGTGGATGTAGGTCAACTTGACCGAACCACGTAAATCCTTGTGTCCATTATTTCCTTTATTTTCTTTATGGTGTCTTTGTTATCCATCTTTTTTGGGCTAATAGATATCTCGTGGGATTCGTATTCCTAACAAATTGGTATCAGAGCCATATCTCATTTTTTTAATCTATTAGCCATCATGACAGTAACAAGGACTTCTATTGAAAAGTTTGGAAACTCAAGATGGAAGTCATCCTAATCCAGGATGGATGTGAGATAGCCCTTGAAGGAGTGGAGGAAAGGCCAGCGGACATGTTTTCGGAAGATTTTGGTGATCTAGACAAGAAGGCTAGATCGGCCATTATTTTTAATCTCTCTAACGAGGTTTTGCAAGAAGTTGCTAGTGAAAGAACTGCCAAAGGTATGCGGGATCAGTTGAAATCTACATACATGAAGAAGACAATGGAGAATCGCCTCTATTTGAAACAAAAGTTGTACATGTTGAAAATGGCGGAAGGTACATCTATACTCTCACATCTTGATAAATTTGATTCCATTATTTTGGATTTGGAGAATGTAGATGCTAAAGTTGATGAAGAAGATCAAGCCATTTTATTGTTATGTTCCCTTCCCATGTCGTTTAAGTATTTTCGAGATACTATGATTTATGGGAAAGAGTCGGTCTCATACAATAGTATAAAATCTGCATTAAAATCTAAAGAGCCGATTGATAGGGACATTACAGGGGAATCGAGTGGAACTCATGCTGAGGATTTTTTTGTGAGGGGTAGAGGAGAAAATAGAGATTCTGAAGGTGGTAGATCCAAAGGGGGGTCAAGGTCTAGATACAGAAATAAAATTTGCAACTATTGCAAGAAAAAGGGGCACATCAAGGCTGACTGTTTTAAATTGAAAAATAAAGGAAAATATAAAAATGAGCAGAATAGCAGCAATGCTGGTGAAGCTAGTGTAGCAGAAGATGAGAGTGATGGAATCATATTTGTGGCCATGGATAATAAATTAAGGTCTTCTAGTGAGTGACTCTTAGATTCGGGTTGTTCTTACCACATGAGTTATGATAGGGGGTGTTTTCCACTTATGGAGAATGGGATGGTGGAATTGTTTTGATGGGTAATAATGCTCCTTGTAAAGTTGTTGGTAGAGGAACAATTCAAATCAAAATGTACGATGGCATTATTAGGACACTCACCAATGTTAGGCATGTTCCTGACTTAAAGAAAAATCTCATCTCTCTTGGCACTCTTGATGCTCTCGGGTACAGATATTCAGGTGATGGTGGAATACTGAAAATCTGTAAAGGTGCTCTTGTGCTAATGAAGGCTTGCAGAGTTGGCACTTTGTATGTTTTGCAGGGATCTACAGTAACTGGGGCAGTGGCTGTCTCAACTTCCTCAGATGAAGACATCACCAAATTGTGGCATATGAGGTTGGGACATATGGGCGAGAAAGGCTTAACACTGTTAAGCAAGAGAGGTCTACTTTGTGGTCAAAGTACTGGTAAGTTGGACTTTTGTGAACATTGTATTTTTGGAAAGAAGAAAAGTGTTAGCTTTCGTTCACCTGCTGTTCATAAAACAAAAGGTACTTTGGACTACATTCATTCTGATCTTTGGGGGCCCTCTCGTGTTCCTTCTAAGGGTGGTGCAAGATATATTCTTACTTTTATTGATGACTATTCAAGAAAAGTTTGGGTATATTTTTTGAAGCTTAAAAGTGATGTTTTCCTAACATTTAAACAATAGAATAGTTTGATTGAAAAATAGATAGGAAAACAAATTAAACGACTGAGGACTGACAATGGGTTGGAATTTTGTGGAAATGAATTCAATGAGTTCTGCAAAAATGAAGGAATAGCTCGACATCGTACTGTTAGAATGACGCCTCAACAGAATGGTGTGGCAGAGCTGATGAATCATACTCTTTTGGAAAGAGCTCGGTGCATGATCTCAAATGCCAAGTTTACATTAGACTTTTGGGGAGAAGCCATATCTACGGCTTGTCACATCGTCAACCACTCTCTATGTGCACCTCTTGATTTCAAGACTCCGGAGGAAGTTTGGTCAGGTACTCCTGCTGATTACTCTAATTAAGAATATTTGGGTGTCCAGCTTATATGCATGTTAACGAGGGAAAGCTAGAGCCTAGGGCTAAGAAATGTATTTTCCTCGGTTATGCTTCAGGGGTGACAGGATATAGATTATGGTATCCTGATCCCAAATCACCCAAATTTGTAATTAGTAGAGATGTTACATTTGATGAATCTTATATGCTACATCCTGGAAAAGAGTCTTGTAATCCTTGTGATTCAGAAAAAGATGATAGTGCACAAAAGCAGGTGGAGTTAGAGATTGGTGGTTCTTCCGAGAGAAACCCAACCCAAGAAGTGGTTGAAGAATCTGATCATGAACATGCTGAAGATCAACCGATGAGGATTATTCCATTTCCAGAGATAGACCGAGGCGTGACATTTTACCACCATTAAGGTATGCAAATTTGGTTGCATATGCTTTATCAGTGGCATAGGAAACAGGTGGAGATGAGGAACCTTCCACATATTTAGAGGCAGTTTCCGGTGCTAATTCAGACAAATGGTTGGTGGCTATGAATGAAGAGATGGAATCTTTACACAAGAATAGAACATGGGATCTTGTGGTGCCACCAAAAGGGGAAAAAATTGTTGGTTGCAAATGGGTTTTCAAGAGAAAGGAAGATACTTCGGGTGTTGATAATGCAAGGTACAAAGCACGATTGGTCGCAAAGGGCTACAGTCAGGTACAAGGTGTAGATTTCACTGATGTTTTCTCACCTATTGTGAAACATAGCTCTATTCGTGTATTGCTTGCTTTGGCTACCATGTATGATCTGGAGTTAGAACAGCTGGATGTCAAGACAGCTTTCTTGCATGGTGAATTACATGAACATATCTATATAAGTCAGCCTGAAGGTTTTGAAGTTCAAGGTAAGGAAGACCGGGTTTGCTTGTTGAAGAAATCCTTGTATGGATTAAATCAGTCTCCAAGACAATGGTATAAGAGGTTTGATTCATTTATGTTGGGTCATGGTTTCTTCAGGAGCATGTATGATAGTTGTGTTTACTTCCGGAAGTTACAAGATAACTCATTCATTTATTTGCTATTATATGCTGATGACATGCTCATTGCGGCTAAGAATCTTGCAGAAATTCATGTGTTGAAGGCCTTGTTGAATAGTGAATTTGAGATGAAAGATTTGGGTGCAGCTAAGAAGATTCTTGGTATGGAGATAAGAAGAGATCGAGGAGTTGGAAAGTTGTACCTGACCTAGGAGAGTTACCTTAAGAAAGTTTTGGAGCGATTTGGCATGCATGATGCCAAACCAATTAGCACTCCTCTTGGTAGCCATTTCAGGATATCTGCTGCCTAATCACCAAAAACAGAGGAAGAAGAAGATTATATGGCTAGAGTTCCTTATTCAAATGCAGTTGGGAGTATAATGTATGCAATGGTTTGTACTTGCCCTGATATCTCACAAGCTGTTAGTGTTGTTAGCAGGTATATGGCCTATCCAGGAAAATCACATTGGCAGGCTGTGAAGTGGATTCTTAGATACTTAAAGGGTACTTCGAACATGTGTTTGGAGTTTGGTAGAACCAATAACACTCTGGTTGGTTTTGTAGATTCAGACTTTGCCGGTGATCTTGATAAGCGCAGGTCTCTTACAGGTTATGTATTTTGCATTGGAGGTTGTGCAATTAGCTGAAAAGCTACTTTACAACATGTAGTTGCTTTATCTACTACTGAGGCAGAATATATGGCAGTTACAGAGGCAATCAAAGAAGCTTTATGGTTGAGAGGTCTTTTCGGCGAATTTACTCTACAACAAAGGGTTACTACCATTCACTGTGATAGTCAAAGTTCAATTTACTTGACTAAAGATCATATGTATCTTGAGCGGATGAAGCATATTGATATTAAGTACCACTTCATTCGTGATATCATTGCACAGAAGAAGGTCTTTGTTCAAAAAATCAATACAAAAGATAATCCTGCTGATATGTTCACGAAGACTCTTCCCTATTTCAAGTTCAAGCAGTGCTTGGACTTGATTGGTGTTCATTGTTGGTGATTCGGCCCATTAGGGCCATGCTGGAGGAGGGTTAGTAAGCTATTACTTTTGGGGTTCAGACCAAGGTGGAGATTTGTGAAGAAATGTTTGGTCTTCACCCAATTGTCCATGAACATTCACTTCTTTGGAGGATAGCAAAGACAATCATTCAAAGCATTAAATTGCAACATTATTCTCATCCCATGCTTAGCAAGTTGAAGCATTATTTCTTTGACTATTGGGGTTCAACCATCATGGTTTTTTGGAAAGAATCATTTGGAAGTAATGTTCACAACCCATGCTTGAAGCAAGAAGGAGGATTTCTTGGGATATTGGGATAAGTTTTGTTTGAGAGCTCTTGGCCATTGGTGAACTTGGAGTGGTATAAATAGGGGATGAACTTAGGAGTTCAAACACACTTCAAGCATAGCATTCCTTTGCTACTTGTTTTCTTCTCCCTTTAGCTCTCCTTTGTAGTTGTAGAAGCCAAAGTCCTCATCTTTATATTTTGCCACATAATTCCTTCATAGGTGATAGACAAAGTTTTGTAATACTTTCTCCACATATAGTGAAGCTTCCGATCTCCTCCGGCCGTGGATGTAGGTCAACTTGATCGAACCACGTAAATCCTTGTGTCCATTACTTCCTTTATTTTCTTTATGGTGTCTTTGTTATCCATCTTTTTTGGGCTAATAGATATCTCGTGGGATTGTATTCCTAACACTTGAAGTGGTGGGAAGGCGGAAAAACATTGATATCACGGTACAAAACGAGAGCCAGGTATATTTCCCTGAATGGCTTTATGAAAGTTTGGTTGATGGAAAAGATTTGAGAATTCAAATTGAGGAGGATGGAGATGATATCACAAAAAGATTGGCAATTTTTGGACTATGGTGCGTCCAGTGGAATCCTTTTGATCGCCCTTCAATATCTGTTTTGATTCAAATGCTCCAAGGAAATGGTGATAACCTTCACGTTCCACCTAATCCTTTTACCTCTAGCAGCAAGAGAAATCAGCCCAGCCTTAGCAGTGATCTTTGAATCTGAATAAACATCAAGCCACGCACAGTCAAAATGGATGCGTAATAAACCGCAACTTGAAATAAATGTTACAAGGTGAAGTCGGTGAAGTTGGTGAAGTTCTATACCTCTGAGTACTATAAGTGTATTACATATATATTTAATGTGTATTTAACAATAGTTATATAGTAATCATAATCAAAATATAATAATGCACTATTTCAAATGCAAATATACACGTATAATATTTGCTTGCTCATGAATGTTGGCCAGCGTTCCTTTATTGCAGGTATGATCTCCCTTAAGATCTTGTTCCTTTTTACCTCTCTATTGATCTTCTCTATAGGTATGTTTTCAATCGTTCAAGCATGATGATTTTTAATGTTTTTCTTGGGATATGTTTGTCGAATAATAGCTCCCCATTTATGTAATATATAGGACGACTCACATCACACATGAAATTAGCTCCTCATTTCTTGGGGTGTGATCACGTCCCTCAAAGAGTTAGGTGTGTTGGGAGCAATCTCTGTAAAACCCCAAATCCACTGTCTATTTGCTCAACGCAAGTATCGGGTTGGACTGGCCATGCTACCGAGAATCCAATGGGGTCGGATTACTCAAATGCAGTAACAAACAAATACAGTTTATTTGGAAGCAAATATATAAGCTCAAAACCTAACTTACTATTACAGTGAAAGTCTTAATACAAATATTACACAGGAGTTTTAATCAAACTACAGACAAAGGCTTCTAAAGGATCCGGTAAGGATCAGTTTTCGTAAATATTTTACATAACTATAATTCAACATAACCAAAAGATTCTAAAGGCACGCCCAGGATTCTGCCTCAAAAGAAGTAAAGACACCAGTGCACTTCACTCTAACGGTTCATCTACACTTGTGAGGGTTATTTAAACTATGGTAAGCTCCTTGCTTAGTCAGGTGGAGTTAGTGATCACTTAAAACAAATAGCCACATAAATCCTAGCACATAGTAAAAGGATACAGGTGGTTAAGACCAAGTTGCAGTCAAGTGCCTATATAGCAACTCTGACTAACATACATGGCATAACCTTTTTCAATAGTGCCTGAAGGCTATCAATCATGAATTCATTCTCGCCAACCACATCCAATCAAATGTTTAATTACAAGCTCGTATCAAATCAAGATATTTATGCTAGCATACCAGAATCTTCACGTGTAGCCGGTCTAATCAGACGGTCCGGTGTATATCGTTCCCCGTCGATTTCTACCGAACTACAATCGCGTCGGGGACCCCGAAGAGCACAGACAAGCAATCAGATAGCACGTAATCCAAGTTTGACACGGCAAGATAAAGTACAAGCCGGTCATCCACATAAAATATTAGA
The DNA here is from genome assembly GCA_037428765.1 of Rubia yunnanensis. Lineage (NCBI taxonomy): Eukaryota > Viridiplantae > Streptophyta > Magnoliopsida > Gentianales > Rubiaceae > Rubia > Rubia yunnanensis. The sequence goes on along the minus strand of CM075069.1, from coordinate 39,140,700 downwards.
GCAATTAATTCAATCAGTTTCACAATAATTAAGCATAGTGTGATAAAGTACACACCGTGTTTAATTAGTATGAAACTAAATAATAGGCATGAATAGAACCTAAGATTTTTAAACATTTTATATGACATATAAAATTCTAAATTAGCACATTTGAATTTATCAGACATATAATACATATAAAATTCTAAACCAACACATTAAAATTTAACAGGTATAAATATATATATATATATATATATATATATATATATATATATAATAGCTTTTAATTCAATTCGTGCTAGAATGATGAAAACACTCATCTTAACCGGATATAAACTCGATTGGATTTTTCAGCAAGCAAATGGAATTCACCCCCACAGCTTGTGAAATGCTGCGTTGAAAAGGGAGAAGAGAAAATTTTGCTTCAGCCTTCCGCTCTCTTAAAGTGGAAATGGAAAGGATTTAGGAGAGAGCCTCCCTTGGCTTGTTTATAGTACTTAGAAATGGAGATATTCTAACCTTATGAAAAGAATAGACAGTGATGTGCTTGATGAATCAATTCATGGATAAGAACTCTTGGATGTAGGGAACACAGGCTTAGGATTGTCTACTCATTCACCTATTCGGACATTTATTTTAATTTCTCTCCATATCCTCTTCAGTTTTTTTTGTATACTAAAGCTGATCTCAAATGTTTTTCATTTCCATTTGGTTTGGTTTGATTTCCAACTCATCACCTGGTATGGCTTTAATCAGTTAACCTCTTTTGCTTGTTTTGTTATTATTTTAATTCTTCTTTTCTTTTCTTTTTTTATTATTATTGTTTTTACTATTTTAAATTATTATATATATTTTTTTATAAGAGTGCGTCTCTTGAAAGACGGTCTTTCCATAAGTTATGGAAAGACCAAGGTTTAAAGTGTAAATTACAAGAAATGAAGATAAAATTTTCGGGTTGCATGAACCGGGTTATAAATTTTATAACTACTATATGTTACATACTAAAATTTTAATGTTGCAACTAAGACCTTTTACCTTTTATTATTCTAATTAAACCCCATCTTTCCATAAGGTTATGGAAAGACCGTCTTTCCCAAGACTTTGCCTTTTTATAATTACAATGAGTAGATAATTAAAATTTTGATATTTTAAAACTCTACACTAGTATAATTATCAAATTACAAAGACTTGGGTGAGACCGTCTCACCCAAGCTTATGGTAAGACCAGGGATCTCTCCATAAATTAAATATTTCTAGGGGCCTAGGAGCAATAATACATAATATATATATATATATATATATATTAGGCATTTTCTCATTTGTTTTTCAATTTATTGATCGGGCGGTTCTTCTTCCCAATAAAAACTGTCTGAAACCTCTCAAAATCCTTTCCCTCACTCCTCTGAATATCGCTCGATATTTCTTCTATTCAACCGTCAAAAATCTATTTACATTTGCGACTTGCAGCATCATTGCATCGCACTCTTCAATACGGCTACATTGAGGTAAGATTTTTTTTTATTTCACTGGATTTTTTTCCTTCTAGTTTTCATATGCTTTCTATTTGATTCTAGCATTTGTCTCTTTAAATCCAGCCGTGCATGTGTTTTTTTGCCTCATATTGTGTGTTTCTAATTTTTGTTTCGGTATTTTGTAGTTATGAAGAAATCGAAAGAAGGAATTGTTAGTAAAGAAGGCCTAGAGGTTGATGATGGAGTTCCAACCTCACCTGCGGTTGAATCGAAAGGTTTTTTTTCTATTTTTTGTTACTTTTTGTATTGTTAGGGTTTTGTGTTCTGTTTCTTTCATTTTTCTGTGTTTGTTGCTTGTTGATTTGATGTGTTGTTCGTTCTGAATGATGCTGCTCTATTTTTGAGTTGATGTTGCTCTGTGTTTGAATCCTTAGATGTTGCTCTATTTTATGATGTGATTTTGATGTATAATAAATTAGTTAGGGTGTTCATATGTTTAGTTAGACTGCTCATGTATTTGGTTCAGGCTTTGTTGTTCATGTGTTGTGGTTTAGTTTAGGCTCTGTTTAGTTTCAAGTTTTTTATTTGCATTGTCTTTTAGTTAGGCTGTGTATGTGTTTAGTTTGCATGTCCGTGTGCTTCGTTCAGGCTTTTTCATAGCTCAATTGTGATTTAGTTTAGGCTCTATTTAGTTTGCATGTTTTATGTTTGCATTGTCTTTTAGTTAGGTTGTTTGTGTGTTTAGTTAGGATGTTTATGTATTTAGTTCAGGCTTTGTTGTGGATCTGTTGTGGTGTAGTTTAGGATCCATTTAGTTTATGTTTTCTGTTTGCACTATCTTTTAGTTAGGTTGTTTATGTTTTTAGTTTGCATGTTACTGTGATTTCATTTAAGTGTTTATGTGATTAATTTTTAAATGTAGATGAATTAATTAGCTTGAGGAAATCAAGCAGATTGCAATCTAGATTGCCTGTTAAAGATGGTATGTATATTGTTAGTTTGTAAATTTTTTATTTTAATCTTTTTATTTTTCTTTTAGTTGATTGTGTAATTTTCAGGTTGTAAACCTCCTATTATTATAAGGGAAAAAATCAGCAGAAAACTACTACCACTAGTATTTAATTATGATTGAATTTTATTCCAATCTTTTGTTGGTTTTTAAGTGATTGATTTATCTATTACTGATAATTTATTTTCTTTTTTTAGAACCGATATTGTGAAGCGATTGCACAAGAGTTGTACTAAATCTGGTGTGGATAAGCCAGATAGAGTTGTTGGTTCATCTGCTACTGGTTGGAATTCTATTTTTTTTGTTTTACTTTTGCTCTTTAGTGATTTACTTTGGGTATTTGAATAATTTGTTTTTTAAAATATTTAGATGTATGTGATATAACTGGGGTTCAACATAACACTGAAAAATTTAATATATTATGGTCTCTTTTTATTTTACTTTTGATGTTTAGTGATTTACATTTGGTATTTACGTATTTTATTTTGTTGTTGTTTGTATTTTGTAGTTGCTGCTGAGGTTGAAACTGCGATTAATGATCCACTTCAACAAATCTTACCCAATCAAGTTAGATTAATGTTTTATGATTTAATATATCTTGATTTCTCTTTACTTTTTTAGTTTTTTGCTTTAGTTTTGTGGTTTAAATGATTTGTTTGTAATTTGTAGTTGCCGCTGAGGTTGAAACTGCAATTAATGATCCAACTTCAACAAATCTTATTCAATCAGGTTATATTAATGTTTTATGATTTAATATATCCTGATTTCTCTTTAATTTTGTTGTTTATTGCTTTAGTATTGTGATTTAAATTATTTGTTTGTATTTTGTAGTTGCTTCAACAATTATCGAACAAAGTGGTTAGTATTAGGAGTTTCAACTAGTTTTTTTTATTTGTTACTTCCAATTTATAAATTGTAAGTTATGCTACCTTACTCATTAGTTAAGATTGGAGATTTCACTTTATAATCTACATTAACACTTTTTATTATTCAGTTGTGGAGAACCCTGTGATTAATTGCCCTTCTGCTTCAGCAAACATTGAGCATAGTGGTTAGTATTTGAATTATTAGTACATATTTATTGCTATTTAGTTTTTCTATTAAACTCATTAGTCTTTGTATTTGCATCAGAGCCTGGAAATGTTTCCGCTAAAAGAAATAAGGATTATGTTGAAATAAGGATTATGCTGAAAGAAATGTTGATGGTACATTTTAATATATTTGTTATTGTGCATCTTTCATTACTTTATGTTTATTTAGTATCTGTTAATTTTAAAAATTTGTAGGTTCTAATTTTGTTGCTGCAAGTCCCATAAGTGCCTATAAAAGTTGTTATTGAAGGTTTGAGATGTGAAACTGATTCTGGTATTTATCGATTTCTCTGCTTCTAATTTGTATATTTGATTTAGTTTTTTTTCCCATTTGTGTGTTGTAGGTCAGAAAATTTGTCAAAAGATAGGTGTTAGAAAGAAGGTTAAAGCTAAACGAATTATTAGTGATGAAGATTTTATGGAAGATGATGATTTTATTGATCTGCCTCCTATTGTGGTGGATGCAAATGAAAAGGGCAAACAAAAGGTTTGTGAAGGGAAAGGAAACGAGCTGGTTGCAAAAAAGGCGACTGTGAAGAAGTCGGCTACGAAGAAGCCGGCTGCACAGAAGCCTGCTGCAAATGAGAAGGCTGTGAACGAGCCTGCTACGAAGAAGCCAGTTGTGAAGGAGCTGACTATGAAGCTCGCAGCGAAGAAGCCTGTAGTGAAGTAGCCCACATTGAAGAATTCTGCATTGAAGCCCGTAGCGAACAAGTCAGCTATGATGAAGCCTACAACGAAGGTGTCTCCAGCAAAGAAGCATGTTGAGAAGAGGCCATCTGGGAACAGTAATGAGGATGTTGCTGGAGATAGGAGTGGGCCGTCGAAGAATTCTTCTGTTGCGGGAAAGCACAAGCAGGATGGAGATGGTGTTTCTGGACATGCTACGAAGAGAAATGTTTCTGCTCATTGTTTAGCAGGGAACACTAATAATGGCACAGAAATGACATGCCAGATTAAACAAGTCTGTGAAATTCAGCTTCCTGATGATTCTAGGTATGTTTTATTACTTTATGTATTTGTGATTTTACTTTATGTGTGTACACGTATACTTTGAATATTTGAGTTTTAATATTTTTGCATAATAACTTGAATGATTTAGAATTATTAGTTTAGGTATTTTATCATTTACCTTTGGTGTTTCAGTGTTTTGTTTCACTATACTTTTAATTGTTTATGTGTAGAGTTGCAGTATAAATAGTTTATGTACTTGTTGATTTTATTTATGTGTTTAACTGTTTAGTTTTATTAAACAATAAGTTGCTTTTTTATTAATTTTATATTGATTTGGCTGTTTATTAATTAAGCTTTCTTTTTAAAATTACTGTATGTTTACTTGATATGTTTTATCTCTTAGTTTGGGTATTTGTGTGCATAGTTCTTAAATTTACTAACTTATTGTAGTATATTGTTTTCCAGGTTTTTAAAGAAGTTTATGCCTGGAAACCAACATGTAAAGATCACAGATCTGTGCGCTGATCTCAGTGCTAAGCAGAAGGCTGATGTTGAAGCCAATGGTTTTGGGGGCATTTTGAAGCTAAGATTGGAGATTGAACTTCCCTCGGGTATTGTGCCTTGGTTGGGGAGTAACTTTAACCCTGGTACATGTGTTCAGCGGGTTGAGGTAGATAGGTACTTTGTTACTGCTGATGATGTATATAATGGTCTATGCTTGCCTCGAAACCTTGGTAGGGAAGTTGTGGAGAAGAGAAATTATGGGATAGAATTGAAGGATAGTTACAAGGCTAGGTTTGGTATGGGTAATGAACATGACATGCCTCTTCACTTGATTTTAGATAGGATAAATGAACTTAAGGAGAGAGGGGATGAGTTTAAGAGACTTTTTGTGATCTATTGTTCTTCATACTTTTTAGCTCCTGTAGCTACTGGGAAGGTAGATATGAAAATTCTTGAAGCTATTGAAAATGTTGACGAGATTAAGAATCTCGACTGGTGTACTTTCATGTTATAAAAAATGGCTTAATGTTTAGGAGGTATAAGAACAATGTAGAATACCAAACCTGTAGTGCGTGTGCTCTTATCCTTTTGATTCTATATTTGCACTGATTTCCTGTCCGTGGTGTGTTGGAACCAACATCCCTTCCTCTAATCCAACATTGGGCTGATACGAAGTTGAAGGAGAGAGTGAAGATGTTGGACATTGGTGGAGGTTATGACAGGACAGTCATGGTGAAGGATTATCCAATCAGGTGTGCCAGAAAAGTGGGTAAGAGTGATGTTAGAGCTCAGCCTGATATTGGAGCTTATTATGTTCCTGAAGGTGATGAAGTGCTGTAGTTCAAAATCCCAAGCGGAGTTTTGACCGACTCCAAGATTAAAAGTTTTGCTAAGAATGTAAGTGTTTAAAATTTTACCCGATGTCTTTGCTTTGTTAGTTCAGTGGTTAACATGATTTCTTATGCGTTTAAGTATTTAGTTTAAATTTTTGTGCGCTAATTTAGTTTTTTTGTTTCATTATTTTATATTGCTGACTTTTAGTGTTGTTAGTTCATGTACTTAATCTTTCTGTTTGGGTGTTTAATAGTTTGGTTCGGTTTATATATGAATTGTTTATGGTTAGTTGATTGTGCTTTTATTGGCTATTTAATATGTTTTTTAAGGTTTCTATGTAAATTTATTGATATTTTTCTTGTGTAGGCTTATGATGAGGCCTTAATGATTGTGAAGCATAACTTTGAACTTATTACCGCTAATATGTATCAGAGGTTGGAGATGGTGAATGCTGATGTTGGGGATGAATCATTGCAAGACATGCCACCTATTGTTATGACTAGTGCAGACCTTCCGAATCGGCAAGATGATTCACCACCAATTGAAGAATCACCAATCGAATGGAATGACAAGTTAATTTCTATAGTTGATGAAGAATGCAACCAATGGAGGAGAAGGAAACAGTACCAGCCTCAGAACGAACCTCTTCCGTCTTTTAACTTGTTTAAAGATGGTGAATTGGATGGCATGAGAGAAACGTCCACAAACAACGTAGTTTAAGATATTATTTGAATGATTTGGTTTGAATGATGTGATTTGGATTTGTTATGAAGTGATTTGAATGTTTGAATTTGTTGAAATGGTGTTATGGATGATTCTTAATGGTTTATTTGCTAGGTTGTTAGATTGAATGATCCTGAATGATGTTTTTTAGATGATTCTGAAAGATATTTTTAACACAATTCTAATGTGGATTGAAACTTTAATTTTTTTTATGATGATTCCAGTATGAGTTTAGTTCTTATGTTTATCTCTTTAGTTGCATTGTTTATCTCTTTAGTTTCTATTATAGTTTAACAGTTTGTCTAGTAATTATATTTTGTATGTTCAAAGCCATGTGTCATTTAGGTAAATTGTTCGGTTATTTATGTATATAATTCGGTTTGAATATTAGATATTTTCCAACTATGTGTTGTTTAATTTTTTACCCTTATATTTTTATTTACTTTTTCTAACATTAGTTCATGTATATTTCACTTTAGCTCATTTGTTAGAGTCATTAGTTTCAGACACAGTTTACTTGAAGAATATATTTTTGTTTAATATTACTTCATGAATATTTCGCTTTAGCACTCGTTAGTTCAGGTGTTTAAAGCATTTGAAGGGAAATTTAAATGATTTGTTCATGTATAGAATACTAATATAAATACAATGTCAAATTGAAACTCATAGGTCTAGACTTGTTGCTTTGGTGTCTTGGTACCAAACTCCTTTGTTTTTGGTTTTTTTTCTGTGCTTCCATCCTTCAATTCTCTTGCTTCTTCCTTTTGTCTTTGTGGGAGATGGATCTTGGATTGTTGGCGGTTTAGTGATAGAAGATTCGACTATGCTGCTCGAATTTCATGTTCGTTTGTACTTTTTGAGACAAGAATTTGGTCTACCTTCAATAATTTTCCGGGTTTCTATGTCCCCTTCACATTTCAGTACCAGATTGTAGTAGTTTCTTGCCATTTGGTGTCGCCGTGGAACTTTGTCTTTGGTTTTGTCCACTTCTTGATTTTCTTGTGCTGCTTTCAGTTTGTCTCATACTTGCAATTTAGCAAGATTTATCCATTTTTTCAGAATGTATTTTGATGGTATCTCACTGATTGAGTTGATGTGAAATATAAGAATATAGTGAAAGCGGAGAATTCATTGGATAAAAAGATAACCATGCATATATTCAAGTTAATTAGATACACACCCAAATTAAAGCTCTTCAACATATAATGTCATGCATTTTAAAGTTAAATATGCAAATGAAGAACTAATGACATATACATAAGATGTATTATCAGAAACTTGCTATGAAACCTACTTACAAAAAAATGAATCTTAATATTGAACCAAAAGGTAATGATCCAAACTTAAGAACTAAAGATATTAACAGAAGAGGTAACATGTAAATTGTATTTCATCAGTACATACCTGTTTCTTCAAAAGTTTTGCAAGAGCAGTTAACTTCCACCATTCCACTTTGTTGTGTGAAGGTGACAATTTCAACTTTTGTATCATCTTCTTCTGGACTTACTTCATACTTTGTTGCCGATCCTAGGGTGAAAACTCTACATGCTTTTGTTTCTTGTGCAATCTTGTATTCCTTCTCAAGTTTATAGTACATTGATAATGTAAACTCTTGAGCTGCATGTTTGAGTAGTTTTGATCCATGTATAGCTAACTTTGGCACTGATTTTGAGCATTGTTCCTTCGCTATTTCCTTTGCTCTCCAGCGATCAATAGTCTCATTAAAGATGGTTAAGAACCTGTTGAGTGTTGACATTTTGCTGGCATTGAATGACAAAGCTTTGTTTGTGCTCTCACTTCGTTGTGATGAAAGAGTTCCCGTAGAGAAAATTTCTTTGCTCATTGCAGGGCACCACTCATCTCTAATAGAATAAAGCCTCTTGAACCATTCCTTGTCTTCAAGTTGAAAATTCTTGATCATATTGTTCCATGCCATTTCAAAATTTTCTTTTTCACAAGTTGAAGCTTTTTTATCGGCAATGAAAACACATCCAAACATCACTATATTGTTGTGGTTGTTCATTCCAATTATTGGAGCACAAATTAAGTTGTATTTATTGGTCCTGTATGTTGACAGATCCCTTAACAAAGTTAGATCATGTTAACTCATGTGTTAATGAAGTTACACTATTTATTCAACATGTTACTTAGTACGTTTCAGCAAACTTTAAAATACCTAAATTTTCTTAATAAAATACATGTAGGCCAATTTTAGACTTTGGTGAATTATCAAGTTGAATTATATCACTTTTATTCATGTTTTCATACTGTTACATCGTGTTTTTAATAAATTACTTAATACGTTTAAGCAAATCTAAAAACAGTAAAATTTTCTCCAAAAAATGTGACATATTTTTACTTCATTTGTTTATGAATCTACATCGTGTGTATAACATACTACTTAATGTGTTCCTGCCGTTACTTCATGTGTTTAAATGTATTTTATGAAATATAAACCATACTTTTATGTGGTGTCAAATACCATTAGATCGCCGTAGAGTGAGTAATCTCTCTTCATCATTGAGTCCCTCCAAAATAATGTTGTCAGCCTACCATTATCATCCAATTTAACTCTAAAGAAGAAATCTTCTTCTTCAGTACTCTTCTGTGAGAGTCTTTCAATTACTTGCTGAGGATTGCCTCCTTCAATCTCCTTCATGCGCAACCTGTTCACGTAGTTTAGATTATCCTTAATCGTGTGTTCTAGATTCTCAATACCACCAGCTTTAAAAGCCATAAACTTGAATCCATGACTAGGTTTTAATCACGCGCCTTCAATTCCTTCTATAGTTTTCCTTTTTTCTTTGGTAATTCTCCTTTCACTTATCTACAAATACTGCTATTTGAATCGAGGGAAAGGATGATTGTAAGATGTCACATGATGCAAAACTTCATAGGCTCCATCAATAAATTTAACCAAAATTATAGCCTTGCATCCCGTTCTCGTAACCACATTTTTCCTTATTTTTTTTCTTTTCTTCTTATAGCCCTCTTCAATGATATTGTTATTGGAAGGTGTGTCAGGTGTTTCATTCTTCAATTTTGTGTTTTCGTGATTTGAGCAAACAAAATACTTCTCTAGGATGGTTCCGTCTTTTTTACCTCTTTGGGTTGAACATCGCACCCCAAATCCCAATGCATTTGACTATTTTCGGTATAAATCATGGAACTCTGATAGTTTTTTGCTCTCAAACCTTTGAAGCAATTAGTGACATCAACTTTCGGTAGGTCGCTTAAATTGGTGATAGAATTTGGTTATGCAAAATCGTATCCTTTCAGTAACTCATTACATCAACTACTGTATTGGTTTGTTCATGTATTTCACAATTTAGTTCGACCTTCATTAACAGTTGTTTAGTCAATGATAAATTTTTACAATTTCTAAATATTTTGATAACGAATCCTACTAATTAAATTTCTGAATTTAATCACAATAGATTATATTTTTATTTAGTTACATCGTGTATTTAACATATTACTAGTGATAAAGTAAATTTGAAAATATAAAAATAGTCTTAACAACATGAATGTAAATGATTTTAGTTCATGGGTTCATGCAGTCACATCATTGATATACTATGCTACTTCAAACATTTTAGAAAATTTAAAAACACCCACATTTTCCCAACAAATTGCATATAACCAAATTTTAGACTTTGGGGATTTGTCCATTAGATAATTGTCATGTTACTTCATGTGTTCATGCAGTTACATCCAGTGTTCATGCAGTTACATCCAGTGTTCGTTGTATTACTTCATATGTTTCAAAAAAAAAATATAAAACACCTACATTTTCTCAACAAATTGCATCTAACCAAATTTCAGACCTTGGGAAATTGTCCATCAGAATATCATCACGTTACTTCATGTGTTTAGCAGCTACATCATTTGTTCATCATATTACCTCATATATTTCAAAAAATTAAAAAACCTTAACATTTTCCCAACAATTTGCATATAACCAAAATTTAGCCTTTGGGGAATTGTCTATCAGAATATTATCGCGTTACTTCATGTGTTCATGCAATTACATCCGGTGTTCATCATGTTACCTAAAATGTTTCGGAAAATTGTAAAACACCAACGTTTTCTTCACAGCATGCATATAACTGAACTCTAGATCTGTCAAAATAAAATTCACAATAAATAAACATTACTTCACGTGTTCATGCAACTACTTCATTCATTTAACTGTATATACAAAATCAAAACTTAACTTGGATGTAAACTAGTTGAATTTTCAGATTGAACATAATCGTTGCTTCTCCTTCATACAAAACAATTTCATTGCCTTGAATTGCTTCGTCTTCCATAGTTTATACTAGTAACACCTTAGATTGTAAATTTCAACCGTTAATACTAAGCTTTCAAATGGTAAAACCAAGATTTTAGATCGCAGATCTTACCTTCGCAGATGTAGAAGCTTTCTTTGATGTTTCTGTCGCAAAGTTCCATCTCTGAATCCAATTCCGACGCAAATCCGATGTAATTCCATTTCAAAATTGCATATCTGATTTCGGAGATCGCGAGCTTCAACCTATGCACAATCCATTGATTTTAGATGATTGATCTGTGATTTGCGACATTAAATTCGGTTTAATCGGATTGAATTTCATAGGGATTCAGATTCCTTGATTTTGGGGATTTTGTTTCCAAAATATAGCAATTGGTTATGTACCAGATTGATGACCCATTTTCCTTATAACCCGAGTTTAGACCCATTTTCTTCAGCGCTCAGTTTCTATATATTTGCAATTTGGTCCCATTTTTTAGTTCCTCTCCTATTTATTGCAATTTGGTCCCTGGTCTCACCATTTGCTATGTTGAGACGGTTTCACGGGAGTTTTTCTCCTATTAAATTACATTCAATCTAGTTGTCAATATTTGATTTCAATTGTAACTTTGATATTACGAGGCTTTATTCTGAATTTCTAATGACGTAAATATTTGAAATGATAAATTTTTTCTAACTAAATTTAATTATTAGTCTTTCACTTTAATATTGTAATGCTCGACATCTCTATATGTAATTTTATTATAATACTCGACACATATATATATTCTTTTATTGATAATATTAACATAAATACTCACATATAAAAATTAATGGATATGAAATAGTTTATCAATTTAAAATGTTGATATAGACTATAGAGTGACATGCAAATTTTAATAAATATTATTTTTTTATTCTTATCTGTAATTACATATGAATATTTATTATTATTATATATAATTGTGATAAGTATGCAATTTTAACAAGAGATTAGAAAAGTTATCAGGTTAATGTCAATATTTTATCATGTTTAATATTGCTTTTTTTTTTATCATTCTATGGTTTTTTTTGTAGGGTTTTGAGTTATAGCCGGAATTAGTCGAAGAAGGTGGATATGAGGATATGATTTCAGGTTAAAGTCTAGCTATTACTTGCACATTGACTTCATAAAGGTCAGGGCTTCACGATCTCCCACCCCCAACCCCCTTTAATGAACTTCGTCCCCGAAGTTCATTGTAGTTTTACCTAAAAAAATTTTTCCTTCTTTTTTTTCCCATTTACACTCGAGTGCATGCTAAACTCTAGATTAGTATGGTATTCTTATGGTTTATTTATAATTTTATGCGTTCTTCTTCTTCTTCTTTTTTTCCTAAAAAACAATGTTTGACATTTAAATATTTATTTGTTGATTATGCATGCAACTAAATCAAAACCTAGGTACAAGTATTTGGCCTATCATATGTTTTGTTTTATTTTATTTTAAAATGTTTTTTAAAAATTTATATTTGTTTTCTTTTTAATGTCCACAAATATAACTTTTGTCGAAATTATATATAATTTTTGGTTTCGCCTGCGTTTAAGTTTACTCATTCTTACTATCTTATCTTGTTGTAACGGTTAATAGATTTTTTTATAAAATTATAATAATATTTTTTAATAGTAATGAGATACATATAGTTATTACTTTATTGTCATCTCTCTCCCTTCGTATGAATTTTTTTTCCAATCCATGTCGAGTATAATTTCATATCATTTTTAAGGCAAGACACTTAAGTTTATTGGTAATATGACTAGTTATAGGGTAAGTAATTAGTGGGATTACTAACTTCTAACTTATAGGGTACATTATCTATCTTGTCTTTCAAGTTTTCCAGAAATGAATAAGGAGCAAATGACTGAGGGTTTGAATTATTGTTTCCACAAAATTTTTTTATTACTTCATCAATTAATCCTCCTTTGAACTTTGACTTCACCCTGATCTATGATTGGGTTCTTATCCCTAGCCTGCATGATCATCTAAGAGTGTAAATTCCTGGGAACTGCAAGTACTTTTACAAAAGTTATATACTACGACTTTAGTCTCTCTAGATTCTATTCTCAACCAACCCTAAATCATTTATTGGAGTCGCATTCTTTATCTCGTTCAGTACCATGGGAGGTTCATTCATAAGGTCAACCTGAGGTACATAAGTACTTTGATTAATTGTCACTAGAGTTTTATTTATGTGACCCCAACCTTTCTCAAGGTCCCCTTACGAGTTCTGTCATCTGTGTATGCAGCCTATGCAGGACTCGGATGCCACCTTGAGTCTGAGTCAACTCCTGCATTCTATATCCTGCAGCTCTAGTTCCCTTGTCTTGGTATTCCTTATTTGATCGTGTTCTATGTTAATTGCGTCAGTTCTAGCCTCCTTTTCGTCAGCATATCTGTTACTAATTCTCTATGATAAAGATTTTAGGAATTAAAGTTTCTCGTTCCCTAACCAAGGTCTACCCTACCCAATTAGGGTAGGATACTTGTTTGATATTTTAGTTAAGTTTTGTATGGGTTTAGCTTAATTACATTTAACAGCCTAATATTGCTGCATAGGTTATGAAGATTTGTGTGCTGACTAGTGCTTTATTATCCATTTTGAGGTTTAAAATTTTATTATTATTATTTATGGACCTTTCAATTTAAAATGAGAACCTGATTCCAACTCTGGGCTGGCCATCCCCAAGTGATTCAAAGGTTTTCTCAAGTCAAATGGAAAGGATACCTAATTAGTGATACGAATTAGGTTTCTTTATTTATTTTTATTTATTATAATTTTTAAAAGATAGCACTATACTCTTTTTCCCATTGAATTTTTTTAATGAGGTAGTGTGATCATTTATTTTATTTTAGAATAAGGCCCATTAATTCAGCCATGTTGGCCTTGGAAGAATTAATGTTTTGGTCATGCACTTATTTTAGGTGTTAGAATATTCAGCTCTTATTTGAATAGAATTAGATTTGGTAAGATTAGATAAGGTAATATTCATTCAAGATTTATCTTGAAGAATATAGTCATTTATTTTAGGTAGTTTAGTTAAATATGATTTTAGTTTCTTAAAGCTACCATAATCATTTTCAGTTCCTTATTTGTATTTTTTTAAGACCATACCTATGTACTATAAATAGGGGTGGTATTCAACATTATTTTTACCTTACCATTTTTATCAATCAAAATACAACATTTTGAGTTCATACTCTTTGCTTGCAAGCTATTCCATTGTTCCTTAACCCCGAGGGCTAGTTAAGTGTCAATAAACCTTGTAATCTGATCCTGAGGGCTAGTTAGAGAGCGAGTCGAAATTGAGTGTACCCCGAGGGCTAGACCTTGAATTTCGTGCGGCATTGAAGGGTTTGCGAGTTCCCTTGTTTTGTCAAAGATCTTAATTCCACAATCCAGATTCTTCGCAAGGGGATTCATATCAGTTGGTATCAGAGCAAAGCAAAAGATTCTTGGACGGGTGCATCAACATGGATTTCAAGTTTTGTTTGAGTTTATTTTTTAAAAAAAATTAGACAGCTTCCGCCGCCAGTCATCTTCACCGCCGCCGGTAAACCTTATCTCCGGCGACTCCGTTTATCTTCATCAGCTCCGACAACCTGTCATCGCACCGCCGTTTCTCTCCATCCACTGCAGCGCCGATCGTCTCCGACCGACCTCTATCTCCTCCGAGTCTGTTCGTCGATCGCTGCATATCTGCTAGCCGCCGTTCATCCACCGTTGATCTCCTACCAAATTCCACCGCTGCTAACTCGTCAATCACCCAGAACCTCGTCGGCGATGACTTGGACATCTCCGGATTCACGGCACCTTCTTTCTCCAGCAGTAAGCTTCATTGATCCGTACAACTCTGGGAAAAACAAGTCAACGTAGAGGGTTTCCATCGAAGAAGAAGACGTCGCATGTCTAACACGCACGGGCTCACAGAAGAGTGTGTGAACCTCACGCGCGCGTCCATTGAAGGCGCTTCCCCGCACACGTGAAACAACCATCCATTTATTCTTCTCGCGATTAGATCATTATATAGTGATATTTTCAATTTCTCGTGGGTTGGTTGGTTTTCTCAGCAGCAGCCCTTTTATCACGAGTTGAAGCCACACCAGCATCCAGTCACTGCCTAGTTAGCATTTTGTCACCGCTTTATTAGCAGTTCTTCATAGGGATGGCTTGGGACGCTGATCTACAGTTATTTTTGAAGATCGTTCACGTTTCAAGGACAAAACTTTTCGACCTCGGAGGGAATGATACGAATTAGGTTTCTTTATTTATTTTTATTTATTAGGATTTTTAGAAGATAACACTATACTCTTTTTCCCATTGGGTTTTTTAATGAGGTAGTGTGATCATTTATTTTATTTTAGAATAAGCCCCATTAATTCAGCCATGTTGGCCTTAGAAGAATTAATGTTTGGTCATGCATTTATTTTAGGTGTTGGAATATTCAGTTTTGATTTGAATAGAATTAGATTTGGTAAGATTAGATAAGGTAATATTCATTCAAGATTTATCTTGAAGAATATAGTCATTTATTTTAGGTAGTTTAGTTAAATATGGTTTTAACTTTTTAAAGCTGCCATAATCATTTTCAGTTTCTTATTTGTATTTTTTTAAGACCATACCTATGTACTATAAATAGGGGTGGTATTCAACATTATTTTTACCTTACTATTTTTATCAATCAAAATACAACCTTGTGAGTTCATACTCTTTGCTTGCAAGCTATTCCATAGTTGCTTAACCCCGAGCACTAGTTAAGTGCCAATAAACCTTGTAATCTAATCCTGAGGGCTAGTTAGAGAGCGAGTCGAAATTGAGTGTACCCCGAGGGCTAGACCTTGAACTTTGTGCGGCATTGAAGGGTTTGCGAGTTCCCTTGTTTTGTCAAAGATCTTAATTCCGCAATCCAGATTCTTCGCAAGGGGATTCATATCAATTAGTTTTTCCATTTTTTTTATTTTTAGTGTAAATTTATAAATACATGTTATAATTCAATATTCTCTTAATGGAATCTGCTTTGTTGAGATTTAACTTTTCTTTAAAATTATTCAGGAAGACGCTTTTATTTTCAATTTATAAAGTATTTGAAAGTTCAAAAGAAGTAAATATTGATGGCACTATTCTTATTTCTCTACTATGTGTTTTTACATCTTATATGATGACTTTAAATTGCTAATATACTCTTAGCATTTAACTACATTTAGTCAATATGTACCTAGTGGTAATATATCGGTTATAAACGGCTATATTTCCAACGGTAATATAATAGCTATAATTGGCTATATTTTACAATATAAATACGAATTTATCCAACAATTCAAAACCACATTTTTTCTTCTATCTCATATCCTTCTCACCATAACTTCTCTCAATTTACCGATAGCATGTCGAGACTAATGTTAGTCTTTGTTTCATATGGGGATACCGGTATGAAGGTACACCTAGGTTGTAATCGTCTAAGGATAGGGCCATATTGGGTATGGGGATTAGTTAAGAGATTCATCTCCCAATTTTGTGGCAACTAAGATGACGTTATGATCTTAGAGAGTATGGTGAGATATTGATATTCTAGAAGGTGCTAGTGAATTTCTAGAATAGGTTTTCACGGGGTCCCGGAGTGTAATGTTACTTTTTAAGTATGTTTATTTTACCGTGGATTTGGGTGGACTAACTTCATGAGTAAGGGTTAGAAGGTGGTTGTGTGTGTGCATCCCTAGATAAACCGAGGGAGGTGAGAGATCACTACTGCAGGCACCCCCCCTATGGCACCGATCGCTGGGGGCTATGGTACCGGTCGTTCATGCCTCCTGCAGACCAGTGCCTAAGTAGGGTGGTGCTGAAACGTAGTTACTATAGCACCGGGTATCAAAACTGGTGCTGAAAGTTTGATATTACAGAACCGGTATTTGAGATACCGGTGTTGAATTCTGAGTCCTTGTTAATGATCACCAGTCCTTACATAGCCCCGGTTTCAAACATAAACCAGTGCCTAAAACCTGACAGATTACAAAAACCAGTACTAGGTTGTTTTTTATTTTCCGGTGTTGTTGCTTTGGAGATAGATGTCTAAGCACAGGTTCTTTTATTTGTAAAATCGGTGCTTATTTTTTAAAATTTGTATAATCCTTTTTAAATTATTCTCGGCCCTCCCGGAATTGAAATCCGGGGAAAATTAAATTTATTGTAAGAAAGAACATTTGAAAATGTAAGAATCTTAAGTGGAAAAAAATCATTCCATTAACATGATATAACTTAAGACAAAAGGTGAAACTGTGTCCCAATAAAATACATGTTGAAAATACACTAGGTCCACTGAAGTCTTGGTTTGTTAGGAAAACACGTTCACCCAAGCTTCACATCTTGTGTTTGTGACGTTTATCCTCTTGCCATTGTATGCTCTTCTTGCCGGAGGAAATATCTATTGTGCACAAAATAACTATGATTTATCGAAGAAAATAATTTAAAATGTTGAAATGATGCAGCATTTAAGCACCAAGGAAATATGGTGTGTAACTATGTTTTAACAATGTATCTAACATTAACACTGATTAAATGTTAAACACACAATGTTAAACAGTTAATGATAAACAAGCCATGTCAACTTGGTGCTCATACACTACAAAATCTTCACATTTGAAATTGTGGAGTTCTACAAATGTTATAGCATTGTTTCATAATGGAAGAAGCATTACTTAGTTTGAGGGCACTACATGAATAGAAAGCAACCAATGCAGTGCCCTTTAACTAATTCTTCTTCTGTTAAGCTTGTTCACAATAACAATTAGCATAGAAAACCATTTAAAGTCGAAATGGAGTAGTTTTACAGCACCAACAAAACATGACATGTATAAACAAGCATGTTTACTTGGTGCTGATAGACTGCAACATCTCCATAGTTTAGACATCAAATTCAAATCATCTCAAGACATGTAAACCGGTGCTAATGCTACTTCCGTTAAGTTTGTACAAAGCACGATTTGGCAATGAAAACCATTTA
This sequence comes from Rubia yunnanensis, assembly GCA_037428765.1. Classification (NCBI taxonomy): domain Eukaryota; kingdom Viridiplantae; phylum Streptophyta; class Magnoliopsida; order Gentianales; family Rubiaceae; genus Rubia; species Rubia yunnanensis. The sequence goes on along the minus strand of CM075069.1, from coordinate 39,122,826 downwards.
AAATATCGAAATGAACCAGTTTTACAACACCAAGGAAACATGGCGTCTATAAACAAACCATGTCAAACACGTCATGTTTCCCTGCCGCTGATAAACTGTAACATCTCTATAGTTTAAACATGAACTTAAAAAAGATTTAAAATGTCAAAATGTTGCAGCATTTATGTACCAAGGCTTTTTGTGTGTATACTTATTGTTTAAACAAATAAACACACCAAATTCCTTGGTGCTCATACACTACAAATTCTCCACAATTTAAATATCAGTGTTGTACAAATGTTACAACACTTTTCGTAATGGAAGAAGCATTACATAGTTAGAGGGCAATAAATGAATCGAAGGCAACCAATGCAGTGCCCTTTAACTAATGCTTATTCATTTAAAATGTCGAAATGAAGCAATTTTACAGGACCGAGGTAACATGGAGTGTATAAACAAACCATGTCAAACACTCCACGTTTTCTTGGTGCTGGTAGACTACAATATCTCAACAGTTTAAACATCAACTAGAAATCATCAAAACACGGAAAAAGACATGTAAACCTTAATCTAGTTCGTCATTCATTCAAAACATTGTATTTGTTCGTTGCATTTAAAACTAAAACATAAACACATCAACATTCCACAATAAACTATCAAAATAAATACAGAAAAAACCTTCACTTTCGTACATAGTTAAATAGCAATTCACAGATTATATCACAGGGTACAAATTCCACAATTTATATCACATGGTACAAACCCCTAAACATGACATAATTATCTATATATAACAGGTGCTTCAAAAATTATTTAATGAAAAAAACCTAAACATCAAACCATACACAGGGAACTATATATACATATATATACACATATATATAATACACTTTCAATTTCATAACCAAATGCTGAAAATATCGCATGACCCAAAAAGTACAAATGCTGAAAAAATCTCACACACCCCTTGAAAGACAACATGAGCGAAAATCCAACACACCCAACAAAACACAAAAAGAAAAGAATGACCTAGGAAAAAAGAATGACCTAGAAAAAATATCTAACACGACCAAAGAAAAAATCATAAAAACATGAATGGAGAGGTGAGAGGAGGAAGAAAGCGGTTATGGAGGGAGAAGGGGCAAGGCGGCGGTGATAATGAAGAGAAAGAAGGAGGTTATAGAGGGAGGAGAGACAAGGCGGCGACGGTAATGGTTGGATGTTAAGGAGGAGGCGGCGGCGGTAAATGGAGAGGTGGTGGAGTAGGAGGATGAGAGGATGAGAGGCAAATGAGGGAGTGAGTAGCTTTAGGGTTTCAAGTTAGGTCTATATAGACAATTTTTTGAAGGGTTTAGATTAAATCAACATATAGAAATCAAGGGTTCAGATTTTACCCACATGGGATCTTTATTAATTACGAGGACCGGTGCTACGAATTACCTAAACCAGTGCTAACTTTTGATTGATGCAGCTGATTGATGTTGCGTGGGTATTAAATTTTTGTACAACCCGAGAGCAGACATATAATTTTTTTTCTAACTATGGAGTATCGATTGTAATATCTATGCTAGAACATAAGAACGGTGCTAAAATATAGTAAAAGCAGCTGCTTGATGCTGCTTAATCCTGACGCGTAGTCGAATCCTAGCACCGTGTTTTGTTGTCGGTGCTAATGGCATAGTCAAACCGGTGGTGAATATTAACATACGGAAATTTTAATTTCCTTCCCAAATATTGGCCATTTTTTTCGTCAGGTACATCCAAAAAATCTTAGTACTGGTTAATCAAACTCCTAACCGGTGCTGGTTTTTGATACAACTATTTATAAATATTCATTTAAAGTCCCTTTCAAGGGGAAAAGTTTTGTCCATTGTTTTTTATATCCAATTGGGCTAAAAAAATATTTAATTCAACACTCAATAGAGCTCGTGTTTCAAAATGGTGTCCAAAGGATACCCGCAAACCCTCCGACCAGAACTTTGCTATAATAACACTGTTGCCCAAAACTTAAATACAACTCCTTATTTGTGGCCAAATAACACCACATTGTGTATTATTTGGTTAATATATGTTTTGAAAAATAATGCCATGTTTTATTAGAATTTGATAAAGCGCTAGTATATGTGTTAGAGTATCTGACTATAGATGACCTAGAAGTTAGGGAGTCCTAAAGGGAAGTTTTCTTTTTATTTACTGACACCAAATATTGAATTTTTGTATTCGTTCTAGGAACTCCCTTTTAGATCCAACAATGTAGGATTGCATCCGAGTGGAATTGAATTTGGAGGTCCGAGTAAAGTTTTTGTCTTTTGCACTTAGGTCCCTCCAAGAATCTTGGAAATGTCAAAACTCAAAATTAGAAATTAAATAATGCAATTGAGTATTGTATGATCATAACTACGTGGTTACAACTTAATTGGGTGATTGGAACATCCTCAAAACTGATTATAGATTACAAGTGCTACATTTTCAACAATTGCAGTGTTGCCTAAAACTTAGTTTCACCTTGAGCATTGATTTGAAACACTTGATTCTTGTTTTTAATTCCTAAATATATGATTTATGTCCATTGGAATTTTTGAATGTATAAGTTTCAAAGCAGTAGTCCATGTCCTAGACTAAATTGTGCAAAAGGGTTTGGAAATTTAAACGAAAAATCATATTTGTTTAACGCCATACAATTAATGTAAAAGCATGATAATTCTCGAAGTAGTGGATAATAACTATATTTTGTCTGCAAATTAACATAAAACTGTTTCAAACCGTACTAAAAAAATATAATCACTACAAAAATGATAGTATTATAAGGATAATGAGGATCAAAATTCATGAATAATATCTAGCAAATGGCTTTTCATCCAACATATGTGCATCTTCAGAGCTAGCCCCAACATCGCTCTCCTCAACGCCCGGGCCTGGATATGTAGGGAAAGGCCCAACTGCTTTCATTGTGTCCAAGAACTAGTATTGAAATACCTTTTCCATGTGATCGCACCAGGATCTTTGATATTGTGATTCCATCAGCAAACTTTGTACACCCACCTCCAACGCTGCGACTCTAGAAAGTGTATGTTGTAATCTTACCCATTGGATGCATGTATATGTCGTGCGGATAGTGGGGGACACCTGCTTTTGTGCACAGTTTGGAGATTAGGCTACATAAACTGTAACAACCTGTTTTCTCTGCACCATGTCTCAACTCGTTCACTATTATCTTACCCAAATTCCATCAAAGTTTTTTTAATAGCGTACAGTGTCTCCGTCTCATAATGTGAACCTCAGTGTTCACTGTGACGGGGTCAATTTTGAATGCTACAAAGTGGTACCATCCATTCATCTTGGGAGTGAGTAGCTTTTTTGGCATTTTTTTCCAACCAAGTTTCACAATAGACTCGACATTGGTTCCCTCCCTAGTTATCATCCTCACAATCTCCCGTCCTGTGGGATCGTCAAAATTCCAACCCTCATCGCTATAGTAGTGGAATGCAAGAAATTCATCCTCTTCAGGAGGAACATTTGGCAATCTGTACAACTCGTTTATGGATTCGTAGTTAATTTCACCATTTTCCCATGACAGAATGCCTCAGACCACCTTCCACCGCACTGCAAATTAGCTTATAACTCACTCACTATGTTTAGGTTGAACATTGGAGGCGTGTCCCACAATTTCTCCCACCCAGTGCCCAAATAGTTTCTTCAAAGGAGGGAGAATTTTCTCTCTCCGGAAAATGTCACCTTGTTTTTATGTTTGTGCATTTAATTTTGCCTGCTCCAAAATGAACCTCTTCTCATGTTGTTCAACATTGGGTTGCACATTCGGAGAGGAAGGGGATGCATCACGTGTCCTCCTGTAGGGAATTTTGGGTGCCATATCCTACAATGTCAAATGGGGCCTTTCGACAAACACCTACCATGAGACTAAAAAACCTATAGAATACTTTCTTTCATAAACATCAACAAACCATCAATGTGAGTAAATCAAATCCAATGTATATACATAGATGTAGTTATTACACATTAACGCTATGTACATGATTGCAGTATCGAACAATGTTGGAGAGAAAAGTGAACCAACATTGATAAAAGTTGCTATTTTTGCAAAAACTTTTGGTTCATGATTAATAATGTAGTAGAATATAAGAGCAGTTTTAAAAGAGAACTCACCTCAATCATTTGGAGAGCTTGGTAGTCTGAAGCTATGGGGAAGATGGGTTAGATTTTCTCTCCAAAATTTAGAAAATGAAGAGCAACCCGCCATGGAGCTGTACAAATTTCAGAACTTAAATTTAGTAGCACCGGTATGGAGCCAACAAACTAGTGCTAAAACTAGTAAACACGGCTCCTGGGGGCTGCTTTGTATTAATTTTTCGACCATCTATCCCAACCCGAGAACATACTTGCAAAATAATTTCTAAGGGGCCAATACTGGTATTAGAACCAGTGCTGAAAGTTACCAAAATCAATGCCGCTATAAAAAATCAGCTGCTTATGGCTGCCTTGATTGTTTTTTTAAAATCCTTGTTTCAACCCGAGAGCTAATCTATAAAATATTTCCGATTGTTCAACTAGTGCTGATATTACAACAACCGGTGCCTTAAAAACAACAGAGCACATACTTTATGTTTCAACCTTCAACAGTACCCGCGACCATTAATATTTCTAGCACCGATTTTGGCTTTTAGTTTCCCTCCTTTTTTTGAAGCCAAATACACTATTTCTTAGTTGTTTCCCAGTTCAAGCACTGGTTATGTGTACACTCATACGCGATACCGGTGCTATTTATTATGTATAACACCGGTTTAAGGCAGTGGTACCTAAAATCTGGTGCTGAAATAAATACTAGCACCGATTCTTCTGAAATGCCAGTGCTAAACATGAAATCAGCACCGGTTTAGAGGGTCTCCAGGGCTCATAACGGTGCCATAGTACCTATTTTCCAGTAGTGGATGAATAAGAGGGTGTGGCTGTGTAGTTGAAAACGGGGATAATCTACAATGATTTCAATCTCTCCAAAGTGTGAGATCGGTCAAAAAATTATAATAGGACATACTTCTGGGATTTGAATATAAATCGAGGATCGATGAATAGCTAAATATGTGAAGTAAATGCCCCCAAGTCTCCTTATTATTCTCTTTAGTATTTTTAGTAATCTTGCATGCTAGATTGTTTTATCTCTTTCATATTGTTAGTTGGTAGCTTTGTTCTCAACAAACCCCCCTCCCCCTCGTTTTAATGCACACACTTGGTGATGCTTGTGTGTGTTGTGTGCTATGTGTACTTTCAATTAGACCATTTTCTCCAAGAATGGCCCAACTTTCCACTTTCTAGTAGCTAGTATCAATAGGATAGAAACTTAGAAATTTTATCTTTAATTTGTGCACTGATTTTAACCAAGTTGGTGTGTCTGTCAGTTATTAAGATTCAGTGTTAGTTATGTGGATGACTCTTAGTGAAGTTATTTCTAGGAACTGCGAAGGTAAGATTAGAGAGAGAGGGGGGGGGAGATTATTAACGTTGTTGTTGTGGTTGTGTAGTTTGTGATTGTTTGGAAGATTTTTAAAAGATTGTTTACAGTGTATGTACTTATGATAAGTGTATATGTTAGATCGGGGGAAATGTGTATGAGTTGATTTGTGGGACTAGAGATAAACGATTTTTTGTATATCTTAGGCAGTGGGACTTTGAGTGGATAAGTGTTCCACGTAGATGTAACATTTTCAGTTTCTTTGCCTTGGAACATGTACATGATTTTGACATTCCATTTTCCAAGGCTTAATTAGTGGTTGGTTAATTTATTTTTGAAAATTTGAAAGGATGCATCCTTTTGAGAGAGTTATTAATGATGGTTTGTTTTATCAAGACAATTTCAACACGTATAAAAGCTACTTTTTTCCTAGTGTATTTATCTCGTTAAGTCCTTATGGATTTTCTGTGTGTTGTGGAGGTTATGAGCACCAAGAGAAGTAAAATTTGAACCTCTGAGTGTGTTTTGAATGTGTAGAGTAATGAACCATTTATTAGGGATAGTTCCTATGATGGTGGAGGTTTGTGATATTTCGAGAATATATGGATTTACTAGGTATAGGGATAGGTATGTCAGAGCTATCTGGGATCTTGGTTGGGAACCTCACCATTGTTTTGATAAACTTTCACGTATGGGAAAGTTGGAGGGATGATCTGCTTGGTGGTGGTACAAGATTGGGTTAAATCTGTTCAGGGATTTCCTAAAATTCTCCATGCTTACAGTAAGTTTTGTAGTTATTTGGGTATTTTATAAGAGTTGCTATGATTTTAAAAATTAACAATGAGCTTTTGTATTTTTTGCAGTATCTCAGGCCCAACTTGTCAAGTTTGGATCTGAGGTGAAAGATGTAACAAATCATTTGCCTATGCATGCAAGGTTTTGGGGGTTGAAGGAAACCAATGAGTGGGAGTCATTCAGACTCGTGGTGGCTAACCCGAGAGAAGAAGATGGGCTACTTGATTGAAGGACTTGTAAAGAAATAGTTCCTTCATAAGTTTGTTTGACCGAGATTATGGGGTTGAGCATATGTAATGGAACAATGAATGATCATTGCTTGCCAATCTATCTACTCTACTTGATGAGTAAGATAGTGCATGTTCACATGTTCGTCAGGTTTTCAGGTGGGGAATGGAGGTGGTACAATGGGAGAATGAGCGGTCATTCTTGATTTTGCTCCTATCTCGCTTGATAATCATTGTGGTCTCCTAGAGTCTCTTCGTTCCATGAGAGTTTGCGGTCCTTGTGGAGATATATCGCTGGAGGAAATCATCTTAGAGGGGTCGTTACTGCCTTTTCGAAAACTAATGCCAGGGAATTAGAATTTAGACAATTATATATGCATGTAATAAGTTGACGGATAATCGTTTGTAATTCTTCTTAGAGTCAAGTGCTAAAATAATCCTAAGTTTAGGCTAAAAGTGTCAATCTAACCCTGCAACATGGGAAAGTGCCAAAATAACCCCAACTTTTAGATGTATGTGCCAATCTAACCCTGGACACCATTGACTTTGATTGTCAACGGGAATTTTGACCGGAATGTGATGATATGACCATTTTACCCTTGAAATAAAAAAAAGAAAATACGAAAAAAACCCCTCCCTTATTCTTTCTTTTCTTCTTTCTCTCTATTTACCCCGCCGACCTATTTTCTTCGCTTTCTCTGACGATGTCTTTTGAATCCAAATCTTTCTTCTCTGTTGAATCCTCCGTTCACCCACATTCTTCTTTCCACCACTTTTAATATTACTCCAAAACCTACCATAAAACACACACTTCCACACTCTTCTCCCACTCCTCTAATCCTCAAGAACCATCCAATATGGCTTCCAACTTAGCAATCTCAGCTCGAATGAAATAAAATGGCAACAAAGTTTGAAATAATTATACCTTGGTGTATAGTTATTTGAATGGTTGGTATAGTTTTTTATAATATTTTAATATAGATTTTATAGGGTTGATCTGTTGATGAGTAGAAATGGGATTACTGTGTAGGATTTTCTCCGCTTAATACTGTACTACTCTATTTCTAGCTGGAGTTTTACTTTAGGGTTTAAAGGGGAGAAGATTGGGGTTAGACGAGGGGTGGCAATGGAGACAAAGGTGTGAGATCCAAAGGTGCTATAGAGATGGCAGAATTGATGATGTGGTGGCAGTTGTCGACAACGACAGAGGTTTTGTGGTGGAGTGTGTGAATGTGGTTGCAAGCGGGTGTGGTGGGGTGGTGGGTCTGGGTGGGTGAGGTGGTGGCAGGTGGTAGGTCTGGGGTGGTCGAGTGGTGGCTGGGCGGAGATGGGGTGTTGCTAGGCGGTAATGGAATGGTGGTTGGGGTGGCTCTCATGGCTGGGCGGCGATGAGTGGTGGCTGGACGGAGGTAGGGTGGTGGCTGAGTGTGAGGTGGTGACTGGCAATGAGTGGTGGCTGGTGGCTGGGTAGTGGTGTGGTGGTGGCTGGGTGGAAGTGTGGTGGTGGCTGGGTGGGGGTAGAGTGGTGGCAGAAAGTGGTGGTGGGGGGGGGAGGGGGAGTTAGGAAGAAATACGCATGTTTGTCTATTTTTTTTTGTTTTTAAGGGGGCACAAATTGGGAAAAACAATTCAGATTCTAAGAGTAAGGGTATTTTTGTTCTTTTAGGTCCGGTCAATAACTCGATTTGTGAGTCAACGTCGGATCTAGGCTTGAAGGCTATATCTGCACATTTTATCACAAATTTAGGGTTAGTTTGGCACGTTTTCATTTTGGAGGGTTATATTAGCACTTTCAGCCTAAGGTAGGGTTAGAAATGCATTTTACCCTTCTTCTTAAGGGGGAGATTCCTACATTTGAGCGGAAAATTTTGTTGTAATCTTTACTTTTTGTATGAGTCTAAGATTCAGTTTAATAAATTATTTGTTGATTATGCTATGAGTTTTCTCATTTTATTTATGGCTATTGTGTTCGGACAATGCTATGTTCACTTCACTTTTATTAAGTTTCTTAGTGCTAGCTTCCCTAAAAAGGAAACAAGTAGTAAGCGTTTATTGGTTGTAACGAAAAATTTAAAGATTACAATAAGGAATAGGCTGGTGCATGAAGTAGTCCTAATTGAGGTTCGAAACGGGTGGTATGAATCACGACCCTCAAATTGATAACGCATAATTGCATTATTTTTAAGGTCATAACTTATTGGTCGAGAACCTATTTCTAAGGATATCATGTAACTACTAGGGGTGGGCATCGGTTTGGGTTAATCTTTTTGAATTATTTGGTTCACATTAATCGGGTTGACCCCTAAAATTTCTAAAATTGAAACCAAACCAAACTACCAAAAAACTCGAATCAACCAAACAAAATTTGGAATTTGGGTTTCAGTTTGAAACCGATCCAAACCATTTTATCCGAATTACAGTTATTCTTATTTACCTCGCCGCCTAACCATAGGGAAGTTAAAGAACATAGAAGAAGAAAGAGTAGAAAGTAGAAAGGTGAGGGCGATAGTACTCATCTTGTACACCATTAATCGAAAGTAGAAAGATGCTTTCTTGTAAACCTTTATCGATAGTAATATGTTTTTCAACATAGAAGAAGGGAGTAGAAAGATGAGAATGGTTGGGCATTTGGGTTTCATTTAGGTTTTTCAATTGGGCCCCCAACTTTATCTCTTTGGCTGGGCTAATGGGCAATTTGCCTTTTGCCTTTTGCCTTTTGCCTTTTAAGGTGTGTAGTTTTAAATTTTGAAAGAGGCCCGTCAACTTTAATTCTATTGATAAATTCTATTTTAAGTTTTATGATAATATATTATTTATTTATTTGTAATTCTATATTCAGTTCGGGTTTTGGATTGAGTTTCAATATCCAAAACCAAACCAAAAATCATATTCAAAATTCGGTTTACTAAATTCAGTTATCCAAAAATCGTATTTAAATTTGGTTTTGGTTATTCAAATTCGGATTATTCAATTTTTTATTTGTTTTTCAATTTTTGTTTTTTTGCCCACCCTCACTAGTTATTCTCGTCTAATTACTTATTGGATTATTCTTTGGTTTCATTTGATTAGGAAACAACCGTCCTTATACTTATAATTCAGTCTTTCATTAATTCAATCTCAATTTAGTCTGTATTTGGTTGTGGTCGAGCGACATGTACAGTCTTGGGCCTCCTTATATATTTTCTATATAATTTTGCACTATATACCTATTTTGAATAGAAATGAATTGTAACATGTAGGCGTACCTTTATTGTGAGTCGTCCTCGGCTGGATTAATTAGTAACATACTGAAGTGCCGTCGTTGAAAGTTCATGACGGAGTTACAGTGATCCTTCGCCTATTTGTATACCCAGGTCCCAGAAATTATCGATTTTCTTTAGGCGTTTGTTTTATGATTGGAAGTTTTGACATAAGCTCCGGATTCTCCCAAGAACTATCAAAACTCAAAAGGAAAAAAATTCACTCCCTACAGACGGTGTTATTGATGCGGGAAATTGCTTTTGAATAATGATAATGCAAAGAATCAGCCCACAGAGAGTTCATGTTTCTTCAAGTACCCGTTAATGTTCATTGGTGAGTCCTGGGGAGGGAGATCCAACGCTCAAGTCAGTATAGTCCTCTCATATGTGTAATTATGTATTAGAGTTCACTTACCTTTTATGGTGTTTTATATCTTTATTTATATCTTTTCAATAGTGTGATCATGGTTTAGTTATCATGCTCTCATATTTGGATCGTGGTCCAATTATGGGGCATCATCCTGAGTGATGTCTGCCGCTATTTCCGCGGTTTGCTAGTTAGTAGCGTTGTTGTATTTTAGGTCTTCGTGGATTGGGCGTACTGCCATAGTTTAGCGAAGTGGCCACTACACATGCTTAGATTTGGCTAAGTTAGACTGGACAGATCATATATATACCACTCATGTACGTGGTGTAACTATTATGTTCAAAATGAAGATTGAGAGTGAATCTTTGGGAGTACATTCGAAGAAGAGACCAACGGACTAGTTTGGCAGGGAGATGCATGAAAAAGAAAAGGAAGATTTATTAAACCAGAAATATCTTGAGATTATAAAAGCTAAGGATTATAACGTACAACTACACTATCAATAACAGACTTAGCTAAAGGCTTGTCAGGATCGAACAATTTCTTCAAGTACAACCATTTTCGCTAATATCGTCACCATCTCAATACTTGAATGGTTTCTTTGAGGTTGTCCCTTCTGTCTCGACTTCTCCAGCACCAAATTGGACAATAAGATCATGATAGAGGTTGAGCCCAAGAAGGGCATTGGACTTAGATGTGGCGGCCCAATTAGGGTATTATTTAATACTCTAAGATAATTAATGTATTCGTGGGTAGTTAAGGGAGATAATTAAGGAAGACGTTATTTAGGACACATGGTATAAATGCAAGGCTGTGCTTATTTATAATTCATTATGTCTTAATCATATTGGATTCTTGGACTGACTTAGGCATCGAAGAGCTGACCTTTGGAACCCCCAGGGACAGTTTTATTGCAGGTGAGTTAGAGAGGAACTTAAGCCCAAGAACTGGTCGGTCGTTCGAGGCGCATCAAGTGGCGCCCACTGTAGGGACGACTAAACTGGATCAAGGGTTTTGAAAGTTTATGTCCACGGTTATTCGAAGGAGTGAATGGTTAAGGTTGATAGGTACGGGGACTGGGTCTCCGCAAAGGTCAAGAACGGAGCATTCAGGGGCAGAACGAAGCCCGTGTCGAGGATATCAGCATGGATAACCTTCAAATGTCGACAACGGAGTCGCGTGCAGAGCCTGTTACGGTTGTAGACCACGAAGAGGGGCAAACTTTAGTAGCATTCGTCGCAAATACCCTGGCACCAATCTAGCATGATGCGTTGGGGCTCTCGAGAGGGTAGTTGACCCGAGGGATGGAAGGTTTACGGATGTTTCAGGAGATTCGTATATGGAAACCTATGACCAGCACATGCAAAGAGATCAGAACGCGGGGAGGGCAACTCTGAACAAAGATGTAGAACGGGCAGCTCAGGTCCTGGCTGCAGCCGGCTATCGAGTTACCGCTTCTCCGTGGGATGACAGGGTCGCGCATGAGGTACTGCCACCTTCACCTGTAGGAATAACTATGGGGTATGCCTCTCAGCCTATAATAGCCTACTCTTACCACGTATATGCTAGAGAGCCATTGCAAGCTACACCTCAGCATTCTATTCCTGGTTACTCACAGGGCCCAGTATATTTGTTACCTCCACTAGCCCCATCCGCTCCTGCCCTCGACCTGGGTGGTCCAATGACAGCATATGGGATGTTGGCTTCTTCTGTCATGCAAGGATACAGAAGTATGGAAATTCAAGGAACGATGATTAGTCAAGGGCTTTACAATCCCTATGGTCAACCACCACCACCAGCATACCCGAGTTTTGGACAGCCTTGGACGAACCCTAGGTACGGAGCAACTCAACATCCTTATCTACCACAACTGGAGAGTCAGGACAGGGGGCTGAACCTGATAAGGGGGAAACGGGAACCCCCCTTGGATGCAAGTGAATCGTTAAAGAGGGAGTTGGATAGGTTGATCGGACCCTTGGGCTAAGATGCAGGGTCTCCTTTCAGCTCGGTGATTACCGGGGTTCGATGGCCAATAGAAGTGAAACCCCGTGAAGGAATTCCATGTACAGTGGTGAGACTGACCCTCGAGAATTCATCCAGACGTTCCTGGGTTTGATGAGTTCGAGGGATTTTAATGAGAAGTTGACACGTAAGCTGGAAGGAAGCTCCATGCGGGGAAAAACACAAGAGTGGTTTAATAAGTTGCCAAGAGGCTCGCTTCAATCGTACCGATACTTCAATGGAGCATTGTTGAGCCAGTATGTGCAGAAGAAGAAGTTCACAAAAACTCTATTAGAACTTTATCAGACAAAGCAAAAGACAGGGGAGAGCATGAAGCTTTCTATCATCGGTATATGAACGAGAGCTTGGGAGTGATAGAAACAACAGAAAACAAAGTAATCCAGGGGTACCTGCTAGGGATGCAGGACTTGGAATTACACAAGAAGTTGAGTACTAATGCCCCCAAGACATTGCTAAAACTTCAGGAGGTTGTAAAGCAATACTCGAGGGTAGGGGAAGCAACCAGAAAGAAAAGAGATATCCTTACAGAGAAACCGGGAAGAAATGTAGAACATAGAGGGAAAAGGCCAGTCGAACCCATGAGAACACCATTCGAGAGATATGCTCCATTGCCACCAACACTCGGAGGGAGAACTCCTGCACACATCTTAAGTATACATAGAGGGTAGTTCCGAGCACCCCCACCTTTGCAGAGTTTGTACAACTCGGTAGTGCCCCGGAGAGCAAAAAATCGGTATTGCGATCATCACAAGGATTACGGCCATGACACAAATGATTGCATATAGTTGATGATGAAAATTGATAGGTGTGAGCAGGAAGGACGATTTCGAGGGCAAGGACTTAGGAACATGGTTGTTCCCTCGAGACCTCGAATGAACCAATGACAACCTTATAGAAGGAACAATAAAAACAACAGGGGGTAGAGGAGATAGAAGGCCTCAAGAACTGGTCGGTCGTTCGAGACACATCAGATCATTTATTCGGAAAATGACCTCCTTAGGCACCATCTTCCACCCTCCTCGGAGAGGAAGGTGATTCAAATGGTACGATTACGAGAGAATCCGAACTCATTCTCCAATTGCACCTCCTCTCCATCCCATCCCATCCTCGAATGGACGAACTCATGAAAAAAATTCATCCTTCACAAGTCCCAACTACAAACACTATTTTTTTGGGCAAAATACTGATATGATCCTATGTTTTGGAGGTTTGTGCTAATATGACCCCGTGAAGTTGAAAAGTGCTATTGTAGCCCTGTGTTTTGTATTAGAAGTGGCGATATAACCTTGTGACACTATTCTGACATTGACTTAGTAATTTCCGGCGTTGACCAAAATTAAAAAGACTAAATTACCCATAGAATTCAAATTACAAAGAGATAGACTAAAATACCCTGGGGTTCATCTCCAAAAGCACCACCACCACCACACTGCCACCGCTCGACCACCACCACCTCCACCACTGCCGCTCCACCACCTTCACCACCACCTCCGCTCCCTCACCTCCACCACCACCACCACCACCGCTCCACCACAACGGCTGCTCCACCACCACCGCCGCTCCACTACCACCACCACAGTCGCTCCACCACTACCACCGCTCCACCTCCACCACCACCGCCGCTCCACCACCACTGTCGCTCCACTACCACCGCCAACACCACCACCTCTGCTTCAACTCCACCACCACCGCCGCTCCACCACTACCACCACAGCCGTTCTACCACCACTCTACCACCACCACCATAGCTGCTCCACCACCACCACCACCACAGCCGCTCTACCACCACCACCACCACCACCACCACCACCACCACCATAGTCGCTCCACCACCACCACCACAGCCGCTCGTCCCTAGACCCGCCACCACTCATCCCAACCACCACCACCGCCACCTCTCAACCCTAGCCCTACTAGCACTCATCCAAACCAGCGCCACCACTGGTCCGAACCACCGCTACCACTGGTACCTACTACCACCACCACAACCACCGCTTAACCCTAGCCTCGCCACAGCTTAACCCTAGCCTCACCACAGCTCAACCCCAGCCTCGTCACCGCCACCGCTCAACCCTAACCTAGTCGCGACACCGCGCTCCACCTCTCCCCCTTGCCTAGCCCCGCCACCGCGCTCTACCTCTCCCTTGAATGCCGATTGGAAACCCGATTGGAATGCCACTTCGATTCACCTCCACCGCCGCTTTTGACTCATCTTCACCACCATTTTCGCCTCGATTTGCTCCACTATAGCTTTGCATTAACGGGGAAAAAAGAAAGCTCGAGAAGAAGAGGGAGAAAACAGATCTGATGAGAAGAAGAGGGGAAAAAAGAAAGGTTTTGTCCATTGAGGAACAAAGTATAAATGTCTTTCTAGCTATTCTGATTTTTTTATTTTTTTAATTTCAGAGGATATAATAGTAATTTTATGTCTTTCCAGCCAAATTCATGCCGGCAGGGTTATATTAGCACATTCTAACAAAACACAGGATTACAATGACATTTTCTAACTTCACAGATCATATTAGCACAAACCCTTAAAACATAGGATTATATGAGCCTTTACTCTTTTTTTTCTCAAAAAGAAAACTTGAGCCCAACTACAAGTCTCGTAGTATTGACTTGACTGTAGTAGAAAATACACAGTCCCCCTCTCCTGCTCGAACTGGGTCACCTTCTTGAAGAGCTCACAGTCTTCGAGGAAAACGAACTTTAGTCTTCCGATCAGCACAGAATGAACAACCATCACCGCCCCCGCCCCCGCCCCCGCCCCCGGCGCCAGCCCAACAACCACGGCGCAAATGCGCAAACACCACTTCAACCACCAGGTTCGGTAGTCTTCCGCCTGCTCTGCCACGTCGACCTAGCCGGCGGCGTCATCGGGCCCTCCGGCGCCATCATCAAACAGCTCGAGGCCCAAACGGGCTGCAAAATCCGCTTCGAGGAACCGCTCCCGGGTTGCCACGAGCGGGTGGTTAACGTCACTGGGGACGGCGCCATCGACCAAAAGCTCAAGCTGACGAGCGACAGTGGGGAGTGTCTGGAGGTGGAGGTTTCGGGGGCGCAAATGGGTATGATGAGGGTTTTCGAGAGGGTTGCGAAGCTCCAGAAAGGTGAAAACGGGTGTAGATTGCTGGCGGGTTTGGGTCAAGTTGGAGGTGTCATGGGGAAAGGAGGCGTGATCATAATGGAGATCCAGCAAAATTCCGGGGCGACTATTCGGATTCTGAAAAAGGAGCAGACCCCTTCTTGTGCCGCCCCACGGGAGGAGTTAATTCAGGTATTATTATTGTTTGAATCTGTTCTCCAAGCTGTTGCCTACTTACCTTACCTCCATACTCCATACCAGATGCGCACACTTTGACAGTTTCACTCGACTTGAAAATTTTAAATCAATAATATCTTTAATTGAAAATTATGAATGTTATGGCCTATTAGAATATGTGTTGCTAGGAATGGACAAGAGCTCATCATAAAATCATATTGAATTTTACGGTTAAGTTTGAATAAATGA
This sequence comes from Rubia yunnanensis, assembly GCA_037428765.1. Taxonomy (NCBI): domain Eukaryota; kingdom Viridiplantae; phylum Streptophyta; class Magnoliopsida; order Gentianales; family Rubiaceae; genus Rubia; species Rubia yunnanensis. Next base: position 39,107,222 of record CM075069.1, on the reverse strand, counting down.
AGGGTTAAATTGCAGTTTCATCCAAAATGGACATATTGTTTTGAAATGGAGTGCGAATATTTAGTCATATTCTATGAATTAATGCTCTATGTTGCATATTATTGGAATTTTCTTTTTAAAGTAAATATTGATAAGTTTTAAAGAGTTGTACCTTTACTCAAAATTAATAAGTTGTACCTTGAAAGAAACAGACCCTTCATCACTTCATGTGGAACCAAGAAAGGAACCTTTTCGTACTTCTAATGTATTCTTTTGTTATTATATAGAGATTGCTACTTGTTTTCAAAGTCAGGTGGCTCAGATTTTTTGCTTATGGAATTGAATTTGTGAGTGTTGCATTGCGTATGTTAGCGGCATTTTCTGCATAATTAAAGATGCAGTAGGTCTATGGCAGATTGTAGGTGATGTTATGGCCATAAAGAAAGCATTAGTAGCTGTATCCCATTGTCTACAAGTTTGCGTTCCCCTGGAAAGAAAAGGATCACATTTACCTCCCCAGACAGAATTCCAGGACAGACGTGCTGGTTTTCACGAGGACTATAATCCTATGCCACCGTCTGTTTCAGGAAGTATTTGTTCTTCGGTGGGCATTTCTTTGTCAGAAGATGTGGAAAGCAAACTGAGCTTGGATGAAGGAAGCGGTCAGAGAAAGGTTGTGTTTAGATTACTTTGTTCTAATGGCTGTGCTGGAGGTGTGATCGGGAAGGGTGCATCTGTCATTAAGAAAATGCAGCAAGAAACTGGTGCTTGCATAAGGTTTTCACCACCTGCAGCTGGGTTTAAGGAGCGAGTTGCTACTATTTCTTCATTAGAGGTTCGTCGTGGACCCTGTCTGTTACTACCGATTTGCCCTTACTGTATCGGTCTAGCACCTTCAGTTATTGACATAGTGGACCTGTTGTCAATTATCAGTAATTTTGTTTGTTCTTGTTTTACTTTTACAGAACCAAGATTCTCTACATTCTTCTGCCCAAAATGCCATAGTTCTTGTTTTTGCCAGATGTGTAGAGGTTGACCTTAAAGAGGGTTACATGGTAGGCTTGGATGAAGGTGTGTCTGTAAATGCCCGAATTCTTGTCACGACAAATGAAATCAATTGCCTGACTGATGATGGGGGAAGAATTACTTCAGATATAAGTGAATCATCATCTGTTGTATTACAGCTGTTGGAAACAAACTATATTCCAGATTGCACTACTGGAAGTCATCAAGTAGTCCAGGTATTATACTCTGTGCTGCCTCCTCTTCCTTGAATCATTGTACTGATTTAAAGTGATAAAACTCGATTCATTTATGTCTTGCGCTCTGCAGCCTAATATTTTGGAGGCAATTTTGTCCTTGAATCCCGTCCCAAGAGCTCTGTGTTCACTGTAGAGAAGAAACCATTATTTAGTTATTAGTGCAATTTAAAGGGAAAGGTAGGTCAGAATGAGTACTCATTGACTTAGCAATAAACAAAAATAAACAGTTTTGTTGATTGCTGACATTTAAAATGCTGTTTCATTTAGTTGTGTATGATATGACGTGTTCACAACTCGGCTATCTTTGTTTAGGAGTATTGAGACTCTTAACTGTGACAATATCCTGCTTCACTTCTCCATATATTATAGATCAAAACTGAGATTGGTATTTCAGTGTCTCTAAGATAATACAGTCTTGTCTCATAGTTGACTCTTCGAAGGAATTTAGAACGATGCAGATTTTTGCTGTATTTTTTCAGTATCTTAAGGGCTCCGTCAAAATCAATTAGCTACGAGTGAATTCCATTTTTACAATGACTTGCTTGTACTGAAAAGTAGAACCCTCTACAGATTGTTGGTGAGTATGAAAAGGTAAAAAGTGCCCTGTTTCAAGTTACTGGTAAATTGAGGAACAAACTCTTTTCAAGCAGTACAACTGGAGAAGCAGGATCAAGGCAGCAGTCTTACTCGACACTACCAGTCAGTAGTCCTCATGGGAAATGTACTACTCCTAAAGGAGACAATTCACAAGAGCTCCCTTTGGCTAACGAGATCAATGATCTTGGGATTGTGCTGGATCATAAACCTAGGTTGCCACATGAACAGGTAAATCGTCGTTCCATCACGTGTTCCTTAAGTATTATTTTTTCTCTTAGGCTTCACTTTGGTACGAGGAATAACCACACGCCTTCATGTTTCTATTGTAGTTAAAGGATGTCAGGAAAACTAGGAACCGGAAGGTTAATGCACAGAATTTGTCTGAAGGTTCTATTGGTCCAACAAGGTCTGTTTCACATCCATTCTTTTCTGAGATCTTCAGATTTCATTGAGATTCTAAAATGATGATAAAATACCTTACTCCCTCCGTCCCAGCTCAAATTTCATAGAATCTTTTTCACAGTTATCAAGAAACATGTTTGACCGTTAATATGTTTAGCTACGTTTAATAACGGAAAATAAAAAAGTTACTTTTTAGAAACTACTTGTTACGACGAATCCAACCATATTATATATAATAATATTATTGTTTATATAACTATTTAAATATGTGGTCAATGTTGGATAGTGAATAGTGACAAAGTGAAATGTGAAGTTTGAGCTGAGACAGAGGGAGTAAGTCAAATTTCAATTTACTCACATCCCAAAGTCTTTGCTCCTTGGGTTAATAATGATTATCATATGATTCTCAATGTTGGATAGGGTGGGTCTCCTGACAGGTGGCCTGTCCATAAGCTTATGGACAGACCACTTATTTCTTACCCTATACACTGCATTTCTTAAATTACATACAGAATTTAAAAGTTTTGAAAATATTTTTTTATATCATATATTTTTATATTTTCACCTTCAAATACATATTATTACTTGTTTTAACTTATAAAATGCAATATTTAAATTTTATAAAAAAATACAACATTTAAGGAAAATGCAGGCCGCCTTTCCTGAGACTTTCCCTGTTGGATATATGGCACTTTATTCATGAGGTTCTCCATTATGCATTACTGACTATTCTTTTTCCCATGACACTGTACAAACATCTTGGCATCCTTTGGAGATATTAATAACCCATTTCTTAGTTTTCTTATTAGTTTTCTTATTTATTGACAACTTGGTCAAGCTGATAGTGGGATAAAAGCTTTGTTGTGGTGAGGCAGATATATTTGTGAATTGTGAATACGATTGGGATAGATACCCCGGAAATAATTGTTTTTGGCAGTCCCAGTTATGTGTTGATTTTCTTCTTTTGCTATGTTTCAATCATCCCTTCATATAAGGGTCAACAGCATGGATTCCTTTTTATTCATCTTTTTTGCAAAACATTTTTCTGTTGCCTCAAATTACAGCATACTATACCTACCATATACCCTTATCCTTCGAAGGGGAAAAGCTCTTTTGGAAGGTGCAGTGATATCCTAAACTTCAGATGCTTAAAAATACTACTCCCTGTCCTAGCCAAATCTGCACAGAATTTTTTTTTCCAGTCAAAGATGTTGAACTTTGACCACGTATTGGAATACATATATGAACAATAATTTTATCGTGTGAAATATGGTTAGATTCGTCGTAACATGTAGTTTCTAAATATCTATTTTTTATGTGTTATTGTTCGTAGCTACACATATTTACAGTCAAACATATTTATCGGAGATCGTGAAAAAGATTCTGTGCAAGTTTGGCTGGGACAGAGGGAGTACCAAAATTGAAAAAACTGCTATGTGAACAGAGTTGAACTCAAAGGACCAGAAATGAGAGAACTGGGTACCTTAAAGAAGTTGGTGATTGGGTGATATTTTGTACTAACAGAAATCAACTAAGTAGGAAGTTGGTGTAGTTTCAAAGATCTTTATCTAGATTAAAGTCACTGAAGTAGTACTCTCGTGGCTTAACATCTATTGTAAGACGAGTCTAAGCTTTCCTATATACCCTACCCCTTTACTCTGACACTTGGTAAACATTGAGACGAGTCTAAGCTCTTCCAAGGTGAATAATCATTTCATATTTGTCATGACCTAGTTTTCTTAAGTTGTTCTTCGGCCTTTGTGCAGTGTGGATACAGAAGCTACGATGATTAGGACCATTGAGGTTTTCATTCCAGAAGTATCATTTGCTTCCGTGTATGGTGAAAATGGAGACAATCTGACTCGGATGAGAGAGGTAAAACCCTACTCCTGCAACTCAGCTTTGTCGATACTATCTTATGAAGAAAATGGTCAGATCCAGTAATTTCAAATGGTAAAGGGACAGGATCATGCTGATGCTATGATTTCTTTCCATCTGCCTAAGACTAAAATCTAAGCATAGTCATCCAATAACTATACCTTGATCTAGTATATGAGGCTGATGCTGGACGTATAGAACCCACGTCTCGCTATCATGTTCAGTTGATGATATACGTTGTTTGTGGTATGCATCAGATTTCGGGGGCAAATGTGATGGTTGAAGATCCTTCTCCTGGAAGAAGTGGTGGAAAAGTGATCATATCTGGGACTCGGGAGAGCATTTTGGTAGCCCAGAGTTTGCTTCAAGCGTTCATCCGTGTCTAAGTAATTTGTAATCTCTTGGTTGGTGTGTAAAGCTGAAGATTTTAATCACAAAGCATTTGCCAACACATTTGTACTGGCAGGTTACTAAATGATCAAACCAAAGCGTACAAAGCATCTCTTCCTCGTATCCTTTCCTTTCATTTTTCTGTTAATGACGTCAAGTAGTAATTCTAATGTTTTTTAAAGATTACGTATAATCACCTGAATTACATGTAAACATTGTACTTAACGGGTAGGATTAATCTAAAAGATACCACCATTTGAATCTGCTAAAATTCGTTGAAGGTTTCGAATTTGATCCATTTGAATAGTTGGGAATGTCCACCACCACCACCAAATTTGGAACCAACACAATTGCACCTTTATGGATTAGCTACAGGTTGAGAAATCAAAATGGGAGCTTTTGGCACGATCTCCCAACATCGAGTAATCTAGAATCTTGGTACTCTTTGACATAGTGAGAGTAATTACTCAACCAAGACTCAGTTCACAATTATAATGCTTAAAACTGTAATAATTGTAATGTTATTTTTTAACTACGACTAATTACTATAAGAATTGTGTAGTACTAACGGGATTCCACCGCGCATTGCGTGGTGTTTTTGATTAAAATTATTTATTTAATATTTACTTTCATATTTCAAATTAAAATGAAGATGCAATTGTAATGTTATTTCATCTAAAATGACTATTACAATTATAAAGTAAAAGTAACCGATTTAGATAGAACTAATTAAATAATAAATGAAATTAAAATAATTATTTTTTAACCTTTCAATAATTAAATTAATATATAGTAAAAATGTGAAGTAAAATATAAATGAAACATTCAATTTGTGGAGATATAAAATTTGTCCTCGATAATACAAATAATTAATGGAAAACAATGAAAGAAACAAAGTTCACTAATAAGGATAACATAATCCCACGATTACCTAACAAATGAATAGAAATGAAAATAAATAACTGAATAATAAGTTTGATCTACTAGTTAATTGGGCATTGTTTTAGTGATAATCTACACTTTCTATAATAGAGAGAGGTTCATAGTTCAAACCATACTCATGTCAATAATTGTGAATAGTAGATAAATATTTTGATATGGATTACCTAGCGTTATAGGACCGTGATGGTGGTCTTCGGTATGGTTTCCCAACCTGCAGTTGGTCAATAATGGTGAGATCGTGGTGGTTCCGTATTCGGTGGTCCCCGATGAGGTTCCGAACCCACAGGTGGTCGATGGCGATGAGATTATGATGGTTCCGAGTTAAATGGTAGTGGTTTGTTGGTGGTGCAACATTTGAGTGTTTCTCAAGAAGATGTCCCTAATGGATTTCAATAGATTCAGTGGTGGTGTCTTCTAGTTTAGTCATAGAGTAGTTTAGGAAAATGATATGAGTTTTAATATGTAATTTGGTTGCTTGTATGTAATCTTTCAAAAAAAAGTTTGCTCCCCAAAATTATTTCGAATAATAAATAGATAAATGTAACATAATATAGATCAACCACTCAAATAAATTATGATGTCTATGTCATACTTCTTGTCTTTGATTTCTATTGCTCTTCATCTTCACTTTCAAATATTGACATCCAATTAATTTGCATCTCTTATTTATTCTCTTGCTTTGAATTTGTGATAAATACATAAACTATTAGTTAAGGAAAATGATATACTGTGTTTTTTAGCAAAGTTAAGGAAAATGATATTAGTAATAATATACTCCCTCCATCCCACTAAAACTTGTTTATTTACATTTTGAAAGTCAAATTTTGTAAAATTTGACCATAAATTTTAACTAATATATAAAATAAAAATATCATGTGAGATCTTGTTAGATTCATCTTAATAACTATTTTTTAAATATGAAATTTTATTTGGAATTATCATACGTAGTTAAATATATTGACGGTCAAATGGTCATTGAACACCGTGAAAGAATAAATAAGCAAAAATTAGTGGGATGGACCGGAGTATTGGTCTAAAATTTTACCTTTTAAATCTTTTGCTTTATCATAAAATTGAATTATCGGAACTTCATCTTCTAAATACGGTATGTCGTGTTCTTCTTCAATATTAGCCTTCTCTCTGAAAGATACGATGGAGTATTCAATGCAATTTCACCTTCTCTTATACCCACTTTAGCTTGAACTATATATTAGGTACTTGCAATTTCATTATTGTGGTACTCAATAAATAAATAGGTGTAGATTTAGTTGGTAAGTAGATCTAGAAATATCACATATTTAATGCACAAAATTATGTCATGAATTTATCAAATCTTATCAACTTCATTCAATGTTTGTCCAATAGTGAGAGCCAATAATTTTTCAGCATTTTCACAACAAAAAAACTATAATAATTTCACTCTCATCTATCAAGTGAGGTTGAGATCGACATCTAAATAATTTAAACAATGTTGTACTTTTAGAATACAATTATGAAGTACTTAAATTAAAGAAAATTAATTAAGTAAATGGTTTCAATAATATAGTTTTAGAAAATTGCATATCTACTTTTGCATATGTATGTGGAGGCCACAATATATCATATACTTTTAGAAATTGCATATCTATGGATGAAGGCATAAATCTATTAGATTTAAAAATTAAATATCATATTTTAATATACTATTTGATTTTTCTTGATTATTAATATGAAGTTTAACATACTTTTGCATATATACGCACGAGATAAAATAATATACTTTTAGAATATTGCTACGATAGTAACTCTAAATTATATTTGAATTAAAATTTAAAAATTAAATTCCTCCAACCTAAAATTCTTTCTTTTCTTGATCCATTTTATCTTTATAAGTTATGTTTAAAATTTAGTTATATTTTTCCTTATTTCATATATTTCAGTTAATTCTTAATTTTCAACCGATCATGGAAATTGAAATATATATAAAAAAAAGGAATGTGTCATGTCAACTTTCAAAATGAAGGATCATACTCTGAAAAATATTAAGATAAAAATATACTAAGCCAACTTTTATGTACGGGTGTCCTTTCGGAAAAACAAAATTTTAACTTACCATGATGTTGAAGTTTGTTTTTCTTCTCAAACGTTACATTTGAATTCAAAATTGGAGGATGCAGTTGTAGCATTAAAACACTTCTTATAGGTTACTTAGTGGTACTTTTGTATGTTTGAAGAAAGTCGTCATTCTCAAAAGAGAAAAAAAGTCGTCACTTGTAACCACCTAAAAGATGTACATTGAAGATTTTTTTTAAATGTAAGTGATGAAATTTTTTAAAAAATTAAGGCAAAATGAAACTCAATTACCTTTTTATGCAACTAAACATTTGCAACTTAAATGCAAATATCTCCTTGTTTGAATTCAAAAGAGTTTCACTTGCAATTTTTTTAAACCCGAGTTTTACCTAACAGGGCACAATGCCCCAACCATTGATTAATAATGAGTGCTAAGATGTTTTAGAGTAATGATGAGACCCCTCAAGTCAGAAGTTTCCTTATATTATATGTTGTCCTAATTTAAAACAAGATGACCAAATATCTAAAGCAGTATGCACCACAAACCTGCGTAAAGACCTCAAGCAATCCGAAGCCACTAATTCTTCACTTCTCCATTTCCTAGCCAATAAAGTTTTGCCTATAAACAACACTTTCTTGAAGCTCAAATTGTTCCATTTTCAGTTTACGAAATGTCTGCATTCTCTCAACTTAAATCCTCATTCCATGTTTCCAAAATGTCATGCATATAGCCATCCCTCATCCTTGCACATGTGCTGCTCATCCTCCACCACCATTGTGAAGCCTGTACCTCAGTGATCAGAGCCACTCATTGTTGAATCGCCACGTGTTTTGAGCACAATGCCTTTGCTCAATGATCCGAGCTTGAAATGGCCTCAGCGTGCATGGGTCGCAGGTGGATGTACAACGGTGATAATTTCTCTGGCCAATTCAATCACAGGTGCTACTGACTCTCATGTCTAGCTAGAGTCGGTTTTGGTCGAGGTGGGAAGCTATGTTCTCGCAGACCTCGGCCCCGGAGTCTACAACTGAGGCATTAACAACTAAGGCAGCGAGAAAATGCCAGTTTTCGGGAACCAGATAGAAGCATTCCAAGGTCATCATAGTTGGCCATGGATAATCACACGACGTCAGTTTGCCAACAACTTACATGCCCTAGCTTGAGCAGTGACCTTCGCGGTTATCCCAATCGACCTTTCCTGCAATAATCCCGTTGTCCTTGGTTTCGCGGGTGTCTGCTCCGGCTACATTATGTTCAGCCAACAGTTTCACGCATGGGCTTGCGACACAAAAAGCAAGCTTTCACCCCGGTGTTGGCTTTGCAGAATGCTGGGATTCTGGTGTCGCAGTCCATGCACGGGGCTCATCACCGCCCCCATATAATAACCACTACTGCATCGTTAGTGGCATCTGGAATGTGGTCTTGGACATGTACAAGGTGTTTGAAGCCATGTAGATGGTGTTGTTCTTCAAGTTGGGGATTCGGCCGCGGTCATGGAGCAAATCAAATTCTGACAGACGGAGGAGATTGAAACTTTGTCATTGATAATCCAACAACAATGATTCCGTTTCTCACCCACAAACCTTATTCCTATCCGTATGATATGTTTATGAATGTAATAAAAGGATCAACACATTATTCTTAGCTCTATGCAAAATATGACAGTTCTAAGAGTTGAAAAAAGTTAGCAAGCTCGAAAGAAGAGAATATAAGAATGTGTTCAAAACAATATCTTTCAAATTTTACCAACAATAACACATCACTGTGTTTTCAACCTCAGAGTGGCAGTACAAGGAAAACAAACAAGCATAGACTGTTTAAATTATAGATCCATCATATGGATAACACTACACTTACGAGATTGACTATGAGTTAGAGTTACTGACATCGCAGTTTTTCTATTTAAAACTAATAGGATTCCAAGATCTCAGGAAACTTGACAAATTTCAATACTGACTATCCTCAGAGCCTTCTATCACTACAATAGTGGCAGGGTTACACACATAGAACCATAAAACTGAGCAAAAGAGGAAACAATAAATCAAATCTTTCCAAACATTGTGATATCGACTCAAAATAAATATTGTATCAATATTGGAACCTTAAAGCATGTCAGTCCCATTATAAGAAGAGATAGAAGAGACACACGGAAACCAGTATCTACGTCTGCCATTTTTGTGACCATTATCTATCATAGCCAGACCTTCCTGAATTGCGCAACAAAGAGTTACAATCTCTTAACTGGATTTTTAATTTAAAAACTTACAATATGATCAGAAAGAAAACACAACATTAACTTACATCTAATAATGTTTCAAGGGCATCAGTGGCCCACCCAGATGACCATGAAAGTCTTTTCTCTATCTCATCAACTGTAAAAATAAAACAGCCAATACAATAGTTGACTGGAACAAGCTATTAAAATCATGTACAAAGCCAAGTCCCAATCACCTAGACAAAAAATATTCTGAAGTATAATAATCAAAAGAATAAATGCATCCAAAAATCTAATCAACATGCAATACAGAGCTAATGTTGTTAGACCCTCTATTACGCACTCACAGAATCTAGCAAATGCCATTAAAAGAAGACACGTATGTATAAAAAAAATCACATGTATGTATAAAAATTTCTACTAGTGTCCAAAATCGACAAAAACAACAATACCAACACGCTTTCACATATATCTCTTCCTACATCAACGTTAGAAAATACATTTGATCCCATAAGTGGGATCATATATGGTACATCTGGGCCTGTAATCAGAACCATACACTTGGAATCATCCAACATTTGACCAGATTACAAAATTAAAAATGAGCTTTCAAGAGTCCAACTCATGAGCAGAAAGATTTCAAACACAACCAATTTTAGTCAGTACATCTCTGTTAATCATAAATGTAATGCTAGACAAGTGGAATGATTTTAAACTTACTTACCTCGAACCAAGAATGAATTTAAAAGGAATGGGTTCACCAGTAGCATCTTTGTGATCATATATATATATATATATATATATATATATATATATATATATATATGTAGAAACGTAACGCCAGCCTTGATTTGCAGCCAATCTTCCATAGTAATAGATTGCAACTTTTTTTATCAAAGGCAGAAAACAGCATAATTTATGCACTTTGACCCTTTAGAGGCCTTCGCTTTACAGCTAGAAAATGTTGTGCCTGTGAAGAAAAAATTAAGCTATTTTCATTGCTAAAATTCTCCACACAAGAAAACAACTGATAAAAATATTAAATACTTACGGATGAGCGATGGAGGACTGCTTACCAGAGTCCCACCGGAAAGGGCAAACACCAAACTCCACAACGAAAATTTTTTTGGTTGAGTCCTTCACCTTGAGATACTGGATGTTGAACCGATCAACTTTGAACGATTCCCTCCGTGAAGCGCTGGTGACACCGGTCATTTCCAGGTCGATGATGACGAAGTCGGTGACTCTGACATGGCGTAGGAGGTCGGCGAGCATGGGCTCAAAGTTTGACCTCGTTACATTCTTAATTATGAATTGGGGGGACGAGGAAGAACATAAATGGATGGCCCCACCAAAATCCTACCCGAGAAGAGGAGCCACTACAGCCACATTTCGATTCTCCTCCAAGAACTGCATCACTATCTTCTGTGTCTCTTCTGAAACCCTCCCATTCGGTGGCGATGCGACGGTGACGATCTCCAGTGGGGATTTCCGCCCTCTTTATCGTCAAGCGAGCGGAAGATCTAATCGGCAGAGATGGAGGCTAATGAGCAGAGACGAGCGAACGACAAAGCTCCCCACCGAACAGCGGAGGTGAGCTTTAGTGTGGAGGAGACAATAGAAGCACAAATCTTCACGAGGAAGGGAGAGAGGTGGGAAATAACCGATCATGCGTAGAAGGGGAAACGGTACCATTTTAGTTACTTAGGGCAGTCAAAATGACTAAAATACCCCCGGTTGACAGAGAGAAAACAAACAATATCTATTATAGTGTGCTTGAGACTAGTAGTAGAGTACCATCGCGCGCATTGCACGATTTAATTAAAATCTTAGGATAAAATTTATTGTACATTTTGTGTCTTACATTTAAATTGGAAATAGATATTTTTATTTAAAATTTTAAAGTTTTGTTTTTTAAGGAAAACTATATGAGTTAGAGCTCGTCTCCTGCGAGACTATCTCACCGTAAGGCCATGGACTAGAGTGAAAATAAGCAAATGGAAAATTAAATTTGGGGACAATTTAAAAAATATTTGGACTTGGGGTATAATTTATAAAAATTTCTGAAACTCAGGGACTAATATGCAATTCAGAAAATAAACCACATCCTTCGTCTCCCTCCTTCCCTCTTCTGCAAGCCCTAGTTACCACCTCCCTCTTCTGCCTCCCTTCTCCGCCTCCACCTCTTTCCTTCCCTTCTTCCTCGGCCTCGATGGAAATGCTTTTAGTCACACCTACTCCGGTACCTCCAATTTCTCTCCGGTGAACCATCACCATTCTCGCCATCGTCAAGCTTATTCTTCCCTCGTCCACTGGATTCTTCCATAACCGCCACCTTGGAGCTTCTCCTTTGCCATCCTCCGGACTGATTTGATTCAACCGCACTGGAAAGCTCGCGCTTGAAAGTCTCATCCTTTAAATTACTTAGGAGAGTGTCGTGGTTCAGATCCAGAGCATAAGCTTCCTCATCACAGTAGTACAGGAAACCATCGTCTTTGTGCTAATTTTACAACCACAATTGCAGAGTATATTCTTAACATCAATCAATTCCAAAAACTTATGATAATAACTCGGCACTACAACTATGAAATCATCCAGAACACTAGGAACTCTGACATACAAATTACTAGGTCAAAGTTCTTTGATCATCAAACGAACTAGAGTTCGAGCAATATGATTTTAAAACCATTGATTTCACCAGATAACACCGTGCTAGAGGCATAAATATTTTCTCTAAAACTTATACAGACATTAACGATTGAAAATTTCATATCCCTCCGAAATTTGCAACGATTCAGAGAAACATAAAATGATTCGGAATTCCGACGAGCAACAAAGAGAGGACCAGAAATTTCACAAACTCGACGAATATTCACAAATGCAATAAGCTTGGTAGAGGCCAAAAGTTTGGGCTGAAATCAGGTCCAAATTTTGGGCCTTAAGTTCACATTTAAGTGATAATACATCAAATTTAAAATAAATAACATCAAATAAAAACTCTAAACCATTAAACTAAGAGTCTGTCTCTTGAATGACGGTCTTTCCATAAGTCATGGAAAGACCAAGGTTTAAAACTCAAATTAGAAGAAATGAAGATAAAATTTTTGGGTTGTATGAATCGGGTTATAAACTTTATATTTCCTACATGTTGCATAATAATTTTTTAATATTGCAACTAAGACCTTTTACCATTTATTATTCGAATTAAGCCCCATATTTCCATAAACCTATGGAAAGACGGTCTTTCCCAAGACTTTGCCTTAAACTAAATAATTATACTAAAATAGACATCAAATTAAAATAGTTAAACATCGTACAAAAATTGCTAAACATCAAATTAGAAAATTAAAATACCAAACTAGCATTGTAAACTATCTTATTAAAATAAGATGAAAATATATGATGCATATAGAATCCTTCGTTGAGTTGGACGGCCGGATCCTTAGCTTGTGACCTACAAGACAAAGCCCCCAGAAATGCTCCGGGGGGAAAAAATCTCCGATGATAAAGTCAGTCATTTATATCAGGAAGGGGAAATAATGATGAATGAATAAAAAAGAAAACACATACCTCCATATTTATAGTCTTCAAACCATAATATATAATAAATGACAATATTAACCCATACATGACTAAACCCTACTGGACTAAGCCATTCCAAAGGTGTTATATAATGAGTGGGACTGCGGCCCAACTCTAACTTTATAAGAGTATCATGTCATCTCAAATGTGTTATTTAATGAGTTGGGTTGCAGCCCAACCCTAACTTCATAAGAGTATCACCAAAGGCCCTCAGAAAAGTTAAGTGTGAATCTATGGGCTCGAAGGACCATATCTTATTGACAGACTTTAAAAGCTTGGTCCATTGAGGGATATGAATTATGACCGATGATCTCGAGAGTCGAGAATTTATGGTTTTCGAACATGTCAGTATGACATGAACACTTGGGTTTTCTAAGATAGTAATTCTTTTAGTTTCAAGCTCAAAAAGTTTTTAATGGACCCTTAGGAATTTAATGGTTCCTTATCAGAGCTATTGAGTATTCTTCCTTGCTCGAAAGGTTCCTCAAAATCTTACACTTTCGAGCCTTGTATCTTCTTTAAAAGGGGGGGGGGTTCTAATGTCGAATCTTCAACATCAAGGCATGAGGAGGAAAAGGTTTGAGATTCATGATCAAGACTTGGAGAAGGTGCATAATGTAGTGCCCTTACTATTTATTCGAAGCCTACACTAACGAGATGTATTTGTCGCTTAGGAGCGGGTGCGGTTACATAAAAGCAAAACTTGTTTGTTCCTTGAGAACGAGTGATTCGATTGCTTAAAAGTGAGTATTTTGACCGCTTGAAAGTGAATTATTCTATTGCTCCGGCACAAACATTTCGATCGTTTGAAAGAGAATCAATTTGTCGTTTAAGATCGAACATTTTGATTGTTTAAAAGAGAATTATTTTATTACTAGCGATTGAACATTCGATCGCTTAAGGGCAAAATTTGAATGCTTAAAAGTTTTACTTTTTTTGCTTAAGAGAGAACATTCGTTCCCTTAAAAGAAAATTAATTTATTGCTTAAGAGCGAACATTCGATCGCTTAAAATTGAATTATTTTATCGCTAGCGAACGAACATTCGATCGCTTAAAGGCGAATTGCCTTGTCGCTTAAAAGCAAACATTTGAGTATGAACAACCTTCAAGTTTGAAGAAGGCTTAGCAGGTTTTAATCCATGTCAACGAGAATTTGGAATCTGGCTGCAATGCTAACCCCTCGACCATATGAGGCAAGGAGGTTTCAAGCTTGCGTCAGCAAGACAGTGGGGCAAAACAAGTTATCCGAGGAAGGGATCAACGTCCTGTGAGGGACTATCGAAGCCCATGAGACAATGTTTGAAGCTTTTTCACAACGATTCATACCTTAGGAGTGGAATTCTCATTGGAGTTCTGTCATCGAGGCTCTCCTAGGATCTTCTGGAGGGCTTTATCCTTGTAGCATATATATTATTCGATGTGTTGTAGTATTTATATATTTATCGAGCTACGGCTGAAGTAGCTTTGCTTTATTCAACGTAGATTGGGATAAGGTTTCTCTAGGTGCACAAATGTTGAACATGTAATTGTTTAAAACATGGCACCGAGCATGTAGGTCATCATAAATCTCATAGTTGGATGTAGCGCTAGGCGTATAATTCCTTAAAAATAAACTTCGGAATTGAGGAGGGTGTCCTTTGACTTTCAGTGGTGAGCTTCTTGGGTACACTACCCCTCTCAGTCGAAGGACATCCATTATTATTGATAACGTCTCATCCCTTCGACGTAAGGGTTGTGTCACCAAATTTTACCTTTTGACGATGGTAAATAATCATCGAACTTTGTCCATTCAACGTACGTATTGTCTTTTAGCGTGCACTTTATAAACATATAAGTGCAAACTCATAGATTTAACCAATAGCCGCATACAGCATTCAATTCTCTACTAAATCGCATGGCGTACGAAGTTGGGCACAGGTGAATGCAGCATGTAGCTCACGAATCCTGAGATATCAAGGAAAATAATGGTCTACCTTGGTCTTATCGACGCAAGGGAAATAATGGCACGCCCAGTGGAACCCAATGAAGTCAAAATTGAGATCCTTAGCCTGTGACCGTCCTATTTCCCTCTTTTCTAGTACTTAGAACAGGGTGTCATCATCACCAAACGTTATATAAAACTGCCCTTCGAGCTTGGAACTACAGCTGCCCTTCGATGAGGGTAATTGCAAACCTTGGAGAATGATGAACAAGGGATTTAACCACCAAATAAGTTGCAACTACATTATTCGAGAATGATTTGCCACCGAATTACTTTTCTTGAGCTTCCAACTACAGTCATGTATGCCCATCGAGCTCGCCGCCATTTTCTGTAGAGTTCAAAGCGGCCCTCGATAGTCAGTGTCATCGAGCTAAGCCCAAAGTCTTCCAAGCTTGCAATCTTCGAAAATGTCATCGAGTCACAGAGAGCCTGGTGGCCCTCGATAGCTCGCCGCATCTAGACTTGATTATCCACAGTTATTTTCTCTACCAATTTTCGCTTGACGTAAAGCTTTAAGAGTTACCATCAAAGTCTCATCCGAGCCTCATCGAAGCTCCCGCGAATGCCATCGAAGGTATCCTTCCTGGCCATGCCATTAAAACCATGTACAAACCATCCTATGATCGAAGCTTTGTAAAAAATACCACCACAGCTTTCACGAAAGCTGTCATCAAAGATTCGTCAAAGAATTACCATTCGACGGCTAATATATTCGAAGCAATTGTCCACCTTCGAAGCTTCGTCAAAAAATACCACCGCAACTTCGTCGAAGCCATGCCGCAGATGTCTTCAATCTAAATTTTCGTCAAGTCATCGAAGGCTCATCAAAGATCTACCATCGAAGCCGCATAGAAGAAGCCATGCACGCTCGTCCCCGGAAATATTGAAGAAGATACCTAAAAATATATCACATCTAAGCTTACGCTCAAAGTTTCACCAAAAATGTCATCCAAGGTTTGTTGAAGAGGTGCTATTAGGATAAATCAGATTACTGATTTATTATGATTAGAGTTCTTTTCTTATTACACCTCTATTGTACTCTTTATATATTCAGTCATCAATAATACAATTCCTTATGGAAACCATTCTTTCATGGTATCAGAGCCTCTTTTGACCCAAAACCTAAAAACTTAAAATTTTGTCGATCGCTACCACCTCTCTTGTCGCCGTCGGTCGCCAGCGGCTCCACTCCTCTTCCAGTGGCTCCTCTCTCATGCGCTTCGCTCTGAGGTGCGCTACTCCGCTCCCACGCATGTGGCTCTGCTCCTCTTTCAGCTGTCTTTTCTCCCAGTCGATCAGTTAATTTTCCTCTCAGTCATGTCTCAAGAAAAACTCTCCTAAACACTCTGCTCCAGATGATGCAGATCAAACTACTCCATCAAATTATCTTCTCTGGAAGCATCAAGCAGGTTATTTCATTCGTCCTCACAGTCTGTATGGTTTTATTGATGGCACTCTACCATCACCACCGCAGACCTTGTCTTTTGCTGCCACAGTCTCAACTCCTTTGGGTGGTAGCAAGGTTGATCTCAAGGAGGCTTATTTGAAAGAAAAATAAAGTGGCTCCTCTCTCATGCGCTCCGCTCTGAGGTGCGCTACTCCGCTCCCACACATGTGGCTCTGCTCCTCTTTCAGCTGTCTTTTCTCCCAGTCGATCAGTTAATTTTCCTCCCAGTCATGTCTCAAGAAAAACTCTCCTAAACACTCTACTCCAGATGATGCAGATCAAACTACTCCATCAAATTATCTTCTCTGGAAGCATTAAGCAGGTTATTTCATTCATCCTCACAGTCTGTATGGTTTTATTGAGGGCACTCTACCATCACCACCACCACCGCAGACCTTGTCTTTTGCTGCCACAGTCTCAACTCCTTCGGGTGGTAGCAAGGTTGATCTCAAGGAGGCTTATTTGAAAGAAAAATAAGAGTATGATCAATGGGTTGATGAAGATCAACATCTCTGCAGTCTTCTATTTTCCTCTCTCACCGCTGAAGTTCTTGCGGAACTCCCAGATTGTGCCACTTCCAAAGATATTTGGGATAATCTTGCTCTCATCTATCAAAATAGCAGTGCTTCCACCATTCTCCGTCTTCACACAAATACGCAAGGTATTCGTAAGTCTGGTACTTTTCATGAACTTCATCTAAAATTTAAGGAGATTTTCGAACAACTGTATATCATGGGTAATCCAGTTTCAAATGTTGATCAAATTGTCTGGTTCTTAAATGCTCTTGGTCCTGAGTATAAATAATTTTCTGCTCCTTTGATTAATGCTGTTCCTACCCTGCTTTATGCAGACCTTATTTCCTGTGCCAAAAACCACGAGGCCTTTTTGATGAATCTGCAGGGACATTCAGGACCAGCCACATGACAGGTCGCATTCCACACCAGCGATGCACCTCAAGTCGGCCGTGTGTGGGATCACACGCTGACTCGAGGTTGCCTCGCATTGCCTTCTTGCGGTGGCTGAGGTGGTCATTTTGGTGGCAGGCGCGGCGGAGGTCGGCAGTCCTTTCCCGATCCTTAGACGGCTGGTTTGATCCCTAGTCGCGATCGTCCTCACTGTTCCTGGTTCGGACGGCTCGGTCACTATGCTGCGACATATTACTAGATGCAGGCACAGATTGGTTGTCCACCAAGCACTCATTTGGCAGAAAATTATCACTCTTCTCAGCAGTCCGATACTTTCTCTCATTTGTCAGATTGGTATCTTGATTCCGATGCTACCAGTCATGGCGACTTCTACCTCAGGCCTAGACAATTTCACTCCTTATACTGGTAAATCTCGTGTTCTTGTTGGTAATGGTGCTTCAGTTATGATATCTCATATTGATGATTCTAATGTTTCTGAGAACTTGCATTTATCTGGTGTTTTGGTTATGTCTGATATTACTAAGAATTTACTGTCTATTAGTCGATTAACCAGAGATATGGGTGTTCTAATTACATTTAATGATCAAAATTTTATCATTCAGAATAAAGTAACTAGGGCCATCGTGGGTCAGGGGCACAGTAGGATGGATTGCAAGTCTTGGACCGGGGAGATGCAACATTTGTTTCAGTTTTACAGCAGAATAAGAATCGAACCTCATATAAGTTGTGGCATGCACGCCCAGGTCATGTTCTTAGTGCAGTGATTACTAGTTTACATAAGTCTGGTTTACTTCCAGTTTCTTCTTTGTTGCCTAAACCACATACCCTCGCCCCTTGTGTTATGGCAAAAGGTTAACAGTTGGCTTTTGTTGAGAACTCTAAATGGGCTGACAATGTTCTTAATTTAATGCATTGTGATTTGTGGGGTCCCTTCCTAGTTTTATCCTAAAATGGTTTTGCATATTATGCAGTATTTGTGGATGATTTTTTGAGATTCACTTTCCTGTACCCCATTCGTTGCAAATCAGATTTTGTTGACACTTGTTTGCAGTTTGAGGTACTTGTTGAGAATCAATTTTTAGAAAAAAATCAAAGTTTTTAAAGTGATAGTGGCACTGAGTTTTTGAACACCAGACTTAGATCACATTTTGCGGTAAAAGGTATTCATCATCAAGTTTCTTGTCCGGCCACTACGGAACACAATGGGTGTGCAGAATGCAAGCATCACCATACTGTTGAAATGGGTCTCATGATGCTTTTTCACTCACATCTTTCGATTTCACATTGGGATGATGTGTTCACCACTGCTGTCTACATTATCAACCGTTTGCCTACTCCAGTCCTGTTGGGATTGACAAATTATGGTCTTCTTTATCGCCAGGATCCCATCTATGGTGACTTTCATCCTTTTGGTTGCCGGGGTTTTCCTTTTGTTCATCCCTTTGCTGATTATAAGCTATTTCCGCGTAGTATTCCATGTATATTTATTGGTTACAGCTCGCAGTATAAGGGTTTTTGGTGCCTCGATCCTTCCACTAGCAAGGTTTATGTTACTCGTCATGCTCGGTTTGACGAGACTTATTTTTCTCTGGCTCCAAAATTAGGAATTGGGTCTCCCTCTTCAGGTTTGGATGTCTCAACCTTTATACATTCGAATCATAGGATGACGCTGTCATCAGCCTCAGCTCCATCCCTACCTCGATTCCAGTTTCCTGATGACAAGCTGTCTCATCCAGCAGCCTCACAAGTTGACCCGCATCCGTCGTCCTATCTCGCATTCGGCCGCAGTGGCTCCTTGCCCGTGTCCAACCACGGTGGTCCCCACCCCGACCAGTTGTGGTGGCTCCTTGGAGCGGTGATGACCTGTGCCCAGCGGTGATGTCCACGGGCTTTTCAGGTGCCACAGCCACAGCAACGGATGGCCACAACCATGCTTAGCCACTGCCACGGATAGCCACGAGCCATATCTGGCAACGGATGGCCACGGGCCACATCCGACCACAGACGACCATGGGTCCTTCTGGTGCTACGGCCATGTGCCTCTCTATCCCATGCCGTGATGGCACATTGGCCACGACCACAAATGGTTACGCCCTCGCCATCTCGGCCACGTCCCAGATCTTGGTTTCTCTGCATCCCACAGCTTCTCTAATGGTTACACACTCTTCCACCAGAGTTATTCAGCACCAAGATAATCAGATATTAATGCTCATGGTCTTCTTAGGCTCTTCTTACTCAGAATTAACCGACTGATTATCGTTCTGCAAAATAAGATCCTTCTTGGATTTCTGGCATGGATGGGGAGATGACTACTCTTCGTAGTCAGCATACTTGGGATCTTGTTCCATGCCCTCCGAACGTCAACATTGTTGGGTCAAAATGGGTTTATCGACTGAAGTACAAACCTGATGGTTTGGTTGATCGCCATAAGGCATGTTTGGTAGCTCAGGGTTTCTCTCAGATTCCCAATTTTGACCTTGACCATAGTTTTAGCCCTGTGGTTAAAACATCTACAGTTTGGACAGTTCTTGCTATTGCTATTATGCGTGCTTGGTCTCTACATCAGTTTGACGTTAAGAATGCCTTTCTCAATGGTTTTCTTGATTCTCCAGTTTTTATGGCGCAACCCATTGGCTATAAGGACCCAACTCATCTGAACAATTTTTGTCGTCTACGTAAGGCCATTTATGGTCTGAAGCAGGTGCCTCAAGCATGGTTTCAGCATTTCAGTGCTTCTCTTTTGCCGCATGGATTTTGTTGCAATTCTTCTGATACTTCATTATTTGTGTTGACTCGTGGCTCATCATTGTTGTATCTATTGGTCTATGTTAATGATATCAATTTTACTAGGAATGATTCTGCTCTTATTCGGCAGTTCATTGATTGCACCCATTAGGAGTTTGCCATAAAAGATTTGGGTGCCTTACACTACTTTCTTAGCTTGGAGGTCATGCTCACTGCGTCGGGACTTCTTCTGGGATAGGCAAAGTATGCTCAGGACATTATTTCTCTGGCTAGTATGTTAGATGCAGTGCCAGTCTCTACACCATTTCTGCTGAATTCTCAGCTCCACAGTAGTACGAGTTCATAGTTCAAGAATCCAATGATGTATCACTCTTTGGTTGGTGCTCTCCAGTATCTAACCATCACTCGTCTGGACTTAGCATTTGCAGTTAGTTCTGTTAGTCAGCATCTTTAGAACCCTCAAAAGGATCATTTTTTCGCTATCACTTAGATTCTCCGCTATGTTCAGGAGACTCTACATTTTGGTCTTAATTTTTGTGCAGCTTCTTATCCGGAGGTGCTCGGATATTATGATGCAGATTTGTCCAGGTGTTTGGAGACTCTTCATTCTACTTATGGTTATGCTATCTTCTTAGGCATTAACTTGGTTTCTTGGAGTGCAAAGAAACAGCCCACTGTGTCCAGGTCCAGCACTGAGTCGGAGTATTGTGTTTTGGCCAACACTACTTCTGAGGTCATTTGGATAACTCATTTTCTTTGTGATCTTCATGTTCCTCTTTCTGGTGTGCCTCTCCTAATTTGTGACAACAACAATGCCATCTTCTTGGATCAGAATTTGGTGGCACATAAGTGGGCTAAGCACATTGATGTTGATTATCATTTTGTTTGCGAGTTGGTTTCTTCAACCAAGCTTCGTGTTTCTCATGTTCCTACATCTCTATAGGTGGAGGATATCTTCACCAAGGGCCTCTCTTGTCCCTTGTTTGAGTTCTTCAGGTCCAAGCTTTGCGTCTCCGAGAATCAAATGCTTCGCTTGAGGGGGGAGGTTAGGATAAATCAAATTAATGATTAGATTATGAATTATTATAATTTGAGCTCTTTCCTTATTACACCTCTATTGTACTCTCCATATATTCAACTATCAATAATACAATTCCTTATGACAAATCATTCTTTCAGGTGCCATCGAAGAGCTCAACCATCAAAGGGAAAACGTCGTCGAAGAGGTCGACCTCTCACCGCTGCCTCAACTCGAAGGAAAGATCATATGATGTTACTTATTGAAGATCTTATTTGGACTCGATCTTGATACAAACAAACATTTCTTTCCAAATAAGAGGAGCTCACCCAACCTCAATGTCATCGTCAGTCGGACTCATCATCAGAGAGCTCGCCCATTGAAGAACTCACTAAAGCTGAGCTCGACCATCAAATTCTGAGCCATTTGTCATCCTTTGAAGCAATCATATACCATTAAAGTTTCATCGGAGCTACTATCAAAGCCTCGGAAGATCATCTCCAGGCAAACCAACCTCAAGTATAACTCAAACAACTAGAACCCCTTTGACAAGCTCTTTGTCATCATCATCGAAGAGTCCACCATTGAAATCCCAGCCATCGAATGGCTCGCCTGTCAAAAACCAATCCCTCAAAGAGCTCATCCATCGAAACCCTTTGACAAAACTCATGAAAGCCTCAAGCTCTCCGCTGGCACCTTCAAGCGTTGAGGTCAAGCCTTTTACGTTGCCATGCAGAAAGAGGATCTTTGACGTTTACGTTGCCATGCCACTGAAGGTTGATATTTTATAATAATATTATTATTGGTCATTTCGAGATGCAACCTTCAATGTGGAACTCTTCTCTCCAGCCTTTGGAGAGCTCGCCGAGAAATTTGAAGCCTATGTACAGCTTGTCCCTCGAAAGCTCGTTAGTGAGTTCATACCTTCGACCAGTCGCCGTCGATCCTGGAGAACTTGTTTTCGCAACCTTTCAAAGGGTTTTTCTCCATCAACCCTCAAGTGTGATGTTGCATCGAATTGAAAAAATTCTTATACTGTGGCTACAGTAGCCGGCAATGGATGTAAATATGGAGAACGCATTTGCTCTATATTTTTTAAAAAGTTTTTAAAAAATATCAGGATGCATTTGGCAAATGCGTCCTCTGTATTTTAGGTATTTTTAAATGTCTGGATGGAGGAGGACGCATTTGTTCAAAATTTGGTTTTTTTAGCACTGAACGCGAGGATGATGCCTTTGCTAAATGTGTCCTCGAATTTTGATTTTTTAAGCACTGAAAACGAGGACGCATTCGGTCCTTCAATCCCCTTTAAACCTAGAAATGGGAAAAAATTTCCCAGAAAAGGAAAACCCACTCGCCGGTTTCCTCCATCCTTAGCACCGTGCTCAGGCCGCCTTCGTCGTCTTCTGCGTGCGCACGCCGTGTGTCTCCTTCCCACCCTCGAATTTTTCCATTGTCATTGCCGAGAACATATCTCTCAAAAATATTCTTTGGTATTTTTTTTCTCTTTCGTTAGGTCCAATCATTTTCTTCCATTCTTTTTGTTCAAATTGTTGTTTGGTTTGTAGTTGAAGACATCGATCAGTTGGGAGTGGTTGATTTGCTGCTCCCAGACTCGTGCGTACGACGCATGCTTTGCTGCAAGCTCTGTACGTGGACTCATGCACCGCCAGCCTACCCGCGCGTTAGAGTCACGCTCAGCCAGAAACTCCGGGAGCCTCTCTGCCACTGCAATTTCTAGAGGTACCTGAAAAAATCTTGATCATATGAATGTGTTGAATGATTATGTGTGGTTGGAATGGTTTTGTGTGGTTTCATTATATGAATGTGTTGAATGAGGATGTGTGAGTATGGTTGAATTGATTATGTGTTATTTGTTGACAAATTGTTTTCCGTCGAACTAACAATTTAAGTTGAAATGTTGTATGTCAATTAGTTAGAAAATTGATAATAGTGTATAATTTGGTTGCCCGATGATAATGGACAGTGTATGGTTTAGGGTTTGAGGAGTTAAATATGAGTTGTTGAATAATACCGTCTTTTCGAATATCGAATTATATGTTCTATATTTGTATTATGCAGTTGTACGATATCTGTGACGGTGCACTTGTCGAATGGGATCAGATTAAGTTTGATTTGACTGTGGATGTGTATTATGATCCTCCCATACCTGAGAAAAATGTGACTCTCGAACGGAGGTTAAGCCACTCTGAGTTAGTTGATTTAATATTTAGAAGGCTTGGCAATGCAGGTGAGGGGTTTCTGTTGAAAATCTATTATCGTTGTCCTGAGCTGATTGGTTCGTCTATATACTATGGATGTTATAATATGAAAGATGACGAGTCTACCGCGAACTTCTTCGACATTGTTGATCGAATGTAATTGTACTCAGTTAATCTGTACATTAATATCGAGAAGATGTCAAACACCATTGACCGTGTGGGTGATGTTAGTTCGGGCACATTCATGTCGTTGTTGAGAAATATTCAGAACTATACACCTTTGCCAACCTTACCACCCCCAGTACATTGCCAAGGTTTTGGAGAACCTTTTATCATTGGTGAGTCAAGCCAACCCAATGCATATGTTCACGCGATTGCACTCAGCCCTCCACACGTGCTGGTATATATGGTGTGCATTATGAGGAGCTGAATGTCTTTGATGATGGTTATGTGGGTGAAATTGGCGAGCATGTTGTTGGCCATGGTAAACATGTTGGTAGCGATGATGAAGGTGAGGAAAAGGAACTTGAAGAAGAAAGTGAAGATGATTGTTCCTTATCAACTGATTCGAATCCAAGGGACGATGATAAACAAGTGGCGTGCAGGAACAATGCAGCCACAATGTTCCATCTTATGGAAAATTCTAATACGGAGGCCTACTTTTGGGATTATGGGGGCCCTGATGAGGATGGCTATGACCTAACTAATTGTGGTGAAAGACTTCCTAGTTATGTTCAAGCGACTGGTGAAGTTGCATTGGGTATGCGATTCTGGGGTAAGCCAGAATTGGTAGAAGCTATTTCCAGGTGGAGTTCGATGATGAACAGGGAACATCGGGTCGTGGAGAGCAGGTCACGTACATGGTATGTGAAATGTAAGGACATTGTTGAAGGAAGTGATAATTGTTATTGGATTGCCAGGGCTAGCAAGAAGGCTTCCCATGGGATGTGGGAGATCACCAAATGGGCCAGTAGTCATGGTTGTATTGGTGTTGGTCGATCAAATGGTAATACTAACCTGACATCGTTGATGATCACCCGTTCCATTTGCCACCAAATTGACGTGAACCCTTCTTACACGGTGAAGAATGCCCAACCGCAAGTGAAGTAGGAATTAAATGTGACCCTTTTCCTACAAGAAAGCGTGGTAGGCTCACTAGAAGGCTATTGATTTGGTATTCGGAATTTGGGAGGAATCCTTTGAAATGCTGCCAACATTTATGGATGAGCTAATCAGGGCCAATCCGAGCACCGTTTTTGATTGGGCAAACATACCTGATAGAATACATGGTCATGGGTGTAGGAAATTTAAGTTTGTGTTCTGGGTATTTGGTCAGGCTATCGATACACTTCACCACTGCAGAACGATGATTAGTGTGGATGGGACTCATTTGAGAGGCCCATACAAGGCCACAATGCTATTTGCGGTGACACACAACGCGAACAAGTACATACTGCCCATTGCTTATGCAATTGTTAATGCTGAAAATAATGAGAGTTGGAACTGGTTCATGATAAAATTACGTCTCCATGTAGTAGGTGGTGATAGTAAGCCAATATGTATTATATCGGATCTT
This sequence comes from Rubia yunnanensis, assembly GCA_037428765.1. Taxonomy (NCBI): domain Eukaryota; kingdom Viridiplantae; phylum Streptophyta; class Magnoliopsida; order Gentianales; family Rubiaceae; genus Rubia; species Rubia yunnanensis. The sequence continues at coordinate 39,082,006 of CM075069.1, read as the reverse complement.
CATGATGGGATTTTGAATGCAATGAGACATATAGATGAATGGATGGAGCTAGCATGATACCACCGGTTTTGCTTGAGGCATTTTCAGTCCAACTTCCTTATTGCTGAGCATGGGAGAGTTCAAGAATGCACATATGAAGACTCTGGTTTGGCATCTTGGTCGTGCCGGGCAAGAGAGTAGGTGGAGGGAGTACAAGGAGGAGTTGGAGAGTATCGAACCATCTGCTTGGGATTACCTTTGATGAGGGTGATCGTCGTTGGGGAATTCTTAGAACTAATTTTTTCAAGTGTTACAACAACTGGTTAAGGTGCGCATGACATCTTCCGATAATAGCATATGTCAAAGCCACTTTAAAACGAACATTTTAAATGTTTTCACGAAGGCCAATGGATGCCACAAATTGCAGGTACTTTCATGATACAACATATTTCATAATGTGTTTGTGGACTAGTTTATGTATTCTAAATTGATGTAGAATTGTGTAGGTCCAATTCCCAAGAAGGATTTGGAAAAAGTTTCAGAAGCAAGACACTTGGGGACATGGACATACCGTCACCTTGTATAGTCAGGCATTGCAGACTATAAGGTTGTGACAAGGACCATTGATGGCAACATTGGTGAGAGCCAATACACTGTGAAATACTGGAGAAAGGATTGTAGTTAATGCGAATGGCAAATTTTTTGTTTTCCTTGTTTCCATGCATTGGATGTCTATAGGTATAGGTGTGACAATCCATCTACTCTCTGTGACAGGGTATATCACACAACCACCTACGTGAAACAATATAGTGAGGGTTTTGTGCCTCTAAAAGATCCATCACTATGGCAACATGCCAGCTGGAGGTTGATTCATGATATTGAAAAGTTTTGTAATAGGAGGCATGGTCAGTTTGCAGAGAGAATGATAAGGAATCAAATGGATGAGAGTTCCAGGTGATTGCAGAGGCATCCGTAGGCAAGGGCGTGCTTAGGGTCATGTTTGTAATATGGAGTTTCTAGAGATCCTTATGTTTTGTTTAGACCAATATGTATTACATGATATTATGTAGCCATGTGGTTCGTTATCCTAAATTCTCTCATTTTTTGGTGTAATTGATTGTGTGGATTTGTATTATGTGTATTTTTTTAAAATTGAAGCTAATGTTTGATTTGATTTGAATATGTATTACATGTAGTAGTATTCATTTTTGTGGAAATATGGACTGATCATTTCTCCATGTGATTCTGATTTTCACTAGTGATACACCATGTATCATCCAGGACCCATTGATGAGGATTTGCTTTACTTTCACCGGGAGCATCGTGCACGTGCTCTGTACATCGGTAATTTAGAGGATGAGGCATTACAGGTGAAGCGATGCGATGGGGCTTGTTAGATTGGTGGGATCCCTGATCGAGTGATGCGCTATGTGCATGACACTAGATTCCAGGGATTGTTGGATTCCGCACCAATTCACATCAACAATTCCCTCGTCACTGTGTTAGTCAAGCATTGGAGACCAGAGACACACACATTTCACCTACCGATGGTGGAGGCTACCATCACTTTACAAGATGTGGGCATCCTATGGGGCCTGCCGATTGATGGCATGACAATCACTGGTGTAGACACAAGTAGGCGCATAGATGACTGGCAAAGATTGTGCACTGACTACCTGGGGGCTACACCAGACACGAGTGCTATCAGAGGGGGTCGCATAAGGGCCAGTTTGTTGGGAAACTTGTTGCGCAGTCGGTTGCCTCTTGATTCTACTGAGGTTGATTGTCTACAGCGGGCTAGGGTTTTCATTCTACTACTGGTCAGAGGAATGCCCATGTTAGACACATTCGGGCACCTGATCCCTCTGATCTATTTGTCGGTACTGATGTACTTAGATGCAGCACATCAGTACAGTTAGAGGAGTGCAATTTTAACACACTTGTACATGTACTCATGTGACGTTGCAATCCAACAAGTCAAATCCATATCTGGGCCACTAGTCTTACTAGAATAACATTGTTGGTTAAACTTGTTAATTGGACACGTGTCCATAATGACCTCTTACATTGTATTATATTTTTATGTATTTATTGTCAGTTGCATGAAAGCGAATACCAACTATCCATCCTGCCAGAAGACTTCGAGTGACCATCACCATGAGTGCTCTTAGGTCTAGGTTTGTATTCAATTAGTAAGGACATGATTTTTAAACCTCTTAAATTACTAGGAATATCTAATATTATCCTTTCTGTTCCTCACAGGTGGAGAGCCCAGTATGATTTATCACAATCACCTATGCATGTACTGAAAGTGTACCACGATCAGCTGACTATTCTCCATGACAGTCAGGTATTATGTAATTCAGATTACCTTTTTTGAACTAATGGAAAAAAGTTTGTTTCTTTCCTAACCACAACACTTGTCTGTTATGTCAGTTTATTTGGCAGCTATACACTGAGGATGTTATGCAACAACTCCCACAATAAATTACAACTGGTAGCAACAACTGGCTATTGTGTGTTGACCTCATTTTCTGGCACGTCATGGAGTATCATCATGTTCATCGTGTTCTTAGCTAGTTAGGCCTTATCCAAATGATACCCACGCAGTTGGTCACTAAGGATGAACACAAACCGCTTCATACTAGAGACCGTCTGGAGAGGTCAGGCTTGGATTGTCATGTTGAACTGAGAAGATATATTGATGTGTGAGAACAACGAGCAGAGCAACAAATTAATGCACTTGGGGCAGCAGATCCATATACACCCAAACGAGAATACATAGAGTTGCATTTTCGCAGGATAGTGACCCCAATTGATAAGCTAGGACGGCGACAAACGGTTACAGAGAGTTTTCATGGAGACGAAACTACTATAGAGTACATGGTATTTCCTTAATTTCTAATATTATCAAAAATAATACTTTACATTCCCTCAATTTTTAATATCTAACATATTTATCAACTTTATGTACTTGCAGGCAATGTCCAAGATGCGCCTTATGTCAGATATTGATTTGGATAAATGTCCCCACGTTTTGCGGACGTTACTAAGGGGTACATGGTATTGCCACATGACTCTACAATATGCACATGAGCCCTCCAGACTACAGCTTATCAACCATATGTGCACACCGAGAAACCTCTCCCTGGTGTGAGATACAATCAAATCAGAAGCCACCGTCCAGCTCCACCTGGTTAATAGGGCTGTCGACGACTGCGTGTTCGGGGGCTTATAGAACACAATGGTTGATCTGAAGATGGACCCTCACATGCGAGTCCAATAAACGCCGGACCATCACATGGTGGATCCTCACACTATTGCACTACTCCAGCTGATTTTACTGTATATCTTACTCCCACTGCTAGTCATGCGTATATGTCACCTACTGCTCAATTAGATAGAGGTAGTGTTCCCCATGTCTAGTATGATTTGAATGAGGACACATGAGACGATATGGAGGAGGATTTTACAGAGGGAGCTCCGCATGGCGACTTATATGTTTCACTCAGATGGTTGTTCCACGACGCATCCCGCACCATACGTCCTCCCCCATGTGGAACAGGTGGAAAAATTTGCAGAGGGCATCATTAGTACATTACATGTCGCTGGGCATTCATCCATTACGTTTCTACCTATATGTTTGACACGTGTTCTTCGAATATTGTATATCTGAATCAATTCATGTTTATTTGGTTTTCTTTATCATCTCTAATTTCATAAACATTAAATGCATCTATTGTTATATTTTTGTTTATTTATATTAGTTAATAGTGGAAAAAGTGTAAAATTTAAATAAAAAATGAAAATTTTGTTTATTAACATGTCTAATTCATTTAAACTACAAAAAAATGAATTTTCCACATTACTATTCAAATACGGTAGTAACTTCCAAATTTTTCAATAATTCATTCATATTCTAATTCATGATTATTTAAAATATTGCAATGCCCACGATCAAAATTTTTCATTATCTTTAATCAGGCAAGTGGGATGTTCTAGTTTTATCATCATAAATTTCAAAGCGGACTTCCAAATTTTTTCGATGCATTTATCCTTACCAAAATTTTTAAAAAATATAAAACAATTACATGTCTACTAAATTAGGGACAACGAAAATATAAAGAACAAAAATTGGAGAATCAGTTAGAAGACTGATTAAAAAATTAATTTTAAATTAAGGACGCATGGTTTTAAAAAAAATAAAAAATCAAACGACAGAGGACGAATGTGGAATTTAAATGGAGGACGAATTCAGAGAATGCGTCATCTAAATCCAGATAAATATATATTTTTTAAAGCAGAGAATACGTCCTCCACAAAAGTGATCATTTTTCAAAACCAGCATGGTTGCGTTCGAATTTAGGTAATTTAGCACACTCAAAAAAACAACTCATCGAACTTCTCGAGAGCTCCGCCGTAGAGAGCATATCGACCCCCGCGAGTTCGCCTCAGCTTTCCGATGTTTTTTCTAGAGTTCTGGTGCCCTCCAAAGCCCCATCGAAGAACAATGCTTTAAGAGATGCCATTCAAAGCTTCAAAAAGAGATACCATCGAAGAGTAACTATCGAAGTTTTGTAAGAAAGTCTTCGAAGCTATCATCAAATCTCGAATCCCTCGACTGCATTCGAAGCTCTAGTCAGATCGAAGAGCTTCTCCTTTGAAGAGCTTGTCCATGGAGCTCGACGACGTCGTCAACCGAAAAGCTTCTCCGTCGTTAAAGAGCTTGTTCCATGCTGCAACTGTTATGCAAGAGATCCCATCACCAAAAGCCCCCCCTCTTTTGCTTCTGTTATCGACGCCACATCGAAAATGTCATCGAAGCTTCATCGAAGACTCCCATTTAGATTATGATTTATTCTAACAGTTTTCTCCCCTTTTAACCTATCCTTGTGTTTGTATTATCTTCTCTGGACTATATACTATGGCCTTCAGGACTTCAAAATACTATGGCTTTCGAGCTCAATGTCGCTGTCCACCTTCGAAGTTCTCGTTTAAATCTCAAAGCCATGAAGTTTATCTAATATTCGTCGAACATTGATGGATAATGGAGAGCTCTGCGTTGTCTCCAAATAGACAATCATCAACGACCAAGTGAATACTCAGGACCTAGCTCACCAAATTTAGACTCTATCATTGATTTTGATTCCTTCATTAATGAGGTTCAAATAGCAGATTTAAACAGTGTAGGTAACCACCTAACATGGAGTAATAATAGACTGGTCAACCCAACTTCCAAAAGACTAGACAGGGTAATGGGAAACACAAGCTTCTTCAATTTATTTAACCAGTCCTCTGTCCAAATTCTCAGTAGAACATCTTCTGATCATTCACCTATGTTATTAGATCTTTCAAATTCTGACATCTCTTCCCCTAAACCATTTAGGTTTCAGGAAATGTGGTTTAATAGAAATGAATTCATAGATCTTATATCCACCAACTGGTCACAGCCAATCTTGGAACAGGGTCTGTTGGGATTCTCCTTAAAGCTTAAAAGATTGAAAAATGAAATAAAAAACTGGAACAAATTAGTATTTGGTAATGTACATGATAACATTAAAAATTCTGAAACTGAAGTTTCTAATTTGGAAGCAATCTATGACAGATCACACTCATTAAATGATAGGATTAATTTGAATAAGGCTAATGCAATCTTAACTAAACACTTAGTTGAACAGAATATTTTCCTCACACAAAAAACAAGAATGAAGTGGCTAAAGGATAGTGATTTAAACACAAAATACTTCCACAAGTCTATTTCTGAAAACCAGGCTAGGTTAGGAATATTGAAAATACAAGACATTGATGGAACCTGGCTAAACACACAACCTGTAATAAAAGAGGCAGCAGTATCATTCTTTAAATCATTGTTATCAGATGGTAATGATGACCCATCTGGTCAGTGTCTTTCTTTCCTAATGAAGGAAATCCCTCCTGTAATCACTGAAACTGATACCATCAACCTTTTGCAACCCATTTCAGTAGAGGAAATTAAAACTGCTGTTTTTGAACTATCTGCTACTTCAGCCCCTGGACCTGATGGTTTCTCAGGTATTTTTTACAGAAAGGCTTGGGATATAATCAAATCTGATCTAATGGCTGCTATATTGGAATATCAAGCTTCCAATTCCTAAATCTGTGGCTAGCACATTCATAGCTTTAATACCAAAAACAAACACCCCTAGGAATTTCAGTGAATTTAGACTCATAAGCCTATCTAACTTCATTAATAAACTCATGTCTAAAATCATGGTTGAAAGAATTAAGCCATTAATGAACTCACTTATCTCAGATGAACAGTCTGCATTCTTAAAGGGGAGAGACATTGCTGATAATATTCTAATTATGAAGGAGGCAGTTAGAATGTTAGATAAGAAAAATGAATCTTTAAATTTAATCCTGAAACTGGACATGATGAAAGCCTTTGACCGGGTATCTTGGTCTACCATCAACTCCCTTCTACTGAAACTAGGTTTTCATGGTCACATAGTTAAAGTAATAATGAACAACATGAGTTCTACTTGGTTTTCAGTGCTGATAAATGGTTCCCCTTGTGGTTTCTTCAAACCTACTAGAGGCTTAAAACAAGGGGATCCAATTTCACCTTTCCTATTCAATATTTTAACTGAACTTTTAACCAGAAATTTAAGGATTCAATTTCAAAATGGCAACATTAAAAAATTTAAGACTCCAGGGTCAGCAAACAATATCACTCAGCTTTCTTTTGCAGATGACACTGTGATATTTCTCAAAGGGACTAAAAAAATCTTTGCAAAACTTAATCAGGTTTTTGGATATCTACCAAAAAGGAACAGGACAAAAAATTAACTTTTCCAAGAGTGCTCTTTACTCAGGTAGGTTAAGTGTAAACAAGATAAAAGAGATTAAAGATATTACTAACATTACTCATGGATCATTACCTTTTTTATATCTAGGAGTCATAGTCTTTAAGGGTAGAAAACTTAATTTGCATTTTAAAAACATAATTGACTCTGTAAATAGAAAAATTACAAACTGGAAAAATCAATGGTTGTCAGGAGGGGGGAAAATTGTTTTGATAAATCACATTTTAACAGCTATACCACAACACACTTGGGCAGTAACTGCTCCAACTTCTCATACTGTTAAGAAGCTGAAGTCCATATTCAGTGATTTCCTCTGGGGTAAATCAGACCATGGACTGAACAAACACTGGTTATCATGGAATAGGATTTCATACCCCCAGAAAGAACTAGGGCTAGGTATAAGGCACATTCAATCAATAATAGATGCATTCTCGATTAAAATATGGTGGACGCTTCAATTGGGACAATCTCTTTGGTCTAAGTTCATGTGGTCATTACCTTCACATGCAAGAAAGTCAGAAACTTGGGCTAGATATAGGAAGATAAATATTATTGCAGAATCTTCCTCTCAGGTAATTATAGGCAAAGGTTCTTCAAATTTCTGGATTGCAAATTGGTTAGGCTTGGGACCTCTTATTAATCTGGTGGAAGATCAGGTAAACGTTCCCTTTCCCTTTCTTAATGTGGCAGAATTTCAACTCAACAAAGGTAATTACATACCACATCTCTCTCATCTCTTTGACTCTGACATACAATTAGAGTTACTTAAGGACATACAAATCAAAGAGCATCAGGATTATATGATCTGGAAACCAGATATATATGGGAATTTTTCAATTAAATCTGCTTACCAGATTCTTAGACCAAAAAAAGAAGAATCAGAGATTTTTACAAGAATTTGGCATCAGGTTTTGCCTAAGAAAGTCAGTTTTTTTATGTGGAAAAATGATACATTGTGCTATTCCATTTGCTGATATTCTTATGAGATCAGGATTTCATCTACCTTCTAAATGCCCAGCATGTGATCATATTGACTCTATATCCCATTATTTCAATTCATGTGGCCCAGCTTCGTTTTTGTGGGATAAGTTTCATGAAGCATTACATCTGCCTGTTAGATCCTTTAACACCATATGGGATAGATTGGAATTCTATTGGCTTTTCAAACCTGCATCACCTCATCATTCCATCATGCTCACTCTCTCAGGTTTGATATGTTGGCAATTATGGAAGAGTAGAAATAAAATGATACATGAAAACATGAGATGCAGTGCTAATAATCAGTGGAAAAATGTATCTGATTTGTGCCATATGATCTATTCAGTTAATTACAAATTCTGCTGTCATTCACAGTGTAGTTTGGTAATCAGGAACATAGTACCTCCGTGTAAACGGAAAAACAGGAAAAAATTGAACATAATTAAATGGGAGCCTCCTGATTATGGACTGAAAGTTAACTGTGATGCTGCATTACAAGGAAATTCAATGGGAATTGGGTGTGTAGTGAGAGACCACCTTAAGAGAGTGAAATATGCAGTATCATGTTACATAGATTACACTGATATCCTGCCCCACCCTCATTTGTCAGTCCTTAATGCAGAATTGGTTGCCATTCTTGCAGGTCTTGAAGCAGCAATGGGCAGGACTCAACAGGTACACATTCAATCAGACTGCTCAATTGCGATACAAATTCTTGGTGGAAATATCTGCTCGTGGCCGCTCATGAAGATCCGAGAGAAGAGTTCAATGGCTGCTTCAAGGTTCCAATCTGTTACATATACTCACATCCATAGAGATGGCAACCAAACTCCGGACTTCCTAGCTAAACTAGCAGTTGGAAGAAGGCTCTCCTCTCCATTTATGGAAATTCAAGAGTCGATCAGGTTCAACTTTCTTGATCGTAGGGAAACTTTGTTTCCGCAATTTAGATGGAAGAATTACTTAATCAGTTAAATGAGTTTTAGTCAATTCTAGTTGATTCTTGAACTGATTCTTGGACTGATTCTTGTTGATTGTCTGGCCTTCGTAAGCTTCACACAGGGGGTGGAGAGCTTATCGAAGGAATCACAACCAACAAAAATCATCCGAGACCAGAACTCTATGTAAAACGTCTACTCCTCTTGTAAGCTTCTATTTTGGGCAGTAATAAAAGGAGTGGGATCCCTTAATAAACAAACCCCACTCAACAAGGATGAGTGTTTTGATTTAAAAAAATGACCAAGTTAAAAGTCTCGAGCTTTCCTTCCACCGCTCGTCCCTTGAGCTCGGCCGCGGAGTACTCGTCAACCTCTCCTTGAAGTACCTCGTCGAGACCTCCATCAAGCACGTCCGTCGATGAGCTCGCCCATCAAATAGCTCTACCAACATTGAAATGAACTCTATCAAGACGATCGAGAACCACCATCAATCCACTAGCTCGAAGAGCTTGTCCATTGATGCTCGATGCCATCGAAGATTTCGTATTTTAGAAACTCATTTTGTGATGCACCTGTTATATGAGAGCTCGTCTCGTGAACTTTCGAAGCTCTTGTTAACTAGTAGTTTGAATTTTCTTCTTATTTTCTTAATGATTCTGATCTGCTCTGAAGCTTTGATGACAGCTTTTCGTATTTCAAACCCTGATATCCACCGTGTTAGGATAGATGAGATTTGATTTAGATATGATTGATATTTTATTGATAGAGATTATGTCTACGGTTAGTATCTCTATATGTATTCTATTCATCATACACTTCCATCTATGAAAAATTACCTTATTCACATTGTATTAGAATAGGGTTCGATCCTCTCCCTCTTTTCCCAGCAGTCGAGTCTGCCTCTTTTCTTCCTTTACCGCCACCTCATTTTTTTTCTTTTTCACCAAGTAACTCCTTCTTCCTCCTCATTCCATTCCACTGCTTCACCATGGCTGAAAGTCCCAAGCTTCCCTACAACACTCTTCTCCGTATGTTCACCATCAAACTTATCCCAACAAACTATCTATTGTGGAAACGACAAGCAGTCCACATCCTCAAGCTGCAAGGTCCCTACGGTTTTCTTGATGGCACGAAGCTGTGCCCAGCGCTTCCCACTCCACCGCCGGAATCGTCTTCGTCGATGCCATCTTTTGCATTCGTGACTGGTGGTTCTCCCGACGAAACTAAGGTGGATCCACAAGCTGCTTTTGTGCAGGCCATGGCGGACATGGAAGCTTGGATTGATGAGGACCAGAGATTGTGTAGTTTATTGTTCTCATCATTGACTCAGGAAGCCATAGTTGAGCTCGATGATTGCTTCACCTCTCAAAAAATGTGGGAGAATATAGCATCAGTTTATCATAACCAAAGTAAGCCCACTATTTTGCGCCTTCGTTCAAATGCCTTTTAAAAAAAAGAAAAATGGTACTGTTCATGAGTTGCATCTTCAGTTTAAAAACATTTTTGATCAACTCTCTGTTCTGGGTTCACCCACTTCAAATGATGATAAACTTTTATAGTTTCTGACGGCTCTCGGTTCTGAATAAAAATAATTTTCTGGTTCTTTTATCACTGCATCGCCTACACCTTTGTATGCCAAGATTGTTGCTCATTCCAAAGACCATGAGTTATTTTTGAACAACTTGAAGGGCCAGTAATTTTCTGGGAGTTCTGCAGCCGGTCAGATTGCATTTGTGGCATTAGAATCCAGCTCCAGTAGCCGCGCGTGGGCTCACGCGTAGGCGATTGGTGCGCATGGCAGCGGGGCATCTGGCACACGAGCTGGCCATAGTGGCAGTTTCGCTAGTCGCAGATGTGCCAGGCTTTCTGGGCACTATTCAGGTCGTGGCTGGGGTCCTCAATGCTAGTGGTGTCGCAAAATGGGTCATGATGCTACACACTGTTACCGTCGGAGTCAACGCCCCTCCGAGATTTCTCATCTTGCTCAGCAGTTTCAGTCATCTTTTCAGCTTGAGTCGGCAGCTTTCACTTCCGACTGGTATCTGAACTCAGGAGCTTCCGCTCATATGAGCTTGTCTACCTCGAACCTTGAAAGTGTCACCCCTACAATGGTAAATCACATGTTTCTCTTAGTAATGGCAATATTATTTCTATTTCTGCTATTGGTGATTCACAACATACCAGTTCTTTGTGCCTGTCTAATGTTTTGGTGGTCCCTGAGATAACCAAAAACTTATCATCCATTAGTAAGCTTACCGAGGATATTGGTTTACTTATAACATTTGATGATCGTTCTTTTGTGATTAAGCACAAAGTCACCAGGGTAGTCATGAGCAGATGCCACAATAAGGATTGTCTATATGTACTAGATTGGGGTGAAAAGGCGCTACTTTCCTTTTTAAAACAAAATAAAAATCAGGCTTCTTTTGAGTTGTGGCATGCCCGTTTGGGACATGTGTCCGAAAATATCATTTCCTTGTTAGTTAAGAATGGTGAAGTTTCTATTTCTTCTTTGTTGCCGAAACCTAATACCTGCGCCTCATGTGTTATGGCAAAAGGTTATAAACTTTCTTTTGTTGAGAACTCTAAAAGAGCTAAGCATGTTTTGAATTTGGTTCATTGTGATTTGTGGGGTCCCTCTCCCATTTATCTGGCCATGGTTTTGCTTACTATGCTCTATTTATGGATGACTTTTCGAGATTTACTTGGCTTTATCCTCTTAGACGTAAATTCAAATTTGTTGATGTTTACATGAAATTTGAAGCATTTGTGAAAAATCAATTTTCCTCTCGGATCAAAGTGTTTTAGAGTGATGGCGATACAAAATTTCTGAACACTCGTCTTTGGACACATTTTGAGACAAAGGGGATACACCATTAGGTTTCTTGTCCCTACACACCCGAGAAAAATGGGCGTGCTGAGCGTAAACATCGTCATGTGGCTGAAATGGGTCTTACTATGCTCTTCCATTCTCATTTGCCTCTAGCTTTCTGAGATGATGCTTTTGCAACGGCCGTTTATGTTATAAACCGTCATCCTGCTCCAGTTCTTGATGGTGCTTCTCCCTACAGTGTTTTGTTTGACCGGGCGCCTATATACTTTAACTTCCATCCTTTTGGTTTTAGAGTATACCCTTTTGTTCATCCTCATGTTGAGCTCAAACTATTGCCTATAAGTATCCCTTGTGTGTTTGTTGGTTACAACTCTCAATACAAGGGGTTTCGCTGCCTTGACCCTACTTCTGGTCGAGTTTATCCCACTCGGCATGCACGTTTTAATGAACATTGCTATTCTTTTGCCACTGCGACTTCGGTTTCTACAGCTTTTTCTTCCCTGGATGTTTCCTCTTTTATTGATCTAGTTCTTCCTGATCTAGCACCTGAGTCACCTGCATCATCTCCCTCGGTTCCATGTTCACTATGTTTGGCTGACTCACCTGCCCTGACGACCCCTACTCCTGTTGCCCCCAGCTCAGCCCCTCCTTCTCCATTGGCACATTCTGGGTCCTCTTCTGATGATGATTCTTCTAGTCCACCACCTTCTTGGATCCATCCGATGGCTACTCGGCCATGTACTGGTTTATGCCATCCTTGTCACTTTGATGATTATGTCGCTACTGGTCTTACTAAAGCAGTCCTTGCTCACTCTGAGCCTCGGGATTATCGAGCTGCACTTTGTGATCCTAAGTGGGTTGCTGCAATGGATGATGAGATGACTACTCTTCGGTAGCTACATACTTGGGATTTAGTTCCCCGGTCATCTGATGTGAATATTTTTGGCTCCAAGTGGGGGTTTTGGCTCAAATATCATCCCAACCGTACCATTAAGCATTACAAGGCCCGACTTGTAGCTTAGGGATTCTCGCAGCTACCAGGTTTTGACTTTGATCACACCTTCAGCCCTGTGGTCAAAGCTTCCACTGTTCGTATGGTTCTTGCCATTGCTACTATGCAAAAATAGCCCCTACACCAGTTGGATGTCAAGAATGCCTTTCTTAATGGTGTTCTTGACACTCCAGTTTATATGGCACAACCTATTGGCTTCAAGGATCCTACTAGGCCATAATATGTTTGTCGCCTACAGAGAGCCATCTATGGGCTTAAGCATGCACCAAGGGCCAGGTTTGAGAGGTTTAGTTCATTTATTTGCCAGCTAGGGTTTGTCTGCAGCTCTTCTGACACTTCGTTGTTTGTGTTCTCTCGAGGAACTATTCTTCTCTACCTGCAAGTATATATTGATGATATAATCCTTACTGGCAATGATTCTACCTTTATCTGCCAGTTCATCTCTTGCACTCATCAGGAATTTTCCATAAAGGATCTTGGCTCCCTCAACTACTTTCTTGGCCTTAAGGTCTCCTCCACCGGCTCTGGTATCTTTTTGGGTCAAGCTAAGTATGCTAGGGATATCCTACATCGAGCAGGGATGTCTGATGTTGTGCCGGTCTCCATGCCTTTTGTGCCTTCCTCTCAGCTTCTCAGTGGTTCTAGCAAGCCCTTCGGCAATCCCACACTCTATAGGTCTTTGGTTGGTTCCTTACAGTACCTTACCATCACTCGACCTGATTTGGCTTTCGCTGTGAACTCTGTCAGCCAGTTCCTACAGGATCCTCATGATGATCATTTCGCAGCAGTCACCAGGATTCTTCGATATGTTAGTGGTACACTTCATTTCAGTTTGCCCTTTCGTTCTTCTGTTTCCCCTTTCGTTCTTCTGTTTCCATGGACGTGTTGGGATATTCAGATGCTGATTGGGCTCACTGTCTAGAGACTCAGTTTTTTACTTATATCTATACAGCTATCCTTGGGAAAATCTCATTTCTTGGAGTGCCAAGAAGTAGCCTACTGTATCCCGCTCCAGTTCAGAGTCAGAGTATCACACTTTGGCTAACACTGTGGCGGAGGTCATCTAGATTTCTCATTTTCTTTGTGATCTACACTTTCCACTTTCTGAGTCACCTATTTTACTGTGTGACAGAAACAACTCAATTTTCTTGCTCAGAATCCGGTGGCTCACAAGCGCGCAAAGTATATTGATATCAACTACCACTTTGTTTGGGAGCTGGTTGCCTCTGGGAAGCTGCGTGTTTGTCATGTGTCAACATTCCTCCAGGTTGCCGACATTTGCACCAAGGGTCTTTCTCGTCCTCTAATTGAGTTTTTCAGGTCCATTCTTTGAGTTTCGGCTTACCCAACGCTTTCCTTGAGGGGAGGGGGTGTTAGGATAGATGAGATTTGATAGAGATTATGTCTATATGCATTGTATGTCTAGGGTCAGTATCTCTATATGTATTCTACTCATCATACACTTCCATCTATGAATAATTACCTTATTCACACACTGGAAGCTTTCAAAAGTTGAATATCATTGATGGCTTAATAAGACCTAAGCTCCTGGAGCTTATTCACCATCGAAGCCTCATTACTCACATCGAAGAGTCATCGACACCTTGCCAAATACCAAAGATTCATCGAAGCCTCACCAAAGTCTCATCGAACGGTAAAGGGATGCCATCGAAGGTAAGGTAAAGTTTCCAACGACCTCACTCTTGTATGTCTCCACAAGGTGCACAACTTTCCCATATGCCCATTTTTATCCCATAGCTTTAAGTTAACTACATTACATATATGAATTGAAAAGAAAGATGACGTGCAATTTGCATTGCTCAAGTCAACAACAAAATTATGATATTTTTATTTTTTAGAGTGTCCACTATATGGGCGTGAGCAGTGCATCCAGGATTATCGAAGAAGGATGAGTTATTGGAGGTATCATAACCATTGAATGGTGAGGAACCATCAAAGGGGGAGCAAACTGATATCCCACGGCTACCAATATTTGTTTGATGTGTTTGAAGCTTTGTGGAGAAGCTCGATCTTTGGTGACCACGTGACCTTCCCGGAATCTTCTTTCGTAGGCCTCGACCTGCGAGTCACCAGAACACTCTGTGAGATGTCCGTCTACACCCCGTGTCCCGGCCAATGACATTGCCATACCAACCCTTAGGGGTGGGTTCAATATTAAACTCCGCTCTTGCTGAAGCTTCAGGTAGGGATCCGACCTGTGACCCTTTGATCACAAGGGCAATTGGGCCAGGTCCCGCCAAAGCTTCGACTGACGCTGTGGACGTATCTTGGCCTAAGTTAGGAGAGGTCATTTCTTCCCCTACCGTTGATCTATACAAAGATCCAACTTCAATGTACGCACTAGTCCCTTTGCTCTTCAATCTTTCACTCCGACGAGTTGAAGTCGTCGACGAAGACATACGCTATAAGATTCAGATTTGGTCAAATCTTGGTCCCACTGTGCATGCTACTTGTTGTGTATGGTGACCTTTGTTCACAACCCGACCCGAGCTGATCCAGCGCTGCATGTGATCTACAAGAAAGAAACAGACCCCGGGAACTCCGGAGGGAGATTCTCTGACGGTCTAGTCAGCAATCTTATAGATAGTGAAAGTAGGCAAAGATTATGTTACCAAAAATAGAAGACATACTTCTCTATTTATACTGTTCCTAAACCCTAATCTCCTTGGTCTATGACCTAGTTCTCTTTATCTTTTAGTGATTGCCCAATAACAAGCCCACACATGTGTGACTTGTGTTATGGGGTTTGTGCATGAGTATTTGGGCCGCCAACCCAAATAGGTTTTAGTGCTATCCTGTTATCAGGGCGGATCCATCATTTGCATTCTGATTAACGTGCAACTAAAATTATCTTAATTAAAACTGCATGGATGTAGTTTGGCATTATTTTTTGTTATCTTCTAAGTTGTCCCACTGGGAGTGCCATTTGATGCTCATTGAATCCTTCGATGAGTTGGACTGCCAGATCCTTAGCCTATGACCTGCAAGACAAAGCCCCCCAGAGATGCTCTGGGGGGGGAACCCTCTGATGATAAAGTCAGTCATTTATATCAAGAAGAGCAAATAATAGTGAATGAATCAAACAGGAAATACATACCTCCATATCTATAGTCTTTAAACCCTAATATGTAATAAATGACAATATTAACCCATACATGATTAAACCCTACTGGGTTAAGCCATCACAAAGGCTCTAACTTTATAAGAGTATCAAGTCATCCCAAAGGTGTTATTTAATGAATTGGGCTATGGCCCAACCCTAACTCCATAAGAGTATCACCAATATACATTCCACTACTGTAGCATTTATAAAAACTATTTTGACGTTCCACTTCCATCCACTGATCTTATTATTTTTTTACATGATAATTTACAGATGTAAAATGATACGTACCACTTTACGTATATTACGGATGGACAATACATAAAACATCATACACTGACAACTCAAATCGAAATAATTCATTGAATCATCACTGGCACTACAAATGCATATAAAATTAACATATAAAAGTTGCAAACTTTAATTTGAAGTTTTACATTAACATGTAGAAATGTCAATCGCCATAACTATCAAACCATCAAACACCATTCATTACAAAAGGGTTCAAATGCCCTAAAAATCACTAACCTACAAACCTAAAAATTTCAAATCAAGTTAAAACTTCAATAACAGTCAAGCGCCTCAACACTAATAGTAACAATCAACCATCAAAACTGAAAAATCAATGTAAAATAATACATCCCAATCAACCAAATTCTATTTTCCTCCAACTTGTTTTCCTTCGTTGCTCGCTTATTCACATACTTGCCTTCTATCCTGCTGGTTTCGAAGAGGATGGCTCTTTTACTCTATCAACACAATGATCAAAGCTAATTTCCGGTCCTCAATTCAAGGGAACATCTTCTGGAGCATAATTCCTTATAGCATTTTTTTAATATCTCATCAATGATATCATAGAGCTCTGTCTTGGAAATTATTCCTGTGAAATAATAAAAAAACATCACATGTTGTAATTAAAACATCAATATCTGTAATTAAAACATCACAATATCCATATAACAACGCTGACAACTACATTGAGAAAACTAAATACAGAATTTAAAACATCAATCTCAAAATCTAAAAACATCAAACAGTACACACTAAAATATCAAAAGAACAAAACCGAAAATCAGTTGCATACTTATATATGAAAACACCATAAGCATCAAATACTAAAATTAAATCATCACACCAACACATATAAAAATAGTTATAGCTTAAACATGAAAGCTCAAAGATAGAACCTGAAATATCAACAATAGTATCTAAAATATCACAACTAAAAAAAAACTTACAGCTCCTACTTCATTCTCGAATGCAGAAACAATGGGCAAGTGCTCTTACACATCTAAGAAATAGCGACATCAACACAAAACTTAACACAAATAGTAACAAAACCCTAAGATATCACACACACAATCAAAATAACAAAACTGAACATTAATTGCACACTTAAAATACTACAAGCATCAAATACTAAAATTAAATCATCACACCAACACAGATAACAATACTTAAAACCTAAACATGAAAGATCAAATATAAAACTTGAAAGATCAACAACAGTATTAGAAACATCACATCCAAAACCCTAAGATATCACACACAATCAAAACTCAACATCAATTGCACACTTAAAACACTACAGGTACCAAATACTGATAGTAAATCATCACACCAATGTAGATAAAAAGTACGTAAAACCAAAACAAGAAAGATCAAACATAAAACCTGAAACATCAACAGTATTTAAAAAGTCACATCTGCAAAATAACAAAATTTACAGATCATCTTTCCTTCTCGATTGTAGCAATAGTGAGCAAACATTCTTAGCCATCTAAGAAACATAAATAAAAACATAAAAACTAGCACAAATCGTAACTAAACCCTAGGATATCACACATGCAATCAAAGCAACAAAACTGAACATCAATTGCACACTTAAAACACTACAAACATCAATTAATGATATTAAATCATCACACCAATACAGATAAACAGTACTTGAGACAACGGCAAAACGTAAAACATCAACAACAGTATTTAAAAAGTCACATCTGCAAAATAAATTATTTTACAGAGTCTCTTTCCTTCTCGATTGCAACAACAATGGGCAAACATTCTTAGGCATATAAGAAACAGCAACAACAACACAAAAACTAGCACAAATTGTAACAAAAGATATCACACACAATCAAAACTGAACTTCAATTGCACACCTAAGCATGAAAACACCAAAAGTATCAAATGTTGAAATTAATACATCACACCAACACTGATAACATTACTTAAAGCCTAAAGCCTGAAACATCAAACTGAAAATGAGAAACATCAATACATGTACCTAAAACATCAGGGCCAAAAATTAATAAGACTTACAAATCTTTCTTCCTTCTCGATTGCAGCATCAATGATGCAAATCTCCATAGACATTAAACAAATAGCAGAAGCAACCCAAATATTAGCACAAATCCGTAAGAACAACTCACAAAACACAAAAATAGATATATCCTCAAATATTAACACAGTGAATAACATACACCCTAGAAAATCACATGAACCCAAAAAGCAAACCAAAATCCAAAAAAAACAACAAAATATGCATAAAAACTCCGAGCAAAGACATTACCTTCGAAGATAAACACAAAACGAAGCTCGTATTGTATTCGGCAGCCAGAAAATTTGCCGAAAAACTCCAAAAATCTCGACAAATCAGTGCGCCAAGAAAGAGGTAGAAAAATGGGGAGGATGAGCGGTTGAATGGAAGAAAATGAGCTCAAATTGAAGGAAGGTGGAAGAGAAATGGAGAAGAGAGAGAAGAAAGAGGTTTTACAATGGAGAGAGGGAAGAAGAAGGACACACAGAGAGAAATAAGAGAGGAGAGAGAAAGTTTCAGAAAATATAAGAGAATAATGAGAAAAACATGATATTTATACAAGACTTTTAAAATTTTAATTAGAAACTCCATTCTACATTTTTAACAATTTAATCCCTTGTCTCGCTTGGAGAACGTCTCGCACAAGACTTTGTCTATGAGTTATGAAGTGAAATAATTAATTTCGTTAGAAACCGTTAAATATAAAATATAAAATAAAAATAATTTTTTTAATAATATTTCATTCAAATTATTTTAAAAAATAATTATTTATATGTTGAGATCCATTTTAAAAGGTTAGCATAATTATATGTATCACATTGTAATAAATAAAAGCAAATATCAAATGACCTTATTAATCTTAAGGAATATAAAATGTCCTCATTTTATAGTTAATCGGTCTAAAACAAGACTTTGTCCTATATATATAAATAAATAATACTCCCTCCGGTCCACTAATAATGGCTCACTTTCCTTTTTTGGATTTTTTTTTATATTAGCTCCTTCCCCTTTTAGTAAATCCTAGATTGTTTTTATCCACACATTTTACTTTTTATACTTTCAATACAATCTCTACCATTCATTTGTTTTTTTAAAAAAAGTTTGTGCTCAAAAGTTGGGGCCATAATAAAAGAACCAGAGGGAGTATGTATACATATTTCAATCAAAAGTACTCTATCTGATATGAATCTCCTTGCGAAGACTAACGATTGCGGAATTAATATCTTTGATCTAGTGAAGGGAACTGCAAACCCGCACTATCTCGCACGAAATTCAGGATTCTAGCCCTTGGGGTACGCCTAACTTTGAGTTGCTCTCTAACTAGCACTCGGGATCAGATTACAAGGTTTATTGATACTTAACTAGCCCTTGGGGTTAAGCAACAATGGAATAGCTCGCAAGCAAAGAGTATAAACTCAAAAGGTTGTATTTTGATTGATAAAGTGGTGTCAAATTCGTCCATAAGGCCTCCCTATTTATACGGTAGATTTCGGCCATAAACCCTAATCACAACTGGAAACTGAATTGACTTATGACAGTTTTAAGCAGCTAAAACCATATCGAACTAAAATACCTAAAATAAATGGTAATCTAAGGTAATCTGGTTGAATTCTTCAAGAAGTAACCTTGAAGAATATTAACTTATCTAATCTTACCAAATCTAATTCTAATCTGAATAAAACTAAATGTACTAAACCCTAATGGATTGTATTTTCAAAATTCAGCTCTTCAAAGCCCACACGGCCAAGCTATCAGTCCAATAGACCCAAAATGAAATAATTTTACAGTATTTTACAGTGATCACACTACCTCATTAAAAAAATCCAGGGGGAAAAAGTGTATAGTGTTCTTCATGATGTTTTCAGTTCGTTAACAATCTTGAATAATGAATCCAAGATGTTGATGGTGACTCCTTCTTCAATTCTTCATCATAAAGGAGATCAATCAAAGCATTTAAAGCAGCATCCCTAAGGTTAGTCCTTGACCTAGTCATAGGTCCCACCATGTCATTTAGAGGATCCCGAACATATCCTTTAAATGTTTGATCAAGTCGTGGAATGTCTTCATTTATGGTGGTAGTCGTCTTGGCATCTCCATCATTCCCTACATGGTCGAAAGGTTTCGACCTCAAAACTGAATCGTCTTCAAAGGTAAATGGAGATAAATCGGCAACATTGAAGGTCACACTAACACCATAATGATCTGGTAACTCAATATTGTAAGCATTATCGTTCACACGATCCAACACTTTAAAAGGATCATCTCCATGTAGACTCAACTTAGATTTCCGAGCATTTGGAAACCTCTATTTCCACATGAGGCTTAGTTTTAGACTTAGCCTTCAAGAAATCAAGACAATTTTTACAAATCCTGTAAATAGGAAGTGCCATTTTCGGTCAATAGAAGTGTTCTCGCAACAAATTATAAGTTTTAAATGCACCAAAATGTCCCATTAAACCACTTGAATGAGCTTCTCTAACAAGAAATTCATGCATAGAGACTTTGAGAAATACATAGCCTATTATTCATAAACAAGAAACCATCATGCTGAAAAAACTTCTCATAAGCACCATTTTCGCATGCAACATAAATAGATGAAAAATTAGAATCAGTTGCATATAAATCTCGCACAAATGAAAACACTATCATATGCATTCCAATCGTGTAAGTAAAACATGTCTACAACTCAAAGCATTAGCAACAACATTTTCTTTACCCTTTTTGTAACGCAACACATAAGGAAAAAATTCAATGAAACTAGACCATTTAGTATGACGCTTATTCAACTTCATCTGACTCTTCAAGTATTTCAAGGATTCATGATCACTATGAATGAAAAATTCTTTATGCATAGTTTCTAATGCACGCACAATTGCATAAAATTCTTTATCATACATGGGATAGTTTAGAGCACCGCCCTTTAGGTTTTCACTGAAGTAAGCTATAGGTCGATTCTCTTGCATCAAAACAGCACCAATACCAACACCAGAAGCATCACAATGAATCTCAAAAGTACCATTAAAATCAGGTAAAGCAAGAACAGGAGCATTACATAATCGTACTTTCAAATCATTAAATGCATTCTCTTGACCCTCATTCCAAACAAATTTCACATCCTTTTTAACTAGTTCATTTAGAGGTGCAAAAATAGAGGAGAAATCATGCACAAACCATCTATAAAAACTAGCTAAACAATGAAAAGAACGTACTTGGTTGGCATTAGTAGGTCTTGGCCAGGTCTTAATGGCCTCAATTTTGGTTTCATCAACTTTTATGCCCTCCTTAGAGACTACAAAACCGAGAAACACCACTTCCGAAGCCCAGAATGTGCACTTCTTGATGTTCGCATACAAACAAGACTCACAGAATGTAACAAAAACCATTTTAACATGCTTAATATGTTTATCAGTCGACTTAGAATAAATCAATATATC
This sequence comes from Rubia yunnanensis, assembly GCA_037428765.1. Classification (NCBI taxonomy): domain Eukaryota; kingdom Viridiplantae; phylum Streptophyta; class Magnoliopsida; order Gentianales; family Rubiaceae; genus Rubia; species Rubia yunnanensis. The sequence goes on along the minus strand of CM075069.1, from coordinate 39,060,543 downwards.
ATCAAAATAGACCACAACAAACCGACCAATAAACTTTCGTAAGACATGATTCATCAACTGCATAAAAATACTAGGTGCATTAGTTAAACCGAAAGGCATAACAATCCATTCATACAACCCAAACGTAGTCTTAAATACAGTTTTCTATTCATCCCCCTCATTAATTTGAATCTGATGATAACCTTGAGTCAAATCAATATTAGTATAAATCACAGATCCATGTAAATCTTCAAGCATATCATCTAACTTAGGGATAGGATGGCGATACTTAATGGTAATCTTGTTAATAGCACGACAATCAATGAACCTACACCAAGTTTTATCTTTCTTAGGAACTAAAATGATGGGCACAACACAAGGAGATAGGGATTCTCACACATAACCTTTTTGAAGTAACTCCTCGACTTGTCATTGTAGTTCCTTTATCTCCTCGGGGTTTGCTTTATACGCCGGATGGTTTGGGATAACCGAATCCAGAATCAATTCAACCTGGTGTTCAATACCTCGCAAGGGTGGTAAACCCACAGGTAGACTTCCGAAAAGACATCCTCAAATTCCTGTAACATCTGAGCAAACCGTGGAGGAACATGCATAGGAATATCATCACTAGTAAAGTAACTCTCTTGAAAATGCATGATGAGCACATAAGCATGATTGGAAAAGGCATGATTCACATCCCTAATCGATGTATAAAAAATCTACCAGAATGATTAGGAAGTTCATGTCTCATCATGTAAATTGATGGCAAAGGACTAAGATGTGAAGATAGGATTTTACGCGACTTATCAGAATCATTCTTAGACTTACCAGGCATACCTGGGACGGCCTCCCTTGATTTTTTGGTTGAAATTATCAAGGTTTTTGCCTCCATTTTTCACCTTGTGGCCGATCTCCTTCAAGCCCTTGCTAGGGTTTTTGTCGGCCATTTGCACCTCTGCCGCAAACTTCTCTTTGTCAACTTTCATGCGTCTCTGTGCCTCTAAAAATTCCACTGGAGATAATGGAACCAAAGTATACTTTGTTCTATCCTAAATAACAGTAATTTTGTTAGTGTAATCATCCTGCACAGATTCACGATCAAACTGCCAAGGTCTCCCTAACAAAATATGACTAGCTTCCATAGGTATAACATCACATAAGATATAATCATGGTATTTTCCAATCTTAAAGTTAATCATGCATTGTTTGTTAGCCCTAATTTCATCACTACCATTTAACCAAATAAGTTTATATGGTGATGGATGAGTAGTCACAGGCAAAGACAATGATTTAATAAGAAAATTAGACACAATATTAGCACAAGAACCACCATCAATAATCAGTAAAAAATTCTTATCTTTCACAAGGAAACGGGTATGGAAATTTTAAATCCTTTGTACCTGTGTTTTGGCCATTTGAGAGTTTAGAACTCTTAACGACATGAAGTTACCTTGTGTTTCTGGACCTTGTTCACCATGATCATTTATGATGATCTCTTCATCCACCTGTTTTTCACCACTTTCATACAATGGTGGCATATCAGTATATTCATCTTCTTCATCTCCTTCCTCAATTGTTGTTAACACTCATGCATGAGGACAGTTATTGCGGACATGTCCTCTTTCTTTACAATGCGAACAATTAGGAGAGTTAACAGAACCCGAATTTGATGAAGAAGTAGTGGACTTACCTGGAATTTTTGAAACCTGTTGGGTTGGTGGTGTCTCCCTTCTCTCAGTAGGATTATAAGTTGGACTTGAATAAGTCTGAACCAATCATCGTCCTTCCATGGGCGTGCCTCTACTGCGACCATAACTAGGGTTTCCAAAGTAAAACCCTGGTCGTTGACTGGGAAATATGGGTTGTGGCCTACTTGGTCTCAGGGTACTCTCAAAAAACCTTGTTTTCACCAATAAATCGTTCATAGATATGTGATGTTTAAGCTTGACTGGCGTTTGAAGGTTTTCACGCAAGCCTTCAATGAATCAATTTTTTATGAATGCGTCGTCTTCTTTCATTCCAACCCTTCTCATGGTCAACTCAAGATCTTGCCAGTATTCATCAACTGTACGATTTCCTTGCTTCATGTTGGATAGATAAGAATGTTGTTCCATCAAGTAAGTAGGCGGAACATGATATTGGCGAAGCTCGGATCTCAATCTCTCCCAGGTGGAGAGAGGTTTCTTTTTGGAAATATATCGCGACTCCTTTTTATTTTTCCACCATTCAGCCGCATAGTGAGTGAAAGAATACTGCGCAAATTTTACTTTTTCCTTCTCCCGATAATTGTTGAGATCAAATAGATTCTCAATCTGTCGCTCCCAATCAAGATACTTTACTGGATTGTGTTGAGCATTAAATTGAGGAATGTAGTATTTTATACCCTTGACGTCTCAAGCTTCATCAGAACCTGACTCAGATCCCGAATTACTTTTCACTCCCTTTTGGGAATGAGATTCACTGTGGCGATGCCTTCTAGAAGACCCTCGGTGTGATCATTTTTCTGAACCATCATCAGAATAGTCATCTGAACTTCAAGAACCATTGAATTGACGGACATATTTCTTGGTTTTTTCCCTTTTGACCGATGATGTAGGTGTAGGTGGTGCCATGCTGTCAACTTTTCTCGCCAACCTTTGCACCTCACTCATAAGTGCATTTATTGCAACAAACCGATCAGGATCATTGGTTTCATTTGGATTAATTCTATATCGCTTCCAACTATCTAGAGCCTCTTCATGTGGATGACTACCACCCTTGACATTAGTGGTGTTCGTCAATGGAAAATTGTTAGGATTGCTAACAAAAGGTGGGACGAATGGGTCTTCGTCCCCTATCTTTGCTAAACTGCTAAGAAAATTAAACAGTTAGTTTAAAAAAATCATCCCTCCCATCCCCTTTGTTTAGTAAGGTCACTCATTAAGTTTATAACACTCACAACTCACAATTCGAAGGCTAATGCAAGGGAAATTGATCAATTCACCACAATTCAAAGCAATATATCGAGATGAGTACTGCAGAACTTATTTCAAAATTTAAAATTATATAAAATCAAAATTGGGCTCTACGATCTAGAATTCCAAGTTCTACAAAGAATAAGGAACCAAAAAAATTTGAATGGCACAAATCGGAGCGGTATTGAATGAATTATAATGAAAACAAGATTGCTTTATATAGGCGACAAATAGGTTCCGGAAATTCAAGAAACTTTTCCGAAAACAAATTGGAATAGGAAATCAAATCTAAATCCCTCGTGGAAAAAGATTTTAATGACTTACTTACCCCCAAGTCAAAAATTTAGAACAAAACCCCCCTCTCAATTGGATTTTATTTCTTTATTCTCTTCTGATTAGGATTTTGACTTTTCTTTTCCTTTTTCAAACTGGATTTCCTTTTGCTTTCCATTTTTTTAGCCACAAATCGTTTTTCCTTGTTTTTACTATAAAACTCACAAACATAATCTTATTCCCCAAGAAAAATTTCTGGTCACAATTTCCAAAAACGTTTGGAAATTGCAAATCTGCCCCCAAACTTTTGAAAATTGTAAATATGCCCCAAATTTCAGATTTCAAATCCTAAATTCCGATTTTTAAACCCAAAAATCTACTACCTTTAAAATTTTTTTTTTTGAAAAGTTGTGGAACAAGAATCGCCTATACAAAACTTGGAATAAGAAAACTGCGACAACTTCCTCTTGATTCAAATGAACTTCAAGGTATTCAAGATCGTAAGAATCAAGAATATGACACTATATATATGGAAAATGACACAAGACACTTTTTTTGTGTTTTTTTTAAATAAGATGCAATCAAGAATCAAAGAACAACTCAAGATCAGGGAATCAAAGAATTATAAAGAAAACAAATAGGATTATGAGCATGCAATAATTTTCAGAAGAGTTGACGAAAATATCACAAGCATGTAAAATGTTTAATCTACCTAAAATTACGAACTGACCAGGAGGTGAAGGCGGACAATACTAGTTAACGCTCAGACCCTTCGACGTCCTCCTGACTCGATTGATGAAGGTGAAGACGGATAGTAGACCGAAGTATTCTAACTCTGGGGCCCTTTGACGTCCTTCGACTCTAGGTTCAATCCTCCTAGTAAGAAATATCAAACAAACACAGTTAAATACGACATGAAAAAGTTTATAAATTGAAAATTTTGAAAATAAATTCTACAAAAACTCGAAACCCTTTCACTTTTGTTATTTTTTAGTAGATCTTTCACTTTGCTCTGATTCCAACTGATATTAATCTCCTTGCAAAGAATCATGATTGCGGAATTAATATATTTGATCTAGTGAAGGGATCTAGAAACCTGCACTATCTCACACAAAATTGAGGAGTCTAGCCCTCAGGGTACGCCTAACTTCAACTTGCTCTCTAACTAGACCTCATGATCAAATTACAAGGTTTATTGATACTTAACTAGCCCCCGGGGTTAAGCAACAATGGAATAGCTCGCAAGCAAAGAGTATGAATTCAAAAGGTTGTATTTTGATTGATAAAAGTGGTGTCATATTCGTCCATAAAGCCTCCCTATTTATAGGGTAGATTTCGGCCATAAACCCTAATCACAACTGGAAACTGAATTGACTTATGACAACTTTAAGAAGCTAAAACCATATCTAACTAGAATACCTAAAATAAATGATAATCTGGTCGAATTCTTCAAGAAGTAACCTTGAAGAATATTACCTTATCTAATCTTATTAAATCTAATTCTAATCAGAATAAAACTGAATATACTAAACCTTAATGGACTGTATTTTTGAAATTCATCTCTTCAAAGCCCACATGGCCGAGCTATCAGTCCAATAAACCCAAAATGAAATAATTTTACGATATTTTACAGTGATCATACTACCTCATTAAAAACCCAGTGGGAAAAAAAGTATAATGTTCTTCATGATGTCTTCAGTTCGTCGACAATCTTGAATAATGAATCCAAGATGTCGATGGTGACTCCTTCTCCAATTCTTCATCATAGATCAATCAAAGCATTGAAAGTAGCATCCATAAGCTTAGTCCTTGACCTAATCATAGGTCCCGACATGTCACTTAGAGGATCCCGAACATATCCTTTAAATGTTTGATCAAGTCGTGGAATGTCTTCATTTATGGTGGTAGTCGTCTTGGCATCTCCATCACTATCATTGTATAAAAAAATCTGAACACTTTTGTATTTCAAATTAAGTGTTTCATTGGATTTTTCTTCCGTGATACATATAGGTATAGCATAATGAGATATTTATAGTTTTAAACATATCATATATATATATATATATATACATTGTGCAATGAGATATTTATGGTTTTAAATATATCTTTAGAATTTATATATTTTAACAAGTTACTAGTGGAGTACCATCGTGCGTTGCGTGATATCATTAATTAAAATATTGAGAATAAGTTTTATTTAAAATTTTAAAGTTTAGCCATCTAAGAAAAATTATATCAGTTATGAAGTGAAATAATTAATTTAGTTAGAAACCGTTAAAATGGAATGCAATAAAAAATGATTATTTTTATAATATGTCATTCAAATTATTTAAAAATTAATTATTTATATGGTGAGATTCATTTTAAAAGGTTATCATAAATATGTGTATCTCAATGCAATAAATAAAAGTAAATATCAAATGACCTTATTAGTCTCACTAATTATAAAATGTCTCCATTTAACAATTAGTCGGTCCAAAACTAGACTTTTTCATACATTAATAAATAAATAAATAATATTTATACATATTTCTATCAAAAACACTCTATCATTGTATTAAAAAAATTCGAACATTTTGTTATTTTAGATTATGTGTTTCTTTTAATTTTTTTTCAGTGATGTATATATATATAGATATGGTACAATAAGATATTATGGTTTTAAATATATCTTTAGAAGTTATATATTTTATATATTAAAGAATTAAAATCAGTAATAAATTGTAATATTGGTATGTTAACAAGTTATGATTGATTATATGTAGTAAAGAATTAAAATCAGTAATATATTATAATATTATTGTGTTATTTTCAAACAACTTGGGTCTTATGTTAGTCAAAATGACACACATATATATGGTAAAATAAGATATTTATGGTTTTAAATATATCTTTAGAAGCTATATATTTTATATAGTAAAGAATTAAAATCAGTGACAAATTATAATATTAGTATGTTAACAGGTTATGATTGATTATATGTAGCAAAAAATTTAAATCAGTAACATATTATAATATTAGTGTGTTATTTTTAAACTAGGGTTTATGTTAGACAAAAAGATCTCAATATCTCCAGTTGACAGCATCAGTCAAACAATTTCTATTATAGGATGCTTGAGATGATTGGTTATATATATATATAGTAAAGAATTCAATAACATATTATAATATTAGTATGTTATTTTTAGGTAAATTTAATTTAGGTTAGTCAAAACTAGAGGGGTCCTACCGCGCAATAGTGAACTAAAATATTACGATGAAATATACATCCTACAATAATATTCAAAATAAATAGTACTACTAAATTATACAGTTTTGTCATAAAAAAACTATATTGATTGTGAAATGAATTAATCAATTAGTTGGTTAAAAGAACTCCAGAGTATATGAATTATAAAATAAAATACTAAATTGCTTAGAATGAAAATGAAATACTTTTTAGTTTGAATGATCTTCATTAAAGTTTGTGAAAAAAATTACAATACCAATATTTTTTAAAAAAATGAGGAAGTAAGAGTCGGAAAATAATTTTCAGTACAAAAAAAAAATCATAACTTAATTTTTTTCCTTCTTAGCATGAAATTTTTTAGTCATTTAATATATTTTAGATTACATGAAACATTATTTTTTATTATTACTTACGTTTTCAACTCAGACTTATTTTACAATTTGTGATATTCATACCAAAGTATAAGCAAGGATATGTTTGGAATAAAGTACATAAAACCAACCTTTCTAATTCAGATTGTCTCATGAAATACGACATGTCCATAAGTTTATTGACAGACCACTGTACTTTTTTACTTTAAATGTTATAATTTGTTTTATATAATTTAAATATTGTATTTTAAAACTTAAAACAAGTAATAACGTTTATTTGAATGTGAAAATATAAAAATATATAATATAAAAAAGTATTTTCACATTTCTAAATTTAGTGAAATGTGATTTTAGAGTCCGTCTCTTAAAAAATGGTCTTTCCATAAACTACGTAAAGACCAAAGTTTAAACTGTAAATTAGAAGAAACAAAGATAATCCTTTAGGTTTGCATTAATCATATCATAAGCTTATAATTACTACACACTGCATAATAAAATTTTAATATTGCAACTATCACATTTTACCTTTCTAGAATTCTAATTCAACCTCATCTTTCCATAAGTATTTCCCAAGACTTTGTCGTAATTTTAACAAGCGCATTGTTTAAATAAAAATGTAAAATTTAAAGTACAATTATAAATATATTCATAGATAAAGTAAAATTTAAAATAATATTATAAATATATTATTGTAATATTAGCTATAAGAAGTATAAAGTAAAAGTAATCAATTTAGGTGAAATTTATTTAAATTTTTTTTAATTAAACCATCCTAAGATGGGGGGAGATTATATTAGGCCTTCCCAAGCCGTAAAAATTACAAAACGAAAGAGTAAAGAAAAGGGGAAGCCATTGGCTAAGTTGATATGTACATTTGTGAACCATAGGCTCAGTGAAGCAACGTTCGTTGCCTCCAAAAATGAGAAAAAAGTAGGCTAAGTGTTAGAGGATTGCAAGAACTCTTAGTTTAAATGGAGATCATCGAACTTATTTGTGGATCGAAAAGATGAAACACAGGTCAGTCAAAATCACCCCAACTAAACTAAGAGGCTCCTCCCCTACATAGCTAAACAGTAAAGAAGAAAGCTTCAAGATCACAACTAGAAAATCATCTATATAAACAAGAGCAGTGATCAGTCATTTAGTAGCATCCATAAGGTGTCAAGCAGAGAGAGCATTATGCTTAATACTCTAGGAAATTCAGAGGACTTGTATAGTGAGCAGGCAGGAATTTATAGGGCCAGCAACATCACCAAAACCTGCAATCAAGAGTGGAAGTAAGTAGCATCCGAACTAATTAACAACCCTTAAAGAGGGGGTGCCAATTTGATCTAATCTAACTAAACCCTGGACAGTGTTGGTAAGCTCAGATATGTTGCTAAAAGATGAATCACATTGTAGTTGCAAACAGTTTGTAGCAAGGGTATGGGCCACCATGTTTGCCTGTCTATATATGTGTACAAGTTTGATGTCCTTTAATGATTGATGAATCTCATCAGCTAAGCCAAAACAGTTCCAATGACATCTGGATGGATCATTAGCAAAAAGAACTGCTAGAAGACAGTCAGATTCCATGTACAGAGGAGCAGGCAAATCATATGAAATCTGTATAGCAAACTTAATAGCCTTCAATTCAGCTTCCAAGGGGGAGAAAGCATTAGAGATTAAAGTGTAGGCTCCTCTGAAAGCACCTCTGCTATCTCTGATAATCACTCCAATCCCACACATATTAGTGTTGCATGACCATGAAGCATCAACATTAAGCTTAAGACCAGATGTTGGCCTTTTCCAGGCAATTTTTCAGATTTTAGGCTTTGGTGAAATTTTGAGTAGGGGTAGAAAAGAGTGATCTGCAATACTAACATCCAGTGGAGATGCTATATAAACCGGTTTTGCACAGAAGGAGAAGAAAATCTGGTCTTTAATCATTTGAAGCACTAGAGTGGAGGAAGGCTTGACTGAATCAAATAGAAATCTATTTCTCATCTTCCAAAGGTTCCAGAAAGTAAAAATAGCAGCAGTCCGGATCATGATCGAATGTAAAGAAGATAATGCAGGCATAGTTAAATAGTATGAGATTCTCTCCCAAACAGATGGAAAGGTCCTATCTCGAATACCCATGAACTGATGAATAATTTTCCATACAGATAGTGAGAAATCACATGAGTTAAAAAAGTGCTCTAAGGAGTCATCATGTTTGTTGCACATACAGCATTTAGAGGCCAAACAAAACCTCAGTTTCCTGAGGATGTTATCAAAAGGCAACAAGGAGTTTATCACTTTCCACATAAATACAGAGATTTTTTTCTCTATTCTGGAGTTCCAAAGATGTTTAGAAGAGGATATGTTACCTGTATGGTTGCAGAGCAAATTGTAAGTATCTTTAAAGGAGAAACTCCCAGAAATACCTGGTTTCCAGATTAATCTATCAGCTCTGTGTGGTAATATTCTGGATTCCTGCAAAAGAGTAATAATATGAGTAGGCAGGAATGGCTCTAGTTTTGTGATGAAAACGTCTTTGTTAGCTATGAAAGCAGAGACTGTACAATCATCAGCTATAGCCACCCTATTCTGATCACAAAAATCTATCAGTAAACCTACATCAAGCCAGTTTGATGTCCAAAAATTACAATCTCCCTTTCCTATAATGACTCTAGAATTAGCCTCAGCCCAGGAGTTTACTGAGCAGATTCTCTTCCAGTTTGGAGAGGTCCTGTGAGATTGAGGGAGGGCTGCCAATAGATGAGTCCAGGGGGCCTCAGCCATTTGATACTTCCACCATAATTTAACCGAGCATGTTTTGATTATGGTATGTATAGACCTGAAGCCTAATCCATTTTGATCCGTGGGGAGACACAGATCAGACCACTTTTTCCAGGATTTTTTTGGTTTTAAATCCTCCCCCCAGAAAAACTTGCTCATTTTTTTTCAATGGTGGATATGATCAATTTTTTTGGTTTAATGACTTGCCAAATGTGTTGTGGTATAGCATATATACATGAGTCAATCAGAGTAATTTTACCACCCATAGATATCCATCTATTTTTCCAATTACCTATCTTATTATCAATTAGTTCAAAGAGTGGTTGGAAATAAATCTTTTTAGCAGCACCAGTGAAGATTGGAACTCCCAAGTAGGTAAATGGAAAGGAACCAAGCTTCATACCCAAAATCCTTTTAATGTGGTTCACTCTATGACCTGTAGCATGCTTACCTATGAAGATGTCACTCTTATTATAGTTTATAGACTGGCCAGTGACTTCCTCAAAGGTGGACAGAAAAGCCTTTAATCTAACTAAGGTAAGATTTGTTGCTTTAAAGAAAATAACAGTATCATCCGCATAAGATAAATGTGAGATTCTTGGAGGATTACCTGGTAGATCAAAGTAGGCAAGCTTACCATTGTCAAAAATGAAAGTCAGACTCCTTGAAAAAGACTCAGAAAAGATATTAAACAAGAATGGAGATAAAGGGTCACCCTGCTTAATACCCCTAGAGGATTGAAAGAATCCCACTGGCTTACCATTAATAAGAATAGAGAACCAAGCCTGGGACAAGTTTTTCATAACTGAGAAGATAAATTTAGCATGGAAACCAAATTTTGCCAAAACTTTATATAAGAATGACCATCTAACTCTATCAAAAGCCTTTTTGAGATCAAGTTTAACTATGCAATTTGGGTCTCTTCTCTTCCTATTAAGAAATCTAGCCTTTCCTGTAGATAGATTACATTATCTGAGATGTCCCTGCCATGTAGGAATGCTGTTTGGTTAGGAGAAATAATCTTAGGCATAATAGACTTAAGTCTTTCCATAAGAACTTTAGAACAAATCTTATTTATCACATTGGAGAGACTTATAGGCCTATAATCATCAAATGAGGTAGGAGTTTTCTTCTTGGGGATTATAGTAATCCATGTACTGCTAATACCTCTAGGCAGATTAGATGAAGATTGAAAGTCATGAACAGCTAGTAGAAGATCATTTGCTATAATATCCCAAGATTTTATGTAGAATTTGGCAGTAAAACCATCTGGACCTGGGGAACTTGATTTATTAAGGCTGCTAACTATCACTTTAAGCTCATCAAGTGTGACTGGTTTCAAAAGGTGATCATTATCTTCCTGAGTAACCAGATTGGGGATATGATTAAGAAAATGATGTTGAAATATAGAGCTATCCATGGAGCAATCTTCACTAAGAAGATCCTGATAATAGTGTATAGCTTCCATCTCAGCATCCTGAATATTTTCCAACCACTGCCCATTCCTACCCTTAATTTTTGTTATCCTTAACCTATTATACTTATCTTGTATAGATTTATGGAAGAACGATGTGTTTTTGTCCCCTTCTTGAAGCCATTTTATCTTTGCCTTATGTTTCCAGAAGTTTTTTTGTTCAGACATAGCCCTGACTAACCTGGCCCTAGCTTCCCTCAGATTAATCAGATTTTGTATAGATTCATCTTGATCAGTTAGTGCTTCCTGAGCCTGCAAGGCCATTTCAGCTTGTAATACATTATCATGAATGTTTCCAAAATGCTCTTTGTTCCAAATTTTTAAAGCCTTCTTAAGTCTGACTAGCTTTAAGGAGAAAGCTAGCATTCCTGAGTTATGTATCGGAGTGTCCCAATCCTTCTTAATTACATCATTAAAATCTTTTCTCTTGTACCATGTATTTAGGAACCTGAAAGGCCTGGGATTAGATGGTATATCACTACCTACAGTCAGTAACATGGGGTTGTGATCTGAGCTAACTCTATTCAGAATCTGAATTGAAGAGGAAGGGAAAGAAAGAGACCATGATGCAGTACACAATCCTCTATCAAGTCTTTTAACTGTAGGAGATCTTAACCGATTATTAGTCCAGGTAAACAAGTTTCCCACAGTGTTAATTTCTTCCAAAGCCATTCCATTAATAAAATCATTGAAGTCTCTCATACTTCCTAATTTTGGAGTAGATGGACCTCTATATTCAGTTATTGAAGTAATGGAATTAAAATCACCAATAAACAAAGATTCTGAATGACTGAAGGAGCTGAGATCAAACCAGAGATCTTTCCTTCCCGATCTGGTTCTCAGACCATATATAAAAAAGGCATCCATAGGCTTAACGAGATTAGAACTAGTTAGGTGAACTCCAAGAAACTGAAGATTATCATTTATGATTGCCAGAGTTATGTTTGAGGTCCAGAAAATCCAAATCTGACCGTTAGTTGCAGAGAAACAGTTATCAAACTTCAGCAATTATCTATATGAATCACACTGTAAGTTGTCATGTTTAGGCTCAATTAGACAAATGAGTTCAAATCTATGCCTATTGATGAGATTAGATAGTCTTAACATAGATGTATCCATTCCTCTAATGTTCTACACCAACATTTTAATCCTAATCGTGTTATTCATAATGAAACATTAGAGGAGCTTTTTGATCTAGTCATAATGGTGTTTTTCTGTGAGAAGAAAGAGTCATTGGATGGTTTGCTATTTTTTACAACAGACTTACCTTTCTTCGACTTACTATGATCAGAAGATGAGGCACTGTCCCCCTGTACATGGTCATCCCCAGCTTCAGGGGCAGTATCCGATAGGGTTGTACCTTCTTCAGTGGCAAGGTATTCATTATGAGTGACCTCCTCACCCAATGGATCTTTATCAGCTAGGGGTAGAAATCTGTTGGATCTATTTTTCTGCTGAGAAAAAATAAAATTTTTTGCAGCAATGATAGAATTAAAAGGAGAAAAGGACTTTCCTCGTTTACTGGGTAAATCGTCCTTAGCAAAGGCTGTCCTAAGGGTAGGTGGGGCAGACTGAGGATGCCTATCCTGTATTTTAGATGGCCTAGGAGGAGATGGAGACACTCGAGGGGAGGGGATAAGGTTTGGAATTTCAGGTTCAGGTGACAGAGATTTATCTTCCTTCTCTATAACAACATCATCTTTACTAGGTTCGGCTACATTGTTGGGAGCAATTTGTTGAGGATGTGGAAGCTCACCAGGAGTCTTAGGATCAACTGCCGTAGCATCAGTATCGATTGGGATAGACTTATCAGATTCATGAGCAGGAGCTTGGATCAGCTGTTTCTTAGGGACATATATAAATTTCTGAGCCTGATAATTTCTTTGTTTTTTAGTAATTGATATCCCTGAGCTCTCAGCTCTTAAATCCCCAGTTTGATTAATGTTTAATTTCTCATTTACCTGACCCAACGAGCCATTTAAATTATCAGGTTTCTTAGGCAAGGATCTCTTAAGCTCCGGATGCAGATAAATGCAGTAACTATCTTCATGCCCTATCCATTTGCAATGGACACAGTATGGGGGAATATCTTCAAATTGTAGGGGAAGTTTAACAACATTGAATTCATTTCCATCCTCTTCTATTCCCACTCTAATGCAAGATGGCAATTTCTTTTTTAAGACAACTTCAACACACATTTTCACACAAGAAGGCCTAGACAGGGCCTCAGTGGCAGTATCAAGTTTTATAAAATTTCCAATTTGGTTTCCCATGCTTTCAAGCATTACAGAATTATAAAAATAGACTGGGACATGAGGAATTGTTACCCATACCGGAACTATGGACGATTCTGCATCCGGAGAGAAGTCGAAAGTCCATTTCAGTACCTTCATCTGGGTGTTGTTGAAGCTCCAGTGACCCTTGAGCCAGAACCATTGATAGTCTTCCTTCTCCTGGAAGCGTATGAGAACATGCCGGAAGTCGATAGATCCTCTTTGAAATTTGCCTTTGAAGCCTACAGAAGTAAAGGATTCGTTTAGTTGAACCATAGATGGCTTACCCCTTGCAAACTTACCGATCAGAGCATTCCAATAATGGGAGGAGAGGATGTCAGCTTCCTTGCGACTGACAAGGCAGGCAATTTCCCCTTTGTACTGAGTTTTCGGTATGATTTCCGGGTTCGATGGAAGGGAGTCTTGTAGAGGCGGAGAACGGTTGGCAAGAGCATTGAGGAAGGATTTGGTCCCCCCTTGGCTTCTATTGGCCGGGAGAGCCGCCATAGCGGCGGCCGGAGGGAGACCGTTAAATGGGGAAATGACCGTTACCAGTTACAAGAGCTGAAGGAGGAAGAAAGAAAAAAAATGAAACCAAGGAAAACGACAGCGAAATTTTCGTTTTGGTTAAATCACACCAAAATCCCACGTAGCAACAGTGATTCAGAGAGCAGAGCTTACGACAATCGTCTTTTTTGAAGTTTAGTCATCTAAAGAAAACTATATGAGATTAAGATTTAAAATGAATGAAAATAAAATGATAATTATTAAAATTTTCCATAAATAGTTTATTGTAAGAATATGAAGTAAAATATAAAATAAATATAAAAATTTGTGAAATAAAACTTGTTAATTTTAAAAAAAATGTAAGTTGGGTCAATTTCTCATACGCCCTCCGTCCCAGCTTAAGCTGCACACTTACTATTTGACAGTCAACTATCTCAAACTTAGACCACGTTTTTGAATAGATATATAAATAATAATATTATCAGATGTGATATTGTTGGATTCGTTGTAATAAGTAGTTTATAAATATCAACTTTTTATTTGCCGGTACTTTAGGTAGTTAAACATATTAACGGTCAAACATGTTTCTCGAAGACCATGTTTATAAAAAATCCAGGTGATTGGTAATGAGAGCATCTGTGCCACAAGAAAATTCTTGGATTAACAACAAAAACTAAATCACAGATAACAAAAAAATCACCTAAAGAAAGGTAGAGATCTCATTTACCATGTAGTTGCTTCAGTGAGGCAGAGAGTATAGTGCACGTCTGTTGAATGTTGAACTTAGCCCCTGGCGCCAGAGGTTCTCTAGATGCTGTAGTCAGCACTTTAGTTACAGTCACTCGGATACCCTAAAAGGCCAGAATGGGAAGCAAATGAAATGTATAAAATGGTCAAGATCGTATAAAGAAACTCTTTATGAAAAATAGACAAAATGCTAATAACATCAAAGGCAAACCTTTCGCCCCGCCGCCCTCCACGCCATTCATAAGAATACCAATATCTTCTTCCCCTACACAGAAAAATCACAAAGCTTACACCAACTCAATCCAACATTGTAATGCAAAGGGGTTCTCTATGTTTTCCCCATTTATGCTTTTAACCAACCAATTGCAGTAACCAAAGACATCAAACTAAACAGTGATATACAAAAAAATAATGTAAAAGGTTTCTTCTTCTGTCCCCATTTATGGCTTTCAAGCAACCATTGATAACCAAAGACTTCAAACTAAACAAGCACAAAGTCTGAATTTCTAATGTACAACTAAAAGCATTCTAAACAGTTTCTAACAAGCATAAAGCAAACACTTTGTGTACAAAAGTTCCGCAAGAACCCATATTTGTAAAAATGTTTATAAAATGGTAAGATTATTCACCTTCAGTTTTCATTTTTACCATTATAATGTAGGTATACAAGAACATCCTAAGTGTCAGAATGCATAATCCCCTATCCGGTGATTCATTCTCATTGAATATAATTAGAGTGTACAAGGAGAGTCCTACCAGATATACAACAGAGCTCTTCTAGGAAACCAAATATTTGTACAACTATTAGAAATAAATATACAGTTAATATACAACTATTACTAAGTCAGTTAATCCAAGAGATAGCTCTTTACTACAATATTAGTGAGTATCTCTAAGGAAACAATGTCGTAAATGTACGACACATGCTCACAACTGTTTACTAATTATCATCATCATCGCTAAATGTGCCACATAGGCATCCCCTACTTAAGATTCAGATTTTTCTTCATGGTTTTTCATAAACCATTTATGATACGAATTAGGTTTATTTATTTATATTTATTTATCAGGATTTTTAGAAGATAACACTATACTCTTTTTCCCACTGGGTTTTTTAATGAGCTAGTGTAATCAATTTAGAATAAGGCCCATTAATTCTGCCATGTTGGCCTTAGAAGAATTAATGTTTCGGTCGTGCATTTATTTTAGTATTTAGAATATTCAGTTCTGATTTGATTAGAATTAGATTTAGTAAGATTAGATAAGGCAATATTCATTCAAGATTTATCTTGAAGAATATAGTCATTTATTTTAGGTTGTCTAGTTAAATATGGTTTTAGCTTATTAAAGCTGCCATAATTCTTTTCAGTTTCTTATTTGTATTTTTATGAAGACCATACCTATGTACTATAAATAGGGGTGGTATTCAACATTATTTTTACCTTACAACTTTTCATCAATCAAATATACAACCTTTTGAGTTCATACTCTTTGCTTGCGAGCTAATCCATTGTTGCTTAACCCCGAGGGCTAGTTAAGTATCAATAAACCTTGTAATCTGATCCTGAGAGCTAGTTAGAGAGCAAGTCGAAGTTAGGCGTACCCCGAGGGCTAGACTCCTGAATTTCGTGCGGCATTGAAGGGTTTGCGAGTTCCCTTGTTTTGTCAAAGATCTTAATTCCGCAATCCAGATTCTTCACAAGGGGATTCATATCAGTTGGTATCAGAGCAAAGCAAAAGATCCTTGGACGAGTTCATCAATAGGGATTTCGAGTTTTGTTTTTGAAAAAAAATCATCTTTCAGCTTCCGCCGCCAGTCTTCAATGCCGCCGCCGGTGAGCTTCATCTCCGGCAACTCCATCATCTCCACCGCCGCTAGCTCCATCTTCGACCGGTCACTGCCATCCGCTACTGCCGCCTCCGATCAGTATCTCAGACGAATCCGCCGCTGCACTACCGTCTTGTTTCGCCTCCGAACGACCTCGGATCTGCTCGCCGCTAGTTCTTCTCCGACCAATTCCGAACGTCGCTTCTCCATCTCCACCCATCAAAATCTACAGTCCATCATTCCTCAGATCGTGAACAGCTTTGACGCCGACCGACCACCGAAGCCGTCGTCTGCTCTCCGTCTTCTGCAACTCCGATCGCCGTCAGTGTGCCGCCCTTGACCACCTCCGATTCGCGTCAACACCGATCAGGCCTGCTTCCTTTGTATTCTCGGTCGTCTTCAGGCTCTTCAGGAGCGAGTTACAGCGCCGGCGAAGACACAGTCCGGTGAACAGAAGTTCAGCGCCAGGAAGAAGGTCGGCGCGTGTCCATCACGCGCCAGTTCATAGCCAACGCGCGTGGGAACCAATCTTCATCCCAAAATTTCTACAATAAATGGGGTAAGTTGCTAGTATAGTTTCCTATCCACGATTCTGCTAGTACGCGCGCGTCACTTGATGCGCGTGCGTTACACGCGCGAAACAACCAGCCATCTCTTCTTCTCGTGAACTGACCATTATCTCGTGAGATTTTCAATTTCTCGTGGTTTATTGGTTTTCTTAGCCGCAGTTTTTTATCGCGAGTTGAAGCCACATCAGCATCCAGTCACTGCCTAGTCAGCGTTTTGTCACCATTTTATTAGAAGTCTTCACAGGGATGGCTTGGGACGTTGATCTACAGTTATTTTTATATCGTTCACGTTTCGAGGACGAAACTTTTCGACCTCGGAGGGAATGATACGAATTAGGTTTATTTATTTATATTTATTTATCAGGATTTTTAGAAGATAACACTATACTCTTTTTTCCACTGGGTTTTTTAATGAGGTAGTGTAATCAATTTAGAATAAGGCCCATTAATTCTGCCATGTTGGCCATAGAAGAACTAATGTTTCGGTCATGCATTTATTTTAGTATTTAGAATATTCAGTTCTGGTTTGATTAGAATTAGATTTAGTAAGATTAGATAAGGCAATATTCATTCAAGATTTATCTTGAAGAATATAGTCATTTATTTTAGGTTGTCTAGTTAAATATGGTTTTAGCTTATTAAAGCTGCCATAATTCTTTTCAGTTTCTTATTTGTATTTTTTTGAAGACCATACCTATGTACTATAAATAGGGGTGGTATTCAACATTATTTTTACCTTACAACTTTTCATCAATCAAATATACAACCTTTTGAGTTCATACTCTTTGCTTGCGAGCTAATCCATTGTTGCTTAACCCCGAGGGCTAGTTAAGTATCAATAAACCTTGTAATCTGATCCCGAGGGCTAGTTAGAGAGCAAGTCGAAGTTAAGCGTACCCCGAGGGCTAGACTCCTGAATTTCGTGCGGCATTGAAGGGTTTGCGAGTTCCCTTGTTTTGTCAAAGATCTTAATTCCGCAATCCAGATTCTTCGCAAGGGGATTCATATCAATTTATGTAATGCTGGCTACGGAATAACTTTGAAGAGATTTGGAATTAGCCCTTTGTAGAATCCCCTCAAACCTTCATGTTGAAGTGTTCTTCTAAATACATCACCCATTTCTCTGTAAGCAACATCACCATCAACTCACTGGCCTTGCATTCTGATACTTTAAACATTTAAAAGTATCAACACGATAGTGATAGGCCATATTCAAACTGAAGCTACCATGTTTCTCTCATCTACTGTCTCTAATAACATTCATTTGTAGCTTATAAGTGTAAAATCTGATGGCACTTTCAAGATCGGCCTTTACAACATTTAATCCATTCTTCCGGAAGACTCCCTTCTTCACCTTACCTTCATTCCATATGCTCTTAATTGCGGAAAATACAGAGGCAAGGCTGGTCTGAACTATGTTGTATCTCTCGACGCTGCAATAATATCTAGCCGAATAGAGAAGGCTATTTCTGTAGTTACCTATAGAAAAGGCCACGCCATCACAAGAAGTGTCACCAGAAAACTATATAACACCAAAATCGATATGTATCTTCAATCTTCTACTCCAATCATAATGTATACTAAACATGGGGTTTAGACATGGGGTTCATATACTCCTTAATAAGCATACAACAACTAAACACGGGGTTCATATACTTCTTAATAGACACATGTAGTACAGAAAAAAGTTACAGCTCTAGTGACCAGAGCATAAGCTTGAGGACTTAACAAGGGCAAGAAAGAAATTGACATTTTTATTACCTATCAAATCAATTGTAAATCAACTTTAAAAATTGCGATAAGGAGTATATGAACTCCCTCCACTGCTAAAATCACTCCTACGCCATCACTATCCTTAGGTGTTCTCTATCCTTTAACTTATTTTGAAAATTGCAATAATTTTTCTAGTAAGTATTCAAGATTTTTGGGTGCAGTGACTTCTAGTGCAGATTCTACCACTTATTCGGAGGCATCAAAGTATGCTCATTGGTGCGATGCTATGGTTGATGAGAAAAATGCTCTTGAGCATAATAAAACTTGGACTATGACTTCTCTTCCTCCAGATAAGACTGCAATTGGATGCAAATGGGTTTATCGTACCAAGTTTAAGGCTAATGGTACTATTGAACGACACAAAGCTCATCTGTTCGTTCTGGGTAATCGTCAGATTGAAGTCACAGACTTTACTGAGACATTTGCTCCTATTGCAAAGATGAGTTTGGTTTGCCTATTCTTATCTGTTGCAGTCATTCGTGGTTGGGGACTTCATCACATTGGATGTTCTTAATGCTTTTCTACATGGTGATCTTCATGAAGAGGTGGTTATGCGCCCTCCTCCTAGTTATACTGTGCCCCCCGCCATGGTCTGTCAACTTCAGAAATCTCTTTATGGGTTGCAACAAGCTTCTCTCAACTAGTTTGCTAAGTTGGCTCAAGCTCTACATGCATTTGGCTTTGTTTAGAGTAAGGCTGATTACTCTCTTTTTGTTATCTCCCGCGGTTTGGTTTCTTTGCATGTACTGATTTATGGGGATGATTTGGTGATTGTTGGTAGTTCTTTGTTGCTCATCTCCGAATTCAAGAAATACTTGATCTCTTATTTCCACATGAAGGATCTTGGTGCCCTTAAGTATTTCTTGGGTATAGAGATTGCTAGAAGACGAAGTGGATGTTTCTTTCACAAAGGAAATATGCCCTTGATACCTTATCAGATACTGGATTATTGGTTGTAGAATCAACAAAATTTCCGATGGAGCAACATCACGATCTCGCGGGCATGGAAGGGCACATGTAAGACAATCCAAAGTAGTATCGATGTCTAGTCGGTCGTCTCATTTATCTTACCATTACACATCCGAAGCTTAGTTATTCAGTGCATACACTTGCTCAGTTCATGACGTCACCTTGGGTTCCTCACTGGCAAGCTACACTGCGGGTTCTACACTACTTGAAGAGTCATCCTGATCAAGGTTTATTTCTCTCTTCACGTAGTTCTTTACAGTTGACTGCTTAGTGTGATTCTGATTGGCCTACGTGCCGCATCACACGACATTCATTTTCTGGATATTTTGTGATGATCAATGATTCTTCGCTTTCATGGAAGATCAATAAGCAACCTACGATTTCTCGTTCTTCTGCTGAACCAGAGTATCGTGCCATGACAGTTACCTATTGTGAGTTATTGTGGCTTAGGTCTTTGCTTAAAGATTTAGGTGTTGTTCATTCTTCCCCCATGTGACTGTTTTGTGATAGTCAATCTACTCTTCATATTGCTGTTAATCCCGTGTTTCATGAACGTACGAATTATATAGAGTTTGATTGTCATTTTGTCAGAGATTTGGTACAGTCTGGTACTATTGTTCGTCATCATATCCGCACTTCTGATCAGCCTGCATACTTATTCACGAAAGCTCTTGGATGTAATCAGTTTCAACTACTACTTGGCAAGTTGGACATTCTCGATCTACATGCTCTAACTTGAGAGGGAGTATTGAGGAAATGGAATATTTTGTGAATATTACTTCTATTTAGATTAGTATCATTTTTCCTTATTTACTTAGGATTCTTGTAACACTATATAATGTACCCCAGGGCATAAATACAATAACGGATTATTACCCTTACAATCTACATCGATTTAATAAGAAAATCATTAATAGTGTTTTACAGAAAAGAAAATCAGTTTAGCCTACTTCATTTGTTCTCGATAACGAGTGTTCATTCTGTAGCTCGGATTAATACATTCATAAAATTTAGACGAATCCACTAAAGAAGATGTCCAAGATACATCGCAAGAGTCATCTTGTGATCTTATTAAAGTTTACTACACAGAATGGATTAAATTTGAGTAATGTTGAAGAAATCAAAGATCCCATGGAAGAACATGTCTCGTGTAAAGTCTAGATTTATCTAGTTGACAATTTGTGGAAATTATGCAAATATGGTATTATTGAGTTGCAACATCAAAGAAGGAATTTTGGTGTAATAAGGAAAGGTTGAAGACTGAATCCAAGAAGGATACATCTAGTCCAAGTTGTATTTGAGTTGGATGAAATATTCTAGTTCCTTACTTAAAGGGATTAGATTTTTTTTTTTTAAATGCACCCTAAGGTGGGGGATATGTATTAGGTTCCCCAAAGCTATGTAGAACCAAAAGATGTACAAATATGTTTGGGATTTAACATCGATAAGGCAACCTCGTTGCCTTCAAAAGAATAAACTAGTAGTAGTGGACTGGTGGATGAGATTTGAAGGAAGTAAAGCTTGCTGGGTCGAGGTCCGGAGGGGTCCCGTGCTCGAGGGGTCCATAGTTGTCGAGTGCCTTAGTTCTCGAGGGATTAGATTTGGTAATTCTTATCTCCATTAGATTTGATTGTAATCAGAATATTATGTGGAGAAGGAATTACATTTATACAGGACTTCATGCGTATCAGAATTGGATATGCGATATTCGTATGTTGGAATATACGGATAAGCATACTTACGCCAAAATGGTTACGGAAAAAGAAGACAGAATATTATGGTATTTGTGATTTATGAAAATCTTAATATTCTTCTATATATTAGGCGTATGGAAGCATAGTTGATTTATGGAAAATCTCTATAAATATGGAGTTGTTATTATCGAATATATGGAGATAGTGAGATAAGGAAAATCCCTTTATTTATGCGATTTGGATATGCTTCAAGAAGCAGATTTGGAATAGGAATATTATGGAGATAATCATGGAGAATTCAGATCTGCTCATGGACTATATATAGAGAACAAACACGGCTGCATTATTTACGGACTTAATAGAAAAAATCTGCACACAGATTTGTTATCTTTCGAGAATTGCAAAGAGTCAGAATTCTGTGTTCCAACACACGAACCTGCTGCACAAAGTTCAGAATCATATGCCTTAATTCGTCGGGAGGAGGAGATCCAGCGTCGACGAGTTTCGAGGTCAGAGAGAGTCTGATCAAGGCGGATCGGTAGCAAGGGGAGCTTGCAGGATTCACGTTATAGTTAGATAAGGTAAGTATAATTGTATGGTGTATTTTGTACTGTATCTTTCTGATTAGTGGATTCATTCTGAACTGGGCCAGGCCCCGCAGATGTAGGTGGATTTCACCGAACTGCGTAACCAAGTCTTGTGTCTTTTATGCTTTACTTTATTGCATACTTGGTTAGATAGGTTATGTTGGAACACAGTAGTGATAATTGAATTAATTAGGTAAAACCAAATTTCATCTCGCATGCAACGACTTGAATCAATCAATGATCATGTTGAAGTTTAAGTCAGGATTAAAAGAAACCGAATTAGATCATGAGCCTCACAAGACGCATGGTAATTCAAAGGCAGAGAAAAAGGCTACGGAAGAATCATCTGAGCCACCTAGTTCTTCATCACTAGTATCGAGGGTGATGCAGCAGAAAGTTGTACTTCGTTTCAGCGTAAAATTTGTTGAGAAAATCAATTCTCTTTGCAACAATCAAGATAGTAAAAAGGAAAACAGAAAAAGAGAAGTACAAATTTTAACTTCACCAATTTGGCTACCTCCACAAGCGTATTCAAATTTTATTACTAGCAGCAACTAACATATTCAAATTTTATAAGAGTATATCGATTTTTCAGTTGTTCGCCATTAAGAAAGCTCTTGAAG
The DNA here is from genome assembly GCA_037428765.1 of Rubia yunnanensis. Lineage (NCBI taxonomy): Eukaryota > Viridiplantae > Streptophyta > Magnoliopsida > Gentianales > Rubiaceae > Rubia > Rubia yunnanensis. Next base: position 39,037,930 of record CM075069.1, on the reverse strand, counting down.
AGGACATTAATCGAGCTTATGAATACCTCAACGTTACATGCTCTCGAATTCCTCAACTTATTGGAATTTGAGGAAATACCAACAATTCCCCCTCGACTCAAAATCCAAAATACAGAACAAAGAGCAAAAATAAAATAAAATTCATAACATTCCACCTTGACTTGAATATTTTAACAGCCAGATGCGATGACTTTTCCAGACGTATTAGATGCACGATAGTCATGTCAGATGTGCCAGAAACAGATGAATTAGGAGTCGTGCTAGAAAGATATATCAAATGTACCAGATACCACTATCCGAACAAATCCAAGCAGACTATTTAAGGAAAAAAAAACAAATAGACAACAAATTCAAGCCAAAAAGAACTTATTAGGAGAACAAACTTGCAAATCCCAACTAATGAAACAACTATAGAACCATCTTCTATTCAAAATTTATGTCAGTATCAATCACAGCAACATAACCTTGTTCTCCTCAGATTGCATCTTCTTCGTTCAATCAAAACAAATGATCAAAATTGTTATCCGCAAAACAGAAACCCAAAACCAAGGAAGGGAAAGGAACTATCTAATTAATCACGCAGGATCAATTAATTATGCTCCAACATGCCACTTTCTCACGTCTGGTCCAGAATATTTTACCAATGAAACAAAAGATGCTAGTGGCCAACTTGCCACATATACTAATTGGTCATCAGGCAGCCAAATTATTCAACCCAGAACGGAAGAAACATCAGACATCGACCTAGATCCAGACGCTACTTCTCCCTCGAACAACAGCAATAGAATTTCTTTCTATTATCTTGGATGGGAACAATTGCAGCGATATCTCTGATATCACTGGTTAGAAAAATTAATCTCCTTCGCACATAATTAAGATAGTATAAAGGAAAGTAGAAAAAGAGACAAAATTTAATATAGTTCACCAATTTGACTACCTCGACGAACAAAATCAGATTTTATTACCCGAAAGATTTACAGAATATAAATTAATGTGGGTGAATTTTAGACTAGAACAGATATCTTCAAAGTCACACCTATTACAGAAATTAACTCTCCATGTATATAAGAGTATATCGGCTTTTCAGTTACTTGCCATTGAGAAAGCTCTTGATGAGGACATTAATAGGGCTCATGCATTCCTCAACGTTACATGCTCTTGAATTCCTCAACTGATTGGAAGTTGAGGAGACACCAACATCTATGCCACCTAGTTCTTCATCACTCGTATCGAGGGCGATGAAGTAGAAAGTTGTACTTCCTTCATTTCAGCGTAAAATGTTGGCATTTTATGAAACATAAAAATATTTAATTATAATTAAATTCGATTAGTTGTAAATTCGGGACGTTAAAATAAGTTCGGAAGTATGGAGAGCACACTTGTATAAAATATACACAAATTTACATTTTGATAGGATAATGATTAATTGTGTGGGTTAGATTTGTTATGACTAACATGGCTTGTCCTGGTATGATGAAATGTTGTATTGGTTCAGAAGTTGTTCGTAATTATTCTGATAACTACATGGTTTATTGTATAATGATGAAATGTTGTATCTTTTCAAAACATTTGCTTTCTAAATATACATGCGTACACATGCATGATAAGGACACACTGAAAAAACAAAAGGAAAATCACAGAATTTTCTCAGACATACGTACAAATTAAAAACACAGTTACACAAAAGTATTCTCTTCATTCAAGCTTGGATTAAGAGGGTTTCTCAATTGTTTTATTCTTGATGGGAATTCATGTAACTCAAGGCTATAACAAGTGAAATTTAGTTTTACCAATTTTTCTAGTCTTTACTAGTGTGTTCCAACATGACTAATTTAACCAAGTGCATAATAACGTAATACGTAAAAGACACACGACTTGGTTACGCAGTTCGGTGTAATCCACCTACATCTACGGGGCCTGGCCCGGTTCAGAATGAATCCACTAATTAGAAAGATACAGTACAGAGTACAGAGTACAGTTTACAAAATACTTATCTTTACTAACTATAACGTGTGGACTCTGCTAGCTCCCCTAGCTACCGATCCGCCTTGATCAGACTCCCTCTGACCTCGAACTCCGTCGACGCTGGATCTCCTCCTCTCGAGGAATTAAGGTTTACGATTCTGAACTTAGTGCGACAGGTCAGGTGTGTTGGAACACAGTGTTCTGACTCTTTGCAACTTCAAGAAAGTCTCAAAAACCTGCGTGCAGATTTTTGCTCTGTTAAATCCGTGAGTCTGCAGCCGTGATTGTCCCCAATTTATATCCACGAATCAGATCTGAATACTCCTTGATTATCTCCACAATATTCCTATTCCAAATCTGATTCTTGAAGCATATCCAAATCCCATAAATAAAGGGATTTACCTTATATCATTCTATCTCATATATTCGAATAAATCTTCTCCATATAAGTAGGGATTTTCGATAAACCAATTATGCTTCACACGCCTGATATATATAGTCAGATATACGAATTCCATTTATACCAAACTACTGAAATATTCTGACTTTGATTTCCATAAAACCTTGGCGTAAATATTCTGCACCAGCATGTTCCAACATGGTTAGAATTTCTGTTCAAAATTAATTCACACAACTTTGCCAATAAAATATTTTCTTGCAAACCCGTGACTTTACAATCTCCCCCTTTGGCATTTTTGTGGACCCATAATATTTTGGACATGTAAGATACTAGCAATCATAAACTTGTAAACTAGCAATCAATAAGATACAGAATTCCAAAATTCCCTTAGGCATGAAATCCGAAAACCAGACACCAGAAATCCAAAACATAAAAATCATTACAACCAAATTGAATCAAAGTCTAAATCATGCCATCCAAAATTTCTCCCCCTGGGACCACACATAATCCAAAGATACTATTAAAATCATATAACAACATTGCTCCCCCTGCATTAATTATAAGAGTCAATCTTCCAATCGGGACTTCTCAGCCTCCAGGCTTGCTTTCTCTACCTCCAAAGCAGCCATTTGAACACAAATAGCACCAAGACGGGCATTCAGAGTCAGCAGCCGAGCCTCCTTTTCTGCTGCTGAAGACGAAGTCGACCCAGAAGGTTTCCATGGGAGATCGTGAACATGTCTCAGTCCAAATGTCTTCTTGTTCGGCCTCAAAAACTCTATGTCAATCACTATATCTGAAGCCTTCCCTTTCACCTTTGCAGTCTTGGCTAGAGCAGAGATTAAAGCAGGGTAGATAATAGCATCATTTACTTTCGGAGTAGTAGCCTGTCTTACCAGATGCTGCTGAATGAGAAGTCCGAGATTAACTTCTTTCTGTGTTCCAACACAGTATAGCAGCTTAGCCATCTCCCTTGTCAGCACTATAGTATTACTCGAGGGCAACCAACAATGCAGAACTACCTGATATAGGCCAAAAAATCTTGATGACAAGCAGGATGCTTGTGAATATCCCATTGTTGGCCATTCAGTCTTATAACCCCCAGATATAACACCTAAAATTTCATTGTCAGACAATCCCAGATTTTCAGGAAATACTCCCCCTGTTTCAGGTGTGTTCAGACCCAGCAATGTGTTGATTTTAGAAGCAGAAACCTCTATTATCTTTCCCCGTATGTATACTCTACCAAACCATGGGGAGCTAATTTCTAAATTACCAGCCATAAGATTGGAGTATACCTCAAGTACAACCTGCCTGTTGTACTATAGCTGGATTGTTGCTGCTGTTGTCATGCTAGTTAGCTTCAGAAAATCTGTAAAGCCGCTCTCCTTATAGGCTTTTAAAACCAGAGGCCTCTCTGCTATGAACTTCTTTTCTGAGAAAAAATCTCCCATCTCTGCAGCTTTTTCATCAAAATAACCCACAGAGTAAGCCTTGCTGACAGATGGAGGAGGTAAAACCTTCTTTTCCTTGCTGTCGTGCCTTTTCTTGCTCCTCTTAGCTTGAGCAGACACTTTGGCTTTGTTAGCCTTCCTCTTGCCTTTTGCATTCTGATAAAACTCATCCAGTACCTCATCACTGGAATATGCCAGATCAAAAAAATCCTGTGTTGGAACACTCCCTGATCCTTTCGCTTTCTTTTCCTTCTCAGATTTTTCTTCTGACTAAGTATCTTCATCACTCTCAGACCCATCACTCTGAGCAGACAGGTTTTCATCAGATGCTTCATCACCCTGATTATAACAATCCTCATTATGCTCTCCTCCTAAATCAGAATCAGAGTCTAAGTCCATATGCTCAGGTTCATCCGTCTGTGTTGGAACACTCTCTTCACTATCAGACAGAATAATGAAGATAGGCTTCCTCAATTCTTCCATTCTCTTTGCAGAATTCGTATCATAGAACCCCACCTGAAGTTTATCTCCATTCCTACTCACTTCTAATCCAGCCACTTCACTTTCCCTAATCTCTCTCAACGAGACACAGCTTGGTACAAGAATATAGCAGTGCACGTAAAACTTATTTTTTTCCCTAAACTCGGCATATCTCCCCATAACAAATTTCAAAGTATGATTCTCAAGCCTTATTCCTCCTAGATTCCCAGTCACCAACTCCTTCACTTTAACTGTCAAATATTCTCCTTCGATTTTCTTGATCTTCCTTAAGTCTACAGCTACTCTATTGGCCTCAAGCCACTCAAAGATTTCATCCATACACGAGCATTTAATACCCATAAATTTTAACGGACTAGGGTCAGGGCTAGTTACCGTCGGTTTCTTCTTGGTTCCTGAAGTTTCCTTTTCAGCATCTAGCTTAGCTTCAGATTCCCCTCTCAATTTTCTGTTGCCGGAAACCTCTTTCTCTTCCTCTGGTTCTTTGGCTTCCTCGGGTTCAACCTTAACTCTCACCTCATCCTCTGCATCTTCTATGCTTCCTCCGATCTGAGCTTGTTTTTCTTCCTCAGCTTGTTCAACATATTTTCTCGTCTCAGTAGCCACCACCAAATCCAAATTCATCGAGCTTTGATCTCCCCTTATGATTTCTGGCACCTCAGCTTCCACTATTGGAGAGTTTGGGTTTGATATTCTTAGGCACAATGCCGAGATGGAGAGAAGTGTTGAGAATAAGAGTTTTTCGGCAAAGATTTTGGGGAGAAAATAATTGGCCGAGTGCAGAGAGATACGAAGGGATGTATATGAATTTGAATCCCACTTTAACTCTTCATCTTATTCACCTTTTTCCCGCGAAGTTCCTTTTTAGATTTCCCAAACATGGTAATGATGGCCCTTTCTCTACTTGTCACATCACTTTGTCTTTATTAAATAACTTCCAACTCCTATTTTTGTACACCTTTGCTCCTTCCATATTTTTTGTTCTTTTCTGATTTTGCAAAATGAAAATAACCAAAAGAAATATTTACATGGAAAATAATTTTGGTACAAATTACCTCAGATTTGACAAACACCTAGGTGTTGTCGAAAGCTTTCAAAAGAGGTGGCATCCAACGGCTTTGTAAATATATTAGCAAATTGTTCGTGTGTTGGAACATAGACTACTTCCACTTCCTTTCTTTCAACCAGATCTCTTATAAAATGATGCCTTATGTCAATGTGCTTGGTTCTCGAGTGCTGAACTGGATTCTTTGAAATATCAATAGCACTTGTATTGTCACATAAAATCTTCAAAGACCCTTGATGAATTCCATAATCTCCCATCATTTGTTTCATCCATAATAGTTGTGCACAACAACTTCCTGCTGCAAGATACTCTGCTTCTGTAGTAGATAGAGAGATCGAGTTCTGTTTCTTGTTGTACCAAGACACCAAATTTGTTCCAATAAAGAAGCATCCACCTGTGGTACTTTTTCGATCATCAGCATTACCAGCCCAATCAGAATCACTGTACCCAATCAACTCTGAATCTTGATTCTTAGAATACCAAACACCATATTCTGAAGTCCCACTTACATATCGAATAACCCTTTTCACTGCAGTAAGATGAGATTCCTTAGGATCAGCTTGAAATCTTGCACATATTCCGACACTGAAACATATATCTGGTTTGTTTGCGGTGAGACACAATAGACTTCCAATCATGCCTCTGTATAACTTTTGATCGATTGAAACTCCTTTTTCATCCTTCACCAATTTATCAGACACTCCCATAGGAGTTCGAACTGATCGAGCACTACTGAGTCCGAATTTTTAAACCAAATTCAAGGCATACTTACTTTGATTTATGAATATGCCATTCCGTCCTTGTTTGACTTGCAGTCCAAGAAAGTAAGTTAGCTCTCCAACCATGCTTATTTCAAATTCAGATTGCATAATGGTGACAAAATCCTGTACCATAAATTGTGAGGTAGAACCAAAAACTATGTCATCAACATATATATGAGCAATCAGAAACCTTGAAGCTTTGTCAAGCACGAACAAGGTGTGATCTACTCCCCCTCGACGATAACCTTTCTGAAGAAGAAAAGTAGTAAGTCGTTCATACCATGCCCTGGGTGCTTGCTAGAGTCCGTACAACGCCTTTTTGAGACGATACACATGTTGTGGATAATGAGTATCTTCAAAGCCTTTCGGTTGTTCCACATATACTTCTTCATTCACCACTCCATTTAAAAATGCACTTTTGACATCCATTTGATACAAAGTAAAATTCATAGAGCAAGCAATAGCTAGTAGAATTCGAATGGATTCTAACCTGGCAACTGGCGCAAAGGTTTCATCAAAATCAACACCTTCCACTTGTGTATAACCTTGAGCAACAAGTCTTGCTTTGTTACGGGTGACTAAGCCATCTGCATCTGATTTATTCTTGAAGATCCACTTCGTACCAATAACATTAATGCCTTTGGGACGAGGAGTAAGATACCAAATATCATTCCTTGTAAAGTGGCCGAGTTCATCTTGCATAGCAGCGATCCAATACTTGTCAAGTAAAGCTTCTTTGTAGTTCGTGGGTTCAGTTAGAGAGACAAAACAGTGTAATCCAGCCAGTCATCGATAATCAACTCGAGGTACAGATCGAGTACTCCTCTTGGTGGAATCAGGTTGTTCGTGTGTTGGAACATAGGATTCATGTGTTGGAACATACTCAGCTTCGTCAGTTTCAGACCGTATCTGCTTGGTCATGCTAGTAGTTTGTTGTGATTCTAGTTCACCCAAGGGAGGTGATTTATCAGGTTGGGACACCTGTGTTGGAACATAAGAGATACCAGCTTCTTCTTCGACACCATCGGGCTTTTGTTCTTCCTCAGAATCATCCACAATAACATTTATTGATTCCATAAGAGTGTTGGTTCGATGATTCAATACTCTATAAGTACGGCTGTTGATGGAATAACCGAGAAAAGTTCCTGTATCACTTCGATTGTCAAACTTTGCCAATTGTTCTCTATCTCTGAGAATGTAGCATTTGCTTCCGAACACATGAAAGTATGAGACATTTGGTTTTCTTCCTTTCCAGATTTCGTAGGCTGTTTTGCTGGTGAATGGTCGAAGGTACACTCGATTGATTGTATAACATGCTGTATTGATTGCTTCTGCCCACCATTTCTTGTGAATATCTTTCTCTGTCAACATAACTCGAGCCATCTCTTGGAGAGTTCTGTTCTTTCGTTCTATAATCCCATTCTGTTGGGGGGTGATAGGAGCCGAGAACTCATGTTGGATTCCAAGCTCATCGCAGAAGAAACTGAATTGTTCATTTTCAAATTCTCTACCATGATCACTTCGGATTCAAATTATCTTTCCTACTGGGTTCCCTTTTTCAGTTTGTAATTTCACAACAAGACTTTTGAAAACTTCTATTGTATCGGATTTCTCTTTCAAGAAGGCTACCCATGTGAATCTAGAGAAGTCATCGACACATACAAATATATATTTCTTTCCACCTATACTAGGTGTATTAACCGGACCCATCAAATCCATATGCAATAGTTCCAGATTTCTAGATGTAGTAATATACTGTACTGAAGAGTGAGGAGAACGAATTTGCTTACCTTGTTGACATGGTCCGCACACAATTCCATCCTTACTGGTTAAGGTAGGCATTCCTCGTACAGCTTTCACATTTTCAATTTTCACTAGTGTTTTATAGTTGATGTGGCCGAGCTTCCCGTGCCAAAGAATTCCTTTATCTTGTTTTGAGAGCATGCATCGAACTCCTTGTTCTAGCAAATAGCAATTGTCTGATGATCTTATTCCAGAGAGAACCTTGTTTTCTCCATGCTTTACTATACACTTGTCCTTCTGAAATTCCACTACCATATTGTCGTCACACAGCTGGCTTATACTTAGCAAGTTTGCCTTCAGATCTTCAACAAACAATACACTTGTGAATACTGGAAAACCTTGAATTTTCAATTCGCCCTTGCTAATTACTCTGCTTCTCTTTCCATCTCCAAAGGTTACATATCCGCCATCATATGGAGTAATATTCGTGAGGTATTTTGGAGTGCCAGTCATGTGGCGAGAACAACCGCTATCAAAGTACCACGAATCACTGGAATAGGCTGTTAGAGAAGTGTGTGCCACCAGACACGTACTGTATTTTTTAACACCCCATACCTTTCTGATCATTTTTCCCGTATGAGTATCGCCTGTGTTGGAACACAGCAGAAGTTGTCTTCCTGTCATTTGATCTCTGATCAGTCTTTTGCACTGTTGTTCAGCATATCCTTGGTACGTACAGTATCTGAAAATGTGTGCTTTTCTTTGATACGGCATCCCATACTTCCGTTTTACCTCTCGGATCCTAGCTTTGAGAGTTACTGGTTTTTCATGCAATTCAGTCTTGGGTTCTTTCCCGTATCCAATCCCTTGTCTATCACCAAAGTTTCTTCCCATATCTAGAATATCATCAAGTTTTGCCTTTCCGAAATTCAATTTAGAGATAGTTGCTTCAGACATCTCAGCCCTCTTGACTGCTACTAACAGTTTCTTGTTCAGTTCTTCATTACGTTTTTCAAGATCTGCAACCGTGGATCGTAATTCTTTTTCACTTTCCATTAGCTTTGTTTTCTCTTCATTCAGCTCTTTTTTTGTGTCAGCTACTTGAACCCACATGGCATGCATTTGTTCATATGTGCTATAGATTTCTTCATCACTTACAGACAGATCATCATCTTCGTCGATGTGTGCATCATCCAGATCTGTGTTGGAACACTGATCCTCTGACATATCATGGACCTTTGCTCCAAAGGCTACATAATTACTGGTAAGTTCCTCTTCTTCTTTTTCATCATCTTCATCTTCACTCCAAGAGGTGACATATGATTTTCCTTGTTTCTTGCGAGTGTTAGCACATTCAGCCTGAATATGACCATATCCTTCACATTCTCTGCATTGAATACGTCCAGCCTGTTTTGGTTCGTTGTTCTGATTTCTCCCGAACTGCATATTCCTTTGTTCAAATCTCATTCCACGATTGTTGCTCGAATCTTGTTATTTTTGTCCGCTTCCTCCAAACCTTTCCTAAGATTTCTTATTGACCACCTTCTTAAGCATTCTTGAGAAATTCTTTGTGATAAGTGCCAGTTTTTCAATCTCATCATCGCTGTCAGACTCGTGACTTTCCTTAGCTGGAGAAACTTTGAACGCCAATTCCTTGGAGACTCTTTTTGTGGGTTGCTGGAATGTCATCTCATATGTCTGCAACGAACCCATTAGTTCATCTAGGCTCATGGTAACTAAGTCTCTTGCCTCCTTTATTGCTGCTACTTTCATTGCAAATCTTTTGGGAAGAGATCGCAAGGTCTTTTTCACCAGCTTAGTTTCTTTGTACACCTTTCCGAGTTGATAAGCCATGTTAGATATCCCTGAGTTTTCCATTGAATGTCGCAATAGTGTCATCCTCCTCCATTTTGAGTTCTTCAAACCTGGTAGCAAGCATCTGTAGTTTCGATTCTCGCACTCGATTGGTTCCTTCGTGAACAGTCTGTAGAATATCCCATGCTTTATTTGCTTGATGACACGTAGATATAAGCTTGAACTGATTTTCATCAACAGCAGTGAAGATCGCATTAAGTGCCTTTGAATTTTCTAGAGATTCTTTAAGGTCATCCGGAGTCCATCTGGCCTTGTCTTTGGGTTTCTGACCTTTTTGACTTGACTCCCCCTCTACAGCCTTAGAACTTGTCTCAGCATCTTTTGTAGGATGATTCCATTCATTCTCAACATAAAACCATGCTAGTTCATCCAGCGAAAGTATGAAGACCCTCATGCGCGCCTTCCAATAGTTGTAGTTGTTCCCTTCTAGCAGGGGTGGTTGAGAGACTGAAGCTCCTTCTCTTGTCGTCATGGTAAAACTGGATCTCACTTTCCTTAAAATAACCAAGGGAATGATAAGTGACTCAGCTCTGATACCAATTGAAATTTAGTTTTACCAATTTTTCTAGTCTTTACTAGTGTGTTCCAACATGACTAATTTAACCAAGTGCATAATAACGTAATACGTAAAAGACACACGACTTGGTTACGTAGTTCAGTGTAATCCACCTACATCTGCGGGGCCTGGCCCAGTTCAGAATGAATCCACTAATTAGAAAGATACAGTACAGAGTACAGAGTACAGTTTACAAAATACTTATCTTTACTAACTATAACGTGTGGACTCTGCTAGCTCCCCTAGCTACCGATCCGCCTTGATCAGACTCCCTCTGACCTCAAACTCCGTCGATGCTGGATCTCCTCCTCCCGAGGAATTAAGGTTTACGATTCTGAACTTAGTGCAGCAGGTCAGGTGTGTTGGAACACAGTGTTCTGACTCTTTGCAACTTCAAGAAAGTCTCAAAAATCTGTGTGCAGATTTTTGCTTTGTTAAATCCGTGAGTCTGCAGCCGTGATTGTCCCCAATTTATATCCACGAATCAGATCTGAATACTCCTTGATTATCTCCACAATATTCCTATTCCAAATCTGATTCTTGAAGCATATTCAAATCCCATAAATAAAGGGATTTACCTTATATCATTCTATCCCATATATTCGAATAAATCTTCTCCATATAAGTAGGAATTTTCCATAAACCAATTATGCTTCACACGCCTGATATATATAGTCAGATATACGAATTCCATTTATACCAAACTACTGCAATATTCTGACTTTGATTTCCATAAAACCTTGGCGTAAATATTCTGCACCAGCATGTTCTAACATGGTCAGAATTTCTGTTCAAAATTAATTCACACAAAATTCCCAATAAAATATTTTCTTGCAAACCTGTGACTTTACAATAAGATCGAATTACTCTTTAAGGAAAGCGTACTTCGTGACTCAAAATGATATCCAAGAAATTGTTATCACAATCATCCAAGCGTGATTAATCGTTCCATTAAGATACAAATTTACAACATTTATTCCAACATAAAAGTTTTGCTTTGTTTGTTTTTTCTCAATCAAAGATTTTTATTTCTTTATTTGAGTTGGAATTTATGGCTGAAATTTGGCCAGTACATTTTAATCCTCCACATTTCCTATCACATCATCATGCACAAATATCCATACAAGAAAGCTTTCCTTCTTTTCAGCATGCACTTTTCCATACAAATTTGGTCAATACATTTCAATCCTCCACTTTTCCTGAAAACCCTATTGTGCCGCAACCTTCTTTCTTTTCTGAAAAGATTTTTCTCCTTGAATCTTCTATTCCCCAGCAGTATTATTTTCCAATAAATATTATTTTAATATTTATTTTATTGAATAAGTATGGATTTGTCTCTGATGCATATAAGGTATGTTGTTTATTTTTAGGGTTTATTGTGATTATATTGGATTAATTTGCGCTTTAGGTGTTTGATTTTTCACAGATTACAAGTTTTTGTGGTCAAGAGGAATTTTGGAGAATTTGAGGAGAATTTGGCAAATATGGCAGAAAAAAGACATTCAACTTTGTGCAGAAATGTTCCAGCCGGATGCCAACTATGACGGGTCACCCTATCAAGGGGTTAACTGTGCGACATATCCATGCTACAGTACCACGACTACCGCCTGATTTCCACGTACGTCGCACTCAAGTTGGTTGCTCCTAGCACACCAAACCTTTAGATGGACGTGGACGAGTATGCAGCAGAAATACACACGAGTTTAGAATGAGAGCAAAGCTTCACGAACGAGGTACTAAAAGCAATATAAGGCCCGAAAACTTGGGGAGAAAATGATCGTTTTCAATATATTGCAAAAAGGTAACCGGGTGTAGGTAGCTGCATAGACAGCATGGAAATCAGAATTAATGCTGATTTGGAGTTAATTTTATGGAGATATGGATCTGATTTTAAGAAGATATGATCAGATTTGATTGGATTTTGATTCTTATCTCTTATTTAGATAAGGATAAGATTATAATTCAAATTTGGAATAGATTTGGATGATATTTTGGGCTGAGCCTCTTCCCTGTATAAGAGACATCAGTTTAGACATTCATGTACACACTTTTTAGTCTTGAATTAGTTAAGATATTCGCAAACATATTTTCTAATTATTTTTCCAGAGTCTAGTATGCCATAGAGGGCCTAGTTTGCCCAAACAGAACCCATTTTCTGGGAGTATCTCTTCTTAGTTTAATTCAACATCATGTTTTCAGATATTTTCTTTTGCAATTTTTATATGCATGTCATTAGTAGCTAATTCGTTTATCGGTAGAGAATAACGAGTGTTAGTTTATAAATCGCGAGGCTTAATTGTTTTATAATTGATTCTTGCATGTTTGATTTTTCTTGATTTAATTCATTTCTAATATGTTTAAATCCGACCAACTTGAATGTTGTTAGGATATTGCTATCTAATTCCATCAATACGTAATCGTTGGGAAATGGTTAGTAAGTAGCGCAATCTTGTGAAAAACAGCCAACTCTGTAATAGCAAGATAAGGAACAATTGAGTGTGCATTGCTATTTTATTTTACTTTGGTAAATGCTATATCGGGTTCTTTTATTTCTTAATGCTATCAAAATGTGTATCTAGTTCAACGAATACTTTCCGGGGAATTTTGGTAAGGGAAACAATTAGTAGATTATAATTGATTAACTATCGATAAAGTAAGAAAGAACTAAGGAGGTTAAGTGTATCTACTTTCTTATAACTGATAGATAGGTAAGGATTGATTCATCATAGCGCCTATGATCGATGTTAACTAACATGAGTTATTCTTAGCCAGTATCATTCTTATATATTTATTTCTCATTTTTAGGTTATTCATTTGCATATATAGTGTTTGAAAAACTCTTGAATTTAAGATGTGGAGGCTACACCAAAAAAGGTTTTGAAATTAGCTGAAAAAAATATTATAATTATTACTTTTACTCCTCGTGGGATAAACTTGGTTTACCGGTATACTAGTATTTTGTTTTTAGTTTGCAGGTTATTTGGCGAGTAAAATGACGCTGATAGATTAGATTTTTGTGTTCATGATGATCACTCAATTTAATTGTTAATATTAAAGTTTTTTATCCGATCTGATTTAACAGACCGTATGTTTCTCTAGAAGGAGTCATGCTCTCGAACTGTGCTTTTCAAGATGTTTTCAGTTTGGACATCATAGATCGTGTTTTGAATCAAGTGGTGTTACAGTTGTTGAAGATTTCTGCCTGACATTGTGATATTGATGTGTGGTATGCTCCTCTCTGCCAAGTGATCATAATTTTCACGGGAAGCGAATTAACATAAAGGCAATGACAGTGGCGGATCTATTGATATGCGAGGTAGGGCTCCAGCCCTACCTCGGTCGCCGGCCGGAGCTAGGAGGAGGCGGGAGCGCGTCTCCGACGCGGCCGAGCGCGTCTCCGGCTGAGCGCGGCTCCTGCTCGCCGGAGAAGAAGGCCGCGCTGCGGCCTTCTTTTTTTTGCAGTCGTACGCACTAAAACGACGTCGTTTCACGTTAGTGAAACGACGACGTTTCGTTTGGCTTTAATTTTTTATAACCGAAGTAGTAAAACGACGTCGTTTCACTAACGTGAAACGACGTCGTTTTACTAAGTAATATGAAAAAAAAAAGAAATCGGAAATGGATTGGGCCAAAAACTGAGCGGCCCAATCCAATAGCCTTAATCATCCTATAAATGGTTGAGCTGGAGGCGGGAACAAGAACAGCAACCGCAGCTCCTTGCCTCATTCCGTCACTTCACTCCCTCGCTCAGCCACGCCGCCGCCGCCGCGCCACCGCCATCCACCACCGCCATCCACCACCGCCATCCCGCCGCCTCTCCAAGACTCCAAACCTGAAACCACGGTAAGTCTTCTCTAGTTCTCTTCTCTTCATGCTAAATTGCTAATATTTATTAATTTTAGGGTTTATAATTTTTTGTCTTTTTAATTTATTTCTTCAAAACTTAAATATATGTATAATGTGAACATGATTTTTAGATTGGATGTTGAATTGAATTTATATGGTTGTATTTTATATGATTGTTGAAGTTTAGTTGAATTGCATAAATTGATTTAGTTGAATTGCATATTTAGTTGAAATTTAGTTGGAATTTAGTTGAAATTATAATTGTTTGATTTATTTTGTATAATTGTATGTGACAATGAAATTGTCAATTTGTCATAATCGGTTTATGGAATTATCAATTAGGGATATTTGTTAAATTGAATTTAGATGAATATGATTTTATGAACTTTTTATTTTCATTTGTTAATTATCAATTAGGGATATTTTATTAAATTGAATTTGAATCGATGAAAAATAAATCAATTTACATATTTTTCCTATTTGATATTTAATAGGTTATGGATAAATTTTTAATTCGAAGTAGCGGAGTAAAGAGATCGAATGAGTCTAATGAACAAAGGCACAATGAAGATGGTAGTAGTACAAAACAATCTCGTGTAGAATTCAATCAGAATGATATTATAAGTGATCCCGGGCTACGTAAACCTATTGAAGAGATTGATGTTTCTATTAGAGATGAAGTGCTAAGAGAATATATATTAAGAGGTCCTTGCCAACCTAAGAATCATACTTTTCCAAAGACAGTGTTCAATGATGAATTTAGAAGTTTTCAAAAGGGTTGGTTTGATGAATTTAATTGGTTGGAGTATAGTGTTTCAAAGGATGCGGCATTTTGTTTTCCTTGCTATCTTTTTAAGAATTCAGCAAAGGGGACCGCATATACTGTGGATGGGGTGATGAATTGGAAGAATGCCCTTAAAGTATTTAGGAAACATGCTAAGAATGTGGATGGAATTCATCATGGTGCAGCAATTAAATTGAGAAATTTTAGCCTTCAAAAGCAAAGTATCTCACATTGTTTGGATGGTCATTTCACCGAAGCAAAAAAGGCATATCGCACACGTTTGAATGCGGTTTTGGATGTGACAAGATACTTGTTAAATCAAGGTTTGGCTTTTCGTGGTCATGATGAAGGTTGGAATTCGCTCAACAAGGGTAATTATCTTGAATTGGTTGAATGGTATTGCAAGCGAAGTGAAGATGTTGCTAAGGTAATGAATGAAAATGCTCCCGGAAATTGCAAGTTGACATCCCCCAAAGTTCAGAAACAGCTCTCAAGTGCTTGCGCTGGCGAGGTAACTGATGCTATTGTTAATGACATTGGAGATAGTGTATTTTCTATTCTTGTTGATGAGGCTCGAGATGCATCAATAAAAGAGCAAATGGGGGTTGTTTTGAGATATGTCAACAAACAAGGATGTATTCTTGAGCGTTTTCTTGCTCTTGTGCATGTTTCCAATACTAAAGCTATTACTTTGATGGAGGCTCTTAAGCAACTGTTTGTAGATAAAAAATTGTCCTTGTCAAAGTTGAGAGGCCAAGGATATGATGGGGCTTCAAATATGCGAGGGGAGTTCAATGGATTGCAAGCTTTGATATTGAAAGAAAACTCTTCTGCGAGGTATATTCATTGCTTCTCTCACCAACTTCAATTGGTTGTTGTTTCTGTTGCATATTGTACTCTATCTGTGGGTGAATTTTTTGGGTATCTTGTTCAAACTGTGAATCTGGTTGGAGGTTCATGTGTTAGAAAAGAGATGCTTGTGCAATTAGAACATGCTAGCCTTGTAGAGGCATTGGAGAGTGGGGAGAAGGTTAGTGGAAGAGGCAAAAATCAAGAAATGAGTTTGAGAAGGCCTGGTGATACACGTTGGGGATCACATTACAGTACTATTCTTCGCTTTGAGGCTATGTGGTCTTCAATTATTCAAGTGCTTCTTAATATCTGTGAGCATGGCAGTATAGTTGAAAATGCCTCTACAGCAAAGGGTTTGATTGATAGAATGGAGAGCTATGAATTTGTGTTTTGTATGTTTTTGATGAAGCATTTGTTGGGAGTTACAAATCAATTGTCACTTGCCTTGCAACAAAGAGATCAAAATATTTCGATGGCTGTGCGAATGATGAATAGAATGAAGACTGAATTGCAAGAATTCAGAGATTGTGGTTTTGATAAATTATTGGATGGAGTCAACACATTTTGTGTGAAGCATGAGATCACATTAGACGTGATGGAAGCACAACGGAAAATTCGTCACCGTTCTAGACGACAGGGAGAAATGTCAACCAATCATGATTTCTACCGTGTTGATATTTTTCTTCAGGTACTACTTTAATATTTACATAGTTTAATTTATTTTCTTTATAATATTTTATATGTATTTTTTATCTTACTGTTATATTTTTTAATGTTTCAATACTAGACCGTTGACAAGATGATTCTTGAAATGAATCATCGATTTGGCGAAGCAAGCTCGGAATTACTCACTTGTATTGCATGCCTTGATCCGAGAGAAAGATTTTCCATGTTTGATGTTGGTAAGTTGCTTCGCCTTGCTGAACTTTATCCGGATGACTTCTCCCTTGTTGAGCGTTTAGAACTAGAGCAACAACTTGATTTCTTCATTCATGATGTGAGAGATGATGATGCCTATTCGGCCATCAATGATCTTGGAAGTCTTGCTCAGCATATGGTTCGATCACGTAGCATGGTACTTTATCCATTGGTATATAGTCTGATTGAGTTAGCATTAGTTCTACCAGTTGCAATTGCTTCAGTTGAGCGAGTTTTTTCTGCCATGAAGAATATCAAGACCGATCTTCGTAATAGAATGGGAGATGAATGGTTGAACGATGTTATGACGGTATATATTGAAAAGGATATTTTTGTTAAGATTGAGAATGAACCGATTATGCAACGTTATCAAGCCATGGAGTCTCGTAGATATCTGTTGCCCCCACCCTTTTCTAGTTCTACTTCTAGTAATTCGAGCGTTAGAAAGTAGTTATTTTAGTAGTTTAGTGAACTTGTAAAAATATTATTGTATGCTACTTGATTTATTATATTATGTAGTATTTTTCATTATTGTTGAGTTGAATTTTTAAAATTTATATGTCATTAATATTTATCACCCTTTCTTCCCTCCGTCAATTCCCTCCTCGGCCGAGAGCCCTACGCCACCAGGTCTCCGCCGCGACGCCACCGGAAGCTGCCTCGTCCCGACGACCCCAAAAATTTTTCAGCCTCCCCTGAAAAAAATTTCTGGTTCTGCCCCTGGGCGATGATACATATTTATTGGATCGCTACTCTGTAATATTATAGATAGTTAATCTGGTTGATATATAAATTAGATATTCTTACAATAGATTAGTTATTACTATATTCTAGTTAGATTGAATATCAATTTCACTCATTGTAATCGTCGCTGAGTATTTTTCCCAGCATCATTATCTAGAAGCTAGGGCAAGGCAAGGGCAAATTCATTGAATGATTGATTTCAAAAGAAAAAATGTTCACAAAAAAAAAAGGACTCTTATGTTAGAACGAAAGGAGTATCATTTAAAAATCTCAAATTTAAGGGAGGTAACATATTATAACCTATCTCTGAGAATACGTTAAGTTTGGTCCCAGTGCTATAATATAGCCACCCACATGTATACTAAAATTTGGTGGTGCACGAGGGACCATGGTTCCGAGGGAGTTTGGGCACTTTAGGTGGACCGATGTCTTTGTACCCGCTTAGATTATCACAGATTATCACAGATTTTTGCTAGAAAAATATTTAGATGATCTTAGATTAGCTCTTTGAAATGAATTTTCGAATGTTTGTTGACGAGTACTTATGTTAGAATAAATCAGATTCAATCATAAACCTGATTAGATTATAATTTATTATGATCAGAGTTAATTTCTTATTACATCTCTATTGAACTCTCTGTATATTCCATCATCAATAATACAATTCCTTACAAAAAATCATTCTATCATGGTATCAGAGCAAGTTATAATCCTAAATCCTAAATTATATTTTTTTTCCGGCTGACCAAGGCACCTAATTCCGGCGAATTACCGAACAATTTCTGGCAACTTTCGATCATCTTCCGGCAGTCTTCTTCGTTTGTCGGCGTCTCTCTCTTTCCAAAGTTTCCTCGCCGGCGTAAGATCCATTCCAAACTCTTCATCTCCGGCCCAAGCTCTTTCGGCCGTCTCAGTCCCACAGCGGCGTCATTCTCAGTAGAGCAATGTCATTGTCTCCAGTCCGAAGTTTCATCGCCATTCAGCAGCCACGTCCTATCGGCGACAATAGTTGATGCCTCGCCGCGTCCTATCGGCGTCACCAGAGCAGAGCTTGCAGCGGTCAATCCATCGTCGGCCCAGATTCATGCAGCCTCATAGCGCGTGTAGACACGCGCCTTCAGTTAGGCACACGCAGCTTTCCAGCACGCGTTATACACGCGCTCACAGCTTGGTTTGCGCCTTGCGCACAGTTCTCTGTCCAGCGATCCTCTTTTTTACATCTCATATCACTTCCAGCTCACTTCCAGCTCTTACTATGGTGTATTTGGCGCCGTTTTCTCGGGAATATTGTTCCACTAATTGGATTGACGACAATTTTGTATCAGGCCAGTTTGAATGGTTCCAACCGTCATCATTCGCCGAATCAATGGATCATTGATTCTGGTGCTACATCTCATATCACTGCCCGTACTAGTCATCTTGATAAGGTACAACACTATCGTGGTTCTGAAAATATTCTTGTTGACAATGGTGAATCATTATCTATTTCTCGCATTGGTCAGTGTCATATTTCTGGTTTCTCTGTTAATGATGTCCTTGTGGTCCCTAAGATTACTAGAAGTTTATTGTCCATTAGTAAGCTTACTCGTGATTTACATTTCCATGTTATATTTGATGTCAACACATTTTCCACTGAGCACAAGCATACATGGAAGATAATTGGTAAAGGTCGTCATAGTTCAGGACTTTATTTTCTTGAGACTGGTGATTCCAGCTTTTTAGATGAATTACGCTCTGAAAAGCTTCAGGCTTCTTTTGAGCAGTAGCACTCTCGCCTCGATCATATGTCTCATGATACCGTTCAGTTGTAAAGTTGATAGAGCCATATTATTGTCACTTCCGCTATGCCGGCATCTGTTAGTTGCTCTCCTTGTAAGATGGCCAAGAGTAGCCGTTTACCTTTTTCCACTAGTGACAAGCGCTTGATTGTGATTTGTGGGGACCAGTCCTTGTTTTATGAGCAGGTGGTTTTTCTTATAATGCCATTTTCATCGATGATTTTTTGCGATTCACATGGTTTCTCCCGATGAGGTATAAGTCGAACTTCTAGTACACATTTATCCAGTTTCAGAAATTTGTTGAGACCTAGTTTTCTGCTAGGGTTAAAAAATTTCAGACCGATGGTGGCACAAAGTTTACTAATCACCGACTTCAGGCTCACTTCATATCATGTGGCATTCATCATCAGATGCCATCGCCCCATAAACCTTTTCAGAATGGCCGAGCTGAGCGGAAGCATCGTCACATCACAGAGACTAGTCTTGCCACATTTTTCACTCTTCTGTGTCGCACTGTTATTGGGTGGAAGCTTTCTTCTCCGCAGTTTACATCATTAACCGTCTGCCTAGTTCAGCTCTTGGTGGCAAATCACATTTTGAGGTTATTTTTGGGCATGTGCCTGACTATACCCTCTTTCACCCATTTGGCTGTCGTGCATTTCCATGTATGCGTTCCACTGCTACTGATAAGTTTGCACCACGATCCATTCCATGTGTTTTTATTGGCTACATTCCTTGTCACAAGGGCTTCTAGTGCCTCGACCCGACTTCTGGGGGCATCTATGTCTCTCGCCACGTTCGTTTTGATGAAACTTTATTCCCTTATGTCTCATCTTCCGCGGACAATTGTTCTATTTCGGATCTGGAGATTTTGTCATTTTTTATGGAGCTGTTACTTCATCGATTGGGGCCACCACACTTGTGCCTATTCCAACTGCCCCTTCTTCACCACTATGCTTCATTTGGACGACCGACCGGGACCGGCTCCTCAGACGACGGTCATCACACCTCAGTCGCTGCCCACCACGCCTCAGCTATTGACCCCTACACCTCAGCCAGTCTCGGCCTCCCTTTCTCCAACGTCTTCCGAAGGCCACTCTCCGGTAAGCTCTGCTCGGTCTTCTTTGGCGTCGTCAGCTGGTTTGATTCCTCCAACTTCACTGCCACAACCTCGTACCCATCAGATGGCTACTCGGTCTTCTACCAGTGCCATTCAGCGCCAGGATTATTTGGATATTATTGCTCACGGTCTCACTGCTGCTCTCCTTTCTCAGACAGAGCCCACTGATTATCACTCTTCCCTTTAGGATCCAGCCTGGGTTTCAGCCATGGACAATGAGATGGCCGTTCTTCGTGGTCAGCGCACTTGGGACTTGGTGCCTCGACCTTCAAATGTAAACATTGTTGGCTCCAAATGGGTCTATAGGCTCAAGTATCGACCAGATGGAACTATTGAGCATCATAAAGCTAGACTTGTGGCGCAGGGTTTCTCGCAGATTCCGAGTTTGATTTTAACCACACTTTCAGTCATGTGGTCAAAGCCTCCACTGTTAGGACGGTCCTCGCCATAGCCACCATGCATTCCTAGCCACTTCATCAGTTGGATGTCAAGAACGCTTTTTTTAATGGTATTCTTGATGCTCCGGTCTACATGAAGCAGCCCATTAGTTGTTAGGACTCTGCTCATCCAGACTATGTTTGTCGCTTGCGAAAGACAATTTATGGTCTTAAGCAAGCTCCCCGAACTTGGTTCCAGCGTCTCAGTAGTTATCTAACACAACTTGGTTTTCAGTACAGCTCAACCGATACTTCTTTATTTGTCCTCTCGAGAGGATCGTCATTACTGTACCTACTTGTGTATGTGGACGATATCATTCTTACAGGCAATGACTCGACTCTTATTCGCCAGTTCATCGATCAGACACACAGAGAGTTTGCGATCAAGGATCTTGGTGCTCTTCATTACTTTCTTGGTCTTAAAGTTTCGCCTACCTCCTCAGGGTTACTACTTGGCCAAGCAAAGTATGCTCGTGATATTTTGAATCGGGCCGATATGTCTGACGCGTCACCTATTTCTACCCCATTTGTCGTTGGTTCCCAGCTTCATAGCTCTACTAATCCTCCGTTCCAGGATCCTACACTTTGTCGTTCTCTTGTTGGTACTCTTTGGTATCTCACCATCTCTCACCCGGATTTGGCATTTTCAGTCAACACGGTGAGTCAGTATATGCAGGATCCCAGGGATGACCATTTTGCTGCAGTGACACGGATTTTACGATATGTTCGTGGCACTCTTCATTTTGGTCTTAGCTTTCTTTCTGCTAGTACTCCCGGGGTGTTAGGGTACTCTGATGTTGACTGGGCTCACTGTCTGGAGACTCGTCGGCCCACGTATAGTTATGCGGTTTATCTTGGTGGAAATCTGGTTTCTTGGACTGCCAAAAACAACCTGCTGTTTCTCGCTCTAGTACTGAGTCTGAATACCGTGCTCTAGCCAACACTGCTTCAGAAGTGGTATGACTCACTCATTTGCTTCGGGATCTTCGGGTTCCCCTTTCTAGCTCTCCACTGCTAGTATGCGACGATAGTAGTGCTATCTTTTTGGCTCAGAATCCGGTGGCGCACAAGCGGGTGAAGCACATCGACATTGATACCATTTTGTTCGTGAGTTGGTGACATCTGGAAAGCTGCACGTTGCTCATTTTCCGACTTCTCTTCAGATTGCGGACATCTTCACCACGGGGCTCTCTTGTCCACTGTCCGAGTTCTTCAGGTCCAAGATATGCGTCGGAGAGCATCTGACGCTTCGCTTGAGGGGGGTGTTAGAATAAATCAGATTCAATCAGATTCCTGATTAGATTATGATTTATTATGATTAGAGTTATTTCCTTATTACACTTCTATTGTACTCTCTATATATTCAGTCATCAATAATACAATTGCTTACGGCAAATCATTCTATCAACTTATATACTTCCTCTGTCCCAGAGAAATTAGCACAATTTAACTTTTGAAAATCAACTGAATCAATTTTCAACAACTAATATCTTTATAGATGTGTACACATTTTTTTTATAAAAAATAATAATTTAAAAATACAAGTTATGATAACTCTAATAACATCTAACATGATAATAGTCTTATATAATAATAGAATTTAATAATCTTAATTGGATTAGTTTGAATTTCAAAAGTTAAATCGTGTCGATTTCTCTATAACGGAGGAAGCATTAGTTTGAGCTTTGAGGATCGAATTGAGTCAAATTATTTTATGATGCTTTCCACATCTCTTATTCATCAAGAGTATCTGTTTAATCTTTTCTAACATCATTACCAGTTTCTTTACCCGTCAATTCATCACATCAGGACAATAAGAACAAACAATTGAAATCAAAACAATCAAACAACCATCTTATTGTTACACTTATTCACAAAATCTGAAGGATACAGTTACATAACAGTACATATTATGCCTAGGAGATGAACATTCCTTTTGACACATGAGTTCCAAAAGCTGCATTAATGCCTATCCAGAATCCCTACCTTCTCATCAGAAATTTCGGATTCTTTGATTGGAGTACGTGTCCTTTCTTCCTACCCTATAGAAGGGGCTCTATATTGAAGCAATTCATAGATAACGTGTTGTGGAACCGTTGTAACTTGAATGCAAAAGTTTATATGAATTGAAGAGCTTCCTGGGGTTTTCCGAGCAATGAAAGAACGGTTGCAGAAATGTGCTTTGAAGATAGACCCGCTTGTTCAATCTGATCCGCTGGTGCTCCGTGGTCGATGTATCGATCTGGGAGTACCATTGATCTCAACTGCATACGAAAGAATGACATGTATCAGGATTATCAATCTTAGTCAATAAGAAGATGTAAAAAGATATCAAACCTATGTAATATCTACCTTAAGGGGTCCATCCAGAATGCCATTTAAGCTCAGGAAATGAGCTACGTGGGATCCAAAGCCTCCAATGGAACCTTCCTCAACTGTGATTAAGATCTCATGCTCCTTAGCCAGTCTTTTGATAAGATCACCGTCCAACGGTTTGCAGAATCTTGCATCGGCAATAGTGGGTGTGATGTTCTGGGATTTCAGCATTTCCGCAGCACCAACACATTCTTGCACTATAGAACCATATCCAATGATTGCGATTCTGCTGCCTTCTTGCAAGATTCTTCCTTTTCCAATCTGTTTGCGAAGATAGAGGATTAATTCATTTAAAACATTGAATCAGAACGTGTTTTAATTGTTAAGTGAGCTTCGTTGTCTTGTTTTACCTCGATAGGGACTCCTTTGTTGCCGGGAGGAAGAGGGACACCAATGCCATTGCCCCTCGGGAACCTGAAGCATGATGGTCTATCGTCGATTGTTGCTGCTGTTGCTACCATGTGCATGAGTTCTGCTTCGTCGGCTGGCGCCATGACTATCATGTTTGGCAAGCAAGCCATATATGCAACATCAAATGCACCACAGTGAGTTGGTCCATCTGCACCCACTAGACCTGCTCTGTCCATGGCAAATCTCACTGGCAATTTCTGAAGATCTACATCATGCACCACCTGTAGTAGATTGGTTCCCCAATTTGTTAAAACCCAAAATTTGGTTCGAGTTATTAGAGATTCTGAGCTATGTAATCTAGTCTCACCTGATCATATCCTCTTTGAAGGAATGAGGAGTAGATTGCACAGAATGGCTTCAGGCCTTCTGTGGCCAAACCCGCAGCAAATGTAACAGCGTGCTGCTCAGCGATCCCCACATCGAAGCACCGTTCTGGAAACTGCTTCTGGAAATAGTTGAGACCAGTTCCACCTCCCATGGCAGCATGGATGCCCACAATTTTGTCATCAATTTCAGCTTCTTTGATCAGGGCTTCAGCAAAGTACTGCGTGTATGAAAGCGTAGGAGCTGCTTTCTTGAGTTGCTTCCCTGTTTTCACATCAAACTTGACAACTCCTGGAACAGAAGGGATCTAAATATGAGCGCGAATGAATCAGCAATCGAATTCAATAACTGATGGATGGTTTCTCTTTCTCACCATGCATCTTATCAGCTGCAGCCTCGGCGGGTGGATAGCCTTTTCCCTTTTCCGTCACAAGATGAATTAGTACCGGCCCTGGAGCTGGCATAGATTTAACCTTCTCGAAAATGGTGACCAGATCTTCAAGATTGTGCCCATCCACTGGTCCAATATAGTACAATCCCAACTCCTCAAAGAAAGTAGATCCAGAAGCACTTATCATTCCCCTAGCATATTCATCGAATTTGGCAGCAACTTCATGTGCTTGTGGTCCAATTTGCTTGGTCAAACTCTGGCAAACATACAAAAAGTGAGCGGAAATGGAAGGGAAACTTGACAAATTTCAAGAATAAACACAACAAATACTCACTTTCGCTGCCTCGCGAAGTTGCCTGAACTTTGGACTAGCTTGGAGCTTGGTCAAAGCACTGCTGAGCGCTCCAACCGGGGTCGCAGGCCCATCAAGAGTAGCCGTAGGCAGAGAAACCTGCTTGTTATCGTTCAGTATGACAATAAGGTTGGAATCAAGGAATCCCGCGTTGTTCATGGCTTCGTAAGCTTGTCCGGCCGTCATGGCGCCATCTCCAATGACAGAGATAACGTTGTTGTCCTTGCCAAGAAGATCTCTTCCCACCGCCATACCTGGACAAAAATCAGAAAGTTGAAAAATCAATCTTTATATTCATCTCTTAAAATTGTGAGACGTCGACCCATCAATAAAAAGCCTGGTTTTAAGGGTCAAATCATCCCATTAGTTACATGGGCCTTAACAAAACTTTGTGTAAATTTGTTGGATCAGAAAATAAAAAGAAAATTACCGAGTCCGGCAGAAATGCTGGTGGAGCTGTGGCCGGCGCCGAAAGCATCGTAGACGCTTTCGTCCCTCTTGGGAAAGCCCGCGATCCCATAGGTCTGCCTGATGGATTGCATTTTAGCCCTTCTTCCGGTGAGAATCTTATGCGTGTACGCCTGCGATTGAAAAAACAATCAGAAACGTGTCCGAGTTTAGTGCATAACAAATGAATGATACGCTAATTTGGTGCTCACCTGATGGCCGACATCCCAAATGATCCTGTCATCTGGAGTGTTGAAAACGTAGTGCAGGGCAATAGTCAACTCCACTACTCCCAGGCTCGAGCTCAGATGCCCACCCGTCTTCGCAACGCCGTACACGATCTCCGCTCTCAGTTCCGCCGCCAATCTCTCAAGCTCCTAAAACAGAAAACTTTGACCGATTAAGAAAGCCTCATAAACAGAGCATCGCCATGGAATGGAATATAAGGTTTAGAAAAAGACAAAAGACAGGTGGAAGGAATACAAGGTTGTACCTGTACGGTGAGGTTTTTCATGTGAATAGGGTAGTTGATGGTGTCCAGCAGTGGAGTCGGAGGCTTTCCCCCGGAGAAATCAACCTTCCACCCGTCTTTCTCCTTCTTTATCACCATCTTCCCCTCATCACCGCCATCGGGGCTGTTATTACTACTTGCGGAAGCCCTCAGGCAAAACTGAAGAACCAACCAAAAAATACCAAATCAGAACGGACTAACAACGTTAAAGCAAAACAAGGTGCAGATGTGGGATTTACCTGTTTTCTTGCGGCGGAACAGAGGCGTGGTGCGGCGGCGTAGGGAGATGTCGACTGGTTTACGGCAATGGTGGCAGCGCCTAGAGCTCCGAGAGCCGCCATGTTTGATGATGAGATTAGTCCGGGGAAGAAATGAAGAGGGAGTGGGAGAAAATGGGAGGAGAGACAAGATTTATATAAACTATTTGCATTAACAATTACGAATGGGATCCCAGCATTTCTGTATTGGGTCTGCTCTGTATTACGACAAAAATCCTTTTTTTATTGGGTTGGCTATTCCTTTTTTTTTCCCCCCCTAATAATATGGTTGATAATTGAGCAATACCAAACACTGGAAACAGATACAACATGGTAAATTAGTAATGAGCTTTTATTGACTTGACGGTTTCGTTTGTTTGACTGATTTTGTGATTTTTATGACTGTTGATTATTTATAAGATATGATGAAATTGATTATATTTAATGACATTGAATAATTTAATTTTCCTAAACTTATATTTATTTTTTTCTTCTCATTTTATGTTACTAATATCTGTATGGCAAAGTCTTGGGAAAGAGCAAAATCTTAGGAAAGAGCAAAATTTTGGAAAAGACGGGGTTTAATTAGAATAATAAAAGCTAAATAGTTGATATATTAATAATTTATTATGCATCATATAGTAGTTATAAAGTTTATAAACCGATTTATACAACCAAAAAAATTTATCTTCATTTATTTTAATTTTCACTTTAAACCTTGATCTTTCCATAACTTATAGAAATAGCGTCTTTCAAGAGACGGACTCCTATTGATTGAGTACCATGAAAGATATAAATATATTAAACTGAAACATAGTTATCCAACTAAAATTTTCAAATTAACTTTACTTTAAGTTTCACCACTCGTTTCAACTGTTTGAAATAAGTCATAGAGTTTTATATTTTATTTCTTTCTATTCTAAAGTTTAAAACGAAATATGCTTATCCTCATCATTCTATAATAAATTTCAAGGAGTGAATTGGGTTAGTTTAGTGGTAACTGAGAGCTCCATGATTCAAAACACACTCTTATAAAAAATTGTGAATGTTAGAGCGATTTCTTAATAGGGATTATCCAGCAGCATGAGACCATGTCAGTGGTCCCTGCTGTTGGCCAATGGTGATATAGCCTAGTTAGGTTCTAGATTAAGATGTTAATATGTAATTTGGTTAGGGATGACAATAAGGCGGGGCGGGTACGGAATGTGGTCCCTCCGTACCCATGCTCAACTAAAATTTTCATACCCAATAGGACCCACATCACCCATGATGGGTACACCATTAAAATACACCCCACCCCATCAGATATTATCTAAAATCCACTACCGCCCCATTACCCACTTGGTTCTCCATACCCACTGATGCGTCTCGAACAACCGACCAGCTCGTGGGCTCAAATTCTTCTCGAAGACCTGCAATAGAACTGTCACTGGGGTACCAGGGGTCAGCACTCTAATGCCTAAGTTAGTCCAAGAGTCCAATATGATTAAGACAAAATGAATGACAAGTAAATCCGTACCTTGTATTTATACTCCGTGTCCTAAATAACGTGCTCCTTAATTATCGCCCTTAATTACCCACGAATGCGGTAATTATATTAGGGTATTAAATACTCTCCTAATTAGGCCGCCACATCTTGAGCCCAATGGCCTTCTTGGGCTCAACCTCTATCAAGAGCTCCCAGAAAAGCAAGTTCTTGACCTCATAAGGCTGGAACAGTACAAAGGTTTTTCGAGGTCTCGAATGCATGGGGTTGTATCGAGGACTCTGAAGACTCGAAACAAACCTTGTATTTCGTTGCTCTTTCCTTCGAGGAAGGGAATATAGTTTTCTAATCAACTCTCAGCGCTAGGATTCCAAAAGGCGCATACATGTCACTGCTCCTCAAACACCGTGTTGTCAGAAGATAGAAAAGCAATTGCATATTTCTATAACTTTTTACATTTCCAAGATAGTTATTAATTATCCGCCGTTTCAGCCCCCATTATTATCCCCTAACCTCTCTTCTTTCTTTCACTTTTCTCATTTGCAGGAACTTCTTACAAGCACTATTTCTCTCCTTCTCTCTCAAGCGATCTAATTTTCATAGCCTTTTCCAGAAAATCAGTAAGTACCTTCATCTCTTCTTCTTATTCTTATCTTTTCGCTTCCTCACCTTACAATCGTGCCCCATTCTTATGAGGGTTCCACCTCCGAGTGATTTCTCAGTGAGATTAGGGTAGGAGTGGCCGGGATTAGTACGCCCAGAAGGGCTATTAGTGGCTCGGAAGGCACTCATTTTGAAGAATTCCAATATGATTCTGATGTCGGAGGAAGTATGTATGATCATATTACTAACAGTCATGGGGAAGAGGGGGTTTTCCCATTAACTGATATGCCTCCTTGAGAGCTCGTCGAGAACTGGCCACTAGGTATGGGCAAGCCCTATGTAAGAAGATCCCCTACCAGTGGCAAGATTGGCTTCTACCCTCCTCTGAATCCAGAGCTCGAAGTTTTAGGGGGGTCAAATACATCTCTGACCTACAAGAAAGCATCCCTCAAAGCCATAGAGGAGGATAAAATGCATTTATTTTGAGAGAGAGGACATCCCTCGATGAGGAGGAAGCATTCCCGAGAGCAGCTCATGTATCCTCTTTGGCTAAATCCTCTTCAAAGAAGAAGAAGGGAAATTCTCGAAGGATAAGGCTGAGTGATTTGGGGAAGAAGCCCCCGGTCCCAGTAGTGGGGAAAGTTATCTCGAAGGTTTTGGACTCGATTCCTCTTGGTCAACGAATAGCTCCAGATACCGATTTTCAACCCTTTTGAGAGGAAGATACCCCTTATAACCTCCCCGATGGTAGATCAGCTATTTCCCCTAGACATCCTTCGCTGCGGGCTCACCTTCCCCTCTCCGCCCATTTTTTCCAAACTTCTTAAACATTTCCAGGTGAGCCATGCACAAGTTCATCCCAATGTCTTGGCGATCATCATGATGTTCTTGATACAATGTGATGAGTTCGGTATCAAGCCAAGGTATAAGCTACTTCGCTCGCTGTACTTTGTGTTTTATAGTAGTCCACCAACATGATTATCACTTTTACCAGTCGGGAGGCACATCAAAAGGTTTTTGTTGTTCCTGGTAATTTGGGTGACTAATGAAGCTGGAAGAAGGGGATTTTGTTTGACAGCATGAGGTATCGAGTTCCCTCGTGGAATTGGGACGTGCGAGTCGAGTCTCCCAAACCTGAGGAGTGTATTTGTTTGGATGCCCTCGAGAGGGATATACAAAAGTTGTTGTCCAGCTCCCTTGACTACAACCACTTCAACAATCCTAATCCCCGGATTGGCGACTTTTCATTCCCTCCCAAAATCTACGAGGAGTATGTGTATAAAATACTCCAGAAGAATATCAGAAAGAGGAGAAGAGAACTTGAGGGCCCCAAAGAAGGCCCTCCCCTCGAGATCCTCGTTAGTGATTTTAGGCACTCAGAAGCCTCTAAAGGTGACTTAATAGAATTTTACTTCGCTTGTCTGTTGTATCGTTGAGTTTATTTTTACTGATGCTCTTTTTTTCAGTGGGTCTCGCTTGCGGCTTAAGGAAACAGAAGCCCACGAAGCAGGGTCAGGGTACTTCTAAAGGGACCCTTACTCCCTCAAATCAGGCCTCCCATCCCACAGTAGGTGGTGGAAGGCCTACTTCGACCATTGCTGATTACCAACCTCATTATACTAGGAATGTTCTCCAGAAGACAAAGGCAGATGGTAGCAATGTTGGTAACGTCTCCCCAACACTGTTAATAGGTGCATGCGGCGGTGAGAACGCCCATCAGCAGCCGGCTGATGTGGTGTCCATGTTCAGCATTTAGCATCATCTCTCAAGGATGGTCTCTAACCCTGAGGTTTTCATCTGTTCCTTTGAAAAGTTTATTTTAGTGTATTTTTCCTAGCATTGATCTAAGTTTAACTATTTTGCTAGGCCTCCCAACCTTTCCACGAGGCCACTGAGAAGATGGTAGTTTTCGCATTTGCTTGTACTTCTTGCCATGGTTCTCTCTAAGAAAAGCTCAGCAAAAAGGATGCTAAAATTTTGGAGTTGAAGAGAGTGCTCGAGGAGAAGAATAGGGCGCTGGAGGAAAAACAAAAAATTTAGGATGAGGAGAGGCAGAATTTTGATGCCGAGAGGCATCAATGGACCCTGGAGAAGGATACCCTCGAGAAGAGGGTTCAGGTTGCTGAGGATCCAGCCTCAGAGGTTCAGCTGCTCGAGGTATTTAAAAGTAAACTTTTGAACAGCTCTGAGCTGCTTTAATTGTTTGTGGATCTCTTGGGGGTGTCCAAGTATCTCGTTTGTAGCGAATTAGCCGAGAGATTCCTAAAGCCTCAAGTGTTTGCCTCCCTGTCTAAAGAACTCGCTAAGCAGGTGGACGATTTAGTCAACCCAAAGCTCGAAGCTACTCTGGATGCGATAGGGGATGAGGCAATCAAGAATGACGGCCTTCGCTTTGCCCTGATGGATTTCATTAAGTCCAAAGGGTAGTTCTTCACTGCTGAAGGGATTTGAGCGATCCCTCTTCCAGAGGCCACAGATGTCTCTCCCAAACAGAATTCAGTAGCCGGCCAAGTGGAAGAAATGATTGCATCCACCTTAAAAGAGGATGATTCTAGGGTTTTTCCTTGATTGTAACTTTGCCAATTAGGGCCCCCAGTTGTAACCTTTTTTTTTAAACTTCAATATAAGAATATCTTTTGCCGTTTTTATGACTTATTTATTGATTTCACCTTTGTCCTCTTTTTTTAGTTTAACTCATTCAAGAGAGTGTTAGAAGGTGCTTGTAAGGAGCTTTTGAGTGCTCAAAAAGAGTTGAGTGAGACACAAAAATAGCTATTGAAAGCCACATGGGATTTATCTGATTGTAACTGAGAGAAGGAATCTTTGAAGGACAAGCTCAACCCAGCTCGAAGCTGAGGTGAAGTTGTGACAATCAAAAGACCATCCAACCTTTAAGGGGTTTGTTAGGGATTTCCTGAGCAAAGAGTTTAATGGAACATATCCTTTAGAGGTGGTCAAAGGTTATGAACCCGCGGATAAAGACTTCAAAGAGCTGATGCGCAAGTATATCTAAAATTTGGTTCTCTGAAGTCATGCGTTGCTATTGCGAGTAGGCTTTCAGTAGTGGAAGGGCGCCTAATTGGTTGCATAGGCGAAAATTACAGGTTAGTGGCCCAAAGAGAGTTAATTGATGAGCAACATGTAGTGGCTTAGCGCAAAATAACTAGCCCTGAAGGGGAATTGGTTGCTTGGAAGATAGCAAGCGAAGACCCTCTTTCTTCAAGCGAACCTCATGCAACCCCTCGAAAGAACCCCCCAGTTGAGGATAGTTCTTTGGTAGAATCTCTCTTGTCCGAGAACACATGACTCGCATGGGAGATCGAGGTCCGGAAGGTACATGCCAAAGAAATCAAGGAGCATATCGCCAATCTTGAAGAAAAAAATTGCTACACACGAAGTAAGCCTCCGTGCCCACATGTTTTCTCACTGCATTCCTTCCTCATATTTAATTGGAAATAATCAGCTTCCAAAATTTCTACCCAAAGCCGCTTAATGCTGGATGGAGAAAGTTAACATTAATGAGAATGGAACTCCTCGGTAGAAAATTGCCTTTGACCTTATTCTTGATTGGTTGGCAGAACTGAAGGTAAATGGATTCACCCCCTCGAGTTATCATTCTGCTCCTCGGTCACAAAGATCTGCCATTAAAGAAGCTAAAAAACATCTTTCCCCCTCAAGCAAAGCTACCAAGGGATCCTCCACAAAATGCCATAAGAGTGTTGGGTCCTCCTCGAAGGGCCCATTCAAACCTTCCATGAGAAAGTGGGGTAAGACCATTGCTCCCCTGGATCCTTCTGAATATCCTATGGAAGAACAAATGAAGGATATTCGGAGAGCCGCTGGTATCAAGCTTGAAGAGTTTGAAGAAATAGAAGCAAAGGTGATGAGGCTAGCTCCTTCCACTAAAAATTTGTTTCGGGAGGGGTTTTCTCCATTTAGATGAATATATGTAGATGCATAAGTTCATGTACTGTTTGGTACCAAAATTGTACTTCTATTTATTGATGAAGTTAAGGCTTGTTTAACTCTCGCTCTTAGAAAACGCAAATCGGGTTTCTCAAACCCCTGTTGTTAGTGTCAGTGAGGTTAAAAATTGTAACAGGATTCAAGTTGCTCGTGCCTATACTTCCTCAAATATTTTACACCCCAAAGTGCCACACACAACTTCTTTAGGCGAATATAGTATGAATACCTTCAATAAATAGGAATTAAAGAGCTCATAGACACAAGCGTTTTACCCAGGTTCGGTGTTTCCACCTACACTTGCCAATTCTGTCCACCAGTTCATCATTTCAAGATTACAAAAGTATCCCACGAGTGCCGCTTAAGGGCAACCCACTCGAACGTCATCTAGAGTGTCGCTTAAGAGCAAACCACTCGAGCATCAACTAGAATGCCGCTTAAGATCAAACCACTCGAACGTCATCTAGAGAGCCGCTTAAGAGCAACCCGCTTGAACATCAGCCGTAGCTGGAAATATCATTCAGAGTGCCACTTAAGAGCAACCTGCTCGAACATCAGCTAGAGTGCCGCTTAAAAGCAACTCACTCACCATAGCTGGTTGGTGATGTTCAACCTCCTTGGTACTCGAATCCCATTCATTTCTTCGAGAACATAGCTTCCTCCCGGGTGCAATTCATTTTTTCGATCACCTTATACGGTCCTTCCCAATTTGCAGCTAACTTTCCTTTAGGTTCCTTTCTTTTTTTTTCTCATTTCTTCTCATTACCAAGTCCCCCAGATTAAACAACACCTTCTTTACCCTTCTGTCATGGTATCTCTAGACCCCTTCTTTAACTTTAGCCTTATGTAAAGAAGCTAACTCTCTTTTTTCCTCCACCATATCCAAATCCAGACATCAGTTCTGCTGATTTCTTATCTCATCTGCAATAGCCATCATCCTCGGGCTAGGAACACCTATTTCCACTGGGAGTACTGCCTTTGAGCCATATTAGGCTATAAGGCATTTCACCAGTAGTGGAAACTCAGCTTTCCGATACGCCCACAACACATTGGGTAATTCCCATATCCAATTACCTTCCGCCCCCTCGAGACGTGCTTGTAATCCATTTACTATTGTTCTGTTGGTCACCTCCACTTGTCCACTGGCTTGGGGGTGGTAAACTGATGTCACCTTTTGCTTAATATAATATTCCTTACACCACTTCTTGAAGATATCCTGAGAAAAGTGTGTTCCGTTATCCGTAATGATCGTCC
This sequence comes from Rubia yunnanensis, assembly GCA_037428765.1. Classification (NCBI taxonomy): domain Eukaryota; kingdom Viridiplantae; phylum Streptophyta; class Magnoliopsida; order Gentianales; family Rubiaceae; genus Rubia; species Rubia yunnanensis. Next base: position 39,004,758 of record CM075069.1, on the reverse strand, counting down.
TTGGGATTCCAAAATGGCACACAATGTTCTTCCAGCAAAAGGAAATGACTGTTTTTCCTCTTATGTTTGCAAGGGATCAGCCTCTACCCACTTCGTGAAATAATCAATGGCCACTATTAGGTATCTGAATTTTCCTGACGCTTCTGGAAAAGGGCCCACCAGATCGATCCCCCATTTATCAAATGGCCACGAACTATAGATGCTTCTCATTTCTTCCTGGAGAACATGTGTTATAGGAGCATGTCTCTGACATTGGTGGCAAGCCTAGATGTATCAATTCGCATCCTTGAACATTGTCAGCTAGTAAAATCCCTCTCTAATAAGCATCCTCGGCATGGATCTGGCTCCCTGGTGGCTGCCACATACCCTCTCGTGGACTTCTCTTATGAGATAATCAGCCTCATGAGTGCTAATTCATCAAAGCAATTGCATCAAATGACCTCTTCTGTACAACACTTCTTCCTGCAACACATACATTGGAGCTTTCAACCTTATCTTTCTGGCATCCACTTCATTTCCGGTAGGACACCCTCTCGAAGGTATGCCACAAATGGTGTCATCCAGGAGTCTTTTTCTTCTATTGCCATAACTATAGGTTCTTCAAAACTTTGTTTGCTCAAAGTTTCCATGAATAATTGCTTCTGGGATTGGGTTCCCAAATCTGAAGAAGCATTCTTGCTTCGAACGTCTGCTTTATGATTTTTTCCCTCGGAACCTGCATTAAAGTATAAGATTTAAAAGTTTTTAACGGGTTCTTCACTACCTCGAGGTATCTTTGTAGGTTACGCTCTCTAGCCTTGTGTTCCCAATTCACCTGCTGAACCACGATTTGAGAGTCACTGAAAACCTCTAATTCTTCCACCTACAGCTCCCTTGCCAGGTGCAGTCCAGTGATCAGCTCTTCATACACAGCCTCATTATTAGTTGCCTTGAATGCGAAGTTAGCGCGTAAGGGTAATCTTTGCCATTGGGCCTGTTTAACAAAACCCCGGCTCCACTTCCTCCTAAACGAGATGAACAGTCAACATACAACATACATACCTCCTTTTGCCTCGCTCCCACCTTTCGAATAGGATCCAAACACACCTCGAGGGGCTCTATAGTTTCCATTATGAAGTCTGCTAACGCCTGAGCCTTAATTGCAACTCGAGGCTGATATTGTATATCGTGTACTCCCAATTCCACTGCCCACTTCATCATTCTTCCTGAAATTGTTGGATTCAATAGAATATGTCAAATGGGGTGGTTCGTGAGCACCACTATTTTGTGTCCCTGGAAGTAGGGTCTCAATCTTCTGGCTGCATGTACGAGGGCTAGAATCAACCTCTCGAGAACAGTATACCTCATTTCCGGCCTCTGCAAGGCACGATTGACAAAGTATATCAGATCCTAAACCTTTTCTTTATCTTTTACTAGGGCCGCACTGAATGCCAACGGTGGCGGGAAAATGTTCAAGTATAGCATCTCATCCTTATCTGGTTTCATCAAGGTAGGTAATGTCCCCAAGTGTTCCTTTAACTACCTGAATGCCTCATCGCATTTTCCATTCCACTCAAATTTCTTTTCCCTTTAAAGGACATCAAAGAAGGGTAGGTGTTTCTCCGCCCCCAATGATAGGAACCCGCTCAAGGCTGCTAGAGACCCTGTAAGCTTTTATACATCCTTTATCGATTTTGGGGTTTTCATTGTCTTCAAAGCTTCAACCTTTTCTGGGTTTACATCAATACCCCTCTTCGAGACCATGAATTCGAGAATCTTCCCCGCCCCATGCCAATAACACACTTAGACAGGTTCAACATCAAATTAGCCCCTCAAAGCCTACTGAATGTTTCTTCCAGGTTCTTTAAGAATTCTCCATGACCTTTTATTTTGACAACCATGTCACCCACATACATTTCCATGTTCTTCCCTATCTGCCCCCTGAACAGTTTATTAACTAGCCTCTAGTAAGTAGCCCCAGCATTTTTTAAGCCAAAAGGCATCTTCTAATAATAGTACATGCCAAAATCTGTAATAAACAATGGTTTTCCTTGTCTTCCTCTGCCATGAGTCTTTGGTGATACCTCTTATACGCGTAAAAGAAAGGCAGAATCTGATATCCAGTTATGGCTTTCACTAGTTTGTCGATTGGTGGCAACGAGTGACTATCTTTGGGGCAGCATTTATTTAAATCGGTAAAGTCTATACACATTCTCCAGGCCCCATCATGCTTTGGAACCATGACTAGGTTAGCGATCCATTCGGGGTAGAACACCTCCTTGATGATGTCTGCCCTCAACAACTTCTCCACCTCTTCTTTAATTGCTTCATCTCTTTCTGGAGCAAACACCCTTCTCTATAGCTTCACTGGCTTAATCGAGGGGTTGATGTTTAGCCTATGTAGTGCGAGACTCGAAGCTACTCATGTTAGGTCAGAAGTATCCCACGAGAACACGTCTACATACTCTCCCAATAAGTCTTTTAGTCTCTCCTTGAAATCTTCAAGAATTAGCTTCCCCATAGCTACTGGTCTTATATCCTGAATAGGCATCTGTATTGTATCGGCCAATCCCACAACTGCATGTACCGTTGCTAAATCTCTTTGCTTTCTCACTTCTCGTACCACCATAAGATTAAATTTTTGATCCACAGTTTGATCTTATTGGATGGATGCCACTCCCTTTTCAGTCGGGAACTTCATCATCAGGTGATAGGGTGACCAGACCGCCCGAGCTTGGAACATCCATGGCCTTCCTAAAATCACATTATAAGGGGAAGGGGCATCCACGACAGCAAAATTACACCTGATAGTCACCCCTTTATCATCATCGGCTACGCAAACGGGCAGGGTTATCTCTCCTATGGGGAATATCGGGTTTCCCATGAACCTAGATAAAAAGGAAGCTGACTTTTTCAAGTTGTCGTGCCCTATATCCATTTGGTCAAAATACTCAGTAAACATCACTCCTACCCCGCTTCCGTCATCCACGAATACCCTTCTTATCAAAGACGTTCCAATACTGGATGAAATTACCATAGGATCCGCATGAGGGGTTTGGTCTGGTACAACATCCGCTTCCAAGAAAGTGACCGTCTTCTTCAATCAAAACCTCTTGTGACTGGGCTCTACCACAGGGACCCTTTGAGCCTCTGCTCTTATCACAACATTAAAAGATCTCTCTCTCACCATGCCAGTAATGACATTAATTACCCTTCGCATGGGTGGGTTTTTCCTTTTTTAGTTATCTTGATTTCCCCCTGTTGTTCTTGGGGTTTGTCCTGTCTTCCTTCCCGTTCCCTATCTCGAACCACCTATTCTCGAGGTCTTATATCTCTTCTACCTCCATTTTGATTGTTCCTTCTGTAAGGCTACCATTGGTTCGTTCGAGACCTCAAAGGGGCAGCCTGGTTCCTGTGTCCTTGCCCTCAAAATCGTCCTTCCCTCTCACACCTATCGATCTCTATCCTTAACTGCATGTAATCATTTGTGTTATGGACGTAATGCCAGTGATTATCGTAATACCAATTTGTTGCCCACAGGGCCACTACCGAGTTGTGTAAACTTTGCAAGGGTGAGGGTGCTCGGAACAACCCTCTATGTATACTTAAGATCTTTGCATGAGTTCTCTCTCCGAGCGTTGGTGGCAATGGAGTGTATCTCTCGAATGGTGTTCTTATGTCGACCGGCCTTTTCCCCTACACTCTACATTTCTTCCCATTTTCTCTATAAGGATATCTCTTTTCCTTCTAGTTGCCTCCTCTACCCTCGAGTACTGCTCTACAACTTCCTGAAGTTTTTGCAAGGTCTTGGGGATATTAGTACTCAGCTTCTTGTATAATTAAAGTCCTGCATCCCCGGCAAGTGCCCCTGGATTACCTCTTTCTCCGTTGTTTCCATCACTCAAGATCTCATCCACATATCGATGATAGAAGGCTTCCGTGCTTTCCCCTGTCTTTTGCTTCGTCTGGTAGAGCTCTAACAGATTTTTGGTAAACTTCTTCTTCTGTGTGTATTGGCTCAATAATGCTCCATGACGGGCGGGCGGTCGTCGCGCCCGCCGTGCAAAAGATAATTTATAAGCCCTAAATGCTTACTTTCTACAACTAGGTAGATAGTGGCAAATCGGGGTCGTCCAATGAGAAGAGGGATCTTCCTAAGCAATTAAGCACAAATGGTTGATACTAGGCTAGGAGTAACTATATTTACACACACTTAAAAGCAAGTAAAAGGGGGGGGGTTGGTTGGTTGGTTTCCTAAGTTAACAAAGATAAAAAGACGAGATAACTAGCAAGGTCAAGTGACTATGCTAATCATCAAACGAAACTAAAGAAAAGGGGTTTTAAACTACAAAGATAAAATGCCTTGGGGGCAACGGATATCCACTTCCACATCTAATGTAGTTCATCGAATCATTCACACATTTCATCATATAGCATTTATGACCCAACGCTCACACACCCATCTAGCAAGTACCACAACACACACATCACAAGAAGTTCTAAGTTCATGCTCATAGATCTTCATGCAAAGGCGCTACGGAATTCGTCACGTTCCTACACCTAAACAATTCAACCACACAAGCACTACCTATGCTCAAACCACTCATGGCACACATGCAGTGAAACACACCGTCAAGAGTACATAAACGCCGAATAACAAATGCTTTAAGAATGAATTTAAATCATCTATTCAATACTTCAACTACTTGTCGTGGAGACTAAACTCCTATCCTTCTTAGTTCGTAGTTTGCGAGAGTGAGTTCGACATCTCTCGTCAAACCTCACCAATGACTCCCGAGTCGCGACCACGACTCAAGGTGTCATTGGTGGCATTTAGCACGAAGGACCAACAAGCTTGGCAATGCTTATGACCACTACACCGTGACTAAGCATTAAACCAATTCATGCAATTACACGAGATTGGATGAACGTGCAACGCACATTCATCCACGAGCATATGACTCTCTCGTTTGCTACACAAACGAACATGACGAAGAGTTCGACATCAATCACATTCGTCTAGCACATTGTCAACACACTAACACAATCAAAAGCTCTAATTCACACTCATACATTCCTAACAAGAACAGGGGGGAAATTAACCCAAACCCCCAAACCCTAGCTAGCAATTCATACAAGCATTTCATATCATCAAGCTCTCAACAACATCAATGCAATCAACAATTAACATTCAAAGCACAATAAAAGCACAATAGCAAAAACATCAAATAGATAGATAGAAATGGTTCTCAATACATAGAAGTGGAAGCTTCAATCCATAGCTCCCAAGTACAAGAACTACTCTAGAACAACAAAAGACATAATTAAACTAAGAGAAAGCTAAGAAAAGAAAGAAGAGAAAAACCTAGAATTTTCGCCCAAAAATGCAGAGAGAAGCGGGCTGGAAAAGCTGGAGAAGAGGAGGAAAGAGAGTAGTATTTATAGTCGGAAGAAGATAAAGTTGATTTCTGGCCGCCCGTTGGTCGCGACTCGCGACGAGTTCGTCGCGACTCGCGATGGTGTCGCGACGGGGTCGCGACGGGAGCCAGAGTTTTGCATTGTTTCTTTGTCTTCTTCATAGCCATCCCTCTCAATCTTTAAGTCTTCAACAACTCCAAAATGGTCTTCAACGGCCTCCGGTCTTCATGTCTTCGAAGTGAGTATCCAAAAGTCTTCGAAAGTATAGTCTTCAATGTCTTCCGGTCTTCGTTGCTTCCGTGTTCTTCCCTTGTCACACAAAATCCACTTAGAAGAGGTAAAAGAGTACAAAGTTGCTTTTGCCTCTTCTAAGTGAATTTCAAGGTAAAACACAAGCTCTCGATAATAAAAGAGCACAAAAGTGATCCTAAATACTACTAAATAATGCGTCTAAAATGGACACATCAAACCTCCCCACACTTAAACCTTACTCGCTCTCGAGTAAGAAAAGATTTAAGCATACGGAGGAAATGGCATATCCACATCCTAAAACCCCTAAAATAACCACACAAAATGGACATATCAAACCTCCCCACACTTAAACCTTACTCGCCCTCGAGTAAGAAAAGATTCAAGCACACGGAGTAAATGATATATCCAAAACCTGAACTAATCCCCCAATCAAAGCCTCACAAAAACTCTCAATATCAAAAATCCCAAAATAAAAGCTCACATGAGAATTTTTTTTCACACATACATCCCCAATCCTAAATCTAACCAAACCTACCACTTATCAATTCACTACCCATAAAACATTTCAAAGCCCCGAATTGATATTCCCAGAATCCAATGACACAAAATGAAGCTAAAACCATAGAGGAAGTTTTAAACACATGCTTCACCTAATGCCAATATATCAACCAAAAACGAAGTAGAAAGAGATAAGGAATTTCATAACCACACTTCGTTTCCTAACCCACTAAGCTACCCAATCCCAAGAGGTCTAAAGATATTGAGCTACCCGATCCATCCATGTGACAACCGCAACCTTATAACTCCAACGCCGGCAAGTGAGTGAAATCATAGCATTTTTCAATTTCTCTCAATTTCTCTCATTTTGCCTAGGAGCTCTTTCGAGTTTTCATCCTAGCCACACATCATGTTTCTTTAGCTCACATCTCACCTTTTTCCGCACATTTTAGCCTCTCATTTTTGCCTAGGCCGCCCTTTAAGGGTTTTCGACCTATCCGGGCCCCCAATGTTGCCTAAGTTGCCCTCTCAGGTTTTCAACTTAGCGGGTTTTTTTTTTCTTTTTTCCTTTTTTTTTGTTTTTCTATATATATATATATATTTATGTTTTTCCAATGAAAAGTAGCAAAAAGCATTCCAAAACAAGCTAGCATGCATGTGAATCCTCTAACCCCTCCCCACACTTAAAACATTACATTGCCCGAAATGTAAACACGTAAGGCAAGAACAATAAAAATCAAGGTAAGGGAGTTAGAGTGACACCCATTTCTCCGCAAATTCGCCGGTGATATGGCGATATCCAAGTACTTGGATGGTCCCGAGATAGGTTTCGGAACCGGAAGGGTGAGCAAAGATGCCGTAGAAGAACTCACCCCTCGAGAAAAGCATTGTCTCCATGGCGCCGTTTGATCAAGACTACACCACGAAGAACACATTAAACTCACAAGTACATAAGGATATGTAATACTAGGTTTAGCATCAAGAGTTAATAACCATAGTATTGTCAAAGAACAACCAATCAACCCTCAATCACCACTATAAGATTATGCATGAAAAATATCCAACATATATTGACATGTATACAAGCATCATTATAGGATAAGAACTTACGGTCACAATGATGTAGTCGGCATACTACAATCAACAAATGTACTAAAAAGATGCAAGAATGTTCATATGCCAATATATGTAGGATGGTGGAAGAAATGAGAGGTATGTGATGTTCTTGGGAGTGTTGGGTGGAGAAGAGGGAAGGATCATGCAATGTTTAAAATCATTTGGAAACTTGGAAGCTTGGAAACTTGAAATCCGGGCTCAAAAAATTTTCAAAAGTTACTGAGCACGTCGCGACTCGCGACGAGGTTCGTCGCGACTCGCGATGAGCCTCGCGACGTCATCGCGACTCGCGGAAAGTAGAGTCCGGGAGCTCAAAATGTTCTGAGCTCGTCGCGACTCGCGACGAAGGGTGTCGCGACTCGCGAAGTCATCGCGACTCGCGGAAAGTGGAGTCCGGAAGCTCAAAATGTTCTGAGCTCGTCGCGACTCGCGACGAGCCTCGCGAAGTCATCGCGACTCGCGAAAAGTGGAGTCCGGGAGCTCAAAATTTTTTGAGCTCGTCGCGACTCGCGGCAAAGTAGGTCGCGACTCGCGACGAAGTAGGTCGCGACTCGCGACGAGCCTCGCGAAGTCATCGCGACTCGCGGAAAGTTGGCGCTGGGAGTGATTTTTCTCCCCTGTTCGTCGCGACTCGCGACGAAGCCCATCGCGACTCGCGACGGCAGGGTATCCCAGGCTTAAAATTTTTTCTTTTGCTTACCAACTGTCCAAGCTTTCTTCCCTCGTTCATTGATCTCGTTCCTTCATCTCCTTCATTGCAATGCACTTCACTTTGCTACAAAATCACAGAAAAACAAGCCATAAAAAGAACAAAACAAAACAACAACAAAAATAAACAAAGAAACAAAGACTAAGAAACAAAAACTAAAAGAAATGCCGAATTTATTTAACGTCGTCGGCACGACGAAGCTCCGTATTTTTAAGGTCGTCGGCACGACCCTAATGTTATCCGTATGGTGAAGGCTTGAAGCTCTTCACCATGAGCATCCAAAATAAGAGAGGTGGGGGCACAAAACTTCCAAGAGGAAAGTCTTGTGGAGGTGGAGATGGTTCAAAGGGAATTAAGTGGTTAGGGAGCTTGGGATAGTCTTTTGGCTCCTCTCTCGTTTCCCTCAAAACTTCCGAAAATGATGGAGTTGGTTCACTAGGTGGGAGAAGGGGTGACGATGCTAATGGATGTAGCACTATCACCTCTTCCTCCATTTTTCTATCCTCTACAACCAACTCCTCATCCCTTTCAAACTCAAAATCATTTTTATTGGTGACCTCACTCACCGAGTCATCGAGTTCAAGTTGGGATGGTGTGTTTTCGGAATCACGAGCTTCCATGCGGGCCAATACCTCTAATATGTTCCTCACATGCCCCTCAATGGCCTCAACACTAGAGGAGAGCTGGGTATCCGGCTCCTCACTAGTAAAGGAGTTCAAGTTTGCTATGGTATTTAAGACATCCTCACGTGTCAAACTTGAACTTCCTTGTTGGGCTTGGTTTTGGGGTATGGTATAGGGTGGTGATGGCCAACTAGGTTACTCGTAATATTGGTTTTCTGGCTCATTCTCATACCACAAATCCGGACTACCACTCCATTCCGGATTGTAAGAGTTGTGGTATGGATAGCATTCATGAGCATCTTGCCCTTGAAAACCAATATCTCCTACCTCTTGATAGCACTCTTCATAGTACCCATGGTTTTGGAAACCAAGGGTTCTTTCTCGGTCATAGTGCTCTTCCCACAACAAAGGGCAAGATTCGGTAGGATGATCGGAATGACACATCCTACAAAACCTTGCTTGTTGAGCCTCTCTTCTCATCATGAGTTCCCTCAAGGTGAGACGCTCCATTAAAATTTTTTTTTTATTTTTTTATTTTTCAAAAGTTCGAAATCATAGTGCAAGGATTCTCAATAAAATAAATTACCAAGAACTCAAGCAATACCTACTCCGAACAAAAACAACCACCAAGTAGTGGAAAATAAAAACAACTAGCTAATACACAACCAAATACACCTAAATACTTAAGAATAAATGCCTCTTCCCCGGCAACGGCGCCATTTTGACGGGCGGGCAGTCGTCGCGCCCGCCGTGCTAAAGATAATTTATAAGTCCTAAATGCTTACTTTCTACAACTAGGTAGATAGTGGCAAATCGGGGTCGTCCAATGAGAAGAGGGATCTTCCTAAGCAATCAAGCACAAATGGTTGATACTAGGCTAGGAGTAACTATATTTACACACACTTAAAAGCAAGTAAAAGGGGGGGGGGGTTGGTTGGTTGGTTTCCTAAGTTAACAAAGATAAAAAGACGAGATAACTAGCAAGGTCAAGTGACTATGCTAATCATCAAACGAAACTAAAGAAAATGGGTTTTAAACTACAAAGATAAAATGCCTTGGGGGCAACGGATATCCACTTCCACATCTAATGTAGTTCATCGAATCATTTACACATTCCATTATATAGCATTTATGACCCAACGCTCACACACCCATCTAGCAAGTACCACAACACACACATCACAAGGAGTTCTAAGTTCATGCTCATAGATCTTCATGCAAAGGCGCTACGGAATTCGTCACGTTCCTACACCTAAACAATTCAACCACACAAGCACTACCTATGCTCAAACCACTCATGGCACACATGCAGTGAAACACACCGTCAAGAGTACATAAACGCCGAATAACAAATGCTTCAAGAATGAATTTAAATCATCTATTCAATACTTCAACTACTTGTCGTGGAGACTAAACTCCTATCCTTCTTAGTTCGTAGTTTGCGAGAGTGAGTTCGACATCTCTTGTCAAACCTCACCAATGACTCCCGAGTCGCGACCACGACTCAAGGTGTCATTGGTGGCATTTAGCATGAAGGACCAACAAGCTTGGCAATGCTTATGACCACTACACCGTGACTAAGCATTAAACCAATTCATGCAATTACACGAGATTGGATGAACGTGCAACGCACATTCATCCACGAGCATATGACTCTCTCGTTTGCTACACAAACGAACATGACGAAGAGTTCGACATCAATCACATTCGTCTAGCACATTGTCAACACACTAACACAATCAAAAGCTCTAATTCACACTCATACATTCCTAACAAGAACAGGGGGGAAATTAACCCAAATCCCCCAAACCCTAGCTAGCAATTCATACAAGCATTTCATATCATCAAGCTCTCAACAACATCAATGCAATCAACAATTAACATTCAAAGCACAATAAAAGCACAATAGCAAAAACATCAAATAGATAGATAGAAATGGTTCTCAATACATAGAAGTGGAAGCTTCAATCCATAGCTCCCAAGTACAAGAACTACTCTAGAACAACAAAAGACATAATTAAACTAAGAGAAAACTAAGAAAAGAAAGAAGAGAAAAACCTAGAATTTTCGCCCAAAAATGCAGAGAGAAGCGGGCTGGAAAAGCTGGAGAAGAGGAGGAAAGAGAGTAGTATTTATAGTCGGAAGAAGATAAAGTTGATTTCTGGCCGCCCGTTGGTCGTGACTCGCGACGAGTTGGTCGCGACTCGCGACGAGTTCGTCGCGACTCGCGACGAGTTCGTCGCGACTCGCGATGGTGTCGCGACGGGGTCGCGACAGGACCCAGAGTTTTGCATTGTTTCTTTGTCTTCTTCATAGCCATCCCTCTCAATCTTCAAGTCTTCAACAGCTCCAAAATGGTCTTCAACGGCCTCCGGTCTTCATGTCTTCGAAGTGAGTATCCAAAAGTCTTCGAAAGTATAGTCTTCAATGTCTTCCGGTCTTCGTTGCTTCCGTGTTCTTCCCTTGTCACACAAAATCCACTTAGAAGAGGTAAAAGAGTACAAAGTTGCTTTTGCCTCTTCTAAGTGAATTTCAAGGTAAAACACAAGCTCTCGATAATAAAAGAGCACAAAAGTGATCCTAAATACTACTAAATAATGCGTCTAAAATGGACACATCACTCCACTAGAGTCTCAGTACGATCAGAGCGAGCATCTTGGAAACGTGCCACTCCTGTGTTTTTCCCTACATGTAGCTTCCTACCAGCTTGCATGTCAATTTCTCATCAAAATCCCTCGAATTCATCAAGCCCAGTAACGTCTGGATGAACTCTCGAGGGTCAGTCTTTCCACTGTATATGGGAAGTCCTTCCGGAGGCTTAACTTCTATTAGCCATCGAACCCCGGTGGTCACCGAGCTGAAAGGAGACCCCGCATCCTGGCCCAAGGGTCCGATCAACCTATCCAATTCCCTTCTTAACGATTCACTTGCATCCGAGAAGGGTTCCTGTTGCCCCCCTGTCAACCCCCTATCGTGACTTCCCAGCTATGGTAGATAAGGAGGTTGAGTTGCTCCGTATCCAGGGTTTATCCATGGTCGGCCAAAACCCGGGTATGCTATTGGTGGTGGTGGTTGGATATAGGGATTGTAAGGCCCCTTACTAATCATCGTTCTTTGAATTCCCATACTTCCTTATCATTGCATAGAAGAAGATGCCATCATCCCATATGCTGCTTCTGGAGCGGTCAGGTCAAGGGTAGGAGTAGATGGGGCTAGCAAAGGTAATGAATATATCGGGCCCTTTGAGTAGCCAGGAATAGAAGGCTGAGGCCTACCTTGCAATGGCTCTCCAGTATATGTGGGATAAGGATAGGCTATTGCAGGTTGAGAAGCACACCCCATAATTATTCCTACTAGCGAGGGTGGCAATACTCCGTGTGTGACCCTGTCATCCCTCGGAGAAGGGGTACCTCGATAGCCGACCACAGCCAAGCCCTGAGCTGCTTGTTCTACATCTTAATTCGAAGTTTCCCTCCCTGAATTGTGATTTCCTTGCCCGTGTTGGCAATAGGCTTCCATATATGAATCTCCTGAAATATCCGTAAACCTTCCATCCCTCATATCGGTTACCCCTTCGAGCAAGGAATCTGGGTTTCTCTGTTCTTGCTCTCCCATCATTACCAATATCCTCGAGGGTCCCAGTGCATCATTCTGAATTGGTGACAGGGTATCTGCAACAAATGGCACTGAGTTTGCCCCCCTTTGTGGTTTACAACCGTAACACGCTCTGCACACGACTCTGATTCAGACGTTTGGAGGTTAGCTATACCGATGTCCTCAACACAGCTGTCGTTTCCTACTCATGAATTTTCCATTCATAAACTTTGTGAAGATTTAGTGCACATACCTATCAACCTTAACCTTTCACTCCTTCGAATAACCATGGACATAAACTCTCAAAACCCTTGATCCGGCTTAGTTATCCCCACAGACGGCGCCACTTGATACGCCTCGAACAACCGACCAGTTCATGGGCTTGAGTTCTTCTCCAATGAACCTGCAATAGAACTGTCCATGGGTTCCAGGGGTCAGCACTCCGATGCCTAAGTTAGTCCAAGAGTCCAATATGATTAAGACAAAATGAATGCAAGTAAACGTTATTCTTGTATTTATACCCCGTGTCCTAAATAACGTTCTCCTTAATTATCGTTCTTAATTACCCACAAATGATGTAACTATATTATGGTATTAAATATTCTCCTAATTGGGCTGCCATATCTTGAGCCCAATGGCCTTCTTAGGCTCAACCTCTATCACCGACTTCAAATCCATTTTACTCAGCCCATCTATATCTCCAAAAAAAACACCTAAAATTTTACTTTAAAATAATAATTTTAATATTAAAGTTTAATAATATTTACATGAAAATATTATAAGTAAAATATGTGCATTATGGATAAATAATAGTTTATTATATAAAAATGAGTATGTACATAGCGGTATAGTGGGGTGGGGCGGGAGTTGGGCGGATTTGAACTAATATCCATGTCCGACCCACTACCCATGGCGGGTATCAATTCCATACCCATACTCGCCCCATCTCACCAAAACAACATCCATATCCGCCCCATTGGGGCGGATGTGGGGCAAACCTCCACCAAAACTCACCCACTGACATCCCTAAATTTGGCTGCTAGTACGTAATCTTATAAAAAAATCAAAAAATAAAACATTGTAACAATAAAACCACAATGAATAATGGGTTAATCTATTAGGTTTTTTTTAAAAAAATTTATATAGTGAAAAACAAACACTAAATAACACTACTAGTTTCAACTTTTTGGGTTTGAGATGGTATCCTGTGAGGCAGTCTAAACTTTAGGAAATGACGCTTATGTAGTTAAATAAGGGACAATATGGATGGTCTTGAGATGTACCTATTTCAGTGGCCTTTCAAGCAAATATTTTTGATTTGATGAATGGTAGGAGCTGCTTGATCCAGATTGTTTTGGAGTCGACGCATGGCGCGAAAATGAACTAAACTTAAACGAATCTTAACCTAGAACAAATTGTAGTGGATGTGGCAATCAGTTGTACTTATTACCTCATCATCGCTGACACTAAGGCAATACAATTCTCCGCTCCGGGCCACATCGCCTTCCAAGTCCTCGGGTTGGGGATCATCTCCACGTCCGATCAAAGACATAGGCTAGTCTAAGACACTCCCCAAAGCCTCTCCCACATAATTGAAATGGTGAATGGCAGATGGCAATCCAACTTTGGAATGGAAGATTGGCTTGCACACACGGATGCAAGCTACTACATCCGGTGCCTTATCAGGATGCCTAGATTTATGGAGCCATGTTTTAGCTACCCTTAACCTCTCTCCCCAAGGCTCTTGATGAAAAAGGTGACCAACTCACCGTCCTGTAGCACAGAGTAATTATTTAGTTAGTGTAAAAGTTTTAAGGGTCAAAATATTCATAAGGAAAATAAGAGTAAAAATTTATTAATTGAAATGCATATAAACCTCCTCATCTTCTTCTTTGTTGTTGGGATCTCGGCCTGAGTCGCTAAGACTGGTGGATACATCAACCAAGGCCTTCTAAATGAATTTTTTTGGGTCCTCCGGGCCTTCCAGAATATTTAATCTGCCTATTGTAGCCATTCCTATGAAGAACTGATCATGGTAAGTGCCTATCGCCTTCACAACCGGCTGATCAGTGGGGGGTTTCTTGGCCTCCTTCTTTTGGGATGGGGAGTTGCTGTCACACTTGCTTCTTGCTATGCCTCAGATAGAAACAACTGCTAGCAGTCAAGTCTGGGTGCATCTATAGCGACCCGGATCATCCTTCTTCCCGGTAGCTCTTATCAGTTAGTCTTCACCCGATGTAAACTCTAAGGCTCCCTTCTCTTTTTCTTCATTCATCCTAAATTGTGGTGCATATTATTAGACTAGTAATGAAAATATGTTTACATATACGTAGATATTTATATAAATTGAATGCTTACAATATCCATAGCTATTCCTTTGACTGTTGGGGTTTCATAATCTTTATCTTTTCCCTTGTTTGACTCTAGGTAGACTAGCGATATGTCTGGTTTGAAATACTTAGAATTGATCTCCTACTCGATCTCTTCTTCTGTGTAGCTCTGATCCTTGAGCTTCTTTCTCTCCTTCTCTTTTAGTTGCACGATAAGCTTTTCCTTTGTAGCCCAGTTGCCCTTTGGTTCGGTGTGATGGGTGTATTTTGTTTTCCTTTAACTGGGCACTTGCCCCTGCTCCTTTTTTAAAACAAAAAAAAAGTGTAATCAGTTATTATCACAATGAATTAGTTGATAAATTTTGAAATAATTGTTATGATATGATTTAAGAACTATACTTACCATGAACTCTGTTGTTTTTTTTGTTTTCCTCGAAAAGTTTCCATTCCTCCTCATCCATCCACCCGTACTTTTCCCATGGCTGGTACTTTGGAATTTTGCCGCTCGAAAAGATATGTGTGTACTTATTCGCCACCTTCTATTTCCAATTAAGATGTGTATCGACAGCCTTGCCTACCACATCCTTCCTCAATTTACTTCATTGTTCTTTAGTCAATTTGTTTCAAACTTGAAACTTGCCTGTGAGGGGTTACTACACAATATACAAGTTAATAGCGACACTAAGGCATTTCAAATATAAGTATTGTATAATATAGGGTTTTACCTTTATGTTTCTTCACGCCTCTTCCTTCACATCTAACAGAATGTTCTGCCAGTGTATCCATGTACCAAATCTGACCCGCCCCTAAAATATGTAGTTGCAATAAGCGGTCTTAGCGCTCCAATTTTTTAACACAAACAATCTCACCATCAATGCACTCAAAACAATCGGGATATGGTTCTTTTCCCTGGCTAACATGACCGACTGGCACGTAGCGGTTCCTCGTTCCCTACACCATGTGGCAATCTCAAACTTGTCAAACGATTTCCCCTGATGGCCACCTGCCTTAGTAAGGTCATCATTCTGTGGATTGCAATGGTTGTTGTCCTTGCTTATTCCTCTTTCTCCATTTCAACACTATATTAAGGAATGACACATGTTTCATCCTCTCCCTCTTCCTCTAATTCATTCTTGAGGGGTACCATCGGTGGAACGTCCTCATGTCCATTTTCGGGGCCAAATTCCAGGTCCTCCACCTTTGGTTTTTTTTGGTGGGGGAACACTCTTCCTTTTTCCAATCGTCTTTTTGGATTTAGGAAGTATCTAAATATGAAACTGAATAGAACACATTAATAATACAACAACCACATTATAAAAATTGTACACCAAAGTCATGATAACCATGATAACCATATTATGACAATTGTGCACCAACCAACAAAAATAGTTCCATTAAGGACCACACCAACAATTTTAGGACGATAAGACGAATAAGTACTCGATACATCTAGCATCATTTCTAAGATCAACCAAATCGAAGCTATTCAAACGATTACGGTTAACAAACATCACAAAATATTCAACATTCGGTACGAACACTTCACAACACACAATTTGGCATCTCAAATATTACAAAATATTCACTATTCGGTACAAACACTTAACACGCAATTTGGCATCTCAAACAAAACAAAATATTCAACATTCGATACATACACTTCACAACACACAATTTGGCATCTCAAACATCACAAAATTTTCAACCTTCGGTACAAACACTCCACAACACACAATTTGGCATCTCAACCATCACAAAATATTTAACATCTGGTACAAACACTTCACAACACACAATTTGGCATCTCATACATCACAAAATATTCAACATTTGGTACAAACACTTCACAACACACAATTTGGCATCTCAAACATCACCAAAAACATTCAAGGCCACGAAAATTGTAATGGGTACAACCCTACACAACCAAAAATCGAAACAACTTCATTGAGACATTTCATCGAACACCTACTCTTTCATACCCATATAATTTGAATCCAAAGGAATTAAACACTAAATATTTGACAAAAAAACTTCAAATACATGACTTACCTTTCAACAATGACGATTTGGAACCGGGTGGAGGGAGAATCCCCTCACTTACGAGTTGATGGCTTCCAAGTTACCAAGAAGGGTGTATTTTGGGTTGTTATTTAAGGTGGATTTGATAGAGTGGGTTAATGTTGTGTGAATGGGGAGTAATGGTGGTGGGAAGCGTGGGTAAAGATTGGATTTATGGGGGAGAAACTGCTAGGAGGAGGTTATGGAAGTGAAACTGCGAACGTTAATGAGGGGAAGACGATTAGTTTGTTTTTATACCACCAGACCCAACACCGGTACGAATGAAAACATACCGGTGCATATGTTGCTTCTACTGTTGAACAAAATACCCGTGCCTATGTGAAAATAAGGTAGCTGTATGAAGCTGCTTAAATTGGGTTTATTTTTTTTATTTCCCATGGAAAAAAGGAAAGAGCTAAATAAAATTCTAAGTACAGAGCATGGGTCCAAAAATCGGTGCTAATGTCAAAATATTGGTACTGGCTTTTAATAAAGCAGATGCCTATCACTGCTTTAAATAAAATTTTAAAATAAAATTTTGGACAGAGAGGTACGTTCAAAATTGTTGTCTTGGTGTTTAGCACCACTATTATTTATAGGTGCCATAACAAGGAAAATCGGTGCCCCTTTTATTGGGTTTGGGCTGAAAATATTTCCAGCCTTATTTAAGTAGGCACCGGTATATAAAATTTGAATTCATGAAAATTTGAATTTCCCGCCTAGATTTTAAAAATATTTTCAAAAAATCTCCTCTTATCAACACCGGTAATTTTCACTACAATACTAGTGCTGATTTAATTATCAACATTTTGCATAATTCAATTTATTGCAAACATAAAGAGTAAAGTGTTTTTGGTTGGTGTAGTTATGCAATTGGATTCAAAAATATTAAATTAAACATCCAATATGTCCGGTGTTCCAAGATTGTGTCAAAATAAATTTATAGATTCGGACTTGGAATATGCATCAGGGTTTCATAATGTAGCATCACATTCGATCGGATTTCAATTTTGACCTCCGAGTGATGTTTTTTGCATTTTGCACTTAGGTCCCCAGAGAATATTGGAATTTTCAAATCACAAAATTGGTGAGTCCATAATGAAGTTCAATAATATATGACCCAAACTTTGCAATTTGGTCACGATTGGGTAAATGGAACATGCTCAAAATTGAAGATAGAATAGTTCTACAATCTTTTGTGAAATTGCATTGTTGCCCGAAAGTGTGTGAACCACTTATCCATTGCTTCCAAATACCTGATTTTTGTTATTATTACCTAAATACAAGAATTTTAAATAATTGAATTTTTTTGGATATAAATTAGAAAGAACTAGTACATGTTCTAGACTAAATTATGGATAATTGTTTGGAATTAAAAAGGAGAAATCGGATTTGTTTATGGAACCTAACACTTTTGCTCGATCATTTATTAATTTTCCTTCAAGAACATGGAAAATTCATTACAATTTAATATCATAGTTTTAGATTGGATGTGAATTTGGATGTTCGAGTGAAGTTTTAGATATTTGCACTTATGCTCCACCAAGAATCTTGGAATTGTCGAAACGCAAAATTTGTGAAACCTGATTGAAATTGAATGGCATCCAATTGAAACTGTGTGTTTAGAGGTTTAATTGGTGAATGGAGCCTTTTGAAACCCCTTGCTAAAACATGAAAATATCGTTGATTTGTTCTAAACGTTCAACACAAATATAAAGGGCCATTATCCATATTTATCGAATTGTTATAAAAATTCATGAATAATATCTAGCGAACGGTTCTTCATCCAACATTTGTGCATCTTGTGTGATGGTCCCTACGTTGCTCTGCTCAACGCCTGGGTCGCGGTATGAAGGGAAAGCTCCAACAATTTTCACCACATCAGGAAATTATTAGCTAAAAACCTTACCCATGTGATCGCTTTAGGATCTTTGATAATGTGATTCTGTAAGAAGATTTTTAACACCAACCTCCAGCGCTGCGATTCTAGATTCAAATGAAGGAACTACATTGTCACTATTGCAGGCACCCCCCCTATGGCACCGGTTGCTGGGGGTTATGGCGCTGGTCGTTCGTACCTCCTGTCGACCGGTGCCTAAGTAGGGTGGTGCTGAAACGTAGTTACTATGGTACTAGTTATAAAAACCGGTGCTAAAAGTTAGATATTACAACATCGGTATTTATTATGCCGGTGCTGAATTCTGAGTCCTCATTAATGATCACCGGTACCTGTACAACACCAGTTACTAGCATAAATCGGTGCCTTAAATATGACAGATTACAAAAACTAGCACCGGGTTGGTTTTTATTTTTCGGTGTTATTGCTTTGGAGATGGATGTCTAAGCACCGGTTGTATTATTTGTAAAACTGGTGTTTTAAAAAAATGATATATCTTTTTAATATTATTTCCAGCCCTCCTAGAATTGAAACCCAAGTAAAATATTATTGATTTCCAGCAAGAACATTTGAAAATGTAAAAATCTTAAGTGAAAAAAAGTAATCCATTAGCATGATACAACTTCATAGAAAAGGTGAAACTATGTCTCAATCAAATACAAGCTGAAAAAACACCAGGTCCACTGAATTCTTGTGTCCATGATGTTTATCTCCTTGCCATTGTACGCTTCTCTTGCCCAGGGAAATATTTATTGCGCACAAAATAACTACAATTTTTCGAAGAAAACAATTTGAAATGTCGAAATAATGTAGCCTTTAAACACAAGGAAACATGGTGTGTATAACTATGTTTTAACAATGTATTTAACATCAACACTGATTCAATATTAAACACACAATGTTAAACAGTTAATGATAAACACATCATGTCTACTTGGTGCTCATACACTACAAAATCTCCACATTTGAAATTGTGGAGTTCTACAAATGTTATAGCATCGTTTCATATTGGAAGAAACATTACTTAGTTAAAGGGCACTAAAAGAATAGAAAGCAACCAATGCAGTGTCCTTTAACTAATTCTTCTTCCGAAGCTTGTTCACAATAACAGTTAGTATAGAAAAAAAAATTTTAATGTCGAAATGAAGCAGTTTTACAGTACCAACAAAACATGACATGTATAAACAAACCATGTGGAACACGTCATGTTTACTTGGCGCTGATAGACTGCAACATCTCCACAGTTTACACATCAAATTCAAAACATCAAATTAAAATCATCAAAACAAGAAAAAAGACAAGTAAATCGGTGTTGATGCAACTTCCGTTAAGTTTGTGCACAACACAATTTGGCATTGAAAACCATTTAAATGTCGAAATGAAGAAGTTTTACAGCACCAAGGAAACATGGCGTGTATAAACAAACCATGTCAAACACATCATGTTTCCGTAGCACTGATAGGCTGTAACATCTCCACAAATTAAACATGAACTTGAAATCATCAAAACAAGCAAAAAGACATGTTAACCTTAACTAATGCTTCTTCCGCTAAGTACAATTGTGATGCAAAAATATTTAAAATGTTGGAAATGTTACAGCATTTAAGCCCCGAAGAAACTGATGTGTATACCTATTGTTTAAACTATGTATTTAACATTTACAAGGACTTAATGTTAAACACACCATGTTCAACAGATAAACACACCAAGTTCCTCGGTGCTCATATACTACAAATTCTCCACAGTTTAAACATGAACTTGAAAAGCATTTAAATTGTCAAAAATGTTGCAGCATTTAAGTACCAAGGTTTTTGGTGTGTATACCTATTGTTTAAACATATCAACACACAAAAATCCTCGGTAGTCATACACTACAAATTCTCCAAAATTTAAATTTTGGAGTTGTAGAGATGTTACAACATTTTTCATAATGGAAGATGCATTACATAGTTAGAGGGCAATACATGAATCGAAGGCAACCAATGTAGTGCCCTTTAACTAATGCGTATTCATTTAAAATGTTGAAATGAGGCAACCCTACAGGACCAAGGAAACATGAAGTGCTTAAATAAGCCATGTCAAACACTCTAGGTTAGCCTGCAATATCTCAACAGTTTAAACTTCAACTAGAAATCATCAAAATGCGGAAAAAGACCAGTAAACCTTAATCTAGTTTGCCATTCATTCAAAATATTGTAGTTGTTCGGTGCATTTAAAACTAATACATAAACACATCAACATCCCAAAATAAACTGTCACATTACTTATAGAAAAAACCTTCAAAGTCGTACATAGTTCTGTTTAAATCATGGGGTACAAATTCTATAATTTATATCACATAGTACAAATCTACAGTTTATATCACAGTGTATATCACAGTGTACAAAACCGTTCATCATGATAAAATTTCTAATTATCACAAACCCTAAACATGACACAATCATCTATATATCACATGTGCTCCAAAAATTATTTCACAGTAAAAAAAACCAAAAAATCAAACCATACACAAGGAACTATATATGTATATTTGAATATATATATATACATATATGAATATATATATATATATACATATATGAATATATATATATATACATATATATGTGTATATATGAATATATATATATATATACATATATATTTATTTACATATATTTAACACACTTTTGATTTCATCACAAAATGCAGAAAACATCGCACAACCCAAAAAGTACGAAAATGAAAAAAATCCCACACACCCCTAGAAAGACAACATGATTGAAAATCCAATACACCCATCAAACTAGAAAAAAAAGGAAAATAATGACATGTAAAAAAATAATGACCTAGAAAAAATCTAACACAACCAACAAAACAAAACATAGGTACATGAATGGAGAGGTGGCAGGAGGAAGAAGGCAGTTATGGAGGGAGAAGGGGCGAAGTGGTGGCAGTAATGGTTGGATGTTTAAGAGGAGGCGGCAGCAGTAAGGGAGATGATGAGAGGGAAATGAGGGAGTGAGTAGCTTTAGGGTTTCAAGTTTGGTTTATATAGACAATTTTTGAAGGGTATAGATGAAATCAATATATAGAAATCAAAGGGTTAGGATTAAACCTAGATGAGATCTTTATTAATGACGGGAACCAGTGCTAACTATTGATTAATGCAACTTCCTGATGCTGCCTTGCAATTAAATATTTTTACAACCAGAGAGCAGACATGTAATTTTTTGTCTAACTATGGAGCATTGGTTGTCAGTCCGGTGTTGGAACTGTAAACCGATGCTAAAATATGGTTAAAGCAGCAACTTGATGATGCTTAATCCCGACGCACTGTAGAATCCTAGCATCGCATTTTGTAACCGGTGCTGAATATTAACATGCAGAATATTGAATTTTCCGCCCAAAAATTAACCCATTTTTTGAGTGGTACATCCGAAATAACTTAGCACCGGTTAATCGACACTCATAACCGGTGCTGATTCGTTGTACAACTATTTATAAATATTCATTCGAAGTCCCTATCAAGGAGGCAAGTTTTGTCCATTGTTTTTATACCCAATTGGGCTAAAAAATATTCAATTCAACATTCAATAGCGTGTTTCAAAATTGTGTCCAATAGATACCCGCAAACCCTCCGATCAGAACTTTGTTAAAATAACATTGTTACCCAAAACATAAATTCAACTCCTTATTGGTGGCCAAATAACACCACATTGTGTATTCTTTGGTTAGTGTGTGTTTTAAAAAAAGAATGTCATTTTTTATTAGAATTTGGTAAAGCGCTAGTATATATGCTAGAGTATCTAACTATAGACGTCCTAGAAGTTAGAAAGTTCTAAAGGGAGGTTTTCTTTGTTATTTATTGACACCAAATTTTTAATATTTTTTTATTCTTTCTAGGAATTCTCTTTTGGGTCCAACAGTGTAGGATTGCATTCAAGCGGAATTAAATTTGGAAGTCCAAGTGAAGTTTTTGTTTTTTGCACTTAGGTCCCTCCAAGAATCTTGGAATTATCGAAACACAAAATCGGTAATTCAATAGTGCAATTGACTATTGTATGATCATAACTACACGATTACGACTTAATTGGGTGAGTGAAACATCATCAAAACTGATCATACAGAACAAGTGCTACAGTTTCATTAATTGCAGTGTTGCGCAAAACTAAGTTTCACCTTGAGCATTGATTTGAAACACTTGATTCTTGTTTTTAATTACTAAATATATGTATTATGTCCAATGGAATATTTGAATGTATAAATTTCAAAGCAGTAGTACATGTCCTAGACTATATTGTGCAAAAAGGTTTGGAAATATAAACGAAAAATCATATTTCTTTAATGTCACACGATTAATGTAAAAACATGACAATCCTTGAAGTAGTGGATAATAACTATATTTCATCTGAAAAATAACATAGAATTGTTTCAAGACGTACTCAATGAAATAATCACTACAAAAACAATAGTATTATAAGGACAATGAGGATCAAAATTCATGAAGAATATCTAGCAAACGGCTTTTCATCCAACATGTTTGCATCTTCAGAGTTTGTCCCAATGTTGCTCTCCCCAACGGCCGTGCTTGGATATTTAGGAAAGGGTCCAACTGCTTTCATTGCATCCAGGAACTAGTATGTAACACCTTTCCCACGTGATCGCATCAGGACCTTTGATATTGTGATTCTGTCAGTAGACTTTGTACACTTACCTCCAACGTTGCAACTCTAGATTCCAAAGTATGACCCACATTGTCATGGGGGAATTTCAAGAAAGCATTGTTGTAATCTTACCCATTGGATGGTCGTATATGTCGTGCGAATAGTGGGAACACCTCCTTTTGTGCACAGTTCGGAGATTAGGCTGCAGAAACCGTAACAACACGTTCTCTCTACATCATGTCTCAACTCGTTCACTATTTGCTTACCCGAATTCCATCAGGTTTTTTTAATGGTGTATGGATGTCTCAACCTCATACTATGAACCTCGGTGTTCACTGTGACGGAGTCAATTCTGGATGCTACAAAGTGGTACCATCCATTTATCTCGGGAGTCAGAAGCTTTTTTGGCATCTTTTTCCAACCTGGTTTAGCAATAGACTTGACATCGGTTCCCTACCTAGTTATCGTTCTCACGATCTCCCATCATGTGGGATCGTCAAAATCTAAACTCTCATCAGTATAGTAGTGGAATGCAAGAAGTTTATCCTCATCGGGTGGATCATTTGGCAACCCGTACATCTCGTTTATAGATTCTACAAGTAATTTCACCATTTCCCACGATAGAATGCCTCAGCCCACCTTCCAGCACATCGCAAATTAGCATAGAATTCACTCACTATGCTGAGGTTGAATATTGTAGATGTTTCACACAATTTCTCCCACCCAAGAGCCCAGATTGTTTCTTCAAGGGGGGGGGGGGCATTTTCGATTCCTCTCTCCGAAAAATGTCGCCTTTGTTTGTAGGTTTGTGCCATTAATTTTGCCTTCTCCGAAATGAACCTCTTATCCTGTTGTTCAACATTGGATTACACTTCCGGAGAGAAAGGGGATGCATCATATGTCTATTATATATTATGTATAAATTATTTATTATATAATATATATATATAAACAAAGGAAAGAGCCGAGTAATCCAATATTGTTTCGCCTCGATTAGTTGATACTTCACGGGGGATTTACCTCTAATGACCAAAGAAATAGATTTCTTATGCCACTTCAACCCATTCATGAATGCAAAAATGAATTAATATCCACTTTTTGTATCTCGATTGAAATTCCCTTAAATGGTATTTTTTGTTGAAATAGTATTCTTTCTTATTTTGATGATCCTCGATATCGAAGAAAGAGTTTGAGATTTAGTAAATATGGGACTATCGAAATGCAGTCAATCACCAAAAAGGAAGATTTGATTGAATATCAAGGAGTTAAGGAATTTAAGTCAAAATCTAAAATGAAAGAAGATCAAATTATTTTTCATTCCTAAAGAAGTGCTCTTGTAGGGAGTATTGGGTGTCATATCCTACAATGTCAAATGATGCATTTCAACAAACACCTTCCATGAACAAAAAAAAACCTATACACCACTTTCTTTCTTGAACATCAACACACTCTCAATGCGACCAAATCAAATCCAATCTGTACAGAAATGTTATTATTACACATTAACTCTTTGTACATGATTGCATTATCGAGAAAAAGTTGGAGAGTAAAGTGAACCAACATTGAAAAGAGTTGTTACTTTTCCAAAAACTTTTGGTTCATGATTAATAATCTAGTACAATATAATAGCAATGTTTGAAGGACAACTCACCTCAATCCTTCACAGAGTTTGGGAGTCTGAACCAATGGGGAAGATGAGTTAGTTTTCCTCTACAAAGTTTAGAAAATGAAGAGCAGCTGCACGAGGAAATGTAAAAAATTCATAACTTAAATTTACTAGCACCGGTATGAAGCTTGAAAATCGGTGCTAAACAAAGTAAAAGCAACTTCTTGAGGCTACGTTGAATTATTTTTTTGGAATTTTCTCCCAACACGAGAACAAACTTGAAAAATAAATTCTAAGGGGCCAGCAACGGTTCAATAACCGGTGCTGAAATATCGTCAAACCAGTGTTGTTAAAAAAAAGTAACTGCTTACGGTTGCGCACATTGATTTATTAAAATCATTTTCTCAACCCGAGAGCTAATCCTAAAAGTTTTGTCTAAGTACCGAGCACTGGTGTCTGGACCGATGCTGAAATTACAACAACCAGTGCCAATAATGGAACAAAGCACATACTCTGTTTTCAACCTTCAACAGTACCTGCGAACATTACTATTTAGAGCACCGGTTCATGAAAACCGGTGCTATAATTTATGTATGGCACCAGTTTATACAATATCAGGTGCTATTTATCATGTATTTCACCAGTTTTCAGCACCGATTTCTACAAAACAGGTGGTGGAAAAAATTTTCAAAACCAATTCTGTGGAATTATGTCATAATACCAATGCCAAATATGATTTCAACATCTTTTTCGAAGGCTACTAGGCTAGCGATCGATGCCATGGTACCTGTTTTTAAGTTGTGTGTTATGAGCCATTTTGTAGAAATAAGAGACAGACTCAATAAATAATGAATGACTTTATTGAAAGTGAGACTCCATAATGCTAGTTTATATAGTTAGATAACTAATATTCAATTTGGACAGTGTAAATTGCTTTTTATATTAGGAGAATTTATTGTGAGTATCAACATGCACTACTAGATATAATTAGCTCTTGATATGCAATAATTGAGAAAAGTACAGATATAACCCTATATAATTGACGAAAGTGCAGATATAACCCTGCGCTAATTGAAAGTGCAAATATAACCCTATCTCTTTAGGTTATGTGCAAATATAACCTTTTCAGGCAGTTAGAGGCCAGGACACGGTGAAAAGACTATTTTCCCCTCTATAAAAAACAAAAAATTTGAAAAAATAGTGAAATTACATTCCTACCCCTAAAACCCTCTTCTTCCTCTTCTTCGTTCCCAGCCCCTTTTCAACACTCAAAATAAAATTTGCTTTGGGCTTTCTTTCTTCTCCACAAATGGAGGCGATTCCCAATGCTAGTGTTAGTGGGGAAGCCCTAGCGGTGGATTACTCCGACCACCATGACCCCCCTCCTAGTATAGCGCCGCCACCACCATCCCCCGCCACCACTACCACGATCCCCTGCCTCTCACTACCCCTGTAAATCCACAGCGCCAGCCCGGTTTAACCCAACATTCGAATCCGCACCACCATCTCATCCACATCCCACCGCGAGCTCCATTGTCCTCATCCCGCTAGCTCCATCCTCATCCCGCCGCGAGCTCCACCATTCTTGTGGTTAATTTGGTGGAGGCAGGGCTAGGCTAGGGCAGGGCTAGGGCAGAGGAAGAGGCAGGGGTAGGGTGGCTCTCGATTTTCCTGAAGTGGTGGATGATAGTGGCGGCAGAAATTTGGAGCCACTGCAAATTTGGAGATGAGCATTTCTCTGGTTTGGATGCAGCTGCTCAGGTTTGTTTAGATTATTTTCAAAATTGTTCTAGAAAAATTGTGGAATTAGTTGGTACCTCCTTCTGGGCCCATTAAATAAAATTGTTTTATTGGATGCAGCTGCTTCGTTGGATGCCTTCTAAATTTGGAATTGTAGTGAGGCAGGGCTAATGGAGATGGAGCTGTTGCGCACGACCATAACTCGTTGGAGGCGGCGGGAGGCCAGGGTAGAGGAGGCAACAGTTATAGGCTGGGGCAGAGGAGGAGGCGGGGCTAGGGTGGGTCTCGATTTTCCGGAAGTGGTGAACGATAGTGGCTGAGATGCCACTTCATATTTGGTCTTTAATTCATCTGAGTTCTCATAATTTTGCTGGGTTTATGGTGACTTGAAGTTGAGCTAGTGGCAAAATTGTTCATCTGAGATAGTGGCAAAATTGTTCTAGCTGTGGCACTATGGTGACTTGAAGTTGAGCTGCTTGTTTGGAGTAATGTGGTGATCAATTGGTGAGCTGCCGGTGGAAGGTGGTCTGGTGGTGGTGGTGGTGGTGGTGGAGGAGGAGGAGTGATGGGCAGGGGCATTTTTGTCTTTTAAGGGCAAGATGGAAATGGCCAGTCAATAGAAACTAAGGGCAATTTTGTCTTTTTAATTTTGTATTAGGTTAGAAGGGCAATTTAGTCATTTCTGGTTGATCAATGGCCGGAAATGACCGGTCAATGCCGGAATAATCACTTCAGGGTTATATTTGCACTTATGTATAATAGATAGGGTTATATTTGCACTAAAAAACAATTGAGGGTTATATTTGCACTTTCCTCAATCTGTAGGGTTATATCTGCACTTTCCTCAATATGTAGGGTTATATCTGCATATTACCCGGAATAATTTATCGCTCCACCATCACTACATGAATCCCTTGAAGTAAGAACTTTGCCTTTGATACAAAGGTGACTAGTTTTAAAGTTAAATCAAACGCAAACAAAACAAATTAATTAATGAACGGTGATCTTAAATTTTAAAAGGTTAATTAGGGGTAAGGATAGATGTATCAATTAACATAATATAGTGACCAGTATAGCATTTACATATATGGTGTTTGGATACTTTTAAATATACTATGAAGCGTTAACATATGAAACCTCCATCTTCATATTCGTTTAATGGTATTTAATGTGAGTGAAGTGTTTATCTTCTAAACCATTAGATAGGTGAAATAAGATCCACTATAAACATTAAAATTGTACTCTATCGTTTATCCTTCATTTAATGTCATAAAAGGTGTTTGTGACACATTATGTTTCATTTTATTTCTATCACCAAAGTCATTGATGTATTCTTTGTCACACTCTTCTTTTAAGGTGATGCAAAAAAAAAAACAACAGAATTCGTGTCACTTTTTTATTTGTCGCACTGAATTTGCAACTTATTATGCATCATGTAATTTTTGTGTTGCATGCATATTTTGTAATTATGCTGAGGTGTAACGTATTTTGTTATATGTCACAGCTTAACTTTCTTTCTTTTTCCCCAAACCCTCCATCAGTTCAAATTTCATTAATTTCATTGTTTTATGATTTAATGTTCATGTTTCAACCTAAAGTTATAACGTCTTTTACTGAATAGTTTTAGAAGATATTTAGAAATTGCATAATAGAGAAGAAGAATCGGAAAAAAAAAATTGAAAACACAAATAAGTAACATATAACTTATATGTTTTACTCTAAATATATAATGTTTCTAATCAAAACTCAAATGTTTCATTTGCAATTACTGCAGAGTATAAACTCCTAACTTTATATTATTCTAATTAAACCACATCTTTCTATATGTCTATGGAAAGACGGTCTTTCCCAAGACTTCATAAATTATAATTTTACTATGCTTGTTTTTAATTTTCGAAAATGATTCAACGATGCTGAGAACAACACACAACATCGATTACAATAAGTACAATTGACATCCAACCTAACTAACCTCTAGCAATAACTAACATATATATTGCAAGGATATTTAGATTACATGTCAACCAGACTGATCGTCTGTACTATTACATGCTAGAGATCCAATCATGACCACTTGGCAGAGAGAAGCTTATAACACATCAATATCACTATGCCAAACAAGGATCTTCGGCAATTGTAACACCACTTGATCTAACCACAATCTATGTTGTCCAAACTGTAAACACCTTGAAAAACGCATATATGGCATATCCAAATTAATGGAAACTCAAAGATAAAATCACAAACAAAATTACTAATACACGATCTCTACAAGAAGATTAAGAACAACACATTGGCACAAACAACTAAATAGAGATATCACCGTAAGCACAACGATATAATCGTGAGGCCGATGAATAAAACTAACATGTGGAGAAAAGTATCACTTATTCAATAACGAAAACATCTAGTTAAAATGAATTGATGTTCTCCATCCTTCCTAATGGGAAGATGGGAAAAAGATAAAAGAAAAGTATGATTTTTTTGGAGGCAAAGTAAAAGTTGCGGCAAGGGTTTGCGAGCAGAGATGAGAATTACAAACGTCCGGATTTATTTTACTTACTTTACTTTTTTAGATAGGTGAAGTTCAAAAAAGTGATTCTATTTGCACCAACATATCATTATTTACATTAAACCACTTTTAATAAGTGTATCAGTTTTATAGATGGTGTAAATGAAATAAGTTACTATTTACACCAGTCTAATTATAGTTAGTCAAATGTTAGTATTTAGGTGAATATATTTTATAAGTTTTTGTTTAAATAATTTATTTACTTAATATCTAATTAATTTTATGAAAATTTTTAAACTTTAACTTTATACTACACATTTTGATTTTAATTATTTATCTTTTAATCTTGAGTCTGTCTCTTGAAAGATGGTCTTTCCATAAGTCATGAAAAGACCAAGGTTTAAAGTGCAAATTAGAATAAATAAAATTCTCGGGTTGCATGAATCGAGTTATGAACTTTATGACTACTACACGGTGTATAATAAATTTTTAATATAGCAACTAAGACCTTTTACCTTTTATTATTTTAGTTAAACCCCATCTTTTCATAAACCTATGGAAAGACGGTCTTTCCTAAGACTTTGCCTTTAATCTTCTTCAAATTATGATTATA
The DNA here is from genome assembly GCA_037428765.1 of Rubia yunnanensis. NCBI lineage: Eukaryota > Viridiplantae > Streptophyta > Magnoliopsida > Gentianales > Rubiaceae > Rubia > Rubia yunnanensis. The sequence goes on along the minus strand of CM075069.1, from coordinate 38,975,164 downwards.
TAATAATCTTGTCTATAATTTTATACAATAAGTTTGTGTAGTATATAATATTTAATAAATTCTAATGATAAGATAATTCTATTTTCTAGTTTATATGATAGTTAGTCTTTTGAAAGACACTCATTAAAAAATTATTGAAATATCAGGGACTCAAGTGCAATTTTACCACAAAAAGATGAAAATTTTGCAGGTTAAATCAATTAAAATCTAGGTCAAATTTGGGTTATAAGCTATTTGGGTAAACTCGCATGCCTATTTGATTTTTGGTTAGAAACATTACATATTTTGAGTAAAACATAGTTATATGTTTTTCTCTAAGTATGTAATATTTAAAACCAAAACTCAAATGATTCACTTGCAGTTGTTGAAAAGTATAAACCCCTAACGTCATATTATTATAATTAAACCATGTCTTTATATATGCCTATGGAAAGACAGTCTTTCCAATGAGTTTGTCTTTCTATTATTCTAATATTACTTATGACTAAATTTTGTATATGAATGATTTTATCCTTATATTGAAATAAAATAAATATTTCTAAATATTTATAATTAATTTTAAAGATACACAATAACATTAAAAAAATTGATACGAATCCAGATGCACAGACCGTGCCATCCTCCATGCCAGCTTCATCTGCACGGACCATGTCATCAGAATGGGCCGTGTCAACCGAACTTGCATGGGTCGTGTCACCCGCACGGGTCGTGCCTCAGCTGGATCAAAGTTTCATGGGTTACGTTCGGGATTCTCTAAGTGACATGGTTGGTCCTATGATTAGGGAAAGGAAGAAACTTAGAGATGCAACATTGAATGCTTTGATTGATCGGATTCATGATGAAGAGCTGAAGAGTAATTCAAAATTATTTTGGATTAATTGTTCACGGGTTTTGAAAGAATGAGACATCATGAAGAGCATTATAATCATTTTTCCATTTTTTTTTGAGTTAGTGTGATCATTTTAGTTTATTGTATTATTATGAATACAACTAATAAACTCGGCCATGTTGGCTTAGAAGAGTTTCAGCTATATTTTTATTTAGGATTAAGGATACTCACTTATGATTCGATTAGATTATATTTGGCACGATTAGATAAGGCAATATTCATTCAAGAGTTAATCTTGAAGATTTTTGCCATAGATAGAATAAAATTAGGTATTTTAGTTTGATATGGTTTTACCTTCTTAAATCTACCATAAGTCATTCCAATTACTAACGGGAATCACCAAATCCTGTCTTCTTTCCATTTGTAATGGCCGAACTCTATCTCTATTTATACAGGGATGCTATCAACGTTTAGACACACTTTTATACATCATATATTTAGAATTTGAGTTTATACTCTTTGCTTGTAGCGTTAAACTGTTTCCGTTATAAAATAGTGCTACAGATCCTTTGGTATCGGTGCTTCTAAAAATTCCGCAATCCAAAGTCTTAGCAAGGAGATTCATATAAAAATTATTTCTTTTCATTCCAGTATACACCCCCCATCCCACGAGTTTTGGCCTATTTGCTTTCTTAAAGTCAAACTTGGTGAAATTTGACCATAAATATAAATTAATATATACAACAAAAATATCACGTGAGATATTTTTATGTTCATCTTAACATTTGTTTTCTAAATATTTTTTTATGCGGAAGTGTTACATGTAGCAAGAGATATTGACAGTCAAACATGATCATTGAAAACCGTAAAAAAACAAGTAGGTCACTCATGGGACTGAGGGAGTAACATTCTTATGAGTAACATTAGAGCGTACATGTTCATTGGTAAGTATTAGGCCATGTTCTCTAGAGCTTATATTTGAACTGATCTTAATTAAATTGAACTATTTTGAACTAAACTAAACTAAACTAAACTAAACTAAAATAAGTGTATTGAAAAATAGTAATAATATGACTAAGGCCATGTTCTCCAGAGCTTATTTGCACTTCAGTTGAGTTCTATTAAGCTGTGTTCAATTCAATGGAAATGTAATTTGGTGAAATTTAGCTTTATTTAGCCATATTGTTACTATTTTTCAACACCCTTATTTTTTGTTCAGTTACATTCAATTCAATTTAATTCAGTTCAAATCATTTAAGTCTAGTCCAGTTCATTTCAGAACAGCTCTAGAGAATGCCTAAATAAAGCTAAATTTTATCAAATTAAATTTCCGCTGAATTGAATTGAACTGGATTGAATTGAATTGAACTGAATTGAAGTGCAGATAAACTCTGGAGGACAAGATCTTAATCTAATTCACATATGGGGTAATCTATGCATGTAGACAAACATATTTGAAATAGGCCTACGGTGGAGCAATTAATAACCTCTTAAATTTAGTAAAAACAAATTGCCCTCTTCATCCCAATTGAACTTGCACTCTTAGAGCATCCACAATAGTAGTGAACTTAAGGAGCACTTCTCAAATATCACATCATGAATTTTGATAAAATCTCGGTAAGAACCTACTACAGACAATGAACCTCCATAAATAAGCACTTCTTAAACACTTCTTTTTCTTTTTAAATTATAATTAATTAAAATATAAAATAAGTCATGTTATGTGTCATTCATTGATTGGTTGGCATTTCACAAATAAAGAGGTACCAACTCCTTAAATAAGGAGCAACTCCTTAAATAAGGAGCAACTCCTTAAATAAGGAGCAACTCCTTAAATAAGGAGCAACTCCTTAAATAAGGAGCAACTCCTTAAATAAGGAGCAACTCCTTAAATAAGGAGCAACTCCTTAAATAAGGAGCAACTCCTTAAATAAGGAGTGATTCTTAAAACTCCACAATGGTTCTCCTTAAATAAGGAGTGCTCCTTATTAAGAAAAGTTGGTTTAATGAGCAACCATTGTGGATGCTCTTACTTTTTTGACATTATTCTCTATTAAAGTTTAACCACATATTTGAATAAATATATGAACAATAATACTATCACATATAATATTGTTGAATTTGTCATAACAAGTAGTTTCTAAAATCAACATTTTATAAGTCGTTATTATACATAGGTGAACATATTAACGATCAAACATGTTTCTTGAACAATGTAATAATGCTTGCTGTGCAAATTCAGCTGGGACAGAGGAAGTACTTAGTAATGAAATTAATAAAATATTATTTAAGGGTACATTTATTATTTCAAATTGGGGAGGTCTTAGGAAATGTGGTCTATCCATAAGGGACTATTTTGAAAATTGGGGTTTATTTTGTAATTAATGAAAATTTAAGTTTTTAAGTGTATTGTTACCCTAGTTCCTCTTTCTTTTTGTAGCTTCTCTTCTTCTCTTTGCAACAGTTTCTCTCTTCTCCTTGCATTGTTCTCAGCCTCTTCGCCGTCATTTTTCATTTCTCTGCCGCTGCTCATTTCTTTGCCTCTTCTTTGCATTTCTCCACCTCTTCTCTTTGTTTCTCCTCCTATCTCCGTCTTCGCTCATTTCTCCATTTTTTCTTTGATGTTGCCGTTTTGTTTCTTCGTTGGTTGTTGCATCATTCGTGTCGTAAATCTTGGGTTTGTTTTCGGTCGTATTATTACTCAATTCTTGTTCCATTTGTCAGATTTGGTATGTTCTTTGTTTGTTGAGTATTGGATATGCATCGTTTTTTCTGTTTTTTGAGTTGCTATGTGAAATTTTTCTATGATCTCGTTTAGAATTGTTCTGTTGTTACAACAAACTTGTTGATTGTTCGTTTTGAATTATAAGGTGTATCCATTTACTTATATGTTGCAGTTGTTATCTAGTGTGTACATGATAGTTGTACCATGAATGACCTTTTGTATTCTTTTGTTGTTGATTGTTCGTTACGAGCTTCATCTATTTACTTATATGTTGCAGTTGTTTATTATGCAGTGTGTATTTATTAGCTATACTGTGAAGAACTTTTATTTTTATTTGTTGTTAATTGTATGTTTCGAATTACGAGTTGCATCTGTTTAATTATATGTTGCACCTGTTAGTATCCAGTGTGTATTTGTTAGTTTTACTATAAATGACTTTTTTTTTAAATTTTCATTCGTTGTTGATTGTTCGTTTTGAATTACGAGCTGCATCTATTTACTTATGCGTTGCATATGTTAGTATCCAGTGTGTGCTTATTAGTTGTAATGTGTATGACTTTTATTTTCATTTGTTTTATATTGTTCTTTTTGAATTATGAATTCCATCTGTTTGCACATATATTGCAAATATTAGTATCTAATGTGTATGACTTTTTGTAGGAGCTGGATCTATACTCGAAGTGGTTATAACTTTTAAAGAATAAGAAAATATTGAACATTGGGCTACGTAAGACTTTCCACCACAAGGAGGATTCAGATGAAGATGACATTGAACTTGAGGAATTCAAAGATGATACGTCCTTGAAAATTGATAGTTTATTATTTGTATAAGAGACTCTTAGTTAATCTAGATAAGAATACTGTTGTACTTGTATCTTCCCTTATGGAAGAATTATGTCATGAGTACTTGTAGTATTTATCTCGTATCTTCCATTTTGTTTAGATGTTGAAAGCCCCTCTCGTGTTTGAAACTGACAATATTTGCATGTTTTTTTATACAAAGTATGCAATGCTTTACGTGTGTTGTTTTCACACCAACAAGACTTTATGTGACCTCTATTTGATTTAAATGAGGTAAATATGCTCATGTGTTCCAAAAAAAATGTTTTCAAGAATAAGTATATATTAATGCAGTGCATGTGAAAATTTGGAACCCATAAAATTATGCAACCTCTGTTTTGTATACTATAGGAAATACTAGTTCTATGCTAACATATGCTCATTTTAACAAAATGGAAACGATTCATAAGGTAACTCATGCACTACCTCGTGGTTAAGTTTTTCTATTCATAAAAGGAATTGACAATTTAAAATTATATGTGGGGGTTTTTTTAAAAACAAAGTAATCGATGCACAGTTAATGTGACAATTTTAAATTGTCAAATTTTAGTCTCCTCTGTTCTGTGTACTATAAACATATACTAGTTGTAGACTAACATATGCATGTTTTAACAAAATAGAAATGATTCATAATTTAACTTATACACTACCTCCTGATAAAGTTGCATGAGTCATAATCACAGTTTTTAAAACGAATGCATGTTTTAATACAACCAATACGTATTGTAAGGTAGCAAATGCATAATGTGTATAAAAATTTTCAGCAACATTTAGTTTGTTTTTCAAATATTTACAACATGTTCATATCACCAGAATTCATACATTCAGAATTCATAGCAGCAAAATTCAAACTTAATATTAGATTTAACATTAAGCTGCATCTGAAGTACATGCCATACGATACCAATTTACTTAGAGAAAAAGAAAACACCAGATTTTGAAACTGATATTCAAGATTCAAAGATCATAATCGTCTTCTTCTTTAAAAAAAACACCATTTGTGCCCTCTTCGAATCAGTTCCCACCACGGGAGAAGAACAAGGCAACATTGAGGAATTTTCGGCCGCCCGCCATGAGAGACAGGGAACTCTTGCTCCAGGATCTCTGGACAGGGTATTATACGTTGTTGTACTTGGAGTAATTCCACCGGAGAATGGCCGATTGTTGGAGGAGCTCATCAAAAAACAGATCGGAGAAGTTTTACGGCTGGAAAAGGAGGATCGGATTGCAAAGAAAGAGGATGATCATATTTTAGAGAAAGAGGAGAGAGAAAAATCTGCTTTGCGTGAAAGGTTTTGGGAAAAAAGGTTGTGACCTGCGAGAGGTTATAACCCAGATTATGTGATTCGGGTTTACTAGGAAAATTATACACATTTTCTTTTAGGGTGTTGCTGTTTGCACCATCCTTTAGTGGAATGTAGATGAAAAATTTTTTGGAAATGTAAAAAAGTGAAAAATTTAATAGATGCATAGATGGTGTAAATAAAAAAAAACTATTGCTATTTACATCCACTCAGGAGCGGAACCAGTGGTACGCGAGGTAGGACTTCAGCCCTACCTAAATCGCCGGCCGTAGGTAGAAGGAATCGATTTCCGGCGTCCAACGCGTCTTCCGCCCCTGCTTCCGCGTCTTCCGGCAACGGCGGCGAGCAGCTCGGAGAAGAAGGCCACTTTGCGGGCTTCTATTTTTTTGCAACTGAACTAGTAAAATGAAACGTCGCCGTTTCATTTGTCATAAGGGGGAAAAAACGAAACATGGGTTTTAAGGTATTGGATTGGGCCGAATTCCCAATCCAATACCATTTCTCCCCAAATCCGCGGCCCACCAATTTCTGAAGAAGCTGAAGAGAGGAAGTGGCGGCCAAAGCAGGAGCTCAGCTCTTTCCCGCCACTGGCACACCGCCAGCCTCCCCTAAATTTTTTTCTGGTTCCGCCACTGCATCCACTTGGTCAAAAGTGAATTATGAGATTCTGTATACCAATTTTATATGTTGCACATTTATCTATTGATTGAGATATTTGACAAATTAACATTTTGTATAGTTTTTTACTTAAATACACTTGAATATAGTAATAACGTTATACGTTAATCAGTGCTAATAAAAATTAAAAGATTAAAATGTACCATTAAATATTTTTTAATTAAATTTTGCTAAATATAATACTAGTTCACTAACTATTATGATATATTCTAGTGCAATTTAATCAACTTCTACCCGTATGCAATAATCATTCCAATTTAATTTTAAACCAGTCTAATTTTTTGTGCTTAAATTTCTTAGTCAACAATAATCCTTTAATTTCGATGTGAGTCAATCTAATTTTTTGGCATGATAAAATTTCTTTGTCAATCTCGTATTTTGTAAGATTAAACTATTAGTAATTTGAACGTCCACACTGAAATTGGGAAAAATATCATAAGAGGGAAGTCTAAACTCTATATGTGATGGACTTGTTCCGTCGTTTGTGTGGTTCTATATATGTACACGCATGTTATTAAAATATAATTAGTATAGAATAATAAACATAGAATTAATTTTATTATTAAAATTTATTAAGCATTAGATACTACACACAATTATTATGCATGATAATAGACAAGAATATTATATTTATCATAATTTGAAATAAAAATTTAATTTTTAATTAATTATTTAAAGTTAAGCACATCACGTTAAACTAAATAAAAGAAGGAAAAGTCTTGAAAAATATCGTCTTTCCATAAGTATACAGAAAGACGAGGTTGAATTAGAATTATAGAAAGGTAAAATGTTTTAGTTGCAATATAAAAAATTTATAATGCAACATCTGATAATTATAAGTTTATAACCCCATTAATGCAACACAAAAATTTTATGTTGATTTCATCTAATTTTCAGTTTAAATCTTGTTATTTCCATAACTTATGGAAGACCGTCTTTCAAGAGACAGACTCATAAAAGAAAAGCAAACAAATAATCTAAACAAAAATAATAAAAATGTGTTCACCTAGATATTAACACTTGACCAATTTTAATGGAGATGGTGTAAATAGCCATTTATTCTATTTACATCACATATAAATCTGACACACCTAACAAAAGTGGTGTAAATAATAGGCTGGCATTTTTAGCTAATACCATCCCAACCAACTTACCAACTAAACCACGTACCATGTGTACCGAATATGTTGGTAATCGATGACGTGATATGGTAGTACCCTACCATACATGGGACGATAATGGTAACTATCAACCATACACTTAAAATGGGACAATAATGGTATTGAGAAAATATTACCGTACCATACGATTAAAATTGGACGGTAACGGTAATTAGAAAGTATTATTATGGTACTACCACACCGTACCACACAACTATATATATATAACTAATATTATATAAAATTGAGATTTTATTTAGTTAAATTTTAGTCATTCATTAATATTAACACCAATAGCAATAATTTGAAATATGTCGTCGATATTTTGGTTCCAATATGTTGGATATTGGAAAGAGTTTAAATTATTTTTCTTAAATAAGTTTTTTACAACTGATATTTTTATATGAGTAAGTCTCAGGAAAGAGGCATTTCCATAAACTTATGGACAGTCCACGGGGGTTTTTACCTTAAATGTTGTAATTTTTTTTATAAACTTTAAATATTGTATTTTATAAGTTAAAACAAGTAATAATATGTATTTGAAGATGAAAATATAAAAATATATGATATAAAAATATTTTTAAAAAATCTAAATTTTGTATGTAATTATAACAAATGCAGTATATAAGGTAAGAAATAAGTGGTATCAGAAGACCCACTCTTTTTATATTAAGTCTAACAAAAATAAATTAAAATCATAATTTTCTTTTATTGTTTATAACGTACTACTATAGTTTTTAATGAGATGCTATCTTACTTTATTATTATTACTAGAGAACATTTAATTTTCTAAAATTATGCTTATGCAATAGAAATTTTAATTATTTGTAGTTTTTTATAAATAAAAAAATTAATTCATTATATTTTAAATTTGGTGGTATTTTACCATACCATAATGATGCCAACCAATTTTTTGCTATACGATGAAGTTGTATACCAAGAATTTGGTACGATATTGGTTTTTAAGAATAAAATACCGACATTGTTGGTATTGTACATGGTATTAGTAAAAAATAACAGTAACCCTACCGATCCACCCTAGTAAATAACAATAAGGGTGGTGCAAGTAAAATTGCCCTTCTTTTAATTGCAAGTTGGTTACTAACTTGTCAATAAGTTTATGGACATGTCATCTGTCATGAAACACTGTTTTAATTTTTATTAGAGTTGATTATGATGTATGATGTAATAATTACATTCAAATGCATTAAATAAGTAAAAACACACACAAAAGATCAATATATCAAATACCCACAGTAAACCATTTGATAAATTTGCAACATATAAAAATTGATAAATGAAATTTTATAATCTGCATTTGATCACAAGGTAGGTGTGAATTATCACAATTTTTTTATTTACCATTTTATAATATATATATATATATATATATATATTAAACTTTTCAACTTTTTACCATTTAAAAGAAATTACCCACATTTCGCCAAATGTGGTGTAAATAACATAACAACACATTTCTAATCGCATCATCAATCACAAGCAGTGGCGGAACCAAGAGTAAATTTTAGGGGGGGGGGGGCAAAAATGAGATTAAAATTTTTTTTTGCAACGCTAAATAAAATAATTTTTAACAAACAACGCTTACATAATAATATGAATACATAATAATTAGATTTTTACAACAAAGAACTACCACTGCATAAAAAACTACGTTCCAATACTTGGGTTGCTAAAACTAGAAACAATAACCGCAGGAGACAACTGTGTCCTGCGATGTTGCATACGCTGATAACGTTGCAAAATTGGTTCATTATCAATCCCAACAAAAATCGCCTTCTCAATATGCACTGTCATAACATCATTCATCCATTCATCTCCCATTCTGTTGCGTAAATCAGTCTTGATTCTCTTCATGGCTGAAAAAACTCGTTCAACAGAAGCAGTTGCAACTGGTAGAACTAAGGTTAACTCAATAAGACGATATACTAGTGGAAAACATGTATGCCTAGTTGTTTGAACCATCTTTTGAGCAAGACTTCTGAAGTCCTCAATGGCCAAAAACTCATGATCAAGTTGCACATTATGAATGAAAGTACTAAGTTGTTGATGAAGGCGGGAACGATCTTCTACAGAGAAGTCACTTGGATATAGTTCAGCAAGACGAATTAACTTACCAATATCAAACTTAGAAAATGAATCTCTTGGATCAAGGCAAGCCATACAAGTGAGTAACTCCGTATTTGCTTCCGAAAATCGATTGTTCATTTCATGAATCATCCTATCAACAACCTAGTATTCAGAAAATAAAAGGTTAGCATGTAGCAGTGAAAAAAAATGCAAATCAAATCAAATAAGTTATGTAAATTATAAAAGTAATACCTGAAGAAAAGTATCAACACGAAAGAAATCACCATGGATCTGCATTTGCGTAAGTCGTTTCCTACGACCACGAATTGTTCGTTCATCTTCCATATTAACTACCGAGATGTCATGATTAACACAAAATGCGTTGACTTCATTTAACAACTCATCCCAACCATTCTCTCTGTATTGTTGCAACTCAAACTTCATTGTATTCATCAAACTCACAGCCAACACAATATTTTGATTCTTTTGTTGCAAAGCATGGGACAAAGCATCTACAACTCCCAACAAACGCTTCATCATAAGCATCACAAAAATAAATTCATAACTCTCCATTTGCTCAAGCAAACCGCTCGCTGAAGATTTACTCAGATTTGCATCACGATCATCGTGGACGTTTTCAATCCATTGCAAAATAGATTCCCACATAGTAATGAAACGAATAATAGTAGTGTAATGTGACCCCCAACAAGTATCCCCCGGCCTTCTCAAACTAGTCTCTTGATTTTGGCCTCTTCCACTCACAATATCTCCATTCTCCAATCCCTCTACAATTCTAGCATGTTCTAAATCAAGAAGCATGTCTTTTCTTCTACATGAAGCTCCAGCTAAATTCACAATCATACCAAGATAAACGAAAAACTGACACACAGTTCGATTATCATTAGCAACAGCAAGAACAACCAACTGAAGCTGGTGAGAAAAATAATGGACATACCTTGCAGATGAGTTTTCTTTCAATATCAAAGCTTTCAGTCCATTATACTCTTCTCGCATATTTGAGGCTCCATCATATCCCTGACCTCTCAACTTTGACATTGATAATTTATGCTTTGCAAACAATTCATCAATAGCACTCTTCAAACTAATAGCAGAAGTATTACGCACATGCACTACACTAAGAAAACGTTCAAGAACGCATCCTTGTTTGTTGACATATCTTAAAACAACCCCCATTTGCTCTTTTATTGATGCATCTCTAGCCTCATCAACCAATAGAGAAAAATAACTATCTCCAATATCATTAACAATAAGATTTGTTACCTCACTTGCACAGACACTTGATAGTTCCTTCTGTACTTTGGGAGATGTGAGCTTGCAATTTCCAGGGCCATTTTCATTCATGGTCTTAGCAACAACATCATTTTGCTTGCAATACCAGTCAATCATTTCGAGATAATTGCCCTTATTCAGAGAATTCAGCCCTTCATCATGGCCACAAAAAGTCATACCTTGATTTAGCAAGAACCGTGTCACATCCAAAGCGGCTGTCAAACGCGTGTGATATGCAATCTCCGATTCCCGCCCATGTGCCTGATAAGAATGAAGGATACTCTGTCTTTGACGCTTAAATGCATACAATTGTTCAGCTGCATCATTATGAGAACTACCCGTTACGCCAACATGTTTCTTATATATATCAAGCGCTTTCTTCCAATTGTTAACCCCAGTCACAGTAAATGCATCCTCTCCATCTCGACATCCCTTATGGGAATTCCTAAATAGATAGCAACAAAAGCAAAATGTTGCATCCTTTGACGCGCTATACTCCAACCAATCAAATTTTTCATACCACGAAGGTTGAAAACATCTATAGTCATTTCCCTGCTTTGTCTTTGGAAAAGAATGACCCTTAGGTTGGCAAGGACCTCTCAACACATATTCTCTCATCACTTGATCTCTAATAGAAACATCAAAATCCTTAATAGGTTTACGTTTTCCGGGATCATTTATAACATCATCCGAATTGAACTCAACACGAGAATGTTTTTGACTACTACCCTCTTCATTAATCCTTTCTTCATTTGATTCACTCGGTCTCTTAAAAATAGATGATCCACTACTTCGAATTAAGAATTTATCCATATCCTATTTGACATAAAATAAGAAAAATATGTCAAATTAAATATGTATATGCTATTCAATATTCACAATTTCTCAAAAATATGTCTAATTAAATATGTCAAATTAAATATGTCAAATTAAATATGTCTAAAAAATATGTCTACTTAAATATGTCTAATTAAATATGTCTCAAAAAAATGTCTAATTAAATATGTCTAATTAAATATGTCTCAAAAATATGTCTAATTAAACATGTCTAATTAAATATGTCAAATTATTCAAATCTATATTTAGCACAATTTCAACACAATCACTAAATTATTCATATCTATATTCAATATTCACAATTTCATACAAATTCAAGTTATTCAACATTACATAACAAAAATATATTAGTCTCTTGATACCTTGCCCTTGGTTGGTTGCTGATAGTGGTTGTAGAAGGGAAGGAGCGGCAGGCGGCGGCAGGCAGCGGCGGTGGAAGGTGGCTGGCGGCAGTGGCCGAGCGGCAGATGAGTTGGAGAGGCAAATGTGGTTTGCCTTTGCTGGCTGCTGCCCAAACGTGCCTTAGTTAGTTAGTTAGGTTAGTTGAATTTTGTTTGGGCCAATTGGGCTCAGTCCAATTGGCCTTATATTTTTTCCCACCCGCTAAGCAAAACGACGTCGTTTTGCTTAGCCAAAACGACGTCGTTTTGTTTAGTTATACCAAAAAAAATAAAAAAAATTCATCTTCTTCAGGTCTCTTTCCTCTGCGCCGCTGCGCGCCTCCGCCTCTCACGGCACTTCCTCGCTCCGGCAATGACGACAACTCAAGGGGGGCGGAATCCGGTGGCTTCCGGTGGCTCTAGGCCTAAATTCCGGGCCGCCGGATCTTAGGGGAGGCGCTAGCACCCCCTCGCCCCCTAGTTCCGCCAGCGATCACAAGCACGGAATTGGATTTATTAAACTATGGATTTTAATGAAAAAAATACACCATTCGATACACTGTAAATGGGCATGTTCCTTGTTTTTATAATGGCGGGAAATTTTATAATTTTCATACATTTAATTTGTCTTCTATACTCTCAATTCAATTTCTTTTGCTATTTTAAAAATAGGCATGTGATATGAATCCCCTGCGAGAATCTGGATTGCGGAATTAAGATGTTTAACAAACAATGGAAGTCACAAACCCTTCAATGTCACACGAAATTCAAGGTTTAGCCCTCGGGGTACACTCAATTCCGACTCGCTCTCTAACTAGCTCTCAGGATCAGATTACAAGGTTTATTGATACATAACTAGCCTGGATCAGATTACAAGGTTTATTGATACATAACTAGCCCGGATCAGATTACAAGGTTTATTGATACATAACTAGCCCGGATCAGATTACAAGGTTTATTGATACATAACTAGCCCGGATCAGATTTCAAGGGATCAGATTACAAGGGATCAGATTACAAGGTTTAGGTTTATTGATACATAACTGGCCCTCGGGGTTGAGCAACAATGGAATAGCTAGCAAGCAAAGAGTATGAACTCAAAAGATTGTATATTTGATTGATAAAAGTTGTAAGGTCCAAAATAATGTTGAAAACCACCCCTATTATAGGTATGGTCTTAAAAAAGAAACTGAAAAGGATTATGACAGATTTAAGAAACTAAAATCATATTTAACTAGACTACCTAAAATAAATGACTATATTCTTCAAGATAAATCTTGAATGATTATTGCCTTATCTAATCTTACCAAATCTAATTTTAATCAAATCAAAACTGAATATTCTAACACCTAAAATAAATGCATGACCGAAACATTAATTCTTTTAAGGCCAACATGGATGAATTAATGGATGTTATTCTAAAATAAAATAAATGATCACACTACCTCATTAAAAAATCTATTGAAAAAAATAGTAGAGTGTTATCTTCTAAAAATATTAATAAAAAAATAAATAAATAAACCTAATTCATATCAGTGTGTTACTTGTTTTTATAATGGTGTAAAAATTTATAATTTTCATACATTTAATTTATTTTCTATACCCTCAATTCAACTTCTTTAGCTATTTAAAAATCCTTATGACATTGTAAGGTGTGCCATACATATTAAACTGAACGTAGTATTTAATTTTCATACATTTAGTTTGTCTCTTATATATACTATCAATTCAACTTCTTTCCCTGTTATAAAACTCTTATGACATTGTAGGGTGTGCCATAAATATTAAACTAATCAATTAATTTTCATAATTTTACTTTCTTTTGATAGTTTGAATGGATCTGACCTTGGGAACTGCATCATCATTCCCATCTAGTTGAAACGTAGAGAGAACCAATTTTTGTTTGTACTGACGGATTATTTCTGATTCCACCAATAAATCATTATTTTATTTATTTTGTCAGTTGTGTTTCCCTTCGTGATATTAAGATCCGATAATAAAGATATACATTGATATTGAATGGCATTCCTTTTAATATGCGTAAGTTTACTGTAGTTGTAAGAGTGGTTAATTATTCCACTTGAACAAAAAAAAATCTACTGCAAAATAAACTCAAATTTAAAATATATGAGTAAAATACTCGAATTATACATGAACTCCCGGATTATGAGTAAAAAAAATTTTGATTAAAAAAGAGGAAATATACCATTTAAACTATAAGAGTGATATATAATCCATGTCAAACTTATAAAATAAATTTTATTGAAACTACAATAAAAATAAATTCGGATGAAATATACTCGAACTCATACAGTAAAATTTTCAAATTTACTCATTTTTAGTATCTTCCCCTAATTTAATTATTAATATTTCCATTTCACTATTAATATCATTAATAAAAATAAATTTGACATGTATATACTCAAACTTATTAACGGTAAAAATAATTGCTCTAACTATTCTATCATGAAATTATCTATTAAATATAATACTATATAATCAATAATATAAAAGTACTTAATAATTAGATAGAGTAAGTATTTATAATATATTGAAGAAATAAAAACACAAAATCCTATTTTATATCGCCTATCCGTTAGACAGAGTCATTTTATAATTATTGTAAGTAATAGGGGGATTTGATATTTTTTTCTCTATTTATTGAAATGAGGTACCCATAACTTTAAAAAATATTTTATTATATATTTTGATAAAATAAAGAGTACGTCTCTTGAAAGAATGTCTTTCCATAAGCCATGGAAAGACCAATGTTTAAAGTGCAAATTATAAGAAAGGAAGATAAAATTTTTGGACTGCATGAATCATGTTATAAACTTTATAACTACTACACGTCGCATAATAAATTTTTAATATTGTAACTAAGACCTTTTACCTTTTAATATTATAATTAAATCTCATCTTTCTATAGGCTTATGAAAAGTCGATTTTTCCCAAAAGTTTACCATAAATAAATTATAATATGACGTTAAAAGTTATAAAAATGAGTTTTTTTTTATAGTTTATCTAACCATTTGTTGGTCTAGAGATGCTCTCAGATAAAAATAATATAACAAATAAATATCAATCTTTAATAAATGGGCATGGCTGAATCACGCTAATACTTGTTGCTGCAACGCTAGATATATACGAATGTGAAACTAGCCGGTTTAAAACATTTTGAACTCATAATTATTAAAATAATTGGTTTTCATACTAGGCAGAGTCTAAGGAAAGACCGTCTTTCCATAAGCTTATGGAAAGTCGGGAATTAATTACAATAATAAAAGGTAAAATGTCTTAGTTGCAATATTAAAAATTTATTATGCAACGTATAGTAGTTATAAAGTTTATAACACAATTTATGTAATCTAAAAATTTTATCTTCATTTCTTCCAATTTTTAATATTCCAACTTTTATAACACGAGAATGAAGCTTTGACTGTGAAAGCAAACATCCAGGAACTTAAGAACATGGTATATGGATTGAATATTGATGGGGCACCTCGCTCGCTCTGCCCATATTTGCAGAAAAGTATGGATATAATTGCGCTAGATTTCTTGGATGCCACCAATGACTTCATATTAGGAAGTAAAATACCTAAATCCATGGCTACAACATGATTAACTCTAATTCCCAAAACAAGAACAACCTTCCAATTTCACAGAATATAGGCCTACAAGTCTATCTAACTTCACGAATAAGTTTTTTTTCAAAACTACTAATGGAAAGGATTAAGCCTTCAATGCCTAAACTAATCTCAAACGAACAATCTGCTTTCATGGCTGTGAGTGATATTAGTGATGATGTGATTCAAATGCGGCAAATGTTCCACTTTTTAAATAAAAAAAAGAAACACAACTCCATCCTAAAGCTAGACATGAAAAAGGGCTTTTGATTGGGTCGGATTCTCAGGCGGTCAAAATTATCCTAAACAACATCTCAAGTTCCTGGTTTTTAGTCTTATTCAATGGCTCTCCATCTGAGTTTTTTTTTCAAGGAACAAGAGGTATAAAACATGGGATCTGTTATCACCATTTTTATACACCCTCTTGAAATGGTTTTTTTCTAGAACAATTAAAGAATTTTTCAAACAGGGACAACTAGACTATTTTCACTGTACGAGCTCAGCAAATAAAGTTACTCACCTAATGTACACAGATGATACATGCATCTTCCTAAAAAGCGATAAAAAGAACCTTAAAAACAGTAAAAAAAATTCTTATTAGCCTACCAAAACACATCAGGGCAACTAATTATAATTTTAACAAAAGTGAATACTTCCTAAGTAGCAAAGCTCCTCAACAACGAAAGACCATCATCAAATCAGTTCTGGATATAAAAAAAGGGAAAAACCCCTTTTAATTATCTTGGAGTGGCAATTTTTAATGGGAAATCGAAATGTGCTTGCTTCCAACCTTGGATGGGAAGGGTTGAAAAAAGCATTAAAAACTAGAAAAACTCATTGTTAACATAGGCGGGAAAACTCACATTAATAAAATCATGCAATTTATGCCTTTCCCGTCCACATATTCTCAGCCAGAATCCTAACAAGGATGCAAAAACTAGCATCCACTTTCTTTTGGGGTTCAACGGAGACGGAAACAAAAAGAACTTTGAGGAGGTGGAGAAGAATATGTTGTCCAGTACCTGAAAACGGATTGGGAGTTAGAAGCTTGGGCTCTGTAATCGAAGCCCTTTCTTCCAAGACTTGGTGGATGTTGTGCGGAATGGAGAAAGAACAGAAAGTATGAACGAAAATAACAAGACACAAGATTTACGTGGTTCACCAAGATTGGCTACCTCCACGGGAGACGGATTCACTATAATAGGTAGCAGGTTACAGACGCTAAGAAATTGGCCAGATTTCTACCTATCTAAGTGCAGAACAGAATTCATGAATTCATAATTTACAGAGAGAAGAGAGACCCTTTATATATTGTCTCTACTAAACCCTAACAAACTGGGAATAGGAAAATAACTACCATTCCTAATAGGAATAGGAACTACCATTCCTAATAGGAATAGGAACTACCATTCCTAATAGGAATAGGATTCCTATTCTGACCGGGCAGCGAGACTCCCGTTATTTTCCCCCCGGACCCCCAGGCCAGTGTCGCAGAAGCGGCTTATTACAGTATTCAAGGCATACCAACAAATCTCCACCTTGACTTGAATCCTCAAAGTAGAAAACTCCAGATGCACCATTACAGTGCCAGATGAGTAGACTTTGCCCTCCACTCCCGGGACTGCCCATATGGCACCTAATCAGCTCTGATGTTCAGCAAGTCCAAACAATGTTGAAACTTGCTATGTGGAACAGGTTTGGTGAACATATCAGCGGGGTTGTCAGCAGTTCCCACTTTCTTCACCCTGATTCTTCTCTCACTCCTCAGGAAATGATATCTGACATCAATATGCTTGGTCCTCTCATGATGGACCTGATCCTTGGCTATGCAGATTGCACTCAAGCTGTCACAATGCACAGTAGCCTGATCATGATGTAGACCAAGATCACTAACCAGCCCTTTCAGCCATATTCCCTCCTTTGCGGCCTCTGTCAAAGCCATGTACTCTGCTTCCGTAGTAGACAACGTCACTATAGGTTGCAAAGTCGCCTTCCAACTAACCACAGAACCTCCCAAAGTGAATACATAACCAGTCATCGATCTCCTCGTGTCAACATCACCAGCATAATCAGAATCCGAGTAGCCTGTAACTAAGCACTCGGTATCACCTCCATAAATGAGACCCACATCAGACGTACCTCTAAGATACCTGAAGATCCTCTTCACAGCTTGCCAATGTTCCTTTCCTGGTTGCCCCATGAACCTGCTCACAACACTGACTGCCTGTGCTAAATCTGGCCTCGTGCAAACCATAGCATACATCAAGCTCCCCACCGCGCTGGCATAAGGAACCCGAGACATATACTCCTTCTCCTCGTCTGACTGAGGAGCAAACATAGTGGTGAGATGAATATTTGCAGCACTAGGAGTGTCTATAGGCTTGGCTGTAGACATGCCAAACCTAGCCAACACTTTCTGAATGTAGCCTTTCTGTGACAAGAAAAGCTTCCGGTGACTTCGATCCCT
Organism: Rubia yunnanensis; assembly: GCA_037428765.1. NCBI lineage: Eukaryota > Viridiplantae > Streptophyta > Magnoliopsida > Gentianales > Rubiaceae > Rubia > Rubia yunnanensis. Next base: position 38,956,940 of record CM075069.1, on the reverse strand, counting down.
AAGAATCTCCATTCCTAGTATCTTCCGAGTTGCACCCAGATCCTTCATCTCAAACTCAGCATTAAGAAGTTCTTTCAACTTCTGAACCTCGTGCTTACTCTTTGCAGCTACCAGCATGTCATCTACATAAAGCACCAGATAGATGAATGACCCATCTCTCAACCTGCTGTAGTAGACACAACAGTCATAAGCACACCTTGTATATCCCAGCTGAAGCATATAACTGTCAAACTTCTTGTACCACTGCCTCGGAGACTGCTTAAGTCCATACAAAGACTTCTTCAACTTGCAAACATACGTTTCCTTGCCAGGAACCTGGAAACCATCTGGCTGGGTCATGTACAACTCTTCCTCCAACTCTCCATGTAGAAAAGCGGTCTTCACATCAAGTTGCTCGAGCTCCAAATCCTGATGTGTTACCAAGGCTAGCAACACTCTGATGGAAGTGTGTCTGACCACTGGTGAGAAAATCTCATTATAGTCTACCCCCTCCCTTTGACTGAAACCTCTTGCAACAACTCTTGCCTTGTACTTGACTCCCTCTGCAGGTGATATTCCTTCCTTCTTCTTGAAAACCCATTTGCAACTGATTACCTTTCTCCCTTGAGGCTGTTGAACCAAATCCCATGTCTGATTCTTCTGGAGAGACTCCATCTCGTCTCCCATTGCAGCAAGCCATTTGTCAGCATCAATACCTGAAACAGCTTCTCTGTAAGTGGATGGCTCATGAGTATCCACCTCCTCAGCAACCTGTAGTGCATAACCCACTATATCTTCAAACCCATATCTCTTGGGCGCCCCAACTCCAACCCTCCTGGGTCGATCCTGAGCTAAACTGCGGACTGTAGCTCCTGATGGTTGAGAATCTGGTGGTGGAGATTCCGGTATCTCAGATTCTGTCTGTGGCTCTTGATTCACCTCAAATTGTTCCAATCTATTTTCACCTTGAGTGACTTCAAGCTCCACCTGTTTATTAACTCCACTAGTTTCTGGCACAACTGTGGGCTTCACCATAGATCTAAGCAAAGAATTTTCATCAAAGACAACATCCCTGATCAGAATAACCCTCTTCTCAAATGGAGACCATATCCTGGAGCCTTTAACTCCATCTCCATAACCCACAAAGACACCCTTCTTGGCTCGGGGCTCTAACTTACCATCACTAACATGATAATAAGATGTACAACCAAAAACTTTTAACTTGGAGTAATCAACAACTTTACCTGACCACAACTCCATAGGTATTTTGCACTCTATACCCGTGTGAGGCCCGCGGTTGATCAGGTAACAAGCTGTACTCACCGCCTCTGCCCAGAATCTCATTTCCAAACCAGCATTAGAGAGCATGCACCTCGCTCTCGCCAACAATGTCTGATTCATCCGCTCAGCTACGCCATTCTGCTGTGGCGTATTCCTGACTGTATGATGACGAGCAATCCCTTCATCCCTACAAAACTGATCAAACTCAGACGAGCAGAATTCCAGCCCATTATCAGTTCGAAGCCTCTTGATCTTCTTCCCGGTCTGATTCTCCACCAAAGTTTTCCACTCCTTAAACTTCGAGAAAGCTTCACTCTTATGTTTCATCATGATAACCCAAGTCATCCTTGAGTAATCATCAATCAGAGAAACAAAGTACCTGTGACCTCCCAGCGACTCAACTCGGGAAGGTCCCCAACAATCAGAATGGATGTAATCCAATGTGCCCTTTGTTCTATGAATTGCCTTAGGGAACTTGCTGCGGTGATGCTTCCCAAAAACGCAATGCTCACAGAAGTCCAAGCTCTTGACCTTGTGGCCACCAAGAAGATCATACTTCGACAGAATCTGCATCCCTCTTTCACCCATATGACCAAGCCTCATATGCCATAACTTAGTCATATCATCCTGGTGAACCTCCGAAGATGCAACATTAACAGAATCCATAACCGTGGAACCTTGTAGAAAATACAAAGTACCATGCAGAACACCTTTCAGAGCCAGCCTAGAACCTTTGCAGACACGCAAAACTCCATCACTCCCTGAGTAGACGAAACCCTTTCTATCCAACGTAGGAAGAGAAATCAGATTCTTTGTCATCGATGGAACATGCCTGACATCGTTCAAAGTACAGAAACTACCATCATGCGTCCTGATCTTGATTGAACCAATCCCAACTACCTTGCACGCAACACCATTTGCCGTAGTAATGATGCCCTCTGCTTGCTCATAAGTTGAGAAATAATCTCTCCTTGGGCATATATGGTAAGATGCCCCAGAATCAAGAAACCACGCATTAGGATGATTATTTTGTCCAGTAGCAGCTAGAGCAAAATCATCTTCAGAACTGAAATCCCCTTCAGCCACAGCAGCAGTACCAGATGTACTCCCAGTAAACTTGTCGATCTTCACGTTCAGCCCAGACATCTTTCTCCCCGATCAGCCCCGATCTGATGAGCCCAGAATCCGATATACCCACTACGGATATCGCCGGAAAAAGAAACCGCTCTGATACCAGTTTGTTGTGCGGAATGGAGAAAGAACAGAAAGTATGAACGAAAATAACAAGACACAAGATTTACGTGGTTCACCAAGATTGGCTACCTCCACGGGAGACGGATTCACTATAATAGGTAGCAGGTTACAGACGCCAAGAAATTGGTCAGATTTCTACCTATCTAAGTGCAGAACAGAATTCATGAATGCATAATTTACAGAGAGAAGAGAGACCCTTTATATATTGTCTCTACTAAACCCTAACAAACTGGGAATAGGAAAATAACTACCATTCCTAATAGGAATAGGAACTACCATTCCTAATAGGAATAGGAACTACCATTCCTAATAGGAATAGGAACTACCATTCCTAATAGGAATAGGAACTACCATTCCTAATAGGAATAGGATTCCTATTCTGACCGGGCAGCGAGACTCCCGTTATTTTCCCCCCGGACCCCCAGGCCAGTGTCACAGAAGCGGCTTATTACAGTATTCAAGGCATACCAACAGTGGAAGTTAAAAACTTAACCAAACCATTTGGTCTACGTTTCTCGGGCCACTCTCTCATGCATGTCAAAAATGGCCTCTATGGAATCGAACCGAAAAGGCCAATTCACTCAGTAGGAACGGAAACTTCTAGCTTCTAGGATGCGAATTGGCTTGGCAATGGCCCTTTATTCTATAAGTGGCCGGCAAACACCGATCTCCCTTTTCCTCACTTGTCCCTGAAGGAATTCATCGATAATAAACCTGCTATACTAACCATCATGGAGCCTACTTTGGTGACCAACATAATCACTTTGCTGCAGGTATTTGAGCTCTCAGCATCTCATGCTGATCGACTCATATGGCTTCCAAATAGCAACGGGGATTTAAGGTTAGGGAAAGTCTCAGGAAAGGCGGCCTTTCCATAAGCTTATGGACAATCCTCATGGGCATTTCTCTTAAATGTTGTAATTTTTTATAAAATTTAAATATTGCATTTCATAAGTTAAAACAAGTAATAATATGTATTTGAAGGTGAAAATATAAAAATATATGATATAAAAAAATATTTTCAAAAATTTTAAATTTAAGAAATGTAGTGTATAAGGTAAGAAATAAGTGGTCTGTCCATAAGCTTATGGACATGCCGCCTGTCAGGAGACCCACTCTTTACAATAAAGTCAGCCTCCGAAGCAATTGTCACTCCTAATTATAACCTAGCATTGACCAACAATAATAACATTGATAAAAAGTCAAGGTCTTCCGGGTTTGACCAAAAACCTAGCAATAATTAATCCACAATCGTCAACTAGTTGATCATCATAGTCTAAATCATGCATTAATCACACAAGAAAGCACAAAATATACTTCGTAATCAAAGCACCAAATAGGATAAACCAAATTTCACTAACTCATACTAGAAATGCTTACCAACTATTCTCAAGAGTATATTTAGCCTAGATTAGCTAAACCCATAACAAAACAACAATAATACATGGTAAACATAGGAGAAAAGATGAAAAATAAATGTAGAACTAGGGTTTTTTGAGAGAAAATTTGGATAAGAGTTATGAGGAGAGAGAAAAGCCTAAAGAAAGTGAAAGAGATAGGTTGAAAATTCGACCGGTACGGTCCGACCAGCCCTTCTATTCGGCTTCTACCAAATTTGTTTTAATTAAATTGGCCTTCACATCCCAATCTTCTTGTTTCTTCAAGTTTTCTTCCAAAACTCGAACTCTTTAAGACCCGAACACTTCCATTGATCTAAAACACTTCATAAATTGAAGAATTAGGATATAAAATATATGAATTCATTCTAACTCTCTAATTGATAAAATGTCAATTTCTTTCAAATTAAATCCCTAATTTATTACACAATTAGATTTTGAATGTGCTAATAATGGGATATAAATTGAGCACAACATACGTCTGAACTACATTTTGTTTTAAAATTTCCTTTCCTATTTTACGGCAAAGGGAGCCATGAATAAACCCTTACATTCAACTAAAAAAACAAAGAATCAAGCGGTTATAAACACTAATTTATAATGGAACAAATCTAACGTTTAACGCTTAATAAGCAAAGAATATGAACTCAAGTTCTGAAATATATGATTGATAAAAGTGTTATTAAAATGTTTAACCCATCCCCTATTTATAAGGATAGGTTCAACAATTTACAAAACAAAAAGAAGACAGGTTTCGGTAATTCATGCATAAACTGGAATGACTTATGACAGTTTTAATAAGTTAAAACTAATTCAAACTAAAATTCCTAATTTAACCTAAATGATGGCCAAATTCATCCAAGGAAATCAATCCAAATATTGGTTGAATTCTCGAATGAACTGCCTTATTTAAACCTACAAAATCTAATCCAATCAGAACTAGTCTTACCAATTCTAATCCAATTAAATTTAAACTAATCTTCTAATATTATAGTAATTTTGAGATTTTCTCTAAATGTGAGCACACTAACTCATTAAAAATCCAATAGAAAAAATGGTGTAGTGTTTAGTTCCTAAAAAATTGTGAACCAATATAAAATAGCACTAAACTAGGAAAGTTGAAAATAAATGAGATTTTGACACTTGTATAACTAATTTATGATTGTGCATGTGCTATCAAATTCGAATGGTATGTATCAGGGGTGACTGCTTGAAGGCAGTTGGTCTGCACTTACGCTTCTTTGATTGGCTCAACTGCTAGTAAAAAAGCCTTTCCTAATGTTACCCAATTCCGATATGTCTCGGATGACACGTTTCTACTTCTTCTTCATCTCCGTCTTCTTCTCAGAGTTTCCTATGTAGTAAGTTTGTTCCTGATGGTTACAATCTTGAACCCCTTGATAAAGATATTGTTCGTAGCTTATTTGATCTTGAATCAGTTGGTGTTTATATTCGTTCGCTTAAGCTTCCCAGTCGCATTCAAGAATGGGCAATATCACTTGGCATTCATCTCAAATATATGCTTCTCACTGTCAATGATCTAGATCTTGGATTGAATAAGACTATGAATGAGTTGTTGGACTATATTCGTGAGTTAAAAATATTTTGCATCGAACAAAATGACCTTATTCAGCGGCAGAAACTAAGCTTAGTTAAAATAATTGGTCTAAAAGAAGAAGCAAAGAATTTTGCTGCGAGTAAGGCGCACGAGGCTTATCAGAAAACCGACACCATTGATAAGTAGTGTTTTCCTATTGATCAATTATTAGGTCATTTAAAAAAGAAGTAGGATGAATGCGAATAGTTTGCTTTGAATAGTTACGCAGGGTAGCAGAACATGTTTGACAAATAGTTCGCTTTACATACCCAATTGCGTAGTGATAATGATCAACTTTGTGCAGAGTACAAACACCTTGATTTATGTGTTCATCAACTTGAGCAAGCTTGCGCTGATTATAAAGATAAATTGAAGGCCGTTTCTGCAGATTCTCGTAATTCCACTGGTCATAGGGATTTGACTATGAATATTGGCAGTCAGAGAGTTATTTTTCCAAGTCTGTTCAGTCTCATGTTTGTCTGTTACAGGAGGAAACACGCAATTTGGAGGAGACGGACAAAAGCTATCAAGAAACTGTTGAACTTATGAGTATGCAACTTGATTATGAATATTTTGGTCGTATAACTAATTTTAATGCATCCTTTTCTAAGTACTTGATCGTATCGAACGAAGTTGTCGAACTCGCCATCCTGTTTAGTTGCATATGAAATGGTATTACAATCATATAATATCTGAGGAGCATTAAGCCGTGCAATCCCGTCGATGTGGTGGTTCTTCATCTTCTTGGTCATCTCGCTTATCAAGGTGTAGATAGTTTGTTTCTCTTCCAAATTTTTCAAGTACTATTCTTATATTGTTTCAGTTTTTGTAATTTAATGCATTTTCTTTTGAATAATATAAAACATTATGTTTCATGTGTTTGCGCTTGTATTTCATATCTTTGCTTGCAAAATCTATTGCTTGCGTAATTGAAGTTGCAAAGATTTATTGTGCAAAGCCGTAAGGTTTTCTACTTGCTTTTGTCTCTGTTCTTGTTGGCATGTCTGCCTTTTTGCAAGATCTGTAACTTACAAAATTATAAATTCTTATTGTGCAAAGCTGCAAGATCTATTGCTTGCTTTTGCCGCTGTCTTTGTGGGCATATTTACCCTATTTTAAGATCTATGCTTGCAAAATTTTAAATTTGTATTGTGTAAAGCTACAAGATCTATTGCTTGCTTTTGTCGTTGTCTTTGTGGGCATATTTGCATTTTTGCATGATCTGTAGCTTGCAAAATTTTAAATTTGTATTGTGCATAACTGCAAGATGTATTGCTTGCTTTTGTCATTGTTCTTATGGGAATATTTTCCTTTTTGCAGGATCTATAGCTTGCGAAATTGAAAATTTATATTGTGCGAAGCCGCAAGGTCTATCACTTGCTTTTGTCGCTATTTTTGTAGGCATATATTTTATTGCAAGGTCTATGGTTTGCAGAGTTGAGGTTGCGACTATACAACTTTATTTGTTCGTGATTATGGTATATGATGCTTTGTTCTTTTTGCTAGTATTTCCATGGACTTCACGTGAAATGTAAATGAACAATAGTATGAAAGATTTTCCTCATAAGACATTTTTGATATTGATTATGTACAATCCTGATGATACCATGTTGAAAGCCAAATGACGATGCCAACAATGAAAAGACTGCCAATGTGATCTGATTCATTATGCGTGCGTTAACCATTGCATTTGGCATACTATTTAGCTAATTTTAATAGGTGGATTGCTAGTATTAGTTTAGTTTACATGACAAGGGGTTTAAACGGTTATGTTTGGTTTTCTTGTCTAAATCCCGCATTTTGTAAACTTAATTGGTACTAATGGACATTTTGTATCCAAGGGCTCCTTGATCTTCTTTGTGATTATCTTAAGTAGGTCGCCCGTGTGTACTTTTTGTTTCCATTCTATGTGAAGGCCGTTTGTAAGGCCAGTAGTAGATATTGAAGGTTGTTCGCAAGAACAGTAGTAGACACGAAAGCTATTCACACTAGAATGGTAGTATATGAAGGCCACAACATCAATGCGTGGTAGAAGGAGATTGAAGCCAAAGATAGGCAGCAACAGAGTTCAAAGTGGCCAACGAAGAAATGGGGAATCATGGTCTGATAAGTTGTGCTTAAGTCTAAGAACCATCAAAGAATAATTAGCCTTCAAGGCTGGTTCCATTAGATTTTTCATCTCGAGCACTATAAAATCCACTACTAAAACTCTCAAATCAGACTAATGGTTCACCCGTAGCGAAGTAAGCTAGTTCAGCCGGCCGAGGCATAAACGAGTTAGCGTGATCCGTTCATGGTTTGACACCAACAGCTCGCATCAGGAAGACATGCACTAGGCTATGACACGACTCACTCCAAATGCCACGGGCCGCTAGCACGAAGTGAAGACCCCCTCCACGTGGCTAAGTATTGGCGTGTGACGTCCTATTTTGGCATCTCGTGCGGTTCCAAGCCCAATATGCTAAGACAAGCAGGTGGGATGTGGGAAATCACACAGCCCGCGGCAAAGTTTCTGAGCGAGCACCCTTCTAGATCACAGCTCGCGCCGACGGCCATGGGTGCAGATCAAAACCTTCATTTTCAGCACTATGATGGTGCTATTCACTAGACAATGTGGCCCGCATCAGGGGGGATACGGGGCCCGCACCAAGCTTTGTGCCCTACAACTCTCAAAGATCCGGGCCACGCACCATATTCGGCGCCCCGCACCACATGAATGGACGCAGCTCGCGCCAGGTATCGCGCTCCGTGCCAAGGACACTCCACGGGCTGCACCATCCATGAAGCCCTATGTCGGGCGGCGGCTGAGCAAGGGTTTAGCCTATTTTGGGCCTATTTTTAGGCCCAATCTCCTACTTCTATAAATAAAACCTTTGTCTACTAGTTTTTCATGTCCAAGAGTAGCTTGGACACTTTTCCATTAGTAGTTTTATCTTTGTAGTTAGGAGAGAACTTTCTCTTTTTCTTTTCTTTCTTTTGCTTTGATCCTAAGATGTGGAATTCAAATATATATTTGAATTTCAAGTCTAGGGAGTAGTCTATAGCTTGGGGATAAATTTTAGTAGCATGGTATAAATCTATATGCTTTTTGAGATTCTTAAGTTCTTCCTAGTTTTGTGTTCATGATAGTACTATGATTGTGCTTGATTATTTGAAATGCATGAATAGTACACAACACATAAGCACACATTTTGGGCTAAATTCATGTATGGTGAAAATGTCGATGCCCCCATGGGAAAAGAAACCTGGTTGTTAGAATGGGTAAGGGAGAACGCGTCCACGTGGGTGTGTGCACGTGGGATTCGAGAATGCCTTGACTTACGTTCCATCGCACCAGTCTTAGCTGACTTATTAAAGTTGTTCAAGAGGTTCTGGGTAAAGATAGAAAATAGTAGGAAACTAGGGTTGTGAGATATCTAGATCATAGATAAGGTGTCAACGACCCTTGGGCTTAATTGATAGGACCCGAGAGAAGTAGTGCATTCATGAGATGTAATTGCATGGGGGAGAAATAAACCTACAACTATGGTTGGACCTTGTTATACTCCCCTAATTATGATGGCGGTGTCAATGGAGGTTTACGAGAGCACCCACCGTGACAGGGACGGGGAAGTATATACCATCGGCCACACAAAATGAACACTCTATTAGGTTTGCCTAATTATTTATGTGATTGAATCAAGGATAAAAGCATTAGATTGACCATGTTGCTCAATGAGTCCCCAAGTGCTTAGCTTAATTAGATTATTTGTTGTTATACATTATATTTTGTAGTTTATAATTAGAAAATCCACACCCCCTCCTTTACATGTTTTTTTACTAGCTATTCCTTCACTCGTATGGATTGATGACCCGTACGAGGTTGTGTTTTGATTGGTACTTTAGACCTAGCATCTCGTTGGACAAACCCAGGGCTTACCGCTAACTACCCTATAGGTAGTGTAGCAGTGAGAACATGGTGCAGAACTATAAATTTCTTATCTTCTGACTGTCCCATGGGGCAAGCCTCCGCTCGGGTTAATTAGCTGTGATTAACGATCCCGGGGAGAGGCAAGTCAGAATTTTGGCACCGCTGCCAGGAATGCTATCAATCTAGGTACCAGTTAAGCATAACATGTTTGTAGAAGTAGTTATTTTATCTTTTATTTTGTTTGTTTATGGTTTTGGTTCTTGGTTGGAACTCTTAATATAGTTGTTATGTTACCTTTTGATCCTTTTGCTAGTGTTGTATTCGGAGGTATTGTTGGCCCTAGTTTATGATACCCACCTGTACTAATAATCTAGGAATCTTACACTACCTGATTGAGAACACAGATGGTCAGATGATAAGGAGGCAAAGAACTAGGGTACAAGTTCAACCGAGGCCAAAACTAGTAGTAGAAGGACTGCTATCAATGGCGGAAGAAAATCGCACCCTACGGGAGCTCATGACACCTAACTTGGAGAATTAAACGCTATCATCACCTTTCAACCATTACCCGCCAATGTGAAATGTGAGCTAAAAAGTGGCATGATCCATTGCCTTCCTACATTTTATGGATTAGTAGGGGAGAACCCAAACAAACATCTTTCAGAGTTCCATTTGGTGTCCATGAACATGAAGCCCCCGGGAGTGTCTGAAGATGACCACAACCTAAGAGCCTCCAGTTTTCCCTTCAAAGTAGTGCCAAGGATTGGCTCTATTATTTGCAACCGGGATGCATTGGCTCTTGGATGGACATGAAGCGAGGTTCTCAAAGAAATGTTTTCTGGCGTTCAAGTTGGCCGGGTTGAAGATGTAATTGTTGAACATCACCCAAGGTGCTACCTAGAGTATGTATGATTAATGGAAACAATTCAAGAGACTACTAGCTAGTTTCCCCTACCACCCCTTCAAGGAGGGGGATTTGGTGTATTACTTCTTCGAGGGGCTATGTGATGAAGATATGTGGATGGTGAACGCTGCTTGCAATGGGTCGATAGCGAACAAGAGTCCTAAGGATGCAATGGCCCTCTTTGAAGAAATGTTAAATGGTATGCGGCAATTTGGCACTAGGACAAGGGTTAAGGTCTTGGATGAACCCACACACTCACCTAAGTTGGAGAAGCAAGTCCAAGCTCTTGCTTCCAGAATGAAGGAGCTTTTGCAAGGAAAAGTGCATCAAGTCCAAGTGTGTGGAGTTTGCAACCTTAACCACAACTCTGAAGCATGCCACGAAGTCATAGAAGATTTACAAGAGGTGAAGGCAATTGACTACAACAACCGTGAAAGACCACAATTTTCTAGGGGTTAACCACAAGGGTTCCGGAGGAACCAAGGAGATGCAAGGTCGGGCCCCTATGCAAATTCATTCAACCTGAGGTATCGAGATCATTCTATTTTCTGATGGAGGGAGGAAAACCAACCTCAGGGGTATGAGGGTGGACAAGATCCACCTCAACCATATCCTAGAGGTGAAGACCCTTTCAACAATTATGCTTCACTCTACAAGTCAGAACGAGATAAGATTTTGGAAGCCATCAGTCAATTGGGGAAGAATCATGAAGTCTTCGCAAAGAGGACAAAGCGAGAGATTGAGGACCTTGGCAATATAGATTTCTCAAGTATTAAGAATCTTAAAGTTCAAGTCGGGCAACTTACCACCTCGGTAAGCCGACTTGAAGCAAAGAGTCCAGCAAACTAACTTCCCAACCGGTGATCAATCCAAGGAATGTGAGTGCACTTAAATTAAGAAGTGGGAAGGAAGTTTATGAGACCAAGAAGAAGATAATGCAAGAGGATGACAAGGTACTGGACGCTACCAAAGCACACTTCGAAGATGGGGAGACTGTGGTCAAGGAAGCATCTTCCAAGGAACTTCCACCGCCCAAGGCACAAGTCACCATTCCACCTTCATTTCCAAATGATTTTAGGGGATGGCCAAAGGTGATAACCAATGATGCGAGCATTTGAAAAGTCTTTGAAAAGGTCAAGGTAACCATCCCTATCTTGGAATTAATTGAGAATGTGCCATCATATGCTAAATTTCTTAAAGTTGCATGCACAAAGAAAATACATAGGCCAACTGAGAGGTTAGGACATTTAAAAAGGGTTGGAGTCACCATTTTGAATCATAAGAACTTACCTAAGAAATGCGATGACCCCTAAATGTTTTCTATCCCTATCTCTTTAGGTGGTAAATTTATGGAACATGCCATGATAGATCTAGGTGAATCCATTAATGTTATCCCGTTTAGTCTATATGAACGCTTAGAAATAGGTAAGCGTAGGGATACTAGAGTAAATGTTCAACTTTCTGATCATTCCCAAGCTAGTCCTCATGGACTAGTAAAGGATGTGATGGTGCGAGTTGGCAAATTGGTTTTTCCGGCAGACTTTTATGTCCTAGACGTGGCGCACGATGGAAGTGCACCTCCAATACTTTTGGGTAGACCTTTTCTTAAAACGTCTAGGACTAAAACCGATATCTACTTGGGAACCGTAACTCTAGAAGATGACATGGATCAGGTGGAATTTGATATATATAAATCTAGGCATAATTTGACAAAGTCTTCTTTGACGTGCAAAGGTGTAACCCATGTGATGATCATGATGGATCTTCTTGTGTTACTAATGAGCATGAATGTTTGAATTAATCCCATGTTGATGATAATGATGATGATTCCGATGAATTGCATGATGCAATGGATAATATGTATGTGCTAGATTGTTTTTCTATTTTAACCAATTTTTAGGGGGAAAGTGAGATGGTCGAGAGTTTAAAACATCCTCGACCTCCCTCTAACCCCAAATTAACATTCATGAACTCAATGATAGCGAGACACGGGGATTCATTTCTTATGACGGACAAGAGGTCTGAAGGTAAGGATGACTCGTTGTAGAGACCTCTTCACAACAATGTTATCATGGGTGGAGTCGCCGATAGCGATTATGGAGATCCACAGATGGGTATTTATAACTTGATTGCATGAAAAAGAAAATAAGTTGTGAGGACGACAATAAAAATAAGGTGTTTCTTTTGCTTCCGTGTTTTTTATTAGTGAATAGATAGTGTCTGCGTGAATCTTGTTTTGCTATAAGGATTTTTGAGATGAAACTCTTGTTTGGATTGAAATTTTGAGCTCAAGCCTCATGTCTGTGTTTGGATGGAGTTAGATTTTAAGGGTGATGTAATTTTTCGAAAAAAAGAGGGAAAAACCAAGGAATAGGGAAAATTTTGGTGGATGCCTCGTGTTGAGATGCTCGGCGCAAGGCTATGGTTCATGCCAAGGAGGTTGGCGCGAGGCTATGCTTAATGCTGAGATGTTTGGTGTGAGGCTCTGTCTCATGCCAGAAGTTTGGTGCAAGGCTCTACTTTGTGCTAGGATGTTTGGAGCAAGCCTATGGTTCACGCCATGTATATTTTGCGCATAAACCAAATTTTCAATTTTTCTTTGTTCTGACAATGAAAGTTTTCAAAAAATTCTTATTCACAAACTTAAAAATACAATTTTGGTTCAAGAATTTTGGAATTCTCTAATTCCTTAGGATTTTTAAAAATATTTCCAATATCCCTTGGAATTAATTGATTTTTACTATTGTCCCCTAAATTGAGAATTTTAAAATTCCATTATATCCTAATTGTACCTCTCTCCCTAGTCACCTAGGATGAAATTCCAATTCCACAGTACATTTCTCCACCTAATTCTATCATTTGACACATTCTTCCTTCTCAAGAAACACTTCCTCTCACACACTCTTGGTGAAACTCGAAAATTGAAGCTTTCTTCAAAAAATTAGCAATTTTGGCTTCTTCTTTTGTGGGTCTTACAAATCCTAGCTTCAAATTTTGGGTAACCCATTGAACTCTTTGTTTACATATGCTTTATTTGACATTGTGGTGGTGTTGAAATCATGATTCTTGAATGAGTATGTGTTTTTGAGATTTCTGTTTGAGTTTAAATGCATGATCTAGTGTTGAAGAAAGAGTTGGGAGAATTGATGTGCTATTATGCTTGAAAGATATGTTCTTCATTGTTGGGTGATTTAGGGGAGGATGAATCTTGATTTCATAATCTTATTGATGGGTTGGTGATAACTTACATGAGTTTGTTGTTTGATGAGGAATGATCTCGTTTAAATAACCCACATGCTTAGATTATCATGTTATGAATAGTTGGGTTATTTGGGAAAATGTTGTCTTATTAAATTGTAGACCATGCCTTGCTTATGATCATATCACCACTCTTGTCCTCGTTTTGTTAGGATTCCACCTAAGAAGAATGTCTTGGAGAAGGGCAAGTCCACTCTGGGTGAGAAGAGGAAGAAGACAACAAAGGGTGACAACCCCGAGCCGATGATTTCTATTCTTCGCAACCCCGTGTTTGTAACCGAAGAGTTTATGGGGTTATCAAACATCTCTGGAACTGCATTTCGGAGATGGAGGAACTTGAGAGAGCCAAAGAAAAGTATTTTGGAAATGGGGTTTGCTTGCAAGGACACATTGGCGGCTCTGGCTTACTCGGGCCGATCACTTACCTATTGGGCCGAGTAGGTCTAGAGGGGTTTTTAGAGGAACAATCCAAGATGTACATTAGGTGGACCCTAGAGTTTCTAGCTACTCTATGGCCGGTTGTAGACGATGATGGACACAAGGCAATCAAATTCAACTTGGGTGATAAGGAGTACAAGATGACCCACCGGGAGGTAGCGTACGCCTGAAGGTGGAGGTATGGCAAGAAGATCCAGAAGACACACCGACAAGGGTTACATTTCTCTCTTGGATGCTTTTGGGTGCAACTGATTGGCACTGATTGGAAGAACCTGTGCAAGAGTACCACCCTGGTTTCACCTGACGTTCCGTTATGCTCACCGACTATTGGCTATAGGTGTTTTCTGCCACAATGAACTGACGCAATGCCCAGGTTCGAATGTTCATTGCCTTTGGGCAATGACACTCGAGGGTAAATTTTACCCAAACTTGGTGAGGTTTTTTGTGCATGAATGTTTAACAATGGGGGGCAGGAAGAGTGGAAAAATATCTATGGGAGGCATGGTTGGTCTGCTAGCGCAGCACTTAGGGCATCCGGTCGCACAAAGGGCTTTAGTTAACTTAGAAAGATTAGACACAAGGTACAACATAGAAAAGTTAGCCAAAGTATCCATGGTGGGACCTACGACACCGGAGGGTAGATATGTATGTCTTTATGAGGAGCAAGCACTTGTAGTTTCATGGTGCTTTCATAGCTGCAGTGCACCGCTATTGACCATGACACATTCTTGGATGAACTATTTATCTTTCTGAACCGGAGGTTTGAGAGAGATTTCTATAGAGGTTTAGCCAAACCGGAGATAGATGCTCAGGAGGCCAAAGGTGAGAGCACTCTAAGAGCACCTCCTAGTCACTCTTGCATATCCACAGACATCATTGACCATTTGCATTCACTCGGGGAAAAGATTTCGAGCTCTACTCAAGTGTTGCAAGAGGTAGTCCAAACAATAGGAGGAATCTGCTCGCAAGTGGAAGATTTAGTTCGAGGATGGATAGCATCGAGGCCACACTTTAAGCAATATGATACATAGACAGGGGCTTCACGAGTTATGAGAATAAAGGCCCTTTGGGGCCGCGAGAGTGGGTATCACCGTTTCTCCCTACCTCACTTATATTTTGACCAGATTTTTGTACATTGGAGACTTTGCATCGGCAAAGTGTGGGGAGGGAGTAGTGAGCACTTAGGTAGTCTTCATTCTTTAGATTTCCTCGTTGCATTTCATGATTTGCATTGTTAGTTGTTTTTCTTGTTTATTGATGATGTTGGTTTTTGATTGTTGAGGGATAATTTTGGATGGATATTTGGTGGCATGGAATGCTATGCTAAGACCTCTAGTTTGCATGGGGTAGGATGTTTTAGGAAATTGGTAGTGTGTTTTTTTGGTTTGATTATTTTTTGTAGTATGAATCCCACTTTTGGAGCAATTTTGTGCTACACCAAAAAAATTGGAAAACTTGAAAAAAAATGAATATATATATATATATAACCTGGACAAATTGAAAAGGACGACTTGGGTAACATTAGGAAAAACTCAGATAGGTCGAATGACCTAGGTAAAAATGAGAGGCTAGGCCTAGCTAGGCTCACGAGCCTAAGAAAACTGAGAGGCTGTGTGGAAAAAGGTGAGAAATGAGTACCCTTTATGTGTTAAAGCTAGGATGAAAACCCGAAAGGGCTCCTAGGAAAAATGAGAGAAATTGAGAGAAAACAAAAAAAACTAGGTTGAACGCATGCTGCTGCTGTGGATTGTTTTTTAAGACGACTCTTTGATTGCTTTTGGGATCATTTTGGGAAAGTAAGCTAGCTTTTACACTTATCTTTTTGGCTTACCTTTTTCCACACTTTACTTTTGGGTGGTTTGATTACTTATTTTTTCGGGGAGTGTGAGAGTTGTGAGATTCTTACTCTTTTGGGGGAAACCGGGTAATCTTGGAATAAGTTGAATGCCTTGTTTAACTTATGCTTGCACGCTACATTTTGCTTGATTCTTTGTCTTGTCTTCTATTTACTCGAGGACAAGTAAATGATGAAGTGTGGGAATTTGATCTTCTTCATTATGCGTGCGTTAACCGTTGCATTTGACATACTTTTTAGCTAGTTTTATTTGGTGGATTTCTAGTATTAGTTAAGTTTACGTGACAAGGAGTTTAGACGGCCATGTTTGGTTTTCTTATCTAAATACCGAATTTTGTAGACTTAATTGATACTAATGGACATCTTATATCCATGGGCTCCTTAATCTTCTTTGTGATCATCTTTAGTAGGTCGCTCGTGTGTACTTTTTGTTTACATTCTATGTGAAGGCCGTTCGTAAGAGCGGTAGGATATATTAAAGGCCATTCGCAAGAACGGTAGTAGAGACAAAGACCATTCACAGTTAAATGGTAGTAGATGAAGGCCACAAGCATCAATGCATTGTAGAAGGAGATTGAAGCCAAAGATAGGCGGCAACAGAGTTCAAAGCGGCCAAAGAAGAAATGGGGAATTATGGTCCGAGGAGTTGTGCTTAAGTCTGAGAACGATCCAAGAATAATTAGCCTTCAAGGCTGGTTCCATTTGATTCTTCTTCTCGAGCACTAAAAAATTGACCACTAAAACTCTCAAATCGGATAAACGGCTCACCCGTAGTGAAGAAAGCTAGTTCAGCCAGCCGAGGCATGAACGAGTCAGCAAGGGCCGTTCATGGTTTAGCACCAACGGCCCGCGCCAAAGGTGCAGCCTCGCGTGTCACTGGTCACCCTCTAAGGGAGCTAACTGTGCGGCCTAGCTGTGCTAAAGTGTCACAACTACCGCCTAATTTCCCACGTGCGTCGCACTCAGTTTGGTTGCTCGCAGCACACCAAGCCTTTAAAGGGATGTGGTTGAGTATGCAACGAAAATACACACACGAGTTTAGATTAGGAGCATGGCTTCACACACACACGCCAACAATCCAATACAAGGCCCGGAAACTGGGGAGTGAACGCTTGTTTTCAATATATTGCAAAATGGTAACCGGATATGGGTAGTTCAGTACTCCACATATATGTTATACAAACGTTATCACAAGTGTAGGGTACATAGGCAAAAGAAGGTCAAAGGGGAGAATGGCACGTAAACCTGGACTTTAGTAAAGAAACAAACCTACACTACTAGCTAAACTATTACAAGCAAAAATAGAAGACTTCTGGGACAAGGAGCTTGGGACATGTCTTCTGGGGCGGGCGACCGGGCGCTGTGCGCACAGGCGTTGGGCACAGACAGCTCAGGCATTGTGTACAACATGTCATGGACGTAGAGGGGGACATCACGGGCCGTTAGCGATTAGGCGGTCAGCACTGGATGACCCAGAGGCATGTGCGGCGCAGTCGAGGGAGACCGGTTTGCACACACGCTTTGAGTGGCACAGGGTCGCAGCACCGTTTTGGCATGCATGCGGCTATGGGGTTGCGTTGAGGTTGGGTGATGAGCCCCACCCCGTAGCATTCTCCCCCACTCAACTCGGTGAACATTCTCGGATCCATCAATTCTCCAAGGTGCTTCGCTACCCACATTTTCCTCGTACACTTCTACCTTAAGAAAGGGGTTTATTCAATTGTTGGCGCTGGTGCACTCTGATTTAGATGTGGGCTGGCTTGATTTTATAGCACCCACTCCTTGGTCGATGACCGAAGGAATGTCCAACTCTGGATACTGTCCGGTACGCATCATTCATTCACATTTCTGTTTCATACCTTGTGGAACAACAAAGGGCTGATGATGTGAATGATGACTCATCTTTCCCCGTCGAGGTTTACAAGGTTTAGCTTGCTTGAACGACTCAAAATGGGAAGTTTGATAGGGGGCGCCATCCGGTAGATATATCTTTGGAATCCAGATCTTCTTGGCAATCTTCGTCCCTTACAGTTGGGGAGTGACCCACAACATGATTAGTCTTCAGACTTGCTTCACAAAGCTCCTCGAATCCATCGGGTAAACCCATTGCTGGTGTAGACCATTCTGACCCTTCATTTCTGTTCTCTACACTGGGATCCACTAAACTATGGTCCTCATCTTATCTTATGCACAAGACAAGCTACAAAGCCAATATTTTACCCCCCGATAAACTCTTTGGATTTGCTTTAACCGTGCATGGATTAGTGCCTAAGACATAAAGGCAGTTGCCATATGGGTATACGACAATCCGTGCATCTCTCAGAAATTCCATGCCAAGGACTAAACCAAAGTCGTTCATTTTAACGACATGGAAACCCACTGTGGACCCTATGGTGCCAAACTTGACCGAGCATTACCTCGCAATACCCAGCGTTGGTTGGGCTTCACTATTAACGGCCTTCATCCTGCCCACAACTTTCTTCGACTTGAGCCCCAATCTTGATGCCTCTTTTTCGGGGACATACACATGGCTAGCTCCAGTGTCGACCATTGCTTGCACACAACAAGCACTTGTATGGACCCATCCTGCCAGCTCTAGATAGCTTCTCAACCTCGCCATGTTTCCTGACTTTTTGCTTAGTCGAATTCTCTTCACCGGGAGATTTTTTCCTTGACTTCGGGGTCTTCCAGGCAACTTAATGCTTAAGGGTGGCAGTAAACTATGATCATCTATCGTAACCTATAACTCCGGACCATTTATGAGATGGATAATGTGGCTATATGCACTTGAGTAGACTACCATGGAGTAGCAAGAATGCATGAAATCTGCCGCATCCTCCTTAACAAAACTAATTGCAGCAACAACATGAGGGCAGGGTATCCCCGTCAGATCCCATTTTCTACATCCTCATGACCTTGACTTCAGATTAACAGCATAACTTCCCCCATAGATGCAAGCCACCTGAAACTCCAATTCACCACATGGAGTAGCAAAGCAACGGTTTGAGGTATACCGGTTAACCTCCAACTTCTTCCTTAACTTCGGCCCAAATCTTCCATCAATCCTTGCAATAGAAGCCATTTTTTTGGCAAGTCGGTCCATGAAATAAAATCTAACAGCTTCCAACATAGTCAGCAGTAGCTTATCCCTCGTGTGTAATATCACTTTGTTGAAGCACTCACAGATGTTATTGACCAGAATATCACACGTGAATTCAGTATTGAAGAAAGCCCATGACCATTCCTTTGGATTCTTTCTTGTTTCTAACCAACTCATCGCTCCTGGATCTCGTGCCTTGATTTCCTTCAGATGGTTCATAAACTGGGCTGGATGGGTACACTTGGCAGTGGCCCAAATCATTTCCTTCAACTTCATACTTGAATATGAGCCCTTGAAATTTTTGTACATGTGCCATGTGCAGAGTCTGTGTTCTGCATCTTCCAGTAACTCCTTCATTGCTGCTTCAAGTCCCTGGTTTGACATGGCAACAAATCAGGTTCTTTTTCAAAAAAAGCCCATACAATAATAATTTCAGTTATGTAACCCATGTACACCATAACCAGCCATTTCATTATAACAAAAGTAGCAACATAATCAGATTCCTAAAAAATTTACCATAATCAATTGTACAATCAAAAAATCAAAGGCATAATCACAAAAACAAATTCATACTTTGAATAAACCAAAATTAATCTTCTTTGAATCATAAAATCACATGCACAATCACATAATCAGTTTCATAATCCTACATGCCCAGATAAAAAATCAAACCTTTTGCTTGTCTGAAAGTAGAGTCCAACCAGGTTCATTCTTTATGTTAAAGAATTGAACCTAAACAGAGAAAGCACAAAAAAATTGGAAATACCTAGGGTTCCGTTGCAAACGGCCGAGTAACCACTCAGCGTTGCCGTTGACTCCACAGGTATGCCCAGGTCGCACACTGGTCAAGAGAACAAACGTTATATAATCGGATTAAACGTGAATGGAGACCACCAATCTCTAAGGTCGCGATTTTCAGGTGAGATTCTGAGTAAATTTTGGAGATTGATGAACTGGGGAAACAGAAAGTCGGGTTTGGGTATATGATGAACTGGGTAAGGGTAATTCGAAGGGTTAGGGTAATTCGAAGGATAAGGGTGAAGAAAAAAAAAGTAAATGTGTTTAATTTGTGAAATTACTAAATTACCCCTGACCTTACCGGGAAAAAAGGCTCGTGTAAGGCACGTGCGCGGGAAAACCAGAAGCCTTGCCGGAAACTTAGTTTGGGGACCAAACAAAATGTTTTGAATTTGTTGGGTACCGTCTAAAGGTAGTTTTGTAAATGGGGACAAAAAAATAGTATAAGATACTTTGTATGAGACCAAAAAAATAATTTAGTCTTAATATAATAGTTAGCCGATCAAATAGACCTTCTCTAATAATAATCCTTCTGTCAGATTATTGAATACATGTTTTTTTTCCCATTCTAGCTACATACAAATGTATGACTTCTCAAAACAAAAAGGGATAAGTGCCAATATAACCCTATCTACTTGAGTAAGTGCCAATATAACCCTATCTACTTGAGTAAGTGCCAATATAACCCTATCTACTTGAGTAAGTGCCAATATAACCCTATCTACTTGAGTAAGTGCAAATATAACCCTATCTACTTGAGTAAGTGCCAATATAACCCTATCTACTTGAGTAAGTGCCAATATAACCCTATGATAACTTTTAGTGCAAATATAACCCTAACTAGTTAATGAAAGTGCCAATATAACCCTCAGACCCCATTTCCGACATTGACCTCAATTTTTGGCATTGACTCTATGTAAATTGACCAAAATACCCTTTGGGCTAACTCTGAAATTAGATGGACAATTTTACCCTCATATAGTTCGCCGGATCGTTGCCGAAACATGTAGGGTTATATCAGCACATTATGCAATCTTATTGGGTTATATCAGCATATTCTTAATGTTTGTAGGGTTATATCAGCACATTTCTAATGTTTGTAGGGTTACATCAGCACATCCTTAAAACTTATAGGGTTATATTGGCACTTTCGAATATTGAAAGGTTATATTGGGACTTATATCAATTAGGTAGGGTTATAAAAGCACTTTTTTCAAACAAAAATTACGTAAATGGAAACGCATTAACATAAAAAAGAAAGTCTTAGAAAAGACGAGCGTACCTTAACATAAATAGAAAGTTCACATTGACTTTTACTTTATAAGTTTTTATAAAATTTAAATATTGTATTTTTAAAGTTAAAATAAGTAATAATATGTATTTAAATGTGAGAATATAAAAATATATAATATAAAAAAATATTTTAAAATTTAATATATAATTTAACAAATTCATTGAATAAGGTAAAAAAGTAAATGACATATCTAACTTTATTGATAGACCGACGGTAAAGAAACTCACTCTAAGATTATAACCATTTTGTGAACTATGTGAAACTGAAATTCTGTTATCTTTTTTTAGAAAAAAGAGAGAATCCTAAATTGATAGCAATTTAATGCATAAGTAAAAAAAAGAGAGAGATTTGAGTCTGCACTACTACTGTAATATAATTAAATTTTAATCATGGGACCAATATTATATTTTAAAGAATAAAATAATTTAAATCTATACTGTAAAGTCAAGTGATATGCATTGAATATTTAATTGGCAGTTTTTGTGAACATATTTGAAAACGAAAAACTTTCCATGTTGGAACATGCGAAATAGCATATTTACGCCAAAAAGATTTACGGAAAAAGAAGATAAAATATTATGGTATTTGTGAGTTATGAAAATCTAAATATTTTTGCTATATATCAGGCGTATAGAAACATAGTTGATTTATGGAAAATCCCTACAAATATTGAGTTGATATTATCGAATATATGGGAGATATTGTGATAAGGAAAATTCCTTTATTTATGGGATTTGGATATGCTTCAAGAAGCAGATGTGAAATTAGAATATTATGGAGATAATCATAGAGAGTTTCGATTTGCTCATTGCTATAAAAGGGGACAACCACGGCTGCATTGATTACGGTTTTAATCAGAGAAAATCTGCACACAGATCTTCAATCTTTCGAGAGAATTGCAAAGAGCCAGAATTTTATGTTCCAACATACGTGACTTGCCGTTCAAAGTTTAGAATCGTATACCTTAATTCCTCGGGAGAAGGAGATCTAGCGTTAACGAGTTTCGAGGTCAAAGGGAGTCTGATCAAGGTGGATCGGTAGGTAGGGGAGTTAGCAGAATTCACACGTTATAGTTAGTAAAGATAAGTATTCTGTATGATGTACTTTGTACTGTATCTTTCTAATTAGTGGATTCATTATGAACTGGACATTAGCCAATAAATATACTATGTTTCTAAAATTAATTATTAGTGACGTCGCATAATGTTGTTTTAGATCGACTGATCGCTAGGCGTGTCATTTTGTAATTGATGTGTAATTATAGGATGGGTTGACATTTATTTTTATTAACTGCAATGAAGTTCTTATAACTATGAAAACCTTTTAAAATGTATCATAATGTATAAATAATTATAACTTAACCCTAAAAGTTATTAGAACTAGAATTTCTATGATGGATCAAATCGGAGACTTTCTTGAATCTGATATATTTACATCAAGAAAATTAAAGTACTACCTTGTTTCGTTGGATGTGACATCATAGGTTTAGATGATTGGATTTAAGTGAATGAAATGAGGGGATGAAATTGAATTTAGAAATGAAAAGTAAAATGCGTGTAATCTTAATGTGTACCAAATTCACAAAAATATCCAAAAAAAAGGAAAGTATGACACATCCAATGAAACAGGGGGCGTAGTATTTCTTTTTGTGATATTTTTATATAGAGAAAGTTTTAGGAAACATGGTATTTGCATAAATTTATAGACAGTCCACAGTGAATTTTACCTTAAATATTGTAATTTTTTAATAAAATTTTAAGAGTATGTCTCTTGAAAGACGGTATTTCCATAAGTCATGGAAAGACCAAGGTTTAAACTGCAAATTAGAAGAAAAGAAGATAGAATTTTTGGGTTGCATTAATAGGGTCATAAACTTTATAATTATTACATGTTGCATAATAAATTTTTAATATTGCAACTAAATTCTTTTACCTTTTTATTATTTTATTAAAATCTATTTTTCCATAACGTTATGGAAAGACGGTATTTTCCAAGACTTTACCAAATTTAAATGTTGTATTTTAAATTTTAAAATAAATAATAATATGTATTTGAATGAAAAAATATAAAAAATTTTAAAATTTTAAAAAATTTAATTTTAATATATAATTTAACAAATGTTTCACAGGCCACAAACCTACAATATATATGTATATATATATACTCATTTTAACAGAAAGAATCGGCTTCATCCAACTTCTTCCACCATACAACATTGATTCCTTTCATCGTGGTTTTATCACATTTGAGAAGGAATCTTTTTTCTTCAGTATTGAAAATTCCGCCTCTGTCTCATCAGTTTGATCCATTTTTTGATCCTCCTTATGACCTTTTTCATCTACTGCAAATTATATGTTATCCACGTGTAACATGAGTATAGTATTTGTATATTCTATATTATAAGAATAGTGTATCCTTTTACATGTTATTGTACATTATTATTATTAAGGTAAAATGTTGGGAAATATCGTGTTTTCATAGGTTTATGAAAAAATAGAGTTTAATTCAAATAATAAAAGGTTAAAGGTCTTAGTTGTAATATTAAAATTTTATTATGCAACATGTAGTAGTTATAATGCTTATAACTCGATTCATTCAACCCAAAAATTTGATCTTCATTTTTTCTAATTTGCACTTAAAATCTTAATTTTTCTATAACTTATGAAAAAATTGCCTTTCACGAGACGGATTTTATTATAAACTTGTTATGTTTAAAATAAAAATATTATAATACACAAATAATTATACTGACATACATTGAATGTAAGAATAGTTTATTTTCCTGGTCAAAACCTTAAGGCCGTTGCCCACTTCCATTTACTTAGCCGGGCACGTCAAGTTGGACCTGAATTATGTGTTTTTTTGTCTTCTTTTTGTTCTTTTCTGTATTATATTACAAATGTTTGGGAAAATTTAAAGCGTTTGGTTCACATACTATTATTGTACGAGTTCAATTTTGGTGTGTGCGTGTATTTTCTATTTTGCTAAATTTTAACTAATTTTGCATAACGTAAGTTAAGTATTTTAATATACTGCCTCCCCTCTGTAGTTTTATTATGGAGTATGTGAGCAAATTTTTGTAAGAAAATTGAGTTCAGTCTAAAGAATTATTGGCAATTTTTCTGTCTGTCACAAATTATAATAAAATACCGTCTTTCCATAGGTATATGGAAAAATGGAGTTTAATTAAAATAATAAAAGGTAAAAAGTCTTGGTTGCAATTTAAAAGTTTATTATGCAACGTGTAGCAGTTATAAAGTTTATAACCCGATTCATGCAACCCGAAAATTTTATCTTTATTTCTTCTAATTTACACTTTAAACTTTAGTTTTTCCATGGCTTATGAAAAGACTGTCTTTCAAGAAACGAGCTCAATTATAATTATTGTTTTTGATAGAATATAAAATATTTTATTATGGTTCATTGATATCACATCAATGACACATCTCATCAATAACGAAGATTACAATATATAGGGCTACAAACTAAAATATAACTTGAATAGGATTTTAATTCTATAAGGAAATTACCAATTATAATCTAACCTACAAGAAACAGAAACATTTTTTTTATCACTTCGTAGAGCCGGTGCTGCTGTCGCATTCAGTAAAGATTAGGTAACTACCATTTATAAAATTTCTACAAGGAAAGGGTTTCTATTCCTTATTACCCCCTCAAGTTGGAGCATGATGAGCAAGAATGCCCAACTTGCTAAGAAAATTATGAAATCGCTAATCATTAAAAATAACTACATAGAACGGATTCAACTTCCATAGAAATAGAAATAGCGGAAACAATAGTTACAGTATCAGTGGTATAGCAGTATTTGTAGAAATCCTTGTGGGCGGTGACGGCGTGTGAACGACAACGACGACGACGTGTGAGGACAACAACTAAACGCGTAATGGCACGTACGGATAGCAAAGCGGAGCGGCGGCTGCGCTAGACTCCTCTAGTGGCGGTGAAAGTGGTAAGGGCGGCAGCGGCAGTGCAGATACGGCTAAAGATAATAGATTCCAGATCGAACCCAAAAAAATATCTCCTTAACGCTTCTCCTCAAGTTGGAGCATGTGGATCACAAATGCCCAACTTGCCAAGAAGAGTTTGAAATGCCTGTCACCCAAGAGCCTTAGTAAATAAATCCACAGGTTGACTGGAAATGCAGATATGATGAGTAACAACTTCACCAGCTTGTACCAATTCACGAACAAATGTGTTCATCTTGGCAGATTCTGTCTCTTCCACCTCCTCATGAACATGTTATTGGAGGTAAATGGATGTTTAGAACCAAGTATAAGTCTGATAGGAAACTAATTACCATTAGGAAATTACCATCTATAATCTAACCTACAAGAAAACTAATTCCATTAGGAAACTAATTCTATGAGGTAACTACCATTTATAACCTTTTTTACAAGGTTAGAGTTTAGTTTGTAGCCCTATACATCGTAATCCTCATTATTAATGACATGTGTCATTGATGTAATATCAATGCACAATAATAAAGTCTCAGATACTATGATAAAATATATATGACTTTATTATGGGGCATTGATATCACATCAATGACACATCTCATCAATGATGATGATTACAATATATAGGGCTACAAACCAAAATCTAAACTGAATAGGATTCCAATTCTATAAGTAAATTACCATCTATTATTTAACCTACAAGGAAACTAATTCTATAAGGTAACTACCATTTATAATTTTTCCTACAAGGAAAGGGTTTCTATTCCTTATTAGTTTTCGTAGGTACTCATTTCAAACGGTTTAATATTGGTCAAATGTAAACTGTAGTCATTAGTGGAAAAATCTTGATTAAAGGCGGTTATATCAGACCTGACAAGACACTTTTCAAGTGCCTTCTCTAAACCTTTCTTTGATAAAATTTGGAACCTTTCTGAGGTTTTTGGCAGCGAATCGACATAGATCTGGAGGAAAAACAACACGATTTAATATAGCAACACAACAACAACAACCTGTTTTAATCAAGAAACACAGGAATTAATCAGGAAACAACAGTAAGCTATCTTAACCTAGTTTAATCAAGAAACAACAACAACCTAATTGAGAAACAACAACGAGCGAGTGGCGGATGCAGGATCGAGCAGCGGAGGCGATCTTCAACGATGGGGGTGAGGGTGGAGGGTTGTGTGAGGGTGGGTGGCAGCATAAGGGACTGGAGCTGCGGAGGAACTGGCAGCGAAGGATGGACTAGAGTGACGGAGAATCTGGAGTGGCGGAGAGAGAGGAGGGAGGCGGAAGGCTAGGGTGGTGAAGGCATGTTGGGTGGTGGAAAAGATTAAGGGAGGTAGAGGCGTGAGAATGGGGAGGGAGGTATGGGATCTGGAAAAAAACCCTAAGGGGGTGTTTTTATTTATATATGTTGAACAAGTCTTCCATACATCCCGTGAAAATCAGTTAGAAATATCCCACAATCCTTGCTTTAGAATTAGTCACTCATATCCCAAGATATTAAATAGTTAGTTAGTTTCCTTCTTTGTATCAATCTTTACAAATATGGCTATACATATGGCTTGTAAATGAATAACAATCAATAAAATTCAGAATCAAACAATTGATTCTTAATATGGTATCATAGTTGTGATATAATCTTCCATATATTTCAACATTTTTCATCGTTTTTTTTCTTCTCAGCATGTCTGATGCAAATAATCTCAATGACTCTATGCAGGCTAATCTCAATAGCTTTCTGTAATCCAATCTCAATGGTTCCACTGGCTCTTTGCAGCTCAATAACTCTTCGGAAAAACCTAATCTCAATGATCCTTATGCTATTCATCATGCCGATATCCCTTCGGTAATTCATGTTATGCCCTCTCTCACAGTTGATAACTATGGCTCCTAGAGTCGTGCCATTACTATGGCTTTACGGGCCAATAACAAATATGGCTTCATCGATGGTTCATTATCAAAGCCAAATGCTGAGAAGGACATCGTAAATTGGTGTCAATGCAACGACCTTGTTGGCAGTTGGATACTCAATTTCGTTTCTCCGGAAATTGGGCCAAGCATCCTCTACGCTGACAGTGCTGTACAAATCTGGACAGGCCTGAAAGAGCATTTTTCCCAGTCCAATGCTCCCAAGATATATCAATTGTTACAATCAATTTCCTCTCTCAAACAAGAAGGAATGACTGTTTTGTTGTATTTCACTCAACTCAAATCTCTCTGGGATGAATTAAGCAGTATTATTTTCATTACTCCATGTACCTGCGGGAGTGGAAAATGCATCATTGAGCAGCAAAATCAAGATCGTGCCATGGAATTTCTACAAGGGCTCCGTTATTGGTTCTCTGCTATTCATAGTCAGATTCTCTTTATGGAGCCTTTCCCATTCATTCAACGGATTTATAAACTTTTTGTCAAGAAGAAAAACAACAAGAGTTGAATGTTTGATCGATTCCCATTGTTGACTCTGCTGCCTTTCAATTTGAAAAGATACCATATTACGATCGAATTACATCAAAGAGGCAGCGTCCTTTCTGTGAGCATTGCATTGTCACACCCGTGAGAAGTGTTTTCAACTACACAGATATTCCGTCAAGTATGGTAAACGAGTTGAACCACAAACAACCCATCTCTTTGGATCGATCATTCAAGCTGCTCATGTTCCAAAAATTACACCGGTCACTCAATTGACGTCTGAGGAATATAGCAAGTTACTTGTGCTTATTGCCAAAGACGAAATCAGTGGATCTTCAGCTAATTTTACAGGTAGTACTCTTTCTTTTTTATCCTCTTGTTGTATTATCTTCAGCTAATTTTGTCCTATGGATGATAACTATTCTATCTATTTTACATCACCAGGTCCAATTTACCTCAACATAACTTATCTGCAACTCCTAATGAATCTCCCACGCTTCCTGCTTCTCCTATAATAATGTTTGCTTATCAGACAATGTTCCTTAGTGTCCTAAAATTACTACACAGTCAAACTATCCTAAGAGAAATCGAAGACCACCAGCTCGTCTTAATGATTTTGTGTGTGCAGTTGCTTATTCTTCTACTGATTTTCCATTATCCAATCATTTCTCTTGCAATAATTTGAGTTCTTCACATCTTATTGTTTTGAGTAAAGTATTTGATCACAGTGAACCTCGAACTTATTCTTAAGCCGTCAAATCTTCAACTTGGCATAATGCTATGAGCGCAAAACTCCGCGCTTTACAATCAAACAACACATGGTCACTTTATCATCTACCATCTGGTAAGAAGGCCATTGGTAGTAAATGGGCTTATAAGATCAAATTTCTTCCCAACGGGTCAATTGAAAGATATAAAGCTTGTTTAGTAGCCAAGGGTTATATGAACCGAAGGTGTTGATTATCATGATACTTTTGCTCCAATAGCAAACTTAGTCACAATCCGCCTTCTTCTCTCAATTGCTGCAATTAAAAATTAGTCCCTTCACCAATTAGATGTCAATAATGCCTTCTTACAAGGCGATCTTCATGAAAAAGTTTTCATGAAACTTTCTCAAGGTTTCACCAATAATGTTGATAATCGTGTTTGCAGATTACATAAATCTCTTTATGGACATAAACATGCTTCTCGACAATGGTTTGCTAAATTTTCTTTGACTTTTCTTCGTCGAGGTTTTCGTCAATCAATCTCTGATTATAGTGTTTTCACTTATATTCATAAAGACATATAGGATTTTGTTCTTGTTTATATTGATGATATAATCATCACTGGTAAAATGATACATTAATATCACAAACAAAACAAATTTTGGCCAAATCATTCTCCATTAAAGATCTTGGGACTTTACATTATTTTCTTGGCATCGAAGTGTCTCAGTCAAAGAAAGGTTTATTTTTATGCCAGCACAAATACTCTCTGGATATTTTAAACGATTCTGGGATGCTCGGTTCTTGTCCATGTAATTTTCCTTTGGAAAAAAATCTTCATCTTTCTCCCGGTGATGGTACTCTCTTGCCTGATTCGTCCTTTTACCGGCAAAACATTGGAAATTTTTTTATATCTAATAGTTACTCGTCTTGATATTCAATACGCTGTCAACAATCTTAGTAAGTTTTTACAAAACCCTTGCACCTCTCACCTCGATGCTGAACATCGAGTACTTCTTATCTAAAATAATCTGTTGGCAACGATCTTTTCCTTTTTGCCTCCAGTTCACTTTCACTCATCGGTTTCTCTGACTCTGATTGGGCCGGTTGTCCCACAACTCGCCAGTCAACTGGTGGATATTTTATTATGCTTGGTTCTAGTCCAATTTCCTGGAAATCTAAGAAACGACCTACTGTTTCTCGATCTTCTGCCGAAGCTGAGTATCTTTCTCTTGGTGTGCTCACTTCAGAAATTCAATGGCTCGCTTCTCTCTTATCTCAACTTGGTCTTCCTCCAACTGCACCAATTACATTATATTTTGATAATCAAGTGGCACTACACATTGCTGAAAATCTAGTGTGTCACGAACGTACCAAACACATTGAAATAGACTGCCACTTCATTAGAGAAAATATTTTATCTGGTCTTGTTTCGCCCTCAAAACATCGTTCCTACGACCAGCTAGCTGACTACTTCACCAAACCACTACTTGGCAACGACACATTCCATCGACTACTTGGCAAGTTGGGCATCATAGATATTTCTACTCGGCCTCTAACTTGAGGGTGGTGTTGGGCAAGTTTTCCATACATTACGTGAAAATCAGTTAGAAATATCCCACAATCCTAGATTTAGAATCAGCCACTCATATCCCAAGATATTAGCTAGTTAGTTAGTTTACTTCTTTGTATCAATAGGTACAAATCTGCCTACATATGGCTTGCAAATGAATAGCAATCAATAAAATTCAAAATCAAACAATTGCTTCTTAATAATAGAGTGCAGAAAGTTTTATGTGTGGGGATTTTGTATGTGGGGAGGTAAGAGCCCAATGAGAATTTAACAAGTGTTAAATTCAAGCAGAGAAAAATAAAACCGCATTGGACTCTCACCTCCCCACACACAAAACCCCCACATATAAAATTTTGTGCTCGAAATTTTTTTGAACCTCATCAGAACTGCCTTTTAATGATGCCTTTAATAAACCCTCTCCACCAGTGAGTCTATAGTAAATTATTAGCTCATTTGGAATTATTTTAAATATAAACAATGAATTAAAAAGTTAAAAAAATGGCACATTCTGTCCATAACGGTTAAACTAATAGTAAACTGTTGAATTATTACTTATCTGTTTCGAAATGGCAAAGCAGCAAGGCTTAACAAGATTGGAAATTGAATGTGATTCTCTACCCTTTATTCAGATGATAAGAAGAGTGTACAAGATCCCATGGAAGCTTAGTAATGAGATCCAACTGATTTGGAAGAGGCTTTCTGAGAGAATATTCCATATCCACACTCCACGAATCCAATAGTGCAGTAGGTTCTTTAGTAAGGATGACAAGTTCTAAACAGGTAATTTTTTTTTTTTTGCTTTTGCATATGTGCCTAAGGAAATCCGGGAGCAAATCAAGATTGACGCTACATGCATACCTTACGATATAGGAGTTAGATAGGAAATCTTGTATCTTAAACTCTTTCTGTTTGTTTTATTCCACGAACCGAAAGTTTATAGGCCTAGATTTTTAGATATAATGTATAGATTTAGGGTTTATATACTTTTTTCTTGAGCTAAAACTATTAAGTGTCCCTATCTTTTGTACCTTTTAAAATTATTATTAATAAACATGTAGATGTCTGCTAAACCTCCCACCACTACAGGTGGTATTTCCTTTAAAATACATTAATGATGACAAAATTTATTCCTATAAATTTTATTATATTTTAAAATATTTTTTAAATTACGGAAATGTCGTAATAAATATAAATACACATAAAATTTTCATATTAATTATTCTAAAAATTCTAAAATGACCGTACGTCTAATGGTTAAACGTACAATCTAAAATAAGATTTTGTAGTTAGAAAATACAATATATATATATATATATATATTTATATATATATATAAGTCAAAACTAAATTAGTGTCATAAATCGTGATATGTAAGCGAATTAGCTACTCCCTCCGTCCCTCGGTAATTGTCTTAGTATACTATTTATAAATATAGTTGACACTGTTTAAATTGTAAAAATACATCGATATGTAGATGTGAAAATTATCATGTGAGATCTTGGTATATTCATCGTAACTTATATTTTTAGAATATCTATTTTTATAATATTTTGTTACATGTAATTTAAGATATTAAACTTTTAAAATCACCCATGAATAGTTAAAAAAGAAGAAGTAAGACATGTACAGAGGGACAGAGGGAGTAGACATTTTTCATACTTATAGACTTTAGAAATTCGTCCTGGAATTTGTTCTTTCTCAAATCAGTCCATATACTTAGTCCATAAACTTAAAACGTAACGATAGTAAAAGGCTCCGTTCCATTTTTTTTAACAATAGCAATGTTCTCTGGAGATTATTTGGATTTCTATTTAATTCAGTTCAGATCACATTAATTCGATATATTTATACTTATTTCAGTTTATTTCAATATATCTATACTTATTTCAGTTTAGTATATTTATATTTATCTCATTTCATCATGTTTGTACTTATTTCAATTCAGTATATTTATAGCTATTTCAGTTCAGTGTACTATATTATTAGTTGTTACATTGGTATGTGACAACTATGTAAGTTTATCTGCACTTCAGTTCATTTGAGTTCATTTGAGTTCATTCATTTTTAAGTTCAGTTCAGTTTAATTCAGTTCAGTTCAACATGAATGTTTAGAATGAATAGAAAGTCTCGGGAAAGGCGGCATGTCCATAAACTTATGGACATACCAGGAACTATTTTGAAAAATGAGAAACTAATTAGTAAAAGTCTCTCCCAAACCATTTCTTCTTCCTCATTTTTTATCTTTACTTTCTCTCTCATCGTTCTTCTCTGCCTCTCTATTTTTTCCTCTAGTTCTTCTTCTGATCTCCACCTATTCTCCGCTTTGTTTTGCCGCCTCTCCTCCTCTTCTTTGCCGTCGCATTTTCTACTTTTGTTCCGCCTCTACTCTGCACTGGTTTTCCAGCGTCGCTTTTCCATTTTTCTGATGATTTATCCAGCTCAATTCTTCAAGAAAATTCCTTGAAGATCATCACATCCGGTCAGATCATCAGGCTTGTAGCTTTTTTTATCTTCTAGTTCAATATACTTTGTGATTCCGTAAATATTTGTAGATATAGGCATTAGTTTGATTTGTCAGATCTGGTATGTATGTTCATTTTTGTTGAGCATTAGATAGGCATCGTAGTCTAGTGTTATGAGTTGTAATGTTCATTTTCTGAGATCTGGTATTGAATTGTCCCCTGGTTATTACAACAAACTTGTTGATTTTTCGTCTTGAATTATAAGGTGAATTCATTTACTTATATGTTGCAGCTATTATTATCCAGCGTGTACATGTTTGGTGTACTAAATGACCTTTTTTACATTCGTTGTTGATTGTTTGTTTTGAATTACGAGGTACATCTGTTTAATTATATGTTGCATTTGTTAGCATTCAACGTATATTTGTTAGTTGTACTGTGTATTCTTTTTTATTTTCCTTTGTTGTTAATTGTGTGTTTTGAATTAGGAAGTGCACCTGTTTATTTATATGTTGCATCTGTTAGTATCCAATGTGTACTTTTTAGTTGTGTTGTGTATGACTTTTTTTTGAAAAAAAATGTTGTCGGTTGTTTGTTTTGAATTAGGGATTGCATCTATTTACTTATGTATTGCATCTGCTAGTATCTAGTATGTACTTGTTAGTTTTATTGTGTTTGACTTTTATTTCCATTATTGATTATTGTTTAGTATCCAGTATGTACTTGTTAGTTTTATTTTGTTTGACTTTTATTTCCATTGTTGATTATTGTTTAGTATCCAGTATGTACTTGTTAGTTTTATTTTGTTTGACTTTTATTTTCATTGTTGATTATTGTTCGTTTTGAATTAGAAATTGTACCTGCTTGCTTATGTGCTTCAACTGTTAATATCCAATGTGTATGAATTTTTGTAGGAGTTGGATCTAAATTTTTTTTGGTTTTAACTTTTAAGGAATCAGACAACATTAAACATTGGATTCCACAAAACGTTGAGACAAGAGGATGATTCATATGAAGATGACACTGAACTTGATGATTTGAAGATGATCCACTTTTGAAGATTCATAATTAATTCATTGTATTAGAGTTTGTTAATTAATCTAGATATGAATATTGTTGTAGTTATAAGTTCCCTAAAGGAAGGATTCTGACACAAGCACTTTATCTTCCTTTTTATTTAGATATTGAGAGCCCTTCTCGTGTTTGGAATTGATAAAATTTGCGTGTTTTTTATACCAAGTATGCAATGCTTAATATGTGTTGCTTTCACACCGACAATACTTTCTGTGACCTCTCTTTGATTTAAATCAGGGAAATTTGCTCATGTTTTGGAGGAAAAAACACATGTTTTAATGTAATCATTATATATTGTAAGGTATTAAATGCAATTTATATGAAAATTTGAAAAAGAAAATAAAAAATTATGGGACCTCTGTTATGTATACTTTAAGAAATACAAGTTTGAGGCTAACATATGTATGTTTTAACAAAACATAAATGATTCATAAGGTAACTTATGCACTACCTCATGGAAAAGTTTTGTTATTTATAAAATGAATTGATAATTTAAAAACACATGTGTGTTTTTATTTAAACAATACATGTTGTAAAGTAATTAATGCAGAGTTAATATAAAAATTTTAAATTGTTAAAGTTTAACTCAACTTATACATTGCCCCCTAACAAAGTTTCATATTTCATATTCAGAGCTTTTAAAATAAATGCATGTTTTAATACAAATGATAATTATTGTAAGGTGGAAAAGTCTGGGGAAAGACCATCTTATCATAGGCATATAGAAAGACGGGGTTGAATTAGAATTATATTATTATATACTATTTAAATGTTGTTACTGTTAAATATTCACATTATTTAAACAAATTATATTTTATTTACTATTTTTTATTTTTATAATTGAATATAATATATTACATCATGATATTATAAATAATATATTATAAAGAATATATTTATACAAATAAGAAATATATAAATATAATTAATCAAACACTGTATACTCTTTTAACACTCGTATAATATAGGTGCACGATTTTAATTATAAATAATATATTGATAAAAGTATAAAATATTTAGTACAATACATTTTTTTTGGAGAAAATAGTAAGAGTATCCTTTGTTAGAAGTAGGATTAAAATAATAGTAATTTTTTATTAAATAAATATTTTTTGTAATTAGGTAAAATATATATAATTTTGAATTAAATAAATATATATTATATTATTATATACTATTTAAATGTTGTTACTGTTAAATATTCACATTATTTAAACAAATTATATTTTGTTTACTATTTTTTATTTTTATAATTGAATATAATATATTACAGCATGATGTTACAAATAATTTATTATAAAGAATATATTTGATACAAATAAGAAATATATAAATATAATTAATCGGGAATTGAATGTTAGCTTAGCGGTTGAAGTCTAGTGCTACTACCATGAGGTCATGGGTTCAATTCCCACCAGGGCAAGGGGTTAATCAAAAACTGTATACTCTTTTGGCACTCGTATAATATAGGTGCAAGATTTTAATTATAAATA
The DNA here is from genome assembly GCA_037428765.1 of Rubia yunnanensis. Lineage (NCBI taxonomy): Eukaryota > Viridiplantae > Streptophyta > Magnoliopsida > Gentianales > Rubiaceae > Rubia > Rubia yunnanensis. The sequence goes on along the minus strand of CM075069.1, from coordinate 38,922,171 downwards.
ATATATTGATAAAAGTATAATATATTTAGTACAGTACTTTTTTGTTTTTGAAGAAAATAGTAAAAGTATCCTTTGCCAGCCAATTTTTTTTATTACAACATGAGGAGGCATTCTATGAATGCGTTCTAAACAGAATTTTTTTAAAAAAATATGAACAATGAGGACGCATTCTACGACTGCGTCCTTTAAAAAGTTTGCGGAAAAAAAACACTTTGAGGACGCATATGCGTCCTCCACCTAGGCCCGTCAAATGGGTTAATTGAATAAATCCATTATCCAAATCCAATGGATCATTATCCAATGGGTCATTATCCAATTAACCCATTTATTAAATGGGTCATAATGGATTGGGTCATAATGGATTGGGTCATAAATGAGTTGGGTCATTAATGGATAACCCATTGGATAACCCATGAGATATTCATATGACCCAATGGGTTAAAATATATTATCCAATAAGTCATTATCCAATAAATCATTATATAATTAACCCAATAAGTTATCATTAAACATTTTCTATCGATTTGGATTACAAGTTATCATTATCCAATGAGATCAGGTGTTAAATGCACATTATTTTTTAGGATTTGAGATGAGAATAATTATGTTAATGGGAAATTTTGATCTCAATGGGTCCCATATTGTGTTAACTCAATGGGAACATAACAAATGCCCAATAAATATCCAAAATTACCCAATTAAATGCATGTGTAATATTTCACATAAATATTCACTATAATTCACAAATTATACAAATTATAATTCACAAATTATTCGAGTTCAATATCGTACAATATTCGAGTTCGTACAGTATTCGAGCTCGTACAGTATTCGAATTCAATCTCGTACAGTATTCGAGTTCGTACAAAATTCACACTCAATCTCGTACATCATTTGAGGTTGTACAATATTTGAGTTCAATCTCGTACAGTATTCAAGCTCAATCTCGTACAGTATTCGAGCTCAATCTCGTACAGTATTCGAGCTCAATCTCATACAGTATTCGAGTTCATACAATATTCGAGTTCAATCTCGTACAGTATTCGAGTTCGTACAATATTCGAGCTCAATCTCGTGCAGTATTCGAGTTCGTACAATATTCGAGTTCAATCTCGTACAGTATTCGAGTTCGTACAATATTCGAGCTCAATCTCGTGCAGTATTCGAGTTTGTACAGTATTCGAGCTCAATGCCGTACAACATTCGAGTTCGTACAATATTCGAGCTCAATCTCGTACAGTATTCGAGTTCAATCTCGTACAATATTCGAGTTCAATCTCGTACAGTATTCAAGTTCGTACAGTATTCGAGTTCAATCTCATATAGTATTTGAGTTCGTACAATATTCGAGTTCAATCTCATACAGTATTCGAGTTCGTACAATATTCGAGTTCAATCTCGTACAGTATTCGAGTTCGTACAATATTCGAGCTCAATCTCGTACAGTATTCGAGTTCATATAGTATTCGAGCTCAATCTTGTACAGTATTCGAGTTCGTACAATATTCGAGTTCAATCTCGTACAGTATTCGAATTCGTACAATATTCGAGCTCAATCTCGTACAGTATTTGAGTTCAATCTCGTATAATATTCGAGTTCGTACATTATTTGAGTTCAATCTGGTACAATATTCGAGTTTGTACAGTATTCGAGCTCAATCTCATACAGCATTCGAGTTCGTACAATATTCGAGTTCGTACAGTATTTGAGCTCGAGCTTGATCCCAAGTAATATTGTTCGTTAGTTTCGTCGAGTTTACAAAGCCAACATATTATATATATATATATATATATATATTTTTTATTAAATATAATATAATATAATACATAATATAATATTACATAATATAATATTATGAACTCAAATATGAACAAAACGTAGACCGATTGATGAACAAAATGCAGACCAATTGATGAACAAAATGCGGACTGATGAAACAAAACGCAGACCGGGAAGTGAGAACTGAGAAAGAACAAGGACTTGATGGGTAATTCACGCTTCACCCAAATCAATAACCTATACCCAATGGGTCATTTAGTTTGATCCAATGGATAATTAGTATAGACCCCAATGGATAATTAATATAGACCCAATGGATAATTCAGTATATACTTAATGGATAATTGGTATTTTCAACCATTTAAACTTTAAATGGATAATCCACGTTACATTTTTCTTGGAGTGAAAAATTACGATTAAATCTAATCATTTTTTGATATAGGCTGAATCGTGTACATAACTACAAAAGAGAAAATATTTATTCGAGTGGCAAAATGTGGGGATTTCATTTATTATTTTCTTATGTTCAATAAAAGGAAATATTTTTTAAAATATTCATATTTCATGGAGGAGATTTTTTAAATTTAGTAAAAGTTTCTTAAATACTACTTCTACTTCTTTCATCAAGATCTTTTGTCAATTTTTAATTGGTTCAAATTAAAATTGATTAAGACATGAACCGAAATCGATAAATATGATAAATCGAGAATTTGATCGTTTCTAAAATGATTATATGTGTTAGGAAAAAATTAAATCATTCGTAATCAAACTTGTGAAAATTTTGTTATCTTATGATATGAAATTATCCATGGGTCACCCGTTACCCAACCCAACTCGACCCACCCAAAATTATCCAACGGATAATCCATTATCCAACCCAACTAAACCCAATAACTACAACCCAATTATATCCATTAACCCAATGGGTCATTATCCAATAAGTCTTATCCAATAAGTGAAAATAGCATATGGGTAACAGTTATCCAATGGGTCACCCGACCCATTTGACGGGCCTACCTCCACCATCGTTTCCAACTTCCACAGGATGCACAATTACATCCAAATTTGAAGGATCAAGCACACAAAAATAAAGCACTCGATGAAGCCGTATGCCGTGGAAAACTCAGGTCCGGTTCCAGCGTCAAAGAGGATCCTTTGCCCTCTCTCTGGTGGTCTTAGCAGCGCGTGAGTGCGAAGCTCAGGGGACACTCGTTCCGGACACTGATTGGCCTCCTTCAAGCCCCTCAGGTTGGCTACTACTCATGCGGCCAGCTGATCAGGGGACAGGTATCTGTTGTCGAAGACTTTTTTAATTCTCTGAAACCAAATCCCGTCGAAGATCATTATTACAAACTCGGCATCATCATCATCCAATGTCTCTAGAAGCTTCCTAAAACAGTGCTCTCCTCGATTAATTCGTTGCGCTTCGATGGTATCTTGCATCGAAAGACACTTCCATGCCACTACTGTGAACCGGCATTCAAAGCACAGGTGCCGGGTCGTTCTGTCGTCCTCATCGCGCAATGCACAAGTATTGGCCACTTCCATTATTCGTTTGCGCAGATTCTCCATTGCCGGCAGTGAGTCCATACCAATATCTATGCAATATGCTTTGCCCTTTGCTGAACCGTAAGCTTCCATAATCTTTGCCAGAATATTTTGTCATTTTCAGATGTTGGTTCGTGACCGTGGAGGTGCGACTGCAATGATTTAACCATAACATGGTACGCTAATTTTACTGAGTATTTCCCAGCCATAGTGTGGTGCCAGCACCAATGGTCCGAGCCTGCTGAACACGGTGGTCGAGTTCTCTGAGTGGTTGCAGTATCCTCCGGGTGGAATAACTCGGCCAATATATCCTCACGCCATCGATTTTTATCAGGATCGACCAGGTCTTGCACCTTGGAAAGTGCCTTCGGTATACGATCAGGGTTTCTCTCGAAGAAGTTATCTGGATTTGGTAGCCAAGGGTTGTGGCACACACTGGTTTGCGAACCAAATTTCAATTCTTTACGGCATCCCAGTCGAAACACATCCACCCTTTGAGTATGCTCCTCCATGACCATGAAGGCCGAGCCCCACAATCCGCCTAAAATGGTGGAATTAGGGAAATATTTGTCCTTGAAAACCCTCACAGCGAGTGTTTCCGGGGTTGACAAGGAACCTCCAAGCTTACTTTCCTAATAAGGCTAGATTAGCCGCTCTTAGTCGAAAACCCAAGCCTTCATTTATCTTAGCCCGTGCCATCCTATCCCATGCCACTCATGGAATGTTTTACTTACAAGTTGTTGCATTGCCCCACAAGAATTTGATAAGCATACTTCGAATGTGATCTAGGATGGTAATAGGGATAGTAAAGCAGCTCATGGCATATGTCGGTATGACTTGTAGAAATGAATTTATGAGGATCTCCTTTCCGGCCTTTGATAGATTCTACTCACTCCATCCATCGATCTTCTGTCTAATTCTGTCTTTCAAGTTCTAGAACACATTAGTCTTGCATGGGCCAATCTCTAAGGGAAGTACCAAATAAGTGGCGTGCGGCGCAACCTAAGGTATCTTTAGAATGTCACATACTTTCCTCCTCGCCTCAACTGTCGTGTTAGGGCTGAAGAGAATGCCTAACTTGTCCATATTTATCCTCTGCCCAGAGACATTCTCAAATAGAGCAATTTCCCAGTGAAGATACTTCACCTTTTCCTCTTTTGCCTCTCTAAACAATAATGTATCATCTGCAAAGAACAAGTGAGAGATTTATTGTCCAAACCTGGAAGCTCCAACTTCTTTGATTTTTCCAAGGCACATCAAGTCTGTTAGAAGGCTAGAAAACACTTCACTACATATGATGAAAAGGAATGGCGATAGAGGGTAACTCTGCCTAAGTCCCCCTCTTTGGATGAATAAGCCCCATATCTCCACCGTTAAGAATAAACGAGAAGGTGTTTGTTCATAAACATAGGCAAATCAAGCTAAAAAGGACTCAAAAAAACCCATCGCTGTCAGAGTACTACATACAAACTCCCATTCAATTCTATCAAATGCCTTACTCATATCCAGCATCATACTAATATGACCCAATCCACCAGTTTTCTGATTCTTCATGGTATGGTGGAATTCATGAGCAATGAATATATTGTCAGTGATCAGCCTTCCCGGGATAAAGGCTGACCGTGACTCAGAGTTAATTTTTGGAATTATCGGTTTGAGTCTATATACCACCACATTCGATGCAAGATGGTAGACTACATTGTATAAACTGATGGGGTCTAAACTATGTAATCAGCTCCGACTTCAGGGTTTTTGGGATTAAGACAATGTTGGAGTAAATCACAGATGGCTCAAAGTCACCATTATTCAAGAAGTTAAGCACGAATGCCATGACATCATATCTAACAATATGCTAGAGTTTTTTTTAAAAAAAGATAGGGCTCATACCGTCAGGTCAAGGCGATTTGAAGGTGTGCATTTGCTTAACTGCCATTGCAACGTCAGCCTCAGTATACGGCCTCTGCAGGGTTTCGGCCATATCTCCAGTAATTCTTGGTTGAAGTCGACTAACAACTTGCTGGATGGCTTCCGTTGAGAGCGTTGATGAAGATAAGAGGCCCACAAAATAATCCACAATGATTCTCTCAATGATAGCATAATCCATTTTTAGCTCCATACTTATATCTCAAAGGCCCTCTATGTGGTTCATCTATCTTTACTTTGATGCAAATTGGTGGAAAAACCTTGTGTTTCTGTCCCCTTCTTTATATTAGTGCTGCTTTGCCCGTTGCTTCCACCTTATACTTTCAGCATCCTATAGCAAGTTATACTCTTGTCGCAACAATAGTATTCTCTCATTCATTTCATGTGTGATAATGCCTCTCTCCAGGTCAAGTATGATCTTTTTTTATTTCTTGTATCATCTTCGATATATCAGGAAAAACCCTTTTCTTCATTTCATCAAACTGATGGAGCAGTTATCCATTCTCTGATCATTCAATTCATTCCACAACTTCTCCACCATCTTCTCACAGTCACTGGATTTAATCTAGTGTGCCTCAAAGTGAAGCCTCTTCCTCTTTCTCTGGCGATGTGCTCCTGGATCCCTCGTTTGTAGGCTGACATTCAAACACATATGGTCGTAGTAGACCATGACATGTACTGAAGACCATGAAAAACAATCATAAAATTTCTAGTTGCACGTCGCCCTGTCCAACCTAGCTCTCTTGGTATCTGGCCTAGCTACAAACTGACTCCATGTGAATTTTGGTCCTTAAAAGCCAAGATCAAACAGATTAAAAAATACCAATGCTTCCCGAAAATCATTGATCTGCCATTTTTCCCTAGGTCTGTTCCCTTGAAACTCGTCTTGTGAAAAAACTTTATTGAAGTCGCTAAGACACAACCACGGAATAGAGAGATCTGAGACAAGCTTTCGAAATGCCTGCCAACCTTCTCGTCTTCTTGACACTACTGGTTCCCCATAATAACCAGTGACACGAACTTGACTCCCATAAATCATAAGAAATACATCTATAAAGTGACTCGACATGAATCTCAAATCTACTACTACTTGCTTCCTCCATAACATTGCAAGGCCACCAGAGTGACCTTGCGATTCAGCAGCAACCCCAAAATAATTCAACTGCGACTTTAAATTATCAATAACATCTACTGAGCATTCAGTTTCACTAAAAAAAACTGGAGATTTCAAGCATACCATGGAACGCAGTTCTTGAACTGCCCGAACTCTTCCAAGCCCGCGACACTTCAAACTCAGGATATTCATTAGCCTGGGTAGGACTGGACTTCATCACCAGTCGCTGCATTTGTAATGGTCGTTCCTACCACGGTCATAAATGCCTCCTTGAGGCTGTTTTGGTTCTTCTGTTTCTTGCCATCAGTCTTGGGCTAGTCCTGGGATGATCCACCCACCTTCTATTTCCTCTTGGTATGGCCACACTTATTCTTTGATCTCGTGTTCCCAGTGACAATGTTATTATTAGAAGCTCTCTTCTTTGGCGCCTTTTTCTTCTTGTGACTTTTCTCCATTTGTTTCATGATATACCCTGCTGGGAAGGAGAATTCAATTGGAACTTGCACCATTGTAGGGTTTAGGGGATAGACTGGGATATTGTGTATTTGTTTGACCAGGGATAGCGAGATCACACCTGTGTTGTCCTTCTCAAGTGGCAGTGTTGTGCCATGCCCCAATACGGATACAGTTTCAAACTCAACAATTTTCATGGCCATCTCATTTTGATTGAGATCCACTACAGTAAAGTCATCTAGCGATTGACTTTTCGAACTCCGATTTATTTCATCCTTCAAAAGTCGGCCTTCCGATGAAGCATGGACATGGTCCCCATTCCTCTTTGGGTAAGATAAGAGGATATTACCACTGAAGGTATCCGGGATACCCTCCAGACTAGGAACCCACTTCGGGATGTCAAAGAATTTTCCCGACGACAATTTTTTAAGTGGTGGTCTCGGGTTATCTTTCTTTATATTGGTGTCTTCTCCCTTTTCAGGAATTGAAATAGAGTTGAAAATTGAAGAGATGGTCTGAGCTACTGTATTTGTATCCACCAGGATGTTAACCATCCCCGACGTAACCCGCAACTATGCTTGCTTCCTCACCCAAGTTTGCTCATTCGCGCAAGTATTGTTACCTCTTGGAATAGTCTCAATTTCATCATTCAGGGCTTTGCTATATTTCTTATCAACTGGCACGTTGGTCTCCTTCTGGTGTGCTTTCGGCGTACGCTAGAGCTCTCTCGGCTTGGCCCTAACTTTCACCGAAGTGTTAGTTGAGTTTCCACCCACATATGACACTATCTCCTCTCAATCTCTTCCATAAAAAGTTGTCTGATCCATATCCCCTTGATCTGTCCTCGTTTCCTAACAAGATGTATTTTCCGTAAGGAAATAATGTATTGCTGACATGATTAAATAGAGTACAATAAGGAAAGAGAGTACTACTAGGACTCTGGCTTAGTCAACAAGACTTATCCAGAATCAATCAAATCAATCAATCTAATCAGAAACCTGATTCACTCTAACAACCCCCCCTCAAGTGAAGCATCGGATGCTCAGCGACGCAAAGCTTGGATATGAAGAATTCAAACAGAGGATGGGAAAGTCCCTTTGTGAAGATGTCAGCAATCTGAACACTGGTGGAAACATGTGCAACTTGGAGCTTTCCAGAGGAGACCAACTCATGAATGAAATGATAATCGATGTCGATGTGCTTCACCCGCTTATGTGCAATCGGATTCTAAGCCAAGAAAATGACATTGTTGTTGTCACATAACAACAGTGAAGAACTCGAAAGTGGAACACAAAGATCACAAAGTAAATGAGATAGCCAAACTACCTCCGAAGCAGTGTTGGTAAGAGCCCAATACTTTGACTCAGTACTAGAGCGAGAGACAGTGGGCTGCTTCTTCGCGCTCCAGGAGACCAAATTACCACCAAGGAAGACTGCATAGCCATAAGTAGAACGTCGAGTTTCCAGACAGTAAGCCCAATCAACATCGGAATAACCCAAGACTTAGGAGCGCTGGCAAAGCAAAAAGTAAAACCAAAATGAAGCGTGTCGCAAACATAACGAAGAATCCGAGTGACTGCAACAAAGTGATCATCACAGGGGTCCTGAACAAACTAACTAACAGTGTTAACCAAAAAAGCCAAGTCTGGTTGAGTGATCATCAAGTACTGGAGAGCACCATCCAGGGATCTGTAAAGGGTCAAGTTCTGAAAAGGAGGAGTGGTGGAGTTGTGTAACTATGAACCACGCATAAAAAGAGTAGTGACCGGAACAACATCAAACATGCCGGCACGAGTAAGAATATCCCGAGCATACTTAGCTTGTCCAAGAAGTAAGCCCGACGAAGTGGGTCAGACCTCTAAGCCAAGAAAGTAGTGTAGAGTGCCAAGATCCTTAATAGCAAACTCCTGATGTGTCATATCAATGAACTAGCAGAGGAGCTGAGAATCGTTGCCAGTGAGGATGATGTCATCAACATAGACTAGGAGATAAAGCAGAGATATCCCTCTAGATAGAACAAATAAGGAAGTGTCTACCGAACTGCACTAAAGCCCGAGCTGTAATAGATAAGTACTGAACCTCTGAAACCAGGCCCGAGGAGCTTGCTTAAGGCCGTAAATGGCCTTTTTTAGGTGGAAGACATACTCCGGATGAAGTGGGTCTTTATAGCCAACAGGTTGCGCTATGTAGACTGGAGTATTAAGAACACCATTCAGGAACTCATTCTTGACGTCTAGCTGATGAATGGGCCAGGAGCCCATTATTGTAATGGCAAGGACAGTGCATACGTTGAAAGCTTTAACCACAAGACTAAAAGTGTGATCAAAGTCAAAACCCATAATCTCTTAAAACCCCTGAGCAACCAGTCAGGCCTTATGACGATCAACTGTGCCATTCGGATGATACTTCATCTGATAGACCCATTTGGAACCAACAATGTTGACATCTGATGGACGAGAAACCAAATCTCATGTGTGTTGACCTTTAAGGGCAGCAATCTCTTCATCCATAATAGTTATCCAAGAAGGATTCTTGAGAGCCAAACTGTAATCACAGGGCTCAGACTAAGTAAGAAGTGCAGGAAGAAGACCATGGACAACAATATCCGAGTATTCTAATTGGTGAATAGCACCAGTGGTTGCCTGAGTGACCATTATATGGGGATTTGGCTGAGACCAGAAAGGTGGGGGAGATGAGCCGAAGGAAGATACTAGGGATGGAGTGGCGGCGGTGGCAGGAAAAGACACGGTCGAGGAGGGTGGACTGACCGGCGGTGACCGAGAAGGGAGCCATCATGCAGGTGGGGGCTCACCGGAATCAGATGAGTAAACCAGACTGGGCGCAGAAACCAATTCATAAAATGGGGATAAGAAGGGTCAGAACCACCGTCATCATCCAAAAAAGTAGAGACATCCAAAGTTGAGAGAGAAGACGCCGAAGTGGAGGAGGCAAAAGTGAAACAACTCTAGTCAAACCGCACATGACGGGTGACATATTTTTCCAGTAGTAGTGTCAAGACAATGGAAACCCTTATAATGGTAGTTGTATCCAATGAAAACACAAGGAATGCTCCGTGGAGATAACTTGTGATCGGCCATAGGATGAACAAAAGGGAATACTCGACAACCAAAAGAAGGAAAGTTTGAGTAAATATGATTCCGTTGATAGAGAAGACCATTGGGGGAGGCACCCTGTAAAAATGGAGTTGGTAACCGATAAATGGTATAAACTGCAGTGGCAAAGGCGTCAATCTATCTAGAAAGCGGAAGATGCTCATAGAATAGCATTGTAAGACCCATTTCTGCAACATGCCGATGTTTTTGCTCCGCTCATCAATTTTTCTCCAGAGTATATGGACATGAAACTTGATGGTGAATGCCTGTTAAGGCAAAATGAGACCGCATGCGTGTGTTCAAAAACTCAGTGCCTCCATCACTCTGAAAAACCTTAATGGTAGATGGAAATTGATTTTCCACCAAAGCCTCAAACTTTAAGTATGTTTCAAACCCAGATCATTGATGAAGTGGAAAAAACAAAGTAAAACGAGAATGATCATCAACAAATAAGGCATAATAAGTAAAACCAGTCTCAGATAAAACTGGAGAGGGACCCCACAAATCACAGTGTATCAAATCCAGGACTCGCGTAACAGGTTTAGTGTTTTCAACAAAAGATAATCACTTCCCTTTTCCCATAACACAAGGAGTACAAGTATGCGGTTTAGGTAATAAAGAGGAAACAGAAAGTAACCTGGACTTCTGCAAACTGGAAATAACTGCAGTCGGCACATGTCCTAGGCGAGCATGCCAAAGCTCAAAGGATGCCCGTCCTTTATTCTGCTGTAAAAATGAAACCAGTGCTGCATCACCTTTGTCAAACACGTACAAGCCTTCATCACTATGGCCCATGCCCACGACTTCCCTGGATACTTTGTTCTGAATAACAAAGTTTCGATCACCAAAGGTAACAGACACATTAAAATCTCTGGTCAGTTTACTAATAGGTAGTAAATTCTTAGTAATCTCAGGAACAACCAGAATATCATACAGTTTCAAATGATCAGAAATATGAGAATCATCAATATGCAAAATCTGAATAGAAGCACCATTTCCAACAGAAACCTGAGAATTACCAGAATAAGGAGAAACATTGTCCAGGCCGGAGGCTGAAGACTCCAGGTGACTGGTTGTGCCAGAATTAAGATACCAGTCCGATTTGCTCACAGATGGGTTCAGCTACATAGATGCCTGGAAGTTTTCATCCAGATGGGTTGAGTCTGTACGACGAGTCTAACCAACATCTTATAACAAGTAGTAGCAAAATGACCGGGCCGACCACATCAGGTGCAGTGTGGCCGACCACGACCAGATGCTGAGCCTGAGGCGGCCTGCTGAGCGTAACCAGAGGACCGATCACATGGCATCAACTGAAACAACCGCCTCTGGTAGTGCGGGGTCCTAACGCACCACCGCACATCACCGGTGCATGATCCCACGCGCGGCCGGATGATGGGTTTTTTCCTATCGCAAATGCAACCAGCCCAGACATCAGTATTGAATTCCCCTGTAAATTGTTTTAAAATGCCTCGTGGTTCTTGGCACGAGATAATACATTGGCATATAAGGGTGTAGGGGAAGAATTAATCAACGGGGCATAAGAATCTTTGAACTCATACCTAAGAGCAGTTAAAAACCAAACTATCTGATCATCATTAGAAACTGGAGAGCCCATAAGGGATAACTGCTCAAAAATATCTTTAAATTGTAAATAGAGTTCATGAACGGTACCGCTCTTACGTATACTATGGGCATTAGCATGAAGGCGCAGGATGGTAGACGTGCTACTATTATGAAAAGTGGCACGAAAGCTATCCCAGATGTCCTTGGTAGTCACACACGAGGCCGGGAGTTGGGAAAGGGCCTCAGGAGAGAGAGAGAGAGAGAGGATAACAACAGACTACAAACCCTCTGGTATTCATCAATCCAGAGGTCATAGACTTCCTTGGCCAATTTGTAAGTTGCATGAGCCACCACACGGTCAGTCTTAGAGTCGGCAAGAAGAGAGCTGAGGGCAGCAGCGAAAGATGGAGACGAGGAGCCGGCCGGCTGCGGAGTAGGGAGAGGTGGGCTTGGAGTCGACCCATTAAGGACGTATTCAATTTGATGTTTCCACAAAATTATGTTGGACTTATTGATCTTGATTCGCATCATTTGGAGGATGGTATTAAACGATAATTTTTCACTGCCCATGATGAAAGTGGTGTCAGAAAAAAATTGTCAAGGAAGAGGGGGGGGAGATGTTCGGCCGCTGGAAGGAGGAGGAGGATGGCCGAAAAAAAAGGTTTTAGAAGGAGAATCAGAACACTGCTATGATACCATGACAAGATGTATTTTCCGTAATGAAATAATGCATTGCTGACATGATTAAATAGAGTACAATAAGGAAAGAGAGTACTACTAGGACTCTGGCTTAACAGGACTTCTCCAGAATCAATCAAATCAAATCAATCTAATCAGAAATCTAATTTACTCTAACACATCCACATCTTTCTCAACAGTTACAAAGTTTCCAATAGCGTCGCCAATTATCTTGGCTGAAGCTTCGACAGTGTAGGCACACGATGCGCATGAATCCAAAAGAAGCAAGTCCTAAACTGAATTTGGGATGGAATCATGCCCTCATAGGGCTCATAGAGAACCATAAAAACTGTCCAAATAGCCAAGGCCCTTTCTCCAACACCCAAGTTTTCTCAGCTAGGTTTGAGAATTGAAAAACAACCACATTGTTGCATAAATACTTGCCAACCATCGAATTATTGAAACCCCAAATCCTCTAAAGGAAATCTACAATATCCTCATGAGGGATTCGATGGGGTACAAGCACTTTCCCGACCAATGCCAAACGAAATTGGCTCTGATCGAAAGTTAAGGTAATTGTTTGAACCTGATTTTTGGTCTCTGTAAGGGAGAGTTGTGCACAGAGTTGCTCCAAAGCCTTCAAATTTACCATCGGTGAATGTTGATGTTCGATCTGGTCTTTAGCGCAAATTTATGGAGGAGATAACGCCAATCCATGGTGGGTGTCGGAATCAGCTCAAAAACCTTGTACCGCAAGGACAAGTTGAAATGCTTTCTTAACCCTAAGGTAGAGAGAGAATTTTTTTCGTAGCAGAGCTCAAACACCTCCATATATAGTGACAAAAATAATGTCTAATCGAGTTTATAAATCACTTAGACATTATGAGAACATTATAAAGAAAATAAATATAGTTCTAGCTAGTGTGAACTCATCTACTTTTATTAAGTTTGGAACTTATATAAATAATTAATTTAATACACTCATATCAAATATGGTATCTCTATATTTGACAATTTAAGGGTATAATTAATTTCATATATACTTATAAAAAAATTTTGGTTCAAGTATAAACAAAATCAGGTAATTTTCTTATTAAAAAAATTGAATAGCCTTACACAAACAATATGGATAATAAATGTACTTTACATCTTTTTGCGCGTGAGACACCAGAGGTTATGTGAACTAAACTGAATTGAATGAAAGTAAAAACAAATTGAGATGGTAATAATACGATTAAATTTCATTAAATTTCATTAAATTTCATTAAATTAATCTTTCATTGAACTAAATTAAATTGACTAAAATGAATTTAATTAAATTGATCTGAAGTACAGATAAACTTTGGAAAACAAGTCCTTAATTGTATTAATTTAGAAAGGGATGGAATGAGTATAAAATAGAAGTACTTTTATTTTAAAATATATTTTAAATTAATTTAGTAATGTATAAGAGCAAGTCCAACATGTTCTTTATAATAGAGAATTTGATTAATTTTCACTAGTGGGAAAATGGTCACTAACGGCGCCATTAGACGGTGGTTCCGCAAAAATTTCACTTAAATCGCTTTCTAATGTGGGTCCGAACTCTGAACATGTATTTTGTTATTCAGTTGATGATAGACGGCTCCGGAAATCCATTAGATGACAGTTGGAGCATAACCGTTGTCTAACGTACGTAGTATGATCAATGGTGGATGTGTTTGAACCATTGTTGGAAGTGATGTACAATGGCTCCGTTGTTTAGTTTTATGCACTTTTGAGGCCACTTCCAAAGTCAGAACATGGGTTTAGAGTGGACTAAAGTACACAACGACGGTTGAAACGCCGTCTAACAAACCCTACAAAAATATGCACTAAAATCAACTATTTTAAGGCATTTACGAGGGCACTTCCGAAGGAGGAAGTGCATTTGGAATTTCACTTCTGACATTGATAGTTATTTCAAGAATGACTCTGAACTACACTGAAGCGGACAACAATGATTGAACCGCCGACTAAGAAATTCAATAAAAATATGCACTAAAAACTACTATATTAGGCACGTCTCAGACATTTCTTGAAGAGATTTCAACTTCAGAATTCATTTACAGAGTGCATTGAAGTAAGAAAAAAGTGCTTTTATAACCATACCCTATATAGTTAGTGAAAGTGCCAATATGACCCATCAGTTTTAAGGATGTGCAGATATAACCCTACAAACATTAGAAATGTGCTGATATAACCCTACAAACATTAAGAATGTGCTGATATAACCCCATAAGATTGCATAATGTGCTGATATAACGCTACATAATTTCGGCGAACTATGAGGGTAAAATTATCCACCTAATTTCAGAGTTAGCCCAACGGGTACTTTGGTCAACTTACATAGAGTCAACGCTGGAAAATTGAGGTCAATGCCGGAAATGGGGTCTGAGGGTTATATTGGCACTTTCATTAACTAGTTAGGGTTATATTTACGCTAAAAATTATCATAGGATTATATTGGCACGTACTCAAATAGATAGGGTTATATTGACACTTATTCCTTGAAGTAATAAACTCTAATATACATTACACCTTTATAATGGAGTGACGTTGTTTTTCCTTTCGTTCTTCCTTTTTTTTTCTTTCATTCTTCCATCTTTCCTTTCATTTTTCTTCAATTCTCTTTCTTTCCTCCTTTTTTTCCCCCTTCTTCCCCATATCTAACACTTCCTCTTTTTAGTTTTAAATGTGAATCCACCATTTCATTCTTCATTCCTTCTCTTTCTTTCTTCCTTCTCACCCCCCCTCCCCTCCCCCCTCCAAAAAAATTCTAACACTTCGTTCTTTTAGTGTTAAATGCAATTTGTGGCGGCAACTTCAAATTCGAAGAATGTGTTGTGATAAACTTCATATTATCATGGTATAGTTTCTTCTCTATTTTAATTTTCTTAATGATAAACCCACCTATCAATTTCGATGCATGCTATTGTTCAAGGTGAAATGATGATTGTTTGAATATTTATTATTATGTGTTTGATTTTAGGTGGGTTTGATGTGAGTGTAAGAGATCATGATGACCATGGTTGTGCTATTGTGTTGAAGATGAATGTCGATCTATGTTATGAAGAATTAGATGATATGGTAGATCTGGGTTTTCTTGTTTCAACAGAACCAGAAAGCCAAAATTGTTTTATAAACTTCCGAGGCCAGTTCCAAAATATGAAGTAGTTTCAGAATTATTTTCTAATGTTGTAACAATAGACGGCTATTAAAAAAAGCTTCCACAGTGCTCGAAAGTGTCGTGGAAGGCAACAATCAATGGCAGTTGTGGAAACGTCATCTGACGACCACACCCGTTGCATGGCGGTGCCAGGGTACTACTAGAAAATAGGTACATAAGCACCGGTATGTTAGTGATACTGGTGCTAAAAAAACCAAAATTCAGCACTGGTACACAAAAAACGGTGCCTTTGCACGAAATACCGGTGCTACAAAACCAAAATTAAGCACCGGTACATAAAAAATTGGTGCCTATGCACTGAGTACCGGTGCTACAAAACCAAAATTCAGAATCGGTATACAAAAACCTGGTGCCTATGAATAAATTCAGCATCGGTAACACAATTTTGGGCCATAGTGTAATTTTTCAAGAATTTATAGAAGTAATCAATCTTGACTTTTGAGACCTTTCCGTTCACCCATACATTCCCAAATTGCAGAGTTATGATAGTAGATTATTAAATTGCATTTTGACTCTACCAATTTCGTGATTCGACGACTCCAACTTTCTTGGAGGTACCTAAGTGCAAAAGGTAAAAACTTTATTTGTAACTCTTAGTTGAAATCCGCTCGACCGTGATGCTACCCTATACACCCTCGTAGTATTTTCCAAGTCTGTAACGAAATATTTATTATCAATCAGGCACAAGAACATATCCATAACCCTTTCTGATTTCCCTTTCTATCTTCTAAGTAATCAACTCTAGGTTACTATAGAACATGTAGTAACGCTTTTCAAAATTTCATCAAAAAAATTTTATTTTGTATTTATGCAAGAATAACAAAATTCGTATGTTTTGGACAGAAGGTTAATGTCTTAACAAATTTTTGGACCATAGCATAATTTTCCAAAAATATGTTAGAGGCGCTTCCGTTCACCCATTGTACCTTGAATTTTAAAGATGCAATCATGTCTTATTTAATTACATTTTGGTGTCTTCAATTTTCTGATTTGCCGCCTCCAAATTTCATCCATTGACCTAATAGTAAAAATTTAAAAGTTAACTTAGAGATCAAATAATACTAGCACTGACATTGTTTTTCATTCATACTGGTGCTATGTTATGGCGGGATAATGAATTTTTTGAATGTCCATTCCAAATTTGGCAGGGATTGTTTAAAATTTTGAAATTTTGGAATTAGCACTGGTATTAGTTACTTAGGCACCGGTATGTGTACCGGTGCTCAACACTTAGAAAAATATTCTTGGGCTTGCTCTCGGGTTTAGTATTTTTTTATAAAAAAAACCATTCAAAATACTTCTAAGCAGTAGCTTTTCGTATATTTAGGCATCGGTATGAGCATTTTGGGCACCGATATTTGTACCAGTGCTCAACACTTAGAAAATATTTCTTGGGTTTGCTCCCGAGTTCAATTTTTTTAAAAAGAAAAAACCATTGAAAGCAGCCTAAGCAGTTGCGTTTCAATTTCTTAGGCACCGGTATGAGCATTTTGGGCACCGGTACCGGTGATCAACACTTAAAAAAACACCCAACTTGGTTTCATCTGAACCGTTGATTTCTTTTTGTTTATTGAATCTCAACCGTTAAAATTTTTCTACATAAAAAAATCTCAAACCCTGAACCTACCCACCCTCTCATTATCTTGCCTCTCCATCTTCTCCCTTCTCCTTCATCGCCTCTCCCTCTCCGTCGCCGATGACACCGCTTCAACGCCACCGTTTGCTCTCTGATCTCCGCTGCTGTTTTCTCTCCCTCTCCACCGCCATTAAAAAATTTGACTTGGATTTGCTCTTTGCTTCGACACCGCTGACGATATCGCTTCAGTGCCTTTGCCGACGACCAGCCCTGACTCCATCCGCCAGACCAGCTTCGACTCCATCTCCCTGCAGCGCACAAAATTACCGATTCAGCTTAGATCCGACCTCACCTTCATTGTTTTGGTTCGTTGATTTTATCTAGGGTTTCTAGAAATTAGGTTCCGGTTTTTATGATTATTTTATATGTAATGATGTTCTGGATTGTGGTATGAATTTTTCAGTTTTCTACATGAGATTTTTTTTGTTCATTCTGAGCTTCATATTCCGGCCGATGAGTTTATTCTCACTGGGCGAATTTTTTAATTGATCGCCTATTTACTAGCACCGGTATTTCATGCATAGGTACTAGTAATGGTACCAGTGTCGGAATAGATTCTAGCACTGGTACGACTTACCGGTGCCTATGACACTACATCTTTTGCATCGGGTCACTTAGGCACCGGTATAAAAATTCTCAAAATACTAGTGCCTATGGGAGGGTTCTCCCAGTAGTGGGGAAGGAAGTTCGGAACCACCCGTTTATAGCCTATTTTGACTTTGTTAATGCTTGTTCTGCATTAGTGTTTAGATATTTTACATACAATTTGGGCTCCAAACTAATTCTCTATCCAATTCTCTAAAATACATATTTTAATGAAAGATAATATTGGATATAGGGAGAGAGAAATTTTATTTTGAAAAGTAATTTTATATTTATAAATGACCCGCGGCACACAAAATTTTATTTTAGACCGACTAACCGTTAGTGAGGGTCATTTATAATTGATGTAACTATTGAGGTGATTTTATGTTTGTTTTTGTCTATGCGAAAAGGTTTTTATAACTTTAAATAAACTTTTAAAATGTATAGCAATTTACAATAATTATAATTTGAGATTAATAGTTATTGAAGCAAAATTTTTTTATGATTGATCTAAACCGTTAGGTTAGTCAGTTTAACAAGAGATTATCTCTTAATCATTAATATAGCACCTACACTTTAAGGTTTATGATTCCACTTATACCGAAAGTATCTAAGTCTAAACAATTGCCACACTAGTTAGTGTTGAATGAACACATAAAATTGGGCCACTCGAAATATCTGGTTATTCAGTTTCTCTTTTTTTTCCCTTCATCTGAGTGATCAATTTTTTATATTTTTTATGGTATTATAAAACTTATGATCTTCAAGTAATAATTAACATGAATCACGACATGAATATATTGCCTTTTTTATTCACTCGATGAGAAATGGGGAAAGAGTTGGTCTTGTAACAGATGACATGTTCTTAAGTTATAGACAGACCACTGTAATTTTTACTTATACTTTGTATTTGTAAATTAAAAATTGGATTTTCAATTTTAATAAGAGTAAAGTGCTAAAATAATCCTACAATTTGATTGAAAGTTTCAATATAACCCACAATCTCAGAAAGTGTCAATCTAACCCTTGACTTAGGTGAATTTTTAGTCAACATTTATGTGGCCAAATTCTGGCAGAAAGATAATTTTCCATTGACTTAAAAAGTAAAAATATGAAATCCCCCTCCATTCTTGTTTCCCTTGGCAATGGTCCCCTGGCCGAGCACGGTAGTGGTGGGTTTTCCCCAGCGGAGCACGATGTCTTTCTTCCCATTGTCGTCTTTCTCCCCTCGCCGGCTTCCCCAGTGGCAAATTTATGGTTGTGTGGTGAGGAATCGGGGGTGGTGGTGGTGGTGAATCAGTGATGGTGGTGATGGTGGTAGTGGTTTGTTTAATCGGTGGTGGTTTGTTACCTGTCAATGTGTACGCCGCAGACGACTCCTTCGCCTGGCTGGACTCCAAATCGGCGGTGGTTCTCAAGAAGGAAAAAGCAGAGATATTTCCCAGCGAAGCTATTACTGTGGGTGATAAGGCAGAGCTATTTCTATGGGTGATAAGGCCTTCTCAGGCGTAAGCCACCGTAGCCGCTTATGACATCAAAGATGCCTTCAAGTTCAAGTCCAAACATTTAGTAACCGAGCAAGGAACCAAGGTGTTATGAATAGTGAACTCGGGTGATCTCGTAACCAAGCTCCTCGGTTTCGTGCTCGATAACAATGGAGGCGGTGAATAATGATGGTAATTATAGCGTTGTAGTGGCCATTCTCGAGGATGACGAGTATTAATTTTCTAGCTTGTCCTAAGGGATATTTTTGTCATTTCCCATCTTGGTCATGTCTGAATTCATTTGGTCAATGTCGGAATTGGGTAGTTTGGGTACATCGGCACAATTCGACCAATAGTTAGGGTTAGATTGACACATTTGATAATAAGTTAGGGTTATATTGTCACTTATGAGAATGCAGGGTTATATTGGAACTTTCACTCAAAAGTTAGGGTTAGAAATGTATTTACCCTTTAAATAAAGTATTTTTTAGTTAAATACTGTACGTTTTATATAATATTTCTTATAATTTTACATTCCAACACGCCTTATTACATGTTTTAACTTATAAACTATAACATTTAAAATTTTAAAAATACAATTTTTTAAGTTAAAAAATGGAGTGGGGAGCTCATAATTTTATGAAATGATCACCTTTCGTGAGACTTTCTCTTTTTTTTCTTTTATGTAATGTATTTGTTAAATTAAACGCTGAAGTTTGAAATTTAAATATTTAAGTATTTTTAAAATTTAAATATTGTACTTTTTATATAATATTGTATCTATTTTCATATTCAAATACACGTTATTACACACTTTAACTTATAAATACAATACTTTAAATTTTAAAATATAAATTCTAAATTAAAAGGTGAAGTATGCACATGCCATCTTTCATTAGACTTCCCCAATAGACAATAATGACTTAAGCCTACAAAAACCTACTGAATCTCTTCTATCTTAATAAAATGGAAAATCCACAAATCATTGCGGCTGTTGTACATATATATATGTATATATATTGAGTACAAATGGTATACAAAGTAGAAATAAATATGGAACAAGATATGTACAAAACCAATCAGAAACGATATTCCTTTCTTATCCTGATTCTAAATCAATTATACCTCTATTACCCCCCACCCCACCCCCAACCCCTCAAGTGGAGCGTAGGACTGGTTGCAACGCAAAGCTTGGAACGTAAGAACTCATACTGAGAAGGAGGTAACCCTTTTGTGAAGATGTCAGCAAGCTGCAAGTCCGTAGAAACATGAGCAACCTTGAACTTACCTAAAAACACCATCTCACACAAAAAATGATAATTAATATCAATGTGCTTGGATCTCTTGTCCAAAAATGGATTCTGAGCCAGAAAGAGGGAACTATTATTATCACACAGCAAAACAGGAGGCACACAAGTCGGCACATGTAAATCCCGAAGAATATTAATCAACCAAGCCAAATCTGCATCAATGTTGGATATAACACGGTATTCTGGTTTCAAACTATAATGTGAGACTGTAGGTTGCTTCTCAGCACTCCAAGACACCAGGTTTCCACTAAGAAAAATGGCATAACCATATGTAGACCTACAAGCCTCAATTCAACGAGCCTAATCTGCATCAGAATAATCGAGAACTAGAAAAGCGGGGGAATTTGTGCAAAAATTAATTCCATAGTGAAGAGTACCATGCACATAGTGCAAAATTTGAGTAACAACTTGGAAATGGTCATCGGTAGGAGTCTGCATGAACTGACTGACCGTATTCACATCATAAGACAAGTCAGGATGTGTAATTTACAAATACTAAAGTGCATCAACCAGAGATCGATAAAGTGTGGGATTTCCGAACCACTTGCCGGAAGAACTAGGAAGCTGATAAAAAAACACAAATGAAATGGCAACAGGCACGGAATCTTGCATTCTTACGCGTAATAAAATGTCATTGGCGTGTCTGGCTTTACAAAGGAATAAGCCGTCGAAAGTACGGACGACCTCCAAACCTAAGAAATATTGTAGAGTGCTAAGATTGATAATCTTGGATTCCTGATTAACCCGATCAACAAACTTGCGTATCAGATGACCATCATTCCCAGTGAGAATAATGTTTCCCAGTGAGAATAATGTTATCAACATAAGCCAACAAATAAAGGAGGGAGGCACCCGGAGAGAACACAAACAAAGATGTATCGGAAGAGCTGCATACAAAACATAAGTCAATAAAAAAGGGGCTAAAACGCTAGAACCAAACACAAGGAGCTTGCTTCAAACCATAAATGACCTTGAGTACACGAAAAACATAATCTGGACGGAAGGGATCTTTGTATCCAATGGGCTGCTCCATATAAAATGGATAGTCAAGAACACCATTTAAAAATGCATTCTTGACATCCAGTTGTCGTAACGTCCAATCGCAAAGAATATCCAAAGATAAAATAGTACGAATAGTAGAAGCCTTCACCACAGGACTAAATGTATGATCATAATCAAGGGGCTTGGAATTAAAATGGTTTTTTGATTTAAGTATCGGGTAGGAATTATATCTGTCAACACTTATTTTTCGGACAGCTTGAGTCTGATAAATTTTGATTGACTTCAAATTTGATAGCCAAAGAGATGGTTAGGACAAATCCAAGTCAAAGTCGTTAAATCAACAGACTTTAGGCGATACTGTTCTCTCTAAGGATTTAAATCAGATTTGTAGACTTTGGTTCATTAGATGTTTATGCCAATTCTATTGTTCATTCGATTTAATTGGTCATTTTAATCTTTTGGGACTAGGTTAAAGATAATTCCGCATTCTAAGTGTTTTCTATACAGCGACGAAAAATAATTTATGGCAATTAAAATGACTGGTTTTAGTTTTCTAGTCTAAGGGGGAATGGTCTTAACGGGTTAAATGGAGACAAATCGGACCTTTAGTTGGAGAGCTTCATTGATTTTGTTTTCATTTCCTTAAATGTTTGATCTGAGGTGTGGATGGAACATTTTGTATGCGTCTATTTGATACCTCATTGTATTTGCTCCCGATGGCAGTCTCAAGTCGTACTAATGTGACTACTCTAAGGCCTCGCAATGGTAACTACTTATCATTGATTTGCCCTTCTTCAATGCAACATGAGCTTTTGCTTAGTATTGTATTATTCATTAGTGCCTTTATGTATCTCTCTTTTAGCCCTTTGAGACCTTAGATTAGAACGGTACCATCTACTTAGCGCATCAAATGTAAGCTTTCGAGCACAACTTAGTGTAAAGCCTTCGGGCATTTTATGTAAGCCATTTTTAGCAACAATTATAGAAAAGGCCCGGGACCCTATAAATCGATTATCAAAAAAAAAGATTATTGTTCAATTCGTGGGAAGATATAATGTTTAAGAATCATTTCTGTAGCTGAACTCAGAAAAAAGAATTTTAAATAATCATTCGGGAAAAAAAAGGATGGCAACCAGCAAACAAAATTCAATATTTTGGTTTCTAACACGTACGCAAATATGAGGATTGCATCTACCGAATTGGTGTTCCAGTTTTCTTCGGCAGCATCAGATTGCCAGCTACTACAGCTAGATTCGTCTCCTCTTTTCTTGTTTTCTTCTATAAACTCTTTCTTATTTGACAGCAAGAAATAAAAGCTTACTTAAGTACTCTCGTTCGAATCTTTCAAAATTTGATTTACTATATATTTTTTAAGAGTAGGTATCCTTACAGTTGGCTTGTCTATCTTATGGACGGACCGAAAACTTATTTGCAATTAATAAAAATAGAGGATCTTTTTTGCAGGTCAAACCCATTATCATGGGTCGAATAATTAGATTGAAGAGCCACGTCCTGATCACCATCTTTCAGGACTATATTTCCGCCATTATTTTTCCCATCACTGATAACTTCATCGCCCCCTGCAAGTCGGAATAATCGACATTCCTAAACGGAAACTTGATCTCGGATTTAAACTCTGGTGCTCTCAATGCTTGCCCCACTTGCTTCTTTCTATGCCGCCGGCAGGTGAGGAGCTGTGATAATTGGACCAGATCATATGCGGCGCCGACTCATTTAGGGTTTTCTCCTTCAGGGGTTTTCTTGATTTGTGTTTCTTTGTTGGGATTAGGTCAGCGTTAATGGGCATCATTTTCGATGTTGCCGCCATTGTTAAGGTTTCTGAAGGTTGAAGAATACAAAGAGAAAGAGAGCATTTTATGAAATAAATGAGTGCTATCTTCTGTTCTAGAGAGCCTCAAACACTTGAAATCCTCCATGCTGGAGTGGATGCATAACCTTTGCGATCCACGCATCTCATCAACAGCCAAAATGTCATCATACCCTTTCAAGACATGAGAAAAGGCTTCCTCAGTTTTTCTGATGCATAACTCATGATTGGTCACATGAACTCGGCATGTTTTGATTCCACCCACGGAGGTGGTCTTAGTAACAATAAGTAAGCTTTTGCTTACCAAATCTTTCATATAATCCATTGTGTAAAGTCCAGATTTGGTTAATTGGCAATTTGTGGTAATTATGCAAATATGGTATTATTGAGTTGCAACATCAAAGAAAGAATTTTGGTGAAATAAAGAAAGATTGAAGATTGAATCCGAGAAGGATACATCTCGTCCAAGTTGTATTTGAGTTGGAGAATATATCAGTTCCTAAATATATGGGATTGGATTAATGTAATGGAATTGGAATATTCAGTTACGGTTAGGATATAAATGAGATATTCTGGTTATTCTAATTCCTTAGTTAAAGGGATTAGATTTGGTAATTCTTATCTCCAAGAGATTTGATTGTAATCAGAATATTATGTGGATAAGGAATTACAATAAACACAAGACTGCATGTGTAAGAAGACTTTCCATGTTGAAACAAATGGAAAGGTGAAGCCTAAAAAGATTTAATCAGTTGAAGATATTGCATAAATATTGAGTTATGGAATATTGGAGATTTCGCAATATATTATTTTAGGCGTGTGCGATTTAAGCATATTGAATTTATGGTAAATCCTATAATTATGGAATTGGATTTATGTAATATTATGAGAAAATTGAGATAAGGAAAACCCTTTATTTATGGGGATTTGGATATGCTTCAGAAGTAGATTCGAAAAAAGAATCATTTGAAGACAAATGTAGAGAATCCCAAACTGCTCATGATACATATATTGATGGACATCACGGCTGTGCCATTTACGGGTTAATTGAAGAAAATATGTATCCAGATTTTTATCTTTCGAGAGGTACTACAGAGTCATAATCTGTGTTCCAACATGAACTTAAACTGATGATCAAGTTCAGAATCGTATATCTTAATTCCCCAGGAGAAGGAGATCCAACGTCAACGAATTTTGAGGTCAGAGGGGTGTGATCAAGGCGGATCGGTAGCAAGGGAAGCTTGCAGAATTCACATGTTATAATTAGTTAAGATAAGTATATTGTATGGTGTACTTTGTACTATATCTTTCTGATTAGTGGATTCATTCTGAACTGGGCATGCCCCCGCAGATGTAGGTGGATTTCACTGAACTGCGTAGCCAAGTCTCGTGTGTTCATGCTTTGCTTTATTGCATACTTGGTTAGATAGATTATGTTGGAACACGGTAGTAATTATTAAATTAATTGGGTAAAATAAAATTTTTAAGTCACTTGTTTTACTTTGGTTTTGACAAGGAAAGTGTGACCCAGTTTTACCAATGGCGACCAGAGAAGGAGCTTCTATGCCCCGGCCACCACTGCTGGAAGGAACAAATTACAACTACTGGAAGGCTCGCATGCGGGTGTTCATAAATTCACTTGATGAATTAGCTTGGTATTGTGTTGAAAGGGAATGGAAACCCCCTGTTGTTGGAAGTTCTAAAGGAGGAGAATCTAGTTCTAAAGAGCCAGTAGTTAAGCCTAAAGAGTCGTGGACACTAGTTGAAAAAATGGGGGGCTTGGAGAACTCCAAAGCATTAAATGTCATATTTACTGCAGTAGATGAAGATCAGTTCAAACTCATCTCTACGTACCAAAAAGAAAATAAAGCATGAGATATCCTACAAACTGTCCATGAGGGGATAAGTTGTGTACGTAAATCAAAGCTACAAACGTTGGCCACAAAATTCAAAGAGCTAAAAATGGAAGAAGATGAGACTATTGTAGTATTCAATGGAAGACTCAGAGACATCACAAATATGGCGCATCAATTGGGAAAAACTTACAAAGAGTCAAAAGTTGGTGAAGAAGATGTTGAGATCACTCCCCCAAAGATTTTCCATGAAAGTAACAGCAATAGAAGAAGCAAGGGACGTGGCAGCAATGACTTTAGATGAGTTGATGGGATCACTACAAACCTATGAAATGATGTTGGAACATTCAATGAAGTAGGATAGCGATGATGAAAATGAAGACTTTGCCTATATCACAAAGAATTTCTCAAGGATGCCGAAGAAAGTGGTAAATAATGATTCCCAGGAAAGGTTTAATGGGAATAGATTACAGTTTCAAGACTTTGGCAACAATCATGGAGAATGTGAAAGGGATGGAGAAAAACACTTAACAATCCTCAAGAAATCAAAATGGCAAATTGAGGCAGTCAGAAAGGATACAATGTAGAGAATGTGAAGGGTATGGACATATCCAGGCTGAATGTGCCAACACTTGGAAGAAGCATGGAAAATTATATGCATCCTCATGGAGTGAATATGAAGAAGAGAAAAACCATGAAGAGGAACTGACCAGCAATTATATGGCTTTTGGAGCAAAACTTCAAGGAGACTCAAAACTTGGTACTGAATGTTCCAACATCGGACAAGAAGAAGTGGATCGATATTCCAACATGGTTCAGATAGCTGAAGTTCAATGTTCCAACATAGAGAAGGTATGTGAAGAATAATCCTCAAGTGATGACGAAGGCAATATTGTGAGTGATGGAGATATCTATATTTCTTATGAAAATATGTATGAAATGTGGCTGAAAGTTGTTGATGCTAACATACTCTTAAAAAGGGAGAAAAACCTTTTAGCTGAAGAAGGAAGAGAGATATCATCCCTAGTGGAAAGACTCCGAAAGGAAATTAAGGTGTTGGAATTAAATCTAAGTTCGATGACAAAGAGGGCTGAAGTTGCTGAGACGGCTATTAAAAGATTGAATTCTAGAAAAGAAAAATTGGATGACATTCTCACCATGGATCAGAGTTCTAGAAATCGACAAAGGATAGGCTATAAAAAACCATCTACCAGCACTGAAGTATTCAAACTAAAGGTTAAAGTTATGAAGAGAAAAGTTGTAAAAACACGTGAATGAAAAGCCTTAATGTGTGGTTACTGTACCTATCAAGGTTATGCAGCGGATCAGTGTTTTAAGCTTCTCAGAGATATTATGAATGGACGGTGGCCCGCAGCATGTTCCAACATGGATCAAGTTCAACAGTCAAGAATGGCCAAAAAGGTATGGATCCCTAAAACCCCTAAATTGTGCTGTGTTGATCACACTTCCCTTATTGCACACCTTAGAGATTCTTCGTACCTTGATAGTGGATGTTCTTAACATATGAATGGATCACAAGAGTACCTAAATAATATCAAACCTTATGATGGTTGATTCGTTACATTTGGCGATGGAAAGAAAAGTAGGGTAGTTGGAATAGGTGGGCTGTTGATAAAGGGATTTCCAACCTTTACTAGAGTTCTATTGGTGGAAGATCTAAAGGCTAATCTTCTACGTATCAGCTAGCTGTGTGGTGATAATGTGATCGTGGAATTCCATAAAGAGAAATGCATAGTGAAACATGACAACAACAAAGTGCTTACTGGTATTCGGTCATCAGGCAAATATTATTTGTTGGAACAAGAAGTGAACTATTTGAGTGTTGAATATGATGAGTTAGATCGTACGAGTGACCATGTTCCAACGTCGGATGATTTCTCAAATCAGGGACATAATGATATTGGAACATCATATGAGGTAGATCTTACATATGAAGCTGATGACTCATATAACTTTAGCAATGTTGGAACAACGTCCTCCCCACAACTCTCCCATGTTCCAACATTAGTGCAAGCTCAATCAAGCAAAAGAATGACTCGATCGATCCCTCGGGTTAATTATAGGGAACTTGCTAGTCTACAATGTTTTCTCTCCCTCATTGAACCCAAGAATTACAAAGAGATTCTACTTGATAAGTAGTGGATTGCGGCAATGCAAGAAGAACCTGGAAAATTCAAACGCAGTGCTAATAAAGCAAGGTCTGTTGCTCATGACTACACTCAAGTTGAAGGAGTTGATTTTGATGAGACATTCACACCAATTTCCAGGTTAGATTTGATTTCCATTCTCCTTGCTATGGCTTGCACTATGAATGTTACGATGTACCAAAAAGTTGTCAAGAATGAGGAAATATATCATCGACTCAAGATGGCTTTGTATGGATAAAAACAAGAACAAAGGGAGAGGTATGAGCGACTCACTACCTTTCCTATTCAGAAAGGTTATCGTAGAGGGGGGAGTAGATCGCACCTTGCTTGTTTTTACAGAATCATCACATGTATTGATTGCTCAAATCTATGTTGATGATATGATCTTTGGGTCTACTTCACCATCCTTGGTATCAGATTTTGTGACTTTGATGCAAGCTGAATTGAAGATAAGTATGGTGGGAATATTTGTAATATTTCAAGATGATCTTAAGGAATCTCACTTGAATGAAGTCAAAATGATAATTCAGGTTGAGAGGAAAGAAGTGGTGGTTAACGATGTTCTAACATCAGGACTATTTGCGAATATTTTCACAAAGTCTTTGAACTTTGCAACTTTTGAGCTCCTCAAACAACACTTAGGTGTTTGTCTAATTTGAGGTATTTA
Source organism: Rubia yunnanensis (assembly GCA_037428765.1). Classification (NCBI taxonomy): domain Eukaryota; kingdom Viridiplantae; phylum Streptophyta; class Magnoliopsida; order Gentianales; family Rubiaceae; genus Rubia; species Rubia yunnanensis. Next base: position 38,894,255 of record CM075069.1, on the reverse strand, counting down.
TTATTTTCTCAAGCTTTGTGTGAATTTTTTTTGTACATACATTAGAAAAATACAAAAAAATGGAGGCGTGGTTAAACATGTTGGAAGTTGGTGTTGAAGACATTATGGTGACTAATTAGATGCATAGATCAGAGAGATAGCTCCTTCTGGTATTCTGGTTTATTATGATGAGGAGTTAGAAGGCAGTGATGCTGGTTATGTTTCAACACTAGACATTGAGATGTGGGGAGAAAGAACTGATAGAGTTAAGGAAGCTGAGCATTGTGTTGTTCCAACATCGATACAGACTGGAGTTGTTGATTTAGAAGCAATGAAAGGATCCTATGTTCTAACATCAGAGAAAGTGGGTGAAACTGAGAGCTGCTATGTTCCAACACTAGTGACTGATGTTCTACACAAGTTGAGCAGATTATTGAAAGCACTACTGATCAGACTGCCATGAGAGCTATGATATTAGCTAAAAAGATAACTGATCTGGGTGTATATCAGAAGTGTGGATTTACAGCCTACTTGGACTATTTGGGTCTGAAGACTGCCACCTTAATCTACATGGAGTACAATCGGAAGATTTTACAAGAATTACAAGGGAGGAAACATTGATCCAGATTTTGAGTGATACAACAGAGTTTACATCAGAGGCAAGAAATTACTAGAGGATTTCAATCTCGGTGACCACTCAAGGGAACGTTACTGCATCTAGCTTGACTACCAGGTATTTCTGTCTATTCTATATTGTTGTAATTTGTTGGATTCCTTTTTGAAATACTACAGCTCTTACTCAAGAAATGTCCAAAAAAATCGTCATTTAATTTAAGACATGTGCATGATCTGTTATGGAATCCTGAGGCTACAACTTCTGATGTTGATGAGAAGAAGGTCGAGTTTGTGACCATTAATGTGAAGTTGAGAGCTCTAGCCACTCAGATGGAAGTTCTGGAGCCAGAAAATGCTAGATTAGATAAGGCACATATAGCTGCTCCTGAAGATATTTGAAGGTTCTGCTATAGTTATGTTCCAACATACGCTAGATATTTGCTTCAGGGGGAGTTGCAGTTATTGGATATATTTTTGGTTTTCTGTGTCTAATGCATTTGACATGTTTATGGTCCCAAGGGGGGGAATGTTTTGGATTTCTGGATTTTTGGGGTATTCTCGGATTTCAGTACTTATGTGTTTATGTTGGTCCTGTGTTCCAACATAGTTTTCTGGGTAGCTAAGTACTGATTGTGAAGTTTATGTGAATTTGATGTTCCAACATGGATGTTGAAGTCTTGATGATTTGGAGATGTGATGTTCAGGGGGAGTTAAAAAAATTTCTAGCTCATGTTCCAACATCCATATGGGGTTTACTTGATATCTATATATTTGCATAGTTTTTGCTTTGAAAGTTCAAAAGATTGGTAGGTCCACAAAATGCCAAAGGGGAAGTTTGTAAAGTCCAGATTCGGTTAATTGGCAATTTGTGGTAATTGTGAAAATATGGTATTATTGAGTTGCAACATCAAAGACTGAATCCAAGTTGAAGACTGAATCCGAGTTGAAGACTGAATCCGAGAAGGATACATCTCGTCCAAGTTGTATTTGAGTTGGAGAATATATCAATTCCTAAATATGTGGGATTGGATTAATGTAATGGAATTGGAATATTCAGTTACAGTTAGGATATAGATGAGGCATTATGGTTATTCTAATTCCTTACTTAAAGAGATTAGATTTGGTAATTCTTATCTCCAAGAGATTTGATTGTAATCAGAATATTATGTGGAGAAGGAATTACATTTGCACAAGACTGCATGCGTAAGAAGACTTTCCATGTTGAAAGAAATGGAAAGGTGCAGCCTAAAAAGATTTAATCAGTTGAAGATATTGCATAAATATTGAGTTATGGAATATTGGATATTTTGCAATATATTATTTTAGGCGTGTGTGATTGAAGCATATTGGATTTATGGTAAATCCTTTAATCATGGAATTGGATTTATGTAATATTATGGGATAATCGAGATAAGGAAAATTTCTTTATTTATGGGATTTGGATATGCTTTAGAAGCAGATTTGAAAACAGAATCTTTTGAAGACAAATGTGGAGAATCCCAATCTGCTCATGATATATATATATTGATGGACATCACGGATGTGCCACTTACGGGTTAATTGAAGAATATCTGCATCCAGATTTTTATCTTTCGAGAGGTACTACAGAGCCATTCGTCTGTGTTCCAACATGAACTTAAATTGTTGATCAAGTTCAGATTCGTATATATTATTTCCCCGGGAGGATGAGATCCAACATCGACAAGTTTTGAGGCCAGAGGGAATCTGATCAAGGCGGATCGGTAGCAAGGGGAGCTTGCAGAATTCACATGTTATAATTAGTTAAGACAAGTATATTGTATGGTGTACTTTTTACTGTATCTTTCTGATTAATGGATTCATTCTTAACTAGGCATGACCCCGCAGATGTAGGTAGATTCCACCGAACTCCGTAACCAAGTCTCGTGTGTTCATGCTTTACTTTGTTGCATATTTGGTTAGATAGACTATGTTAGAACACGGTAGTAATTATTGAATTAATTTGGTAAAACCAAATTTCACATTGCTTACCAAGTTCTTCACGGGGCTGGTATTGTAAGTCTTCTTTGCATGCAACAAGAATGCAATATTTGCTGATATTGAATCACTATTTCAATTTTGATGCATCTTATTTTTATTCAAGTTGTGAATATTGAAAAAATTATTTATGTTTGTGTCCTTTTTTCTTGTTGAAACTTGCAAGAAGGTAATATGAATTCAGAGTAAATTTATCCGTGTATTTCTTTCTTCTTATTTTTAAAAATAATAATATTTGCAACATGTAAGTAAATAAATGTAGTTCCAAAATGAAAATGCACAATCAACAACTAATAACTAAAAAGTACATTCTCAATCCTAAAAAGTGCAACCTATAATTAAACAAATACAGTTTTTATTTCAATACAATTAACAAGAAATGAAAATAAAAGGTCAAACAAGTACATGCAAAATAATAACAAATGCAACATATAAGTAAATGCAACTCCTAATTCAAAATGAACAATCAATAGTAAAACTAACTATACACACTGAATACGAACAAATGCAATATATAAGTAAACAAATGCAGTTCCTAATTCAAAATGAACAATCAGCAACAAATGCAAATAAAAGTCATACAGAGTGCAACTAACTATTACGATGAATACTAACAAATGCAATATATAACTAAACAAATGTAGTTCTAAGTTAAAATGAACAATCAACAATAAATAAAATAAAGTTATACACTGTGTAACTAATTAGTACACATTGTATATTCATAAATGCAATATTTAACTAAACAATTACAGTTCCTAATTCAAATTGACCAATCAACAATAGATAAAAAGAAAAAGTAATACACAGTATAACTAATTAGTACACATTATATATTCACAAATGCAACATATAACTAAAAAATTGAAGTTCCTAATTCAAATTGAACAATCAACAATAAATGAAAAGAATACAGTACAACTAACTAGTACATACTAAATACTAACAACTGCAACATATAACTAAACAAATGCATATTAAAACATCTCAAACTACTGATTTATATGTGACTTCTTGATGATTCTTGTAAATCTTTTCAACAACTTTAGAAGAAGCATTTTCACTACCAACTGCAGCATTTCCATCTTCTAGGAAGAAGGCACATTAGCAATAACATCAGGATGGGGAGATTTTGCACTTTCGACTGTAGCATTTCCATTCCCTTTAGAGGGCATGTTGGCAATTTGAACCAACAAATTAGATTGACAACAACACTACACAACAGAGAATCATTGATACTGAACTTGGTATCCTAATCATTGATACTGACCAGAAGATATCACTCATTTTTTGTTCTCTTTTTCTCCTTTAGCCCCTTTTTATACATATGGCCTTATTCATGTAAATATAAGGTGCTTGCCTTATTTTTACTAACATGTAGTGATACTGTACCAATTGTTGGAGCAAGCTGAAGCCTTCTCTTCACATGGGGAAGAAAGAGACAAGGAAAGATGAAAATCACTCAATTTCTATTAAAACACTGTGCCCTCGAATGTTTCTCTTGAAGCAGTTCTTGTCTTTGAGTGATCAGGTATGAAAATGATCCAATTTTAACTAATAATTGATATCCTAATCGTCCAGCAGTTAGGATATCTGGCTTTTGCCTTAGTATCACTGATACTGAACGAAGGCTCGTAATGGCTGGTGTTATGTCACCGCCAAAACCCGCGGCGTCTCTTCACTCAGACGGATCCCTAAAATTTATTTTTTGTTGATAATGTTTATCGTTAAGAGCTGCACTGCTAACTCCATCGGCATGATACCAAGGCTCTGACACAAACCTTTTTTATCAGCTTGAGCAAGTCGAATTTCGACGGCGCAATGGAGGCGGTGTACAGACAAGTGTGCAAGTTTTGCTTATGAATCTCTTTCATGCCTGCAATTCTGCTCATGAATGAAGATAGAGTTAATTAGGCCCACGAGAAATAATATGTTTGGCCCACGAGAAAGAGACATATTCTTATTAATTGCAAACAGGTTCCTGGTCTATCTATAAGGTTATGGATAGACCGCTTTTCATGAGACTTACACATTTTCAAAGGATGAGACTTCTTAGGGACTTTATTGTAAAATAGAATTTATTTTATAATTAATAAAAAAATAAATTAATCATCACTGCTACATTCCATAGCCACTCCATTGCCTCACTCCTATGCAAGACGATCAAGTCGACCCGTGATGATTTTAGAGATTATTGAGGTCCGCAAGTGATCCCACCGAATATGGGGCATATTTTTTCTTTCTACACCTTCATAATAACCGAGAAAGGCCAAGTCTCATAATTAAGAACTATCACTCGGCGTAACTTTGAAAGACAGCACGGTCAGTAAAGGTGAAGTAAGAACTTGTACCACAAAAGGAGGGGAAACTGCGAATTCAAATGGTATTGGCCATGTACAAATAAATGTTACCCTAATTCAACCCCCAAAGACAAGGCACACATCAAAACACTGGACTTTGCCCACAATACATGAATTGAATTACTGATGAATAAGATATAGTACGCTCATTATATACCCCTACCTCGTAATTTGAAATATGTAGTTATAAGAATAGAGTATCTATGGAAATTAGGCTCATACCAATTTGTTAGTATATAATATCGAACTCAGTACAATAACGAACCCCAAAATACAAAACATACCTAGTGAGCCATGAAGAAAATACTTAGTCTTGGGATTGAAGTACCATACATGAAAACCGTGAATTATAATAATAAAACACCCTCTCTGACCTATTAGATTACACCGAGGAATGTTATATCGTACCAGATATTAAACCTATTACACTAGATAGAATAATTAACTAAGTCCAATGCAGCGGACTAGCCCGCTTCGTTGTTGGTGTGTTGGACGCCACTGCCTCATCAAGCAGCTATCAAGTAGGTTACCACAATGTCACCTAGGGTTTCCCTTCATAAAAATAACACTCAGCGTGAAAGTTGGCAAGTATGCTAGTTAAGGAAACTTCACCCCACTGGCATACTTTACCATGTACTTGCACATCCGAACAAAACCCTAGAGTTGATCTAGTCAGTTGCGTTCATCGACCGTGTATCCTATTTGTCCCCTAGAGCCAAGCTTCAGCGAGCCTAGGCATATCCTTACGTCTGTTCCTCTTGGCCCATGCAAAACATGGTCGGATAGATGGAGATTCACCATCATCCTCCCTTTTCAGATTCACTGATCCTAATCACTGATCTTACAAAAACAAACAGGATACAAGACATCAATAACCAATATAGCGAGTTAATCAAACAAAAAGTTAAGTGATACACTTACAACTCACATGAGCTTCCTTAGAAAATCCCACAAGGGATGTAACCCAAGCTTTCGTTTTCGGTAATGGAAATAATTTCCCCAAACAACCCATCCTCGAAGGACTATCACTAAACGAATAGGGTCTTAGGAATAACGTACAACCACCACATCATCTCACACTATGCTCCCCATAAGAAGTTTACAGCTTACACATTCACAACAACTTCAATGAACTATACAACACACAATGCATAACCACTAAAGTAACTACACCAGAGCCTAAAGATGGAACCCATGGTATGAAATCCTACCTATAAATAGGGGAGGCCTTGGAAGAATTTATTCACCATTTAATACATCATATATTAATATTTTGAGTTTATACTCTTTGATTAAACAGTTAGGTTTGCCCATTTAAGATTAGTGCTTAGGATTGTTAGGATTCTTTGTGTTAATTTTAGTGCAACTAGTGCTTGGGTTGTGTGGAATTTGATCTTTGTATTAGTGAAGTTCATAAAGTTTTGTTTTCTACTAGACTTAGTCTTAGTCTTTTTGATTTCAAGAGGGTGTTTCAATCAACCTTCGTTAAGAGTGCTTCTCAAAATTTTGCAATCCATAGTCTTTGCAAGGAGATTCATATCATATTATATATTCAGTTTAGTCAGTTTAGTTCAAATCAGATAAGCAATTGAAAACAAGGCCTAAGTAAATTTTACTTACGCGTGTTTGTAATTTTTCTTCATCATTCAAAAGAAATATATGTCCTTTCAATGCTTTCAGTTGATCTTATAATATACAAAGAGAGTTTTAATGAATGTGAAAATATTTGCGTACTTATTCAAAAATTTTAATATTAAAATAGTGAAACACTTGTTTGGAACCATCTCTCTAAAAATTGTAGAATCCCAAATTAAAGTTCCTTTTTAAATATTAATTTTCTTCTTGTGGGAAGGTATCTCACCTCACAGCTCTGGTGCATTCCCTGTCAACTTCAGGGAAAACCTACGCCCTTTTACCTCGGCCACATCCTCCCTTAGCCCCAATCACGACCCTGACCCCAACCTTCTACCCTAGCCTTCACCAAACTTAACCAACACCTACCCAAATCTCCATTGTTGGCACTCCCATCGCTGGCGTCTCTCCTGAATCCCAAACCATTTTTTCCCATCATATGTGGTTAGTTCCTTTCAAATAGTGGCAGCGATCAGATGCAAATGTACGTCGGTGCCTTACATCATGAGTCCTACAAGCAAAGCTCCTGATTGATTCCGGGGAAAAAGCTCTGATACTTAAGTTAATACTTCTTGAGAGTATATATTTTTGGATTTTGCAACATACCATACTTTCTCGGCATCTTATATGTTTATAGGTCTGGCGAGTTGTTGCAATGGCCATGGTCCTTGGTTTCTGGCTTGTGGTGATTGTGGCCATCGTGGTGAGCGAGTGACCCATGTCCCTAGTATATAGGATAACCACGGTTCAGGTGGTCGTACCTATCAGGGTGGATGCGACACTTATCTCCTGCAACACGGGTTGGTTGTTCGAAATGCGCTTGTAATCCATATTTGTAATCATATACTATATACTAGGGACACTTGTAATCATATGTTCGAAACCTAATCATATACAAATATGGATTTACCAAAATACATATATACTCTTATACCCCCCCACAAGCTCATGGAGGTGGAGCAACATGAGGCTTGGACCACAGAGTAAAAAATCATGCAGTGCCAACATCCTTCGTAAAAATGTCAACAATCTGATCAAGAGAAAAAACATGGAGAACAACAAGAACCATCCTCAACCTGCTCACAAACAAAATGATAATCAATCTAGATGTGCTGAGACCGCTGACGGAAAACAGAATGAGCCGACATGTAAGTAGCACTGAGATTGTCACACATCAAAATAGGCGGAGGTAAATGCGGCGCCTGGAGCTCATGCAGCAACTGCTGGAGCCAAATAAGTTCAGTGGCGGCAAATGCAATAGCCTGGTATTCAGCCTCAGAACTTGATTTAGCCACACCATGTTGCTTTTGGGGAGACAACTAAGAAGATTACCACCATAATAAATAGCAAAATTGTGCTGAGAGCGATAATCATCACCATCAGAGGCCCAACCAACGCTAGCATAAGCAACAAGGCGATGATCTGTACAAGGCCAAAGATGCAAACTAGTCGAAACAGAACCCTTGAGATACCTTAAAATGCGCTTTACAACAAACCAATGAGTTTCTGTAGGAATATGCATAAACTGACAAACACGATTAACAATATAGGAAATCTCTGGTTGAGTAATACTAACATACTGCAGAGCACCAACAATACTATGATACAAATGAGGACCTCGAAGAGGGTCTTCGGACTACACAAGTCTCGAAGCAAGTTCAGCCAGGGATGCAATGGGCTTCGTGTAGGCCATCTTGCTACAGTCTAGTAAATCACAAAGATTTGCTACGGTCCAATGATTCATCTAAGCCGCCTTCTTTTCCTAGCCCTAATCCGACCTTTGCTTTGTGGAAGAAGAAGGACTGCCTAGATTTGCGACCAGTGTAGATTCAAAATTGTGAGTCTGGTTGATCTTGCGAGTCTGATCAGAAATAGAAGATTTGATTGCTACCATCATGTAGTTTCTTATAATCACAAAAGCTATAATTTAAAATTTTATTTCATATGTTTTTGTTTAAATTATACTATCCATCTTATCATGTTAATTAGATCAATCATTTTTAGTTAAGTTCTTCTGCTGCTGCCCTTAAACTCTCTCTCTCTCTCCCTCTCTCTCAAAACCCTTTTTTTTTCTTCAATCTTCTCTTCCCATAATACCATATGATGGGGGAGATGTGGCAGCAACAATTTACTGAATTGATGTTTTTCGTATGTTATTGAATAAGTGTAGAATTTTTCTCCTTACACTAGTTTTGTTCTTTGACCTTATTGATTAGATTTTCGTGTTCATAATAATCACTTGATTTAGCTGTTCGATTTGATGTATTATTGTTGATCTGGTTGTACAGATCGTGTTTTATGGTTGTGTTTTTTTTAGGAATTCAATTTATTTGGATGCGTCGATATGTTTTTCATGGTTGTGTAATGTTTGAAAATATAGATCATAGTAGATCAAGTGGTGTTACATCGGTAGAGGATCCCTGTTCGGCGTTGTGATTTGATGCATCCATGCTCCTCTCTACCAAGTGGTCATGATTTTTGCGAAAAGCGAGTTAATATCCTCAAGAGTGATGTTACAGTTTTTGTTGTATCTCTAATCTGTAATAGTACAGACAATCAGTCTGGTTGACATTTAATTTATATATCCTTGCAATAGGTTTGTTATTGCAAGAGACTAGTTAAATCGAATGTATTGTAATTATTGTTGCGAGAGACTAGTTAAATCAAGTCTTCCCTATCTTCTCATTAGGGGAAATGGGAACAACAGTTTATTTTAAATTATGTTTTTGTTATTCAATAAGTGTGAGATTTTTCTCCATGGATTAGTTTTGTTCTTCAACCTGATCAATTAGATCATTGTGTTCATGATGATAACTCGATTTAGTTGTTCACGTTGATGTATTGTTCTCGATGTGCTTGTTCAGATCGTGTATTCGTAATTTTGTTTGTGGTTTTATTTATGGGTTTCCATTAATTTGGATTCATCATATCTATGTTTTTGAAGGTGTTTATAGTTTGGACAACATAGATAGTGGTTGGATCAATTGGTGTTACAGTTGTAGAAGATCCTTGTTTGGTGTAGTGATATTGATGCGTGATACGCTTCTCTCTTCCAAGTGGTCATGATTTGTGGGAAGCAAGTTAATATCCCCAGAGGCGATGTTACAGTGTTTATTGGATCTCTAATCTCTAATAGTACAAATGATCAGTCTGGTTGACATGTAATTTAGATATCCTTGCAATATGTTAGTTATTGTTAGAGGCTAGTTACATTGGATGCCAATTCTACTCCTTGTAATCGCCGCTGAGCATTTTTTCCTGCATATTGGAATGATTAATTTGTCAAAAAATAATTAAAATTAAAAAAAATCATTTTAAGTTGTAGAATTTTGCCAATTAAATTCATATGAATACTTGTATTTCCTAACATTCTGGTCAATAATTTTTTTAAAAAAACATTCTAATATTACAGGAAAGTTCTAACATTAAAGTTATCACGGATACCTGATTTTTATGCACTACATTTGGAAAGTGAGAATTCATAAAAATCCACTCCATTACCATATATTTTTTGGAATAATGGTTACTTTCATTACCAAAAAAACGTTCATACACAAGCATCCAAAGATCCAGCTTTCCTATCACCTTTTTCTATTCCCTTTCGGATTCTAACATAAATTTAGCACATTACTCTTTTAAACTAGGCCTACCCCAAGCTCTATATACAATGGTGTCTATGATAGTACTAACTAACTCCTTCTTCTTCTGTGTGTTTCGTCCGAAGCTTTTGTCTTTCCTGAAGCTCCAAAGTGTGTACAAAGTTTTAGCAAAAGCTAGATTTAATATCCCTGCTCTCCAGCCTTTGCCTCTATTGTTCTTCATCACCCAAGTTTTCTCCTCCTCCCAACCATCTGGCTTACTGCTTCTTTGCATCCATTTATGAACTGCAAACCAAATTTCCTCTGTTCTTCTGCATTTGAAAAAAAAATGTTGCAGTGTCTCATCCTCATCACAAAAATGGCATTTACTCTCTACTTATATCCCAATTTTCCTCGGTCGATCCTTGGTTGCCAATCTATTATGGCAGCCTAACCAAACTGTAAACTGGGCTCTTGGTCTTGCTGCATTATTCAACAGTAGTTTGTTCCACTCCATCTTATCCATTTCACCACTTAACTCCTGATAGACCTTCCTTGTTTTGAACCATTTATCTACCACCATCTCCTGGCAAGATTTCATGTTCTATACTTGATCTCTGCACTTCAACAGTTTCTTAATTACCCAAGAAACATTTGCTAGAAAAGCCACATTCATTGCATCACTACCTTTTATATAGTATGCATGGATCAATTACACCCATAGTCTTTAAGCTTTTCTATGTATATTCCATAGCAATTTAATCATGCAAGCATTTCCCAGTCCAGCAGATTTATAATACCAAAACCTCCATTTCTTATTGGTGTACAGACCTTCTCCCAAGTAACTGGGGACTTTCTGGTTATACTATCACCACCACTCTATAGAAAAGAATGACATAATGCATCTATATGTTTTAAAACTTTCTTTGGCACTAGGAAACACTGCAACCAATAATTTGTTATGGCAAAAAGCACACTCTTAATTAACTAAACCCTACCTGCATAGCTCAGTAATTTAGAGCTCTAGTGTCTAATCCTTTTTGTCATCTTGTCAATCAGAGGTTGGCACATCTGTATTGAAAATCTCTTACTGGTTAGAGGAGCTTCTAGATATTTGAATCGCAGCACACCTTCCTCAAAGCCTGTTAGTCTTCTAATCACCTCTTTTAGCCCTGAACCAACACCACTAGAATATATTCTGCATTTACTGGGATTCACAGTAAGTCCAGTTGATTCATCAAAGATATTAAAAGCCTCTATCACCACTGATACATCTCTTTGCTACCTTTTGAAAACAACAAGTTATCTACAAAAGATAAGTGGGTGATATCTATCTTGCCACATCTTTCATGATGTTGGAACATTGGGTTATGCTTCAGTCCCTGCAAACATCTATTTAAGTACTCAATCACCAGCACAAATAGCAGAGGGGATAGGGGATCCCCTTTCCTTAATCCCCCTTTTGAAGCTAGGAATTCAGTTGGTTCTCCATTTATCATGTACCTGCATAACACAGTACTTACACAGACCATTATCCATTCCATAAATTTCCAAGGCAGCCCCAACTCCTTCAAAATACATTCCATTGAACTACATTCAACAATATCATATGCCTTCTGCAAGTCCATTCGAATCATGCATTTAGCACAACCATTATTTCTAGTATATCCCTTACCAGTTCATAAGCCAAAAGAATGTGGTCATGTATATCCCTCCTTGGAACAAATGCAACTTGACTCTCATTCACCACTTCCCTGATAACTGAATTAATCCTTGTAGTCAATACCTTTGAAATGATTTTATAAACTATGGTACAACATGATATAGGTCTGTAGTCCTTCACTCGTTTGGCATTATGAGTTTTGGGGATGAGTGTGATAATGGTTCAGTTGATTTCCTTATACAGCTTGCCTTGCTCAAAGAACTCTTTTACTACTCTGACAGTGTCTTTCACCACTTCCCAATTTGCCTTGAAAAATCTTGCAGTGTATCCATCCATGCCAGGGGCTTTATTATCTCCAATTCCCTTCAAGGCTCCCCATATCTTAGCTTCAGTAACTAGTTGAATTATCTATGCACATCCATTCTTAATGAGTTTTTTTCCCCTTTTGATAATTGTCAAGTCCACTCCATTTAGTTTCCCAGCTTTTTTCCCCACTAAATTCTCATAAAAGCAAAGCACTACCTTTATAAGGCTCTTCTGATCGCAGGATTTTGAACCATCCTCCCTCTCTAATACTTTCATGCATTTCTTATTGTTTTTAGCTTTGTAGTAGCGTGGAAAATGCATTGTTGTCATCCCCAAGTCTACGCCAGTCTGTCTTTGCCTTCTGTCTAGCCAGTTTTTCATCTATATCATTCCATCTCATCACTTCCTGATTGCAGTTCAGAACCTCCTGAATTTTGGTTTGATTCATCTTGTCTATACTTAGCTCCACATGTGCTTCATATAGCTTCTCCCTAGCCTTTTCAATTTTTATTTTCATCACAAATGCCTCTTTCATATGCACTTTAAGATCATCCTAGATCCTCATCAGTTTTCTCCATAAAACAAACATAGTTGAGCCTTTTTCTCTGCCTTCCTAATGCTGCTTTATAGTCTCCTTCACTTCCCTTCTATCTAGGAGATAGTTCATGTACTTAAACATCCTTTTATTCCTTCTTGGAATTTTCTTTACTGGGACTTTTAGTAGTGCGTGATCAAACACTCCAGGTGACTCCATTTAAAATTTACAAATCTCTGGAACAATTCAATATTTCCCAGTGCCTCGTCAATCTTGGAGTATATAAACCCATTTTCATGCCTGTTGGACCATGTACAATATTCACCTTCTGATTCACATTCAGAAAAACCCCCATTCTCCATCATTTCCTCCATGTCACAGTACTCACTTCTCAAAACCTCATTACCACCAATCCTGTCATTTATAGTTAAAACATTGTTATAGTCCCCTATGAGTAACCATAGCCCTTTATCCTTGTTCTTCCCAGCTATTTTCTCAATCTCCATCCACAACTTCTTCCTTTAATGTAACTAATTAGAAGCATATGTTGCAGTAAACTGGATGATCGTGTCTCCATTCAAAGCACATAAATCACAATGGATATATTGTTCACCACTACACGGCCTTCTTACTTCATATACATTTGGATCCCAAAGTATCAAAATCCTTCCATTCAAGTGATCATCATTATTACCTAGAAACTGCCATTTGTTCCCCAATCTACTCCTTATAGCTTCTGTCTTCTCTTTTTTTACTCTTGTTTCTATTAATATAGCAAGGCTAATATTCATACCTGAATACGGGCTCCAATATCTCTCATCTTTGCTGTTTTATTGAGCCTTTTCACATTAGATGATATTATCATGGAACATATCCATGACTATCTGCTGGATCACTTCAAATCTGCAGACTCCTACTCTAATTCCCTTGCTTCATCATCATAGTTTATGATCCCTTAAGCATCTCCCCTGCCTTTACCATTTTGCCTCTTTTTTTTGTTCTGATCAAACTCCACTCATCCTTCTTTGCTTTTTGATTCACAGGTTTCACATTCCCAGTCTTAGTTCCAGCCATAACCTGCCTATCAACCATATTTTCATCCTCTGATTTAGCATCTTTCAGCACCCATTTTCTCACTACTTTCGGTCGTTTCACCTCCTTTTCCCTACACTCAAGACCACCAACCATGCATTTATCACAGAATTGTGGTCTTTACTCATATTCAATAGCCTGTTGCAGTTTAGTCCTTTCAACATCCTTTATAGTTACATAAATAGGCAGCTTCTGTGAGATATAAATCTCCACAAGAATCCTGGCATGTGATACTCGGATTTTTTTTATGTACACTCATAAGATACCACTGGCTTCCCCTAGGTACTGCCAATTTTCCCTAGGTTGTTAGCTCCACATAGATGTAGAGGTAGCTTAGGCAACTTAATCCATATTGGCAGAGTTTTGACCATATCTTTCTTTAGCTCAAAATTTGCCTTCCAGTGATGCAAAAACATTGACATACCATGAATAGTATAAGGCCCCTTACCCATTATTGAATCCATATCTTCACCAGATCTAAATTTCAATATAAAGTAACCCTCCTCATTATAATATATATAGTAGGCATATCAACAAATGACCAAACTCAGCATGAAATTCTTCACTGCATTCATAGTTAACTCCCCCTATTACATACATGATCAAGGCATTTTCCCAGAAAGTCATTTCATATCTAACATCTTCATCTTTAATGTCAATTTCTACTACCTCATTGACAATGGTAGGAGCTCTAAACTCAATTGGCATCCCATTGGATTGAATCCGATTCTCCTTAATGACGCCTACCCATAATTTTCTCCCATTCGATTTGGTTTCAATTTCCTTGACAGAATCAACAATCTTAGTAGGATTATCAGAGTTACTCACCATACACAGCTTCTCAGGTTCCTGCTCATCCTTCCCATCCATCTCCATTTCATCATTGATCGATTGTGTGCGACTGCTAGTACATCCTTTCAGCTTCTGAGAGATACTCAATTTTTTTATCATCGGCGTCACCACCCTTTTGCTTGGCCAGCCACACCCTTTCTTCATCGTTGCAAAGTTCACTCCAACACTGTGTGTAAAGCTCCCACAATCCGGAAGTCTTTTACTGCATAATCAACTACATTATTATTATCCCTAATTTTCACGCACAACATTTGGTGTCGCATATCCTCGAAACAAATGCTATCTTCTTGAAGGAAAATGAAAGAATTTTAAATATATTAATCAAATAGAGCAGTGGAAGTAAATATAGACAAATGGCACACTACAGCACATTTCAGTATCAATCTGGTTTTTATGCTGCTTGGCCAAAACTAACAAACCTTGACTAACTTTTAATTTTTTCGAGGTAGACATCATACCCTAACAAACAAATTAGAGCAAAGTGCATATATAATCCTATATAATTGGCGAAAGTGTAGATATAACCACGCAATAACTGAGCGTGAAAACATAACCTAAGATATTTACGTTATGTGCAAAAATAACCTTTTCCGGCAGTTTGAGGCCAGATTAGGATGAAAAGACTATTTTACCACTGCCTTGAAAAAAAAGAGTAACAAGGGAGGAAGACTATTTTACCCATTGATTCTTCTTCCCTCCCTTTTTCTTTCTCCTTCCCTCTAGTTTCTTCTTCCCTCCTCGGCTGCTCCTTCCTCTTCTTCCTCTGTATTTTTCCCTCCTTCATTCCCTCCCCTCCCAGCTTCGACCACCACCCCGCAAAGTCCCACCGCCGCAGTAGCCTCGGAACCATTCCATCTACCGCGCACAGCAGAGCATCCGCTGGAGGGACTGGGAATCAACAATAATTGAATCGTCAATAATTGGCTAGAATTCGTGCCGCCATCCATTTCCCTTTCTCATTTTTGGTGGCGGGGTCTAGCCATCGGTAGGGTGGTAGTGGCACTAGGCTGAGGGTGACAGGGCCATGATGGGTCTCAATTTCTAGCGCTTGGCTGAGAGGTGCTGCAAATGGTGACCGATGGGAGGGCTTGGTGGTGGTGGTTGGCGGAGAGGGCTAGGTGGTGGTGGTGCTTATTCAGGTAATGGGACGTGCCGGAAGGAGAAATCCAAGAAAGGCGGCCTTTCCATAACCATATAGACAGTCTTTTTTTTAAGTAAATCCACCTGTGATGGTGGGGGGTTTGGCAGACCCCTACCCGTTTATTAATTAAAAGAAAATAGTACATGCAAAGAGGGGGGCTTAATACCGTACCTCGGATAGTCTACGGGGGCTTTTACCTTAAATGTTATATTTTTTTATAAAATTTAAATATTGTATTTTATAAGTTAAAAAAAGTAATAATATGTATTTGAAGGTGAAAATATAAAAAACTATAATGTAAAAAAATATTTTAAAAAATTCTAAATTTTGCATGTAATTTAACAAATGTAGTGTATAAGGTAAAAAATAAGTGACATATCCATAAGCTTATGGACAGACCACCTGTCAGGAGACCCACTCAATTTTTATAGTTTCTACTTTTCTTCTTGGAGTTATCGAATTATAGGGTGGCGGATTTCGACACAAAATGATGTTGAGAATTGATGAGAAAAATAGTCTGACGATATGACGTTGATTTTTCCCACAAATTAATGTGATTTTTGAGTTTTCCTTCAGGAAAAATGTCTAATAGAAATTACTGAAATTGAAATCCAACCTATCTAGTCTTTAGCAATAACTAAGATATTGCAAGGATATTCACATTACACGTTAACTAGACTGATCGTCTGTACAATTACAAATTAGAAATCCAATAAGAACTGTAAACCGCCCCTTGGGGATATTAACTCACTTTCCACAAAAATCATGACCACTAGGCAGAGAGGAGTGTATCACGCATCGATATTGATAGAATGTAAAACCCACAATTCATTGTGGCTGTGTTTATTGATATATGTGTGTGTGTGTGTTTAGTGAGTACAAAGGGTATACAAGACCTAAAAAAATATTGAATAGGATATACACAAAACCAATCTGAAAGGGTATTCCTTTCTTATATTGATTCTAATAAATTTACATCTCTATGCCCCCTTCCCAAGCGAAGCGTAGGACTGATTGTAAGGCAAAGCTTGGAATGTAGAAACTCAAACTAAGGACGGGGTATACCCTTCATAAAGATGTCAGCCAGCTGCAAGTCCGTATAAACATAAGCAACCTTGAACTTGTATGAAGACACCATCTCACGCACAAAATAATAGTCAATATCAATGTGCTTAGCTCTCTTATGAGAAACATGATTCTAAGCCAAGAAGAGAGCACTACACAGAAAAATGGGCGGGGCGCTCGACGTCACATGTAAGTCTCGAAGAAGATTCATCAACCAAGCTAACACCACAGCAGTATTTTCCATAACACAGTTGTCTGATTCCAAACTAGAACGAGAAAATGTAGCCTGCTTCTTAGTACTCCTGGAAACCAGGTTGCCACCAAGGAAAAATGGCATAACCATACGTAGATCTACGAGTATCTATATAACGAGCACAATTAGCATCAGAGTAACCCAAAACTGGTGAAGCGGAGGAATTTGCGCAAAACTGAATACCATAGTGGAGTGTACCACAAACATAGCACAAAATCCGAGTGACAGTTTGGTAATGGACATCAGTTGGAGCCTGCATATACTGACTGACCGTATTCACAGCATAGGACAAGTCGGGATGTGTGATTGATAGATACCAAAGAACGATAAAGTGTGGGGTTTCCGAACGGCTTACTGGAATAGCTGGACAGTTGCAAAAAAAACCATAAATGGAATAGCAACAAGCGCAGAGTCTTGCATGCCAGCTCGCAGTAAAATGTCCCTAGTATATCTGGCTTGACCAGGGAATAAGCCTTTAGAAGTACGAACAACCTCTAATCCCAAAAAATACTACAGGGTGCCAAGATCAGTAATCTTAAACTCTTGATTAACCCGATCAATAAACTTCCGAAAACGATGACCATCATTACAATAAGAATAGTGTCATCAACATAAACCAATAAATAGAGTAAAGAAAACAAATAAGGAGGTATCTGAAGAACTGCATATAAAACCCACACCACCACAGAGATCTCTCTCTAGCACCGGTTTTTTAGCACCGGCTTTGAAAATCGGTGCCAAAAATGTAATAGCACCGGTAATTTTAATTTTAACACCGATTTTTAAAAAATTGGTGTTAAATATTTAATTTTAACGTCGATTTTTTTAAAACTGGTATTAAATTTTAAAATAACTTCGATTTTTAAAAATCGATGATAAAATTTTTAAAAATTCTATCTTCCCACCAAAAATTTTAAAATAGCACAGGTTTTGGAAACATTAGCACGGTTTTTAAAAACTGGTGCTAAATATTTATAAAATTCTATCTTCTTGCCAAAGAAATGCCAAAAATTTCAAGATAGCACCAGTTTTGGAAAAAATTGCACCAGTCTTTAAAAACCGGTGTTAAAAATTTTAAAAATTCATTTTTCCAGCCAAAGAAATCGCCAAAAATTTCAAATTCAATCTTCCGCCAAAAATTTCAAAATATTCTTCGGAGTTTTTTAAAATTCAATCTTTCCACCAAAGAATCTTAAAAATTTGTTAAAATGTTCATAAAAAAATTGCCAAAAATTTCAAATAATGTTGCTAGAAATTTCATGGGCTAGGAGCAGCTGCGGGCAACCACTCTATGCTAATTTATTTTTTAAAACTTTCAAAATCGTTCACTTCTTTTAATGACTTTAACTAATAACTAAGTTAAGTTAAATTAATCAACCATCAACCTTTATTGACCTAATATATATAAATAAGAATAAAATTTGTTTACATTAACTAATTAACGTTCAACCCTTAATTGATTTAGTATACATAAATACAACTTTATCTAGTAAACAGTTAATCCTTATTTGACTTTCATTATATAAACACTGATAACTACGCTGACTTTGACTGATCAACGATCAAACTATACTTGACTTTCCATAAATAAACACTAATAACTAGGTTGACTTTAACTAATAAATGTTCAACCCTTACTTAACTTTCTATATATGAACACTAATAACTAGGTTGACTTTGACTAATCAATGGTCGAAGTTTACTCAACTTTCAATTAAAGACTAATAACTAAGAATACTTTAGCTAATTAACGGTCAAATTGTGCCTAACTTTCTATATGTAAACACTAGTGACTAAGCTGACTTTAACTAATCAATGATCAAACCTTACTCAACTTTCAATATATAAACACTAATAACTAGTTGACATGACTAATTAATAGTCAAACCTTACTTGAGTTTCTATATAGAAATACTAGTGACTAAGTAGACTTTAACTAATCAACGGTCAAACTTTACTTGACTCTGTCTATATAGAAACACTAGTGACTAAGCTGACTTTAACTAATGAATGGTTAAACTTTACTCAACTTTCAATATATAAACACTAATAACTAGGTTGACTTTGTCTAATCAATGATCAAACTTTACTTGACTTTCAATATATAAACACTAATAACTAAGTTGACTTTAACTAATACACGGTCAACTCTTACTTGGCTGTTTACATAAATATATTAATAACAAAGTTGACTTTAACTAATCCACGGTCAACCCTTACTTAGCTTTCTACATACAAATACTAATAACAAAGTTGACTTTAACTAATTGACGGTCAACCCTTACTTGACTTTCAATATATAAACACTAATAACTAAGTTGACTTTAACTAATCAACGATCAACCCTTACTTGACTTTCAATGTATAAACACTAATAATAAAGTTGACTTTAACTAATTTACAATCAAACTTTATTTGAATTAGTATATAATAAATACAAATAAAAATGTTAGACTTTGACTAATCAACGGTCAGACCTTACTTGATTTTCAATATATAAACACTAATAACTAAGTTGACTTTAACTAATTAACGGTCAAAATTTATTTGAATTTATATATATAAATACAATTAAAATGTTTGGCTTTGACTAATCAACGGTCAACCCTTACTTTACTTTCCATATACAAACACTAATAACTAGGTTGACTTTGACTAATCAACAGTCAAACCTTACTAGGCTTTCTACATAAAAATACTAATAACAAAGTAAACTTTAACTAATCCATGGTCAAACTTGGTTTTCTACATACAAATACTAATAACAAAGTTGACTTTAACTAATCGACGGTCAACCCTTACTTGACTTTATATATAAACATTAACAACTAAGTTGACTTTAACTAATCCACGATCAACACTTGCTTAACTTTCAATATATAAACACCAATAACTAAGTTGACTTTAACCAATTAACAATCAAACTTTATTTGAATTAGTATATATAAATACAAATAAAAATGTTTGACTTTGACTAATCAACGTTCAACTCTTACTTGACTTTCTATATACAAACACTAATAACTAGGTTGACTTTGACTAATCAACGGTCAAACTTTACTTGACTTCCTACATAAAAATACAAATAACAAAGTTGACTTTGACTAATCCATGGTCAACCTGTACTTGGCTTTCTACATACAAATACTAATAACAAAGTTGACTTTAACTAATCGACGGTCAACCCATACTTGACTTTCAATATATAAATACTAATAATAACTTGACTTTAACTAGTTCAAGATCAACCCTTACTTGACTCTCAATATATAAACACTAATAACTAGGTTGACTTTGACTAATAAACGGTCAAACCTTACTTGATTTTCTATATATAAATACTAGTGGATAAGTTGACTTTAACTAATCAACGGTAAAACTTTACTTGACTCTTTCTATATAGAAACACTAGTGACTAAGCTGACTTTAACTAATCAACGGTTAAACTTTACTCGAATTTCAATATATAAACACTAATAACTAGGTTGACTTTGTCTAATGAACGGTCAAACTTTACTTGACTTTCAATATATAAATAAATAATCCACGCTAAACCCTTACTTGGCTTTCTACATAAAAATACTAACAACAAAGTTGACTTTAACTCATCCACGGTCAACCCTTACTTGGCTTTCTACACACAAATACTAATAACAAAGTTGACTTCAACTAATCAACGGTCAACCCTTACTTGACTTTCAATGTATAAACACTAATAACTAAGTTGTCTTTTACTAATCCACAATCAACCCTTACTTGACTTTCAATATATAAACACTAATAACAAAGTTGACTTTAACTAATTAACGATCAACTTTATTTGAATTAGTATATAATAAATACAAATAAAAATGTTTGACTTTGACTAATTAACGGTCAAACCTTACTATACTTTCAATTTATAAACACTAATAACTAAGTTGATTTAACTAATTAACAGTCAAACTTTATTTGAATTAGTATATATAAATACAAATAAAAAATGGCCGGAAATAAGTGAAATAACTATTATACCTTGTGTAAAAAAAATCAAAAAGGACACCCTGGCCCTCATTTCTTCATTCTCTTTCTTCCCAGATTTCTTTCTTCATTTTCCTCACCGTTGTTCGATGCTGCTCGTAGAGGTGGATGTTGGCAGAGGCGGGGAGCGGCGAAGCTAATTTTGGGCGACGATGTTTCTAGGGTTCAGGCAGAATTTGTGGGTGGAGGCAGATGAGATCTGGGTATCGATTGGTTTGGGCAATGGTAGTTCCACCCAGCGACGGAGCGAAGATAAGTCAGCGGCAGCAATGCAGCAAACCGGTGGAACGATTGCGGACTGGAGCGGTTGTGGAGCAGTGGCAGCGAAGCAGCGTAGTGCGGCTGGGGATAGGTTTTCTGGCAGAGCTAGGAGGTGGTGGAGCTAGGGCGGAGGTAGGGGGTGGTTGACCTAGGGCAGCGGTGGCACACGGTTCTTTTTTATGGTTGGTGGCATGGGTTTCTGGTGGAGCTAGGGCAGAGCTAGGAAGTGGCGGAGCTAGGGCGAAGCTAGGGGGTGGCTGGGCTAGGGCAACGATGAAAATTTGTATAGATTTTCCATGGATTTGTAAGTATTATACTACTTGATGTTCTTCGTTTTGTATATATTTTATTCCCTGCAATGTCCTGTTAACTGAAACTTTGAAGAGCATGTGTGTTGATGGAGATGTATATATTGTCCAGCTATTTTTTCAAAGCTCTAGATAACCTTCTTTTATGTTGTTAGCTATTTCCCTGCCTTTTTTTCTTGAAGGGTTGAGAATTTTTAGTTCAGTGACATTTCACAAACATTGGCTTGCTTATCTCTTTAGTTTTGCATTTCTATTTTGGGTTTAAATGTTAGTAGTGTTTGTGCAAGTATTAGTGGTTTCTGTTTCGGGATAGAAATATCTAAGCCTCCCTCATTCCATATGAAGAATCTTGTTTCTAAAACTGGAAAAGAAAGATAGAAACATGGTTTATGTGGATCCAAGAAGATACTACTCAGCTAGGACAGTTGTAGGACTCTAACTGAGTTTTCTGGAATCAGTGGGTTGTGTTTTCGGTCACTATATATGCCTTGTGTTCCTATAGTCTCATATACTAGCCTATTAAGTTCCATAAATGTGGCATGTTTTCTGGCATTGTTATTAGTACTTAACTTGGATAGCTGCGGCAAATTATTTAAACTTTTTAAAATTGTTCCTGAATAGTGGTGTTTGAACCCTAATGGTATAGTGGGGGTGGATTGGCCGAGTAAGCTGTAATGAAGGAGGAGCTGACTGTTATAAGGCCACCTAAAGTATCAACAATGTCTCCCAGTTGCTGCTTATGCTCTCTGTGCTCTTTTCTACCTGAGTATGTTTGTATTTTGAATTAGGATAGTGTTTTGTGTGTAAGGATTGATTGGTGGCTGACTTCTTTTAGGTCTATGTTGTGTACCATATTCGTGTGAGACGTGGTGGAAGAAAGAGGCCAGTGCGAAAAGGTTTTTGTATGGGAAGCCGACAAACCAGGGTAAATAGTTGTTTAGATCTAGTTTTTTCCACCTCTTCCTTTCACTTTTAGCTTCTACATTTTGAGGCAATGTATGTCTTTTCAGTTTCTTTTTTCTAAGTAGTGAGTTCTATTATTTTTCCGCAGTGGAAGAGTTAAAAGAAATGCAATCGTGGATAATTACCTCAGGTTTAGGGATGTTATTAGCCAGCTGGTCAAGGAGGGAGCAACCTGCCAAACGCTGCAGTTGCTGCTTAAGGATAGATAGGTGTGCATCACCTTGTGTTTTCTTTTATTGCAATTGAAGTGCATTAGCTGTAGATGCTATTTTACCTGATTGAAACTCTCACTTGGTAATGGTAGCTACATTTTAGAGTATGTTGTCTACTGATGATACTACTGCAAAATTATGTATGTTGTGTGTTGAGTACATGTATGTTGTGTGTTAAGGACATGTATGTTCTCACCATAGTGTGGTTTTGTGTTATAGTCTGGAACTGTATGTTGTGTGTTGTAGCTGAACTTAACATCGGATTTGTGAATGCAGTATTTCAAAGACAACCCTGATGACAAGAATCCCCTTTACAGCACTAAGAATGGACTCTAAACTCAAGGCTGAAGATTGGACAATGTAGTGATATCTTTGGGGCATGATGAATACATGTATTTGGTGCATTTTCTTCAATTTCTTAATAAGTAATTATATTGAGTAATTACTTCAGATCCGGTGAGAAGTTGAGCATTTAGATTTTTAGCATATGGTATGGTAGGGTATATTTGAGCATTTCCAAAGACCACAGATTCAAGATTAGTTATGTGGCCTAACCTTGTGATTTGATGTGTACACACCACATGATTCAATTGCTAGTTCAAGATAAAGTTATGTTTGGTCCCGTAGATAGTTATGTTCGGGATAGTTATGTTTAGTCCCATAGATTATTAATTTTGCATCATACATTCTTTTGGTTTTATTTCTATACTATCAATTTTGTGAACTTAATTTAATTATTAAATTAATGTCCTACTAAATTGTTAATTTTGGGTCTTTTTTCCTTCCTCTAGAAGTGTCTGTGCGCATAGGAAAACCGGTGCTAACCAAAACCGATTCCAGAGGAAAAATTGGTTATTAGCACCAGTGCTAAAAAATCGTTGCTAACAAAAAAACTGGTGCTAAAATTAGCACTGATTTTTAAACCAGTGCTAGCAAAAAATCGGTGCTAAATTTAGCAACGGTTTTCGAAAACCAGTGAAACCTTTTCACCGCGCAAGACCCAAAAAAAGCCGGTGCTAAAAAAACCGGTGCTAGAACAAGAAAAAACTGGTGCTTGCTTCTAGCACATGGAGCTTGCTTCAAACCATAAATGGCCTTGCGTGGACAACAAACATAGTCAGGATGCATAGGGTCTTTGTATCCAGCAGGTTGCTCCATGTAAACTTGAGAGTCTAGAATGCTATTTAAAAAACATTTTTCACGTCAAGCTGTTGCAATGGCCAATTGCGATGAAAACAATGGATAAAATAGTACGAACAGTAGAGGTCTTCACCACTGGACTAAATGTATGATCATAATCAAGACCAGGCAACTGCAAAAAAAACCCTGAGCAACTGACCTTGCTTTGTGTTGGGAACCGCCAGATTTATACTTCAACTGGTAAACCCATTTTAAACCAACAAGATTTTCAATGGAAGGACGAGGAACTAGCTCCCATGTCCATTGAGTGCGTAAAACATCAATCTCTGAGTCCATAGCATCAACCCATTCAAGATTCTTAACAGCTGAGTGGTGACTCAGAGGCTCAATCTTAGAAAATAAAGCACTTAGTAAATCAGAAATATAATATTCAGAAAAAATCATGTACCGTAGAGAACTAGTGCACAGGCGAGTAGTCATTGGATGCCGAGAGGAGGGACCTGCAACCGATGAAGGCAAAGATCCCAAGGATGGCACGAAAGCTGAGGCAATGGGGCATGGAACCCAAGGTAGTCGGCGGCGGTCCAGCAGGTGACGGTGATGATGGGTACTGGAGAAGCAGGGGCGGCCGGTGAATTTGGTGAAGACGCCGGCGGTTGAGAAGGTAGTGCGTGGTGTACACGTGTGGCCGGAGTGGCCGATACATAAGTCGACGGCGGCGGCATTGTCTGTTGTACTGGTGGCACTGGCTGGTGTCGGACACACTGCTGGCCACCCTGTGGCGAACAAATGCAATTTTTTTGAAGAACCCTAAGCTTTCAGTACAATTGGAAATTTTGAATTTTCCATAATAATAGGTGGTTGTGCTGTAGAAGATGGCTTAAACACCTCTGATGGAACCGACGAAGGCTCTAAAAAAGAAAAAACATCCAATGATGAAGAATCTGTAACAGTGCCAGTACGGGTAGCTGGAAAAAACAACTCCTCAAAACGAGCATGGAGAGTGATGTACTCCTTCTTTATAAGAGGATCAAAACCTCGATAACCCTTGTAATGAGAACTGTATCCTAAAAATATACAAGACAAACTCCGAGGGGCCAGTTTATGCGCATCATAGGGCCTCAAATAAGGAAAAGCTCGGCAGTCAAATGGATGAAAATTGGAGTAGTCAGGTGCAGTACCAAAAATAACAGAGAGTAGAGACTGACCAGATAAAACTGGAGTAGGCTGTCTGTTGATGATGTAGACCGCCGTAGAGAAAGCATCATACCAAAATGAATGATGAAGGCCGGAATGAAAGAGCATTGGCAAAACTGTTCCAGTAATATGACGATGCTTCCTCTCTGCACGACCATTTTGCTCAGGAGTGTAAGGACAGGAAAGCTGATGATGAATGCCTTTACACGTAAAATGAGTCCACATGCGATGATTTACAAACTCGGTTCCACCATTACTCTTAAATACTTTGATGGTGGTTGAAAACTGGTTCTCAACAAAAGCTTCAAATTGCATGTAAGCCTCTACAAAATCAGACTTCCGTCGTAGAGGAAATAACCAAGTAAACCGAGAAAAATCATCAACAAAAATGGCATAATAGGAGTAACCAGCTCGAGAGATCGTGGGTGAGGGTCCCCAAAGATCACAATGAACTAAATCAAGTATGTGGTGCGCGTTTTAAATTATCACTAAAAGAAATACGCTTGCCTTCAGCCATCTCACAAGCGGGACATAAAAGGGGCTTAGGCAGCAAATTAGTAACTAACAAACATCCTGACTTGCTCAAACATGAAATGATATTGTGAGGCACATGACTCAATCTACTGTGCTAAAGTTCAAAAGATGCTTTAAAAGCACTTGATGCAACAAAACCAGATAGAGTGAAAGAAGCATAAGCCACCATCTTAAGCCAACAAAAGCACCACCTTGATCCAAAACATATAAGCCACCATCATAATAACCTTTTCCAATAACATCTCTAGTAAACTTTTTTGAAATAGTGAAAGAAGAATCATCAAAATAAATAACATCATTCATATCCCGAGTCAACTTGCTACTAGACAGCAAATTTTTACAAATTTGTGGAACCACCAAAACATCAGACAAAGAGAATGAATCAGAGGCTCAAGAATGACCAACATGGATAATGTTAATAGCAGAACCATTACCAACAATAACATAATTGGTACCAGAATAACGAGTCACGTGATTAAGAGCGGACTAAAAAGAGGTCATGTGGTTGGTTGCGCCGGAATCAGCTATCCAGCGAGATGTGGTAAAGAGCCAGGAGGAGGAGCCCGAGAGACCAAGTGAGGACACGTGGAAGCAAGGAAGAAGCAACATGACCCTAAACATAACACTATTG
Source organism: Rubia yunnanensis (assembly GCA_037428765.1). NCBI lineage: Eukaryota > Viridiplantae > Streptophyta > Magnoliopsida > Gentianales > Rubiaceae > Rubia > Rubia yunnanensis. Next base: position 38,867,902 of record CM075069.1, on the reverse strand, counting down.
GCACCGTAGTTGATAAGAAAAATCATAATACAAGAGAAACGAATCTGTTTTTAATTAAAATAAATAAATTAATGCTGACTAGGCACTAACTTGGCGCTGAAAGAAACGTAAGAAATCTTCAACTCGTGAGAAATCATGGTAAGAATCAGAGCACATGAATGCACGCGCTGTATAAAGGTTGGGCGCGTCTGGTAGGAACGGTGCGTGATGACACGTGCTATGCAAAGGACGGGCGCGTCTGTGTTGAATCGCAATTGAATTACACGCTCCTGATGCAAAACTGGAAACCGAAGGATGCCTGGATCTATCCGGAAGAAGCAGGTTGACCAAAGATTAGCGGCGAGATGAGACGCAATTTTTAGAGATTGGCAACACGGCTGAATGAACTGGAGAACAGAGAACAACGACAATCAGACAGATGAACTGGCGGCAACAAGGGCTTGATGGGCAGCAGAGATTGGTCGGTTTCGAGAAGCAGATGAGCGACTGAGCAGGCAGAGACGTTAACAGGCAACGGCAAGAGCATATCGGACGAGATGGTAACTTGCATGGAAATCTAATGAAGGCAGCCGAGAATTTGTACTCTACGTCGGTGGTGGGCTGCGGCCAACCAGAAAATGGCGGAAAATATTTATTTTTTATTGTTAATTTTGGGAGAAAAATGATAAAAATCAGGAATTTTTTAGAGACCTGACTGATACCATGATAAAATGTTAAACTCACAATTCATTGTGACTGTGTGTATTGAAATATAAATAATGAGTATAAAGGGTATGCAAAACCTTAAAAAATATGGAATAGGATATACACAAAACCAATCAGAAAGGGTATTCCTTTCTTATCCTAATTTTAATTGATTTACATCTCTATTAGATATCACTACACCAAACATGGATCTTCTACAATTTTGACACCACTTGATTCAACCACGATCTATGTTGTCCAAATTGTAAATACCTTGTAAATTACAGATTTAACAAATCCAAATTAATGGAAACCCAAAGATAAAATCGAAAATGAAATTACGAGCACACGATCTGTACAAGCAAATCGAGAACAAGACATCGATGCGAAAAACTAAATCAAGTTATCGTCACACTAGTGGAGAAAGGGCCGATAAAAAGTTGTTTTATTGGACCAAAGAAGATACTTTAATGGCCTTTAAAGTGTCTTCGCTGGTAGTGCCTTTGATCAAATCGATAACGTGCGATCTCTACGTGCGATCTCTACGTGCGATTTCTCCAAAATGATACTTTCTACGTCGTTTCACTCTTGCTCCGTACTTTCTCTCCTACCTTTCTCTGGTTTTCATCTGATAACGGCTATATTCTCGCCCTGATACCTCTCTTCCGCCGCTATGGCGGCTCCGCCGTCTGGTAGCGGTGGCTACGGGGGAGGGAAATCCTTCCTCCAGGCCCTTGCTAATCGCCCTCCGCCCCTTCATGATTCCCTCCCCTCGAACCCGGAGATTAAACCTAAAGTCCAATTCAAAGGGGAGATTGCGTGCCTTGTCACCCGCAAGGATGCTGATACTCTCGCTTCTCACTACAGCAACTCTTTGATCGGTAAGTTTGCCAGAGGGAAGCCGACGATGATTCAACTAAACAATGCTTTTAATTCTGTAGGTTTTAAAGGCAAGTTCCAGATTGGCTCGATTGACTTCCGCCACATCCTCATTCGATTCCATGAAAAGGAAGATTACCAACGATTCTGGCTCAAAGGACAATGGTCTTTTAATAACTCTCAAATGAAGGTCCTCACATGGACTCCTGACTTTTCACCGGAGGCAGAATCGTCGATTGTGCCGGTATGGGTATCAATCCCTCAAGTTCCTGTTTATTTTTATAACTCCTCTATGCTTGAAGTTATTGGGAATCAAATTGGGAAATTTATTAAAGTCGATGCTGCTACTGAGGCTCTGTCTAGGCCTTCTTGTGTCAAAATGTGTGTGGAAGTCGACCTAAAAAATAAATTACCAACACATATTAGAGTGGGAATTGAAGAGGAAGGTAATGAATTTAATGTGCGCAAATTACCTCTAGAATATGAGGATATCCCACCCTATTGTTTCCACTGCAAATGTATAGGTCATGAGGACAGTTACTGTGTATATTTACATCCTGAACTTAAGAGAATTTGGACTAAAAAACCAGAGCTCAATATAATGAAAACATCTGACGCTCAACAGATTAATCTAACTCAGGTTGATTCTCTTAAAGCAGGGAGCTCTGGAGTTTCCATAATGGAAAAACAGAAAAATTCTCAAACTCAGAAAATGATATATGTTCCTAAGAAAATCTCTAATGCTGAGCAGGGCACTAATAAGACTAACCATTGTGGCTCTGATCCCCTAATGGCTCCACAGATTTCACTGGTTCCTGAGGATGTGACAAAGGATCTGCCAGTACATATTGGTAGGAATGATTTTATTGCCTGTACTAATGAGTTGTCATGTCATGAAGAGTGCCAAGTAGTGACAATAGGAAACCCACAGCTTAGTAAGGTAATGCTGGTCCCTCCTCATGACATGACAGAAAAAGGTAATGATCTTAACACATGTACTAACCAGAATGCTCATATAGTCTCTGGAGGAGATCTTTCCTCCCACTTTTTTGATGGGGGTACCTCTTCTTCCCCTCCTGTTCCCCCCTCTGTTTATAGTCCAACTGTGCATTTGAACAAGATATCTCAATCTGATCCTACTAACCTCAGGAAAGTTTTTGCTAAGGATGATTTGCATGGTAAGCGAGGTAGGTCTTTCTCTCCTTTCAATTCCATTATTGCTGCAAAAAACTTCATTTTTTCTCAGCAGAAACATAAGGAAAATAGGTTCTCTCTCTTGGCTGATGATGAGGCATCGGCTGATGATCTACACATTACTGAGGATCCTTTACAAACGGATATGCTGGATGGAGTTTCCCTCTCAGCCTCCCTAGATAAAAATGATGATCTGGTGCATAAGGTTAGTCCCTCTCCCCCTCTCCAAGGTAAGATAAGGTCTAATAGTTCTGAAAGGAAAAACTCAAAAAAAGGTAATGATTCCTTTTTTTCACAGAAGAAAATCATTATGACCAGATCAAAAAGCTCCTCTAATGTATCCCCATGAATAGTACATCCAATAAGCTTAAAATGTTGGTTTGGAACATTAGGGGCATGGACACATCCATACTAAGGCTCTGTAATCTTTCTCAAAGGCATAAATTTGATCTTATTTGCCTAATAGAACCTAAACATGACAACTCTCAATGTGATTCATATAGACAGAGACTGAAATTGGATAACTGTCTCTCAGCCAATAGTGGTCAAATCTGGTTGTTCTGGGCATCAAGTTTAGCACTAATGGTTAAAAATGATAATCTGCAGTTTCTAGCAGTTAACTTGAGTTGTGCTAAGCTTAATAAATCAATGGATGTCTTCTTCATTTATGGTCTTAGGACTAGAAGTGGAAGGCTTCCCCTTTGGTCAGACCTGAGCTCTTATAGTCACTCTGAATCCCTATTTATAGGAGATTTTAATGCCATTTCTTCTATTAATGAGTATAAAGGTCCATCCTCTCCAAATTTAGGTAGCATAAGGGACTTTAATGGCTTCATAAATGGTTTGGCTTTGGAAGAAATTAACACTTCTGGTAATCTGTTTACCTGGTCAAATAACAGATTAAGATCTCCCACAATTAAAAGATTGGATAGAGGTTTGTGCACTCAATCTTGGTCTTCATGTTTTACTGAGTTTTCTATTCAGATACTAAATAGAGCTAGCTCAGATCACAGTCCTTTGTTATTAACTGTAGGTAGTGACTCTCCTTCATGTCCTAAGCCTTTTAGATTTCTTAATACATGGTATAAGAGGAAAGAGCTTAATGAAGTCATTAAACAAAACTGGGATATTCCTGTAAATAATACTGGAATGTTAGCTTTTTATCTTAAGTTAGTCAGACTTAAAAGGATTCTCAAAATCTGGAATAAGGAAAAATTTGGCAACATTCATGATAATGTGATCCAAGCTGAACTAACATTACAGGCTCAAGAATCTTTAACTGATATTTCAGGATCTTTGCCAGATCAGGTTAAATTGAAAGAGGCTAGGGCTAGGTTAGTTTTGGCATTGTCTGAACAGAAAAATTACTGGAAACACAAGGCTAAAGTTAAATGGTTGCAAGAGGGAGATAACAACACCAGTTTCTACCATAATTCGGTAAAGGAAAGAAATAATAGACTGAAAATTACAAAGATAAGGAGCAAAAATGGACAGTGGCTAGACAACACTCATGATATTGAAATGGAGGCTATTAATTACTATCAGGAACTTCTGAGTGAGGAATCTTCCACTTTCAGATCTCCATTTCAGTATCATTTTCTGAATCATATCCCATGTTTGGTCACTGAGGCTGATAATGATAATCTACTGCTGCCTGTTTCTTTGGAAGAGCTTAAAAAGACTGTCTTTAGTTTGAATAAATCTAGCAGTCCTGGTCCGGATGGTTACACTGCAAAATTTTATATCAAGTCTTGGAACATTATTGCTACAGATCTACTAAGTGTTGTTCAGGATTTTTTATCTTCATCTATTATGCCTAGGGGTATAGGAAGCACATGGATTACTATTATTCCAAAGAAGAAAACACCAATTTCCTTTGATGATTACAGGCCTATAAGTCTCTCTAATGTGATTAATAAGATTTTCTCTAAAGTGCTTATGGAGAGACTTAAAGCTATTATGCCTAAATTAATCTCCCCTAACCAAACAGCATTCCTACATGGCAGGGACATTTCAGATAATGTCATTTATTTACAGGAAATGGTAAGGCTGCTCAATAGGAAGAGAAGGGAACCTAATTGCATAATAAAATTAGATCTCAAAAAGGCTTTTGATAGGGTTAGATGGTCTTTTCTATACAAAGTACTTGCTAAATTTGGTTTTCATCCAAAATTCATTTTCTCAATTATGAAAAACCTTTCTCAAGCTTGGTTCTCTGTTCTTATTAATGGCAAGCCTTGTGGTTTTTTCCAATCTTCTAGGGGTATTAAGCAAGGGGATCCTCTATCCCCATTTTTGTTTAATATTTTCTCTGAGTCATTTTCCAGGAGTATGGATTATATATTCCAAAGTGGTAAGCTTTCACCCTATGACCTGCCAGGTAATCCTCCAAGAATTTCACACTTATCATATGCTGATGACACTGTCATTTTCTTTAAAGCAAATAACTTAACTTTGGTTAGATTAAAAGCCTTTTTATCTACCTTTGAAGAAGTCACTGGACAATCAATCAATTATAGTAAGAGTGACATTTTCATAGGTAAGCATGCTACTGTTCAAAGGGTAAATCACATTAAGCGAATTATGGGAATGAAAATTGGTACTTTTCCATTCATGTATCTAGGTGTTCCAATTTTTACTGGTGCTGCAAAGAAGATTTACTTTCAACCCCTTTTTGAGCAGATTGATAGTAGGATTGGTAATTGGAAAAATATGTGGATAACTACTGGTGGTAAAATTATACTAATTGAATCCTGTATTTATTCAATTCCCCAGCATATCTGGCAAGTAATTAAGCCTACAAGTTTGATTGTTTCCACCATTGAAAAAAAATTGAGTAGATTTTTTTGGGGTGAGAATGATCATAAACCAAAAAGAGCATGGAGAAAATGGACTGCTCTTTGTGCATCAACTGATCAAAATGGCTTGGGTTTTAGAAGTATAAGGACAATTGTTAAAACTTGTTCTGTAAAGTTGTGGTGGAAATTTCAGTTGGCAGATACTTTATGGTCTCACTTGTTGGCTAACCTTCCACCATCTTACAGAACCTCCCCTAATTGGAAAAGAATTTGCTCAGTTAATTCTTGGGCAGAAGCTAACTCAAGGGTAATAATTGGAAATGGTGAATGCAATTTCTGGAATGCAAATTGGCTGGGGATTGGGATTTTATCTGATTTGTGTGATCAAAACAATATAGGAATTGATGAGAACTGTTCTGTTGCTGAATTTATAGCCAATAAATCTAGCCTTATACCTTTAATTCAACCATTTCTGCCCCCTGATATTACTATTCTTTTGCAGGACTCAAAAACATTGCCTCATAGACCTGATAGACTAATCTGGAAGCCAGGTGCTGATGGTAATTTCTCATTCAAAGCTACTTATTTGTTACTTTGTAACAACTCAGGTCAGTATGCATCTCCACTTCATTTATGGAACTCTAGATTTGAGAAAAAAATATCTGTGTTTATGTGGAAAGTGACAAACTCTTATCTTCCTTTTGATAATACTCTTAAAAATCTCAGAATCAGTTTGGCCTCTAAATGCTGTATGTGTAATTTACATGAGGATGATCTAGACCATTTCTTTAACTCCTGTGAGTTTTCCTTGAATGTTTGGAAATCCATACATCAGTTTATGGGAATTAGGGATAGGAATTTCATTCTGTGTGGGACAGATTATCTGCTTACTTATCCTTCCCCACCCTATCTAAATTACATTCCATTATTGTGAGAACTGCAGCAATTTATACCTTTTGGAATTTATGGAAGATGAGGAATAGATTTATTTTCGATTCAGTTAAGCCCTCATCTTCCATAGTGCTTCAGCAGATTAGAGATCAAATTTTCTATTCATTCTCTGCTAAACCAGTATATATAGTCTCTCCACTTGATCTCAGTATTGCAAACCACTCCTACTTGCCTCTCATTAAAAGACCCCCAAAGCCTAAAATCTGGAAAATTGCATGGGTCAGACCAAAAACTGGTTTTAAAGTAAATGTGGATGCTGCTTGGTGTTGTAAGACGAATAAGTGTGGCCTTAGCATGATCATTAGAGACTGTAGAGGGAGTTTTAAGGAAGCTTATACCTCATTTACTAATGCAAAATCTCCCCTAGAAGCTGAGTTAAAAGCTATTTTATTTGCTATCCAATTTTCCACTCCTCTGTCCACTGTTTGCATGGAATCAGACTGCCTTAATGCTGTGCTATATGCTACTGCTCCATTAAGATCCCCCTGGGAATTGTTTGATTTAGCAGATAAGATTCATTTTTCTTTGGGTGATATACACATTATGCATATATTTAGGGAAGCCAATCAGGTTGCTCATATGCTGGCAAAAACTTGCTTGTCACAAAAATGTAATTTGGCTTTTCCAAATTTTTCTTTGCTTCCTAACCTAGTGCAAGGCTTAGTTAGGCTAGACCAAATGAATACTCCTTCTTTGCGGATTGCCTCCTAGTTCGGATGCTACTCAGTTAAAATTTTTCTTGCAGATCAAATGTTGATACCAGGCTTCATGCAAAGATGGTCCCCTGCTGCTTTTGAAGATGGTTCTGCCCATCATGACTGTAGCTGGATTCGGACCTAGATGGTTTGGTTACTCGTGTTGCTAAGGGTGGATATCTTCGCTTCGAATTTTTTCTACTGCCCACCTCTCTTTTTGGTATATATCCGAGAGTCATCTGCAAGCAGCTAGATTAGGTTTTGATTTCTACTTCAGGCCAGTATGTGGAGGTTTGCTCTTTATTTATGTGGAGAGGGTTTCGACTGCCTTGTGTTTTCTTCTTGGATTCACTAATAAGTTTCGATCCTTTCCACCATAGATAAAGAGGCCTCTCCTCCGACTTGATGCTAATATGTATCTTTTTCATTCTTTTGGGGGCAACAAGCGTTGCTCTGATAGCCAGTGATCATTCATGTATATCCTACTATTGCTTCGGCTTTTCTTTATTGTCTATTTTTTCGGCTCGGGAAGGCCTAATAGAATTTTCCCCATCTACGGATGGTTTTAATTTAAAAAAAAATCAAATCGATAAAACCGCATTTAATTGCCCCTTCCTCCACTAGTGCACTGAGTTCAGCTTTTCGGAATGAAAAGCAAGGCCAAAATCCCCTACTGTGAGTTATCTTAGATATGAATGGGATAATATTGGTAATTAGACAGAAGAGTGAGTTTTCTGACAGACGGTGTATCAATAAACTTATGGACAGACCACTTTTTTTTTATCACATACAATGCATTTGTTAAATTACATACTAAATTTAGAAATTTAGAAAATATTTGTTTATATTATATTTTTTATATTTTCACATTGAAATACATATTATTACTTGTTTTAACTTTTTATACAAGATTTAAATTTTATAAAAAAAATTACAACCTTTAAAATAAAAGTCATTGTGCACTGTCCATAAACCTATGAAAAAAATCATCTTTCCTAATACTTTCGCTAGACGAAATATTAGAATTAAAATGATGGGCTATATGTAGAATTAGAATAGCATTGACCCGGGGGTTGAAACTACTCGATCCGTAGGTTATATGGAGATTGTCTCTGATTTTTAAAAATATATCTTATAAAACTCATCTTGAGAGTTGAAAATGGAGAAGAGTGTATAGATCTGCAAATCTGACTCACGAGTCTGGCCATTTTATGAAACCTGCAATCAATCAATTATCCAATACATCCAAACTGTATTTTGTCATTTTATTTCACTCAAAAGCATGGAAAATATGAGTAATAAATATCGCACCTTGTTGGTAGTAGATCATCATTGAATTCGCCAAAGACTTCAGCAGTGGTGTGTATAACCCGCTCAGTTAGAAGCGGAGCCAGAAAACTTTCGTGGTAAGGGCTAGTTAGAAAATTTTTAGTAAAAAAAATACAATAATACTTAAGTCTTGAAATTAATATAATAAATAGTGAAAATCTTAACATACATATAAAATATTATTTGAACAGTAACAACCTAACTTCTAGGAGGAAGCAAAGACAGCTGCATTCTTCGAGATTTCATGTTTTGAAAACATCGCAGAATGGATTCATTGTCGATTATTGCAAAAATCCTCTTCTCAATGTACACAACAAGGCGATCATTCATCAATTCATCTCCCATGCGATTACGCAAATCAGTCTTCACAATTTTCATAGCAGAAAACATCCTCTCCACAGTAGCAGCTGCAATCGGTAAAACCAATGTAAACTCAATCAACCGATATACCAATGGAAATATTCTATGAAAATCAGTTTCAACTAACCTCAGAGCAAGAGTACCCAAGTTTTCAATGCTTGAAAAGTGAGGGTCATATTGCATAACATGGATATAGTTCCTCAACTGAGATTCAAGATACATGTGATCAGTATGAGAGAAGTCTTCCGGATACATAGTTGCAAGATGAATCAATTCTGGAACGCTGAACTGGGAGAAAGAATTTCTTGGATTAAGACAGGCAATGCAACCAAGCAATCTTGTGCTAATTTCTGAAAAATGATTGTTCATCTCTTGTATGACCAAATCAACAACCTGAAATTTTAAAATTAACAGTCAATAACACAAAGAAATATCTCTTTCTTAACAAAATATGATGAACAAGCATACCTGAAGAAACAAATCCACGTGATAATGATGATAATTGGTTATGACTTGCCCCTTTCGTCTTCTATAGCCACGACTAGTCATATTGTCATTCATATCAAGTAGTGGGATCATATGCAACCCACAAAAATCGTTAACTTCTTCCAAAATAATATCCCATCCATCTTCCCTAAAGGCTTGTAATTGTTGTTTCACACAAGCAATCAAATTCATGGCATTGACAATATTTTGATCATTTTATTGTAAGGCAATTGACAGTTCATTCATGATTGACAACAAGTATTTCATCAAATGCATCACAAACACAAACTGATAAGTATCCATTTTATCAATCAAACTTCTCGCAGTACCTCTATTCTCTGAACTCCTTCTATGGTCATGAATATCACCCAACACTTGTATCACTGAAGGCCACATCGTATGTAAACAAAGCAATGTCAAGCAATGTGATCCCCAACGAGTATCTCCGGGTCTTGCCAAACCAGTTTCTTGGTTCAACCCTTGACCACTAGTAATTTGTCCTTCTTCTAAAGCAACAACAATTCTGGCACGTTCATACTCCCTGACTTTATCCATTCGTTTGCAAGATGCCCTAGCCAAAGTCACAATCATAGTGACATAAGAAAAAAAATTAGCCACTGTAGAAATTTCTTTAGCAACTGATACCATAACTAATTGGAATTGATGATAGAAATAATGAATGTACATAGCCTGTGGATTTTCCTCTCGTATCAAGGCTTGTAAACTATGAAATTCACCCCTCATATTCGAAACTCCATCATATCCTTGTCCTCTCAATTTGTCAAAGGACAACCCATGTTTCACAAACAAAGCCGCAATAGAATCTCTCAATGAAAAAGATGTAGTGTCTGGCACATGTATAATAGCAATAAATCGCTCAATAATTTCTCCCTTTTCATTCACATATCGAAAAACTACTCCCATTTTCTCTTTTGTAGAAACATCTCGAGACTCATCAACCATCAAAGTAAAAACTCTATCACCAAGATCAGTAATAATAGAATGTGTTACCTCTTCAGCACAAGCCCGAGCTAGATCTCTCTGAATTAGAGGGGAAGTCATTTGATTGTTACCCGGAGCATTTTGCTTAAAAACTTTGGCAACATCTTCATTGTTTTGACAATGCCATTCAACCAAGTCAAGAAAATTACCTCTGTTCACCGAACTAGAAGACTCATCATGTCCACGAAAAGATAGTCCTTGTCTCAAAAGAAATCGTGTCACATCCAACATAGCAGTTACACGAGTGCGATAAGAAACCTCAGAGGTAGAATCACGTACTTGAAACACATTTATCAAATTATGTCTTTGATCTTTAAAAGATTCAACACTCATCCTTGCATCACTATGACAACTATTCACATCCCCAGCATGAAGAGAAAATCTTTCTTTTGCCTTTTTCCAATTACTAAATCCGTCTATTAAGAAAGCCTTTTGAGAAACTTCACCTCCCTTATTATGTGATGGCGGAAAAAGATAACACCAAAAACAAAAGGCCGCATCTTTGGACACACTATATTCTAGCCATGGAAAGTCTCTATACCAACTAGCTTGAAAACTCCTTTCTTGATTGCCAACTTTCTTTTTTGGGTAGTTGTGACAAATTGGTTGATAAGGCCCCCTTAACAATATACTCTCTTCGAATTTGATCTCGAATAGTATTATCAAACTCCTCGATTGGCTTCCTTAAACCTGGATCATAAACAATATCATCCACATTAAATTGTGCACTTGAGCGATTTTCTGAGATTTCATCATTAGGTTTACTCGAGGATTCCCCACTACGATTTCTTTTAGTAGGTTGAAAAAATCTCTTCATATCCTACATACATAAAACAAAGTAATTTTATAATTTGTATTGATAAAAAGTAATTTATGTACAATTGAATTTATGTGATTAAGAAGTAATTTTTTTATAGTTCAACTTATAACTTTCTAATTAATTTTTCTTCTTCAACATTTTAATCATAAGAACTAATATATGGTTAACACAACATCATGTATAATAAATGTAAAATAAAAATAATAATTATATATTCATATTATGTAGTCAAATAAATAAATATTTAATACATATTTTAAATAAATAAAAATGAAACTAACCTTTGATTTGCTTACAAAGATTTTACCCTCCAAAATTGAGTATATGCGTGAATGTAGAGTAAAAATTGGAGATTATTGAGCTTGAAAATTTTAAATTTAAGGCTTCTCTTTGCATACAAATAGGAAGGAAATGAAAGGATTAAATTTTGAATTTTTGGTTTTTTTGGGAAAATTTGGATGAGTGCTTCGGTTGTGTGTGTGTGAATGTGATTGTGCGGAGAGAAAATGGGTAAGTTAGGATATGAGAGGATAGAAAATATAGGTAACCAATAAACTTATTACACGTGGCATGATTATCCACTTGGATTTTATTTTTAAAAAATTCTTGAGGGGACTACAGTGTATTAAATTTATTTGGAGGGGGCTGAACTATAATTTTCAAAAATTTTCCTAACTGTTGGAAATTGCTTGGCGAGGGCTGGAGCCCCCTCTAGCCCCCTTGTTCCTCTGCCCCTGCGCTCAGTATGGTCCAACCAACAAATTACCATGTCAAGTGGTATGCATGACCCGATCAAGCTAACAAAGTACAATGAAATATGAAGTGAAGAATATAAGAGTAATCAACAATCCACAACGTTCATAAATTCTCATTCCCTCATATGACTCTATCTAAAATGGCCCTAAAAAGAAAAGTTAAGATAGAAACACAAATCACACAACTAAACAGATAAAAATTCAACATTTAAAAACTCTAGCTTCTACTCTTATAATGATAAATTTTCCCCTGCCAAGGAGTAAAGGATCACGTTAACGCACCTGGAAATCATCAACTCTTAAAGTAATTGGAATGAAAATGTTCAAGATCAGAAAATCTAATCATCAATTCAGTCAAAATCGGACAAGCAATGAATATTTTCTCATAGTTTCACTCAATCACTCTCAATATATGAAGGACAATCACTCAAATAATTCACAAGTTATAATATAGAGAAGTTAATATGCAAATCAGGAAGGTCTTTCTCAAGGGTTGTAACGGGGCTAGGGACCATTCAAATTGGTGAGATCCTAAGGGTTCTAAACTGAAACAATATCGATCAAAATATTATGCATATTTTTTCTTCAACCATCATCCATGTATAGTAGACATTCACCAACAATCTTCATCTCATGGCTATTAAGAGAAAGCCAACATCACATCAAAGTAGGTGCTATTTTTTTCTCTTTTTTTCCCTTTTTTTTTCTTTTTTTTCTTTTTTTTTCTTTTTTTTCTTTTTTTTCCAGCACCATTCTTCTTCAATACAGTTCAAAACTGGTACTTTTTTAGAGAAAAAATCGCAACATAACAATAAGATTTTTTCTCTTTTTTTTCACTGTTACACCCCTCCAGTTTGGCCAAACGGAACCCCAGTGTCACTGTTCATAATAAAATTCAGCCTTCATTTTTCTGAAACCGTTCAGTCTGGGCAAACTGGACACATACTCAGTAATGTCATCAACTCAAGAGAACACAATGGATGAATTCATCAACATTAACTCCAAGAACATGCATAATAGGGCCAAGAGAAAGGATAAAACAAGGCTTTGGCTAAATATATAGTAACTCATATCAAAGAACATAGTCAAAGCTTCAAAGTGTTTCACTAGGGGTTAATGTAATTGGTAAGCAATTTAAGCTGTGTGGTTCATCCTAGTGCCTTCCATCACTTTCACACATAACAACTCTAATTATAACAATGTGATCTCTCAGAACAAAGATTGATGTAGAGAGTGCTCTACTCTAGCTCAAACCTCACTTTAGTAGGCTAAAATATTCAATTAAACTCATCCTTTTTCGTCATCCCAAAAATCATATCAATCAAATTTCACAAATCATAGAAAATCTCATTCAATAACTTCAAGGCATATTAGATTTACCAAGTTTGTTACAATGAAGTTTACAACCGGCAGGGTACTTTTATCAAGAGTCACTAGAATTTTCTCATGTCAAATTATCGACTCAAAAAAACACAAAAACACATGTTTGACTGTAAAAAAAACTGAAATAAAAGAATTTTTTTTATTTTTTTTTAAAAAAATACAAAACAAAACACACAAGAAACCTCCTCACACTTAAACTTTGCTTGCCCTCAAGCAAATAATGCAAAGCTCTTATGAGAAAAGGTTGGACACATATTCAACATCATAATAAAAATAAAAGGGAAAAAGGGAACTTATAGTGGTGGGTTTCGGAGAAATTCCCAATCAAGAGGAAAGCAGTTGATCATAATCAGGTTCTGCCACAGGCCTCCGTTTGGCCAAATGGAGCCCTGCGAGTCCAGCCTTCCAAATGTGTGAATTCTCCATGGTGCAAATTCAAGTACTTCAAATCTGCATATCAAGAACTGAGATCAGATGAGACATTGAAATTCCTAAAAATAAATAAAAAATTTTAAAAAAAACTAAGAAAATTGGGTTGCCTCCCAACTAGCGCTTTTGTTTATAGTCTTTGGCTAGACTTTTGGATGCCTTTAATTAATATTCGTTGGGCACAATGAAATTTCTTCCATTAATGCCACCTGAGAAGTATCATAGTACGGCATAAGGCGATGACCATCGATGATGAATGCCCTTTTTGCGTCCATGCTTATAATCTCTACCATCCCATCAGGCCAAACATAAGCCACTTCGAATGGTTTAGTCCATTTAGACTTGAATTTCCATGACATATGTTGAAAGTTTGACTCAGATAAAAGAACTATCTGCCCAACCACAAATTTCTTAGGCTTCAAATCTCTGTCATGCCACAACTTATTGCGCTCCTTATACCGCATAGCTTGATCAAACCCATTCAATCTTAGATCTTTCAATTCTTGGAGTTGGAACTTTGTTTCTTCCTCACACTTGAGCGACTCCATACTCACTGGAAGAGTATCAACATCTTCTTGATAATCACTTGAAACTTGAACATTTTCCTCTTCTGGACTTGTAGGCATTTGAATTCCCAACTTGTCCTGCAAAACTTTAGTCTCAAGAGAATCTTGGACAAATGGGTTAGTATGATAAATTGCATTTACATTCTCAGCATCTACAGTCGTCTGCATGGGTTTATCAATATTGAGTGTGTACTTTTCACCAAAATAATCAAGAGAAATAGTTCCATTCCCAACATTAATAATGGTGTTTGCAGTTTTCAAGAATGGACGACCTAACAATACCCCCTGTGTTCCCTTATCATTGGTATGATTCATTTTGACCACATAAAAATCTGCGGGGTACACAAAGTTATTGACTCGCACAAGCACATTTTCCAACAACCCTTCAGGACATACACAAGATTTATCTGCCAATTGAATTATTACTCTAGTATGTACCATTTCTGCCCCTTTCAAAGAATTATAAACAGATAGTGGCATCACATTGATAGATGCTCCTAAATCACACATGGCAGCATTGATCTTCTTATCTCCTATATAACAAGGTAAGGAAAACATACCTGGGTCCTTGCACTTTTGAGGCATTTTCTTTTGGATTACAGCTGAAACCGACTCGCCCATTATGACCTTGCTTGAGTCTTTAGGTTTCCCTGCAATAAAATCTTTCAAAAACTTGCTCACAGGTGGAAGCCTTATAGCCTGCAAGAAAGGTAGGTTAATCTCCATTTTTCCAAAGATAGATAGGAAATCAACAGAATCATCTTTCTTTCTAGCTAAACTACGAGGAAAAGGAGGAAGAATTTTAACTGGAGGATCATTCTGACCCAACCTTGGATTTGACTCCTTGGTTTGGTCAAAATGCCCTTGTACCTCACTTTCTTTTTCTGCCGGGAGCCTCTGTTTGGCCAAATCGAGGCCTCCTGCAGACTGCTCTGACTGCTCCTTAGCTCCTTTTGCTGCGGTCTTATGAGGTAGTGGCCCAAGCTCCTTTCCACTTCTTAACGTGATCTGATTGGCCGTCTCTCTGGGGTTGAGTTGCACTTGAGATGGTAATCCAGGTTGCTTCATTCGGAGCTCATTCATCGAGTTTGACAGCTGTGAAATCTGACGTGTGTGCTCCTCCAAGGTGGCCTCAGTCTTTTTCGAACTTTGGATCTGGTTTTGAAGCATGCCCATCATCATGTCTAGCTTTTCATCCATAGACTTTCCTTGAGGAGGTGGTGGATTCTGAGAAAAAGATGGGGGAGGAGCTCGATGGGGTGGAACATATGGTTGTTGTACAGGATTTCCCGGATCTCGCCATCGAAAGTTGGGATGATCTCTCCATCCCGGATTATAAGTAGCTGAGTACGGGTCCCTCCTTGGCTGCCTATCATTCCAATTCCCCATTGCATTGGCCTGGACAGTTTGCTCATCCATCGCGAAATGACACTGCAGGGTGACGTGGCCGAAGGTGCCACAAATGTCACAAGGTTTCTCTTGAGGATCGGCTGTGGTGCTAGCGACTGTAACCTTATCCACCACCTTGGATAGTACCCTTTCCATCCGGTCCATCCTCTCCCTAAAATCATCTTGGCTCGAGGGCTCTGTTTGTGCCACCTTTTTCAGGATTCGGATCTCATCAGTGTCATACTCCTTCTTGGAATTGATCAACTTTTTCACTATCTCCTTTGCTTCATTGACTCTGATTTCTGAAAATCCACCATTGCTTGCGGTATTCAGCAAATCCTTGTTTGCAGATGTGGATCCTTGGTAGAAATACTGTAGTAGTTGCCCCTCGGTGTATCGATGGTTAGGGCAACGATCCACCAATCGTCTGAACCTCAGCCAAAATGTACTCAGCGGCTCATCATACTCCTGTGTGATGCTCGAGATTTCTTTCCTCAGTGCATCCGTCTTAGTGGCTGGAAAGAAGTAGTCCAAAAACAGCTTCTTGAGTGCATTCCAGGAAGTGACGGAGTTAGGAGCCAAGCTTGAAAACCACTGGTTCGCTGTCCCTGACATGCTGAACGGAAAAGCCACCAACTTGAATTGATCTTCTGTGACACCAGCTGGTCTTTTCTGAACCTTACAAATCTTGATGAACTCGTTCAAGAAATTGTAAGGGTCTTCGTTACTCTTCCCATAGAACTTCGGAAGAACATTCAGCAGTGCAAGCTTTATC
The DNA here is from genome assembly GCA_037428765.1 of Rubia yunnanensis. Lineage (NCBI taxonomy): Eukaryota > Viridiplantae > Streptophyta > Magnoliopsida > Gentianales > Rubiaceae > Rubia > Rubia yunnanensis. Next base: position 38,851,407 of record CM075069.1, on the reverse strand, counting down.
TCCACAGGGGTCGCAGCATCTGGCAAAGAAATAGGTGTGGGAGGGTCTTCTTCGCTGTGCCCCGTTAATTCCCACATGTACGGATTGTCAGCATTGGGATCTGCCTCTCCTCTGTCCCCCATTACAGTGTCAAGAACGGATTTAATCTCTTTTTCGGATTCTGTCTCGGAAACAGCCTCTGTTTGGCCAAACAGAGGGTCTGCGGCAGCTTTCAGCTTCCTCTCCCTGGCGAGTTTGTAATTCTTCTTGGCTATCTTTTCAACTTCAGAATCAAATATTAATTCCTGCTCCTGAGACCTGGTCATATACCAATAACTAAAAAAAAACAAAAAATTAGTAGCAAAATAAATAGAAATTAACTACCGTTCCCCGGCAACGGCGCCAATTTTGGTGAGTGTCGTTTTACTCGCCAAATAAACTGCAAACTAGCACACAGATTAGTATAGTAGAAGCAGATCGTATCCACAGAGAACGGTGTAATTTCTATCAAATTTAAACTACCAACAAAGTTTGGTTTAGCAACCACGCCTAAGATTTGAGATTTATTTGATAAACTAATGAATTACTAAGCTAAAAATAGGGCCAAAATAATGCAGAAAAATGCAGAGATAAATTACGAACAAATATATGGATAATAAAGGATCGGCATAGGTTAATCTTTGGTTCATTCCTTGATCATCGACTACTCAAAAGTCATTTAACCCCCATGAATTAATTGGTTATAAGCAGGAACAGTATTTGCTATTTCCCCTTAATTCCCCTTAAGTTTCCAATCGCGAGCAAGTATTTGCTAAACCCGTGATCTTCCTAATTAAGATATTCCTAGCAAGTATTTGCTAAACTAGTTATATCTTAACGATCTTAAGAACTAGGGAACCCAATTTAGACAACAAGCACGTATTTGCATGCAGTTCATCCAATTAATTGTTTATCATCATGTTATTACAGTCATAATTGTTATCTGTTTTTCACAGGAGGTGCTACTTAATTAGCCATAGCCTAACAAGATTGAGGTGATCAAACTCAAACAAGCAAGCATAGATTTTAGGCATAAACAATTAAAAACTCATAGGATTAAATCTCTTAAAACCCGAAGCCTCACAATTCATGAACCATCGAATTAACCTCGCCGATTAAGAATTTAGCTACTCATGATTAAATTAAATAGAACAAGCAATTCGAAATTAAACATGTTAACAATCGAAAATAATAAGAAGAAAGAAAATTACCAATCAAAATAATGCTCTGCGTCCGGTTTTTTGACTAAGAAAACAATAACCAATATGAATCAATGTTGCTGCTTTTGTTTTTTTCGCCCAGCAAACCAAAATTTTCCAAACTATTCCTCTCCAGCAAACTAATAAATAATCTCCCTTCCTTTTCTTTCCGTCCAAACAAAAGCAAAGCAAGTCCGAACTCCCAGATTTTCTTTTTCCTTTTCCTCCTCTCACGATTATACTTATACTAAAATTAAAACCCAAATCCTAACTAATTTTGGAAAATTAGAATTCTTATCCAAAAAGAAATATTCTTCCACTTAATTTCAGCCTAATTACAATTAAATTCTAACTTGGAATAAATAATTAATCCAAGTCTTGGGCTTCATTGCTTCATAACGGCCCAATCACAGTGCTGAATTTTCTGGGCTGATTTTCTTCTGGACTCCAACTCCGTAAACTCCCTAACGAGGGATCGGGATCGTTACCTCATTAAAAACCCTTTCGGGAAAAAAGAGTATAACAATCCCCCTTTCATCAGCTTCACCTTAATCGGGTCGACTTCACGGAGCAACTTAGTGATCGTTAAACGAAGCACAATTCTGCCACATGAAGGATTCCGACTAAGGATAGCTGGAACAGCATCATAATGCTCCAAAAATAGCTCTTCCGCTCCAATACAGCTTTGCTCCAAAAATAGTGATCTATCAACAAAATAAATCAATTAAATACCAGAAATCACATAAAAGAGCACTAAATTCTTCCAAAAATGAACAACTAAATATCACACATCACTTCCTAACTGTTGGAAATTGCTTGGCGAGGGCTGGAGCCCCCTCTAGCCCCCTTGTTCCTCTGCCCCTGCGCTCAGTATGGTCCAACCAACAAATTACCATGTCAAGTGGTATGCATGACCCGATCAAGCTAACAAAGTACAATGAAATATCAAAGTCAGGAAATACGTAGTTGGCTCTTCATTAATCAACATAGGTGAATCGGTTTGCTCAGCTAATCCTCAAGCACATCAATGGCACTAACTTAGCATGTTAGGAATATAGTGGAAAACACTCAATCAAGGAGGTCATGCCGCCCAATATCGGGACGTTACGCCTAAATGGGGACACGATCTAAAGATAAGGGCACAATGGTCAGACCACACATATTGAAAGTCAAGTAAGGATAGACCGTCTATTAGTTAAAGTCAAATTTGTTATTAGTATTTGTATGTAGAAAGCCAAGTAAGTGTTGATTGTGGATTAGTTAAAGTCAACTTTGTTATTAGTATTTTTTATGTAGAAAGCCAAGTAAGGTTTGACCGTTGATTAGTCAAAGTCAACCTAGTTATTATTTTTTGTATATAGAAAGTCAAGTAAGGGTTGACCGTTGATTAGTCAAAGTCAAACATTTTTATTTGTATTTATATATACTAATTCAATACAAATAAAGTTTGACCATTAATTAGTTAAAGTCAACTTAGTTATTAGTGTTTATATATTGAAATTCAAGTAAGGGTTGATCGTGGATTAGTTAAAGTCAACTTAGTTATTAGTGTTTATATATTGAAAGTCAAGTAAGGGTTGATCGTCGATTAGTTAAAGTCAACTTTGTTATTAGTATTTGTATGTAAAAAGCCAAGTAAGGTTTGACCGTGAAATAGGTAAAGTCAACTTTGTTATTAGTATTTTTATATAGAAAGTCAAGTAAGGTTTGACCGTTGAATAGTCAAAGTCAACCTAGTTATTAGTGTTTGTATATAGGAAGTCAAGTAAGGGTTGACCGTTGATTAGTCAAAATCAAACATTTTTATTTGTATTTATATATAATAATTCAAATAAAGTTTGACCGTTAATTAGTTAAAGTCAACTTATTTATTAGTGTTTATATATTGAAAGTCATGTAAGGTTTGATCGTTGATTAGTCAAAGTCAAACATTTTTATCTGTATTTATTGTATACTAATTCAAATAAAGTTTGACAATTAATTAGTTAAAGTCAACTTTGTTATTAGTGTTTATATATTGAAAGTCAAGTAATGGTTGATCATGGATTAGTTAAAGTCAACTTAACTATTAGTGTTTATGTATTGAAAGTCAAGTAAGGGTTGACCGTCGATTAGTTAAAGTCAACTTTGTTATTAGTATTTGTATGTAGAAAGTCAAGTAAGGTTTGACCATGGATTAGTTAAACGCAACTTTGTTATTAGTATTTTTATGTAGAAAGTCAAGTAAGAGTTGACTGTGGATTAGTTGAAGTCAACTTAGTTATTAGTATTTATATATTGAAAATCAAGTAAAGTTTGGCCGTTGATTAGACAAAGTCAACCTAGTTATTAGTGTTTATATATTGAAAGTCGAGTAAAGTTTGACCGTTGATTAGTTAAAGTCAGCTCAGTCACTAGTGTTTCTATATAGACAGTGAGAGTCAAGTAAAGTTTGACCATTGATTAGTTAAAGTCAACTTCGTAACTAGTATATATATAGAAAGTCAAGTAAGGTTTGACCGTTGATTAGTCCAACCCAACCTGGTTATTAGTGTTTATATATTGAAAGTCGAGTAAGGTTTGACTGTTGATTAGTTAAAGTCAGCTTAGTCACTAGTGTTTACATATAGAAAGTTAAGTACAATTTGACTGTTAATTAGCTAAAGTCTTAGTTATTAATGTTTAATTGAAAGTCAAGTAAAGTTTGACCATTGATTAGTCAAAGTCAACCTAGTTATTAGTGGTCATATGTAGAAAGTAAAGTAAGAGTTGAACGTTTATTAGTTAAAGTCAACTTATTTATTAGTGTTTATGTATTGAGAGTCAAGTGCAGTGTGACCATTAATTAGTCAAAGTCAGCCTAGTAATTAGTGCTTATATATTGAAAGTCAATTAAGGATTAACCATTGATTAGTTAAAGTTGTATTTATGTATACTAAATCAATTAAGGGTTGAACGTTAATTAGTTAATGTATATACATTTTATTCCTTTTTATATATTTTGGGTCAATAAAGGTTGATCGTATATTAATTTAACTTAACTTAGTTATTAGTTACAGTCAATAAAAGAAGTGAACGATTTTTGAAATTTTAAAAAAATTAACTTAGAGCGGCTGCGCGCAGCTACTCCCAGCCCATGAAATTTTTTGTAACATTATTTGAAATTTTTGGCAATTTTTTTTAATTCTTTGGCAGAAAGATTGAACTTTAAAAAATTTCGACGAATATTTTGAAATTTTAGCGGGAAGATTTAATTTTTAAAAATTTTAGCATCGATTTTTAGAAGCCGGTGCTATTTTTTCCAAAACCGGTGATATCTTGAAATTGTTGGCAAGTTTTTGGTGGGAAGATAGAATTTTTAAAATATTTAGCACCGGATTTTATAAAACGGTGCTAATATTTCCAAAGCCGGTGCTATTTAAAAAAAATTGTATTTTTTGGTGGGAACATAGAATTTTTAAAAGTTTTAGCACCGATTTTTAAAAACCGCTGCTATTTTTTTCCAAAATCAATTCTATTTTAAAATTTAACACCGATTTTTTAAAAACCAGTGTTAAAATTTAAAAACTGGTGTTAAATTAACACCGATTTTAAAATATGGTGTTAAAATTAAAAAAACCAATTGGTGCTATTGCATTTTTGGCACCGGTTTTCAAAACTGGTGCTAAAAAACCGGTGCTAGAGGGGGATCTATGCGGTAGTGCTACTTGTATATTCTCGGATTTTTAGCATCGTATTCCCTTTATCCTACCTATTTGACCCTAGCCTCGTTACAACCTTGATAAATTTCTCATTGATTTGTACTCAAGTGTTCAATCAATACGGTGTAGATAGTGGTATATACAAATCTGTTGTGATGAGTATTGAATGTGATTTGTATGATTGGCCTGATTATGATTTTGAGAGATATTGAGTGACCTTGGTGATGCTGGATTTTATTGCATATTTTTTACTAGAATGTGAGGATGATGTGATTTTATAAGCAAAGGGGAATGGCTTGTGGTATGATGGTTGATTGTATTTTGATTCTAACTATGATGGTTTTTTTATTTTAGGGCTGGTGTAGTTTTTGTGTGGGGTAGTTTGATGAGGTTGATTTTACCATGTATTTTTGGTTGTTATTGAGCTGAATTGTTGATTAATTTCTTGGATATTTATGTTATTTGGAATGTTCTTGCAGTTTAGAGATTTAGAGGCTGAATTGTCCAGTTGGTGTAGTTTATGGTCATTTGTGCTTGGAGATGAAGAAGAGAAAAAAATATGGAGATGCTGGAATTGATGGAGATTTTTGGTGTTGAATTATGCCAACTCAAAATACAGTTGGAGAAGAATCCAGATTGATTTAAAGACTCCTAAATGTTATGAGAGAATATTGTGTTTATTTCTTTGAGTTCTAAATAGATAATGAAAGACATATTTTATTCCTTATATTTTGGTTGTAGTAATGTTTTTGGAGACTATTATTTTCATATGTATGCAGAAGATAGAATACGCACACACAGTCTTTCTCTGCGCATAACAGTATTCGTTTTGGGCTTTTCATCATTCTATTCAGACAATGTAATCATTTATTTTTATGCTTTTGATTGTGAATTCAATTATGTATTCCAGCTAAATTCTTCCTTTCCGGTAAGGATCAAGGAAGTACTGGCGTCGATTCTCATGAGATCTAATTAGCTTTTAATACTTTGATTGCATGCTAACATCTGTGGTTCTTGAATATAATGTTTATGATTGCTTTCATGTTATTGAGTAGTGTGCAATATTTGATAGCATGTTAGTTAATTTAATATCAATTGAACCAACCATCCGTAATTGTAATTTCAGTTCAATTAGTGGTAGGGAACAATAAACTTAATTTAACAATCCGGCGTCCGAGTTTGTTGGTTATGAATTAGGTCTCTTTTATTCTTAATGCTGCTAGCATATTGAACCTATAGAGCATCTCTTAGATTATATGTTAGAGAAATAGTTGATGTAGTAAATAAGGGTAAAGATCTGTGTATTATTTTGGACCTCAGGTTACATTATATAATAGTAAAAAATACCTATACAAGCTAGGAAAATGAAATATAATCTAATTAAAATTACAAGTAATATTTATATTCCTTAACACCCTCCCTCAAGTTGAAGCATGAGGATCAGAAATGTTGAACTTGCCAAGTAATGAATGAAACCGGTTACGCCCGAAAGCTTTGGTAAACAAGTCTGCATGTTGATCTGCAGTGCGTATATGAAGAGTAGCTATAGCACCATACTAAACAAGATCCGAGGCAAAATGACAATCAACTTCAATATGCTTCGTACGTTCATGGAACACTGGATTTACTGCAATACGAAGAGCAGATTGACTGTCACAAAACAAACGTATAGGAGCAGTATGCGCAACCCCAAAGTCTTTCAGTGAAGACCTAAGCCATAAGAACTCACAGCAGGTAACAGCCATAGCACGATACTCCGCTTCAGCAGAAGACCGAGAAACTGTAGGTTGCTTCTTGGTCTTCCAAGAAACTGGAGAATCACCAATGATCACAAAGTAACTGGAAAGAGAACGCCGGTTAATAGGGCAAGCAGCCCAATAAGAATCACAGTAAGCAGTCAACTGTAACGCACTACGGGAAGAGGGAAATAAACCTTGACCAGGATGACTCTTCAAGTAGTGCAACACACGAACTGCAACTTGCCAGTGAGGAACACAATGTGACTTCATGAATTGAGCAAGTGTGTGAACCAAATAACTAAGCTCCAATGTGTGATGGTAAGGTATATTAGGTGCCCAACCAGTCGCCTGTACTGCTCAGGATCATAGTAAAGTGGGTCATCAACACGCACTGGATCATGTTGCTGCTTCATTGGAAAGTCAGTCGATTTAGAGGCAGACAAACCTGTATCAGATAAAATGTCCAAGGCATATTTCCTTTGCAAAAGAAACATCCCATCTGGTCTTCTAGCAATCACTATGACCAAGAAATAGTTAAGTAAACCAAGATTTTTCATATGAAAAAAAGAACTGAAGTATTTCTTGAACTCAGAGATGAGCGCAGAAGAGCTACTAGCAATAACCAAATCATCCACATAAACTAGAACATGCAAAGAAACCGATCCACGAGAAAAGACAAACAAAGAGTAATTTTCCTTACTCTGAACAAAACCAAATGCTCGTAAGCCTGAGCCAATTTGAAAAACCAATTTCTAAGAGCCTGGAAAAAACTGTAAAGAGATTTCTGAAGGCATACCTGACCATGGGGCGTGGCATAGCTTGGTGAGGGTCGCATAAAAACCTCTTCATGCAAATCACCATGCAGGAAAGCACTATGGACATCCATCTGATGCAGTTCCCAACCACGAATGACCGCAACAAATAAGAATAGGTGAACATAACTCATCTTCGCAACCGGAGTAAATGTCTCAGTATAATCAATCCCCTCAACCTAGCAATTCCCAAGAACCACTAGGCGCACCTTATGACGTTCAATAGTACCATCTAACTTAAATGTCATCCGGTAAATCCATTTACAACCAATTGCCTTCTTATCCAGAGGCAGAGGAGCTAAAGTCCACGTCTGATTGTGCTCAAGCGCAGTAACCTCTTCAGTCATAGCACCTCGCCAATGAGCATGTTGTGATACCTCAGAATAAGTGGTGGGATTTGCACTAGATTTTACTGCACACAAAAATCTAGAATGTATACTAGAAAAATTATCACAATTTACATAATCAGTAAGAGGATAGAGAACACCTGAGGATAGTGACGGCGCATGAGGGAACGTAGCAGTAGGGGGGTCTTCAGTAGTAAAAGCGCATGCATAATCATCACAATCATAATCTTCCAAATAAGAAGGAGGTCAGCGAGTGCGAACACTCTGCCGGATAGGAGGCAACACAGCGGTGGGAGGAGACGTTGGAACAACTGGAAAAATAAGCAACGGAGCTGGCAGAAGCAGACGACGAGCAGAATTAGTTGGGATCGGAGACACTGCATCAGACAGTGGAGCAAAAGGAGTTACTGGAGCTGGTGCGCATGAGGCGTGTGATGCGGTGGCATCCCTGTCGCTGCATCATCGGGCAGGATCGACAAGGGCTGCCAGTGATCTGAGTCGGTCGCTAAAACTGGAGAAGCGGTCGGCAGTATAGGCGCGGTGGCATTCGGCGGCAAGTGAACGACGACGGCAGGTGGGACAGGAGTGGCGGTAACCAGCGGCATAAGGTCGGCGGTGGCCGGTGGGACAGGTGGTGCCGCGATCTGGGCATGTGACTCTGGCGGTGGTGGAAGTGATGTCGGCGGTGAGGTGGTGGCACCGTTGGGATCTACGGAAGAGGTTGATGTCGTAGTTGTTGCATACAGGGACTGGTCTTCAAAAAATTGGCATCCCAACTGTTAAAGATGACGCTGAATTTTAGGTCAAAAAGGCGATAGCCTCTCTTTCCGCTAGGATAACCAAGAAATAAACATCGTCGACTTCTTGGCGCAAACATTTTGCGGTATCTGGGAACTTGAGCAGCAAAACACAAGCATCCAAATACCTTTAAAGATGAGTAATTTTGAGCATGTCCATATAGCATCTCAAAGGAGTGCGGCCATTAAGATGTTTCGTTGGTGTCCAGTTAATCAGGTAAGCAGCAGTAAGAACACATTCTCCCAAAAATTCAATTGGAAGACTGGCTTGAAACCATAAGGCACGCTGCCACGTTGAGTAAATGGCGATGCTTTTGTTCAACTCGACCATATTGATGTGGTGTATCAACCACATATGTCTAAAAAATGATCCCAGGTGCAGCAAAATGAGATCTCAAAGGTAAAAAATCAGTCTCGTTGTCAGCCCGGACACGCATTATAGTTTGGCCCCATTGATTCTTGACCAGAGCACAAAATTCCAAAAATCTAGAAGCTATTTCTGACTTAGCCACTAATAAATAAACCCAAACAGCTAGGGAATAATCATCAACTATGGTAAAAAAAATGCACCACTAGAAGATGGTATACTATAAGGACCCCAAACATCACAATGTATTAATTCAAATAATGCAGTAGCATTTATAGAACTCGGTGGAAAACTATGTCTTGTCTATTTTTCTCTATAACATACAGAGCAAGGTATAGTAGTATTATTTGTGCTAAAGTCAAGAGTAGGAATAGAAGACAGCACCATAGATGATGGATGACCAAAACCTTGATGTCATAAATCGGATGAAGAAACTAAAGCAACTGTCGGAATAGACTGCAGGGTATGAGGACGAAGGCGAACAATAATTTTCAGTAAACAAAGCAAGACATTTTAAGCCAGATAACAGTATAGAGCATGACAATAAATTGCATCGCAAAGTAGGTATATAGAGGACATGAGTAAGGGTGACATCACTAAAGCAAATAGAACCATATTGTGTAGCAGACGACACAGATCCATCAGGCAGTATAACATTCACAGAATTGGTAGTAGTAGTAATATCAATCAAAGAACCCTTGTCACTAGTTATGTGATATGAGGCTCCCCAATCAACAATCTAGGGTAAAGTAGACTTATCGAACCCATGGTCAGATAAAGAATTAAATTAGTTGAATAAATGTACGGTCGTACTCCATTGGTCGTTAGACAGAGCATTTCCAAAATCAGTTCGAGTAGGGATGCTAGAGGAAGCAGCCGCCGCAAACCCTTTCGGCGACGTCACTGCACCAGCAAAAAGAGACATAACACAAATGACAAGTACAATAAAAATAAAGTAAGGGAAGAAAAAGATTTCGTTGAACCAAGGCCAAATGGAACAAGAGATGCGCGTCTCTGTGTGGTGTGTGGAAACACGTGCTCTAAAGGGATGGAGCGTGTCCGATCCAATCGCGCGTGGACACACGCATTTCTAGAAGGCTTCTTTCGGTCGGATTTGAAGTTGGATGAAGCAGATGGAAGTCGGGCGGAGCAGATGGAAGCAGGACGAAGCGGGAGCAGGTCGGACGGAATCGGGAGTGGACCAGACAAAGTGGGAGTGGGCCGGACAAAGCTGGAGTGGGCCGAACGGAGCCGGAGCGGGAGCAGGACTGGCGGCGGAGTTAGGCCGACGGCGTGCTGAGTAAGGCTGGTGGTGAGCAAGGTTACGGCTGGTTGAAGAGGAAGAACTTTTTTTATTTTTTTTCTTGCAGAAAGGTAGTCCGGATCGGTGCCGCGTGGAAATCACGCACAGACGACGGCTAAAAATTTAGGATGGTATTTTAAGGTGTTAGGTTCCAGGATTTTAGCCTCTGATACCATGTAGAAAATAAGGGTAATAATCTGTGTATTATTTATGACCTCAAGATATATTATATAATAGTACAAAATACCTATACAAGTTAGGAAAATGAAATAAAATTTAATTACAATTACAAGTAATATTTATATTCCTTAACAGTTGGTGAGTCGTCCTCCTGATTATTGACAAGGTAAGGAAAGATTGGTTGCTTGAAACTATAACCAATTTGTGTGCATGCATTGAAAGTCATCTTTGAATTAAGGATCGTGATAGAAAGCCAGTACGGAATTGATCGAAACTGGAATCTTCTCATCATAGTGTAATCTTTTTGCAATCTGTAACAATTTCTCTTTCTTGTTTTTGCTCAATTTTTAATTTTTCTTATTCACTACCCTTATCTGGTTCTTTAGGTCACAAATTTGCAAAAGAAAGATCCAGGAAAAAGTCTCGTCAATCTCTTGAAAAATGAACTTGATCGCAGCTATATTGGTCGGTATGCCAATACCAACCACAAAATCTTGAACTGAAAATTCATCTTAAAGTTCAATTTATTTTTTGTGTAAAAGAACACACAAGCGATAATAATATGGAATATAATGAGACTAAACAGAACTATAAATAAAGTGGATCGCTATATCTCGCCTTGTATTTTACTATTCTCGCCCTAATACGTATACAGTATTTTTTATTTTTTTATTTTCAATAGGTAAATTAAAATCAATTTAGATAATTGTAGTTAGTTAATATTAACGAAACGAATTTAGTTAATTAATCTAATTAATTTCCGCCGCCGGACCGCCGCCCGCCGCCGCCGGACCGCCGCCCGCCGCCGCCGGACCGCCGCCCGCCGCCGCCGGACCGCCGCCCGCCGCCGCCGGACCGCCGCCCGCCGCCGCCGGACCGCCGCCCGCCGCCGCCGGACCCGGCTCACCACGGCCTGGGCGCGAGGCGCCGCCGGTCGGCTCGCCATAGCCTGGGCGCGCGCCGCCGCCGGTCAGCTCGCCGCCGGTGGACCGCGAGCCGCCGGCGGGCCGGTCGCCGTGGTGTGGGCGCGAGCCATCGCCGGCCCGCTCGCCGGCGTGTGGGCGCGAGCCGTGGCTCGCCGTGCGGTGGGCGCGAGCCGCGCGCGGTCCGTTCGCCAGGCCTTGGGCGCGAGCCGGACGCGCCTCGGCTCGCCTTGCCCTTTTTTTTTTTTTTAGCACGAATTCTACTCATTTTGAGGGCACTCGAAATTTTTTGCTATCCAAAACGAGCAAAAATTACTCCGGAAAGGGTGTTAGAAATTCCATGTCTTCGGAGGTAATTTTACTAATTAGTTACGTAGTTGTTAAATTTAATAATTTGTGCCGTAGAAATTTATGCTCATCTTTGTGCTTTAATTTATTAACTGTTACGTAGAAACTATTGCACATTTATCTCCTATGAATTTATCTCCTATTAATAGCAGTAACGTTAATTTTGTTGCTAATTTTGTTACGTAATGCTGTTTCTAATTTATCTACAATAATTTATGTCCTATTAATTATTGTAACGTTAAGTTACGTATTTTTACGTTATTTTGATATTTTAATTTGTTGTACTGTAAGAATGTAATATTAATTCTAGCCACAATGTTATTTCATTTTTTTCCCATTACGTGTATGTTTTAGCTGTTAGGGAGAAAGAAATTTATGCTCATCTTAGTTTTTTAATTTATGCTCATCTGAGTATTTTAATTTATTAATTGTAACGTAAAAATTATTGTAACGTTAATTTTAATTATTGTAACGTTAATTTTAATTATTGTAACGTTAATGTTGATGTTTTGTTAATTTTGTTATTTTGTTAATTATTGTGACGTTAATGTTGTTGTTTTGTTAATTTTGTTATTTTGTTAATTATTGTGACGTTAATGTTGTTGTTTTGTTAATTTTGTTGTTTTGTTAATTATTGTAACGTTAATTAAGAGTGAAGCCTCCTATAATCATTTCCAAATTTAAATTAAATAATTTTTAACAATCTCAATTTCTTCGTTTTAATTCCAAAATTCATTAAATTTCTTATATTAGATTTCTCCGAATTATTCTACATCTTAATCTCCTATTATCTTATGAATTAAATTAATTTAAGAGTGAAGCCTCCTATTTTCTTATATTTACAACTAAACCCCTCATTCGCACGAAAACAAAAAAAATTCGCACGAAAACTAAAAAAAATCCTCCAAAACTTACGTTTTCCGGCAATTTTCCGGCGGATTTCCGGCGGCAGCGGGCGGCGGGCGGCGGGCAGCGGGCGGCGGGCGGCGGGCAGCGGGCGGCGGGCGGCGGGCAGCGGGCGGCGGGCGGCGGCACCTGGCCGGATGGAATGGAGAGAGGGAAGGGGGAGAGGATTTTAGGGTTTTTAATTTTTATTTTTTAAAAAATATTAATACGTGTATTTATACGTATTAGGGCGAGAATAGTAAAATACAGGGCGAGATATAGTAATGCCCATAAAGTGGATAAGTATATTGTTTATTGAAGAAAAAAGAACAGATTTATTTCTGCATGCATACTACTAGTGACTGATAATTTTGGCGTTGAGTATATAATTGTCGTCCTTTGGGGTGTGTGTGGGGCGATCGGTCGTTGATTTCATGTTTTTCATGCTATGTGACTCATTATGTGCGAGCTACACGTTTTGGACTTTTGGGTTTTTCAAATAATTTGTTAACGGATTGGTCAATTTCGCAGTGCAGAGTACTGACCATCAAATTTTATATTATTTTTTGAGTCCATCTCTTGAAAGACGATCTTTCCATAAGTTATGGAAAGATCAAGGTTTAAAGTGTAAATTAGAAGAAATTAAGATAAAATTTTCGGGTTGCATGAACCGGGTTATAAATTTTATAACTACTACATATTTCATACTAAAACTTTAATATTGCAACTAAGACCTTTTACCTTTTTATTATTCTAATTAAACCCCATCTTTCCATAAGCCTATGGAAAGACTGTCTTTCCCAAGACTTTGCTTTATTGTTTTAAAATTATTGGCAACTAAGCAGTGCAACTTAGACTCCATCATTATTTAATAACAAAATTATGTTGTTTTCGCCTTTTGACCCAATAGTGTAGACAATCGCCTGGACTTCCTACTTAAGAGTTTGAATTAGTACATAAAATAACATAAAATTATTTTTTTAAAAGGTTAAAGTTCAGTTTAAAATAAGGATACAAACATCTATAAATCACATGGATGAATGAAAAAATACAGTTTAATTATTATATGTGGACAGGAAACACAAAGGTGAAAAGATCAAAACATTCAATACCAATATTGAAGTTTCATTAAGAGGACACTTGAAATATGAGTAGTAAATGAATTATATATATACTAATTAATAATATCGATAACTATATTTACATATATATAGGTGAGTGATTTAATAATCCATTCAATGGTATGGAATGACAAGTGTTATTTTTATTTATTTTTTTGCTAAGAAATAAGTCAAAGTTTGGGAACCGTCTTTCAACAGACTTATAGAAATACGGGGTTTAATTATAATAAAAAAAAGGTAAAAAATCTTGGTTATAATATTAAAAATTTATTATGCAACATGTAATAATTATAAATTTTATAATCCAGTTCATGCAACCCAAAAATTTTATTTTCAATTCCTCTAATTTGTAATTTAAACCTTGGTCTTTCCATAACTTATGAAAAAATCGTCTTTTAAGAGACAGACTCAAGAAATAACAGGGTCTTTCCATAACTTATGAAAACATCGTCTTTCAAGAGACGGACTGAAGAAATAACACTACAAGGAAGTTATAACAAATAATTTGAAATTTAAAATATTGTTATAATTTTAGCCTTTCAAGTGGATAAATTAGTGTCTGTAATTTGGCTAGTAATTTTATACTTTGTGAAAAACAACTAATATTTCATTGACCATTCTTGTAAAGTCCGATCTAACTTTTAATGTTTAAATTCTATAGGAATAGGATATTAATTTATCGATTAAAGTCTAAGGCCATCATTTCAAAGTTGAGGGCTATAAAACAAAACAGTGATCGTAATTTTTTTTAAAAAAATCATCTGTCTAATAGAGTAAATGAGTTCATTAAGCACTTTTTTGTAGTATAAAGTCTTATTTTAGATAATTTTATCATTAGATGATTTATTTTACTATTAATATAATAATGAAATGATATTAATAATATAATCTAAATTCAAAATTAATAAAAATAAAATGTTTCACAATTAATTTAAGCGTTAGACTCTGTAGAAGAAGATGTTTATTTTTTTCTATGAAAATAAAAGTGGAAATCTCACTCCTTATCCATTTATAGCCATCGACAATGGACGGGTTGCCCTTGGAAGGCCTTTTTATTCTTTGACCTATCAGTCTGAAAGTCAAGCATGTCATATAAGAGGTTTAGTGCAAAACTTCAAATTAATCAACAAGATTTTTATGGTCAAGCCAAAAAGTTATTACTGCTATCATATTAAATAAAAATCACTATAAGTTTTTGTTGGACTGAATAAAAATCCTTTCTAGGAATTGAATGTTAGTCTAGCAGTTGAAGTCTAGTGCTACTACCATGAGGTCATGGGTTCAATTCTAACCAAAGGTAAGGGGAGGGGAAGGATTTTATTGGGGGCTCATTTGAGTTATTACCCAATTTTTTTTAAAAAAAAAGAATAAAAATCCTTTTGGGTATAAACTGGATATTTCACCATAAACTCACAAGAACTTTGTTTAATATTTTGTTATATTTAAATAAACTTTTAAATTTGATCAATTTCCAGTACAAGCTTGGCGGACCAACGAATTCAGCTATCCCACTTGAAAATGGATACTCCCTCTTTACCAGGTCAAATTTCACAAAATATTTTTTACGTTCATCAAAAAACTTGTCTAATCGTTCATATGTTTAACTATATATAATAACGGCAAACAAAAACTTACTTTTGAGGAACTACTTGTTATGACGAATTCAATAATATCACATACGATAGTATTGTTACTTATATATCTACTCAAATATGCAGTCAAAGTTTGATAGAGAATAACGTCAAATAGTAAGTGTGCAGTTTGAGCTGAGACTGGGGGAGTAGAGTTTTCTGAAAAAGTAAAAAGAGATTTAAAAAAATCTAATGTTAGATTTTTCAAAATGAATTAAACTATAAAATACATGTATCTAAAAAGAGTCCGTCTCCTGCAAGACCGTCTTACCGTAAAACCAGGGACTTACAGTAATTTAAGGTAAAATGCAAAAAAAAAAAATCGGGGGTCCTTGCATAATTATTTTATTTTCGGTGCCTATTTAAAACGTGCGAAAAAATAAGAGGACTAACCAGCAAATATAAAAAACATGGAAAGAATTTTGAGAAGAAACACGGGTTTGGCACAATCTGAGAAGATATCTGAGAAGAAACCTGCAAATTCCAAAACAATCTCACAATTTCAATCCATCTCAACCACTGCAATCCATCGATCCCAAACCTTCAAAGATCAAATCCCCAACTTCTGCGAATAACAATGAACAACGACGATCAACAAGAAATCAGGTTTGTTATTCAAAACTACATAATCAAATCAGTTCGTTGAACATTGTACAATCAGATTATGTAAAATTTCATTTATTTTGCAGATCGGACCATCAGTTGATGTGCGAAGAAGATGATAGCAAAACCGAAGCTTCATCAACAAGCCTTTTGAACAATGAACAACAACTTACTGTGGTGAACGACACAATCAATGAAACCGAAAAAAATTCTGTAAAAGGTGAGTATGAAAAACTGGAATCATCATATAAAACCTGATTTAATCTGCTTGCGAATGTTTCAGCTCATAAAGCTTGTGAATATTTTGATGCAGACTGATCTTTCAGCTCAAAACCCTTCAGAGTGTTTTAATGTTCAAAATTGATGTTCTGTACCAGTATGTAAAAATAATGTTCTAGATCTGTATTAAGTTAACCACAATAAACTACTATGTGATGTTACTGATATAGAGATTGATGTGTTAATGAAAGTGACTGATACTTGTTTATCTGGTGCCAATTGTTATTGAAATACTGGCTGCTGTAACTAGTGTTTCATACTATAAATAGAATGAGTGATTTCATTATGCTCATTGATAAAACTAAATGCTCAGTTCTAGCATGGGTAACAAATCTTGGAATTCTGATTCAAATACATACATGCATATACTGACATGTGATGTTTCTATTATATGGATTGATGCTTTAAGAAAAATGTTTGATGCTTCTGCACCAAATTCAGAAACTGACCTACATATACTGGTATGTGATGTTTCTATCATATATATTGATGTTTTAATAAAAGTGTTTGATGTTTCGGCACCTGATGTCAACTGTTACTGAAACTGATAGAATTAATATGTTATTATACAAACAAGCTGAGTGATGTTTGATTTAAATGACAGATCTGCCAGATGATTTTCCTAATCTATTGGAGATAGATGCAAGGGAGTGTTTGCAAGGAGTGAGAGCAAGAACTTGGGAAGAGCTTGAAAAACTGTATCGAGCACATGCAACTGTGTTTGGATTTTGTGTAAGGAAGTCAACAACAAGGCAGTCAAACTAAGGAGTTATTAGAGAAAAATATTTCACATGCTCACGTGAAGGAAAGTCCATTTCAAGAACTAAAACCACACCTACTCTACAGCCAGAAAGGAAGAGAAAAAGAAAATCAAAAGATTTTCCAGTGATAAGAACAGGATGCAAAGCTCAGATCAGGATCAAGCTTGTTGATGAAAAGTTCTATGAAATCAAGCACCACTTTGTAGAGCATAACCATGAGTGCACAAGATCAGAATGGCAGTACCTGCAACGTAGTGAAAGAAGAATCGAAAATGAGAAAGCAAGAGCAATCGAAGCAATGGAAAAGGCAGGTCTCAAACCAGCAGCAAGTTACAAATATTTAGCATGTGCTGCCCAAGGAGAAGAAAATGTTGGGCACACTATGAGAGATCACATTAATTATGTGAATAGGTACATAATGGACACTATAGAATGAGGGGATGCTCAAAATGTCATAGATGATCTTTATCAGATTGCTGCTACCGAGGAAGACTACTTTTTTAGAGTCAAGCTGGATGATGAAGGAAAACTAACTGCACTCTTTTGGAGAGACTCGATGATGAAAGAAGATTACATGTTATATGGTGATGTTGTGATTTTTGACACCACTTATCGGACAAACAAGTATAATCTCATTTGTGCTCCGATTGTCGAGATAAACAATCACTGGAACAATGCAATGTTTGGGTGTGCTTTTATTGGAGACGAAAAGGCTGAAACTTTTGTATGGCTGCTGGAGGTATTTAAAAAATCAATGGGGGGAAAACAACCAGTGACTATATTCACTGACCAGGATTTGGCAATGGCAAAGACAATTAAAGAGGTATTTCTAAACTCTATCTGACGATTGATGTTTCAAGTTATGTGTTTAACCTTTTAAATATTTATTATGATGTTTTAAATATTCCTTCAGTTGAAGTTTTGAACCAGTGTAAGTTATTATATTATTTATATGATGTTTCATCAAAAAGGTCTAACCTGTAATGTTATACAGTTGATGTTCTAAATATATATTTTAGAACCATGCTTCTAATTATCTTACTTGTGACGTCAATAATTTAATTTTTAAATCATCACCATAACCTATTTTAGAACATCTGAGAACTCATCATGGACATGTATACAATTTCTCTTGGTTTGACACTGCAACATGAGCATCCTACATTTATAATTGATGATACATTAGCAGCATATGACCTTTTTAAGAAACAATTTGATGATGCATTTACTGAAATTGTTGTTTCGTAGGTATTCAAATAAAGAAAACATAGACTCTGTTTGTGGCATCTGAAACAGGATGCAATTAGTCATTACGGTAAAGTAAAAAGTGATGAAGAATTTGAAATGACATTCGACCACCGTTTGAAAGGTTGTGCAAATGAAGAAGAATTTGAAAAATGCTGGAATTCCATGATAGAAACCTACCAGCTGCAAGAAAAAGATTGGTTCAAGTGCTTGTACGAACTCCGAGATAAATGGTGCACGGCACTAAGCAAGGATTTCTTCTCAGCTGGAACTTTGTCATCACAACGTAGTGAAAGTACCAACAAAGCAATCAGTTTCAATGCTTCAAAAACAACCAACTTGACACAGTTTTTTGCAATATTTGGAAAAACTGTCAAAAGTTGGAGAAGCACAGAGACAAGCAGGGAATACAACGGTTCAATAGGAAAACCAAGAGCAGCTGTAGAAGGGCCCGGATTACTGAAGCAAGCTGGGGAGATATACACTCTTAAAATTTTCAAGGACTTCAAAACAGAGTGGAAGTTAGCAATGGCGAGTAAAGTGGAGAAAATATTCAACATTGGCTATGAAGATATTTACAAAGTCAGCCCAGAAACTAATGAAACAAAGGTAGAGAAGGTTTATTATACACTCGCGGATGGTAAAGTGGAGATCAAGTGTTCATGTAAATACTTTGAAGAAGTTGGGTTGTTGTGCTTCCACACCCTTCGTGTGCTCTACTTGCGCAACATCACAACAATACCTGAAGATTATATACTAAAGAGATGGACAAAGATGGCAAAGAAGGAAATATGGAACCGAGTACTTGGAGGTGCATCAACACAAAATAGTGAAAACTACAGTGAGATGAAAGGTAAGATACCATGGCGCCATGAGATGCTCAGAAAATACTACAATTTAGTGTTGAAATGTGAAGATGACAAAGATACTCGTAGAACACTTGAGGATGGTTTGAACAGGGATTCGACTACAGTAGGTCAGCTGCTTTCATTTAAAGATCAAGACAAAACTGAACATTCAGCAACAAACAATGCCAAAGACTCACCAACAAAAAGTGCTCCTGAAGTCCTAGATCCAAAAAGAGCAAAAACAAAGGGAAGAAGTAAGAGGTTGAAAGGAAAACTAGAAAGGAAGAAGCCACAAAAGAAGGAATTTGGGTCAAAGACTCCAAAAGCCCAAATCATCTGAATTAGGGAAGACCAAAGTTGATGAAGGGTGAATTCTGAAATTGCAGAACAAATTTGATGTTTCAATACTTTCATTTGACATTTTAAGACTTTCATTTGATGTTACATTTTTCAAAAGTGAGGACTTTGAATTAAAATTACTGCTCAACTTAGTAGAATACATATGCTTTTATTATGGAAATCATTTTAGAGTTTACTAGTCTCTATAATTTTCTTGTTTGAGTACTGAAATTTAATTTGCAGGAACGTGATCTTTTAACTTAAATGTGTGATAACTTACAGATATGTAATGAGCATTTAAAGTTTACTGGATTTTTACATATACCAAACGTTACAACTAGAAATATGTCACATTTTTTTTATAAATAAACTAGACAACACCTAAAATGCGAGAACCTAATTTCAAAACATAATCTTTCGAACATAATCATTAATGTAAAAAAAAAACTCTCCAAATAGACTACTAAGAGTTAAAGCATAAAAATAAGATTTACTATCAACACCATAAAACATCAAGACCTACTCATGAAATATCACTGCATTACTTTAAAATGTAAAATTCAAACAAAAATTATGAGAATCACCTAACCAACAATCCAAAATACTTGAAACATCATCCACAAACTTAAGTTCATCACATCCAAAAACCATCCAAACACAACAATGCTAAAAACCATCCAACAGTAGTACTTAAAAACATCATTCTCAAACACAAGTTCATCACATCATTACAAAAAATTATTTCTTCTTCAATCCCTTTGATGACTTTCCCACTTGTCCTCCCTTCTTCTGAGCAACTGTAGACCCCTTCTTTTCACGTGCAACAGTAGAAGAACCTGTAACTTGTCCAATATCTTCCAAGCTCTCAATCCCAAGACTAAAAGATGGTTCAGGTCCAGTCTTCAATATTGGAACTTCAGGAGTGCACTTCTTCACTGACTTCTTAATGATTTCTTCAATATGATCAAAAAAACCATCAGAAAAATAATCCTGTGAACAAACATGAATATGAACTGGAGGAACACAATCTTGTGCAGTAGCTGGAGCTTTTTCACCAAGCTTCATCATCTCAGCCACATAGGATCTGGTAACAATTTCAATATTCCTAGCAAATCGCATTGAGCGCTCAACAGCGCCCTACAAAAAAAATAAATTATTACTCATAATTTGAAACATCATATAAAAAACAACAAACATAAGATAAATAAAAAAACTTACAGAAGGAGCTTCAGCAAGAATTTTTTCGTCGGTGGGTAAATCGTCAAGAATTTCCAACACTACAAAGCAAGAGGTACTGCGGGCAGTGCCATTACCTGGTCCTGAACCTAACTTTAATTTTCCCATTGAAGTCTAAGGAAAACCATTGCCGCTCATCACACAAGCATCAAACCCAACACTCACTATGGACTTACAAATTACCTTAACCTTACTGTCATTAAAATGTTGGACTAAGGGGAGGGAAGTAGGCAATGGGATTCCTTGAAATGGAAATCTATAAAGATAGCACATCAAAGGTAGAAATACACAACCATTTACAGCATCAAATGGACCTTTGTTGTACCTTTCAACAGCATCACAGAATTTTTTCAACACATACGAACACCAATCCATATTCCTGATTTCATTCACACTTTCCACAACCCTCAAAAGCTTAAAATCAACAGTACTTCTAGACGTGGGAGCAAGGAAAGTACACAGCACATACATCAGAAAATACTTCTTAAAAAGATCACCTCCCTCAGTCAATAATGACATCTTACATAGCAACCTATCACAAGGAATATTGTCATGTTTATCAGCCCCTAAATCTATCTTCCACTTAAGCCTCAACTCCATATCCCTATTTTGCCCCTTACCCGAGTTATTAACCTCTACAACCTCAACATCACTTATAAGCAAATATATGGAATCATAAACATCATCCCTGGTTATATAATACTTATCACTACCTATTCGCTGCAAGCGACTAATTGGGTTGAAGTTAGATATCAGATCTTGAATCACATTTTTGGGCAGGACACCAAAATTTATCTTCAATCATCCTTCAAATCCTATATCAATAACTGACCTGATCTGCCCATCAGTCAATGATTTCACAAGCTTTACAATCTTACCAGGGCTACACCTCGTAGAGTAGCCCCTTTTCGAGCTGCAAAAAATTTTTAAAAAAATGATAAGCAACACCGAAATATGAAACATATCATAAAATTGTTAGTCATTAATGCATACCTGGATGAATCATTGACACCCTTTAGATTTTTCGACTTCACAACTCCCCCACTCTTCTCTCTAACATTCTTCTTCACAACAGATTTCCCTTTACCAGCAGAAGCTGTTTTACATACAGTAACACCTTTGGCACCTTCCTCATCTGAATCATCAGACTCTCCACCAGCATCATCAAACACTTCATCAGAATCATCAGAGTCATCCTCCTTCACATCACATCTATCTTCATCATCATCCTCATTTTCATCAGAATCATCATGTTTCTCCCCACTCACTAATTTATTCTCTTCACCATTGTCAGAATCCTCCTCACTGTCAGACTTACTACCAATATCATCACCAACTTGTTCTGAAACATCAACAACATTTTCAGAATCCTCCCCCTTGTCAGATTCTTCACCTTCATCAGAACTGTCTTCACTTTCATCCCCTCCCTCCTTCTCAGATTCCTCTTCAGCCTCTCCATCTTCCTCAACATCATTTGGCTTCTCACCTTCATCGTCAGAACTGTCATCAGATTCTGAGTCATCACTTGTCTCCATTTTATCATCATCACCACTAGCCTGATCTGCATGACCAGTTTCATCAATAGTAGCATCAAGTCCTTGAGATTGAGAAGGAGTAGTACTGAAGATCTCTTCTGCAAACAAAAATATTAAATACAGTCAAATAATGGGTAACAAAAAAATATCATATGAATTGAAAATTTAAAATAGCAAGTTTAAAACATATGATTTACCAGATAGGATATCAGCAACTCCAGCATCTAGACTTACTGCATCACCTGAAACATATAAAACATCAAACCATAGTAATAAAAGGTAAAAGGTAATAACTGAAATATAAACAATCAGAAATATTGTACCTT
Source organism: Rubia yunnanensis (assembly GCA_037428765.1). NCBI lineage: Eukaryota > Viridiplantae > Streptophyta > Magnoliopsida > Gentianales > Rubiaceae > Rubia > Rubia yunnanensis. The sequence continues at coordinate 38,828,885 of CM075069.1, read as the reverse complement.
TTGTAGCAGATTTTTTTTCCAAGCAAATCAGAAGCTGAAACATCAAAACATAGTCCTATTTGGTAAAGGATAATAAATAATAAAATCAAAAGTATGAAAGTATTGCAAAGAAAAACTATTTTTACCCTTTTTAGTAGATTTTTTTCTAAGGTCAGAAGAAGAAACATGGCTGACACCCTCATCTGAATAATGTGAAACATACAACCACGGTGGTAAATGGTATAGAGTAATTAATTAATAAATAAAAATAATAAAAAAGAAGAATTTGAAAGGAAAACTATTTTTACCCTTTTTAGCAGATTTTTTTTCCAGCCAGAGCAGAACCTTGACTAACACCATCACCTAAATTACATAAACAACAAACCATATTGGTAAAGGGTAAAGAGTAATGGATAAAAAATCAAAATCAGAAAAGAAGTATTAAAAAATAATGTTTACCTTTTTTAGCAGAATTTTTTTCCAGCCCCAGCAGATGCTAAACTGACACGATTACCTGAATTACATAAACATCAAACCATATTGGTAAAGGGTAAAGAGTAATAAATAAAAAATCAAAAATCAGAAAAAGAAGTATTAGAGAAAAATAATGTTTACCTTTTTTAGCAGAGTTTTTTTCAGCCCCAGCAGATGCTAAACTGACACGATCACCTGAATTACATAAACATCAAACCATATTGGTAAAGGGTAAAGAGTAATGAATAAAAAATCAAAAATCAGAAAAAGAAGTATTAGAGAAAAATAATGTTTACCTTTTTTAGCAGAGTTTTTTCCAGACTCAGAATAACCTTGCCTGATACCCTCATCTGAATTATATGAAACATCAAACCATATTGTTAAATGGTACAGAGAAATTCATAAAATAAAAAATGAAAAATAAATTAAAATTATAAATATTACCAGTTGCGTTCTCAGCTAAAACAGCAGCAAGTTGGCTGGAATGAATCTTACTGGCACCCTCCTCTAAAAAACGTAAAACATCATGAAAAATTTAAAATAGATAGTATCAAAGCACATAATAAAACATAATATTATAATTTGAACAATACCTTCAGCATCAGAATAACTATCACGATCAGCAAGAACCTTACCCTTACCGCTAATCAATTTGACTCATTTAACAGCAGCTTGTTTTACACACCTCTTCCGGACATTTTCTTTAGGAATGGATGAATCAGGAACTGGAGATGATGGAATGGACACCTCAGCAACTTTCTTCTTTTTAACATTCCTTGGATTCAAAGCTGGAGGAAAACTAAAATATTAATAAAAATTTAAAACATACAACAAAATTATACAGATAAACATATACCTGCACTAAATGTAGGTGTTGTCAAACCACGAATCCTATCAGATTTTCGTACAGGAACACCACAATCTAAAACAAAAGAAAAAAATGTATAGCATAAATAACATATATAATGAAAACATCAACTGATATACTTCAAATCAGAATTGTAAAGCATCAGAACTAGTAAAGTCAAATGGAATACTTGTATCTTCAAATCAAAACTGTAAAGCATCAAATAAAAACATATATAATGATAACATCAACTGATATATTTCAAATCAGAACTGTAAAGCATCAGAACTAGTAAAGTCAAATGGAATACTTGTATCATCAAATCAGAACTGTAAAGCATCAAATAAAAACATATATAATGAAAACATCAACTGATATACTTCAAATCAGAACTGTAAAGCATCAGAACTAGTAAAGTCAAATGGAATACTTGTATCATCAAACTAATAAACACTAGCATCATCATAACACATAAAACCAAACAGTACAAAGAAACATTAGTACAAGAACATTAAAGTCAAATGGAATACTTGTATCATCAAATCAGAACTGTAAAGCTTCAAATAAAAACATATATAATGAAAACATCAACTGATATACTTACATCATCATTCTTACTGAAAATTATGATAAAATCACTGTAATTTAAAAATCATACAATATTGACAGTAAAACACACATATAATAAGAACAACATACATAACAACTTTCCAATAGAAACATCTCATAAACATAAAATAAAGTCAAATGAAAACCTTGAAACATCATAATCAAACATTAAAACATCATGTAAAACCCTAGACGACAAAAAATGAACAAATATAGTAATAAATTCAAATATTCCCGCCAAACAAATTAAAAAAAGAAACAAACCTTGGGAAGAAGTCTTCCTCTTCTGCTTTACAGAAGCCTTCGAAGAAACGGAAGGCTGGGAGTATGACTTTGCAATTTTAATCACAGCATCGTCTATACAACCGGGATCAACAACATCTCCTTTCTTTGACATCTACAAAATGATAAACATGAAAAATAATAGAGTTAAAAAAGATCGACATCAATGAAAACCTAATAAACAACATGCATGTAAAAACATTCAGCTTCGCAATATCCTCTTCATTTACGATAACAACCTCAAAATAGAATAGAGTAATAATGTAAAAAAAGTACAGAAACATCAGAGCTCAACAACAAAAAGCTTACCACACAATAAAATGACTAAAAAATAAAGATTATCGGCTAGAACAACAAATCTAAGTCGTCGGAGTTACCTGATGAAGAGCCGAACAGATTATCAAGCAAAATTGCAAGAAACTCCAAAAATCGGACCACAACAATCGATTACACTCACGTCAAAACACAATATAATGCGTATTAAGCAACAAAAACAGAAGAAAGTACAGAAACCGCGACGGAAAAAGAAAACCTAGGTCGCCAGAAAAGAGGGAAAAAGAGAAGGACGGCAGAAAACAGAAGCGGTTTTCGAGAGAGAAAAACAAAAGGTAAAGAATGAGGGGAAGAGGAAGAGATACAGTAAATGTATGCTCATATTTACCGTAATTACAATTTAATCCCTAATAATATGAAAACTATAATTAATACCCCATCCCACAGCAAATATATATTATTTATAATTTAACCCCCGGTCTCGCTGTGAGACCGTCTCGCACAAGACTTTGTCATCTAAAAAAGGACATTTAGCAATACAAATCCTCTCACACATGTACAATGAATATGTAATCTTAACTATACTTTATATATAACCTAGTAGTACTAGACTTCAACCGCTAGACTAATATTCAATTCCCACCAGGGTAAGGGGGAGGGGATGGATTTTTTTTGGGGGGTCATTTGAGTTATTACCCAATTTTATATATATAAAAAAACACTATACTTTATATATGAAATACTATTTTTATCAATCAATCCAGCTTAAAAATAAAAAGTAATACACATCTCGTTAATTCCATAAGTGAAAGAAACTTCAGAAATCATTCCAGAAAAAGAAAAACACTTTAAAAGGTATATTAATTTAGTACTAGCTCTTTTAATTTGATCTTACTTCTTGAATTTCCCCACCATGAAAAGAAAGTATTAGCAGAGATACTAAACGGATGCTGGACTTGATACTAAAGTGGACCGTGATGTCTTAATTTGGGCTCAGATTGAACTAGGCTAGAAACTAAGTAATGCTCCTATAAACGTCAGCATACTCAATGAATCTTTTGAGATATTAATTGTTCATTATTCATATTTTTATATAATTAAATAAAACAAGGGAAAAATATGTTTTGTTAAGAAAGTTAGAAAAATCAAAGTAATGTGAAGTACTTTGGACAAACAAATGGTTCATTGATACAACCTTGTGGATTCTAATTGGGCCTTGCATTAGTCAAATGATGGATTGGACCTTCTGAAAAATTATTACACTTTTATACACTTCCTTTTCTTGTACGACAATGGGCTTAAGAATAGTATAAGAAGAGAAGTATAAATCGGAGGGGAAGAATTCAGAAGAAACGGGGCAGAAGTTTAAAAGCCGAATTTCAGAAATAGCACAAAGTGTTGTTTTTGACCGCCTAGTCGTAATGGATTATTTTTATAATTGATAAAATTATTGGAGTGATTTAATGCTTATTTCCATATACAACAATGGGTTTTTTTTTAATAATTTTGAAATTATTTTAAAATATATCTCAAAATATAAATTATAAATTCTATCAATACAAGTTATATGACCGAGATTTAATATAATTGGTCAACTGTTTTACGGTCTAACAAGAGAAGCTCTCTAGAAATAGGGTTTAGAGATATTCATCATCGGTATTATCAAAATTAAAATTCAATTTTTCTCTAAAAATAAAAGAGAAAGTCTCCTATTATAACGATTAACAGCTAGACCAACCATGAAAATTTCTGTTTCAATAATTTTTAGTATCAAATTATAATTATTTATATATTGCGATAAATTTTAAAAGTTTTTCAAAGTTATAGAAACATCGTTGCATCAAGTTACCTCATGAGTTACATTAGTCATCAAAACAACCCATCTAACAGTTAGTAGAACTAAACACATCACATTATCAATGGTGTGACCTTCTAGGCCTTGTTGCTTCTTCTTACTATAAACTGCAGGGTGAATGGTACCAGTTGTTGTGCTAGTTTTGTGAAAAGTTTGGTCACATTGTCTCGATGTGTTCTAACTTTTCCTCTCGAGTTTCTTCTTCTTCCTCTCTACCTCCTCAGTGTCATCGTTGGATAGTCGACTCTAGCGTGACAAACCACATGACTTTTTCTTAGTCTGCTTTTGATCACGTCACTCCTTATTCTGGCAATAACCTTGTTATTATTGGTAATGGTGTTGCCCTTAACATCAGGCACATTGGTCATTCTCGAGTCTCCAAATATCTTTTTCTGATGTTTTGGTTGTCCCACATTTTACTAAAAATTTGTAAGTTGACTCGAGATATGAATGCTGTTATTTGCTTTGATGATTCCTCTTTCTCTATCACGAACAAGTTTAATAGAGATGTTATTGATAAAGACATCATGACAGAGGCTTATATGTTTGGATTATGGTGGTGTTTCTTTAGTTATTTTTGTTGTGTCGAGTAAGCCTAAAGTATCTTTTGGAATAGTAGATAGGATCTTATGTTCCTCACAACATCATTTCTTCCTTAAACAAGTCTAGATGTTTTTCCATTACTAGTCTGTTTCCAAAGCCGCATTTGTGTTTCTCTTGTGAGACAACGAAGGGAAAATGTCTTTTCTTTACTGAAAATAATAAACGTGCACCACATTTGCTTGATTTGGCTTGCTGTGATTTTTAGGGCTCCGCACATGTTGTTTCTTGTGTTGGTTTCTTTTATTATGTTATATTCGTTGATGACCACTCTTGTTTCACTGTTTTTACCCTCTATGATGCAAATTTGATTTTGTGAAGGCATATCTTCATTTCGAGCCCTTGATTAAGAACCAGTTTTCTACCTCTTTCAAAAAATTAGAATGATACATTTTAAATTCTCACATGCGAACTCATTTTGTGTCCTACACTATTGGAAAATACCCCCATAGGCACCCGTATTTTGGGCCCTTGAAATACCGGTACCTAAGTGAGCAGGTGCAAATCCACAGTTACATAGGCACCGGTAAGTGCTACCGGTGCTAGAACCTATATTCTAGCACTGGTATGCACTACTAATGCTACAAATATACATCCAACACTGCCCTACTTAGGCACCAATATTTCAAGGGATAAAAAAATTGGTGCCAATACTCGTTTGAACCTGTGCTAGAAAATAGGTGATCAATAAAAAATTCCAGCCAGTGAGAATAAACTCACTGGTCGGAACATGAAATCCAAAAATTCATAAAAAACAATAAGATGAACAAAACACACACAAAAAAACCCAGAAGTTCATGTAGAAAACTGGAAAATTCACAACCACAACACATAGGTTCATTACATATATCTGAAAATACATAGCAGGCCACAATTTATGAAACAAACTATATCTAAAAATAGATTAACAACATCAACTATCATAAAAACTAGAACCTAATCTCCATAAACCCTAGACAACATCAACGAACTAGAACTGTGAAGGTGAGGTCGGACACAAGGGCTGAGATGCGGTAGAATGTGATGGTGGTGCTGAGAACTGAGTCGCGGCGGCTAAACCCAACGTTTTTGGTGGAGCTCGCGATTCCTACCAGCGATCGGAGCGTGGGGTGATGCGTCGGGGCTGGTCTGGTAGAAAGCGTTGGGCCTAATGCACCGTGGCAGCAGAGATAGCACCGAAGGTGAAGTGGCATAGAGATAGAGAAAAGGAAGGGCTAAAGGTGTGCGACCGGAGCGCCGCGGCAGCTTAGAAGCATCAGAGACAATGGCGGCGGATTTGGAAGAGCCAATGTGGATTATCAGAGAGGAGGAAAAGAGGGTTATTATGAGAGGAGGGTTTTAAATGATTAGGGTTTCAGTGCTCTAACTTGGGCCAAGTTGGGCTTCTTTTTTATTTAACACCGTAGCAGCGGTATGAAAACTGGTGCCCATGGTGATCATATCGGTGTTAGGTACTTCAAACACAGCTGTGTGATGTTGCTTTAAATGAGTGTTTTAATTTATTGTTTTCTTCCGGAGAGCAAAGAGAAAAAAAATTCTAAGTACCTAGCACCGGTCGTCTGACTGGTGCCTATGATGGTGCTACCAGTGCTCAAAAGAAATCCCTCAAAATATTGGACAAAAATTTAAAATTTTCATTTTTCCGCTACACAATAGCATCAGTATAACTGAATAACAATGTCGGTGCTAGTATATTTTGCCCTCTAACTTAAAATTTCCATTTTTACAATTATGTTCATGAGAATAAATCTGGAAGAGGCAAATCACAAAATTGGAGAATCTAAAATGCAATTAAATAAGAGACAATTACGTTATTGAAAATTGGAAAATTGGATAAGAGCTTGTAATATAATTCTTTGAAAATTACACTTTGTCCCAAAATTGTGTTACCCATTACCCATTGCTCCAAAATACATGATTTTAGTTATTCTTGGAAATATATAATAAATATTTTTTTTGGTGAAATATTAAAAAGTTTTAGTACATGTTGTAGAGTAACTTATGGTTGATTACTTGGAAATTACAAATGAAATTGGAAAGGATTATGGATATATTCTTGTGCTCGATTTTTTTTTTTATAAATATCCCCTTATAGGCATGGAAAATACAATGGGGGTGTATAGGGTAGCATCATGTTCGAGCAGATTTTAATTTGGAGTTACGGTTAAACTTTTTTACTTTTTGCACTTAAGTTAGAGTCATCGAATTATGAATTTGGTAGAATCAAAATACGATTCAATAATATACGATCACAACTCCGCAATTTGGGCATGTATGGGTGAACGGAAGGGTCTCGAAAGTCAACATTGATTACTTCTGTAAATTCTTGAAAAATTACACTGTGGCCCAAAATTGTGATACCCCATTACCCATTGCTCCAAAATACATGATTTTTGTTATTCTTTCCCAAATATAGAAATATAAAATAAATGATTTTTTGGCGTAATATTGAAAAGCACTAGTACATGTCCTAGAGTAACTTGTGGTTGATTACTTGGAAGTTATAAAGTGAAATTGGAAAGGATTATTGATATGTTCTTGTGCTCAATTTTTAATAAATATTCTCTTACATACATGGAAAATACAATGGGGCGTATAGGGTAGCATCACGTTCGACCAAATTTCAATTTGAATTTACGAGTTAAAATTTTACTTTTTGCACTTAGGTCCCTTCAAGAAAGTTGGAGTTCTTGAATCTCAAAATTAGCAATACCAAAATGCAATTAAATAATTTATGACCAAAACTTTGCGAATTGGGCATGTATGAGTGTATGGAAGGGTCTCGAAAGTCAGCATTGATTATTTCTACAAATTTTGAAAAATTACAATGTGGCCAAAAATTGTACTACCCCAATATTTTCTTCCAAAATACAAGATTTTGGTTATTCTTGTCTAAATATAGAAACATTAAGTATATGAATTTTTTGGTGAAATGTTAGAAAACGCTAGTACATGTTCTTGAGTAACTCATACCATAAACTTATTTTCAAAAGTAACTCATACCATAAACCCAATTTTCAAAAAATTTCTATGTATCAAGCACCAGTACTATTACCGGTGCCATTCGTCAACATACCGGTGCTAGCTATTTTCCCACCAAAATTTTACCCGCCAAAAATTACTATTCCGATCATAGGCACTGGTATTAGCACCGATATATGTCATTCATCTACAATCGACACTAGTGGAGAGCCTTTGATTAAATACAATGATCAAAGGAGGTTCTTGAGGAACCGCATTTGATGAGCACCCGAAATGAGTTCCAAACTTGGAACTCCTTTTAAAGGTGGCTATTTTTCGATCAAAGGCACTTCCGCCTTTGAGAAAATTGATTAAAGACGTATCTATTATAGAACCACCTTTAATCCAATGACTTTGTTCGAACACTATATAAACCAAAAACCCGATGAAAGCCTAAATCTATGCCTCAGTTTATTTTCCCATTTTCACTCCCTCTCCAGCCCTTTCTCCCTTTCCATCTCCAGCCTCTCTCTCTGCAAACCCTAAATCACCCCACTGCTACTCTTTCTCCTCTCACCTCCCCTGCTCCACCATCTGCCTCCCTCTTGACATGCCACTACTGCCTTCACGCCTTTCTTCCTCCTCACGACTCCGAACCTGGGCATCACCCCCATGCCCTTCCGTCGTCCCAAGGATTCGCCTCGCCTAGGCTCCTCTGCCGCGCCATGGATCTGCCGCACCTGGGCTTCTTCACCCTGCCAAGGATTCGCCTCGCCTGGGATACTCCGCCGCGCCTAGGATCCACCACTCTAAGGATTTGCCGCTCCTGGGAACTGCACGCCGCCCCTTGACGTTCTTGGCCTGAGAGAGTTGTTGTCGGCCACCGAGTGCCAGCCGCGACAAAGGTTTCCGCTGGCGAAGGCTCTGGTGAAAGCTATTGATATTGCCTCGATCTATTATGTTGAGTGTTTTGGGACTATTGTTGTTAGGTCTGTTGTGTTGGGTCTGTATTTTGCAGATCTGGATTTGTTTCTCGCTGCCGCAAACCTCAGTTTCTGGAAGCCTTTTTTTGGGACCTAAAAAACAAGTTCCGAACTCGGAACTGTTGGGGCTCTAAATAAAGGCAGTTTTTTGAACCGCCTTTGATTGATTTCGATCAAAGGTAGAGCTAGAGAAGGCAGTTCTAAAGTGTCTTCTTTGGTTTGATAAAACTGCCTTTTATCACGAGGTTTCCACTAGTGCAGTGCTGGAAAATATTAAATCCAGACATTTTTTTCTTCAGAGTCACTGGTATCTGGAACTTGTATTCAGTGTACCGGTGTTGGATTTATTCATAGGCACTGATATTCAATGTACCGATGCTCGATTTATTCATAGGCACTGGTATTTTTGTTTTGTAGTACCGATAGCACTTACATACCGGTGCCTACATGTACACGTTTTCCAGAAGTGATAGGACATTCATAATCATTTTTCATGTCCTTACACACCGTCTAATTGTTTCTAATAACTTTCCAGTAATTTCTTTTTTAGTTTCAATTATAATTAGAACATATATGTTACGTCGCCTGATTAGTGTACACAATCTGAACATATACCTTTAGTTATTCCCCTTATATTCCATGTTAGAGTTTTAATATTCATTTGGAAACTAGGATTTAGCTTGAAGGTCACTAATGGAAAACAGTACTAGGGCACCGGTATGAGCCATGGAAACCTTCCAACCGGTGTTGATTTCATGTTTGGCACCGGTATTTCAACATTACCGGTGCTGGAATTTATTTTCAGCACCAGTTTTTTGAAACCGGTGCCTTAAATAAGTGTCATACATAATAAATAACACCAGTATCGTATATGGGTGTACACATAACTGGTGCTTGAATTAGGCAACAACTAAGAAATAGTTTATTTGGAGCCAAAAATAAAGGAGGGAAACTAAAAGTACTGGTTTGGAAAAACCGGTGCTGAAAATATTACTGTTCGTGGGTATTGTTGAAGGTTGAAATACTAAGTATGTGCGCTGTTGTTTTTAAGGAACCGGTTAAACCGCCGGTGCTGTGTACTTAGACTAAATTTCTCGGATTAGCTCTCGGGTTGAGAAAATTATTTTAAAAAATCAATCAAGGCAGCCATAAGTAGTTACTTTTTTATGGCGGCACTGGTTTTGTTAACTATCAGCACCGGTTTTATCACCGATCCTTAGAATTTATTTTGCAAGTATGTTCTTGGGTTGGGATAAAAGGTCGAAAAATTAATTCAACACAACCTCAAGCAGCTGCGTTTACTAGTTTTAGCACCGGTTTATGGCCTCCATACCGGTGCTAGTAAATTTAGTTCTAAAATTTGTACAGATCCACGACGGGCTGCATTTTCTAAATTTTGGAGAGCAAATCTAATCCATCTTCCCCATCGGTTCAGACTCCCAAGCTCTCCAAAGGATTGAGGTGAGTTCTCTTTCAAACATTGCTATTAAATTCTACTACATTATTAATCATGAACCCAAAGTTTTTGGAAAAATAACAACTTTTTTTTTTCAATGTTGGTTCACTTTGCTCTCCAACATTGTTCTATATTGCAATCATGTCCATAACGTTAATGTGTAATACCTACATCTATGTATATACATTGGATTTGATTGACTTGCATTGAGGGTTTGTTGAAGTTCATGAAAGTAGGTATTCTAAAGGTTTTTTTAGTTGCATGGTAGGTGTTTGTTGGAATGCCTCATTTGACGTTGTAGGACGTGACACCAAAAACTCCCTACAAGAGGACACGTGATGCATCCCCTTCCTCTTCGGAGGTGCTATCCAATATTGAACAACAGGAGAAGAGGTTCATTTTGGAGCAGGCAAAATTAATTGCACAAACGTACAAAAAAAGGAGACATTTCCCAGAGAGAGGAATAAAAAATGCTCACTCCCCCCTTTGAAGAAAATATCCGAGCACTTGGGTGGGAGAAATTGTGTGACACGCCTCCAATGTTCAATCTCAGCATAGTGAGTGAGTTCTATGTTAATTTGCGGTGTGGTAAAAGGTGGACTAAGGCGTTCTTTCGTGGGAAAATGGTGAAATTAGCTGAAGAATCCATAAACGAGTTGTACGGGTTGCCAAATGTTCCCCCCCAGAGAGGAAGAATTTCTTACATTCCACTACTATACCGATGAGGGTTGAGATTTTGACGATCCCACAGGATGGGAGATCGTGAGGATGGTAACTAGGGAGGGAACTGATGTCGATTCTATTGTGAAACGAGGTTGGAAAAAGATATCAAAGAAGCTACTCACTCCCGAGATGAATGGATGGTACCACTTTGTAGCATCCAGAAATGACCCGTCACAGTAAACACTGAGGTTCACAGTATGAGGCTGAGACATCTGTATGCCACTAAAAAAAACTCCGATGGAATTTGGGTAAGTAAATAGTGAACGAGTTGAGACATGGTGCAGAGAGAACAGGTTGTTACGGTTTCTCCAGCCTAATATCCAAACTGTGCATAAAAGCAGGTGTCCCCCACTATCTGCACAACATATACGGGCATCCAATGGGTAAGATTACAGTAGACTCTTTCTTCAAATTCCCTCAAGACAATGTGGGTCCTACTTTGGAATCTAGAGTCGCGGCGTTGGAGGTGGGTGTACAAAGTCTACTGATGAATTCACAATATCAAAGGTCCTGGTACGATCCCATGGGAAAGGAATTTCAATACCAGTTCCCAGATGCAATGAAAGCAGTTGGACCTTTCCTTACATATCTAGGCCCGGGCGTCGGGCAAAGCGACATTAGGACCAGCTCTGAAGATACACACATGTTGGATGAAGAGCCGTTTGCTAGATATTATTCATGAACTTATACCCTCATTGTCCTTGTAATACTATCGTTTTTGTAAAGATTATATTTTGGAGTATGGCTTGAAACAGTTCTATGTTATTTTGCAGACAAAATATAGTTATTATCCACAACTTCGATGATTATCATGCTTTTACATTAATCGTATGTTATTAAAGAAATATGATTTTTTGTTTATATTTCCAAACCTTTTTTTGTATAATTTAGTCTAGGACATGTACTACTGCTTTGAAATTTATACACTCAAAAATTCCATTCTTTAGAATTTATATATTTAGGGGAAAAAAACAAGAATCAAGTGTTTCAAATCAATGCTCAAGGTGAAACTTAGTTTTGGGCAAGACTGCAATATATGTAAATGTAGCACTTGTTACCTATGATCAGTTTTGAGGATGTTCCATTCACCCAATCAAGTTGTAATCGTGAAGTTATTATCATACAATACTCAATTGCAGTATTGAATCCCCAATTTCGTATTTCGGCATTTCTAAGATTCTTAGAGGGACCAAAGTGGAAAAAGCAAACACTTCACTCGGACCTCCAAATTCAATTCCGCTCGGATGTAATCCTACATTGTTGGACCCAAAAGTGAATTTCTAGAACGAATAAAAAAATAATATTTGGTGTAAATAAATAATAAAGAAAACTTACCGTTTGAACTTCCTAACTTTTAAGTCATCTATAGTCAGATACTCTAGCACATATACTAGCACTTTACCAAATTCTAATAAAACATGAAATTATTTTTTTAAACATATATTAACAAAAGAATAAACAATGTGGTGCTATTTGGCCACAAATAAGGTGTTGCAATTGAGTTTTAGGCTACAGTGTTATTTTAACAAAGTTCTGATCGGAGGGTTTGCGAGTATCCATTGGACACAATGTTGAAACATGAGCTCTATTGAGTGTTGAATTGAATATTTTTTATCCCAATTGGATATAAAAACCAATGGACAAAACTATCCCCCTTGAGAGGAACTTCAAATTAATATTCCGAAAACCAAAAACCAGCACCGGTTCGGAGTGTTGATTAACCAGTGCTAAGATTTTTGGATATACCAGACAAAAAAATTAGTCAATACGTGGGCGGGAAATTCAAAATTCAAAATTCTATATTTTAATGTTCAACACTGGTTCGTCTATTCTGTCAGCACCGGTATTATAACACGGTGCTAGGATTTTACAGCGCGTCAGGATTAAGCAGATCCATGCAACTGCTTTAACCATATTTTAGCATTGGTCATCCATTCTAGCACCGGCGTAACAACCGATGCTTCATAGTTAGAAAAAAATTTTTATGTCTGCTCGTGGGTTGTAAAAAAAATTAATACTGACGCAGCATCAAGCAGCTGCTTAAACCCAAAGTTAGCACCGGATTAGAGAATACATAGCACCGGTCACAGTAATTAATGAAGATTTCATCTAGGTTTAATCTAAACCCTTGATTTTATGTATGTTGATTTAATCTTAACCCTTCAAAATTTGTCTATATAAAGCAAACTTGAAACCCTAAATCTACTCACTCCCTCACTGTCCTCTCATTCTCTTACTCCACCACCTCTCCATTACCGCCACCACCTCCTATACATCCAACCATTACCGCCGCCACCTCGCCCCTCCCCCTCTGTAACCGCCTTCTTCCTCCTTCCACCTCTTCATTCATGTTTTTCTAATTTTGTTTTTCTATTGGTCATTATTTTTTCCTGTTTTGTTGGGTGTGTTGGATTTTTGATCATGTTGTCTTTCAAGGGCCGTGTGAGATTTTTTTCCATTTTTGTACTTTGTGGGTTGTGCAAGATTTTGTGCATTTTGTGATTAAATTGAAAGTGTATTACATACATACATATATATATATAGTTGTTCCTTGTGTATGGTTTGATGTTTAGGTTTTTTTGCTTGAAATAATTTTTGTTCCCCTGTGATGTAGATGATTGTGTCATGTTTAGCGGTTTGTCAAAATTAGAATTTGTATCATGTTGAACGTTTTTGTACACTATGATATAAACTGTTCTATAAATTGTAGAATTTGTACCCTGTGACATAAACTGTAAAATTTGTACCCTATGATATAAACTGTTATGTTTTATTTAACTATGTACGATGTTGAAGGTTTTTTTCTGTAATTAATGTGATATAGTTGTTGATGTGTTTATGTTTTAGTTTTAAATGCGTCGAACAACTACAATGTTTTGAATGAATGACAAACAAGATTAAGGTTGACATGTTTTTTTCCGTGTTTTGATTATTTCTAGTTGATGTTTAAACTGTTAAGATATTGCAGTCTATCGGCACTAGGGAAACGTGGCATGTTTGACATGGTTTGTTTATACACTCCACCCCTTCGAGGGCCAAGAACTCGACCTCTTCGAGGACAGAAGATGCTATTCCTTCAAGGATAGAAGCCTCCATATCTTCAAGGACAGAGGACTCCATCCCTTCGAGGGCCGAGAAATCAACCCCTTCTAGGGCAGAAGACTTCATCCCTTCGATGGTAAAAAAACACGAACCCTTCGAGGATAGAAGACTCCATCCCTTCGAGGATAGAAGACTCCATCCCTTCGAGGGCCGAGACCTCGACCCCTTCAAGGACAGAAGACTCCATCCCTTTGAGGAGCAAGAACTTGACCCCTTCGAGGGCCAAGAATTCGACCCCTTCGAGGACAGAAGACTCCATCCCTTCAAAGGTCGAGAACTCGACCCTACGAGGACAGACAACTTCATCTCTTCAACAACTAAGAACTCAACTCCTTCGAGGGCAGAAGACTCCATCCCTTCGACGGCCGAGAACACAAACCCTTCGAGGATAGAAGACTCCATTCCTTCAAGGATTCCATCTTTTTGAGGCCCGAGAACCCAACCCTTCAAGGATAGAAGACTTCATCCCTTCGACGGCCGAGAACACGAACCCTTCGAGGACAGAAGACTCCATCCCTTCGAGGGCTAAGAACTCAACCCCTTAGAGGATAGAAGACTCCATCCCTTTGACAGCCTAGAACTCAAACCCTCGAGGACAAAAGATTTCATCACTTCGAAGATAAAAGAATCCATCCCTTCAAGGGCGGAGAACTCAACCCCTTCGAGGAAAGAAGATTCTATCCCTTCGAGGGCGGAGAACTCAACCCCGTCGAGGAAAGAAAACTCCATCCATTCTGGACAAAAGACTTCATCCCTTCGGTGGCTGAGAACTCAACCCCTTCGAGGACAGATGACTCCATCCCTTCGAGGGCCGAGAACTGGACCCCTTCGAGGATCCCCTCGAGGACAGACGACTCCATCCCTTCAACGGCCGAGAACTAAACCTCTTTGAGGGCAGAAGACTCAATCCCTTCGACGGTCGAGAACACGAACCCTTCGAGGACAGAATACTCCATCCCTTCAAGGAAAGAAGACTCCACCCCTTCGAGGGCCAAGAACTCGACCCCTTCGAGGATAAAAGACTCCATCCCTTAGACGGCCGAGAACTCGACCCCTCGAGGACAGAAGATTCAACCCCTTCGAGGACAGAAGACTCCATCCCTTCGATGGCCGAGAACACGAATCCTTAATGTCTCGAATCCTGAATATCTCAAACTCCTCCACCTAGAAGTTCACAACTCGAATGGTTACCTCTCGAACCCATCCAATCAAACCCCTCCATCTGAAACTTAACTTCTCGAATGGGTTTCTCTCAAATCGGTACGTCTCGAATAGGTACCTCTCGAATGGATCAAATGGAACCCCTCCACCTCAAACATCACCTCTGGAATGGGTACCTCTCGAACATGTCCAATGGAACCCCTCCCTTGAAGGACAGAAGACTCCATCCCCTCGAGGATAAAATCACAACCCCTCGAGGCCAGAAGACTCCATCCCTTTGAGGGCCTAGACCACGGCCCATTCGAGGACACAAGACTCTATCCTTTTGAGGGCTGAGATCTGGACTCCTTCGAGGTCAGAAGCCTCCATCCATTCGAGGGTCTAGAACTCGACCCCTTCAAGGAAAGAAGACTTCATCCCTTCGAGGGCTGAGATCTCGACTCCTTCGAGGACAGAAACCTCCATCCCTTCGAGGGCTGAGAGCTCGACCCCTTCGAGGATAGAAGATTCCATCCCTTCGAGGATTCCCCATCAACCCCTCGAGACTTCGACCTGTCAAGACATTGGCACACGCACGCTAAGTATCCATCACTCGAATCCTGAATGTCTCGAACCCCTCCACCTGGAAGTTCACATCTCGAATGGGTACCTCTCGAACGTATCCAATCGAACCCCTCCCTTTGAGGAGAGAAGACTCCATCCCTTCGAGGGCCGAGACCTCGACCCCTTCGAGGATGAATGACTCCATCCCTTCGAGGGCCTAGAAGTCGACCCCATTGAGGATAGAAAATTCCATCCCTCCGAGGCCTAGAAGTCGACCCCTTCGAAGACAGATCATTCCATCCCTTCGAGGCCTAGAACCACCCCATCGAGGATCCTCCATCTACCCCTCGAGTCTTGCACCTGTCAAGCCATTGGCACACGGACACTAAGTATCCATCACTCAAATCGTCAATGTCTCGAACCCCTCCACCTGAAACTTAACCTTTCGAATAGGTACCTATCCAACCCATCCAATAGGGCCCTGCATTGGATGCTTCCTATTCATGTATTTCCCTCTAAGTGAACAAATGCTTCTTCCATTACAAAAAGTACCGTAACATTTGTAGAACTCTGCAATTTATAATGTGGAGATTTTGTAGTGTATGAGCACCAAATAGACATGGTGTGTTTATATGTTGAGCATGGTGTGTTTAACATTGAATCATTGTTAATGTTAAATACATAGTTCAAACATAGTTATACACACCATGTTTCCTCGGTGCTTAAATGCTGCATCATTTCGACATTTAAATAGTTTTCTATGACAAATTGTACAGTACACAAGCTTAGAAGAAGAAGCATTAGCACTGGTTTACAGGTCTTTTTTTTTGATGATTTCAATTTGATGTTTAAACCGTGGAGACGTTGCAGTCTATCAGCGCCAAGTAAACATGACGTGTTTGACATGGTTTGTTTATACATGCCATGTTTCCTTGGTGCTATAAAACTGCTTCATTTCGACATTTTAAATGATTGCTTTCTATTCATGTAGTGCTCTCTAACTAAGTAATGCTTCTTCCATTATGAAACTGTGTTATAACATTTGTAGAACTCCACAATTTCAAATGTGAGGATTTTGTAGTGTATGAGCACCTAGTAGACATGGTGTGTTTATCATCAAATGTTTGACATTATGTGTTTAACATTAAATAATTGTTAATGTTGAATACATAATCAAAAAATAGTTATACTCACTATGTTTCCATGGTGTTTAAATGCTGCATCATTTCAACATATGAATTGTTTTCTTCGAAAAATCGTACTCCTATTAGAGCCCCTAGATTTTATACTAAGGATGATATTGTGATTGGTTCCCATAGTTTGACACTCCTCCAACTCTCTCCTACTAACCCCTCACTTTCACATCAAGGAAAGATATCAAATAGATTTTCTGTTTTGCAGGAAATGGATGATCATTCTAGCACTGACGAATGTGTGGCTCAGGACCCCCAGGATCCTTTTGATGTTAGTAAAGATCCTACTGAGGACTCTCACCCACTGCCTGATCCTCAGGAAGGTTCAAGCAAACTATCAGGTAAGACTAATGGCCAAGGTAAGGCTAAGATTAAAAAAAACTATTACATTAGTCAATTAAATAAGATGATGCTCAGATCTGCCACTAAAAGCCATAAATCGGGTGAACAATGATGCACAGTCTCAAGTTTAATTTCCTGATATGGAATCTAAGAGGAATTAATACCTCAATGCTAAGGCTAAAACATTTGACTGTTCATAAGAAAATACAGCTTCTCTGTATTATAGAACCTATGCATGATAATTCTCAATGCCAAACATATATGGAGAAGCTGCATTACTCACATAATCTCCCTCTTCATAATGGCAAAATTTAGCTTATGTGGAATGACTTAATGACTGTTAATCTTGTATGCCACATGAGCAATTCTTAAATGTAAAAATCACCCATTTAGGATCTAACTCTCAAATGGAAATGGTCTTTGTGATACGAATATCAAATGCTTTGATGTGCTTTAAATGCTTTGATGGATCAACTTTATGATGAAGAATTGAAGAAGGAGTCACCATCGACATCTTGGATTCATTATTCAAGATTGTCGACAAACTGAAGACATCATGAAGAACACTATACTCTTTTTTCCCACTGGATTTTTAATGAGGTAGTGTGATCATTGTAAAATTATTTCATTTTGGGTTTATTGGACTGATAGCTCGGCCATGTGGGCTTTGAAGAGCTGAATTTTGAAAATACAGTCCATTAAGGTTTAGTATATTCAGTTTTATTCTGATTAGAATTATATTTGGTAAGATTAGATAAGGTAATATTCTTCAAGGTTACTTCTTGAAGAATTCAACCTGATTACCTTAGATTACCAATTATTTTAGGTATTTTAGTTAGATATGGTTTTAGCTTCTTAAAGCTGCCATAAGTCGATTCAGTTTCCATTTGTGATTAGGGTTTGAGGCAAGATTGTAACCCTATAAAAAGGGAGGCCTTATGGACGAAAATTACAACCTTTCATCAATCAAATATACAACCTTTTGAGTTCATACTCTTTGGTTGCGAGCTATTCCATTGTTGCTTAACCCCGAGGGCTAGTTAAGTATCAACAAACCTTGTAATCTGATCACGAGGGCTACTTACTACGACGAATCCAACAATATCAAATACGATAATATTATTGTTTATATATTTATTCAAATACGTGGTCAAAACTTGATCATGTTGACTGTCAAATAATAAGTGTGCAGCTTAGTTTAATACTGAGGGAGTACATAATGTTATCTATTTACCTATTTTGAATTGAAACTGTGAATCCAACTCAATGTGAGGGATTCTAACCATTTTCATTAATTATTAAATTTGGTATCCCCTCTATCCCAGCCATTTCTGCAAAAAAGAGAGAGTGGTTTTATTTTGATGAGGTGAAAAGTCTAAAATATCCCTCCCACTACCAACTGCCCAATTTCCCTGCTTTAGTCAACAGTCCAACACCACCTGTGTGCACCCACCACTTTCTTCAACCACCCAACACCACCACTGCGGAGTTACCCAGAATCCAGCAAATTCGACTAGCACAAAACAAAGAAGTATAAAACCAAGCTCAAAACCGCAAAAAACTTTCTTCGAATATGAAAACAATCGACATTACCATGACTGGGAGGAAATTGGTGAATTCAACATCTATCTATATCACCTTGACCTGACTGAATGTGGAGGCGGTGCCAAAAAACCTCTTCAACTCGAGGAGCATGCGATTGGCGTTCCAATCGACGGAGTGGCTGAGGAGATCTGGCACAGTGAGGTCGGCGGAGGCGCGGTAGGAACGCGTCGAAGATCCGACATGGTGAGGTTGAGGGAGAAAATGGGTGTATTTTGAGTGAATTGTGGATGCGAGGATGAGGGAGGTGACTTTATAAGGAATTGATTTTATTGATGTTGCATGTTGCAGAGGTACAAGACTTATATACACGTAAGTCCTAACCAAAATGCCTAAAAACAAGGCATTGAATAAACACGATTCTGATCATCATTTGAACTCTTCTAAGTTGGCTATAATATGGAACAACCTTTGAACTCTGAACTATAATATAGGAACAGAATTATTGAACATTATGACCCCCCGGCAAGCTAAAGAGCGGGACAAACTTGCAGCGAAGAAGTGCAATGCGATCTTTGCTGAGCGACTTGGTGAATATATCTGCCAATTGATCAGCCGAAGAGACGTGACAAATCTTGAGGTCCCCAGATTCTACCAGTTCTCGAATGAAGTGAAAATTCAATGCAATGTGTTTAGACCTTGTGCTAATCATAGGATTCTTGCTCATAAAAATAGCCTCAACATTGTCGCACAACAAAATAGCTTCAACATTGTCAGATATGAGTTGTTTAAGCCACAACAACTCAGCCGCGACATAAGCCAGCGATCGATACTCAGCCTCAGTACTTGATCTTGCTACAACTCGTTGTTTGCGAGATGTCCAACTGATGAGATTGGATCCATGAAAAATGGCATATCCATATTGCGAGGGGGTTGTCATCACTGTCTAAAATTCATCCCGCATCCAAAAAAAAAGGAGAGAATGGGCTGATGTCGGTGTAAAGTGAAGACTGTGATCTAATGTCCCATTTAAATATTGATGAATATACTTTACCGACTGCCAATGAAGGATAGTAAGAGACTGCATATATTGACAAACATGATTGATGGCATACACAATGTCTGGACGAGTTATGGTGGCATATTGAAGAGCCAACAATTTGTCGATAAAGCTTTTGATTATGAAAGGGATCACCATCTCGACGAAGTTGCAAGTGAGGATCAGCTGGAGATGAAATAGGAGCTGATGAGGACATGCTGCTTGAGCCAACAATTTGTCGATAAAGCTTTTGATTATGAAAGGGATCACCATCTCGACGAAGTTGCAAGTGAGGATCAGCTGGAGATGAAATAGGAGCTGATGAGGACATGCTGCTTCGTGTCAAAACCTCCTGAATGTAGCCCTTTTGAGACAAAGTAAGCCATCTTGCAGATTTATGAATTTGCAAACTTAGGAAAAATGCAAAGCTCTAAGATCTTTGAGAGTAAAAACACAATTCAGTTGAGTGATGAACCGCTGAATGAGGTCTCATATGTCCCTGTGATGATTAGATCATCCACATATACCAGAATATAGATTATAGCAGAAGAGGAAATGTGAACAAATAACGATGTGTCTGATTGGAAAGAACGAAATCCCTGAGTTACAAGATATATCTTGATCCTGGTAAACCAAGCTCTTGGAGCTTGTTTGAGATCATAAATTACCTTATTCAACCGACACACGTGATTAGGATGAATGGGATCCTCAAAGCCCTTTGGTTGCCTCATATAAACAACCACTGATAAATCACCATTAAGGAAAGCATTATTAATGTTGAGTTGTCAGATACACCAATTTCTGGAGAGAGCAATAGATAGAACCAACCGAATGGTTGTTGGTTTGATGACGGGACTGAATGTCTCAAAGTAATCAATGCCTTCCTCTTGACTACATCCTTGGGCTACCAATCGAGCCTCGTGATGCTCGATCGAACCATCAGACTGCTGGTTTACCCTAAAAATCCACTTACATGCAACAAGATTCATATTAGTGGCATAAGAAACAAGAGACTAAGTGTTATTTCTCATGTGGGTATCATATTCTGCTTTCATCGCATCTTGCCAACATTTGTGCTTAATGGCTTGGGAAAATGTGTGAGGTTCAGGTGTAAAATCATGAGAGATAGTTGTATTATATGATGTTTTGGGTGTCAGAGAGTTTGTACGGGCACGAGAAAGCATGGGATGGTGACTGTTTTTGGCAGACTGATAATGGTCTGGTGCAGATTGTTTGGCTCAAGAGCTAACGCTATATTGTTGATGATGTGGGCTTGTGAATGAAGGAGGAGTTGTAGGGGCCGGGGAATGTGGATGTGGGCTGGTGGATGTAGGGGGTGGTGGTGAAATTTCTGGTTGAACTATGGTGGTAAATGAAAGCACGAACAGAGAAGAGGATGGAATGGCAGCAACGTGCTTAAAAAGATTTGGCAACACAGATTGAGATGGTGTAACATTAGGTGTAGAAAAATCTTTAGTTAAAGTAGTAGCACATGGAAACATATTTTCATTGAAAACCATATGACGAGAAACATATATCCTGGAAGTAGGTTTGTGAAAATAAAGATAACCCTTATGAGATGCACTGTAACTTATAAACACACAAGGTAAAGATCGAAAATCAATTTTGTGCTGATTATAAGATCTAAGAAACAGGTAACAAAGGCATCCAAAATTCTTTAAAAAACCATAACCCAGATTTTTGTTGTAAATTTTTTGGTTGGGAGATTGATAATCAAGCAATGGACTAATGGTTCGATTATGAAGATACGTGGCTGTTTTGAAAGCATGTTCTTAAATTTCTTGCAGAAGAGAAGCTTGAGCTAAGAGAGTAAGACCTTTCTCAATAATGATACAGTTTCTTCTTTCAACCGCACCATTTTGTTCTTGTGTGTATGGACAAGAGACACGATATACAATCCCATTATTTTAAAGAAATGTAGAGACATTTCAAAAATCTCCACCCCAATCGGATTGTAAACCTTTGATATCACATTCAAATTGAGTTTTGATCATTGTTCAAAATTGCACAAATGTGAAAAACATTTCAGATTTTTGAGACAAAAAATAAATCCACACAAATTTAGTGCAATCATCAATAAACAAAACAAAATAGCAATGTCCATTCATAGAAAATTGAGGAGAAGGTTCCCAAATATCTGAGTACACAAGTTCAAACGATTTACTAGGAGCAATATGAGATGTAGCAAGAGGAAACGGTGACTTTACCAAGTTGCCAAGAATCACAAACATTTGGAAATTTATTTAAAGAAATTGAAAGCTGAAAAGATGAAATAAGATGCCTTAAGAGAGGATCGTGAGGATGAGCAAGCCGCTGGTGCCATTCATGTAATGATGTACAAACAACGGTGAGAGCCATGGTTTGGGCTGGTTTATTTGAGAAAGAAGGAAATTGATATAGGTTATTGTAGACGTCCCCTCGGAGGATTGTTTTGCCCTAAGAAGTCTTGACAAAACAGTGAGTAGGCCAAAATTCCATGAATACTTGGTTATCTCTAGTTAATTTAGAGACACTCAAAAGATGTTTCGTAAGTGAGGGTACAATAAGCACATTAGGCAACTTGAGATTTGGCAAAAATGAAGAACCAGTATGAGAAATAAACAGATGGTTACCGTTTCCCACTTGAAGCTTGCCATCTCCATTGTAGTCATCAACAATGGCCAGTTTACGAATATTAGGTGTGACATGGTCAGTAGCGCCAGTGTCAAAGTACCCAGAAGGATCAACCAGCCTATTTAGACTGATCTCTGGGATTAGGCCGACGTGATGGATAATCTGCCCGGTTGGATCTTTTCCAACAATCAACTACTTCATGGCCCATTTTGGTGCATATTTTATATGGAACGAGTCAGAAGAATGAGAGCCAGAAGAAGATCCCAAACCTGGGTAGTTGTTTGGTGGAACAGATCGTCCACCATGACGATTAACAGCAAGCGTCGAAGAGCCAGAAGAAGGCTAAGCCGACAACTGGCGGACATGTTCATGCTCCAAACAAGCTTCTTCCTAGAGGAGCATTCCAACAAGATCATCAACAGAGGCAGCCTTATCCTTAATCATAAAGGCTGTAGTAAAAGAGCTATAAGAAGAATCAACACCCTGCAAAATATGGCCAATGAGACTTTGTCAGAGATTGGATGTTGGTTCTCTGCCAAAGAGTCGGCAATTGAGCATTTTTGCTCTATGTATTCCATCATGGACAGTGACCCCTTAAACAAGGATTAAAGTTGAACCTTCATGGCCATCCGGGGAGCTCTAGTTTGAGACTGGAAGGTTTTCTCGATGGCCATCCAAGCTATCTGGGAGGAGGTTGCATGAGAGACATGAGCCAAAGCTAGTTCAAACAAGGTGGACTTAATCCACAATAAGACAAAGCGATCACGCTTCTTCCAGACGGTGAAATCAGGATTTGTTGAAGTGGTTACGACACCCTTTTTTGCTGTAACAGAGAGGGTTTCCGGTGGTGGTGACGGAGCCAAAACACGAGCCTTAAGATCAAACATTTCTAGGGCTGAAATAACAGTGGTTCTCCAATGGGAATAATTGTCCCTCTCAAGCTTAATGCTAATAGGTGGAATCTGGAAATTGAGAGAGGTTGCGGTGGTGTTTTCATAAGTAGGTATATTTGGGTCAGCCATGATGGAGTAGATTAAAAAAAGGAAGGAAAATATAGAATGGAAGCTCTGATACCATATAAGGAATTGATTTTATTGATGTTGCATGTTGCAGAGGTACAAAACTTATACACAAGTAAGTCCTAACCAAAAAACATAAATACAGGGAACTAACTAAACACGATTCTGATCATCCATTAAACTCTTCTAAGTTGGCTATAATACAAGAACAACCTTTGAACTCTGAACTATAATATAGGAACATAATTATTGAACGTCATTAGACTTTGAGCTAATCTGATGGAGAGGATTTTGTAGATGAGGGGATAAGGAGGGGTTTTGAGTTAATATGAAGGAGAAGATTTTGAGTTAATCAGGCGGAGAGGGTAGGCAGGGTGAATTTTATATAATGATTGTGTGAATATTGAGGAAAAGTAAATTGAAAGTGTAAATTTTTATGAGATAAGATTGTGTAATATTTTAATTCTCTAAGGATATATAATTATGTCTTTTGACATACTGATTTTTTTTCTAGAAAAGAAAGTGCATAAATTTGCTTGGACAAATTAAAAAGAAAAGTGTTCGGAATAATCTGGAATGGAGGGATTATAAACCTTTCAGTTTTGTACAACTATTACACAATAATGAACGAAAAAACGCAGACATTAGATACATTAGTTGCGCAGCAAGTTTAGTTAGTTTGGAGTTTTATTAATATGTTAGGTTAGTCATTTGGTTTAAAAAGCTGCAGGGAGGCGATCTCCACTCTATACGAGACAATGTTGCTCTTGGTGAGAATTAAATTTCTCTCTAGACTAGGGCTTGAAAGCGTCTCCGTCCTTGTGCCGCACGGCACGAGTCTTCTTCTCTGATTTCGTTTCCACCGGCAGATCGGTAAGGTTGCTCTTCAAAGTATCCGTTTCCAGTCACGGATCGGAGAAGATTTCTCCATAAAAACCACCGAAGATCTATTCGAAACATACAGATCAACGTTTGGAGTCGAAAGATACAGATCAACGTTTGGAGGATTTCTGACATGACAACTTCGACTCAAACAGCGATCCACGGTAAACAACATCAATGGCGGACATGGATGTTTTGGAGAAATTGTATGCGAATCTTTTCCTCACGGAGGAAGAAAACCCCACCCGGCCACTGCCCCTTCGATCTGATATCGGCCAATTCCGTTCAACACTGGTGGGTAGGGTTTTAGCGCCCTGGAAAATCCCTTTCGATGAGATCGTGGATCTATTCCAGAGGATTTGGGGGATGCGAAACACAATTACGGGGAAATTCTTGGCTGATAACGTGGTTCTTTTCCAGTTCTCAAAGCATGGGTTTTAGAGAAGGAACCATGGTTGTTCGGGAAGTATTTACTGGCGTTACGGGAACCCTACGAAGGTATGGTTGCCTCGCAAATCTAGTTTACAACTTGTTCTTTTTGGATCCACGTTCATCGCGTGCCAACGCTAGCCATGAACGAGGAGTCAGCGACATTGATAGGAAACGCCATAGGAAAATTTGTGACGGTGGAGAGGGACGCTGATGGTTCAATGATCGGACCATACTTGAGGATTAAATGTGAGATTGATATAACCAGGCCATTGAAGAGAATCCAAGTAGTGGGTAAACTTGGGAACCAAACGCACTTGCTTCTGCAATATGAGAAGCTCCCTCGGTTTTGTACGTATTGCGGATGACTTGGTCATGGTGCAAGGGAGTGCGAAGTACAGATTCAGGCCCCAATGTTGTGTGTGAGCCCTAATTCATCTCTGTTTCAAGCTGCTTGGAGGAAAAGGTAGATTACGTCGGCACCATCGAGAGGCGCAGAGGCTAATGATGGCCGGAATCAGCAGATGAACTCGCAAGGAAACGGAGATTCCATCGGAGAGGAGAATGGTGAACGAGTTCCTGCTTTAAGACGGAGTACAGAAATTGCGAGGGAGCGAAAGCAGGCATCGATGAAAACAACGCCGGGGACAGTGAACATCATGGTGGACGCAAACGTGGTGGCTAGAACGATAACTTCTTTTGTGAACTCGATGGCTATACCGGTTCACCGGAGTAGTGGCCGTGATATTGGAGAATCGCCGCATCCCTCACTAAGGAAGCCACCGCCCCCAAAGTGGACGCCTAGCCTAGAAGGAATCCCGGACACCTTTAGTGGCAATTTACTCATCTCCTATCCGAAGCCGAATCTCGATAGAGACAAGGCAAAGGATAAAAGAGACTGTTGCTGAGGTAATGCATATGGAGGAGGGCTTGCTGGAAATTGATTCTGAGATGGAACATGCATCTGGCCATGCAATTCATGCAATGAAGGAGAATAAAGTAGACAATGTGGCCTTGATTCCGGGAGAACCTAATGAGGCAAATACGGATTCAGCTTCTCCAGTAAACCAACTAAATAGCATTCCAGCCGATCCGTTGAGTTCGACGATGGTACAGGTGCCAACCAAATTCTCCTCTCCTGCAGGCAGAATCATGAAGCAGATTGAGAAGAGTCGGAAAAAGAAGAAAACCCCGAAGAAGAGAGCACCAAAGAAAATTGTTGGGGAAACACCGATGGCGAGAAACGGCTGTGGGAAGACAAAGCGAAAGCTGGAACTTGGAGCAACATCTCAGGAGATCCCGAAGATGGGAAACAAAAGGCAGAAGCAACAAAATAGCCTCGAGGAGGCATCTCTAACCGTGGCAAGTGCGAGTCTTACACAGGCAGCGACTGGTAATGAGGACTAGTCCTGCCCAGGCCAATGAATATCTTAAGTTGGAACTGTCGCGACATTGGAAGAGCTCGGGCAGTTCAGGAACTGCGTACCATGGTACGCTTGAAATCTCCCGCTGTTATTTTTCTTAGTGAAACTAAGTGTTTGGTAGAAGTTATTGATAGTTTGAAGTTGCAATTAAATTACTTTGGTGTTGTTGTTGAGTCGCATGGTCGCTCTGGTGGCCTCGCTTTATTATTGAGTAAGCAAGTAGTAGTCGATTTAAAGTTGATATCGAGTCGATTGATAGATGTTTTCCTTACAATTTTTGGAAGTTAAGTTCGTGTTACTGGTTACTATGGGGAACCAACAGTGGCTAGAAAAAGAGTGGGTTGGCAGAATTTTAAACAGCTTGTATCGGAATCCACTATACCTTGGATATGTCTCGGAGACTACAATGAATTTTTGTCGCAAGATGAGGCCAAGAGCTGAGTGATAGATTGATGTTTTTCCGTGAAGCACTGGACTTTTGTGGTTTATTCGATATGGGCTCTACATGGCCGAAATACACATGGAGCAGGCTGGCAACTCGTCTGGATACAAAACGAGCTTGGCTGGATATAACTACATACAATCAGGCCTTCCACGATCTCTTCCCGTGGTCGTCAGTCAACGTCCTGCCTACGGTATACTCAGACCACATGTGCCTGCACGTCAGAATAGAGTCGTGACATCCTACGGCAAATCGTCAGAGACGACGAAGGAGGTTTCAGTTTGAAACACATTTGGTTAAATCTAGAGACTGTGAGAAGATGGCCGAGGAGACATTGAACGAGATGATGTCGCCATTGCCCCAAAGAGTGGAGAGTTGCTCACTCGGCTTGATGAACTGGGGAAAAGCCACATTTCTGGATATCCCGAAGCGCATAGAGGAGCTCAAAAAAGAAATTATGGAGTTAGAAAGAAGCACTATTACGCAGGAAGCTAAGGAGAAAATAGTTTACATCGGCGAGACTATAACCTGCTACAGGATGCTGAAAGCGGTAAGTGGAAACAACAGGCAAATCAACACTGGTATAAAGAGGGGGACATAAATACTAGTTTTTTTTCACAAACTTGCATCAAGACGACGGGCTATAAATCATATTGGAGGTTTCAAGGATGCCAATTCAGAGTTGAAAACTGATGACGCTGGTATTGAGCGTGTTATTGCGGATTACTTTGGAGGATTATTCTCATTTTCAGACCCCGTCAGCAGAGGTAATACAACAGGTGGTAAGCCGACTTCTGCCACGTATCACAAGGGAGATGGTCGCGACCCTCTTGCAGCAATATACTGGAGCTGATGTAGCAAAGGCGGTGAAGTAAATGCACCCGTTCAAATCCTCGGGACCTAACAATATGAGCCTCATTTTCTTTCAAAAGTTTTGGCATATTGTAGGGACGGATGTCACATATTTTGTGCTATATTTTCTGAATAATGGTGTATTTGAACCGGAGGTGAGCTACACCCATATAGTCTTGATCCCGAAAACATAGAAACCAAAACTCATTGCACAGTTTTGGCCAATTAGTCCATGTAACGTGGTTTACAGACTGGCATTCAAGGTGGTGGCGAACAAGCTTAGACCGATCATTCTGAAGATCATCTATGAATCTCAGTCAGCTTTTATCCCGAGAGGGCTTATTACAGATAACGTTCTTATTGCACATGAATTTCATCATACAATGAAGAACGGTAGGTCTGGCAACCTGGGACACATGAGCATTAAACTGGATATGATCAAGGCATTTGACAGAATTGAGTGGGACTTTGTATGCGGTACTCTCCACTCGAACCCAGTACCACCAGAACCTCTTCACTCGAACCCATTACCAGTCGAACCCATCCACTCGAACCCTCTCCACTCGAATCCAGTAACCTCTTCACTCGAACCCAGTATCACTTGAACCTCTCCACTCGAATCTCGACTCGATCTCTCTCCACTCGAACCCTCACCACCCGAACCTTTTCACTCGAACCCTGTACCACTAGAACCCTCTCTACTCGAACCCAGTACCACTCGAACCCTCTCCACTCGAATCCTCTCTGCTCGAACCCAGCACCACTAGAACCTCTCCACTCGAACCCTCACCAACCAAACTCTCTCTACTTGAACCCAGCACCACTCGAACCTAGTACTACTCAAACCCTCTCCACTCGAACCCAGTACTACTCGAACCCTCTCCACTCGAACCCAGTACCACTCGAACCTCTCCACTCGAATCCAGTATCACTCAAACCTCTCCACTAGAACCTCTCCACTCGAACCCAGTACCACCCGAACCCTATCAAATTCATAATGTTCTGATATAATCCTACCTATTGCGCCAGCGGCGACGATGGTTCGATGGTTGTGGGTAAGGTTATAATTGTACACCTAAATTCAGCTTTTGGTCTGATGGCATTATTGTCATTTTAAGGTGGATCAATAATTGAAAGGCACCATCAACGTCGGCCTACCAGAGGATTATATTAGCACTTTCATTAATTAGGTAGTTTTTTTTTCTAACTTTCAAACGATTGAAAGTTATATCGGCACTTTCGCAAGTATATAAGATTATATTAGTATATAGACAACAATTCTTCAAAATAAACATATAGACAATGATTGTGACAAAAACTTTCTGCATTTATGCCACCCAATTTATTGTTTAGTTCACATGTACACACAGTTCCTTGTTTTTCCACAAGTTCAACGTTTCTTTTTTATATTTTACTTACTTCATGTACTTGTAATATATTATTACTTGAAAGGTTATAAAAATAATATTTTTATCTTATTGATTATTTAATAAATTCCAACAAAATTTATTATTGTTTTAGAATTTAGATAGTTATTCTTAGATGAATATACTTATAATTTGTTTATTTATTTCAATTCAAATGTGACATGTAAATATTATATATTAATTAAATTAAATATTTTTAATCAAGAACACCGCGCAACGTGCGGTGGGACTCCCGCTAGTTAGATATATTTTTTGAGTATTGTGGACCAAAAAATAGTTATATCTAAAAACTACCTTTAGGAGTAAACTTTAAATTTGTGCTTCCTAAATTGATCAGATTATTTTCAAATTATAACTATATGTGTAAGAAAATTATTCTCTGACAGAATGATTTTCCGTAATGAATTGTATTATTTATATCTGAATATATAGAGAGAGTACAATAGAGGTGTAATAAGGAAAGAACTCTAATCAGAAATGTGTCATAGAAGTCCGACTTATACCGCATCGGGAGAAACCATGTGAATCGCGAAAAGTCATCAATGAAAATGGCATAATAAGAAAAATCACCTGTCGAGAAGACAGGGGCTGGTCCCCACAAATCACAATGCACCTTATCCAATAACCCAGTAGTGCGCTTGTCACTAGTAGAAAAATGTAAACGACTACTCTAGGCCATCTGACAAGGAGACCAACTAACAGATGCTGGCATAGCGGAAGTGACAGTAATATGGCCACGTCGACTTAACAACTGAACAGTATCATAAGACACATAACCGAGGCGAGAGTGCCACTGCTCAAAAGAAGCCTGGAGCTTCCCCGAGCGTAATTCGCCTAAAAAGCTGGAATCACCAGTCTCAAGAAAATAAAGACCTGAACTATGACTGCCTTTACCAATTATCTTCCATGTATGCTTGTGCTCAATGGAAAAGGCGTTGGCATAAAATATAACACGGACAGGTAAATCACGAGTAAGCTTACTAATGGATAATAAACTTCTAGTAATCTTAGGGACCACAAGGACATCATTAACAGAGAAACCAGATAAATAACATTGGCCGATGTGAGAAATAGATAATGATTCACCATTTCCAACAAGAATAGAATCAGAACCACGATAACGTTGTACCTGATCAAGATGACTGGTGCGAGCAATGATATGAGATGTAGCACCTGAATCAACGATCCACTGATTCGACGAAGAATGACGGTTGGGACCATTCAAACTGGCCTGAAACAACACCTGGTCCGCAATCCAATTAGTGGAGCAATCTTCCCGAGATATAGGGCCCAAATAAACCATAGCGAAAGACCAAAATTGCACAGAAATGGACTGGGTGCTGACGAGAATTTAAGCAATTCGCGAGAAATGGGTTCAACTCACGAGAAACAGGTTCAACTCGCGAGAAATATGTTCAAATTGCGAGAAATTGAAGGACGCGAGAAATTCACTTGATGCGCGAGTCAACTCGCGCGTGTCCTTCACTCGCAGGATGTTTCTTCTTCGGCCGAGCTGGCGTGTAACTTTCATGCGCTGGAAGACGGCGCGTGGATCTCATGCTGGAGCTGGAAAGCAAGACGCGCTGGAGCTGGCGATCGGATCTGTGTCGGAATTCGAGTTTGTGATCTTCGCCAGAGCGAGCAGGCCTCGGAAGCTTGTGTACACGTTCTCGGCGTCGGGCTCGGCGGCGCTGGCGGCGTTCTGCACCACGTACGACGACCTTCTCGAGGTCGGACGGAGACGGAGAACAGGACGGAAGCGTCGGTCTGATCGAAGATTTTGGAGCTGGATGTTGCTGATGAAGACGTCGGAGCAGAGTTCGGACTTCTGGAAGAGATGCCAACGAAGCCGAAAACTTCGCCGCTGGAAGAAACTTCGTCGAGAGGACGCCGGAGTACGCCGGAGGGAGGCGCTGACCAATAAATTAAAATTTAGGGTTTAGGATCATAACTTGTTCTGATACCATGACAAAATGATTTGCCGTAATGAATTGTATTATTGATATCTGAATATATAGAGAGTACAATAGAGGTGTATTAAGGAAAGAACTCTAATCAAAATAAAATCATAATCTAATCAGGAGTCTGATTTACTCTATCATTCTCCATTGACGAATCAGGCAAACATCTCTCGGAACATTGCAAGAATGAGTTCCCAAAAGCAGTGAACATTTTTCTCTGGATTTTTGTTGAACTTGCACTTATAGCTGCAGACATCCCGGAGGGTATGTTCTTTTCACCTCAATCAGTTGTATTTTTATTCACTTAATTCCTGAACTTTTGCATGTCCAAAAAGCTACATTTTAAGTACATAAAATTCTCTTAAACCCTCCTGCTAATACATTAATGATAGTACATGTATGAATACGTGTTACAGTTATTGGCACAGCTTTTGCACTCAATTTACTGTTTAAGTGCCCATATGGGCAGGAGTCTTGCTAGCTGGCTTAAGCACTCTTCTTCTGCTCAGTTTGCAGCGCTACGGCGTGAGTTAATCAGCTTCATTTTGCATAGAAATTGCTTGTTTTTCCAGGCCTGATTTTTGTTGCAACTGCAGGTAAGGAAGCTGGAGATAGTGATTGGAGTACTGATCTTGGTTTTAGGAGGCTGCTTCTTCACTGTGATGGTGCCTGCCAAACCCGATGTGAAGGAGATCGCCATGGGAATGTTCGTCCCTAAGCTGAGCCATGGAAGCGCCGTGAGGGATTCTGTTGCCCTCTTGGGAGCCCTCATCATGCCGTAATACATGCAACTCAACATTGCTATTCGCCTTTTGTAACACATTGTAAAACACTTGATAAAAATTATACACGTGATGATCTATCAACAGTAACAGAAGATCGAAGGTGATGCATCATTTATGCCTGCTATGCTGATCCTCAGTCATATCTTGCTGCAGGCACAATCTCTTCCTTCATTCAGCTCTAGTCCTCTCCAGAAAAACACCACGAACTACACAGGACATTCAGGTGAGTAACTAATCTGCCATTCATCCTCCCTCGTGATCATGCAAGCATTGTGCAGCCTTTTAGTTACTCCCCTCACTCTGACAGAGTGCGAATAGCTTCTTCTTGCTGGAAAGTGGCATTGCACTGTTCATCACATTCCTTATCAACGTTGCAGTGATTTCTGTGACTGGTAGTGTGTGCTCAAATCCAAACATCTCCTCAGAGAGCAAGAAAAATTGCAGCCACATGACCCTCAATTCAGCTGCTTTTCTTCTCAAGGTACTGTTACTCTCTAGACTCAACATTTAGTGTATAAAATTGACCAAATAAAGCAAAATACCAATTTTTTTATGCAGGACTCATTGGGTAAGTGGAGCTCATATCTTTATGCAATCTCTTTGCTTGCATCAGGCCAGAGTTCAACTGTTACAGGAACCTATGCTGGCCAATATATCATGAAGGTAAACTGCCAACTTACATTATGTCAACACTACTCGTTTGCACCAAGTCTATCTATCGTACATTCAATCACAAAAACAGAAATAGGCATAAGCTGCAAATTTTTTATCTTGTACCAGGGGTTTTTGGACTTGAAGATGCAGCTCTGGTTGCGAAATCTTCTGACCAGAAGTATAGCAATCGGTCCAAGCCTTGTGGTATGCATAATAGGCGGACCTTCTGAAGCTGCCAGGCTAATAATAGTTGCTTCTGTAATGTCACCACTCCTTATTACTCCTTCGGTTCCATGTAAAGAGTTCAGTTTTCGACAACTAAGAACTGTGACTCTTTACTAGAACTGGAGGTACTAGGACTTAATCATATGTCATGTGTTAAAATCTAACTATGGAACATTTGAATCCAGATGGTATTGTCTTTTGTGTTGCCATTTTCACTGATTCCCTTGCTCAAGTTCACCAGCAGTGAAGCCAAAATGGGGGACAACAAGAACTCTAAAATGGTAGGAACATTCTGATCCCACACACATACACCTATAGCATAGACAATTGAAACTAACCTTATTACAGGCATCTCTGATCACATGGTTCCTGGGATTTTGTTCAATTGTCATCAACATATATTTCCTGAGCACGAGTCTGATAGGAGGGATTATTGTCGGTAGTAACATGCCCAAGGTGGCCAAGATTCTAGCCGGACTTTTCATTCTTCCGCTGGTGATACTATACATCGCGATGCTGGCATACTTGACTTTGAAGGCCGAAACACCACCCAAAAATTCCACATATTTGGATGTAGAATCCAACCGAAGTAATGAAGCAAAAGTTCCACAAAGAACAGAGTGCAGCAATGCTCAAACAGTAAACGAGATTGAAATGGCTAGTGCATCTTGCAGTTGAATATTTTACTGTATCTAAATCAATCCAAGATACAATTCTAGAGGGGAGAGAGATTGTCAATGCATATTTTCCAAATTCTTTCTGGACTACTATCCAATATACACTAGTATTTATCACCGTATTGAGCACGAGTGATCAAAATAAGCTGAAGTTCATCTCCAGTTCATGAATGCAGGCAATGACCCAAGGTAACAAATTCTTCTCGTGAAATTTTCTTCAGCTGATAAACATCTTTCTCCTTAACAATGACTACAAATTTCTTCCAGTTAAGGACGTCACTGAATGACAAGTCATACTAATCAGACAGACAGCATAACTACCAGAAATTCACATGGAGAATCACCAACATATTTCAAAAGCAACTCATATGAAGACAAGCCAAGGAGTGCAGAGAAATAAATAATCAAAAGAATTACCAGAGAAACTTGCTTGCCATTTTAGTAACTTGATCAATAACAAACAAATGTAAAATCACTAGCGATTCATATTACCTTTAGCCACTGCAATCATTCCTTTTGCTGTTATGATACACTACCAAAATTCCTGAATTCATTCCTGGCAAAGTGGACGGACTGGAAGAAAGGATAATGCATTCTCTTTCATCATAAGTTGCAAGTTTCCTTCTTTAAGTTTGGCTTTAGTGCAAGACCTGCAGGTAGGAAGATGTCTTGTTTGTCTAAGAAGGGCTCAAAGCAGCTGTAGTTTTTTAAAAATTTAAGGTTCATATTCACCGAAATTCATCCACTTGAGTACGTTTTCACAAGGGAGCTGCCTTGACTTTAACCAACACAGGATCCCATTTAATTAAATACTAATGGAAGGGAGAAGTGAAGTTGGTGGATGCTAAATCTTAAAATCCAAACCAAGGAAAACAGCTCATCAAAAGAATATTATGAGACGAAAACAAATATCAAAACAGTGATAACAGAACAAACAATCATATGCACCCCAAATTTTCCTACACCAAGGAATGTGAAATAACACAATATAAAATATCCCAAATTGTTTAGCAACACAGCACCTGTTTTCCACACTATTCTCTCCACGGGGAAGGGCAAACAGCTTGAGTTCTTGACCAGAAAAGGGAGCCCCTCAGTTGCCATCAGCCCAACAACATCATGACCAAATATGCTTATGGAGAAGCAGTTTCCACAGCACTAACTCATACTCTCATCTTTCTTCTTTCCATGTGAAATATCACTTTCTAACTACGTTGCAACACTAATGCAAAATGGATAGTCGAAGATTTGCTTAGTTATAAAATATTTCATATTTAGATATCAAATGTTTATTGATGTACTGCCATTACAATGGGGCATGACCTCAAATATCACTGCCAACATTCTACTCATGTCTTGACGAGCCTCCGGTCATTCCCACCCATCATCACCATTCAGCACCAGCCATATTCCTGCAATTTGGACTGTACCTGGATGGCAGGCCGACGGTGGTCCTGATAAGGCAGAAAGAGCTTCATATTCCTGAAAGAGACTCTAGCTCATGTGTAGTCAAGAAAAGATCATCAGGGACACCATTTCACATTTGAGTCCACATCCTGGTTCCTCTTAGATGGGGCAAGTCGAGATGCTTCTGAGCTGCTTCTATGATTGTAGGTTCGGGAAACACATCAACTCTTCTGAGGCTGCAACATGTAGAGGAATATCCCACCAGCTACTGAAACGTTGAGAGACTCGAATCCCCCTGCCATTGGAATGCTTACAAGTTCACATTCTTGTCTACTTATCTCAGAAAGACCACTTCCTTCACTACCCAATACCAGACTCAGAGGGTTGTTGGCCAAGGAATCTGCATAGTCTTTTGATAGCCAGGAAACTGCTTTCAGTTCTCCATCGTTTGGCAGATGCCCGGCTAAAATCTTCATGTGGAATGCTCTTCTCATCTTATCCAAGTGCAACCAGGTACCAGAAACTATAGGAAACTGAAAGGAGGCCCCTCGACTGGCTCGTAATGCTTTATCATTGAATGGATCACAGCAGTCAGAAAGTAAGAACACACCATCCTAAAGGAAGAGTAATGTATCATGTTGGTTTTTTCCATTTCAGGAGAGGAGAGAAAATAGTAGACACCAGAAGAGTTATGATGGGAACATATGTACACTAGTAGGAAAGACTCAATTTCATTTTGCTTATGACTCACACTATAGCTTATTTCATATTTGAACACGGCATATAAAAGTATCCATAAAAAGATCAACAATAATTAAATCCACGAGGGGAAAAAATACACAATGACATGATGAGCAGGGTAACAATCGAGCATCAAAATAAATGTTATCTCCCTTACCCATCTGAATGCAATTGCTGATCTAAGAAGCGTGCCAAGGTTGCCTGGGTCCTGCAGTAAACAGTAAATATGAGCTTCTGACTCGCATACAAGCTAAGCATGGCATATTGTAAAATTGGTAAGCAATATAGACAGCCCTACTCATTGTCACTTCTCCATTAATCACTTGAATTGGTAGTATAGTTTCCAGCATTGTCTACTAATAATGGGTATCTAATCTGGGGAAATTTTCCATTAATGTTCCCTAGCTCCCATCATTAAAGAATCAGCTCAAAATGATATACAGTCCATTGTGGTGCTGCAAGATTGTCAAGGGTTTAGCACCTCAGAGTGCCAACTGGCACAATAATAATGGTTTTAGGTGTAGAAAAACTTAAAAAGCCATATACTAGTCAAAAGGAATTCACCATAAGATCATATATGTTAGAGAGGAAAATCAATTATCTTCAACTCATTCTAAGTTCTCATAAATTAATGGTCCCAGAGCCTCTTAACATTAACTCTAGAACCTAGTGAGCCTCTGACTCATGGATTTGGCTGCCAGGGAGCTAAAAAGAAAAGGTTAAAAAAGAGAGAAATTGTTAATGCTCTACCTCCTCGATCTATGGTAAGTATTTCAAGCGTTAGAAAATAACCTGAATCCCATCAAGTACCAGAATTCGATGATGACATGGGAACCATTCATGAAAATCTTTTTCTTCCAAGTAGTTGTCCACTTTATGGAATGTTGAAGGAATTCCTATCAATGCAACCATGTCAGTAGAATCAGTTGATTGTAGCCCACATAATTTCTTCATCACTACTGGACTAACATGGATGCGGCGTTTATAATGGTTATTCAAATCTTCAAAGACTTGAGCAGTGTCAAGCATGAGTAAGCATTCTATTGTAGCATATCCATATTCATTTCCTACAAACCTGCATAGTTCTCTGAAAAACACATAAGCAATCAGGTTCAGTACATAAACATAAGTGTACCTCAATTCGAATGTGAATTAAGAAAAAATGCTCTCAATATTTCATCACAAAAAGAGCTCTCTATCAAGGCCTAGACAGCTGAGGAAAAAGTTGCAACCCGAGGCCATCAATTAATGAGTTTAAAAGGAGAAATAAAGATGCAGATTCACCAGCAGAAGCTAAGCAAAAATATAGGTCGCCTGTCCTTCATATGCAACAAGTAGCAGATTGTGCTTGATTTCTACAATACAATGTGTTCGGCCTGACTTCTAATTCATCACAAAAGGAACTAAAAGGCCTTTCAAAATTGGAATTTTTCCATGAGGAGTTGCATTAAAAAGGATTTGTTCCTTCATAAGGTGTCTGTACTGCAGATTTTGTAAGAATTCAGCCCATCGCAAACCAATTTTGTATGAGAATCTTAACGGTTTTGATATGAAGCCCTTGAGTATTCAAACAGAGTCTATCAAAGAAAACAGATCCTGCAAACTTGAATATTATAACGCAAATCCTCTCTTTCACCTAATCTAATTAAATTTTATAACGCAAATCCTCTCTTTCACCTAATCTAATTAAATTTCATAAGTTTGGTGACTTTCATGAACCTCAGTTAAGCCATTTGCAATCCAAATAACACTCAAATTGGACTAAAATACCGTCACCGTTGAAAACCACCGAGGTACAAACTGGCAAGCATCAACACGAACAAAGGACATAATGCTAGATAACAAATAAAAGAATTTCTCCCAAAACGAACTTGAATATCCGATAATGTAGCATCCCACTAGTAATAAAAGAAGAATAGAGTAAAATTGACCTTATAGGGGTTGAACCCACGAGAAGAACTGAGGCATGAGAGTGACGATAAGAAGAGCTCTGGCGAAGCTTGACGCAGTGCTTCACAAATGGGTTTGATGTACTCGTGATTGTTTTCACGTGACCAGGCAATAGAGTTCCATTCTTTACAGGATTCTCCCCGTTTTCATCAGCGTGATGAGACTTTGAGCAACACAAAACTCGACTTCTGGCCTCGAAGTGTAAAGGTTTGTTGCGTTGTGCATTCAGTAAAGAAGAAGAAGAAGAAGAACTCAGGATTGGCGAGTGGAGAAGGCTCGTGAACTGCATCCTATGCTACTAATCTGTTGCAGAAATGAAGGTTTCACCAATTCTTCAACTACCTCTAGTCTCCAAATATTATGGCACAATTTTTTCTAAACATTGAAATAAGTGATGTCTGCTGTACGGCAAAGTGACGTGAAATGCCGTCTTTTCCTAATTTTATGGAAAGATAGAATTTAATTAAAATAATAAAAAGATAAAAAATTTTAGTTGCAATATTAAAAATTTATTATGCAACTTTTAGTAGTTATAACCCAATTTATGTAACCCAAAAACTGGTCTTTCAATCATTTTTCAAGAGACTATTGTAGTATTAAAAAAAAGTAAATTTTATGGATGAAATTAATCTAGATTTGCCAAACAAAAAAAATGTCAATATAAAAATATCATTCTTGCCAATATAAAAAAAAAAAAAAGGAGGGAGTGCCTTCATTTTCCTATCTTTGGAGCATAGGAAAATTGGGAGATCCCTCTCCATAAATCAGGAATGCTTGGTTTCTATCTTAAACTTGTCAGATTGAAAAAGGATCTCAAAATCTGGAATAAAGAAAAATTTGGCAATATTAATGATAATGTAGTGCAAGCAGAAATGGCTTTAGAAGCTCAGGAACTTTTAACTGATCAGATTGCTTCTGTGGATAATCTGGCTAAACTTAAGGATGCTAAATCTAGGGTTGTAAGGGCCCTGGCAGAACAGAAATTTTTTTTGGAAACATAAGGCAAAGATTAAATGGCTAAGGGAAGGGGACAATAACACTAGTTTTTTTCATAATTCGGTAAAGGAAAGGACTGTAGGTTGAAGATCACAAAAGTCAAGAGCAGTAATGGTCAATGGTTAGATAACATACATGACATTGAGAAGGAAGCCATTCACTACTACCAGGATCTCTTAAATGAGGATAGCTCTCCTGATAGTTCTCTCTACTAGTCTTATTTTCTGAATCAGATACCTAAACTGATCACTCAAGAGGATAATGAAAGACTTATTCAACCTGTTTCATTGCTTGAGCTCAAAGGGATTGTTCTTAGTCTTAATAAGTCTAGTAGCCCTGGGCCAGATGGCTTTACAGCTAAGTTCTACATAAAATCCTGGGATATAATTGCTGAAGACTTACTTTCGGCTGTTCAAGATTTTCTAACTGCAAATAACATTCCTAGGGGTATTGGTAGCACATGGATCACAATAATTCCAAAAAAAACGGACCCCTACCTCTTTTGATGACTATAGACCAATAAGTCTTTCCAATGTAGTAAACAAGATATGCTCTAAAGTACTAATGGAAAGACTCAAGCCTCTAATGCCTAGAAGCATTTCCCCTAACCAAACAGCCTTCCTTCAAGGGAGAGACATTTCGGACAATGTAATATACCTGCAAGAATTGGTAAGGTTTCTAAACAGGAAACGTAGAGAACCTAATTGCATTGTTAAACTGGACCTTAAGAAGGCCTTCGACAGAGTTAAATGGTCTTTTTTATATAGTGTCTTAGCTAAACTCGGATTTCATGCAAAATTCATTTTTTCCATCATGAAAAATCTGTCACAGGTTTGGTTCTCTATTCTTATTAATGGTAAGCCAGTGGGGTTTTTTCAATCCACCCGGGGTATTAAACAGGGCGACCCCTTATCTCCTTTTTTATTTAACATTTTCTCTGAGGCTTTTACTAGGAGTTTGGCTTTTTATTTTCCACAATGGTAAGTTGGCATACTATGACCTTCCAGGTAATTCTCTCCAAATCTCCCATCTATCCTATGCGGATGATACTGTGATTTTCTTTAAAGCTACTAAGCTAACTTTGATTAGATTTAAAGCTTTTTTGTCTACCTTTGAAGAAGTCAGTGGCCAAAAGATTAACTATAATAAGAGTGACATCTTCATAGGAAAGCATGCTTCTGTTCATACAGTTAACCACATCAAAAGGATTCTGGGTATGAAAATTGGGGTTTTTCCATTCACATACCTGGGAGTTCCTATCTTTATTAGGACTGCAAAAAAATCTATTTCCAACCTCTTCTTGAACAGATAGACAGTAAGATAGGTAACTGGAAAAATAGATGGATCTCTGCTGGTGGTAAAATAACACTTATTGAGTCATGCATTTATTCTATTCCTCAGCACATCTGGTCAGTTCTAAAACCCAAAAAAGAGATCATCAGTGCCATAGAAAAAAAACTGAGTAAATTTTTCTGGGGGGATACTGATCTGAAACCTAAAAGATCCGGGAGAAAGTGAGATGCTCTTTGCTTCCCAATTGATCAAAATGGTCTAGGTTTTAGATGAATAACCACCATAATTAAAACATGCTCAGTCAAACTGTGGTGGAAATACCAAAAAGCTGAGGCTTTATGGACTCATTTTGTTGCATCCCTCCCACCCTCATATAGGACTTCTTCAAACTGGAAAAGGATCTGCTCTGTTAATGCATGGGCTGAAGCTAACTCTAGAGTGATTGTGGGCAGAGGGGAATGCAACTTTTGGACATCTAACTGGTTAGATATAGGCCCCATTATGGACCTCTGTGATCAGAATCTGGTTGATATTTCGGCTGACTGTACAGTCTCTGAATTTATCTCCAATAAATCAATTTTGATCAACAAAATTACTCATCTTCTACCCCCTGATGCTATTTCTCTTTTGCAGGAATCTAAACTCTCAATACACAGGGAGGATAAGCTAATATGGAAACCCGGAATCAAAGGTGATTTCTCATTTAAATCCACCTATCTCTTACTTAGCAACAGTAGAGGTTCTATTGCCTCTATTCAACATCTTTGGAATGCTAGAATTGATAAGAAAATCTCTGTTTTCATGTGGAAGTTGACTAACTCTTTTTTACCTTTTGATAATATCCTTAGAAAACTGAGATTTTGCTTACCTTCCAAATGATGTATGTGTAATGTCCATGAAGACTCCTTGGACCATTTTTTCAATTCATGCATTTTTGCAGTGAACGTTTGGAAAATAGTTTATCAGTTCATGGGAATCAGGGATACAACTTTCCCATCTA
Organism: Rubia yunnanensis; assembly: GCA_037428765.1. Taxonomy (NCBI): domain Eukaryota; kingdom Viridiplantae; phylum Streptophyta; class Magnoliopsida; order Gentianales; family Rubiaceae; genus Rubia; species Rubia yunnanensis. The sequence continues at coordinate 38,788,123 of CM075069.1, read as the reverse complement.
TCTGGGAAAGAATATCATGCTATATTACTTACCCTACCCTAAGTTCCTTACATTCAACTATAGTTCGAACTGCTGCTACAATTACATGCTGGAATCTATGGAAGATGAGAAATAAATTTATATATGACTCTGTTAAGCCATTCCCAGATTTAGTACTTAATCAAATAAGGGATCAGATCTTTTTTACTTTCAGTGCTAAACCTGTGTTCATAATCTCCCCTATTGACTTGAGAATTGCTGAACATTCCTTCTTGCCTCTGATTAAATCTTCTCCAAAGCCTAAAATTTTTAAAATTGCTTGGAGAAGACCTTGTTCGGGTTTTAAGATTAATGTCGATGCCTCATGGTGCTGTCATACTAATATGTGTGGACTTGGAATGATAATTAGAGATAGTAGAGGTAGTTTCAGGGGTGCACACACTGTATATACTCATGCCATTTCCCCTCTTGAAGCTGAATTGAAGGCAATTCAGTTTGCTCTAAAAAGTCTACAGCATACTCCTTACCTGTTTGCATTGAATCTGATTGCCTTAGTGCTGTACAGTTTGTTAATGATCCTCTTAAAGCACACTGGAAAATGTTCCAGCTAGCTGATGATATTCACCAATCTTTGGGTGTAATTGAACTTGTGCACATTTACAGACAGGCAAACCTTGTTGCAGATTCTCTGGAAAAAGCTTGTCTTCAATCTCAGATTGACTCATCCCCTTTCAGATTTTCTATGCTTTCTAACTCGGTCAAAGGATTAATTAGGCTAGATCAGATTGGTACTCCTTCCTTAAGGATGGTTCATTAGATCGGATGCTACTGATTTCTATTGATTTTTTTTTGTAGGTTCATATGGTATAAAATAGTCTCTGCTCATTGCACTGCCCCATTACGGTTTCAAATTCTCACTAGCTGGATACTTTTGGTGTTATTGGCTCGCTCTACTGTTGTTCACGATGGATCTCACCACAGCTGGAGGACAGGCTCATTAGACTATGGAGGGTGATTCTAACTGCTTTGTGTCTAGTTTTTGCTATTCACTAACAAGTTCGATGATCCTCTTCTTTAGTCTAATAGTTTTTTGTTATCCTCTATCTATTACTTTCATAATTAGACATTATTTTGGAGGCAACAAATGTTGCTTCAAGAGCTTAGGGCTTCCTTCTGTAAATCTCAACTAAGCCTTGGCTTCATCTCTTTTTCTGTTTCTGTTGCTCTTTTGTTGTATTACACGGCTTGGGAAGGCCTAATATAATTTCCCCCATCTTCCTCTAGATGGTTTTAAAAAAAAAGAGCATAAGACCATGTTTATCGTGATCCACCCCAACTAAAAATTCCAATTTAATACTCTATTTGTTTCTTTAATAGCGGTACATCACTTTTGATATTAGAATTTATGAGATGCTAAATGAGTGGATAAAATTGAATTGAAAGAAGAAAAAGTAAAATGAGTGGACGTAATAACCTTAAACTTTCCATACTCCCTCTGTTTCTCTAATAGTGGCACATCACTTTTGGGGTTGGAATTTAGGAGATGCTAAATGAGTGGATGGAATTGAATTGAAAGAAGAAAAAGTAAAATGAGTGGATGTAATAATCTTAAATTTGCCATAAATAGAATGTGTCAATATAAAAAAATATTTCAAATTAGAAAGTGAGTCACTAATAAAGAAACGGAGGGAGTAAATAGAAAGTGTCAATATAAAATAAACACACAAAATTAGAAAGTGTGCCACTATTAGAGAAACAGAGGGAGTATTATATTTCTCTCATTCACCTACACAATTTCTCATCCAACCAATTTATTTCTTTAAGGTTTATCAATGACCCAATCTAACCAAAAACTTCAATTTTTAAAATATTATTTTCATACCAAATATAAATACTCCCTCCATCCTATCATATTCCACACATAATTTTTTTTTTGTCAAAGATGTCAAACTTTGACCACATATTTGAATATGTATATGAACAATAATTTTATCGCCGTAACATATAGTTTCTAAATATTAAATTTTTGTGTTATTATTGTCCGTAGCTATACATGTTTGCAGTCAAACATGTTTATTGAAAACTGTGAAAAGTTCTGTGCAGAATAGGCTAGGATAGAGGGAGTAATATATTTTAAATTATTAATTATTGATTAAATGTTGTAAATTTTAAATAATAACATTTTTGAATTTATTAAATGAAAATTGGAATTATTTTGATCCATGAAAGAAAATAACATTCGTGTTAATCCAGTTGATAAAAGACTAGGTGGAGTTCCACCGCGTGTTGCGCGGTATTTTTGATTAAAATTAATTGTTTAAATAAAAATGTAGTATTATTGCTTCAGAGATAAAGTAAAAATTAAAATATAATTATAAATATAATTATAAATATAATTATTGTAATAGAAACTATAAGATTTATAAAGTAAAAGTAATCAATTGAGGGGGAATTTATTAAAACTGAATGAAAATAAAATGATAATTATTATAACCTTTCTAGAAATAATTTATAGTAAGAATATAAAGTAAAATATAAAAGAAATAATCAAGTTAGAAAACCTTTACTCTTTTCCACATTTTAAGGTTTAATTTAATCGTTTATTTGATAATTGTTTTAAATTTTCACTTTCACTTTAGTTTAGGGATGACTGTGGGGTGGATTTTGGAGGAGGTTCGCCGCACACCCACTCCATTGGTTGTAGTTTTGGTGGGGGTGGGGCGGGTATGAGTATAAAAATGATACTCATCATGGGTAGTGGATCGGGCATGGATATTAGTTCATACCCACCCCAGCCCGCCCCGCCCCACTATACCTGTTATGTAAATACTAACTTATTATATAATAAACTATTATTTATCCATAATGTATATGTTTTACTTATAATATTTTCATGTAAATATTATTAAACTTTAATTATTAAAATTATTATTTTAAAGTAAAATATTAGATATTTTTGGAGATATAAATGAGGTGAGTAAAATGGATTTGAAGTGTGTATGGAGACCCAGGTGGCTGATGTGCCATGAGTGGATTTCAGATAATACCCGATGGGGCAAAGTGGATTTTAATATTCTACCCACCATGGGTGATGAGGCGGGTATGAGTATAAATATTTTAGGTAGACATGGGTATGGATGTACCGTAATCTGTAACCGCACCACCCCATTGTCATCCCTACTTTAGTTTCAAAAGAGAATAAGTTTGTTGTTAATAATAAAACAAAAGAATTATAATAATTTTGTATAAATATCGTCCAAATTATGCGGTTTCAAAGTTGTGATTGATTTTAGGGCCCTTTTCTTTGGTCCGACGCCATCTACTTAGATCATTAGATTGAACGTAGTTAATTGAAATCGAGAATACATAACGGAAAAAAAATCATGCGTGAAAGAATAATCATAAGACAAAAAACCTCTATAATAATACAGGTAAATAATATAAAATATCAAAATAATAGGTTCACTATTCTTGAAAGTATAAGTCCCACAATTAACTAACAAATGAATAATATGAAAATAAATAGCTAAATCACAAATTTGATTCCATAAATTGTTTAAGATAATAAATAGAGAAATATAAAAGAATATAGATCGTTCTCGACAATTGATACATTTTGAAGTCCATATTATTTTCCTTGTATTTGATTTTGAGCTCTTCATTTTCACTTTCAAGTCTTGACATCAAATTAAGTTGCATATCTTTTTTTCTTCCTCTTGATTTTTAAATACCAGGACTGAGGTCATCAAACAAAGAGATCCAAACCCTGGAAAAATGAATAAAAGATAACACGAGTTTGCCATTTATCATACTAAATGAAGCCTCTCAACTTGAATTAAGACAAACATAGATCTCAAACCTTGAGCATGAAAATCACTCTAAACATCACCATCATAATTCTTGCAAGCCCGTACATAACCTCCAAAGCTCTTAAGAGCATAAGCAATGATATCATCAATCAGACGATGCTCATACCTGAGAGATTGATTACACAAATGCACAATTAGTCAATAATGACATCTCCAAGATATGAAACAAGCAGTAATATCAAATTGATTAAAGATACCAGCTTACCAAATTACAGCAGCCTTGTGCTTTGATTTCCAGTTGGCCTCGTATACATCTTAGAATATGCCCATGAACCTTCGCAGTGAAAACATAGGCGAGAGCTTAAATAGGCTACTACAAACATAATTTTGAAACTTTAGGGATATAGTCAGACAAATTGGAAAGAGCAAGATAAAGTCACTCCTATAAAGAGCTGACAAAAGGTAATAGGCAAACCCGCAGCTGGGCCAAGAGTAGCTTGGGCTGAGAGTACCTAGGGCCGAGAAGACTTCATGGCCACATCAACACAATTAATCTCCTTAATAGAGAGGCGCACATCAAGGTGTATAATCTAAAGATACGTTAGTCCCTGATCCAGTATAAATATACAGGTACGCACTTATTATAGGGGACTTTTGAACATTTTGACTAAGACACTTACTGACTTAAGTATCGAAGAGTTTAACCCTGGGATCTCCCGGGATTTTTGTTTGCAGATTATCACTGAGGGACTCAACGTTATAACTCGACCGATTTCCAGACGCATCAATTGGCACACCCGGTGGGACCAATTCCGTTGCGTTTGAGTTCCTTGGTTTATGTTCACCTCCACGAATACTCGGAGGGGTGAGAGGTTAAAGCTGAAAGGAACTGGTGTTACCGAAGAAGTACAATCACCTTATCGAGGAAGAAGAAGGAGAATGGTTAACCCCCTAGCATCCCAGGAAGTGGAGAGAGAAGCGATGCAAGTCTTAGCTGGAGAGCTGGGAGGAGGGTAAGTCTCAATTGGACAGATCCCAGTTATACCTGAGGGCCCTCGAGATGTAGCTAGACCCTCAGGGCCTACTTTGAGTAATGCAGGTCAAGAAATAAGGCTTCCAAATCCTACTCCAGATGTATACACCGGGGAATATGATGAGAGAGATGGTCATTTCATGGAGGTCTCCGATGAGTCACAGATGGAAGCTTATGAACAAGTCTTACGAGCAAATCGAGCAACAAGTGTGAATGCCTCACAATCTACAAATCGAACAACAAGTGTGAATACCTCACAATCTAACTTAGCCATGACAGTTCAGATGTTAGCAGAAGGGGGATATTAGGTCACGCCTGCTTCAACCCCGATAGCCCTCTCTCGAGGCATAGAAGCCCCGATCGTCCCTTCGACGGTCATGGAAGCCCCAACAAGCAATGTTGCTCAGTCTATGTTAGCGTTTCCTTACTTCAGATATCCTCGAGAGGGGTACCAGGCATGGCCCCAACCTTCATTCCCTGAACCCCTGGGGTTAACACATTTCATATCCCTTCCAGTTTCGACAACCTTGATAGGAGGATATCCCAGAGTTGATCAGCCTATGTTCCCCGAACACCTAGGGATAGCACATTTCGAACCCCCTGTAGTTCCAGTAACCTTGATGGGAGGATATTCCAGATCTGAGATGGGGTATGGGGTATGGGTCTAAGGGATATGGAAGCATAGGGATGTCAAACCTGTCAGTAGGTTATGGTTTGTACGACTCTTATGGGTTATATGGTTGAAGTTCAGGGATCACGATGGCCTAGGCAAATTCGGGAAACACTATTCAACCCCCTCAGCATCAGATAGCTCATGGCGACCCCCATAGAGGATTACTAAACCCTGGAGAGCAAAGAGGGGATACTGGAGATGCCCTTAAGAGAGAGTTAGATAAGCAGATTAGGCCAGGTGGCCAGGTGGCAGGATCCCCGTTTTCATCGCTGATAACCTCAGAGCAATGACCCACAGATACCAAGCCCCTGGATAGGATCCCAATGTATAGTGGAGAGTTTGATCCCAGGGAGTTCATTCAGACATTCCTTAGTCTAATGAATTCGAGGGATTTTGATGAAAAGCTGACTTGCAAACTAGTGGGGAGTTATCTCTGAGGAAAGGCTCAAGAGTGGTATTTGCCAAAGAGGTCTTTGCACTCCTACAGATATTTTAGCACGACATTGTTGAGTCAATATGCCCAAAAGAAGAAGTTTACCAAAACCTTGCTGGAGTTATTCCAGGCGATACAAAACCCTGGAGAATTAACAGAAGCCTTCAACCATCGCTATGTAGATGAAAGCTTGGGGGTGGTGGAGACCATACAAAATAAAGCGATACAATGATACTTACTCGGGATGAGAGACATATATTTATACAAGAAATTAAGTAACAATGTCCCTCGAACCCTACGAAAGCTTCAGGAGAGAGTCGAGAAGCACTCAAAAGTTGAAGAAGCCACCAAGAGAAAAAAATAGAATATGATCGATAAGCCAGGAAGAAATACTGATCATGGAGAGAAGAAGACAGCGGAGGTGCCCAGCCCTAACTTCGAGAGGTATACTCCTACTAGTAGGCCTCTGGCATAGATCCTAAGTATTTACAAAGGGGTATTCAGACAACCGCAGACCTTGTCAAACGGACCTATCGAAGTAACAGGACGAAGGGCTACGAACTTATTCTGCTACTTTCACAAGGATTATGGCCATGATACGAATGATTGCATCCATTTGAAAAGGGAGATAGAAAGGAATGAAAGAGAGGGGCGGTTTCAGGGCCTCGAACTTAGACGAGGAAGTCAAGGGGAACCCCCTCGGGCTCGGAGGGACTGTCCACCATACAGGAGATATCCTCTGAATAACGGGGGTACAAGAGATAGAAGACATTAGGGACATGAACATCAAGACCGAGATCAGGAAAGAAGGGATGAAGGTCCACGGGAACAACCCGCTAGAAACCAGGACAATAGGAACAGGGAAAATCTGCCTATTCGGAGAGTGATTAACGGGAAAAGTGGAATAACGAGAGAGAGGTCTTGAACCTCAGTCATTAAGGCTGATTCTCAAAGGGCTCCTATAGAAGAGCCGAACCATAAGAGATTCTGGCCGGACAAGACAATCACATTCTCAGAGGTGGATAATGTCCCAAACCAAACTTTGCATGTGGATCCGATGGTGGTAGTAGCGGTAATTGGAACGACCTTAGTAAAAAGGGTCTTTATTGGTGATGGAAGTGGGGTTGAGATAATGTTCGCTAAATTTTTTGATCAGTTAGATATTGGAAGGAATAATTTGAAAAAGTCGGCTAATAGAAAGGAATGAAAGTGAGGGGTAGCTTCAGGACCCCAGACCTAGACGAAGAAGTCAAGGGGAACCCCCTCGGCCCTGGAGGGACCGTTCACTATACAGGAGATATCCTCAGAATAATAAAGGTAGAGGAGATGGAAGACATCAAGGACAGGAACGTCGAGGCCGAGATTAGGCAAGAAGGGATGAAGGTCCGCAAGAACAACTCGCTGGAAACCAGGACGATAGGAACGGGGAAAATCCACTTATTCAGAGAGTGATTAACACGATAAGTGGAATAACATGAGAGAGGTCTTCAAACTCAGCCATGAAGGTTGATTCTCGAAGAGCTCCTATAGAAGAGCCAAACCACAAGAGATTCTGACCGGACGAGAATATCACATTCTCAGAGGTGGATGTTGTCCCAAACCAAACTCCGCATGTGGATCCGATGGTGGTAGTGGTGGTAATTGGAACGAATTTAGTAAAAAAAGGGTCTTTATTGATGATGGAAGTGGGGTCGAGATAATGTTCACTGAATATTTTGATCAGTTGGATATTGGAAGGAATAATTTGAAAAGGTCAGCTACCCCCCTCTCAGGATTTACGAAAAACCCAATATATCCCATAGGAGAAGTCACCTTGCCCATATGGATATCTGAAGGGGATAAGGGGATGACGATCGAATGCACCTTTGTAGTGGTTGATTCTTATTCTCTGTACAATGTGATTTTGGGAAGGCCTTGGATGTGCCAGGCTCGAGCAGTGTGGTCCTCATATTATCTAATGATGAAGTTTTCAACGAGTAGAGGGATAGCTTCCATTCGAGGGGATCAGGACGCGGCTAAGAGCTGTAACCTCACAATGGTAAGAGAAGCAAGGAGGGTGAGAGATGTAGCTTCAATACAGGGAGGAGTCAGCCTTTCTGAAACTGAAATAATGCCAATCTTGGATAAGGAGATAGTGGCTGTGGGGAAACTTACCCATGGGGATATGAAGGAGAAGCTGAGCAAGTTAATGGAGAAATACAAAGATGTGTTTTTGTGGGATACCACAGATCTTACAGGGGTTCCCCAGGAATTAGCAGTCTATAGGTTAAACATTGACTCGGGGATTAGACCTGTCAAGCAAAAAAAAAAGAGTATTCGCGCCAGAAAGGGCAGAAGCCGTTAAGGCCGAGGTAGACAAATTGCTAAAGGGTGATGTAATCGAGGAAGTACTTTACCCAGAATGGCTAGCCAAACCAGTTATGGTCTCAAAGCATAATGGTACTTGGAAAATGTGTATAGATTTTACGGATATGAACAAGTGATGCCCAAAGGATAGTTACCCCTTACCCTCCATCAATAAGTTGGTGGAAGCGATTACGGGGTATCAAATATTTGTTTTCTTTGATGCCCACAAGGGTTATCACCAGATAATGATGGCTGATGAGGACAAGGAAAAGGCTTCATTTATCACAGATGTGGGCACGTACTATTACGAGAAGATGCCTTTTGGCCTAAAAATGCAGGGGCAACATACCAGAGGCTAGTGGACAAGTTGTTCAGAAAATAGATTGGTATGAACGTGGAGATATATGTGGATGATATGGTGGTAAAAATCATGAGTTATGAGGAATTTTTGATGTATTTGAAGGAGCTTTTCGAGATACTCAAGAGTGAAAATCTAAAGTTAACCCCGCTAAATGTGTCATGGGAGTGGGGGCAGGAAAATTCCTAGGGTTCATGGTATCAGAGAGGGGAATCAATGTTAACCCAGAGAAGGTCAAGGCCCTAATAAGGATTAAGAGCCCCCAAAACATGAAGAACGTACAGAAGATCACTGGATGCCTTGTGGCTTTGAGCAATTTTTTGTCGAAGGGGGCTGAGAAACAATTGTCTTTCTTTGATATACTCCAAAAAGAAAAGAAGTTTGAATGGAATAATAGGTGTGAAAATGTTTTTCAACAACTTAAGAATCATCTTCGAAGGTTACCGACGCCAATGAACCCGAGAAAGTGGAGGTCCTGTTCTTGTACATCTCCGCTTCGTCCCTGGCTATTAGTACGGTACTTGTGAAAGAAAAAGGTAAAGTGCAGCACCCTATATACTTTGTGAGCCGAGCCCTACAGGGACCAGAGACGAGATACACCACCCTCGAGAAACTCAAACTGGAGCTGGTGCATACCACTCGAAGACTGCGACCTTATTTTCAAGGACACACGATCATCTTACTCACTAATTATCCTCTCAGGCAAGTCCTCTTGAAACCCGAGGCATTGGGGAGGATGATGAAGTGGGCAGTAGAGTTAGAAGAACATGACATACAATTTTAGCTAAGGGCAGCAATTAAAGGTCAAGCCCTAGCGGACTTTATAGTCGAAACCACTGAGACTATTTATCCTATTGAAACGGAGGAGGAGAAGATATTCGAGAAAGTGTCTCGAAGGAAAGAATTATAGAAGTTATACGTTGATGGGTTCTCACATTTAGGAAGAAGTGGGGTAGGAGTCTTACTCACTAGCCCTGATGGAAAAGACTACCCGTACGCGCTGCACTTTTCTTTCAAAGCAACCAGTAATGAAGCTTATTATGAAGCCCTGATCACTGGTTTACGGTTAGCTCTGGAACTGAATATGGAGGATTTGGAGATCTATAGTGACTCCAAGATAGTGGTGCAGCATGTACAGGGGGAATACGAGGCCAGGGAGTACAACTTGCAAAAGTATCAAGAGTTTGTAAGGCCTCTACTTAGGAGGTTCAAAAGCTATACCTTGGAGAAAGTATCAAAAGAACACAACCATAAGGCTGATGCATTGAGCAAGTTAGCCTCATCGAATTTAGGAGCGGAGTCCCAAGGACAGTTACTCATGGAGACCCTTCAAAGTCAAAGTTTTCAGGAGCACAGAGTAATGGCAGTCGAGGAAGATATTTGCTGGATGATACCTATTATTAAATATCTTCGAGATGGGACACTCCCAAAGAATCCTGTTGAAGCTAGAAAAGTTAAGCTCAAAGCGCCAAAATATTCAATGCAAGAGGGAATTCTGTATAAAGAGGGCATCTATAACCGCTGCTCAGATGTGTGAGCCCCCTCAAGGCGGATTATTTGATAAGGGAGGCCCATGAGGGTATATGTGAGAGTTATCAAGGAGTTAGGTCAGTATCGAGGAAGCTTATCCAAGCCAGGTATTATTGGTCCATGATGTTCGAAGATGCAAACCAGTATATACAAACTTGTCATCAATGCCAAAAACACGAGCGGTTGAACCACATTCCCCGGGAGGAGATAATGAGTATTCACGGCTCATGGCTATTTGATAAATGAGGTATCAACCTAGTTGGTTCATTCCCTGAATCCCCAAGAAAATTCAAATATTTGATCGTGGCGGTGGATAATTTCAGGAAATGGGTGGAAGCTGAACTATTGACCAATATCACAAGTAAAACAGTCATTGCTTTCTATTGTAAAAACATTGTGTACATGTTCGGGATCCTAAGGATGATCATAATGGACAATGGGAAGCAGTTCGCCAATGATCCCTTTAAGAGGTGGTGCGAAGAATATAAGATCCAGCAAAAGTTGATGGTTTTTTATCATCCACAGGCGAATGGCCGAGTAGAAGTTACCAAATGCACCCTCGTCAACAGAATCAGAGATAGACTAGAGGAGGTAGCCGAAAATTGGATATGGGAATTTCTGAGCGTCTTATGGGCATACGGAACTACATTAGCCCACATGGGAACACTTTATATCCCAGTCTATACTTCTGAGGCGGTGATCCCTGTTGAAATACTGCTGCCAAGCCTGAGGATGATAGCTATGGCCGCGGAAGATGTTAACAGTGAAAATCGGCATCTAGATCTTGATATGGTCAATAGAGAGCGAGAGTTAGCCTCAATACATGAGTTTAAAGTTAAAGAAAAGGTGAAACATTATTATGATCGAAGGGTCAGGAAAGTGCAATTTGCACCCGACAATCTAGTTATAAGAAAGAATGAGAAAAGTAGGCAGGAGTCGGAGGGGAAGCTTGCAGCTAACTGGGAAGGACCGTATCGAGTGATAGAGGCATACCCAGGAGGAAGCTATACCCTCGAAACCATGAGGGGAACTCAGATTCCAAGAAGATGGAACATTGCTAATCTCCGGAGATATCACCATGTATGATGAGGGTAAACAGAGCTGATAAATCCTGTGCTAAGCGCTAAGATCGAGCTTAAACACTTTGACAAACATTCCAGTTAATATACTGAAGGCTCGAGCTCACGCTCTTGCAAAAATTCCAGCTAATATTGAAGGTTTGAGCTTAAATGCTCCAACAAACATTCCAGCTAAGACTGAAGGCTCAAGCTTAAACGCTCCCGCGAAGCATTCCAGCTAAGGTTGTAAAATAGAGCCACGAGCTCTTAAATTGTATTCTAGCTAAGGCTGTAGAATAAGGCTGAAGACCAGAGCCATGAGCTCGCAAGAGAAAAGAAAGGGGGAGGAGTGTGAAAGCAATATCCCCGATCCCCTTGCCGATTGTAGATGTTGCTCGATGATCTAGTGAATTTTATTTTTGCAGGATATAGGTGAAAAACACCGAACCTGGGCAAATTCGTTGTTTTTTTTATTTTCAGTCGATTATTAATTGCTTACAATTCGCTTGTCAAATGTTTGGCATATCACGATCTAAGATACAAAGGCTCAGAAATCCATGATCATAAAGGCAAAAACACGAAGGACAAGAGCAGTAAGAAATACTAGCAGAGTATAGAATGCAGTTACAATAGTTTCTTTAATTCCTTTTCTACTCTTGCTACTTCTTCTCGTATTCTCGTTATTTCTTCTGCCTTAATTCCAGTAGCATGATGACGATCCTTTCTTTGTTCCTCCTCGGGATAGTCATCAGTATTTATTCCTCCTCGGGTCCACTTCTTCACAGATCTCCCATAGGGGTGGCTCGAAGAACTACCGCCCCTAGCTACTTCCCCTGCTTCTAAATTTGCAGAGCACCTTCGATTCTTTGGAGGAGAAATGGGTAATTTCTTTATCCATTCGAGGATAGCAGTGTAAGCTTCTTTTTGCTTAAAAGTCCCTTGAGTTTCCACTTCATTCTTTATAAGCCAGTGGTAGGAAGCGTGCAGAAGAAATTTGGGTAAAAGCTTGTCTGAGATAACTTTGGGATTAGCCACCCCATGAAATAAGCTATGAGTATAAAGGATTTGATAGCAGAGACGAGCTTTCTTCTCCAACTTGACGTTATACCTCTGTAGTGTCTCGTTTTCTAGCAGCAACATTGAGTTTTCACCTAAAAGAGATTCTACTACTAGAGGCTCATCATTGATAGAGGTAACGAACTTGGAGAGCACCTTGTTTAGCCTCAAGATCTCATTTTGTGCGATCTCATAACTCTGCGCAATGTTACACAACTGAGCCATAACCCCATAAGCCTAACCCCGGGTGGCTATAAGACGACTCTTGACTATATGCAACCTTTCAGCATCTGAAAGACACCTTTTAAGGGAACCAAATTAGTTAATTATATAGTGACGTCATCTTCACAGTTGGCCTCTGGGGGGTTAGTATTGTCGACAACCTTGAGAGAGACAACACCCTTAAATCTTTTACGGTCCTAGTCCTTCATGCGCGCTACAAAAATTGGGTGTTTTACACTTTCCCAAGATTTCAAGTCCGCCTTATCAAGATGAAGCTCTTGTTGGAAGGATCTCGCAGCCGAATTCAAGTTGGAGATGCTATCTTAAAGGCCAACTATAAAGGGGTGGGTTTTATTACGCCACAACTCTTGTTCTTTGGAGTTTTTTTCCAAGGCTGTCACAGTATGGGCTAAGTCCCTCTTAGTGGTTTCGAGCTCGGCTTTAGCCTTAAGGAAATCTTCGCGAGTGGATTGAAGTTCATGTTACAATGCGTTGAACTACGCGAATGAAAATTTTGGAAGAACACATCAATAAGGGAAATGAAATGTTCATATACAAGACTAAAATCAATTACATGGGGGCCCAAAGGGGTGAAATTATACATTGGTCCCTACTACGGTATTCCCCACTTGGTCCTATTGAGTTGTTGCGGCCTCCGCCTCTACATTCTTGTCTTCTTCATCCGGATCGAGCAAAGCGCAGATATCATCTAGGGTGATGTACTTCCCCAAACCCCTCAGAAGGCCCATCATGGATAAGCTCATTCGACCCTCGTTCACAGTACTTTCTCAATTTCGTTTTATCGTCTCGAGCCTTTCATACTTAGTCTCTTCCTTCAATGCTTTGACATTATCCTTGGATAGGGACGATCCAATCTTAGGAAGAATCACTTCATCCACTAAGCTGGATCTCCCAACGCCTTGGGGAACACTTAGAAGGTCCGTAAAAAGGTCGAAGAACTCCGGGCTTCGAAGAACTTTATCTTTGAAGGCCTCCAACATAGGCATTTAAGCGTCTGGGTCTCGGGCAAGTTTGGCATCCTCGACAGCTAAATTCTTTTCAAATGTTAGGTGCTCATGAGTGTTCTGGAGTTCAGCAATTTTTTGCTGCGAAACCTCGAGCTCCAGCTACAATGAGGCTATCTCCCTATTCTTGTCTTCATAAGTGGGTTCTGAATTAAGGAAGACAGGGAGGCGGTAATGGTGAACCTCACACCATCCAAATCCTTAACAACCTGAAAATAGGCGGTGGGGATAAGTAAACAAACAACACACCTAATCATTCTCAAATTAATTTTGATAAAATAACTTACCTCAGAGTTTTTCACAAAAGGACCAAGTGTAGTGGTCCCTAAGGCTGAGAGGCTCGACGAAGACACAAAACCATAGGTAGCAGCGTCAAGTTTCTCATTAGAGGCCTCAGGAGCAGACCTCTCATGAGAAATTTTTTGACGACCCTCCCTAATGGAAAAATCGTCCTTAGGTTTCTGCTTCAACGATGTGTCCGCATGGGCAACTGTCTGAAGGGGGGTAGCGGAGGTAACCTTCTCCTTTGAGGAGAGGGTGTTTGCTCCTTTCTTGGTCATAGCACCCGCTAGACTCCCGCCCACTGAAGAGAAAGAAGATATTAGATAAGGTACAACAAAAAGTATATGTATAAATATGATAGTAAGCAGCAAAGCAAAGCACAAAATACATGAATGATACCTTCAATGTGAGGACATAAAAGGAAATCCTTGAGAGGAGGCTCTCAGATTACTAATTCCTGGGAAGATCGTGGCTTATACCTCTTAACTAGTTTCCTTCTCTTCGGACCTACTGGAGGTTTATCGGATGGGGCTAAGTGGGATTGCCTCAGCAATTTCTTTTCTTAACAAGATCGTGGACAAAATTTTTGTAAACCTCGGGGGGCCAGGCTTGACCCCTAACTAAGTTGTTAGAATTGGTATAAGATGCATAAGAAAGGGGTGAGTATTGCAAACAATCTCGAGTACTCTTAAGGCGAGTGGGCAAACAAACTTGTTAGGGAGCTGGGATTCGACTTTAACATCGAGATTCTACCGAGGAATCTTATATCTAAGGTAGTTAAACATGAGAGCCCTCTTAGCCTCCTTCCACTTTTCCACGTTCCCGGGGAGAGTAAAAACCTTGTGTCTCATTTGGCGAGGAGAAAATGTAATGATCTTCTCGGAGGAATTACCGTCGAAGGCCACATTGAAAAGAGAACGAAATAACTTATACTCTAATTTGATGTCTAGGTTTTAGCATTGACGAAGAAATAACATGAGGGTGGTTATGGCGCTAAGATGGACTTGGGCAGGGATTACTTGGAAATCTTTAAGCACCCTTGAGAATATCGGAGGGAAAGGAAAACACAACCCTGACCAGATCTGCTTATGAAAATGACCGACCTCCATTCCGGAGGATCTTTGTAAGACTCTGCTGCCCCTAACCACTCTAATTTCACTTCAGCAAGAATTCTCTGACTTGGGGGTAGCAATGTCAAGATCCCCGATATAGTCCAAGACATATCCGAGACTGGGGGCCCGTGCGTTTCTTCCTCTACAGGGGGACCTGGGCCCGGAGGCTCAACGGTGGAGGAGGCTTTGGATTGGAGCAGTCCGCTATCCTCATCTAACATCCTCGAAGAGCATCCCTCCTTAGGAGAAGGAGAGATAAACTCAATGTCTCCGACACGCAAAGAATTCTGAACCCAAACTCGGGGAAAACCCCCCTCGAGAAAATCCAAAATTGGTATGTACCTTGAATTACCAATCTCATCATCGCTAGGGCTGAAACCCTGGGGAGAATGCCCTGTATTGCTAAGCGTAGCTTCAGAATCTCCCCTTCTAGGAGATTCCCCCTCCAATCTCTCGAACTCAATTTTGTCAGAATGCCCCCTCTCAACGGATTTCTTGCCTGAATCAGTCATGGGCACAAAGGATAAAAGAAAGTAAGCAAAGAAAGTGGAAGGTTAGGATAACTTACTGATGAAAGAGAAGAAGGGAAATGTAGGCGAGGAATGGAGGAAGAAGAGAGCACTAAGAAAACCTTTGAAATCACCTGCAGTTAAAGTGAAGAGAACGTGGAGAAAATGGAAGTTAAGAAGCCCAAAAAAGGCGGCTAGAATAATGATTAACTTGAGAGAAGTGAAAATTTGAAAAGGCGTGAAAAGTTGGTGTGCTTTTTCATAAACTGCTCCCTAACATGCACCTCCTTGTATAATCAACACGTGCGCGTGTGCCCCTTGGAATTATGCTAAAAAGAAAATAATAATAAATTATAACCATAAAGAAAATTAGATGGCACCTCGGGGTTAGGGATTTCTTCTCCCAGAAAAACACAAGTGGTGATCCTCGACACCCTCTACGAGAACACGTGAACCCAGGGGCTCAGTAACAAAGGATAAATGCGAGACTTCTCAAAGATCCTAGCCCTGAGGGTACCCTCAAATTTTTGGAGGGATCTTGATGATAGGCAAACTCGTAGCTTGGCCAAGAGTACCTTGGGCCGAGAGTGCCTTGGGCTGAGAGGACTTCATGGCCTCCTTTATAGAGAGGTGTACATCAAGGCATAAACCAAGGTGTATAATTCGGAGATACGTTATTCCCTGATACAATATAAATAGACAGATACACACTTACTATAGGGGACTTTTGAACATTTTGACTAAGACACTTACTAACTTAAGCATCAGAGAGTTTACCCCTGGGACCTCCCGGGGCTTTTTGTTTGCAGATTATCACCGAGTGACTCGACGTTACGACTCGACCGGTTTCTAGACGCATAAGGTAACCGTAGGCATTACTCAAATTCAAGGAAACCAAATAGGCTAAAAAAAATTAACAAAGGACTGTAAAAATATAACAATAACACTGGATTGCAGAATGCTAATAACACTGGTAGGAAATCAAGGGAGGGTAAAAACTAAAACAACAGCCAGTGCACAGGTAACAGAAGTAGTGGCATACCTTCCATCATATTTATTCAAAATGGTATTCTTTGTGCTAAGATAAAGCGACCATTTCTTCTCATAAGCAGTATTCATTGAGGCATCAGCAAAAACACGAATAAACTGTTTGTTCGGTGTTTTGGATTAAAAAACCGGGACAAACTTTCATGTACTTTCAACGTCTCACATTAAAATTGAAAAAACATATTTTTATAAATTCTAAAGTTAAGCCATCTAAAAGTAATAAAATGAATCATGAAGAGAATTAATTTATGTATTTAGAAATGAAAACAAACATTTTTATTCTCCAGCACGACTTGGTAATTATTAATTTGTTATAAAACCTTTATGATATCTACATTTGTTTTGAAACCTTTATACAATGGTCATTTTGTGAAAAAATCTTTCACTAAGTATTCCAATCCATCACAAATAGATGATGAATAACATGAAAGAAAATATTCTAATAAAAATGTTCTATGTATAGTAAATTGGGGCGACGTAGGATTATTTGCTTTTGAGAGGGGGACCTCCACCAATGCTGCTTAGTCCAACCTAACAACGGTCAGCAACTACACATTTTGGAAGATTCTCTCACTAAAAACAAGAGTGAGAGCTAGGAGGGTCACACTACTAGGAACAGTGTCAACCCTTTTATGAATTAATCCTGCATTGCTTCAGATCAAGTTTACATGTCTGTCCCATGGTTAAATTAACAGTTCTTCTTCAGTTGTAGACTAAATTAGTCTCAATCAGTAGTTTTTGCATGTTCGTGTTCCATGCTGTGTCTTCCTTCTATGATCTTGGAGCCCCTAAATCATCAGTGTCTTTGTTCAAACCTTCCCTGGTATTTATTCTCAGGTAGGGATCTGCCCATGTGGACAAGTGGCTTCTCCTCGTAAAGTTTTGGTTTGTCTGTAGCAATTAATTAAGGACACTCATTGCTAAAATAGTACCAAAAAGAATATTCCAACGGCCCGCCTCGTACAAAGAAAGAAGCTTAAAAGGCTCGTGCCTTTTTCCTCTGATCAAGAACGACACGTGGGAAAATAGCTGCATTGGAGAGCTTTTCAAGAAATTTGCCGTTTTGGAAAGTGGAACGTCGCCTGGATATTGTTAAAGTCGGACCCCTTCACACTCATACGATCGGTTAAGTGGTTCGGTGCTTGGTCTTAATCCCCATTGGTTAGGGGTTCGATTCTTGACAGCTGCAGTGTGAGAGTTTTTTCCAGTGGAGGGGCTCCTTGTGAGTACCAAGTACAATCATGGATCAGGTGTTTGACCCTTGGACACTGAGATTTACCTTCTCGTCGATGTCTGTGGTGTCGGACGGACGGGGCCTTGAGGAGCAAAGCTACCATTTCTAGCCCAAGCCCAATTAGCTCAGCTCGCCCTTTTTACACGTCCAAAATGGGGCGGATTCATGGCCTCCAACACTGCAAGATTTCATTGGTTAAAAGAAAGAGGGAGGAAAATATTTCCCCACAAGCAAAAGATGCAGAACTGTAGACTACAATCCTCATCGTTGGCTCAAAGATCGAGGCAACCATTCATGCTACAGTAAAGCGAGGAAAAACACAAACCTAATCCTTTCAGCCAAATTACTTTTAACCACACCCCATATTCCACTAAATTACCGAATTACCGATCTCCCATTAACCTTCCACGCGTTCTATATGAATGAGATTTAACCCTTTTTTAACATCAACTTAAATCAGCTTTCTCCTTTTCTAGGAAAGAACCGTGGATAACCCACCTATTAGGATGAATCAGATTACAAATCAGATTATGATTTATTATGATTAAAGTTCTTTCCTTATTACACATCTATTGTACACACACACACACTCTCTCTCTCTCTCTATATATATATATATATATATATATTTAATTATCAATAATACAATTATTTACTGCAAATCATTCTCTCATGGTATCAGGGCCTCTTCTGATCCAAAACCTAAAAACCTAAAATTCCTTCCCGCCGCTGTCCTCGATGCGGCTCCCTCCCATCGCGGCTCCCCTCCAGCGCGGTTTCTCGGTGCGACTCCTCTCCGGCGCACGTGGCTCCACGCAATTCCTCTTCGCTCCGCTCTTCTCCGATGCGGCCTTCCACTGCAGCTCCTCTCCATCGCTGTTCTCCACCGCGGTTCTCTTCGGCACGGCTCCTCTTCGGCGAGCACGAATCCACGCGACTCCACGCGGCTCCTCTCCGGTTCGCTCCTCTCCGTTCCTCTCCAGCTATGGCTCATGAAAAACTCTCCTACAACACTCTGCTCCAGATGATGCAGATCAAACTCACTTCATCAAATTATCTTCTCTGGAAGCGGCAAGCAGGTTATGTCCTCCGTCCCCAAGGTCTGTACGATTTTATTGATGGCACTAAACCTCGTCCTACTCTCCCACCACCACTGCCAACATCGCAGCCTCTCTCCTTTGCTACCACAGTCTTAACTCCTGGCAAAGTTGATCTCCAGGAGACTTATTTGAAAGCACAAGAAGAGTATGATCAATGGGTTGATGAAGATCAAAGTCTCTTATTTTCCTCTCTCACCGCTGAAGTCTCGCAAAACTCCCAGATTGTGCCACTTCCAAAGATATCTGGGATAATCTTACTCTTATCTATCAGAATAGCAGTGCCTCCACCATTCTTCGTCTTCGCGCAGATGCGCATGGTATTCGTAAGTCTGGTACTGTTCATAAACTTCATCTCAAATTTAAGGATATTTTTGAACAACTGTCTGTCATGGGTAATCCAGTTTCAAATGTTGATCAAATTGTATGGTTCTTGACTGCTCTTGGTTCTTAGTGTAAAGATTTTTCTGCTCCTTTAATTAATGTTGTTCTAACCCTACTTTATGCGGATGTTCTTGCCCGTGCAAAAAACCACGAAGCCTACAGGGACACTCAGGACCAGCCGCAGGACAGTTAGCATTCCAGACCAGTGATGCACCTCAAGCCGACCGTGCGTGGAATCACACGCCGACTTGAGGTGGTCGTGCGTGGCCTTCTCGCAGTGGCCATGATGGCCACTTCAGTGGGAGGCGCGGTGGTGGTCGGCAGTCCTTTTTTGGTTCTCAGACGACTAGTTTGGTCCCTGGTCGCGGTCGTCCTCACTGATCGTTCGCCAAACACTCATATGGCAGAAAATTATCACTCTTCTCCACAGTCCGATACTTCTTCTTGTCTGTGAGATTGGTACCTTGATTCTGGCGCTACCAGTCATATGGCAACTTCCACCTCAGGCCTAGACAATTTCACTCCTTATACTGGTAAATCTCGTGTTCTTGTTGGTAATGGTGCTCCAGTTCTGATATCTCATATTGGTGATTCTAAAGTTTTTGAAAACTTGCATTTGTCTGGTGTTTTGGTTGTGCCTGATATTACTAAGAACTTACTGTCTATTAGTCGGTTAACCAGAGATATGGGTGTTCTAATTACATTTGATGACCAAAATTTTGTCATTCAGAACAAAGTAACCAGGGCCCTCGTGGGTCGGGGGCACAATGAGGATGGATTGTACATTTTGGACCGGGGAGATGCAGCATTTGTTTCAGTTTTACAGCAGAATAAGAGTCGAGCTTCATATGAGTTGTGGCATGCACACCTAGGTCATGTTCCTTGTGCAGTGATTACTAGTTTACATAAGTCTAGTTTACTTTCAGTTTCTTCTTTGTTGCCTAAACCACACACCTGCGCCCTCTGTGTTATGGAGAAAGGTCAACGGTTGGATTTTGTTGAGAACTCTAAACGTGCCGACAATGTTCTTGATTTAATATATTGTGATTTATGGGGCCCCTCCCCGGTTTTATCTACATATGGTTTTTTGTATTACACATTATTGGTGGATAATTTCTCGAGATTCACTTGGATGTACCCCCTTCGTCGCAAATCAGATTTTGTTGAAACTTATTTACAGTTTGAGGCACTTGTTGAGAATCAATTTTCTGCTAAAATTAAAGTCTTTCAAAGTGATGGTGACACTGAATTTTTGAACACCAGACTCAGATCACACTTTACGAAAAAAGGTGTTCATCATCAGGTTTCTTGTCCGGCCACTCCAGAACAGAATGGGCGCGCAGAACGCAAGCATCACCATGTTACTTAAATGGGTCTCACGATGCTTTTTCACTCCCATCTTCTGATTTCTCATTGAGATGATGCGTTCACCACTGCTGTCTACATTATCAACCATTTGCCTACTCCAGTTCTGCAGGAATCGACCCCTTATGGTCTTCTTTATCAGCGGGATCCTATCTATGGTAACTTTCATCCTTTTGGTTGTCGGATTTTTCCTTTTGTTCTCCCCTTTGATGATCATAAGATATCTCCCCGTAGTATTCTGTATATTTTTATTGGTTATAGCTCACAGTATAAGGGGTTTTGGTGTCTCGACCCTACCACTGACAAGGTTCATGTTACTCGTTATTCTCAATTTGACGAGGATTGTTTTCCTTTGGCTCCGACTTCGGGAACTGGGTCTCCCTTCTCAGGTTTGGATGTCTCTACTTTTATTGATCAAGATTGTGGGATGGCACCGCCACCGGCCTCAGTTCTATCTTCACCTCATTTTCATTTTCCTGATGGTGAGCCGTCTCGACCTGAATCCAACCACGATGGCTCTCTGCCCGCGCCCGTGCCTGGTCTTCTCTTTCCCACGCATGGTGGTCTCTCTTCATGTATGTGCTCAGCCGTGATGACTCGCACCCACATTTGGAAGTAATGGGCACCCAGGATGGCCCCGGTTGTGGCTGGCTACGCACGAACGGTCCCAGCTCACTCTTCCCGCATGGCAACGGGGCTTCTTCCTGCACGGCAACGGAGCTTCTTCCCACATGGCCATGGGGCTTCTTCCTGCGTGGCCAAGGGGCTTCTTCCTGCGTGGCCACGGACGGCCACTGCCATTCTTCCCGTACGGCCACGAACGTGTACACGCCTTCTTCCTGCGTGGCTACGGATGGCCATGGGCATCTTCTTCCCGCACAGCCACCCATGGCCACGGTCGGTTCCAACTCGCCCTCGGATGGTCCGCTTCTTCCCTCCTCAGCCATGGCCGATCACGGCTCCGCCATTTTGGCTCTAGCTGCTTCTCGCATGGTTACGCGCTCTTCTACTGGAGTTATTCAGCACCGAGATTATTCAGATATTCATGCTCATGGACTTCTTGAGGCTTTTCTTGCTCAAACAGAACCGACTTTTTATCATTCCACTCAACAAGATCCTTCTTAGGTTTCTGCCATAAATGAGGAGATGGGTGCTCTTCGTAGTCAGCATACTTGGGATCTTGTTCTGCGCCCTCCAGACGTCAACGTTGTTGGGTCTAAATGGGTTTATTAACTGAAATACAAACCTGATGGTTCGGTTGATCTCCATAAGGCACATTTGGTAGCTTATGGTTTCTCTCAGATTCCCGATTTTAACTTTGACCATACTTTCAGCCCTATGGTTAAAGCTTTTACAGTTTGGACGGTTCTTGCTATTGCTACTATGTGTGCTTGGTCTCTACATCAGTTGGACATTAAGAATGATTTTCTTAATGGTGCTCTTGATTCTCTGGTTTTTATGGCGCAACCCATTGGTTATAAGGATCCCGCTCATCCAGACTATGTTTGTCATCTGCGGAAGGCCATTTATGGTCTAAAGTAGGCACCTCGAGCATGGTTTCAGCGTTTCAGTGCTTATCTTCTGCAGCTTGGTTTTCATTGCATTTCTTTTGATACTTCTTTGTTTGTGTTGTCTCGGGGTTCATCAGTGTTGTATCTTTTGGTCTATGTTGATGATATCATTTTGACTAGAAATGATTCCACTCTTATTCGACATTTCATTGATCGCACCCATCGGGAGTTTCCATTAAAGATTTTGGTGCTTTACATTACTTTCTTAGCTTGGAGGTTATGCCCACTGCCTCGGAACTTCTTCTGGGACAGACAAAGTATGCTCGGGACATTCTTTCTCGGGCTGGTATGTTAGATGCAGTGTCAGTCTCTACGCGGTTTCTGCCAAATTCTCAGGTTCATAGCAGTATGAATTCCCAGTTTAAGAATCCAACGTTATATCGCTCTTTGGAAGGTGCTCTCCAGTATCTAACCATCACTCTTCCGGACTTGGCATTTGTTGTTAATTCTATTAGTCAGTATCTTCAGGACCCTCGGGATGATCAGTTTTTGGTTGTCACTCGGATTTTTCGCTATGTTCGGGGGACCCTACATTTTGGTCTCAATTTTCATGCAGCTTCTTCTCCAGAGGTGCTCAGTTATTCTGATGCAGATTGGGCCCAATGTTTAGAGACCCATCATTTTACTTATGGCTATGTTGTTTCTTTGGCGGTAACTTGGTTTCTTGGAGTGTGAAGAAACAACCCATTGTATCCAGGTCCAGCACTAAGTCGGAGTATCGTGCTTTGGCCAACTCTACTTCTGAGATAATCTGGATGACTCATTTTCTTCGTAATCTTCATTTTCCTCTTTATGTCGTGCCTCTCTTTATTTGTGACAACAACATTGCCATCTTCTTGGCTCAAAATCCAGTGGCTCACAAATGTGTTAAGCACATTGACATTGATTATCATTTTGTTCGTGAGTTGGTTTCTTCGTCCAAGCTTCGCGTTGCTCATATTCCTACATCTCTACAGGTTGTGGATATCTTCTCCAAGGGTCTTTCTTGTCCTTTGTTTGAGTTCTTCTGATCCAAGCTTTGCGTCTCTGAGAATCCAACGCTTCGCTTGAGAGGGGGTATTAGGATGAACCAGATTACTGATTAGATTATGATTTATTATGATTAGAGTTATTTCCTTATTACACCTCTATTGTATTCTCTATATATTCAGTTATCAATTATACAATTATTTAGCACAAATCATTCTCTGACCTCCTTTCTCCTCTAATCATTGTTTCCTTTCTGCTTCTTCTCTACCCCCTGAGAAAATGGCAAACGATGGTTTCTTGCCTGATTTTGACACTGGGGGAATAAGGGAACACATGTAGACCCATCTGTATTTGGACTATGTTGCTGATCCTATGGAACTAGCCATAGACTCCCTCAATAATCTTTTCCACGGTGAAGCTATCACCCTCCCATGATGGAGTGGTCTCTTGAGGGTCTCAGAGGAGCACGTCACATTCAAGAACACAACGGTTCACTTTCGTCTGCTAGCTCATTGGTTTAACGATCGAGATTTCTCCAACCAACATTTCCAGCTCTATTTCAGAAACTTCTAGGCCCCTAAGACATGGATTGTCCATAGGAACCATAAATTTTTGGTCCTTGGATTTGAAACTGTGGTTGAAATGTTGGACATTCTCCACAATGGTACGTATGCAATAGACGACGGCTTGCTATGCATCAGACGCTGGACTGATGCATATCCCCTGGCTAGTATGCATGTAACCAGGATCCTAGTTTGGATTTAGATTTTCAACCTCACCACTAATCTCCTCAACAGGGTGGCAGCACGTGACCTGGCGGGAATGATTGGGGAGGTAGAAAGGGTTAACTTGTCTTTGAACCCTGGCCTCAATGTCCAGTATTTGAAGGTAAGGATCTGGATAGACCCGTATCAACCCTTAATCCCCAAATTTTTTTGGCTCAATCAAGATAACCATCAGTATTGGATCCATTGTGCTTATGAGAGGATCATGAAGTTTTGTAAGTGGTGCGGCGTGTTGGGTCATCCAGCAGCAAGATGCCCTATTGTTGATGATCTGGATCTAGAGGCCTTTGTGAGAAAGGCAATTCTTAGGCATTTTGGTGCAAGGGGTGTAGACATTGTGGTTGACGATAGCAGGCCTATGTTCTCAGACACAATGCAATCGCACACTTTCCAACCAAGGTTCCTTAACACGAATATCTCTGAGCAGCTTCTAGAACAATAGTGGAACTACTTCCATGCACATGCATAGAAGATTAAAAACAACTTTTGTTTTTAGGTAATGGTGGATGAAGGCCTGCCAGTGATAAGGTACTGGGCTGATACCACAATTCAGCCCAAAATAATGCAAACTTCCCAGCTGGCAGACCACATGTATGGATTCTCATCTGCCAACAACTTCTATATGGGCGAATCATCTGGCTAAAATCACAGGTATGATATGCAACACTCAACTGGAGGTGTTCAGGATAACATGCATGCATCTCATTTCGACAACAATTTTTATGTTGGCGAATTATTTAGCCAATAGCAAAGGTATGGTCAACAAGCCCCAGACTCTTTTTATTGTTCCCCCTATGACTTTGTCTATTATGGGAACACAGATACTTGGGCATCAACAATGGTAACCTAGGTGATGGAGTCCTTGGGCCTGCCCTACATTGTAGCCTCCAGCTCTCATTCTCATTCCCTATAAAGACAGAGTTGTATCAGGTGCCCACTTTCATATCTCAGCCTAAGTTTCAAACAGGGATGGATCAGCAACCTATGTCCCTTAAGCAGATGCACCCAATGTCCTTGATCTGCGATGAATCCTACAGGAGTTTGGAAGATTATATTAATAAGGTTTGGTCACCGATCCATATTCCTCATATGCCAGTGCTGCAGGAACTAGATGAGTTATTCCCTTCATCTAAACCAAAAACTCCGCCTCCTAGTCATTCCCAACAGATAGAAGTTGGCAACCAGTCCACAGTACCGGAGGCAGCTCCAGTTGTGCCTACCATCTCCACTCTGAATTCCAGCTCTGAAATCTCAACCATGCATCTCATGGGTTCGCCCATTCACCCTATCATTGTGGATGCTACCATTGTTCATATTAAATCTCAAATGATCAAGGAGGCCATCTCAAAAGGTAGCAGATGCATCCACTGAAACTCTTCAAATAGATGGCCAATGCAAAAAGCTTGATATTTTGCAAGGGTTTGCCAGTGTTTGTCCCAAAAAACCACCCAAAAAACCATGACGATACTTACTTGGAACTACAGAGGCTTCAGTCGACCTCTTGCAAGGAATTACATTACATGGAACTGCAGAGGCTTCAGCCGACCTCTTGCAAGGAATTACATTCACAGGCTGCTCAGGATTCACAAGCCTGAGATTCTGTTTCCTATGGAAACAAAGTGTTCAAGTTCGAAGACTATAAAATGGCTTAGCTCCTCTTAATTTTAGAATCATGCTTTTGTAGAACCGATTGGGATTTTGGGTGGTTTATCATTATTTTGGGTAGACACAGTAGGGCTTCAAGTTTTTAAACTTGCTTCCAATGTACTAGCATAACTGTGCAAGATAATAGAGACCTTATATGGCAAGTTACTTTTGTGTATGGCTATTCGGAGAAAACTAGGAAACCGCAAGCTTGGCCTTTGCTAAAGGAAATATATTCTATTAATCATTACCCTTTGCTTTGTATTGGGGATTGGAATCAAGTATTAGGTTGTGCTGATAAGTTTGGGGGAAACAGTCCAAATGCCAAAGAGGCTAAGGCCTTCCAAGATCTCTTAAGTGACCTCAAGCTATATGAAATCCAAAATCAAGGTGCATGGTTTACCTGGACAAATGCTAGGAAAGCGCAAGACTTGGTTTTAGAAAGACTAGACCGGGGTTTTGCCTCACATGATTGGTTAAGTCTCTATCAGAATGCACTCCTCACTAACCTACTAATTTCAATCTCGGAACATGGCACCACTCTGCTGCACTTGCATGGAAAAATTCATCAGCATCATAGTCTCAAACGTTATGAGGCATTCTGGGCCAAAGACCTGACTGCGCATCAAATAGTCGGAAAGATATGGCAATTTTCCATGTCTCAATTTCAAGATGGCTTAGCCACGGATAATGCATCTATTTTCTCGGATTGGCTAAGGATAACCATAGTGCACCTACAAAACTGGCACAAGACCTCCTTGGGAACATTAATCAGAAGATCGTTTCTTTAGAGAATCAGTTGCAATCGATACTTACAAAAAAAATGTCCCCTCAGGCCATTACAGAAGGAAAGAAGATTAGAGGGGTCCTTCTCAAATCATGCCAATTTCAATCTGATTATTGGCAGCTGAGATTAAAAGTTTGTTGGAACAACTTTGGAGATTCAAATACCAGATTTGTTCATAAGTGGGATACCCGGAAATCCCTAGCCAAGAAAATTCTGGAACTTAAGGATGAATCAGGGAACTGGCTGTCTTCGGGAGAGTAGATCAATGGTGAAATTCTAAAGCAAATTTAGAGCATCTACATTGAGCAGGATATTTATCCTCACATGTCATACTATCAGTATACTACGGAGGAATTCTCGGATCTCATCCCTTATAAAGTGCAAGAACAAGATAGGATAATGCTTGAAAAACCTTTCACGGAGAAGGATTTATGAGAGATGGTCAAGCATATGAAATCATGGTCCTCCTAAGGCAAAGATGGCTTCCCACCGGGTTTCTACCAAAAACATTGGACCTATGTCAAAGAGCCGCTCCTTAAATGTTTATCAAATATACAACAGGGTGGCACAATGCATCCGGATGGGAATGAAACTATCATAGTTTTTATTCCAAAAATTAGGAATCCAGTGTACGCAAAAACTTCAGACCAATCAATCTATGCATTGTACAGTACAAGATATTTTCAAAACTACTGCAAAATAGATTGAGAAAGGTCATGCTGTGCTTATCTCAGAGAATCAAAATGGTTTCGTCCCAGGAAGGAAAATCGGAGATAGCATCCTTATTGCAAATGAACTGGTCAATCACATCCAACAGAGGAAGTCAGGTAAAATCTCCCTTTCGGCCATCAAATTGGATATGAATAAAGCCTACAAAAGGGTTTCTTAGTATTTTATTTTTGCGATGCTATGGAAAATGGAATTTCCTCCCTCCTGGATTCACATGATTGCTCAATGCGTAAGCACGGTAACATAATTGCAATTATTAATGGAAAGATATTTGAGCCATTTATACCGATCAAAGCAGTTCGCCGTGGTCGTCCCTTATCCCCATACTTGTTCATCATATGTCACATGCTCTATCTTCAGCTTTGGACAGTACATGGAGTAACTTACCATCAACTACCTTAGGCTTTAAAGTATGTAGGCAAGACCCGATCACCTCTCATTTAATGTACGTAGATGAATGCATTATTTTCATGGAAAACTCAGAGGTATCAGCCAGGTTTCTGGCTCAGAGGCTTGACTCCTAAGCTAGACCCTCAGAACAACAAATTAGCTTTGAGAAGTCATCATTCTATTTTAGCCCTAACACTCCCCAATAGTGGAGATCGTGGGCGACCCATGCCTTAAACATCCACAAGACTGGTCTGCCAGATAAATATAGGGAGCAAATTTACTCTCACAAAAAAGAAAGACCCAATTGTTTTAGTCTGTGGTTAATAACTTTTCCAGGAAGGTACAAAAATGGAAACCATATGGTATCTCCCTCAATGGTCGTGTCATTTTTGCAAAGTCTGTATTACAATCTATGGCCTTCTATCACATGTCAGCCTACAGATTCCCAAAGTCGGTGCTACAACAGCTAGACCAAATCACCAGGGTTTTCATCTGGGCGGGAGGGAGAACTAGTAGAAGCATCCACTAGAAAAGTTGGCATGTTCTTTGTAGATCAAAGCACGAGGGTGGATTAGGGCTCAAATCCTCAGAAGTCATGAACCAAATCTTGTTGGCCAAACACTCATGGCGGTTTTTCTCAGATAAGGATTCTTTATTTACCTCCTTTTTTCTGGGCTAAATATAAATTCTCTGGCATTTCTCAAGAAGGTTGTTCCATGGATGCTCTTGGGGGATGGAAATCGCTCATTCCGGGAGCACTGATTTTCCACAAATGGCTTCGATGGAAAATTAAATCCGGCCTTCAGACTAAGATAACAGATGAATGAATCCCGGGGATCCAAAATCCACTGAATTCTCCCGAATCTTGGGCTCACCACACTTCCTTAAAAGTGGCAGATTTGTTAGATGATGACAGAATGTGGAGAATTCCTTTGGTCAAGAACTTGTTCCCAAGTCAAATTGTGGATCGTATAATTAATATGAGATTCCCAGAATTACGCCGGCTCAGGACACAGATAGAATGCTTTGGACTCCCTCTCCTTCTGGGGATTATTCAGTCAAGCTGGGTTACAGAGAAATAATTAATATGCAACATATCCCCTCTCCTCAATCATCTACTCAAGGAGTCCTGGAAAATACTAGAATTTGGAAGGCTTTATGGAAAGTTAAGCTGCCAGCAAGGTTTAATTTTTGATTTGGCGCATGCTTGCTAATGCGCAGCCCATAGCTAATGCATTATATAAAATAGGGGTTCCAATTAGTCCGTTATGTTCTATGTGTAAATCCGCACTTGAAGAAACCCATCATATCTTTGCACAATTTGAAGTCATTCTGAGAGCATGGAGATGCTCCAGACTCGGTTTTAACGTCACGGGAATTCAGTACTTCAAGATTTGGCTGGCGCAATGGATCACAATAGCTCCGTTAGAGGAAGACCTCTTCATTTCCTTCTGAATGATCTGGTCCATCTGGGCATTCCAAAATAAGGTTGTGTGGGATAATCATGATCTACACACTGGCACTGATCCACTAGATATTTTGGATGAAGTTACCAGCTTTCATCAAGTCTTCCATAACGAAAGGCAAATGAAGGGGTTAATGGTTTCTGCACAGGAGGAAGATCCTCTGACAGCCCTGAGCAGGCACCAATTTGGGTTTCATTCTGGCCAATCCCTCCACCTCCCCCTGGACCCTTACGTTGTATATTTAACGTATGCAGCTTTCGATAAGCACCGCGCTCTTTGAGTGATGGCATGGTTTCAGGTAGATAAATGTCAGTTGAACGAGATCAAAGCAGTCTCATCCCGCTCAGCTATCCAAATGGCTGACTCAGCGACTCAGGCAGAGCTTTTGGCTATTTTATTATGTCTGGAGGAGTGTAAAAACAAGAGTTACTCTCATGTTTGTGTTGGGACCGATTCTCTACTTGCTTTCCAGTTTCTAATAGGGGGAGACCACCAGATATAGAAAATGAAGCCTTAGTGTGTGAAATAGTGCTTCTCTGTTCTTTCTTTTCATATATATTATTTGTTAAAGCCAACAGACAGACAGATATCGATTTTTTCATACACCTCTCTTTCTCTCTAGTACGTGCGATTACACCTCACTATGTGTAAATTTTTTGTGTAATTTTCTGGCAGATCTGGTGAGCTCAAGGAGTGTCGCTTCCATGGGAAAGTCAGGAAAGAAGAGAGCGACGTGGAAAATAGTAGTGAAGGTGAGAGATGAGGAGCAAAAGGGTAAACAGAAGGGAAAGGATGTAACTGAGCCGAAAAATGGTGTTAGAGGATCAAATCTGGAAAAAAGAAGGATAGGGTTAATCATGAAGAACGTGGAGAATGCAGTAAGGTGATGGAAAATGGTGAAACAAGTCAAAACAACAAAGGTAAAAACCAGCTATGGGGGATATCTCTGAAAAAGTGAGGAAAAAACTATCACGGGGTGATAAGGTGAAGAATGAGATAAATTGGAGCTCCTTGTTTGCACAGCCAGAGGTTCGACAGTATCAGAGTGTGAACATAGAAGGACTTGAAATGGGAGAAATCACAAAGAGAGAAGTAGTAATGAGTGCTATCAATGGGAAACCTGTGTCATATGCAAAATCCTTGGAAGCAATCCTCCGTACAAGGTGCTGGAAGGTTTTCTGAAATGACTATGGGGATCAAACCTGGTGAAAGTGTGACAGATGCAAAGAGGTATGTTCTTGGCTAAACTCTCAACTATTACTTACAAAAATGAACTGGTGGATAGTGGTCTTCTAATGTTTGATGGTAAACCCCTGGTTATCCAAGCTTGGTCTAAGGACTATGACTTTGACGAACCTGACCGTATACCAGTATGGATTCGATTGCCTGATTTACCTTTAGTATATTGGGAGCCTAGGATAATCAGTAAGATAATAAGTCCATTGGGGAAACCTATTTGTCTGGATAGGGAAACAACCGAAAAAGATAGGCTAGCTTTTGCTAGGGTGAAGGTGGAGGTAGAAATAGTTAAATCTATGCCTGAAAAGATTAACTAAATAAATGAGAGGAAGGTAGTTGAATAGCAGAAACTGATTTATGAATGTATTCCTGTAAAATGTGGATATTGTGAAATGTATGGGCATGAGAAGGAACAGTGTAGAAGGAAAATAAACCCAGTGAAACAACCAGTTAATCAAAAACAGATATATGTGCCTATGAGGATAAGGAACGATGGGGTGGATCAGGAAACTGAGAAACATGAGAAATTGAATGAGCATAATGAGGTACTGGGGAGATCAATGATGAATGAGGATATGAGACAAGAATGGGGGACTGGTTATCAAAAAGGGGTGAATGTGATGTCACAGGGCTAGAGGGACCTAGAGTATCATAAGGATAAGCCCCCAGATGAATCATAATTTAACAGTGTGGAATGTGAGAGGTATTAATAAAGGTGAAAAGCACGGGGTGATTAGGGGATTTTGTCTCAGGAATCAAACAGGACTTTTAGCCATGCTTGAAGCAAAAATATAGAAAGAGAAGGAATAGAGGTGTGGGAAAGAGTAGGATTAGGATGGAAACTGTTAACAAATGGAGATGTGATCAAAGGAGGAAGAATATGGACGGCTTAGAGGGAGTAACTATATGAAGTGACTGTAATTGATATTGGAGCACAGTGGATGGATGTGCAGTGTGAGATAAAGGAGGTGAAGGAGACATTCTTCTTTACAGTAATCTATGGATATAATACCATAGAACAAAGAGAAGGGGTGTGGATGTGCCTACAGAAGCAGGGGAAAAGAGATAAACCTTGGTTGATATGTGGAGATTTTAACTCTCCACTTGACTTTGATGACATAATAAGAGGGAATCAAGTGGAGGAGAAGGAGCTAACTGATTTCCAAGAAGCTGTTAGGCTACTGTAACTTGAAGAAATTAAAACTATGGGGGAAAAGTTTACCTAGTCAAACAGAAGGGTTGGTAAGGATAACGTGATGAGCAAACTAGACAGGGGTTTGGTAAATGATCATTGGCTGAAGCATATGATAGAAGGGGTATGTGAAGTCAAGAATGAAGTAATGTCTGATCACCTTCCCCTATTAATCAGACTAAATAGGAAAGCCAAAAGGAGGAAGAGACCTTTTAGATATTTTAATATGTGGTCAAAGGCTAAAATTTTTCATAGACTGGTACAAGGTGTATGGGAGCAGACAAAAGTATCAAGTATGAGAGAATTGGGGAACATATTGAAGATCCTGGAGAGACCACTGAGTAAGCTGAAAAGAAAGGAATTCAATAACATTGGTGAACAAGCTGAAATTGCTCTATAGGAATAGAGATCAGCACAAGAAGATCTGAATAGAGAGCCAGCTTCACAAAAAATGCACGAACTAGAATTGAAGGCAAGGAAGAAAGCTGAAGAGCTGAAAAGTGCATAATACAGTTTTTTGAAGCAAAAATTAAAGCTGAGGTGGATGGACGATGGAAACACTACTCCTTAATCAGACAGGCAATACCAAAACAATATTATGGCACTTAGAAAAGGGGAGACAATGATACTGGATCATGAGGGTATAGAATCTGAGCTGATAGCTCATTTTCAGAAGTAGCTGGAAGTTGTATCTGAGGTTTCAGGACTAGACAAAGGAGTGGTGAAATATGGCGGAGTATTAAGAATTAATCAGCAGATGAAGATGATAAAGCCTATAGCCAGAGGGGAGATTTTTAAAGCCATAAGGATCATTCAATCAGGGAAAAACCCAGGGCTAGATGTATATTCCAGTAAGTTCTTTAAGGACTGCTGGTCATATATTGGGGAAGATGTGGTAAATGCAGTGACAAACTTCTTCCAAGGAGAGGAAATTCTAGACATTTTTTAAAATGTGGTCCTAACACTGATACCAAAACACAGCCAAGCTCAGAAACCAGCAGATTACAGACCAATAGCCTGTTGTTAAGTTATTTACAAAACTGTAACAAAAGTGCCGAGTAACAGATTGAAGGATGTGCTCCCAGACATAATTAATTGCAATCAGAGTGCTTTTGTAAGGGACAAGTCTATTTCTCACAACATGATGCTAGCCCAGGAGTTGCTTCACAGGTATGGGGTGGAGAAAATGAAGTCCAGCTATGTAGTACATATAGACATCTCAAAGGCATTTGACAGCTTAAGTTGGCAGTTCCTGATAAATTGGTTGAGAGAGTTGAAGTTCCCAGGGAAAATTGTGAAGTGGATAATAGCAAGTACAATGGAGTTTGATATGTGCTTAAATGTTAATGGACAATATACAAGGAGTTTCACAAACAAAAGAGGAGTTAAGCAGGGAGACCCCATCTCTCCCTTGCTTTTTGTAATCAGTGTGGAGTATTTGACCGGAAGCATGATCAGGGACTTCGGAGCTGGGAATGTAGATTTTCATCAAAGGTGTAAAAAAGATGAAGTTCACACTTTGCTTTTTGCTGATGACCTCCTATTGTTTTGTGCTACAAATAGGAAGTCATTAGAAGGAGTGGAAAACACTTTAACGAAGTTTAAAGAGGAGACTGGCCTAGCCATTAATGAGGAAAAATTAAGAATTTTTTTCTCAAAGATGACAGAAGGTGAAAAAAAAATTCTAGCTAGGATTATGAAAATACAGCAAGGGACTATACCTATGAAGTACTTAGGACTGCCTTTATCAATAGTAAAGTGGGTGTAAAAAGACTGTGAAGAGTTGTTGAGTAAGGTCAGGAGGCAGATAAAAATATGGGAGTCTAAAAGCCTATCCTATGCTGGTAAATTATAGCTGATTAATGGTGTTCTGTTAAGTATATCAGGGCACTGGGCTGCAGTGGTGAAACTACCAGAAGAGATACATAAAAAGCTGGTGCAGATTTGTATTAGTTTTTTGTGGGGTAGAGATGAGGGGAAAAGAGGTTTCACAGCTGCAGCTTGTACTTCTTTGTACAGAAGCAGGAAAAAAAAAGGAGGAATGGGATTAAGGGATTCCTCACCTTGGAACAAGGCAGCCCTAAGCAAACATCTGCGGGATCTTACACAGAAGAAAGACACTTTATGGATAAAATGGGTGCAGGAGTATTATATGAAGGGGACTAGAATTGAAAGCTGTAAGTATTCTGAGACACATAGCTGGCCTTGGAGAGTGCTACTGAAGCTTAGAGATGGAATTTATCCTCAGATACTGAAATGTGTAAATCAGAAAGGGAGGTTCAAAGTAGCAGATGTTTATGATATGATATTAAGATGAAAGGAGAGTAGATTCAAATGCTCAGTGATTTGGAATAAAGGGATTCTGCCTAAGAAAACAAAATTCCGCTGGGTAGTTTTGAATGGTAAACTGGAAACTACTGACAGGTTGTAGGAGTTTGGAGTGCTGGATGGAACAAATGTGTGTGCATTGTGTGGCAAGATACAAGAAAATTTACAGCATCTAATGGTGGAATGTGAATATACATTGGAGATATTGCATGAAATAGGTTTGAAGCAGGTAAGGACAATGAGATTGCTGAAGAAAAGGCTTTGGATGCTGGCCGGATTAAAAAATAGGAAGGTAATGATGCTGATGGTGACTGCCATGTATTATGTCTGGCAAGAGAGGAACAACAGAGTCTTTAAGAAGCTAGAAATGAAAGCAGCAGTGGTGGGATACCAGGTGAGAACAGAAGTAGAGAGCAGATGGAAAACAAATGGAAGCAAAGGGAGGACATGCAGCAGTTCAGTGGTGCATCATGATATCCTTGTGGGAGATTGAAGTGGTCGTGGGTGTCGGACAGCCTAAGATAGATCTGGAGCTGATGCAGGTTTCATCTAGGCTGATGTAGGTTCCTAACTGCTTGCCTCATAGGCTTCTAAGATGTTTGGTAGTGTGGAGATGTCAAATTTTGGAGTGCTGGATAAGGATTTTTTTGAATAGGATATGGAAGGTATAAAAAATCAATTTTGAAGAAATAGTTTTTGTAATAGATGGGAGAGATAGTCTAAACTTTGTATTTATTTTTTATCTTCATGTTAATGCAAAAATCTTACATAAAAAAGCCAATAAAAAGGAAGTCATGATAGCACACTGCCTAGCCTCTTCTGTAATCAAGACCTTTTTGAATTATTAATAAAATGGGTGTTTTTAGTAAAAAAAAAGTAAATTGGGACAATGTATTCAAAAGAACAGAAACATAACCAAAAATATACAATAAAAAATTCACGTACTCCTTCTATCTCATTTCAAGCAGCAATTTAACTTTTCATTTAGTCAAAACTTTTCAACTTTGACCATAAAATTGAATTGGTGTATAATTAAAATATTATTGTGTGATACCTTGTTAGATTCGTTATAACTTATATTTTTAAAATATCAAATTTTCAAAAATTTTATTTATCCTTAATGAAAGATATTTAGGATTAAACATTTTTCAAGTCAACTAATTAAAGTCAAAGTATGGAACTTGAAATGATACAGAGGGAGTAATATCACTTTAACGTCAAAATTTAACTTTTAAATGACTTTTCATTAGTTGCAATGGGGAAAAAAATCTGAACACGAAGATATTAAGAAAGAAACTCTAGGAAATACCATCAGCTTCAGTTTTCTATCCATCCTCTGCAGTTCTTTTTTCCTGTCCATCATCTGCATTTCTTTTGCTTGACTGATTTTCTCATCATATCAACACTGATCTTCTCACTTTCTGATCAATGCTTTCTATGATATTTCTAATTTTTTGGAAGGTCGTCATCGTACCTCTAAAAGTTATATTTTTAAGCTCTAATGCTTCATATCTACAATTAAGTAGATAATGGAAAGTCGGGGTCGTCCATGAGAAGAGGGATTTTTCCAAGTGTTTACACATATATAGCGAGAAATATACTAGATATAAGCATATATATATATATATAAGCATGTAAATGGAGGGGGGGGGGGTTGGTTTCGGCTAAAATATGAATTGAAAGACAACAACTAGCAAAGCAAGAAAACAATGTTAATCATTCAACAACTAAAAGGATGATTAAATAATGTAGCATTGGAGACAATCAACATCGACTTCCAAACTTCTCATATATCATAGATTCATTCACTCAGTCAATTACATTTATTGTCTATGGGGAATGTTATCACTTCTCATTCGAAGATTAACATTCATTCCGTCTTAATAGTAATTCAGGAAGACATTCAACGACCATTTGCAAACTTCATTGATAATAACTTTAGATGTTCAACGACCATAAAGATATTTCATCAATGACATTATACATGAAATACCATAGATTTGATAACAACAAGCCTTCTACCAAAGAAATAGTCATTTAACCAAATAAAGTATTTATTAGGCTATCTCTAGAACAAA
Organism: Rubia yunnanensis; assembly: GCA_037428765.1. NCBI lineage: Eukaryota > Viridiplantae > Streptophyta > Magnoliopsida > Gentianales > Rubiaceae > Rubia > Rubia yunnanensis. The sequence continues at coordinate 38,752,393 of CM075069.1, read as the reverse complement.
CCACATTCAAGGTTCAACATTTCTTTGCATCTATATGACAAATATGAGAACAGTCCACACTAACATACTTATCTAGCAAGAATTGCAACACATTATACATAGAAGTTCTAAGCTCATGTTCTTAGATTTTCAAGCCAAAAGAGTCAAGAAATTTGCATCTTTCCTAACACCCTAACGCTTCAATCATATAAACACTTCATATTCTCAAACAACCCATGATACAAATGAAGCAAAACACAACAGTAATGGCATAATAAATGCTCTCCAATAAATGTTCATAAATGAGCTAATAGAGAATCTCACCACATAAGTTTGGAAGCTTCAATCAATTGCTTCCAAGAGATTGTTTAGCTACTAGAGTTCACACTAATTAATGCTAACAAACCAAACATAAAACAATAGAAATCAAAGATGAAAATGGTGGAAAACTAGGGTTTGAATAGTGCCAAAGTCGTGTGGAAGAAGATGTATGAAAGAGAGGAAAGAAAAATTCTATTTATAGTACAAAGGGAAAAGGTTGTGCTCTAGCCTCCTATTCGTCGCAACTTGCGACGGGCGCCAGAACATAACCTTGTCTTATTTTCTTCTTCTTGTAGCAAGCACTCTTCTTCACAATAATTCCTCCCATTATTCAAGCCTTCAAATCTTTGAAGCAAGCCTTCAAAGTCTTCAAAAGGTTATCATCAACGTCCTCTAGTCTTCAAGTCTCCATGTTCTTCCCTTGTCACACAAAATGCACTTAGAAAATGTAAAAGAGCGTAAAGTCTTTCTTACCTCTCCTAAGAGAATTTCAAGGTAAAACGCAAGCTCTTGATAACAAGAGAACACAAAGTGATCCCAAAAAGTCCTAAAATATGCACATAAAATGGACACATCAAACCTCCTAGCACTTAGACCTTACTTGCTCTCGAGTAAGAAAAGATCCAAGCACACGAAGAAATTGACGTATCCACATCCTAACTACTATTCTCCCAAGTCAACACCTCACAAAACTCTCAATATCACACATCCCAATGTTAAGATCAAATGAGAAGTTGCCCACAACCCCCATTCCTAAATCTAACCAAACCTTATCAACCTATCAATTCATTGATATCCCTAAAACATCTTTAAATCCAATGGTACAAAGTGAAGCTAAAAGCATTCATAAAGTTCAAACATATACTCCACTTTATACCAATATATCATCCTAAAAATAAAGTATATCAACAATCAATAACTTACTTCGTTTTCCCCGCTAAATTTCTCAATCCCAAGAGGTCTCAAGATGTCAAGCTACCCGAACCATCCATATGGCCACCGCAACCTTATAACTCCAACGCCGAAAAATGAGTGAACACATAACATTTTTCCTTTTTATCTCTTGCTCTAATTTTTTCTAGGAGCCGTATGGGGTTTCATCCTAGCCCCGCGTCATGTTTCTTTGGCTCACATCTCACTTTTTCCACACATTTAGCCTCTCATTTTTGCCTAGGTCGCCATTTTGGGTTTTCGATCTATCCGGGCCCCCAATGTTACCCAAGTTATCCTCTCAGGTTTTCAACATAGCGGATTTTTTGAAATTTTTTTCGTTCTTTTTCATTTTCTAATTTTTCTAATTTTTGTCATTTCCCTATGTTTTTCCAATCAAAAAGTAGCAAAATGATTTCCAAATGTTAAGGCTAAGAAAAATATCAAAGCTAACATCATCGAAGTACATCAAAAGGAAAGCATCCCCAAAACAAAGGGAAAAATGTCCAAAACAAAGAAAATAAAAATATCCCAACCATCAAGTCTAGAAAAACATCCACAGCTAAACAATGAAATCAACAAATAACCCTCCCCACACTTAAAACACTACATTTTCTCAATGTAGACAAAACATGGAAAAATCGTACAAAGAAAATTATGGAAAGAGTAACAATATGAAGCTCACAATCACTGTTGTGAGGATGAATCACAATCACCAAAGTAGCACTGCTGATAACGGGCAAGCCAATCAGTGTTCCTATGATGCCTCGCTCTACTCCCTGTCCACTCTGGGATCAGGGCCCGAGGTACCACCGGATTGGGACTGCATCTCATAAATGCAGGCTGACAGATGGTCAATCTCCTCATCCATATCTATCAGGCTTTGGGAGACAAAAATATCGTGCTCCAATATCATGCTGTCCTGGCGGCAAAATCTATCCTGCATAGTCTACATCATGCGCTCATAGAAATCAGGCGGAGGCTGGGAGAAGTGGGGTGGAACATAGTCCTCCTGCATTGGCTGCGGCTCGGTCTGTGGCGGAGGCTGTGGAGAATGCTGATGTTGTCCCTCAATGAAAGGCAAGCTACTCTCATCGTGCTGAACAGGGGCTGGACCGAGGTTATTGAGCTTGCACTCAAATTCCTCCCTACACGAGGATTCAGGTGGAATCGCCAGGTCCACCAAGGGTGTATCAAACTCCAACTTGGTCTTGTTGGGCTGAGGAAGTGCCATGAAGGTGACCTTCCTGGTGCCATATAACCAGTGAAACACCCTCGTAGTCCGCATGGTGCCAAGCATCTCAAATTGCACCAACCTCTCTATAGTGATGAGGTAGGAAGTGCACCTTCCCAAGCACGGAAAATCAGTCGGTGCAACCAACCCCAAGTGCTCTGCTAAGAGGCCAATCATGCATCCCACAATGATCTTCCCCTTTGGTTTCTCAGTGACCTCTATAACCCTCTTCATCCACAGCTCGGCCCACAACCCGTATCCCAACCCCTCACTCATCAAGTCCCATAGGAAATTAATGTCATTGTCTGGCACATTCGTCAACATGCCGAACAAAGCACTGTGTTGGCCAGAAGTTTGTGCACATAATGGAGTGCGAGATGGATGATGACGCTACTCCTTGTCATGGGAGTTCTTTGCCCTCCTGTTGATTACACTCTAGAAATGCATATCATTCTCTATTGGGCGCTCCTGAGCCTGTGGGTCCAACCTCACCCGAATCTCAGTTGTATCCCATCCAATTGCTGCCTCAATCTGGAAGACAATCATCTTTCTGGGTACATCGTCCAAGTGGAAAGTGATATACCTCTCACATAGCCGATTATTCCTCATGTTGTATATGCGAATTGTGAACAGGAACTCCAATGTGTATTGCCAGCAGGGGGGTCACTCTTGCCCATGGAACCCTTCAACCCTCTTTTGGCGAGGAGGCACTGGATTGGTTGGGTGAGCCTAAGAGCGTCTAGTGTGAGCACATCAACAAAGCTCATCTCCTTCAATTTTAAGAACATAAAAGTCCGCGAGAAATGTCAAAGAGTCCACTTTCACCAACACATCCTTCACAATACCTTCCGATTATGTGTTAGAGTGATCGGCTAGTTGGATAATAACCCCGATTTTGTGCAAAGTGCCTAGATTTAGACTTTTATACAAGGAATATGGGATCACATTAAATGAAGCACCTAAGTGTAACGTGGCCTTGTTAACACATTTCCTCCTATCTCACAAGGAATTGTAAACATTCCCGGATCATCACATTTAGGGAGCATCTCATCATCAAACATGGCGGAGACATATTCACTCTTCACACTCTTTTTCTTACTTTTCAATTGTTGTTTCCTATTAACGGTACACAATTCCTTAAGAAATTTGGCTTACATAGGACTAGAGCATTTAAGAGTGGAATATTTACCTCACATCTACGAAATACTTCGTAGAGGTCCTTGGTGTTCTCATTGGTCCTCCTATCCTTTAATGCCTCTGGAAATGTTGGTTCCAACACATAGATAGGGATCTCCACCCCTCTTGACTTCTTGTGCGGTGGGGATGAGGTTTTGGGATTTGATCTCGGTCTTGGCAAGAAGGTCTCCATCTCAATTTCTTCTTCTTTGCTTTCTTTGGCCAACTCCTCGGCCTTCTTTTCAAGGTCTTCTTCTTTTTCAACCATCTCCTCAACAACAACCCTTGCTTAGGGCTCCTTAACTTCCCTTCCACTTCTCAATAAGAATGCACTCATATTTTGTCGAGGGTTGATCTCCGGTTGGGAGGGAAGTTTGCCCTTTTCCCGAGCCCCCATCTGATTCACCACTTGAGCTATTTAGCTCACTTAAATTTCCAAGTTCTTGATGCTCGCACTGGTTTGATCTTGGATTTTTTTTCCTTTCTCTACGTACATGCTCAACCGGTGAATAGCTTGCATCACCTCATCTTTTGTCAAACCCGAGCTCTCCCCTTGATCTTGGGTCTTGTCTTAACGCCTTTGATATTGTTGTTGAGGTGGCCGATATTGTTGTTGAGGAGGGAGGTATGGTTGAGTGTTTTTACCACCTTGAGGGTTTTCATATCGAAGATTCAGGTTATCACGATTACCCAAATTGTATGGCCAGTTTTGGTACCCTTGATTCCCTTGATAACCTTGATAGCTTTGGTTGCCTTGATAGCCTTGGTTGCCTTGATAGCCTTGGTTGCCTTAATACCCTTGCCCACCTTGATACCACATGGCACTCACCTCCTGGACATAATCATCTTGTAAAGTAGGGCAAGCATCTGTGGATGCGCCGATAAACAAATTTCACAAGATTTAATATGTGGCACATTTTTGGGCTTGGCCATCAAGGATTTCACCATAGAAGTAAGGGCTGAGACTTGGTCCTCAAGCTTTCCACTATTAGAATGGTCACTTGTGTCCATTGGATTTCTTCTTCTCAAATCGTCACTCAAGCTAAAGTTTTTTGACTCCTCAGCTAGCTCCTCATAAAATTGCATAGCCTCCATTGAAGTCTTGTTCACAAGGGTACCACCACAAGAACTCATTACTAGTATTTGGTCCTCATCAAGAAGACCATTGTAGAAATTGTAGACCAAGTCTCCCTCCGAATAGCCATGGTACGAAAAACTCGTGAGAAGCTTCTTGAACCTTTCCCAATAGTTGAAAAAAGACTCTTCATGCCATTGGAGGATATTTCTTATGTTCTTCTTCAAAGCAGAATACTTCAAGGCTAGGAAGTACTTGGCTAGAAATTTTGTCTTCATGTCAAGCCAACTTTTGATGCTCTTGGGTGGTAGGTGGTGGAGCTAATCCCTTGCACCATCCCTTAATGTGAATAGGAATGCCTTCAACTTGTAGAAGTCTTCATCTACTCTGTGGGAACCGTACCACCACACAAAAAATGGAACTCGGTGAGATGCTTGTTGGCATTTTCCCCTTGCCTACCAAAGAAGATAGGTAGCATGTTTATAAACCCGGTCTTGAGCTCAAAGTGCCCATTCGGTTAAACCAAAGGATACCCAATGAACATCGTTTGTTGGTCAAGGTTGTGAGCCATAATGACTCTCAATAAGGCTTGCCCCAAAGGATTCTCGCTTCCTTGGATGGGATGGGCTCTTCCTCGGAGAGGAGGATGTTAAGGCCCTCCTCCCGGATGCTCATCTTCATTCTCATGTTAATGCTCACTAGAAGTAGAGGTATCCACAAAATGGTCACTAGGAGGGTTGTTATTCACACTTTCAAAAGAATCATCCTAGCTCGTCTCAAAAACAACTCTAACTCGGGGTCGTAGTGTAGGGGTTCTTGTAAAAAGGATTGTGTACAAACCATACACCAAGAACTCGAACAGTATGTCTCCAAGCCAAGAAAAAATGGCAAGTCAACAAAGAAAACAAAACAAAAGTAAACTAACAAATATTTACAAATAACACATAATCACACATAATATGCCCAAACACTTAAAAATAAATGCCCCTTCCCCAGCAGCAGCGCCAAAATTTGGGAGATCATCGTCGTACCTCTCAAAGTTATATTTTTAAGACCTAATGCTTCATATCTATAATTAAGTAGATGATGGTAAGTTGGGGCCGTCCATGAGAAGAGGGACTTTTCCAAGTGTTTACACATATATAGCGAGAAACATACTAGATATAAGCATATATATATAAGCATGTAACTGAGAGTTTGGTTGGTTTTGGCTAAAATATGAATTGAAAGACAACAACTAGCAAAGAAAGAAAACAATGCTAATCATTCAAAAACAACTAAAATGATGATTAAATAATGGAGCATTGGGGGCAATCGACATTGACTTCCAAACTTCTCATAGATCATAGATTCATTCACTCATTCAACTACATTTATTGTCTATGGGGAATGTTATCACTTCTCATTCGAATATTAACATTCATTCATTCTTAATAGTAATTCACAAAGACGTTCAACGACCATTTGCAAACCTCATTGATAATCACTTTACACGTTCAATGACCATAAAGATATTTCATCAATGGCATTATACACGAAGGACCATAGATTTGATAACAACAAGCCTTCTACCAAAGAAATAGTCATTTAACCAAATAAAGCATTTATTAGGCTAACCCTAGAACAAAAAACATTCAAGGTTCAACATTTCTTTGCATCTATATGACAAATATGAGAACAATCCACATTAACATACTTATCTAGCAAGATCCACAACACATTATACATAGAAGTTCTAAGCTCATGTTTTTAGATTTTCATGCCAAAAAGTCAAGAAATTTGCATCTTTCCTAACACCATTACACTTCAATCATATAAACACTTACTATTCTCAAACAAACCATGATATAAATGAAGCAGAACACAACATTAATGGCACAATAAATGTTCTCCAATAAATGTTCATAAATGAGCTAATAGAGAATCTCACCATATAAGTTTGGAAGCTTCAATCAATTGCTTCAAAGAGATTGTTTAGCTACTAGAGTTCATACTAATTAATGCTAACAAACCAAACATAAAAACAAGAGAAATCAAAGATGAAAATGGTGGAAAAAGTAGGGTTTGAATAGTGTCAAAGTTGGGTGGAAGAAGATGTATGAAAGAGAGGAAAGAAAAATGCTATTTATAGTACAAAGGGAAAAGGTTGTGCTCTGGCCACCCATTCGTCGCGACTCGCGACGGGGCCAGAACATAACCTTGTCTTCTTTTCTTCTTCTTGTAGAAGCACTCTTCTTCACAATAATTCTTTCATTCTTCAAGTCTTCAAATCTTTGAAGCAAGTCTTCAAAGTCTTCAAAAAGTGATCTTCAATGGCCTCCGTTCTTTAAGTCTCCATGTTCTTCCCTTGTCACACAAAATGCACTTAGAAAAGGTAAAAGTGCGTAAAGTCACTCTTACCTCTCTTAAGAGAATTTCAAGGTAAAACACAAGCTCTTGATAACAAAAGATCACAAAAGTGATCCTAAAAAGTCCTAAAATATGCACATAAAATGGACACATTATTTTCTCTACTGATTTCCCATTTTGTATATCTTTTCTGCAAATCAAAATCATGCTTCTTCAACCTTTGGAATATCTTCAATCCTTTTATTCTGAAAGATACATCACAATTAAAAAACTTCAACATCAACGGGAAACCTACACTGAGCAGCTCCAAGCCATCCATAGCCGGATGAACACTTAAGTTGAGTTCTTTCTTGGGGGAAATGAACTTCGTAAATTTTTCATTAAATGTTGTGAATTTCATATTCTGAGTTCTTGACTTTTGCAGAGTGAAATCCACCTCGGAAGCTTCTTCATCCAATAGTCCAACTGGTTCATGAAAGGAGAACTATCTCACCTTCTCGTCCTAAAAACACAAATCTTCATTATCATCAGCCAGGGAAACGGCCTAGCAATCATCATGAAGCTGAGAATCAATTTTGGAATTGGACCTTGTGAGTTCATTACCCCATTGCACTTAAATTTTATCTCATTATCAATTGAATGCATAACAGAATTACGGGTTGCTGCCTTCTAGTTATGGCTACTCGCTCCACGAAGAGTAAGCAGGAAATACGTGCTTTCTTCCATGAAGATGCAATAGCTTTGGGGATTCTTGAGAATCTCGAGTGCGGCTAGAGAAAGAAAAATGAGCAATATACTGTGGCATTTCAGTCCATATACATTTTAAAGTGATTTCATGGCCACTTGTTGGCAAGTTTACATCTTTGAATACTTCAAGAATTCTAGATATTGATCAAAATCCAGGAGGCTCGCCTGAATGTGATGTCTCATCAATCTCATCGCTGATAGCCTCTAGCGAACTAACCAGATGGGAGTTATTCATTTTCTTAGAAAATATTCGATCAAGAGTATACTCACAAAAGAATTCAAGCTTTGGGTCTTCAGTATCCTTTGGAAGGCGGTAATTTTCTTCCATCAGATCATACAAACGATTAGCTTGAGAACCACAGAATGTCTTAGGATGAGCCTCATCGCATATTTGATCAAACCATACTGCTTCATATCTCAATGCCTCATACTTTCCCAGATAACATTAACCAGATCACTGTAAATCCACAAAACTATCTGTTTCTGGCAATTGTGCTCAAGTATCTCTACTAAGAGTGCTAAACCCCATGACTAATTCTGAAATTTGTCTCCAATCAACCTAAACAGGAGAGCTTCCTTTGTGAACTCGTCTCTTACCAAACAATCAACAAATTGAGCAGAATTTGTAAGGCTGACCCCAAGCATAATATGAGTTGGATGAATTTGAGATTTTTGGACAAACAGACCTGCTACTACTTTTTAGTCAGTAAACAAAAAGACTTAACTCGTAGTTCCAAAATGATCCCAGCAAAATGCAAGAAATCCCAGCAAAATGCTACCCACTTAAACATGTCATCTTTCGCATTTGACCTCAACTCAAACAGCCTAAAGGCAGTGACATAACACAGGTTAGGTATACCATGCATCCTTTTCAACACTGCCACATAAGGTACCCTTACATGACACAACAAAGGTAATTTTCTAGATGCAACACAAAAATTGAAGCCACTATAAGCTCGACAGAGAGTGAGGAATCTGTCATACCTTACACAATCCAACATCTCAATCTTCAGTAAACAACTCACATCTCACCCTTCAAACTTAACATCGACCATAAATGCCAAACTGGCATGCACAAATTTGGGATAGGAGTTACAAGCATTTAAACATACCTCGTATGTGTTGTACATAGCCAAAGCAACTTCATTAGCACTAGTGAAGGTATAAACTTCAAGCTCTGTCGTTTCATCATATCCTTCTGGTACTACAATTTACAGAGAAAAAGTCCAATCTTAAGACCAGGAAACAAGGGGAGAGAAAAATACACAATAAAATTAGTAATATACAACTACTTCCTCATAATAAAGTACAATAGTACACTAGGAAAAACAATGGATAGTGGTTACTAACCAAAAACAAACTTAAGTTTTCCTGCTCCTTTAACAACATAGTGTGTAGCTTTGTATTGGTCTCCAAATGCATGTCTTCCAATGCAAATTAGCTTGGTCCAACCTGACAACAAGTAATCAATACAAGCACAATTCAGCCCTAACTCTTCGCAATATCAGCTTTAGAAAGTTTTAAGTACCTGGAACAAGTCTAGGAGCATTTATGCACAAAATTGGCTCTCTAAAGACAGTGCCTGAAGCATGAGGAATTGTCAGGGCTATAAAATTACATTCAATTCAATAGAACACGAGAGATTTAGATCACTCACTGTTTAAAATGTTCCTAACGATTCCATTAGAACTTTTCAACATACTCTTCAAGCCAAACTCTTCCTTACGAGCCTTACTTATGATAGAAGACATATTATTTAATATTAGTTTGAGAAGCAATATCACAACATCATTCCTGACTGCAAAGATGGCTTCTACACAAAATATGGTATTCATACCAGGTGTGATGGTAGCACACTTGATGGCCACATTGTACCTGCAATTAAAGAGCGTGAATTAGGTCATGGTATACACAACATACAACTAAGCACAATAGAACAATATATGCAATTCTCAGATATCCAATCAAATGATGAAATCAAAATGATATATGAAGCATTATCATATAACCCTGAAAATAAGAGCCCAAGAAAAAGAATAATTATTAAGGAAGGTAGATATTACCGGTAATTGTATTAGATTCTATTACATTTTCCTAGCTTGTACAGATATATTGTACCACTATATAATGTACCATGAGATCATGAATACACACACACATTATTAACCTTATATTCTACATGATATTAGAGCCTAAAATCTTGAAATCCCAAAGAAATTTTTCCTGCCTTTTCATCGAACTTGTCGCGTCGACGTTTGCCGATGCGTTCATATCACGCGCTGCCGCCCAGCCACCGCGTTGCCCACCAATTTTCGTTCGACGATCGTTGTTGTGCTTCTCCAGCCAGTTAAGATCTTTTGCTATCGTCCACTGCTCATTCAAATTTGCGTATGAAGCTCACACGCCGACCCACCGATTTATGTGCCACCTCTGTTAATCTCACGTGCCACCGCATCGACTGCCGCTGATCTGATCTGCTGCCTGTTATGGAACCCACCGCTGATCCTACCAATTTTCCACTTGTATGACTCCGGAGTAGTCCCAAAGAACATGCTCGTATTGCTTCTTAATCTGAGGCTACTAAGCTTCAGGAAGTGAATGGCTATGGGTAATTGCGACTTTACTGAAGCAGTTGTAGTTACAATCTGGCCTTCGTTCACCTGTACATGTTTGTCCCCTACTAAATGATCCCTACTTTATTACCCTTTCTGAAGAACCTGGTTTGGTTATTTCACCCACCATCCCGAAGGGTCAAGAGAATTACCTTGAATGGTCTGATGGAATTTTTCGTGCTATGCTTGCTAAGCATAAGATTGGTTTCATTGATAGATCTATTACCGAACCCCAGGATGATCATCCTATTGCTACTGATTGGCCTAGGGTTAATGCTACACTTGTCTGCTGGATCTTGATAAACATGAACCTGGCATTTTAATATTCTACAAGCTCTTTTGCCACAGTTAAGGAATTGTGAGATGACCTGAAGACCCATTTTACTCTGGGTGATGGTATGAAAATTCTGCAGATACGCGAAGATATTTAGAACTATAGGCTAAATGGTCAGAACATCGCCACCTACTTTGGCAGCCTGAAGAAGTTGTTTGGAGACTCAAATTTCGTACGACTTCCTTTAGTTTGTGACTACGAAGCTAGTAAATTGTTGTGCACTTGTAATTTTGCTGCACGAGCCTCCCAAGAGAGAGAGAAGGATTTGATTTATCAATTCATCTCTGGTCTCAATGAAGGCTATCACACCTTTCTATCCCATGTCATGAGCATTGATCTATTGCCATCAGTCAACCGTGTGTATGTGCTTGTTGTCTAGAAGGAGAATCACCGAGCTGTTATCCAGTCTTGCGAGCCTTCTTTTAACTCCATGGCATATGCCACACGATGCCCACCACATACGGGTTCTTTTACAGTAGTCCTCACTTCAGTTGATCGCAAGAATTTTGCCTGTGCACGTTGTCATCGCAAGGGTCACGACAAAGATTCATGTTTCTAGATCACAGGCATTCCATAATGGTTTAAGAAGTTGAGAGAGAAATCCAACGCCGCCAAGAAGATGGTGCTAGCTCGGCTGATCGTGCCACCAGCCTTGGGGCTCCTGCCACCGCAGCCCCTCCACTTCCGCTGCCATTTATCGGAGCAGCCATGTCGGCGCCAGGGTTAGCAGCGCCGGTCTCTACTGGCAGTGTCCCTACCCATTCTGATTTTTGCCCTGCTCTGTCTGATGATCAATGGAGTAAGGCCATGCGTTTATTTAATCAGTTTAACTCTCTTTCTGATCATGGGTCAGGTAAGTCTACTATGTCTTAGATTCTTGATTCGGGAGCCTCATATCACATGACTGATGACAATTGTTCTCTTACTGATATTACTACTATTGTCAATACTGTGAATGTTATACTGCCTGATGGATCGATGTCATCTATTACACAATATGTAACTATCTGCTTTAATGATGTCACTCTTAATCATGCGTTATACATACATGTTTTAATATGCAACTTATTATCATGCTCTAGATTGTTATCTGCATTAAATTTTCTAGCTTTGTTTACTGGAAATTATTGCATTTTACAAAAAATTAGTACGAGAACTGTGATTGGCGTGGGTCAACAGAAGGGGGGGGGGATTATTGGCTTTGTCTACTGGATACTCGTGTTTATCCTCCTATTCCGCAGTCTTTTCCGACAGTTGCTTCTATGTCATATTCTGATTTATGGCATCAACGTATTGGAAATATTTCCTCTACAGTGTTGTCTTCCATTTCCTCTATTGATTTTAGCACAAATAAGACTTGTGTTCCTTACCCTATATATTATAGGGCAAAACAGACTGGACATAGTTTTTCTTTGAGTTCTTTAAATGCAACTTCAGTGTTTGAATTAATACATTGTAATGTTTTGTGTCCTTATAGTACACCATCTTCTAGTGGTGCGTATTATTTTTTAACTATAGTGGATGATTAATCCTGTGCTGTTTGGGTTTATCTGTTAGTTGCAAAGTTAGAAGTAGTTTCTAGATTTGTAGAATTTTGTGTTTTAATCTTGAACCAGTTTGGCCACAGAGTTCTGCACGTCCGAGCTGATAATGGCACTGAGCTTTTGCCATTGAGATCATATTTTGCTGAATCTGGGATAGAGTTTTAGACATCTATGGTTCATACTTCTCAGCATAATAATCGTGTTGAATGAAAGCATCGCCATTTGTTAAATGTGGCGTGTGCCTTGCGTTTTCAAGCTCACCTGCCAGTTGATTTCTAGGGAGAATGTGTTCTTACTGCTACTTATTTGATACCTGGACACCGACGATGCTTCTCAATGGACGTACTCCCTTTGAGATGCTCTATGGGCAAGCTTCAAATTACAAGCCTTTGAAAGTATTTGGATGCTTTTTTTTCCTACTTACATTCCAAGATACCGAGACAAGTTTACACCAAGAAGTCGGCGATGTTTATTTCTTGGTTATCCTGTTGAAAAGAAAGGCTATCACCTTTTTGACTTGGAATCCCAAACTTTCTTCAACAGTCTAGATGCCAATTTTCTTGAAGATCATTTCATTATGAGGTCAATCCGATACCGGTCCCAATGCATCCTGGCGGTGCCACCACCTCACTGTCGGTATCACCGCCGCTTCCATCGGAGCCTTACCCGCCAGTCATCGATCTACCTGCCCAGCAGGACCCACCATTCGACCCTAATTACCGGCCCACACCTTTGCTGATCCCATCCAATGCCACACCACTAAAGTTGATGCCGCCACACGCGCTTCACACGCCAGTGATTGCCGGCTGACGCAATATCTCTTGGCACGCCTACTGCACCACCACTTGACGCAACATCTCTGCCATCAAACACTGTCATCTGCCGCCACTTGCTGCCAGCTCTACCGCCTGCATCGCCAGACACTCAGGCATTGCCTTTCATAGCCGAGCCACATCCTCTCCGAAAGAATACCCAAAATTGCCGACCTCCTCCTTACTTAGAAGAATATGACAACGATGATGATTATGTATGTGCTATTATTACTGAAGGCCACCCCTCTACTTCTATGTTCACTCATGTGCCTTCACTATCCTCAGGTGTTCTCTATCCTCTTATTATGTAAATTGTGATAATTTTTCTAGTACGCATTTTAGATTTTTGGGTACAGTAACTTCTAGTGCAGATCTAACCACTTGTTCAGGGGCATCAAAGCATGCTCATTGGCGAGTTGCTATGACTAAAGATCTTACTACGCTTAAGCGCAATCAGACTTGGACTCTGGTTTCTCTACTTCTGGACAATACTGCAATTGGTTGCAAATGGGCTTACCGTACAAAGTTCAAATTTGATGGTACCATTGAGCGTCATAAGATGCACCTAGTGGTTCTCGAGAATTTCTAGGTTGAAGGGATTGACTATACTGAGACATTTGCTCCGATTGCAAAGATGAGTTCGGTTCGTCTTTTCTTGTCAGTTGTTGTTATTCGCGGTTGGGAACTGTATCAGATGGATGTACATAATGCTTCCCTGCATGGTGATCTACATGAAGAGGTTTACATGCGGCCTCCACCTGGCTATCCTGCGCCCCCTGGTCAGGTATGTTGCCTTCAGAAATCTCTTTATGGTCTTCGCTAGGCCCCTCACAATTGGTTTACGAAACTAGCTCAGGCCTTACGTGCATTTGGCTTTGATCAGAGTAAAGCAGATTACTCTTTATTTGTCTTTACTAGTGGTTCGGTATCTTTACATGTGCTAGTTTATGTGGATGATTTGGTTATTGCTAGTAGTTCTTCATCGCTTATATTTGAATTCAAGAAATACTTGAGCTTTTGTTTCCATATGAAAGATCTTGGTCTGCTTAAGTATTTCTTAGGTATAGAGATTGGTAGAAGATCGGATGGGATGTTTCTTTCACAACAAAAATTTTCTCTGGACATCTTATCTAACACAGGTTTATCTGCCTCTAAACCGACTGATTTTCCGATGGAGCAACAACATGATTTGGTGCACGTTGAAGGTCCACTTTACCATAATCCTGAGCAATATCAGCGTCTGATTAGGCAACTGATCTACCTCACCATCACTCGTCCTGAGCTCAGTTATTCGGTTCATATACTTGCCCAATTTATGAAGTCTCATTGTGTTCCTCATTGGCAAGCTGTTTTTTGCATTTTGCACTACCTAAGGAGTCATCCTGGTCAAGGTTTATTTCTCTCTTCCCGTAGTGCATTGCAATTGTCTGCTTACAGTGATTCTGATTGGGCTGCATGCTCCATTACCCGGCGTTCTCTTTCTGGATACTTTGTGATTATTGGTGATTTTCGGTTTCTTGGAAGACTAAGAAGCAACCTACGGTTTTCCGATCTTCTTTTAAAGTGAAGTATCATGCTATGACTATTATTTATTGTGAATTGTTATAGCTTAAGTCTTTACTGAAAGATTTGGGGGTTGCACATACTACTTCTATGCGTTTATTTTGTGACAGCCAATCTGCTCTTCATATTGCGGAAAATCCAGTGTTCCATGAACGTTCTAAGCATGTTGAAGTTGATTGTCATTTTATCCGGGATCTTGTGCAGTCTGTCACCATTGTTACTCGTCATATCCACATTACTGATCAACCTGTTGACTTGTTAACTAAAGCTTTCAGATGTAACCAATTTCATTCCTTATTTGGCAAGTTGGGCATTTCTGATCCCAATGCTCCAACTTGAGGAGGAGTATTAAGGAATGTAGATATTACTTGTAATTGTAATTAGATTATATTACCTTTTCCTAGCTTGTACAAGTATTCAGTACTACTATATAATGTACCCTAAGATCATGAATACAGACACACATTATTACCCTTATTTTCCACTATAATAAAACACAATATCATACTTCAAAGTAGCCTACACAATATCATACTTCAAAGTAGCCTCTACACTATCAACGCCAACTTGGTCATCAGTTGCATCACAGTGAGGAAGGCCAACATCAAAGTATTTAATATCCAACTCCACGAAAGGGAAAATGAGTTGCAGCATTAAAAAAAAACCTTCTTTTAGTTCTAATAACATAGCAACCTTGCAATACTTAGGAAAAATATCAGCATTAAGCCACCATCCACTCACCATGTCCTTCATATATGTCCATCAAGATAGAGAGTAGTGGAACAAGCCAAAATTGGGGGAAAGAAAGAAAATAAGGGTTTAGAGTACTATCGCAGTAGAAAATTTTCCATTCCGGTGCTTCACCTCTGACGCAATTGAAAGCTCTTGGATGTCGTTGGATCGAAGGAAACCATCGTTGGATTGTCAGAAATCTCCTTCGGTTGAACGGTGATTAAGGAGAGGAACATAGAGAAGAGGAAACCAGACGGTGATGAAGATGAGGAACATATACGCACAGTAAACTCTCAAGAAAATGGTGTTGTTTTTCTAGTATAGGGAACTCAAAATAATTACAAAAATACCCCCGGTTGATACCAATAGCAAACAATCCATATTATATGGTGTTTCACAAAAATAATTACAGAAATACCCCGGTTGATACCGATGATTAATACTAATTACAATAATGGAGAGATTTTTTTAATTGGGAGAAGAGAAATATTGAATTGTGCATTGAACTAGGACAATATTAGTCTCTATTTATTATTAAGATATTGAATTTATCGGTGTACTTATCTTGTATCCTTATTTGTAGGAATTCTGTGTTGTAATTAATAGAGTTAGGCTTGGAATATTGTTGTACTTTATGCTGTATAAATCTCCTCGACTCAATCAATACAAATCAACCATTTCCGCCATTATCCTACTTCATATGGTATCAGAGCATTTCGATCTTACCGTCCTTTTTCTCCCTCGTATTAACGGCAGTAGCTGTCTTCTCTAATCTTCGAGATACTACTGCTACATTTTCCTTCATAATTACCAATATTCCATTTGATAATTATCCCAAAATTACACCCGCGGGTGTACCCCAGTGGTTGGGAGTTGGGTGGCCATTCACGAGGTCAGTGGTTTGACGCTCGGCAGCCACCGTGTCGGAATGTCCTGAGTTAACTTGGCCTTTGGGCCAAGGGCTGCTTGGGCTTCCTGGTGGGCACCGAGTATGACTGCCCCCAATGGTCCTGGTGCTGGGCTACCGTGACTTACCTCCCACATGATGGCTGTGGTGTCAGCTGGTGTGGGCCGCTGAGGGCGAGCGATGATAATTATCCGAAATTCCCTTCAGAATTCCTTCTTACTTATCCACTTTACACACAATTGTTTACCTACGTACATACCTCTGTTTGTTTTTCGCTCGAAAATTCATGTAGACCTTCATCAACACAGTTTGTCAACAGAACTGCAACATCCTTCACTGTGTCTTCCAAAAAATCTCAATCCCTCACAACTAATAGAGGTTAGGTCCAAGAATGCTATTGGGCCATAGATATGACAGTCCGGTTAGAGAAATATTTAATACTCTAAATTAATTACTACATTCGTGGATAATTAATGATGATAATTAAGGAGTATGTTATTTAGGACATAGAGTATAAATACAAGGTACACATTTACTTATCATTCATTCTGTCATAATTATATTGGATGCTTGGACTAACTAAAGCATCGGAGTACTGACCCCTGGAACCCCAGGGATAGTTTGATTGTAGGTTAGTTCGAGAAGAACCCAAACCCACGAACCGGTCGGTGGTCGAAGACGCATCGAGTGGCGCCGTGTGTGGGGATGACTAAGATGGATCAAGGTTTGGGAGAGTTTATGTCCACGGTAGTTTGAAGGAGTGAAAGATTGAGGTCAATAGGTACGGGGGCTGGATCTCCACCAAGGTTAATATTGGAGAATCTAGT
Organism: Rubia yunnanensis; assembly: GCA_037428765.1. Lineage (NCBI taxonomy): Eukaryota > Viridiplantae > Streptophyta > Magnoliopsida > Gentianales > Rubiaceae > Rubia > Rubia yunnanensis. The sequence continues at coordinate 38,735,251 of CM075069.1, read as the reverse complement.
AGGAGGAAACGATGCCCGCATCGAGGACAACAACATGGCTAATATTCAAACAACGGGAGCGGAGTTGCGAGTGGAACCTAGTACAGGTGGAGGCCACGAGTGGGGACAAACCTCAGTGGCAATTGGCAAAAATACCCTGGTGTCAATCCAGAATGATATGTTGGAGCCCTCAAGGACTTTGGAAGTGATGGGAAATACTGATCCTCTGCTCGAGAGAGTGGTGGATTCAAGGGATGAAAGGTTTACAGAGGTTTTGGGAGATTCATATATGAAAGCATATGGCTAACATGGGAAAGGGAATCAGAACATGGGGAGAGCAACCCCAAGTCAAGATATGGAATGAGCAGCTCAAATCCTAGCTGTGGCTAGTTATCGAATTACCCCTCCTTCGAGAGATGATGGAGTCACAATGGGAACAGTACCGCCCTCGCCTTTGGGAATAAATACGGGGTGGGCTTCTCAACCCCAACCCCCGATAGCCTACCCTTATTAGGGATATGTTGGAGAAACGCTACAGGCTAAGCCCCAGCCTTCCATTCCTGGTTATTCCCAAGGTCCTGTATATGTGCTACCTCCGCTAGCCCCATCTATTCCTACCCTCAACCTTGCCTGTCTAGGAGCGGTATATGGAATGATGACTTCTTCTGGCATGCAAGGATATGCGAGTATGGGAATCAGCCAGGGGCTATACAATCCTTATGTTCAACGACCACCATACCCGAAACTCAGACCGCACTGGATGAACCTAGGATATGGAGGAACCCAACCTCTCTATATGCCATAGTTGGGTGGTCACGATAGGGGGTTAAACTTGCTGGTGGGTTAGCTCGAACCCCCCTCGGATGCAAGTGAATCGTTAAGAAATGAATTGGATAGATTGATCGACCCCTTGGGCCAGGCTGTGGGGTCTCCTTTCAGCTCGATGATCATCGGGGTTTGATGGCCAATAGAAGTGAAGCCCCTGGAAGGACTTCTCACATACAGTGGTGAAACTAACCCTCGAGAGTTCATATAGACATTCTTGGGCTTGATGAGTTTGAGGGACTTCCATAAGAAATTGACATGCAAGTTGGTAGGCAGCTACTTTCGGGGAAAGGCACAGGAGTTGTTTAATAAGTTTCCAAGGGGGTCGCTTCAATCGTATCGAGACTTCAGTAGAGCATTGTTGAGCTAGTACGCTCAAAAGAAGAAGTTTATCAAAAAATTGTTAGAACTCTACTAGACGAAGCAAAAAGCTAGGGGAAAGCACGAGAACCTTCTATCACCGGTATGTAGATGAAAGTTTGTGGGTGATAGAAACGACGGAGAATGAGGTGATCCATGGGTACCTGCTAGGGATGCAAGACCAGGAATTATACAAGAAGCTGAGTACTAATACTCCAAAGATATTGCAAAAACTCCAGGAGGTCGTGGAGCAATATTCGAGGGCAGAGGAGGCAACTATAAGGAAAAGAGATAGCCTTGCAGAGAGAGCAGAAGAAATGTAGATCATAGAGGAAAATGGTCGGTCGAACCCATAAGAACACCATTCGAGAGGTATAATCCATTACCTCCAACACTCGGTGGAAGAACCCCTGCACAGATTTTAAGCATACATACCCCACCCTTGCATAGTTCTCATAATTCAATTGCAGCTTGAAAGGCAACAAATTGGTACTGTGATTATCACAGGGATTAAGGTCATGACAAAAATGATTGCATGCAGATTGATAAGTGTGAGCGGGAAGGATGGTTTCAATGACAAGGACATAGGAACCAGGCAATCCCATCAAGGCCCCGGATGAATCAGTGGCAGCCGTATAGAAGGAACAATCAAAACAATGGAGGTAGAGGAGATAGAAAGCCTCGAGAGAATGTGGTTTGAGACAGGGGGCAGGAAGGAAGGCAGGATGGGCACCAGGAGCAATAGGGAGGAAATCAAGGAAACCAAAATGGAGAAAACCCACCTGTCCAAAGGGTAATTAACGTCACCAATTGCATGGTGGGAGAAAGATCCTCAAATGTTGTTATAAGGGCTGAAGCTCGAAGGGTTCCTGCAAAAGAGCCCAGTCATAAGAGGTTTCGATCTGATGTGACTATCACTTCTCGGAAGCGGATGTTGTGCCGGACCAAATGCCCCCATGCGGACCCTATGGTAATTTTAGTCATTGTTGGAATGTCCTTGATCATAAAGGTGTTCATTGATGATGGGATCATGGTAGAAGTGATGTTTGCTGAATGTTTTGACCAGCTAGACATAGGGCGTGAGAATTTGAAAAAAAATCTACTTCCCCTTTATCAGGATTCACGGGAAATGTGATATTTCCCATAGGAGAGATAACATTGCATGTTCAAGTGGTGGATGACGACAAGGGAGTGACCATCAGGTGTAGTTTCGCTGTTGTGGATGCACCTTCTCCTTATAATGTGATCTTAGGAAGGCTGTGGATGTGCTAAGCTCAGGTGGTCTGGTCACCCTACCACCTGATGATGAAGTTCCCAACTGAAAAGGGGGTGGCATCTATTCGAGAGGATCAGACTGTGGCACAAAGATGTAACCTAACGGCAATGCGAGAGGCAAGGAAACAAAGGATGTAGCTGTAGTGCATGCAGGGGCAGGATTAGCTGATACATTACAGATGCCCATTTGGGATAAAAGGTCAGTAGCTGTTGGGAAACTAATCCCTGAAGATGTGAAAAGAAGACTACAAGACTTGTTAGGAAAGTATGGAGATGTGTTCTCGTGGTATACATCTGACCTGATGGGGGGGTCCATTCGAGTCTTGCGTTGCATAGGCTAAACATTGACCCCTCGATTAATCCAGTGAAGCAGGAGAGAAGGGTGTTTGCTCCCAAATAAGCAGGGGCTATTAAAGAAGAGGTGGAGAAATTATTGAGGGCAGATGTGATCGGGGAGGTATTCTATCCCAATTGGATCGCCAACCCAGTCATGGTTCCAAAGCATGATGGAGGATGGAGGATGTGTATAGACTTTACTAGCCTAAATAGATGCTGCCCCAAAGATAGTTACCCATTGCCACCAATCGATAAGTTGGTGGAAGTCATTATTGGATACAAAATTTTGGCATTCTTTGATGCGCATAAAGGGTATCACCAAATTCTCACCAAATTATCACCAAACATTGGGTAAGTTTCGGGGAGCTAATTTGAAGTTGAACCCGTCTAAGTATGTCATTGGTGTGGGAGCAGGAAAGTTTCTCGGATTCATTGTCTCAGAGAGGGAGATCGATGTAAACCCAGAAAAAGTCAAAGCTCTGAGGACAATGAAAACCCACAATTGATAAAGGGTGTGCAGAAGCTTACAGGATCTTTGGCAGCATTAAGAGAGGCACTTGCCTTTCTTTGATGTTCTTCGAAGGGAAAAGAAGTTCAAGTGGAATGGTAAATGCGAGGAGGCATTCAAGCAGTTGAAGGAGCATTTGGGGACACTGCCTACTTTGATGAAACTAGACAAGGTTGAGACATTGTACTTGTATATTTCTGCACCACCGCTAGCAATCAGTGCGGCTTTGGTAAAAGAAAAAGAAAAGGTTCAGTATCCAATCTACTTCATTAGACTTGCCATGCAGGGGCCGAAGATGAGGTATACGGTCCTCGAAAGGTTTATTCTATCTCTTGTCATGCACCTCAAAGGTTGAGACCCTACTTCCAGGGACATAAAATAGTGGTGCTCACGAACCACCCTATTCAACAGATCCTTCTAAGGTCAGGGATTTTTGGCAGGATGATGAAATAGGCAGTAGAGTTGGGAGAACATAATATCCAGTATCAACCTCGAGTTGCAATTAAGGGTTAGGCACTAGAAGATTTTATAGTGGAAACAACAGAGCCCCTCAAAGCGTGTTTGGATCCCATTCCGAATGATGAAAAAAAGCAAAGAAGGATATGGAAGTTGTATGTGGATGGTTCGTCACATTTAGGAGGAAGTGGAGCGGGGGTCCTACTGACTAGTCCCGAGGGCAGAGATTATCCTTATGCATTGAAATTTGTATTTAAAGCAACTAATAATGAAGCTGAGTATGAGGCATTGATCACTGGATTGCACCTCCCGAAAGAGCTGCAAGTGGAGGAACTGGAGGTTTTTAGTGACTCTCAACCTATGGTTCAACAGGTGAATGGAGAGTACAAGGCCAAAGAGCGTAATCTGTAGAGATACCTCGAGGTAGTAAAGAACTTGTTAAAAAATTTCAAATTTTATACACTGACATAGATTCCGAGGGAAAGAAATCATAAAGCGGACGCTCTAAGTAAGCTCGCTTCTTCGGATTTGGGAACCCAATCCCAGCAGCAACTAGTCATGGAAACTTTGAACGGGTGAAGTTTTGAAGAGCCTATAGTAATGGTGGTTGAAGTGGGAATGACACCGTTCGTGACATACCTTCGAGAAGGAATCCTGCCAGAAAATGAAGTGGATGCCAGAAAGATAAGGTTGAAAGCTCCAATGTATGTATTGCAAGAAGAAGGGTTATATAGAAGAGGTCATTTGCAACCGTTACATCGATGCGTTGATTCTCATGAGGCAGATTACCTCGTAGGGGAGGTTCACGATGGGGTATGTGGCAGCCTCTGGGGAGCTAGATTTGTGGCAAGGAGGCTCATTCGAGCAGGATTTTACCGGCCGATAATGTTCAAGGACGCGAATTGGTATATTCAGGCTTGCCATCAATGTCAGAGACATGCCCCTATTAAACATGTTCCATAGGAAGAAATGAGAAACATCTATAGTTCGTTGCCATTTGACAAATGGGGGATCAATTTGGTGGGTCTTTTTTTGGAAGTGCCAGGAAAATTTAGATATCTAATAGTGGTTGTTGATTATTTCACCAAGTGGGTAGAGGCTAAGCCATTGACAAACATAAGGGGAAAACGGTCATCTCTTTTTGCAGGAAGAACATTGTGTGCTGCTTTGGAACCCTAAGGATGATCATTACAGACAATGGAATGCATTTTTCTCAGGATCCCTTCAAGAAGTGGTGTGAGGAGTCTAGGATCAAGCAAAAGGTGACATCTATTTACCACCCCTAAGCCAACGGGCAAGTGGAAGTGACCAACAAAACAATAATGAATGGAATATGAGTGTGCCTCGAGGGGGCAGAAGGTAACTGGATATAGGAATTACCCAATGTGTTGTGGGCATATTGGACAGCTGAGTCTTCCGCTACTAGGGAAATGCCTCATAGTCCGGTATATGGCTCGAAAGCAGTAATTCCTGCAGAAATAGGAGTCCCTAGCCCAAGGATGATGGTTGTTGCAGATGAGATGATCAATCAGCAAAATCGACGTCTGGATCTGGATCTGGTGGAGGAAAAGAGAGAGAGCTAGCTTCTCTGCATGAGGCTAAGGTCAAGGAATGGGCCAGAAGATACCATGACAGAAGGGTAAAAAAGGTGTTGTTTAACCCGGGAGACTTGATCATAAGGAAAAAAGAGAAAAGCAGAAAGGAACCTGAGGGGGAAGTTGGCTGCAAATGGGAAGGGCCTTATAAAGTGATCGAATCGTACCCAGGAGGAAGTTATGTTCTCGAATAGATGAATAGAGTTCGAGTGCCAAGAAGGTGGAACATTACCAACTTGAGAAAATACTACTAGCTATGATGTTTGAGTGGTTTGCTTTAAAGTGGCACTCTAGTTGGTATTTGAGTGGGTTGCTTCAAAGCAGTGTTCCAGATGATGATTCCAGCTACGAATGATGTTCGAGTGGTTTTCTTTAAAGCAGCACTCTAATTGATGTTCGAGCGGGTTGCTTTAAAGAGGCACTCCAGACGATGTTTCCAGCTACGGCTGAGGTTTAAGTGGTTTGCTTTAAAGTGGCACACTAGTTTATGTTCGAGCGGGTTGCTTTAAAGTGGCGCTCTAGATGATGTTTCCAGCTATGACAGATCTTTGCGTGGTTTTCTTTGAAGCGGCTCTCTAGTTGATGTTCGAGCGGTTGCTATAAAGTGGCGCTCCAGATGATGTTTCCAGCTACGGCTGAGGTTTGAATGGTTTGCTTTAAAGCGGCACTCTAGTTGATGTTCGAGTGGGTTGCTTTAAAGTGGCACTCTAGATGATGTTTCTAGCCGCAGTTGATGTCTGAGTGGTTTGCTCTAAAGCGGCACTCAAAGACTATGTTATACTCTCAAAAGGATAACTAGTGGGAAATTTTGCAAGATGTAGGTGGAAACACTGAACCTGGGTAAAATACTTGTGTCTCTAAATTGCTTAAGTTCTACTTACCAGTCATGTTCATACTTTGCTCTAACTAAAGAAGTTACACAATGCGCCCCTATTCGAGGGGTAAAATATTAGAGATGGACAGAATATTAATTATTCATTCAAAATCCAACAAAAATTAAGGATACGATATTTACACTAACGATTATCCAAATTGATTCATCTACATGTATTTATTCACTGGGAGAAAATCCCGCTTGAAACAATTCCTCAGTGGAAACAGGCTTTCCTAGCTTCTTCACGTTTGCCTTTATTTCTTCGAGTTCTTCAAGCTTTATACTAGCCGCCCTTTGGATATCCTTCATTTTCTCCTCCATAGAATATTCTGAGGAATAAAAGGGGGTGATGGTGACAAAGGCTCTAATGGGGCCTTCGAGGATGACCCAACGCTTTTGCGGCGTTTTAAGGAAGACCCTTGGTTAATTTTAGTCAATGGGACAAGGTTTCGTCCAACTTCTTTAGCGGAAGACTTCTGTGACCAAGGGGTAGAGCGACAACTCAAAGGGGTAAACCCCTTTACTTTCAATTCTGCTAGCCAATCGAGAATGAGGTCAAAAGCTTTCTTCTACCGTGGAGTCTCATTCTCATGAATGTTGACCTCTTCCATCTAGTACTGAGCAGCTTTAAGTAAAAACTTTGGAAGATGATCATTACTAATCAAGTAGGAGGTAGGAATGCCATGGGAAAGCATATGGGCGTGAAGCCTGACTTCGTGTGCGGCGATTTTTTCTTCATATTCAACAAAGCGCTGCTCTATTTCTATGGCTTGTACCTTCCAGGCCTCGATCTCCCCGGTAATTTTTGCATTTTCAGATAGAAGGGATTCCATCAAAGAGCTATCTTCAACCGGAGGGCTCCCTCGAGGAGCTGAAGAGGGTTCTCCTGAGGAAGGGGGATCATCGCTAGCTATCTTCCAAGCGAATAAGTCCTCTTCAAGACTAGCCACTTTGCGTTAAGCTAATAGTTGTTGTTTGGAAATTAATTCCCTCTGGGCTATCAGTCTATAATTTTCTCCCAAGCAATCGATTAGGCGCCCTTCCACTACTTAAAGTCTAGTTGCAGCGGCAAGACAAGACTTCAGAGAACCGAACTTTAAATAAATTTAATGCATCCGTTCTTCTAGTTCTTCATCAGCGGGATTGCAACCCCTGGCCACTTATAAAGGATAGGTACCATTAAATTCCTTGCTAAGGAAATCCTTGACAAACCCCTTGAAAGTAGGATGATCTTTAGATTGCCACAACTTCATCTCAGCTTCGAGGTTGTGGAGCTTGTCTTTCAAGGAGTCTTTCTCTTGGCTACACTTAGAAAGATCTTAAAGGGCGATCAAAAGATGTTTGCTTGTCTCATTTAGCTCTTTTTTGGCACTCGAAAGCTCCTCGCAAGCACCCTGTAGCACCATTTTCAACGAATTATACTACGAAAAGAAAACAGTGGTAAAATCAATAAGTTGTGGCATGAAGAAAAAGAAGTGTGTTTTCATTGATTCTCAAGAAAATGGGGGTTACAATTGAGGGACTCTAAGTAAAAAAAATAGGGAAGAAAAAATATTTTACAATCAGGGACCAACCCCAGAATCATCCTCCTTTGACGTGGAAGCAATCATTTCTTCCACATGATTGGTGGGGGAGTCCTTCTCAGGGGAGGCGTCTGTAGCCTCCGGAAGGGGGACCACTCGAATCTCCTCAGCAGTAAAGAACTGCCTTTTGGCCTTGATGAAATCTAACAGGGCAAAGCGAAGGCCATTGTGTTTGATAGCCTCATCCCATTTTACGTCCAGGGTGGTTTCGAGCTCTAGATTAACTAGTTCGTCCACCTGCTTGGCCAAATATTCAAAAAGAAAAGCTAACACTTGTGGCTTTAAAAATTCTCCGGTTAATTCGCTGGAGCCGATTTTCTTGACCACCCTTAGAAGATCCAGGAAAAGTTCCTACAGCACAGGGCTATTCAATAACTTGTGTTTGAATGCCTCGAGTAGTTGCACCTGCGTGGCTGAATCTTCTGCAGCTCGAACCCTCTCCTCTACAGCCTGAACCCCCTCTTCTGTAGCTTGTACCCTCTTATCGAGGGTATCTTTCTCTAGCGACCATTGACGCCTTTCTGCATTAATACCTTGCCTCTCACTTTCCAAGAGCATTTGCTTTTATACGAGGGCCCTGTCTTTTTTCCTTAAACGCCTTCCTTAGCTACAAAATCTCAGCATCTCGCTTGGTGAGCTCCTCACGAAGGTTACCTTTGCCAGGAGAGAAAAAGGAAAGGTAGGCCACCACTTTCTCGGTGGCCTCGCGTAAAGGTTTAGAGGCCTGATATAACAACACAGCTCATATCAAGGCTACAAAATAAAAGGAGATGAGAGAGAAGAGAAGGGATAAGAACCTTGGGATCGGGGCCATCTTTGATAGTTGGTGCTCGATCCTGGATGCGGATGATGTATCAGTTGAAGGAGGCGGGGATTTGTTTTGAACATCCTCACTGCCATGTGTTCCCATAAGCAATCTTGGTGAAGAGGAGCTGATACTATTGTTGTTCGCCTTTGTCTTCTGGCAAATGTTTCGGGTGTGAGGAGACCGCTCAGCACCAATGGTTGAGATAGGCGTTTTGAAGCCTTCTGCAGAAGGGGAAATCAGGTTCGAGGGGGGAGACACTGGAATGGAAGCCCGGTTCGATGGATCAATAATCCTCCCTGATAGAGCCTGGCTCTGCTTCGAGGACTTTACCTTCTTTAAACCCTTAGCAAGACCCACTGAAAATGGAAAAAGAAAGAGAGTCAGTCAATAGTAATGAACATAATAACGCAACAAATAAGAGAAGCATATTTCTATTAAGGCACCTTTGGAAGGTCCCGAATGCCTAGGGTCACTAACAATGATCTTGAGGGGAGGGTCATCTCTGGGGCCCTCACATTCTCTTCGCCTTTTTCTTGTATCTTTTCGGAGTGTGTTATTCACATATTCTTCATAGATTCTGGGTGGGAACACAAAGCCACCAATCCGGGGGTTATGGTTGTTGAAGAGGCTATAGTGGAGGGAGCTAGACAACCATTTTTTATGTCCCTCTCGAGGGCATCTGGGCAGATGTATTCCCCGGGTTTGGGAGATTCAACTTGCACGGCCCAATTCCACGGAGGGACTCGATACCTCCTGCTATTGAATGAGATACCTTATTTCTAGCTTTTCCAATCAACCAAATTTCCAGGAACACCAAAAACTTTACGATGTACATCTCGATTGGAAAATGTGATGATCATATCGGTAGACCGTCCACTATAGGACACGAAGTATAGTGAGCGAAGCAGCTTATAACTACGTTTAATACCGAATTCGTCACATCTGGTCAAGAACATCATCATGATCACCAAAACATTGGGGTGGACTTGCGCAGGAATTGCCTGGAATTGCCTAAGGAGTTTGGAAAAAAAAGGATGAAAGGGAAAGGTGAGCCCGCAACGAAGGTGTCGAAGAGAGATGGACGATCTTTCTTCGGGAAGGTTATGGGGGAGTCACCTTCTCGAAAGGGTTAAAAATCGGTGTCTTGGGCTACTCATTGGCTAGGAGGGACCGAGTCCAAAATTTTGGAAATAGCGGTTCCCGCTACTGGAACTGGGGGCTCCCTCCCTGAGTCCTTTAGCCTTAATCTTTGACGAGTCCCTTTTTTCTTCTGTTGAAAGGGCTCAGCCAGAAAAGATTCCCGAGTTCCACTCGAGGGTGCTTCCTCCCCTCGAGCATTGCCTTCTCCCTCAAAGGAAGTACTTCTTCCTCCTCCCCTGTGGCTTCGAGCTCTGGATTTGGGGGAGGGTAAAAACCAATCTTGCCGCTCATAGGGGACCTCTTTATGTAGGGTTTGCCCATGCCCGTAGGCCAATTTTCAATAGCTTCTTAAGTAGGCATATCATTTATGGGAAATATCCTCTCTTCCCCAGGACTATTGGATATGCTCTCTCCAGCATCTAGGTCGCGCTAGAGTTCTTCGGAGGGGGTACATTCAGGGTCGCTAACGATTCTCTCCAGCGTACTAACCCCTGACTCGCCTACCCTATCTTCACCGAAAAGTTTCTCGGAGGCGGAACCCTCATCAAAGCAGGCCATGATGAAAAAAGGGGAAACGAGAAGATTAGAAAGAGAATAGGGATGGAAGACCTTACTGATTTCTGGAAAAACAATGCCTGCAAATGAGAAAATTAAATAAGGAAGCACAGATGAGGGGTAAATATGGGGGCTGAAGTGATGGGTAATTATTTTGGCATTGGAAATATAAAAAGTTATGGAAAAATGTGCTCACCTCTTCCTCTTCTGACGGTGCAGTGTTTGGGAGGCAGTGACACGCGTGATTGTATAGCACGCGTGCACCCTTTTGGAATCTCAAACGATGAAGTTGATTAGAAAACCAGGTTCTCATCCTTGAAGGAAGGAATGCAACGTGCAAGGTTCATTTCAACCCTTCCAAGTTCTCAGATTCCCCCATGCATTTGAGACCTCGAAGACCTTTGTGACTTTCCAGCTTTCTAAGGTCGAGAACCTGCTTTTCTAGGGGCTCTTGATAAAGGTTAGGCCCAAGAAGGCCATTGGGCCACAGGTATGGCAACCCGGTTAGGGGAATATTTAATACTCTAACTTAATTACTTCATTCGTGGGTAATTAAGGGCGATAATTAAGGAGTACGCTATTTAGGACACGAAGTATAAGTACAAGGTATACATTTACTTATCCTTCATTATGTCTTAATTATATTGGACGCTTGGACTAACGTAAGCATCGGAGTACTGACCCCTGGAACCCCATGGATAGTTTGATTGCAGGTTAGTTCGAGAAGAATCCAAGCCCACAAACCGATCGGTGGTCGAAGATGCATCACCAACTCATATTTTTTTCACAACCCCTGGAGGTGCCGCAGCCAATATTTTATTCCCATCGCTTGTGGTTCGTCTCGATCTCACAAACTACTTTTTATGGCGAGGCGCAGTCCGATCAGATTGTGAAGATTATGAACTGGAGAACTTTCTTCTCAATGGCACTTCTCCACTAGTAACTTTACCACCTGTTGCTGGCTACTCCTCTCGCGCTCCAAATCATGAGTTCACTGTTTAGAAGCGCAAGGATCGATTGGTCTTGCTGTGTGTAGAAAATAAGGGTAATAATATGTGTTTGTATTCATAATCTAGAATATATTATATAGTGGTACAGAATACCTATACAAGGTAGGAAAGGGAAATAGAATATAATTACAATTACAAGTAATATTTTAATTCCTTAATACTCCTCCTCAAGTTGGAGCATGGGGATAAAAAATGCCCAACTTGCCAAGCATGGAATGAAACTGTTTACGTCCGAGAGATTTAGTGAACAAGCCCGCATGTTGGTCTGACGTGCGCATATGCTGAGTAACAATAGTGCTAGATTGAACAAGATCCCTGACAAAAATAACAATCAACTTCAATGTGGTTTGTGCGTTTATGGAACACTGGATTTGCCACAATATGAAGAGCATATTGACTGTCACAAAATAGTTGCATAGGAGAAGTGTGCATAACTCCTAAGTTTTTCAGTAAAGATTTAAGCCATAACAACTCACAACAGGTAACAACCATAGCATGATACTCCGCTTCAGTGGAAGACCGAGAAACCGTAGGTTACTTTTTGGTCTTCCAAGAAATCGAAGAATCACCAATCATCAAAACATATCCGGAAAGAGAACGCCGGGTAATTGGGAATGCAGCCCAATCTGAATTACAATAAGCAGTCAACTGTAACGCACTAGTGGAAGAGAGAAATAAAACTTGACCAGGATAACTCTCCAGGTAGTGCAACAAACGATATGCACCTTTCCAGTGAGGAACACAAGGAGGCTTCATGAATTTCACAAGTGTATGAACCGAATAACTAAGCTCAGGACATGTGATAGTCTGGTATATCAGGCGCCCAACCAGACGCCTGTACTGCTCGGGATCATAATAAGCTGGACCCTCAACATGCACCAAATCATGTTGTTGCTCCATCGGAAAGTCACTCGATTTAGAAGCAGATAAACCTGTATCAGATAAAATATCCAAGGCATGTTTCCTTTGCGAAAGAAACATCCCCTCCGGTCTTCTAGCAATCTCTATGCCCAAGAAATACTTAAGTAAACCAAGATATTTCATATGGAAACAAGAACACGAGTATTTTTGAACTCAGAGATGAGCGCAGAAGAGCTACCAGTAATGACCAAATCATCCACATAAACCAGAACATGCAAAGAAACCGATCCACGAGAAAAGAAAAACAAAGAGTAATCTGCCTTACTCTGAACAAAACCAAATGCTCGTAAAACCTAAGCCAGTTTGGCAAACCATTTTCTAGGAGCCTGGTAAAGACCATAAAGATATTTCTAAAGGCGACATACCTGACCATAGGGTGCGGCTTGGCCTGGTGGGGGTCTCATAAAAACCTCTTCATGTAAATCACCATGCAGAAAAGTATTATGAACATCCATCTGATGCAGTTTCCAACCACGAATGTCCACAATGGATAAGAATGGAGGAACATAACTCATCTTTGCAACCGGACCAAATGTCTCAGTATAATGAATTCCTTCACTAAGCGCACCTTATAACGTTCAATAGTACCATCTGACTTAAACTTCATCTGGTAAACCCATTTGCAACCAATCGACTTCTTATCCAAAGGCAGAGGAACCAAAGTCCAAGTCTGATTGTGCTGAAGCGTAGTAAGCTCTTCAGTCATAGCATCTTGCCAATGAGCATGCTGTGATGCCTCAGAATAAGTGGTGGGATATGCACTAGATGTTACTATACCCAAAAATCTAGAATGCATACTAGAAAAATTATCACAATTTACATAATTAGTAAGAGAATGGAGAACACCTGAGGATAGTGACGGTGCATGAGTGAATGTAGCAGTAGTGAAGGGGGTCTTCAGTAGTAAGAGCACATGCATAATTATCACAATCATAGTATTCCAAATAAGGAGGTGGTTGGAGAGCACGAATACTCAGTCTGATAGGTGGCAACTAGGTGCTGAAATTATCCAGAGCTGAAGATACCGCGGAAGAAGGCTGGGCAAGCGGAGCGTGAGACTTCGTTTCCAGCTGCGCTTGAGGTGGTGGCATCCTTGGCGATGCAACATCTGGTCGGTGTCGGTATCCTTGGCGGCATCCTTGGCGCGTGAGTTGGAGACATCCTTGGCGCATGAGGTGGTGGCATCTATCGGTCTTGGTCGAGATCTGGCGACAGAACTTCGTCCACCGGGAATGGGCCGGTGAGCGCCAGTGGGTTAGTGTCGGTAGCAGTTGACAGAGATGAGCCTGCGGTGACCGGTGGCCGGAGACCAGCGATAACCGGTGGTGGAGGACCGGTGGTGACCGACGTTAGAGAACTGGCAGATGCCAATGGTGGGTGACCAGTGGAGGTCGAAGGAATGGGGTCGGCGGTAGCCGGAGGCAATGGGCCGTGCAACTCCGGTAATGACAATGCAAAGGCCAGTGGTGAGGTGGTGGCACCACCGAGGTCTTATGATGAGAGCGGCGTCGGAGTTGCGGAATAGGGGAACTGGTCTTCAAAAAAATATGCATCCCGACTAGTAAAGATTACGTGGGATTCTAGGTCAAAGAGGAGATAACCTTTCTTTCCGCTAGGGCAACCAAGAAACAAACAATGCCAACTTCTTGAGCAAACTTGTCACGATATCTAAGAATGTGAGCAGCAAAACACAAGCATCCTAAAACTCTTAAGGATAAGTAATTTGGAGCTTGCCCATAGAGAAACTCAAAGGGAGTACGACCATTGAGATACTTTGTCGACGTCTGATTAATCAGATAAGCAGCAGTAAGAACACATTCTCCCTAAAAATCAACTGGAAGACTAGCTTGAAACCGTATGACACGCGCCACATTGAGTAAATGACGATGTTTTCTTCCAACTCGACCATTCTTTTGTGGTGTATCAACCATAGATGTCTCTAAAATAATCCCATGTGCAGCAAAAATGAGATCTCAAAGGCAAAAATTCAGTCTCATTATCAAGCCGAACACGCAGTATGGTTCGGCCCCATTGGTTCTTCACCAACGCAAAAAAATCTAAAAATCTAGAAGCTACTTCTGACTTAGCCACTAATAAATAAACCCTAACAGCTTGGGAATAATCATCAACTATAGTTAAAAAATAAAATGCACTACTAGAAAATGGTGTTCTATAAGAACCCCAAACATCACAATGTATTAATTGAAATAGTGCATTAGCATTTGTAGAACTCAATGGAAAACTATGTCTAGTCTATTTTTCTCTATAACATATAGAGCAAGGAACATAAGTCTTATTAGTACAAAAATCAATAGAAGAGACAGAAGACAACACTGTAGAGGAAGGATGCCCAAGACGCTGATGCCATAAATCAGAAGAAGACACAGAAGCAACTGTCGGATGAGACTGCGGGATAGGAGGATGATCATGAGTATCCAACAGACGAAGCCAAAACACCCCCCTTCTATTCAACCACGCCAATCACTTTCCTCGTACTGATTTTCTGTAAAATGCAATAGTTTTCAGTAAACAAAGCTATACATTTTAAGGCAGATAACAATCTAGAGCATGATAATAATTTGTACCGCAAAGTAGGTATATATAGCACATGAGTAAGAGTGACATCACCAAAGAAAATAGAACCATATTGAGTAGTAGATAACACAGAGCCATCAGGCAGAACAACATTTACACTGTCAACAGCATTAGTGATATCATTTTGTCACCGTTCATGTGATATGAGGCTCCTGAATCAAGCATCCAGGGCAAAGTAGACTTACCTAACCCATTGTCAGTAAGAGAATTGAACTGATTAAATAAATGCATGGTCGTGCTCCAGTGGTCATTGGATAGAGCAGGGCCAAAATCAGACAGGGTAGGAACGCTGCCAGAGGATGTCTCTGCCACTAGGCTAAGCGGCGACATAGCAGCTAGAGTGGAAGAGCCATGGTGGATCCTCCGTTCACGGCAGTGGCGATCGGCTGAGAGGCTGACGCCATCCTACTGGCGGCGCTGGCTTTCTCCTTCAACTCCTTCAAGTTATCCCACAGTTCCTTAATTGTGGCAAACGAGCTTGTAGAAGATCTCAACACCGGATCCAGGGTTTTCAAGATCCAGTAGACAAGAGTAGCATTGACCCCAAGCCAATCAGCAGCATCAGGATGACCATCCTGGGGTTTGGTAATAGATCCATCAATGAACCCAATCTTGTTCTTAGCAAGGAATGCACGACACATCGCGTCTGACCTATCAATGTAGTTTTCATGACCTTTCAGCATGCTCAGTATAATTTGTAGACCTGGACCATCGCCAGAGCCAACAAAGTAAGGATCAGTCGGTACACGACCAATAGGCACAGTAGTCTGAGGGCTAGATTGCAACAACAAATGCTTCAGTAAAGTTGCAATCACATCATAACCACTCATATCCTAGAGCTTTAGAACCTCAGGTGCAGCATCAATACGAGCATATTCATCAAAAGCAGACATCGTGTAAAAATAGGTACGGATCAACAACAGGTGCAGCAACCGGTGGCAGATTGAATCAGCGGTGGCGCGTGATGGGAATGCGGCGGTGCGTGAGCTTTGGGATCGGCGCATGTGGATTAACACACGGACCGATCGGATCAAGGAAGGTGGTGCACGGATTACCACAGCCAGACACTGGCAGTGGCGATTAGCAAGCGGCGGAATGAAGCAGATTGCGGTGGTGTGTGGATCGACGCACGGCTTGACAGAGGCGGCAGTGGCTCGGAAAGGCAGCATAATAGTTTCTTAAGATTTCAGGATTTTAGGCTCTGATATCATGTAGAAAATAAGGGTAATAATGTGTGTTTGTATTCATAATCTCAGGATACATTATATAGTGGTATAGAATACCTATACAAGCTAGGAAACGGTAATAGAATATAATTACAATTACAAGTAATATTCTAATTCCTTAATACCGTGGTTGCGTTCAACCCTCATGACTTCAATGCTCGGTCTTGTTGCTCGAGCTAGCACCACGTCTGAAGTTTGGTCTCTACTGGAACAAACTTTTCATTCCCACACTCGTGCCTGACAGATGCATCTCAATCGGCAATTACAAACCATCTCCAAAGGATCCCTGTCTATCTTGGAGCCATCTCCAATTCTCTGGCAGAGTGTGACTCGATCATCTCTGACGTTGACTTCGTCTTCTACATCCTCTTTGGTTTGGGCCCTGAGTATGTTTCCTTCAAAACTGTCGCCAGTATGTGTCTGGTGCCTCTCTCATCGCATGAATTACTTGGTCTTCTCCTTCAGGAAGAGCAGTGGATACTCGACTCATCCTTTCCGACAGCAAACCTTGCACACCGGAGGACCTCTGCTGCTCGGTCACCGGTGCTCTGATACCATATAATAGTAAGATAATTGTGGAAATGGATGGTTTGTATTGATTGAGTTGAGGAGATTTATACAGCGGAATGTACAACAATCTTCCGAGCCTAACTCTATTAGTTAGAATATTCTGGAGGGAAAAATCATGTCACGGCTGATCTTGCTGGTCTTAACCTTCAGTCAGAATATCCTGGTGGTGTCAATCTCGTCGTTGCAAATGGTTGGTCTCTTCCCATTACACATGCAGGACATTATTCTTTATCTGCTAAGCATGTTGCTAATCCCCTTACACTTAAAGATGTTCTTGTTGTTCCTAAAATTTCCAAAAAACTTATTAGTGTTCGTCAATTATACAAAGATAACAATGTTTTTGTCGAACTTCATGCTAATCACAGTTATGTTAAGGGTTTTCAAGGCAGGAATATACTCAAGGGAGTAGTTGAAAATGGCTTGTACCGGCTTCCCGTTCGTTCATCCTCTGGTCCTAGTGTTTTTGTTGGTGAAAGAGCTTTTGTTGCTTTTTGGAATCATTGCTTTGCTTATCCTTATAAGTCTATTTTGCGTCGTCAATTAGCTGATTTTAACTTGCATGTTTCTGCTAATGAACCATTACCTGTGTGTAGTCAATTCCGTAGGAGTCATAGACATCATTTACCGTTGTGTCATGTTCCTTCTGAATATCTATTTGATTTGATTTATTCGGATGTTTGGGGCCCTGCTTCTGAACCTTCTTTATATGTTAATTGCTATTTTGTCTTTTTATTGATGATTGCACCTAGGGGTGTTCGTCGGTCCAAGACCGAAGCGGAACAGGTTAGGACCAGAACTGGAATCACCAAAAACCTTGGACCGAAGACCGGACCTTTTAGTGGGTATTTTGGACTGGGACCGGACCGGAATAATTCCAATTTTGGACTGGTCCGGATCGGTTGGACCGGATTCTAGTATTCTTTTTTTTACTTTAAATTTTGCTATAAAAAATGTCAAACCATTGTTTTTTTCCTTTAAAACATAGTAAAATAGAAGTTATTAGAAAAAATTATCTCAAAATAATAGAAGAATAGTAATTGTCATGAATAAATCTAAACTAGTATGTTAAACTAATTCATTAACATTTTAAAAATATATTTAGAAGTAAATACCGGTCCATCCGGTCCGGACTGGAAAAAATCTGGTTTTGGACCGGAACCAGGAATTAAAAAAAATATGGACCAAGGACTGGACTGGAATTTCATTTATACAATTCTGATCCTTACATTTTTTGTCCGGTCCAATCCGATCCATTTTACCAGTCCGGACCGGATCATGAACACCCCTAATTGCACCAATTTCATTTGGATTTATTTCTTGGCTACGAAATCTCAGGTTTTATCTGCCTTTCCATCCTTCAAAATCATGGTTGAAACGCAATTTTCCACAAAAATAAAAGCTTTTCATTCTAATCGGGGTGGTGAATATCAAAATGTATCATCTTTTCTCGAAACTCATGGCATAATTCATTGTGTCTCTTGCCCTCGTACTCCTGAACCAAATGGTGCTTCTGAAAGATGTATAGAATTATTATTGAAAAATGTTTAGCACTTCTGACACATTCTCATCATTCTATCAAATTTTGGGAACATGTTTTTCACACAGCCATCTACTTGAGTATTAGAACTATAACCCCTGTGTTTAAACACAAGTCTCCTTATGCATGCTTATATCAACGTCAACTCGATTATAATTTTCTAAAACCTTTTGGTTGTCAATGTTTTCCTTATCTTCGCCCCTATAATAGTAGAAAGTTGGAATTCCACTCTATTGCATGCATATTTTTAGGGTATAGTCCTAAACACAAGGGTTATATTTGTTATCATGTTCCTTCTTCTCGTACATATATTGCTCGCCACGTTGTCTTTGACGAATCATCCTTTCCTTTTCTCGAGCACAACTCTCAGACAATACCGTAAAACTCCTCCAGTGTTGATCATTCTTTACTTCAACTTCAAAAATCCTCCATGACTCCCCTCTCGGTTGTACCAACTCTGTCGGCTCCCATCCCCATGTCACCTGTTTTGTCATCTCCCTCTAGCCTCACGCCACCTTCTCATATGGTGGCGGAACCTACCCCGCCACCGATCTCCTCGTCGGTCGCTACATAACAACAGGCTCCCTCGTATTTCCACCCCTCCAGCACTTCAGAACACGGTATGGCTACTCAAGTTTCCACTAATTCACTTAAGCCTAAAGCCTACACTGCTACCGAACACCCCATTGCCTGTGATCCCTCTGATTTTGAACCTAAAACATTTCTCCAAGCCAACATGGTATGCAATTAGAGTTGATGCCTTACTTGCTAATATGACTTGGGACTTAGTTCCTCGGACCCCTGCTTCTAATGTTGTTGGTTGTAAGTGGGTTTTCAGGATTAAAAAGAATCCAGATGGATCTATTGACCAGTGCAAGGCACGTTTAGTTGCCAAGGGTCACAATCAGGGGGAAGGAGTTGACTACTTTAATACCTTCAGCCCGATCATCAACCCTACTACTATTCGCGTGGTTTTGAGCATTGCAATCACTCACAATTGGGTTCAACGTCAGGTTGACATCAATAATGCCTTCCTTAATGGCGATTTGGCAGAGATAGTCTACATGGAGCAGGCACCGGGATTTGTCTCGACTGCTCAACCATTAAGTTTTTAGACTTAAGAAAGCATTCTATGGTCTCAAGCAAGCTCTTAGGGCATGGTTTCACAAGCTCAATAAGGCTTTAATTCGGATTGGGTTCAAACAGTGTATCTCTGATACATCTCTCTTCATCAAGCATTATGGCTCAGATGTGGTATATGTGCTCGTGTATGTAGATTATCTCATTATCACTGGCTCAAATTCCTCCTTCATTGATGAGTTTGTCAAGTATCTCAACTCGGTGTTCTCTCTGAAAGACTTGGGTGCTCTCAATTTTTCTTGGGAATAAAGGTCCATCGTACTTCATACGATCTTCTGCTCTCCCAGAGGAAATATATTCTGGACCTCCTTGATCGTAGCAAAATGATGGGGGCTTAACCCATTGCCTCTCCAGTTGTTCATGGTTCCAGGCTCATTTCGGGTGGAGACCCTTTCTCCGATGTCCAACTTTACGCAGCATTGTTGGTTCTCTCCAATGCTACCATCACCCATCCTGATATTTCATACTCTGTCAATCGGGCTTGTTAGTTCATGCATAAACTGTCTGAGCATTATTAGGCTATAGTAAAACGAATCCTTCCCTTTTTATAGGTTCTACGGACCGATGCCTGCTCGCTATTTCAAGGGTTCGGTTGATGTCTGTCTTTTCTTCCGCCCTGCTCAAGACAATTAGCTTATTTCACTGATGCTAGCTAGGGTTCCGACCCTGAGGATTGTCGCTCTCAACATGGGGTTTCTATCTACTTTGGAGGCAACTTAGTCAGTTGGTCTTCTCACAAACAAAATGTGGTGGCTCGTTCTAGTACTGAGGCTGAATACAGGGCCATTGCCTTTGTTGCGACTGAACTTATCTGGCTCTAACAACTCCTCAAAGAAATGGTTGCACCATCTCCTAGTCCTCTCATTCTCCTTTGTGATAATCTCAGTGCCACCTTTCTCACAGCAAATCCAATCTTTCATCAGATGTCCAAACACATCAAGATTGACTACCACTTTGTCCGAGAACAAGTTCAAACTGGTGATCTGACTGTTCGACATGTCAAATCTGTGGATCAAATTGCAGACATCTTCACCAAAGCTGTTTAAGTTTAAAGAATGAAAAATGTGATTTATTGCAATTAATTTTATCACAAAAAATTTAAAAAAGAAATATAAAATCAGATATACAGATAAGGAGATAAAATTATTTGATTGGATTTAATTTGATATATTTCCAACCAATGGGCTGGTGACAGATGAGAAGTGACCCATGCCTCTCCCCTCCATTTCCCATATCAGTTTTGACCTCTTTCTTTGATGATGTTGGACCATACTATTCAGTTTTTCTTTTTTTAAAACAAAAATTGGTGACCGCAGACACACATTTACCGATAAACACGGTCTAAACATTTGGTGTGAAGGATGTGATGATGACTCGGAAATTAATAATTTCAAAATGTAAAGTATATGTCCAATGGTTAGGTCAAGAAAATACCACCTTTCTCGAAACTAACTCATAAAATTTTGTTTAAAATACAGTAAAGCTTAAGTTTTCGGCATACTTGAGCAAAACCATATTTATCACAAGTTTAGTGAATACTGGACGCAATTTTAGTATGTAAATATAAAATAATACTTTGAAAATCAACACAATTTCGAAAGAAGGTGAGCTATTCTAAATTATTGATCTATGTACGTATCACTTGCCCATTAATGGCTCTAATCCCGCTTTATGCATACATACTGAGATTTACAGAGGTGGGATTCAGCACCATTACTACAAGTCTACAACAAGAGACTCCGAAAGAATCAAAGGGAAGAGTTTGGGATTTGGGACAATACTTGACATACTCTATAATGTCTAAGATGAAGGTTGAGGTTGGTGTTCCGACATTTCTTGGCCACTATAATCATGTGTTGACAACAATGTAGTTTGGTCATATATACCCTGAGAGCCTGCAGGCACGAATAACCCCTCCGATGCTGATGATACTCCTTCACTTCCAATCTCCGAAGTTAGACAGACATCGTCAGATTTTTGAGGCATGTACAAATTCCCGGTTGCTGCATGAACCGTTGCATCGCTCATTAAGGACATCAGACCCACACCATCGCTCCCGGGTGATGGCATGTAAATCTTGTCCGGTCTCAACTGCAACATTGCATCAGTTTCATGTGATGTTGAGCCTGCGTTGTCCGTCCTTTGAGACATCATAGGCATATAAACTGCATCGGACGAAGGATCTGGATTCATGTCTGTCATCTGTATATCTTGCCTGAGAGACGTTGGGCTTAGACTCTCATTTCCAAGAAAAATGGGAGCCACATCATTGCTGTAAGAGATTGGGAAGTATAGCCTGTCAGAGTCCTCCATGTCATCTGCCCTTTGAATCATTGGAGCTAATTTGTCGATCCTCTGAGAATTAGGAGCAATATAAACTGAAGCCGAAGTTGATGGAATATTTTCAGTCCTTTGGGAAATTGAAGGAAGAGACTCGCCCCATTGAGATGCATGAGGAAGATACGCTCCCTCAGAATCTGAACGTAATGCCAAGGATCCACTTTGGCCAGCAGAGGGAAACGAGAGCAGTACCTTCTCATCAATTGAATCCCTTTCAGATGTGGAAGGCATGAAGAATGATATGTCTTGCCTAGGCAGTTCCGGCTCTCTAGTGGGAGGAGTAGAAGGCAATACTTCAGAGGTTGGTGAAGCTAAAGGCAGGTAAAAACCATCACTAGATAGATCCTTTGGTGAAGCTAAAGCCATCGCTGCTGATACTTCTCTCCCAAGTAAATCACTACCACACGAGAGCGGCTGTGCTAAAGATGCTCCTCGAGAACTTATTTCGGCCTCAGCGGTTGGAGGATGAGGGAATGATACTCTTCTGCTGGGTAAGTCTCTCCATTGTGATGCTACTGTTTTTACCAGAGTATAAAACTGAACTCCAGCTTTTCCTGAGGTAACAGATGTACATATTACAGACATTTTCATGTATCAGAATTCAATTCATTGGGATAAAAGTCGAGATCATTAAGTATTTTCCTAGAATGGCTACCTGGTTAGTGCATAAACAGTATTGATAGATCATTACAGCCATGTTAAAATGAGCACCCAGCAATGAGAGACATGTCATCATAAAATTGGTGTTTGATAACATATATGCCAATATGATCCTGACAAATATATTTCTGTTCTAGTATTTAGATCATTTAGGGGATGGGAAATAAGGAATTCTCGCAAGGGTAAGTTTTAACATAAATGAAATGATACAGTCAAAAGAGCCGAGAAAGGAAGAACAAAGAAAGGTAAAAAACAGAACGATGAATGATCAAACATACCACAGAAATTGAGATCTCCTGCAAAGGATGCCTTCGAACCATTTACAGTGGAGAAAGGCAGCGGTATTGGAACTGCAACATTTATTCCAACCTAAGGGAAGTCCAAACATTTTCAGACTCAGTTAAGTTCTAAACTCCACTACATCTAGTCAACTCTTAACCCAATTCATGGTCAATGCATTTACGAATGGAGATCTTAATACTACCTACTCACTGACTGTCACTACCTCTAAGATTTTGAGTTCATACTGTTGCCAGCACTAAGATGAACCAACTCACCAGACAAGACTCAACATCATTCTGGAACTTCCTAGCAGCAACTCCAGAAGTTGTGAATATTGCAGCTCCATTCCCATACCTAAAACAAAGTTTATCAAAATTTCAACAGAAAAATACATGATGTGAATTATTTTAATGGAAGTTCATCTGTAAACAAAGAGTTAAAATGGTCTATTAATAGGTGCAATTCCAAGTTCACCAGGAACAAACTTCCCTAAATACGTACTATGTGAATGTGATGATCTTTTAAGAAAGGGTGTGATAAAACTAGTATTTGAGTTGAAAAAGGGTAATAGATCAGTTTTGAGGGACCCTGAAGTTGTTCATAGTGTTCTCAGAAAACAGAATTGAAAAGGCCAGGGGATTAAACAGCAAAAACCTTAAGGCATTGTTTTCATGATTTATTCAAATATAAGTATGCAACAATGAAAGTCATCAGAAGTATCCAAATCATTTGCATTTACAGGATGATATGAATATTCATCAAGTGGGAAAAGCCAAGAGCTCCAGCAAGTATTCTAGAGCAATTAGTTGCACTGATTTCATGCTGAGGAAAAAGCTATAATAAATGCATGCCTATGTTTGGAAGAGTAACCCAAGCAAATCAGAATTTAGAAGAGTAACCTGTTTCTGTTAACAATAGCGATAGCTTCCTCTAGACTGTCAGCCTGGTGCTTACAAGGACGTTATATGGTTGGTTAAACTGAAGATTTGGATCACTTTGTACTGAATTCAGCTATAAACAGATTATACCTGCATGCAAAGAAGAACTGGCCCGGACATCTCCTCCTGCCCGAAACCACTGATATAGTAAGTCTTGATTTCAATTTGTGAAAATATTGCCAACTGCTTATCGAATTCAGCAGATAGCTTTTGTTGTATCAAAAAAAGAGTACCTTGTAGCACTCCATGTCTGTTGAGACACCACATAGTATTGTAGGGCCCAAGAAGTTACCACTTTCGTACTTTGGGACCTACAAAATTAGGTTCGGTCATATTTCTTTACAGACACCAAGAAATTGACAAAACAAACTGTATAGATAAGGAACATGGCAGAAAGAGTTCCTGAAACAAGTTTTAAGGAAGCTCGTCAAAATGTTTCTCAGCATATATGACACAGGAAATGCATCAAAGCCTACCCAACACCTGGGTATTGAGACTATGCCAATATAGAATACCTTGACTGTTGTATTTCTTCTTGGTAGTTAACTGATGACATATGCAAGCCTTTCATTGGGCAAGAAACTAGATCAACCAATTCAATCTAATAGTTGAAAATGATTGAGGAAAGAGAAGGAATACCACAATATTCCTCCCATCAATGAGAAGTCTAGCACCTCTTTCAACACCATTTTGAACTAATCTGCATATTTGGTCCTTTGCCTGAACATTGAAAATGTATCACGCATGAAAAAACAATACTAAATTAAAACTGTAGCACATATCAGCATAAGTTACCAGGTTTAGATTTAAACTGTAGTATTTATTCAAAAAAACTACAAAATCAGCATATAAGGCTAAGATAACCGAGAATTTAGAGACTTAGACCAAGTGCAATGGTGAAAACCACTTGTGGTTTCTTACCAATTAAATATATATTTCTCTCAATCTCTCTTCCACCTCACCCTAAGAAACCACCCATTTTTTTCTCCACAATGGTAGGAAACCACTCTCTACTATTCATGGACCCCACTTGATTTTCTCTATTCTACTCACTAATTTTAACATTAACATTTAATTTAAATAAATTTGTCTACCCAAAATAAATTGAATGTGAAATTTCATAATACATTTTCATTTTCAATATTTAATTTCGTTTTTTCCAAAAAATTATTAAATATTTTGTGGATAAAAATTATTTCAGATTATTTAAAAGAATTACAGATTTTTAAAATATTTCACAGATTTTTAATTAAATTTTAGAAATTTAAAAAAAATCAGATTTTTATAAATAAATATAAAAAGAAAGGTTGGGACACGTGGCCCAATCAGGGGATGCCACGTGTCCCTCCCGTGGCAAAAAAAAAGTCACTGTAGTGGGACATGTGGGCCAATGGCAGGCTGCCATGTGTCCCGGTCTGAGAAAAAAGGGGCTGCCTGACAGCGGCCCCAGGCTTCTGACGAAAAGGAGGGCGGGCTGGGCACTTCATCGGTTTCTTACCAAGGAACCATGGGGCCGCTCTAGAAACCACCACTGTGGGCATTTGTGGTTTATAAAGCGGTTTCTTAAAATTAAGAAACCACGGCACATGCTCTTAGTTCTGACAGAAATTTCATCTATAATATCCGTAAAAAGGGTAAGGAATTCTTTTCTGTTATGAAAACCTATATTAAGTTCAAAATACATGATAAAGAGAAGCACAAAATATTAATCAAGTCGTCACCTCTTTACTAATAACTGGTCCAAGGTCAGACCCAACTTCGGTTCCTGCATTGACTTTTAATGCCTTTGCTCGATCCACAAGCTCCTTCTCCCTGAGGAGTTCAGGGGAGCACTGTCAGTTACAAACAATTTGTGGTCCTTTAAGTGACAATTTGTGGTCCTTTAAGTGACAATTTGTATGCCCAAAATAATCTAAATGTTTGCCTAAATTAAAGAAAAACAACAGCAGAAAGTGGAACAAAAAGACATTACTGAAAAATTCTAAATCCACACAATATATGACTAAGCTGTGCCCAAAGCATTTTATGATCCTCTTGATTGTTGAAGAACCGCAGTTAAGCTTGAGTGGCACAAACTAATGACTTCCTAACTTTTCCTGAAAACTGGGAAAATATGAAAGAAACAATCGAGATGTCTTAATTCTAACCTCCAAGTAACCCAGAAAACATTGAAAAACATCAACTATATGTGTCTTCTGTGTATCAAAATCCGTGAACAACTAAATCACAATAACCAACAAACAACACGTGCCAATTACCATCATAATGAGAAGCTAACAAATCCAAGGGATGACCTTCTGAAGCTTCATTTTGAAGGACACATTTCTTTTGGAACCAAATTACTTATATACAGCTGAAAGAAGCAAAAGAAAAAAAAACACCATACCATGGAGCAGATCCTCCAACAAATATTAGGGTGCTTAAAGTCATACACCTCTGTCCAGCAACACCAAAACCAGCAGCAATAATCGAGTCCAAAGTTACATCAGCACTTGCATCGGGCATAACTATAGCATAATTTTTGGCTCCCATGTTGGACTGAGGAGAAGGCCCACAACACACCAATGCTTGTATTAAAACTAATGCAAACAGCAGTTGAGGCTTGTTCAGTAAATAAGGGAGTAAATACACACCTGTACCCGTTTACCTCTGATTACTGCCCTAGCATATGCGTCCATACCTGCCTAGATACAGTATTTCAAAAATATTAAGTCAAAGCTCATGAAAAAGCAAAGCTATTTTCATGAAAACATTAACTAGAAATCAAGCTGAATAAAGTTATAACTTGAGGAAACTCAGTTTAGTACTTACTGTGTTTGAACCAACCAAGGAAATAGCTTTTATATCATCATCATCACATATGTAGTTGATAATTTCCTGCACAAAAAAAAATGAAGTACATCTTAAATTG
Organism: Rubia yunnanensis; assembly: GCA_037428765.1. Classification (NCBI taxonomy): domain Eukaryota; kingdom Viridiplantae; phylum Streptophyta; class Magnoliopsida; order Gentianales; family Rubiaceae; genus Rubia; species Rubia yunnanensis. Next base: position 38,708,827 of record CM075069.1, on the reverse strand, counting down.
GCCTAGAGCGATTGACTAGCTACCAATATGGCAAGTTGACAACTTTACTGGAATGAGCTCACGTAATGCTTCTGAAACAAAAATTTTGGACACCAGAAAACAGACCATAAGGAATTCCATATTGAAGCGCTAACAAGAAAAACATTATAAGTTACAATGAAAGGGCATCATGCATGTAATGTTTGAGAAGTAACCACGACATGAAACCTACCTCGGTGCCATGAACAACATTTAAAACACCATCAGGTAGACCAGCTTCTGCTGCCAGTGCTGCCAGTATCATTGATGCACCTTAACATAATAGGCAGTCACATAACATGCAATCAGCTAACGTGAATGATATCCAACTAACTGACTCCAAAGTGATATTAGATATGGATGAGCTTATAAATGATTGCCAGAAATATATTAACAGGGTGAAAGATTCCAGTTACCTGGATTCTTTACAGAAGGCTTGAGAACAAATGTGTTACCACAGGTAACAGCAATAGGAAACATCTACAGAAGCAACATATATCTCATTAGGACAAGAAACTTGTGAACTGGAGAAAGAAAAACAGCCAATAAAAAACCCCGCCATGACATACCCATAAAGAAATCATCGCAGGTAAGTTGAGGGGGCATATACCAGCACAAACACCAAGAGGTTCTCTTATACAAAATGTATCTACTCCACTGGTGGCATTGGGAATGAACTCCCCCATTTGTAGAGTTACCATACCACACGACTGCTCAACAACCTCTACAAGCATTTCCAACCAAAAGGAAAATTTAAAACCTTAATTTAACTTAAATGGAAGCCATGGGCTACAACAAATAAAAGTTACATGGATGGTACAAACCTAGACCCCGAAGCACATCGCCTTTGGCTCCATTTAATGTCTTCCCCTGTTCTATTGCAATATTCATGACAATCTTATCCTAAATATGAAGTAAAGTTCAGCAATTTGTGACAGGTGCTAGGAAGTGGATGTGCATATAAATAGCAACATATTGACATACAATATCCCTGCGAATAAGCTCTTGAAACTTAAACATAATACGTTGACGAACAGTGACTGGTGTGTTTCGCCATGCAGGAAATGCTTGATTGGCAGCAGCCACTGCAGATTTGAACTCTTCATATGTAGTGACAGAAACTTGTGAAACTACTTCTTGATTAGCCTGAGAAGTTACCAGATTTATATGTAGTGACAGGAACTAAACTAATGATAATAATTACAACAGAAAATTCAGCTTACCGGATTAATAACGTCAATACATTCACATGCCACAGACTCAACACATTTCCCACCAATATAGTTAGGAACCTTCATCTGAAACACCAAGAGCAAAGGACAGTCATATGCTGGAAATGCAAATGCAGAAACACAGAAAAACATCTCTCACAAAAAATTGAACTTATTAGTACTTACCAGGCAGGTATCTTTAATTGATTCATCAACAGATACACTTAGTGGAATAGATTTCTTAGGTCTCCAAGATTTAAAATTGTTCTCTGCAGAACCAAAATGTTTTCTTTACAATAATGGAAATTGTCTGGCAAAGATGACTCCAATCACAATGAAATGTTCCTTCACCTATGTGCTGCAGGCTTACCAAAAGTTCAAGAATTGCAAAATTTTACATGACAAACCCGAATAAAAATAATAAAAACAAGTGATCAAACATCTAGTATAGGTATGATTAAAACAATGACCTGATAATTTCCCTTGACGAATTTTAGCTTTGAGGTTGTACAGATGCCTTGGCGTGGACTGAAGCTCCGGATTACTTTGTTTGAGAGCTTTAAGAACCTGGCGTGGCTTGACACCAGCCTCAGTCATTTGCTTAATTTTCCTGATCTCATCCTCAGTAAAACGGCGACTATAAGGATGATCAGACATGTCCTTTAATGGCTCATGGTTGTGCTCTCCATTTCTTATAGTAAGAAGCCAAACATCATCATCTTTCTTCCCAATAGCTTCGAAAGGACAATTTATAAGACGCGAGTTCGCCTTCCTTTTGCGATTGCCTTCATCCATCTTCCTTCTATTGCGATACACACCTCCTCTATCACAACCAAGTATGACTCTTCGATCTTTGCGGGACTTTTTGATAGTTACCACATATCCTTGGCATGCCCCGAATTCACGAACATGTTTGATAAGCTCTTCACGGTCTTGAAATGTCCCAGGTGCTGGTGGTAGCATCAACTTTTCCTCAAAGAACTCTAAGTCATTTATGTTCTCCATCCCACTAACATAAACACAGCCCAACTGGAGGTAAGAAAGCAAAACCTTTACACACACACACACAGATCACCAATTTGAACACCAACTCAAATGTTTTCCTTTCATAGTGTATGAAATTTCACAGACTATATACCAAAATAAAATGTTTAAAAAAAAGAAGCAGAAAACTAGTATTTATACTCAAATGCAGTAGTATGAGCAAGAGGGAAAAAGAAAGTGCAAGGAGAAGCAAGAAACTGGCCCCTTTTCACTGATTCTTGCTCAAGATTAAATTTTGATGAGATGGGTTTGTTCAGTTTCAGCTCTTCAATCTTGTGAGGCTGCTGCCCACTCAAAATGAAATGATGAGAGAGTTCTTCAGTGGGGTGGGGGGAGGGGAAGTGGGCCCGGGTGAAGGGAAGTGAGTGAGGAAAGTGAGGGAAATTTTTTAAGGGACAGAAACCTCAGAGAATCGACAATGGCTATGATGAAAACGATCGGGGGGAAAGCACGGAGACAAAGATGATGATTGTCCTTCCACATGATTTTTGCAGGCGCGTGCGCTTACCAATTACTCCATTTCTTTGGCCTTTTATATTTTTTTTTCAAATTTTGAAGACAGTAACTTTTTGAGTCCGACTCTTCAAAGAGATAAAATTTCTTGGTCGAATGAATCGGGTTATAAGCTTTATTACTACTACCTGTTTCATAATAAATTTTTAAATTTGCAACTTAAGCTTTTTACCTTTTGTTATTCTAATTAAACTGCATTTTTTCATAATGCTATAGAAAGACCGTGTGACTTTGCCTAGCTTTTTTTACAAACAAAATAGAAATATTGTTTTTAATTATTTTGGCAAAAGCCCACAAATTGTGAGCAGGGGTAATTCATATGGATCTCCAATCCAATGAAACCTAAAATTAGTACACGTTTTTTAATATAGATTTTATGAATCAATTTGGTATGTGATTCCGGAAGAAAAGATTACATTCATGTGTTAAATCTTTCTCAGGCATAGATAACATATGATTCATATAATCTCTTACAAAATTGATGGAATTGCACAGATAACAACAGTGTAAATAAATCGAGTCCAAAATCATGATAACGTTTAGCTTTCGAGGAATAGAATCAATGTTGAGAAGCTTATCCTCCTCCTTTGAGTGCCCAAATATGATTTAAAATCCGCCGCACAATTGGCCTCTCTGTATAAATGCTGAATTGCCGATCGAGATGTGTTGAGTTTTGAAACAATGAGTTGCAATGTCTGCTGCAATTTCCAATCACCTTCCTCGCATTTGAAGACAACCAGTTTAAATTGTGGCACTTTGTACTCGCATTTGAAGAGCGTACAATATGACCTTCAGTTGCACATGAGAGGGAAAGACGGTCAACTCTTTTTTCTCATGCAGCACTAACTAGGGAGCCTACTTTGTGTTTGATAATGATGTCACATCTCATTTGCTAGTTCTTGTAATCAAAAGAAGCATCAATGTTAATGGGTATGCGTATGACTAGATCCCTGATCCAAACTAAGAATCTGAATTGGATCGATATGATCGAATCAACCCAAAATCATAACATGATCCAATAATCTGGATATGAATCCGACCTGACACGATCACACTCAATTCGAAATTCAATTTTAACCCGAGAAATATTGACCTGTACCCGAACCCAAACCCGACATAATCAAATTCAACCCAAAACCATAATATGACCCGGTAATCTGGACTCGAACCCGAGATCAACCTGAACCCGATCCAACCCAAACCCAATTTAACCCGAACCTAATTCAACCAGATAAATCAACTATATAACCCTGCGTGTAATCAACCCAAAACAGATGTAGTTATAAAAAGTCAATTAATATTTAATATAGAAACAAGTCAAATTGGTTATGCGTTAAATTAATAAATTTTGTAGACATACTTATTAGAATAAAGTGGGGTTTTTATATATTACGAGTTTACAGATGTAATTACTAGCACGTAAAGTCAACTTATAACAAATGTGAATACACAAGGTTAAGTTACAAATGCACACGCTGATAAATCTAATAAATAATAGTCAAATAAAGAGAGATGTCTCAATAAAATTTTGATTTTGAATTAGTAATTATAGAGAGTCAACTAAATATTAATTTCAAAAATCAGTTTGAAAAGTATTGTGAAAATAATATTTAATAAATTATCACAAACTCTTGTTATAGACCTAGTAACTGTTCGATGAGGGTATTTTATAATTAGTGGGGCTAATAAGAATATTTGATATTTAATTTTATTCATCGAGATATATATAATTATGATAACCTTTAAAATGAGCTCAACATATAAATAATTATTTTTTTAATAATTTGAATGAAATACAATAAAAAATAATAATTTTTATTGTATTTAATATGTAACAATTTCTAACTAAACTAATCATATCCCTTCATTACTCATATAGTTTTACTTAGATAACTAAACTTCAAAATTATAAATAAAATTATTTATTTTCAATTTAAATATAAGACACAAAAATACATAAAATTAATCCTAATTATTTAATTAACAAAACTGCGTAACGTGCGGTGGGACTCCATTATTTTTTATTAAAAAAATTAGAATCGGAATATTTATTACAACACAAAAATGCACTAAAGTATTTTAAAAAGAGAATTGAATTCAATGAATATTCAACACTGCTATTCAACTAAGATAGTAGGCACAAAAGAGCCTCTAACATATTTAGGGAAAATTACGCTATGGCCCAAAAAAATGTTACGACATTATCCTTCTCTCAATATTACACAATTTTTGTTATTCTTGCATAAATATAGAAATAGAAAACAAATGTTTGTTTTGGTGAAATGTTGGAAAGCTTTAGTACACGTTCTAGAGTAGCTTAGAGTTGATTACTTAGAAGTAAGAAAGAGAAATCGAAAAGGATTACGAATGTGTTCTGTGCCCAATTGTTGATAAATATTCCGTTACGGACTTGAAAAATACAATGGGGATGTATAGGGTATCCTCACGTTCGAGCGAATTTCAATTTGGATTTACGAGTAAAGTTTTTATTTTTTGCGCTTAGGTTCCTCCAAGAAAGTTGGAATTGTCGAATCACAAAATTGGCGATATGAAAATGCAATTCAACAATGTACTATTGCGATTTTGCGATTTGGGCATGTATGGGTGAACATAAGGGCCTTGAAAGTCAACATTGAATACTTCTACACAGTCTTTAAAAATTACAATGCGGCTCAAAATTGTGTTACACCACTATCTGTTGCTCCAAAATACATTGTTCTTGTTATTCTTGCCTAAATATAGAAATATTAAATAAATTAATGTTTTGGTGTAATGTTGGAAAGCGCTCAAAGCGGCAATACATGTTATAGACTAATTTAAAGTTGATTACTTAGAAATAAGAAAGGGAAGTCGAAAACGATTACGGATATATTTTTATGCTCGATTGTTGATAAATATTTTGTTACGTACTTGAAAAATACAATGGGGTGCATAGAATAGCATCACTTTCGAGCAGATTTTAATTTAGAGAAATGAGTCAAGTTTTTACATTTTGCAAGTTAGAGGTTACAATAAACAAAACATGATAATAGTGCAGTTGTAATAATAATATTATTGAAATATAACCTAAACCAACCAAAATTTAATTGGGTTGCATAATAACATGAACCAACCCAAATTATATATGAAATCAATATGAAACATTATAAAAATAATTGACATGATCAGACCCGAACAAAACTTTAGTACAAAAAATGACACGACAATAACCCAATCCGATCCAACCCGATAATATTCTGACCCGACCTGACCAGTATAAAAATTACACGATAGTAACTCGACCCCATATTAACTTGACTCAACACGACCTCACCCAAGGAAAAAAACTGACACATTTTTAACCCGACACGACAGTAACCCAACCCAACCCGATCTGGCATGACAAATGAAATCAACATGTTTCAACTCGACCTGTTTCAACACGACACGTTTCCAACCTAATACGAATCTGACATGATAACCTGAATTGACACCTCTGGGTATGACATCCGAATCTGGGATCCAGACCACCAGAGCTAAGGATTTTTTCCTTTTTTTCATGAAGTATGGAATGATGCCCATTGTTACAAAATTGTGGTACGAGTTCTAAAACTTGTCTTGTTAGTACCTAAATTTCAGTTTAACTAAAGACTAAATTAGTTTATTAGTCCCCTACAAAGTATGTTATACCATATTTTGGTCTTTGTTTGCAATCAACCCTTAGACAGTACCGAACAAATTCATAACATTTTATTTGGTCCCCAAAGGTGGTTTTTAGGTAAAGTCAACGATAAAATTGGTCAAAATATGTAAAATAACCATTATACCCCTAATTTTTTAAAATTGAAAGAAAGGGAAAATTAAAATGTTTTAATTCCTTTTCTGCAGTTGCAAAAATATTGCAGGAATGTTTTAATAAGCGATGTACTATTTTCTCCCAATTACAGAAATGTTATAATAAGCGATGTTTTATTATAAATAGTTTGGTCTCCGATTTGCTCTCCGCCGGACCGCCGGAATTCATTTGGCTCTGACCTTCGCTCTGAACCTCACTGTTTTCTGCCAAACTCCATTTAGTTCAGCACTCATCGCCAATGCCTCTTTGCCCGCTGAATCAGACCCAACTACACCGTTGAATCTGCCTACGAATCTACGAAAATCAGACCCAACTCCGGTGGTGATGTTGAGCTCGCCGATTGAGCTAGCAGAGGAAGGAGGTGACGATGGAGAAGGGTCATCCGATTCGAAGATTCCTGAAGCTGCAGTGCCATCGGATAATAGTGACGGGGAAGCGTCAACTTCGTCAATGAAATCGGTGAAGGATCAACATTCCTTGGGGGAATTTGATGCCGGAGAAGGTGATGGCGAGGGTTTCAAGACTCCGAATAAAAAAATTTGAGCTCGGGAAGATGAGGATGATGACGATGACGCAAGCTGCAGGAACCAATTTGAGCTCGGGAAGAAGATGATTCAAGGAAGAAGATGATTCAAGAAATATAAAATAAAAAGTACAAAGAAATAGAAATTAGGAATTAAAATTGAAAGAAAAGGAAAATTAAAATGTTTTAATAAGTGAAATTATGAAAAATATTCCTGACTATATCGAAAAACTGTTTTGATGTACCTAAAAACCACATTTTGGGACCAAACAAAAAATTCTAAATTTGTTTGGTTCTGTCTAAGGGTTTATTTGCAAACGGGGACCAAAACATGGTATAAGATACTTTGTAGGGAACTAAAAAAATAATTTAGTCTTCACTAAACAATCATATATGAATTTATATAACAGAATTAAGTAAATGGAAAAAGGAGTAGAGAATTATACCAACAGAGATGAATGTTCAATTGATGCAGAGTCGAGCTTGATATCTCTATCCTTAATTCGAAAAATGCCCCGTAGTATGTGACGGCTTGATGGCATTCCAAATCTCAGGATACAACTACTATACTTTTTACTCCACACAACTCGACAGTAGAAATCGGTGAACTAATTCAATGTCTTACTCTCAGACTCAAAGGTTTAAAGAACATGATGAACGTGAAGAACACAAAGAAGGAAAAGAAAAGAACACGAAGTATGAAAGGGGGTTGTGTTTTGGTGCATTTTAGAATGAAGCTAGAGGCTGCCTTTTATAGGCAAATGTGCACTAACGGCTAGGAGGGAATCGTGGAGCAATCCACGCCTCTTCAATTTTGAAGAGAGCAATCCACTCCTTGCAATGAAAGGGGAGGAAAACAAGAAGAGTGTTTTACGCCTATGCAATTGGGAGGGTTGACCGGTTCAAAAATCTAATTCCAAAATGATCTCTGTGAACCAAACATTACCGAGACTCGAGACTCGACCCGATCATGGTCGCCTAAACTACTAGTTGATATTCCTAGTGTTTTCATACTAGTATTTGTACTAGCCATATTTCCTTCTCATTTCCAATATGGTATTTCTAATATTACTCTTTAAGTAATCAATTTTGTGTCCTCATTTCTCATTCAAATTAAATCCAAATTTAATGTATGAGTATACTACAATACAGTACTCGTATAGACGAAGTCAACGCTCCCTTATTCCGATGCAAATGGTGGCCGGAGCCACCAAAATCTTGCCCAAAAAATTTGGTTCCAACAATTCCCCACATGAATAGAAATTACTCTTATTGCACGTGTGTGTTCTAGATAGATGGACTTTTGAGAGTAAGAGCGAAGAATCACTGTATTTGGAAAGGTAGCTTTTCTCAACATTGAACCACCCATAGTGAATAGTTATCGGATTTACTTGACAAGGTAATGAACATAATGTCTTGAATCACCCATACTTTTGTGTAAATCTAGACAATGACTATCACATAGTTTTATCTTCTCACATAACTAGGTTCTGTGACTGTGTTCATTTTGGCCTTGAACATCCCTGGTTATTCATGAGTGAACTTGAGGAATGCAGCCCCTCTTAATTCTCCTAGAAATGGCCCTATTTCACACTCATAAGGTGATTGACCATAAAGGGTGTCCTATCATACCCCCACTTTATTTCAAAGCTAGGGAATCATTAAAAGCCAAGCTTAACCTTAACTTGCACAGGTAGCACCGTCGTCATAGGAACTAGGAAGAGATTAAAATCTCAAAGTGCTTTCATTGATTCAACTTGATTTTGTTTTCCCCTTGAACCTATTTCTTGGGATCTCCAATCACTTAGGTAGGGTTACCATCAAGTATCCTTTGTAGTCATAGGCTTTAAACCCATTCCTCTAGATGACTTAACAACTTGATCTCATGACAGGCCTTTAGTAAGTAGATCCTCTAGGTTGTCATTTTATGTAATCTATTGAGATCCCACATGTTGAGATCAATTGTTTTATGGTTTTATGTCCCCTTCTTATGTGACGAGATTTACCATTGTATATGGAGCTCAGTGCCCGAAGTATAACCGATTGACTATCACTTTGTACACTTAATGCTTGTACTAGTTTTTCCCATGATAGAATATTCTCCATAAAGTTCTGAAGCCATTGTGCTTGTTCAGTTGCTTTATCCAAAAGAAATGAACTCAGATACCATTGTGGATCTGGCAAACAAAATTTGTTTCGAGGATTTCCATGATACGGTTGCATCACCAAGCGTCAATATATACCCACTGTGGATTTTGTCTTTTTTGAATTTGATTTCCAGTTAGCATCGCTATAACCTTCTAGAACTGCTGGATATCGTCCATAGTGCATCCCATAACTTCAAGTATGTCTCAACTAGTTCAAAACTCTAGTTATCCCTTTCCAGTGAATGTGTCCTGGATTGCTTGTATAACAACTCAATACGTTGACAATGTGTACTGAATCAAGTCTTGTACAATTTGTCAGATACATAAGACTCCCAATCACTCGAGCATATTCCAATTGTAATATCACATTACCTGAGTTTTTCATCATCTTGAGATGAGGGTCATTGGGACTTTTAGCTATCCCACTTGGATAGTTCTTAAATCTATCGAGTACTTTCTCAGCGTAATGTCCTTGTGACAAAACTATTCCTTCAGAGTGTCTAAATATTTGTATCCCTAAGATTACATCTTCTAGTCCCAAGTCTTTCATGTCAAACTTTCCTTTAAGCAAGTTCTTTGTTTGTTTGATCATGTCTTTATTGCTACCTATGATGAGCATATCATCCACATATAGGCACAACAAAATGTATCCATTTGAAGTATATTTGACATAGATGCACTTTTCACATTCATTTATTTTAAAACCATTTGACATCATTACATTGTCAAAATTTTCATGTCACTGTTTAGGTGCTTGTTTTAACCCATATAAGGATTTCACAAGTCTACACACTTTGTGTTCTTGTCCAGGGACAACATAACCCTCGGGTTGTTTCATATAAATTTCCTCTTCAAGCTCTCCATTTAGAAAAAGTTGTTTTTACATCCATTTGATGTATTTCTAAATTGCATGTAGCCGCAATTGCTATTAGCATTCTAATTGAAGTTATTCTCGTGACCGAAAAATATGTGTCAAAGAAATCCAAGCCTTCTTTTTGCTTAAATCCTTGCACCACAAGGCTAACCTTGTACTTCTCTATTGAGCCACATGCTTTGTATTTTCTTTTGAAAATCCACTTGCTCCCGAGAGCTTTTGAACATGATGGCAAATCCATTAATTCCCATGTATGGTTTTGAATAATGGATTCAGTTTCATTGTTCACCGCTTCCTTCCATGAAGGTGCATTTAGTGTAGACATGGCTTCTGCAAATGTTCTAGGATCATTTTCTAATAGATAAGCCATTTCAAAACCAGGACCAAATGATTTCTCTAATCTAGCTCTCTTGTTACGTCTAAGTCATCACTACCCTCTTCTGTTTGTTGACCAAAAGTACTTGCTTCTCCTTCTTCACGAGTCCGTTTATGACTTACTTAGTCCTTACACAGGAGCAATTTTTCAAAGAAGGATGCATTTCTTAATTCCATTACTGTATTTGCGTGTATATCTGGTTCATTAGACCTGTACACCAAAAATTTATAATCACTACTATTGTGTGCATACCCGATGAAAATACAGTCAACAGTTTTAGGTCCAATTGTGACCTTTTTAGGAGGTAGTACTGGCACTTTTGCTAGGCACCTCCACACTTCCAGGTATTTCTATGAAGGTAGATTACTTTTCCATAACTCATAAGGCGTCTATCTTGTTGAGAATGTAGTTGGTGGTTAGCATAGCCTCCCCCCACATGTTCAGGGATAACCCATATTCTTGCAACATTGCAGTCATCATCTCTTTGAGAGTTCGTTTCTTTCATTCCGCAAATCCGTTATATTTAGGTGAGTAGGGAGCGGTAGTTTGATGAACAATACCATGTTCTCTACAACACACATTGAATGGTTCAATATACTCACCTAACCTATCACTTCGGATAAATTTTATCGTTTTGCTAAGTTGGTTCTCAAATTCCAACTTGTACTCTTTGAACTTTCCAAAGCTTCGTCTTTGCTACGTAATAGATACACATAATAATATCTTGAGCTATCATCTATGAAAGTCACAAAATACTTTTTACTGCCTGTAGTTTGCATAAACTTTAAATCACATAGATCTGTGTGAATTAAGCCTAGAGGTTGGTTGTGCTCTCCACATGCGGGAATGGTGTTTTCGTGAGTTTCGTCTGTACGTAGACTTCACATTTGTCTTTACTTGTTTTGCATTTTGGAATCATGTTCATGCTCATTAGTCTATTAATAGATTTATAATTCACATGTCCCAATCTTTCATGCCAAATGTTAAAAGACTCAATGACATAAGAAAAAGCATTATTCTTACTCATTGAAAACTCGGGTACATCATTTTTTCTGATGATTGTCATTACATTCATTTTGACCAGTCCATCCTCCACATACCACTTTTCCACATACACCACATTATTAGAAATTACTAACTTGTCAGACACGAGCTTGATCATAAACCCGTTCTTAGAGAGAAGAGTGCTCGAGATTAGATTCTTGCGAATGTCTGGCACATGGAGGACATTGTTAAGTGTCAACTCCTTTTCAGAAGTCGTCTTCAGCACGACCTTCCCTTGACCTTCAACTTTTGAAGTGGCGGGGTTTCCCATGAAGATATTCTCTTCACTCTTGCTCTTCTGATATGTTGTGAACATACCCTTATCTGAGCATATGTGTCTGGTGGCACCTGTATCATACCACCACTACTTTGAATTACTCCCAACCATGTTTATTTTAGCCATCAAGGCATACGGATCTGAATCCGAGAGTTTTCCTTCAGTTAGGTTGGCCACAACCTTTCCCTTCCTCAAGTTGACCTTGCTGCGACATTCGTCCGCCTTGTACCCAATCTTGTGACACTTGTGGCATTTTCTACTGAACTTCTTGGCGGGTTGCTTCTTGAAGTTGCTCGAGTTTTGGGGATGAAACTTTCTTTTCTTCCCCTTATACTCTGTAAGATTTACTTTCTTCTTAGCTTGCACCTCATCGGCCTTTCGGTTAGATGACTCAATTCGAAGCTTGACAATTAAGTCCTCGACTTTTATTGCCTTCTGTTTGTGCAATAGATAATGCTTGAAGTTCTCCCACTTTGGAAGAAGCTTCTCAATGAAGGAACCTACTTGAAAGGTTTCACAGATTTTCATGCCGCAATGACCTCATGGGTGATAAGTTGCAACTCTTCCACCCGCTCCATGATGGGCCTTGAGTCTACCATTTTGTGGTTCAGAAACTTTGACACTGCATGCTTCTTTGTGCTCGCGTCTTCAGACTTATATTTCTTGTGCATGGCCAGCCACAAATCTTTACTCGTTTTCTCAGTAATGTACACATTGTTCAACCAGTCAATCATTCATGCTATTTTGTAGCCCTTGCACATGTAGTCCCCTTGAACCCAATTGTCAAGGCTTGCATGCGCATACACATTAGTGTTAATAGGAGAAATGAAAGGTTTGTCCTCCTGGAGGTACTTGTCCAGATTCACCGTGGCCAAGAATAAGTGCTATCTTTTGACTCCACGTTTTGAATCTCGTTCCATCAAACTTGTTGGGCAAAATTCTCGCCTATTGAGCATTTAGAAATGCCGGAATCATGTGCCTGATTTGATGAACCTCTTTCTTCACCGTAGGTCTGACAACCTCGGTCTGAACTACCGGGGGTTCCACTGGCAAATCCACTGGAGGTAGACCACTCCCAAACTGAATTTGGGGCGTCGACTCACCAAGGTTTCCAGTAATGACATCCCCATTTTCCATTGTTCAGAAATCTGTTTTCAAAACAATTAAACAAATTATTAATAATTTTATAACAGATTTACATTTTTTTATAGAATTTCCTCAAAATTCTAAGGAATGGCTTGGGGTGGGACACAATGTCTCCTTAAAAAATGCCAACCTCCTTAGACAGAAATTTTATTGGTTATTCAGTAAAGGCAAATTCTTGGAAAAGACCATCTTTCCACAAACATATGGAAAAGACCATCTTTCCACAGACGGGCTTAAATTAGAATTATAGAAAGGTAAAAGGTTTTCGTTGCAATATCAAAAATTCATTATGCAACGTGCAATAGTTATAAGTTTATGACCCGATTAATGCAACCCAAAAATTTTATCTTGATTTCTTCTAATTTGCAATTTAAACCTTGGTATTTCCATAACTTATGGAAAGTCCGTCTTTCAAGATACGGGATCTTCAGTAAAAGTTGCTTAAAAATCTTTTTCAAAAATTTTCCTTAATTTTGGAATACAAATGTTCGATTTCCAATTTTTTTTTTCCAAATTTGAAATTGCAGTATTCTAGCAATAATTAATCGTAATTAATTGTCCTTATTTTAAAAATCATTACAAAATTCATGATTAATTTCAATATCAAGTTTTAATCTTAAGATTTGAAATTAATTAAAACGTTACGAATTAGTATTTAATTAGAATTGTAAATTATAGGTTTATTTTGAAAATTTGACCAAATTAATTGTGATTAACTGAAAGAATGTTACGAAATTCAGAACTAACTATAGTTAATTCAGAATAAATAATGCTTTAATGTTGGAAGATAAAATGTTACTAGTAGACGGATACGTTACTAAGTTAATACCTCTCTGTTTTACAAAGAATATAACAATGATAATGCGGGAACATTAAAATTGATATTACCTCTCCGTTTAGTTAAATGGAATCCTCTCTATATGGTTTTGTTATATAGAATATACCAAAGATATTATTTAAAATGATATTTTGCACATTTAAAATAGGTAATCACATCCAAATTGACTTTTAAACATCTTCAAGACATATTTCTCCACTGATAAGAGAAGAGTAAATTGTAATTAATCTAATTTATTATTCAGTTAGACAGAACATTACTATAAATCTTGATACTTACCAAAACCGCTTCCTTTTGAATTTATTTAACAAAAACCAAAAGAGATAAATTTTTTGAAAGTGATTTGGCCGTAAGCTTTCTCAAATTTTTTAGTTTTTGTTATTAAAAGTTACTGAGATAAATTTGTACTACTAATTCTATCATGAATTTCAATACTAGATTGATTAGTTGTGAGGCTTATAGGTAAAATTTATTTTTCAGATGTAAGATTGTTAGTACCTAAATTCTAATTGAACTAAACAATCAGATATGAGCATATATAACATAATTAAGTAAATGGAAAAGGGAGTAGAGAATTATACCAACAGAGACGAATGTTCAAATTGATGCAAAGTTGAAATTGATATCACTGTCCTTAATTCTAAAAATGCTCCGTAGTGTGTGACGGTTCGATGTCGTTCCGAATCCCAGGATACAACTACTATACTTTTTACTCCTCACAACTCAAAAGTAGAAATCGGTGAACCAATTCAGTGCCTTACTCTCAGACTTGAAGCCTCAAAGAACACGAAGAACGTGAAGAATACGAAGAAGGAAAAGAGAAGAACACGAAGTAAGAAAGGAGAAGAGAATTGTGTTTTGGTGTATTTTAGAATGAACCTAGAGACAACCTTTTATAGGCAAATGTGCATTGACGGCTAGGAGGGAATCGTGGAGCAATCCACGCCTCTTCAATTTTGAAGAGTGCAATCCACTCCCTGCAATGAAAGGGGAGGAAGACAAGGAGAACATTTTATGCCTCTGCAATTAGAAGGGTTGAGCGGTTCAAAAATCAAATTCCAAAATGATCTTCCTGAACTGAACATTCCCGAGACTTGAGACCCGACCCGACCATGGTCACCTAAACTAATGGTTGATATTCCTAGTGTTTTCATACTAGTATTTGTACTAGCCATATTTCATTCCCATTTCCAATGTGGTATTTCTAATATACCACAAACCCAAAATATTACTCTTTAAGTAATTGATTTTGCATCCTCGTTTCTCATTCAAACGGAACCCAAATTTAATGTATGAGTATACTACAATATAGTGCTCACGAAGACGAAGCCAACGCTCCAATATTCTGGTGCAAACAATGGTCGGAGCCCACCAAAATCTTGCCCGAAAAATTTGGTTCCAACAGGTCTTACATAAAAACTCGGTCTCACTGATTCTAATATATTCATCCATAAATTATAAGCATTTATCTTGCCATCATCATCAAAAAAAACATCTATTCGTAGCGTTCCATAAGTCCCAACATATGAACACAGACACAAAATTAATCAGAAAAGCTTGCACTTTTGAGTTCTTTTTCACAGAGAAGGACCATGATAGTCTATGGAAAATGTGTGTGAATTATTGTTGTGGCAAGTAAGTGATAGCATGGAACCATGCTCATATTTCTACTGAGAGGTTGAGGGTATTAAAAAACTGCATGATGTGTCCTAGTTGTGACAAAATGGGCATTTAGTGTCAAACTAAATCCTATTTTAACTAGCACATTATCGAAAGGTAAGAAGTTATTCATAAGTTTCCGTATATGAATTGATGCTTGTTTGGGAAGAGAGGAGTATCATATCTTCTTCAATAATGATGATGCTTGTGATGGTTTAAGTTTTTCATTTGAATATTTTACAGAAAACTTAGATGTTTAATTTGGCAGCCAGATCATTTTATCATCACCTGTTGTGAGGATGTACCACTTACTGTGTATCTGCAATATCTCAAATTCCATCCCCGTTTCTAGAGTTTGCATATATTCATAAGGATTTTCTATATATTGCGATCAGATAGAAGAAAGAGATTTCTGGTCCCATGATAGTCTATGGAAAATGTGTGTGAATTATTGTTGTGGCAAGTAAGTGATAGCATGGAACCATGCTCATATTTCTACTGAGAGGTTGAGGGTATTAAAAAACTGCATGATGTGTCCTAGTTGTGACAAAATGGGCATTTAGTGTCAAACTAAATCCTATTTTAACTAGCACATTATCGAAAGGTAAGAAGTTATTCATAAGTTTCCGTATATGAATTGATGCTTGTTTGGGAAGAGAGGAGTATCATATCTTCTTCAATAATGATGATGCTTGTGATGGTTTAAGTTTTTCATTTGAATATTTTACAGAAAACTTAGATGTTTAATTTGGCAGCCAAATCATTTTATCATCACCTGTTGTGAGGATGTACCACTTACTGTGTATCTGCAATATCTCAAATTCCATCCCCGTTTCTAGAGTTTGCATATATTCATAAGGATTTTCTATATATTGCGATCAAATAGAAGAAAGAGATTTCTGGTCCCAGCTACTAGATAGTCCTTTACATGTCCAGTTACAAGTCCAGAAATAATTGTTTCCATTGCCCAATCTAATAAGAATATTATGAACAACAAAAGCATCAACGTGTTTATATCTATTCCATATCTCTGATTTTTTTGTGGGAATTAGGTAAAGGCCAGAGAAAGTCAGACATGAGAGAGTTTCCTAACTATAACTTCTACCACACTTTAACTTAGAATACATCTATTGTGGATGGGGAATGTGCTTCACCCCCAACCCATTTTCATTTGTGGGTAAGCACAATATTTTCTGAGATTTCAATGTTATTTGTTTATTCCTTGCTATTCCCGACCCCAAAAGAGATAAGAACATAAGGATTTGATTTTAGAGACTATGATTTTTGTTGGGGCTATTGCTACCCATGAGTGATGTGGGATACTCGTGATGACATGGTTCGAGTATGATTCTTATTTCACTTGAGAGCCACCTATTTTTCCAATTATTTAATTTTGAACTTATCTTTTCAATTATGTGGTTAAGGTGGTTGTTTTCTTTCTTCCTTTAAATATTTTAGCCCCAAGATAAGTCATGGGTGTATACTCTCTTTTCATCCATGTTATGTCCTTAATTCGTGTTAACTTCATTGAGCTAATATGTTTTGCAGTTATTTAGGAGCTTTTTGAGAAGTTATTTTTTTATTTGTTTCTTGTACGAATGCGTTTAAAAATTGTGTCATTTTTATTGGATTTTTGGCTGCCCTTATGAATATAACAATATCATCTGCAAAGGACAAATGTGTTATATTTTTTCTTTCATTTGGGACCCTGAATTTGCCTAGCACCTGGTTATGGAAGAGGTACTTTAAACCTCTTGTTAGAAACTCAATATAAGGTTAAAAAGGAAAGGAGATAATGGATCTCTTTGTCTGAGTCCCCTACTTGGTTTAAGGAAGCCTCTAGGTGAGCCATTTATCGATACTGAGAACCAGACACTATTAAGGTTTGTTAGGATCCGTTTTACAAAGTGTCCATGAAATTTCGATTTAAGCAATAAAGTAATTAGAATTAAGCAAGATATTCTCTCAAAAGTTTTGATCATATCAAGCTTAACTATCATATTGAGAACCTAATTTTTTTGTTTCTTGTTTTCCACAAGTTCCAACATACAAGTGTGAGGATATTAGTGTGCACTGAAGATTCACCCTTTATAGACCAGTAGAAAGTAAGGTTGTCAAAGATCAAATCAAATCCAGGTGGTCTAATACCAAGTATATTATCAAAGTATTTCCAGATGTGGGTATCCAGATCCATGAATTGAAAAAATGTGACATAGTATCAGAATTAGAACACAAAGGGCATTTAGAGGCATGAATAATATTTGAGAATACTATAATATCATCAAAAGGAAGTATTGAGTTTTCTAGTAACCATAAAAAAACATTTTTCGGGGGGAATTTAAGATGCTAAACTTTTTTTGAAGTGCTCTCAGCGATCTCCTTTAGTGAGCTATGGTGCAATGAATTGATTTGAAGGTAAAATCCCCATTCATTGATGGTTTCAAGATCATCCTATCTTGTCTGATAGGGTTTAAAATTGCTTCATGCAAAAAGGTAAAGATATCAGCTGGTAAATTTTGTAAGTGTGGTAAAAGTGCGATTTATTGGTAATAAAATCAGCACATGTAGCTTGAATAGGCATAAAACTAATCATATGTGCACATATGTCCTATAAGCAACCAAAGCCTATCCAGTTAGATGTATAGAAGTTAGTCGTGTCATTTCCATGTATTACTGTAGTATTGTTCTTAGCCAAAGTGTTAGTCTTTTAAATTCTGAGTCAATTTATGATTGTCTCTGGTTTAAAGGGATAAACAAAATAAACTGGGACCAATGTGTTAATCCAAATTGGAATTTTCACCACAACATAAGTGGGAATGTGTTGATTATGTCAGCAAAGTTCCTCAAACCTAAACCGTTTTGAATGGTTGGATGAGAGAGATTTTGAAGGCTTTTCCTTATTTGTTTCTTTTCAATTTCTAATTCACCCCAAAGTAAGGTGGTGATTTTTATTTTTAACTGAGTTCACATAGAATTGGGATTGGGGTGGTGGGGGAGGGAGGGGTGCATTGCTGCCCATCAATGTTGTGGATAGAGAACATAACTTTTATAAGTGTCAACTTGCCAACCATACTTAGCCATTTATTTTTTTCAACTGTTTAGAATTTTGTCATACTTTTCAAAAAATGGCTAAAATTATATGGTATTGTATCTACCTATAAAAATAGAGCAACGTAAGTATGTAAATGGGAAGGTTCCCTGAGTCATACCTAGTTGTAGTTTGAGTAACTGATTGTGAGCCTTAGAAGCATGTTTACTAATGTAATATCTACTTTTTTTTTGTAATTTAGTATCTCACCACTTGTAGATTAAAAAACTTTGAGGAAAGCTTTGAGTCTAATTAAGGTTAAGTGTTTGGCTTGTAAAAAAACATGATATCTTCAACATA
Organism: Rubia yunnanensis; assembly: GCA_037428765.1. NCBI lineage: Eukaryota > Viridiplantae > Streptophyta > Magnoliopsida > Gentianales > Rubiaceae > Rubia > Rubia yunnanensis. Next base: position 38,689,934 of record CM075069.1, on the reverse strand, counting down.
GCTTAAGTGAGAGATAGACATTGCACCTTGGGGAAGGATAAACTGACTAAGTTTTTTAGTTTGGAAGGAAAATTTTACCTTCAAAAAGCCTTAAAAAATATATTAAAAAGAAGAGGTGAAGGAGAATATCCCTTCTTTATACCCCTTGATGGCTGAAAAAAACTTGCATGCTTACCATTTATGATGACTGAGAACTAGGAAGAAGAAATATATGACATTATAATGTTAATGAACTTAGAGCTAAAATTGAATTTATGCAAGATAGAAAAGAGAAAAGATCATTTAACTCTATCGAATGTTTTTTGTTATGTCCAGTTTCAATATGCAGTTTGGATCTTTATGTTTTTTTATCAAGAGAACCAGTCATCTCCTTTAAATAGATGACATTATAACCAATTTCCTTACTTTACATAAAAGCAGGCTGATTATTTGAGATCGGTATAGGCATAAGATCAGTAATTCTATTGACTATCATTCCTTATTTATGAAATTAGATTTGCTAATTGGCATGTAGTCGAAAAATGAGATGGGGACTTCTTATATTGGTATTAGGAAAATCCAAGAACTGTAAATGATATATGGGGTCTCTTTTCCTTTCATAAAGTCTAGTGTTGCTTGTAATGTGTCATCTTCTATAATGTCCCTATTTTGTTTGAAAAAATTGGGTGTATACCCACAGGCCCAGGAGAGCTTCTTTGGTTTAGGTAGAGCATTATGATTCTGATTTCGTGAAGGGTGAGATTTCTAAGCAAGCTCTGATTGTCCTGATGTGTGATTACCCTAGGAATCTAGTTTAGGAAATGGGGTTAGAACAAGTCTAAGTTTTGTTCAGAGTCACATATACGAAGAATTTTTAAAAAATGAAATGGCCTTTTTTTTCAAATATTAGTTGGATTATTTATCCAAATTCTTTGCGAGAATTTAATTTTGGTGATGTTCTATTTTAATATTCTTATTTAGCTGAGGCGTGAAAGTGTTGTTGTTTTCATCACCTTCTTTTAGCCATTTAATCTTGGCTTTGTGCTTCCAAATGAGTTTATTACTTCTAATTGGAGATTAAATGACAATAACAAACTTCTAATTGGAGATTTTTCTGTGAAGTCATGTTTATACTGCCATTTAATCAGTCATAACCATGTTTATTACTGCCTAGGAATCTAAGGTATTGTATTTATCTCAGTTATTTTCCATGAGGCAGTAATAACCATGACATTAAAATCTCCAACTAGAAGTTTATTACTGCATGTGACTGATTGTAAGTCAATCTAGGGGGGTTTTCCTTTCTTTAAGGTTGGTAGAAGCATGAATGAAGATTGCTTTCATTTCATCTTGAAAACTAAAATTTTATATTCTGGTTGATTTAAACTGAGATGTTTCGGTTTCTATTTCAATCTGGAAGATAGAATTGCAGAATAACCTTATGTTATTGATTTTAGAGCACTAACATTGATGAATGTCATGGATTTTAATCAATTTTTTAATCTATCCAATGAAGTTTCTATGCCCCTAAGGTTCCAGACTAATCCCTTGATGTTTAAAGTTGTATCCACCATCAATTAATGATTTTCTTAATTTTTGGTGAAGACCTAAGATTCTTTTGGTTTAACCTATTAAAGGGTTATTTTCCTAGTTATTACAGGTTTCAGACTGAGTGTAAGAGGTTTGAATTCACTTACCTTCTTCACTTGTAGCACTCTGGTACTTGTTTATGAGTTATACACATATTGAGTTTCTTCAGTGTCTCTTAGCATCATAAATATGTTTGAAACTTGTGGACTTGAACAAAGAAGGATATTCAACATGATTAGTATCTGAGTCTTAGTGCGGGGATAATGAGAATATACCCGAGTTCTCATCTTTGGCATATCCAGTCGTGAGTGGTGGTTGTGGTAAAACTTGCGATACATAGTTCTAGTGTGTTCTTTCTTTGTTAAGATAAGTAAGGGTAATCCTTGCTAGTCTTTCTCTGTTGAGTTTAGGAAGAACAGTTGGAGAAGCATGCGTGTTCAAGTTTTCAGAGTTAAGCACGGTGTTGGTATTTTTCCACACTTTGGGGTGTCTAGGGTTTTTGTCTGGGGGAATTGTGATAGTCCTATTGGCGGATTCCTGAATGACATCGGAAGAGAGTAGGTTAGGATGTGTGTTATGGGGTGATTCTAGAAATCTTTTGTCAGAGGTGGATTCAGGCTATACCATTTATAGTTATCCTTATTTTGTAACTCTGCTTCCCTTTCACTAGTGCAAAAGCCTTGATTAAAGGCAGTGATCAAAGGCAGTTCTTTAGGAACCGTCTTTGATGAGGAGCCGAAAGAGGTTCTGACGTTGGAAGTGGTTTCAGGTTCAATTAAAGGCAGTTCAAAATTGATCAAAGGTGATTCTTGAGAAACCACCTTTGATGGACATCAATTAAAGGTGGTTCTACAATAGAACCGCCTTTAATAAAGGTTCTGATACCGGAAGTATTTTGGGGTCCATTTTTAATGGGCTGTACTTGGGCCGTATAAATAGAATTTACAGCCCTATGGTTTTTTTCCTCATTTTTTCACTAACTTTCTGGCTCTCTCATCTCTCCCTGCTTCTCATATACTCTCCTCCCTGAAAACCCTTATATTGTCGCGCCTTATCCACCATCCATTCACCCATCTCCGTGCCTTATCCTCCATTCATTGATGCGCTGTGTCGTGCTGCTGGAGAAGTATTGATCAACTATCGCTGGAGAAGACTCGGCCACACTGGAACCGCTTGAAAACACTTGATTGGTCATCGCCAGAGAAGCTTCGAACGGTCATCGCTGGAGAAGACTTGGAAACCATCATCCCTACGTCCGCTCGAGATCCGTATGTCACCACCGTCCCTCCTTCTATTGCCGATAGGAGATCCATCTGCCACCGATGGAGTGCCCTCCGTCACTCTTGGCGCCACTAGAGAAAGACACCTCACCACCTTCCTCCGTTTGTTTAATTACTTTTGTGTTTGTTTAATTTTTGTTTTTTTCTTTATAGATATGGTTTCCCTTCCGTTTGTTGCTATTATATGTTTGCAGAAGGAATGACCTCTCTCTATTTTACAGATTTGTGTTCTTTGGCTTGGTGCTAGAAACCTTTGGTTTTCAGCGGCCTTCTTTTTGGGATGCCTGAAATAGGTTCCGAATTTGGAACCTATTTCGGGTCCAATGAAAGGAGGCTTTTGGAACTGCCTTTGATCTATTCGACGATCAAATCCAGTACGGCACAAAAAAAGTGCCTTCTCTGGTTCAATAAAACCGCCTTTAATCCCCCTTCCTACGCTAGTGTTTGTTTCTATAATGCAGTTATAATAGATTATTTTAGGGGTGGCTTTTGAGTGATTGGTTTCTAGGAACCTGTATGCTAAATTAGCATTATCCTTCTGTAGAGCTCTAGGTCTTGTGTACAACTTGGACATTTAGACATTTCTTGGCTCTTTTTTCCCTTTTTTTTGTAGTGAAGGCAATGCACATGTAGGTTCTCATATTCTATATTAACATTTCATTATCAACAGTATATTCTAACCTGATAAACTATGGTAGTTGACTTTGGAGATCCACCTCAACGCATATTTTCAAAGCAAATGTCTAGTGACCTTCTTTGTAGCACTATCCATTTTGATGTAAATCTCTATTTGGTTCGCAATTGCTTCAATTGAAGGAACATTATAGTAGTAGAGGGGTACATTTCAGATGGTAACCCAGGCTGGAACGACTGAAGATTCCGTATTTGGCATGAAATCCAGAGTCCAATGCAGTGTTCTCATATTGATATCGTTGAATGACCTGTTTTAATCCAACACATCTTGGATGTCCTCTTTGTTCTAAAATTGGATAAGAATGTTCTTGAAGTCGATGGCTCCAAGTTAATATTATTCGGTAAAGCTATTTTTTCAAAAAAAAATTGCTTCTATTTTGTTTGTTTTTGGCATGCCTTTAGGAAAATTCCCAATAAGCATGTTGGTTTTGTGGCTTGCTAGTTGCTGAATTTGATCCAGTGAGTATAAAACTAAGGGTTTACCTTTAAATTGGGTCGTAGGTTTCAAGTTTGGGGAAGATGGTAAGGAGTTAGATATTAGGGGTTTTTTTGGATTGAAGGGTTAGGGCAACGATTCTTACTATTTGGGCCACCATAGCGTCGGTTTTGTCGTAGCCAGGCAAGGGAGGTTGCTATGTGATGGAGTGTGCCGGAGAAAAAGGATATCGTAGGTTAGTCATTTAGTCGGAATGAAGAGAAATGGTGAAGAGAAAAAGTGTAGAGAGAAAGTGTGACTATCGGCAATACACAATTACATTATTCCAAAATATTTCTCATAAGTTGTTTAGTAATATCAAAACTAATGTTATATCAATATACCCATATCTCATTTTCTAGTTAAAATTTTACCTCATTATAGGAAGAAATTAAACAATTAATGACTAAAATTATTATTTTTTCTTTTCCTTTCGTATATTAAGTATTTATATTATTATCATAAATATAATTATAATAACTAAAATTAAACTAAATTAAAATTCATTTATTTTATTTCAGTTCAATTCAGTATTTATATTATCATAAATATAATTATAATAACTAATGTATGTACTAAAATGCAATGAATTTAAATAAATATAATGAATTGAACTGAATATAAATATGTATATAATATACTGAACTGAACTTAATTCAATAAATATATTAAATTAAACTAAATTGAATATAATTAAGTATAATACACTAAACTAAATTTAAATGAATTTAAATAAATATAATGTACTGAACTTAATTTAAATAAATATAATGAACTAAGCTGAATATAAATATGCATACAATATACTGAATTGAACTGAATATAAATATGTATATAATATACTGAACTGAATTTAATAAATATAATAAATTGAAAAGAATTGAATATAAATAAGTATAATACACTGAACTGAATTGATATGAATTTAAATAAATATAATAAACTAAACTAAACTGAATATAAATAAATATAGTATACTGAACTGAACCTTATTAAAATAATTATAAAAAATTGAACTGAACTAAATTTTAAAATGTAACACACTGAACTGAATATAATATATTGAACCGAATATAAATAAATATAATATACTGAAATAAATATAATTAGCAAAACTGGATTGAATTTGACCTGAATATAAATAAATATAATATACTTGAACCAAAGATTTTTTAAATATTTCAAAATAATAAATTCAAATAAATTTTAATATACTAAATTTAAAATTTTGAAAATAACGCATTTTTACCAAAACCCAAAACCCATTATTATGAAATTTTGAAAACAAAACTCAAATGATTTAATTAAATTTTAAAATTTAATATTTAAAATAAATATGAAATAAACATTTAATAAAAGGTTGATGTTTAAAATAATAATATTAAATATAAATTTACTAAAATTTTAATATTCTAAATGAATATTTACAATAAATATTCAAAATATATATTTATTAATATATTCATATTTAAAATAAATATTTAAAAATGTTTTTATATAAATTTTTAAATAAATATATACTAAAATATTCATATTTAAAAATAAATATTTACTATATATTAATATTTTAAATTATTTCAAATATTAATATTTAAAATCAATATTTAAAATAATATTTTTAAAATAAATATTTGATATAAATATTTTTAAAATATTCATAATATTAAAATTCAAAACAATCATTTTATATAGAAATTTACAAAAATATCATAATATAATATAAATATACACTAAATATTAATTTTTAGAATAAATATTTACTAAAATATTAAACTAATACTAAAATATTATTATTTGAGATAAATATTTACTCAGACATTAGTATTTAAAATAAATACAAAATAAATATTAGCATAATATTTACCCAAATTAAATAATTAATATTTAATATATTAATACTGAAAATAAATATTTAAAACAAACAATCACTAAAATTTTAATATTTAAAATATTTTTCATTTGAATTAGATTTGAAAAAAGTTAAAAGGAGTTGAAAATAGTTTGGAGATTATGGTAGATGGTATGAGATGGGGGTAGATGAATGTAGATGGTGTGAGATGGAGGTAGATGATGGTAGATGATCTGATATGGAGGTAGATGATATGATATGCAAGTAGATGGTATGGTATGAAACTAGCTGATATAATCTCTATTGGATAGGGCGTTATATGTTGCATATGTTAGTATTTAATGTATGTTTCTTAGTTATACTGTCTATGACTTTTTATTTGTTGTTAAGTATACGTTTTGAATAATGAGTTGTATCTGTGTACTTATATCTTGCATCTGCTAGCATCTCGTGTGTACTTGTTAGTTGTGTTGTGTATGAATATTTTTTAAAATGTTGTTTGTTGTTCATTTTGAATTAGGAGCTGCATCTGTTTATTTATATGTTGCATCTGTTAGAATCCAGTATGTACTTGTTAGTTTTATTGTGTTTGACTTTTATTTTCATTGTTGATTATTGTTCGTTTTGAATTAGAAATTGTACCTGTTTGCTTATATGGTGCACCGGTTTATATCTAATGTTTGCATGAGTTGGATCTAAACCTTTTTTGGTTTTAACTTTTAAGGAAACGAACAACATTGAACATTGGACCCCACAAGACGTTTGGACACGATGATAATTCATATGAAAATGACACTGAACTTGAAGATTCTAAGATGATCCCTCTTTTGAAGATTAATAGTTTATTCATTGTATTAGAGATAGTTACTTAATCTAGATAGGAATACTGTTGTAATTGTTTTTTCCTTAAACCATCTAGATGAGATGGGGGAAATTGTATTAGGCCTTCCCAAGCCGTGTAATACCGAGCAACAGAAACATTAAAAGAGATGAAGCCAAGGCTTAGTTGAGATTTACAGAAGGAAGCCCTAAGCTTTTGAAACAACATTCGTTGCCTCCAAAATAATGACTAATTATGGAAGTAATAGTTAGAGGATAACAAGAAAACTATTAGACTAAAGAAGAGGATCATCAAACTTGTTAGTGAATAGCAAAAATTAGACACAAAGCAGTCAGAATCACCCTCTATAGTCTAATGAGCATGTCCTACGGCTGTGGAGAGTCCCATCGTGAACAACAGCAGAGCGAGCCAATAGCACCAAAAGTATCCAGCTAGTGAGAATTTGAAATCGTAATGGGGCCGTGCAATGGGCAGAGACAATTTATACCATATGTACCTACAAAGAATTCAATAGAAATCAGTAACATCCGATCTAATGGCCCATCCTTAAGGAAGGAGTGTCAATCTGATCTAGCCTAATTAATCCTTGAACCGAGTTAGAAAGCATAGAAATTCTGCTAAAGGATGAGTCAATCTGAGATTGCAGACAATCTTTTGCCAGAGAATCAGCAACAAGGTTAGCCTGTCTGTGAATGTGCACAAGTTCAATTACACCCAAAGATTGGTGAATATCATCAGATAGCTGGAACATTTTCCAATGTGCTTTAAGAGGATCATTAGCAAACTGTACAACATTAAGGCAATCAGATTCAATGCAAACAGGCAAGGATAATGCAGTACACTTTTTTATTGCAAACTGAATTGCCTTCAATTCAGCTTCAAGAGGGGAAAAGGCCTGAGTGTAAACAGTATGTGCACCCATGAAACTACCTCTACTGTCTCTAATTATCATTCCAAGTCCACACATATTAGAATGACAGCACCATGAGATATCAACATTAATCTTAAGACCCGAGCAAGGTCTTCTCCAAGCAATTTTAAAAATTTTAGGCTTTGGAGAAGATTTAATCAGAGGCAAGAAAGAGTGTTCAGCAATACTTAAATCAATAGGAGAGATTATGAACACAGGTTTAGCACTGAAAGTAAAAAAGATCTGATCCCTTATTTGATTAAGTACTAATTCTGGGAATGGCTTAACAGAGTCACATATGAATCTATTTCTCATCTTCCACAGGTTCCAACATGTAATTGCAGTAGCAGTTCGAACTATAGTTAAATGTAATGAGCTTAGGGTAGGGTAAGTAATATAGCATGATATTCTTTCCCAGATAGATGGGAAGGATCTATCCCTGATTCCCATAAACTGATGAACTATTTTCCAAACTTTTACTGCAAAAGTACATGAATTGAAAAAATGGTCCAAAGAGTCTTCATGTACATTACACATAAAGCATTTGGAAGGTAAGCAAAATCTCAGCTTTTTCAGGATATTATCAAAAGGTAAGAAAGAGTTAGTCAACTTCCACATGAAAACAGAGATTTTCTTATCAATTCTAGCATTCCAGAGGTGTTGAATAGAGGCAATAGAACCTCTACTGTTGCTAAGTAAGAGATAGGTGGATTTAAATGAGAAATCACCTTTGATTCCGGGTTTCCATATTAGCCTATCATCCCTGTGTATTGAGAGTTTGGATTCCTGCAAAAGAGAAATAGCATCAGGGGATAATAGATGAGAAATTTTGTTGATCAAAATTGGTTTATTGGAGATAAATTCAGAGACTGTACAGTCAGCCGAAATATCAACCAAATTCTGATCACAGAGGTCTATAATGGGACCTATATCTAGCCAGTTAGATGTCCAAAAGTTGCAATCCCCTCTGCCCACAATCAATCTAGAGTTAGCTTCAGCCCATGAATTAACAGAGCAGATCATTTTCCAGTTTGAGGAAGTCCGATATGATGGTGGGAGGGATGCAACAAAATGAGTCCATAAAGCCTCAGCTTTTTGGTATTTCCACCACAGTTTAACTGAGCATGTTTTAATTATGGTGGTTATTGATCTAAAACCTAGACCATTTTGATCAATTGGGAAGCAAAGAGCATCCCACTTTCTCCAGGATCTTTTCGGTTTCAGATCAGTGTCCCCCCAGAAAAATTTACTCAGTTTTTTTCCATGACACTGATGATCTCTTTTTTAGGTTTTATGACTGACCAGATGTGCTGAGGAATAGAATAAATGCATGACTCAATAAGTGTTATTTTACCACCAGCAGAGATCCATCTATTTTTCCAGTTACCTATCTTACTATCTATCTGTTCAGGGAGAGGTTGGAAATAGATTTTTTTTGCAGGCCCAGTAAAGATAGGAACTCCCAGGTATGTGAATGGGAAAACCCCAATTTTCATACCCAGAATCCTTTTGATGTGGTTAACTGTATGAACAGAAGCATGCTTTCCTATGAAGATGTCACTCTTATTATAGTTAATCTTTTGGCCACTAACTTCTTCAAAGGTAGACAGAAAAGCTTTAAATCTAGTCAAAGTTAGCTTAATAGCTTTAAAGAAAACCACAGTATCATCTGCATAGGATAAGTGGGAGATTTTGAGAGAATTACCTGGAAGGTCATAGTATGCCAGCTTACCATTGTGGAAAATATAAGCCAAACTCCTAGTAAATGCCTCAGAGAAAATGTTAAATAAAAAAGGAGATAAGGGGTCACCCTGTTTAATACCCCTGGTGGATTGAAAAAACCCCACTGGCTTACCATTAATAAGAATAGAGAACCAGGCTTGGGACAGATTTTTCATGATGGGAAAAATAAATTTTGCATGAAATCCAAATTTAGCCAAGACACTATATAAAAAAGACCATTTAACTCTATCAAAAGCCTTCTTAAGGTCCAGTTTAACAATGCAATTAGGTTCTCTACATTTCCTATTCAGAAACCTTACCAATTCTTGCAGGTATATTACATTGTCCGAAATGTCTCTCCCTTGAAGGAAGGCTGTTTGGTTACGGGAAATAATTCTAGGCATTAAGGGCTTGATTCTTTCCATTAGTACTTTGGAGCATATCTTATTTACTACATTGGAAAGACTTATTGGTCTATAGTCATCAAAAGAGGTAGGGATCCATTTTTTTGGAATTATTGTGATCCATGTGCTACCAATACCCCTAGGAATGTTATTTGCAGTTAGAAAATCTTGAACAGCAGAAAGTAAGTCTTCAGCAATTATATCCCAGGATTTTATGAAGAACTTAGCTGTAAAACCGTCCGGCCCAGGGCTACTAGCCTTATTAAGACTAAGAACAATCTCTTTGAGTTTAGGCATTGAGACAGGTTGAGTTAGTCTCTCATTATCCTCTTGAGTGATCAGTTTAGGTGTCTGATTCAGAAAATGAGACTGGTAGAGAGAAAAATCAGAAGAGCTATCCTCATTTAGGAGATCCTGGTAGTAGTGAATGGCTTCCTTCTCAATATCATGTATATTATCTAACCATTGACCATTTCTACTCTTGACTTTTGTGATCTTCAACTTACAGTTCCTTTCCTTTACCGAGTTATGAAAAAAACTGGTGTTATTGTCTCCTTCTTTTAGCCATTTAATTTTTGCCTTCTGTTTCCAAAATTTTTTTTGTTCTACCAGTGCCCTTACAACCCTAGATTTAGCATCCTTAAGTTTAGCCAGATTATCTACAGAAGCAATCTGATCAGTTAAAAGTTCCTGAGCTTCTAAGGCCAATTCTGCCTGAACTACATTATCATGAATATTTCCAAATTTTTCTTTGTTCCAGATTTTGAGAACCTTTTTCAGTCTGACAAGTTTAAGATAGAAACCAAGTATTCCTGTTTTTTGGAGAGGGATCTCCCAATTTTGTTTAATTACTTCGTTCAAGTCCTTTCTTCGATACCAGGTATTCAGAAATCTAAATGGCCTAGGATTGGATGGGATCTCATTGCCAACAGTAAGAAGCATAGGGTTATGATCTGAACTGACCCTATTCAAAATCTGCACAGAAGAGGCTGGAAAAGATAGTGTCCAAGAGGGGGTACATAGACCTCTATCTAATCTTTGTACAGTAGGATTCCTTAATCTATTGTTACTCCACGTGAACAGGTTCCCCACAGTGTTAATTTCCTCCAAAGCCGTTACATTTATAAAATCATTGAAGTCCCTCATACTTACCCAGTTTGGGAGTAGAAGGTCCTTTATACTCATTTATAGATGTAATGGAGTTAAAATCACCAATGAAAAGGGATTCTGAGTGAGTAAAGGACCTAAGGTCAGACCAAAGGGTTTTCCTGCCAGTCCTAGTTCTGAGACCATATATAAAGAAGGCATCCATAGTCTTATTCAGAGTGACACAATCCAGATTAACTGCGAGGAATTGCAAATTATCACATTTAACCATTAAAGATATGCTAGAATTCCAGAAGAGCCAAATCTGACCATTATTTGCAGAGATGCAGTTATCATAACATAAAAGTTGCCTATAAGAATCACATTGAATATTGTCATGCTTAGGCTCAATTAAACAGATAAGCTCAAATTTGTGCCTTTTGATCAGATTATGAAGTCTTAACATTGATGTGTCCATTCCCCTTAGGTTCCAAACCAGTATTTTTAATTTAATTGTTGTGTTATTCATAGGGAAACATTATTAGAGCTTTTTGATCTAGTCATGATAGTATTTTGTTGAGTAAAATAATTATCATTCCCCCGTTTAGAATCTTTCTCTAATGTCTTATCTTTTTTCAGCTTGTCAGGTGTAGAGCATAAGATGGAGGAGTTTACCTTACTTACCTGATCAGCTCCAACCTCTAGAGCTTTATCTGGAGTGGCTTCCATGCAATCTGTTGAGGTGACTACTGGAACAGGAAGGTCAGCATTGATTGGAGAGTTAATTGTAGTGTCTCCATCACTTAATATGCCTTCATCTGCTAGGGGGAGAAATCTATTTTGCCTGTGTTTCTGCTGAGAGAAGATAAAATTTTTAGCAGCAATAATAGAATTGAAAGGTGAGAAAGACTTACCTCCTTTGCTAGGCATATCATCCTTAGCAAAGACTTTCCTCATGTTGACATTTGGAGGGGCAGATAGTGAGTGTCTAGTCAGTTGTACAGATACTTGAGGATCAGAGGGAAGCATTTGGGGGCTTAGGGGGTTAAATAGCTCATTATCAAAATAGAGAAGGTTATTGGTCATGCTAGGTGACTGAGATTGGAGATGTACTGAACTATCATTTTGACTAACCATAAGGTGTTCAGCAATATGAGGCTCAGAACCCCTCTCAGTATTGGTTGCCTAGTTTAATAAAAGGATCTGATCATCAACCTTAGTTAAGTCCTTTTCAACTGGAAGCTGATCACCCAAAACAACCTTAGAAGCTTCTTGTTCAATAGTTGGAATAGTAACCACTTGCTTCTTCGGAACATATATATAATTCTAAGCTTGGATCGTTTTTTATTTTTCTGTAGCCGAAACTCCAGAACTCCCAGCTTTCTTATTAGCATCCTGACTGAGCCTAACATTAGTCTTACCCTGACCTTCATAACCTCTTTGGTGATCTTCAGTTTGAGCCACTGAGTATATATTGTCAGGGTTAACTTTGTCTATCCTATGGGACCTAGTTCTTTTAAGTTCAGGGTGAAAATAAATGCAACGGTTATCCTCATGTCCTATACATTTATAGTGATAACAGTAGGGAGGGATATCTTCAAACTCTAGGGGCAGTTTGACCACGTTATATTCATTTCCTTCCTCCTCTATACCAACTCTAATAAATGAAGGAAGCTTTTTTTTCAGATCAACTTCCACACACATTTTAACACATGAAGGTCTAGAAAGAGCCGCAGTTGCAGCATCCATCTTAATGTAGTTCCCTATTTGGTTCCCCATAATTTCTAACATAGCTGTGTTGTAGAAATAAACAGGGACATAGGGAATAGTAACCCATACCGGAACAATGGACGATTCCGCCTCAGGGGAGAAATCAGTAGTCCATTTGAGGACCTTCATTTGGGCGTGGTTGAAAATCCATTGTCCTTTGAGCCAAAGTCGCTGGTAATCCTCCTTGTCCTGGAACCGGATTAGAACATGTCTGAAGTCGATCGATCCAAGCTGGAATTTGCCTTTGAATCCAACCGAATTGAAAGAGTCGTTGAGTTGAGCCATCGATGGCTTGCCTCTTGCGAACTTGCCGACGAGAGCATTTTGATAGTGGGAAGCAAGGATATCAGCATCCTTGCGGCTTACCAAGCAAGCAATTTCCCCCTTATAGAGAGTTTTGGGAACGATTTCTGGGTTGGAGGGGAGGGAATCATTTAGAGGGGGAGCCCGGTTGCCTAAAGCCTGGAGATAGCTACCACGGCCAGGCGGAGGGGCCGCCATAGCAGAGGAATGGAAGACCCGATCAGTGACCGTTATCAGTGACCGTTATCCGTGAGAAGAAAGATGGAAGATGATGAACAGTTGCTTAGTGTGTATATCGCACCAGTTTTCGCCAAAAATCGCACACACAATGAACAGTGAACTGGGTAAAAGTCAGAAGCTTTCTTAGATAGGAATACTGTTGTAATTGTAAGTTCCCTTATGGAAGCTTTCTGTCACAAGCACTTTATCTTTAAATGTTGAGAGCCCTCTTGTATTTGAATTTGACATGTTTTTTATACAAAGTATACAATGCTTTACATGTGTTGGTTTTACACCGGAAATACTTTCTGTGAGCTCTCTTTGATTTGAATCGGAGAAATATGCTCATGTTTTTTAAAACAAACAAATGTTTTAATGTAATCAGTATATATTGTAAGATATTAAATGCAGTACATATGAAAATTTTAAAAACTACAAATTATGTGACATATGTTGTGTATACTATAAGAGAGTACTAGTTGTAGGCTAACATATGCATGTTTTAACAAAACATAAATGATTCATAGTGTAACTTATGCACCACCTCATGGAAAAAAATTTCTATTCATAGAAGGAATAAATAATTCTAAATCATATGTGTGTTTTTATTTAAACAATACATGTTGTAAAGTAATTAATGCAGAGTTAATATGACAATTTTAAATTGTGAAATTTAACTTAACTCATACATAATCTCCTAGAAAAGTTTCATAATTCATATTTCGATCTTTTAAAATAAGTGCATGTTTTAATAGAAACGATACGTACTGCAAGGTAACAAGTGTATAATATATACAAAAATTTTCAGCAGCATTTAGTTCATTTTTCGAATATTTGCCACATGTCTTTTACATGTTCATAGAAGTAGAATTCATACATTCAGAACTTTCAACAACAATATCATTCACATCGAACGCAATTGAATAACATAACTTCAATCGGATGTGAAGAATTACAATACAATTGAAATTCGGTTTTAATTAATTTGAAATCAAGTTGTTTCGATAAGATCTGGAAATCGCCCTCCTTTCTTCTCTAAATGTGGGCAGAATTTTGTCGGTCATTAACCGGTCGTTTGAAGAGCTCATTGGAAAAAATGAATTGATCGGAGAAGGATTTGGTCAGTTGGGAGAAGTTTGGGTTGGAGATTGAAGGAAGAAGAACGGAGATTGAAGGAAGAAGAATGGGATGGAGAAATTGCAAAGGACGGGTTGCGCGTCTCATTTGGGGAAGAAGGATTTAGTATGGGTTAACTCTTTTTTTTTTGGAACAAATTTACTTTCATTAATGCTCCATCAAAACTGCTCTTTACATACTCCAATCTCCTAATCACCTAGCATAAACATAACACATTTCTCCCATAGTTTCATTCCCCCCCCCCCCCACCCCAAGCTCTATAAACTATACATTCAATAATGCTACCAAAAATATCTTTCCCTTTTTCTTCCTTCTCAAAAGTCTTCTCATTCCTCCAACTCCATAGAACATACATTTTTTCTGCAATCACTATTTTTAGAATTTGGACCCTGCTTCCTTTACCTTTACACTTCAAGGCTAGCCATTGTTTTTCTCCTTCCCAAGCTGCTGGAACGTGCCTCCACCTCATTCAATTGAGAACCCTGCACCAAACTACCTTCAGCGTAGGACACTCGAAGAACAGATGATGTAGTGTTTCTTCTTCTATACAAAATACACAGCCTCATTCAATTTTCATGCCAAATTTCTTCAATCTCTCTTTTGTCATGAGCCTATTGTGAAAGCACATCCAAAGCGTAAAGATAGCCCTCAGCCTTTCCTGATTAGCAATACAAATGTTTCTCCAAAACACAGCCTCGCTCTCACCTCTTAATGCCCTGTAAATGTCTCCAGTATAGAAGTGATTTGCCCCTTTCATTCTCTACCAAACCTCCATACCATGAAGAACATTTCTGCACTTTCCAACTCGTATCAGAATCCAAGAACTATCAGTCAAAAAATTCATACTCATGATATTAGCATCCTTTATATAATATGAGTGAATCTATTTATTCCACATTCGATATGTTTTCCTGCACAGATTCACAATGTTTTGATCAAGTTTGCCTCATTCCATTCCACAAGTGCAATCATGTTCAACCCTCCTGTTTTCACTGGCGTACAAAATTTTTTTCCCGAGAGACTTGCGACTTCCTCATTATGAATTCAATTCCACTCCAGAAGTACGATCGACAGATTTCTTCTAAGTGCTTCAAGACAGCTTTCGGGAGGGGGAAAATCTGCAACCAATAATTAGCAATCGCAAAGAGAACACTCTTGATTAACTGCAATCGTCCTGCATAGCTAAGTAACCGAGCACTCTAATGCTTTATCCTGCTCATCATCCTCTTAATAAGTGGTTAGCAGTGTTGTACTGTGAGTTTTCTACTCATAAGTGGCACATCCAAGTATTTGAATGGTAGTGTACCTTCCTCAAAACCAGTAATTTCCAATATCTCCTTTTTCAAGTCCTCACCACAGCCTCCAAAAAATTATTTACATTTAGCTCGATTCACCCACATACCTGGTAATCAGTAAACTTTTGAAAAGCACTCATTAGTGCATGAACAGATTTAACACGAGCCTTTGTCATCAAGAGCAAATCATCCGCAAAAATTAGGCTGATTATCTTCAAACTGTCACACCTGAAAGGATTGTGGTACTCACAGCTACATCAAACACTGATACATGTATTCCATAATCAACACAAAAAATAGTGGGGGGTGTCACCCTGTCTGAGCCCTCGCTTTGCTTGAATGAACTTAGTGGGAGAGCCATTAATCAAATATTTGTAAGTCACAGTGTTCACACACTTCATAATCCAGCTAACGAACATACCTGGGAATCCAAGTTCTCTTAGGATAGTCTCCAGTGCCTTCCATTCTACCGTATCGTAGGCTTTCTGGAGATCAATTTAAATCATGTATCTCAGACCACCAGCCTTCCTGTTGTAACCTCGAATAATCTCATAAGCGATCATCACATGATCATGGATACTATACCTCAGAACAAAATTTGCTTGGCTCTCAAGGACAATATCCCCTATTACACCACTCTGCCTTGTTGTCAAGATCTTCGATATAAATTTAAAGAGCGATGTACAACATTAGATAGGCCTCAAATCCCCCACTTTCTTTGTTGTCTGATGTTTCGCTATCAAAGCCACCAATTTACTATTCACCGCCTTATACATCCAGCCTTCGTTAAAGAATTCCATCATAGCCCCCATTACATCCTCCTTAATAATTCTCCAAATGGCTTTAAATAATTTAGCACTAAAGCCATCGATGGTTGGGGCTTTCTGATCCCAAATCCCCTTTAAAGCATTCCAAACCTCATTTTCCATGACACTGGCAATCAGTTGTTTTCTAGGATCATTGGTCAGATTTTGTCCAGTCCTTATAGCTTCAACATCAATGCCCGCTAATCTCTCAGTATTTCTGCCAATCAGATGCTCATAGAACTCCAGTACTTCAGTTTCCATTCCACCCTGATCAATAATTTGAGTACCATCCTCCTTTCCATTTTCAAAATCCCTAACATATTGTTCTTCACTTTAACTGACGCGTGGAAATAGGCATTGCTGCCATCCCCCAATCTGAGCCAGTCAACCTTTGCCTTTTGCGTTGCTATTTTTTGTCAATATCACTCCACTTCATCAGTTCTTCTGTACATTTAACTGCCTTCACAATATTCTCCCTGTCTAGTCTATGCGAGATAAGCTCCTGTTGTGTCGCTGAGAACTCATGTCTTACTGCCTCCAGTTTGTTTTAGACCCTTGATAGTTTTTTAGTGTGAACTCCTAGCACCTTTGAAGCCTCAAAAGTTTCCTCCACACAACAAACACGTGCCTTCCTACCAGGTCTTCCTTCCAGTTCTCCTGAATCACCCTTAAAACTTCATCATTCTCAAGTAAACTGTTAAGGAATTTAAAGTATTTTCTCCATTTAGCCTTCTCTGCATGCGCTTTAATCCGGAGCATGGCGTGATCAGAAACTCCGGCTCTAATATTTCCATCTTTCCATCCGAATACAACTAGAACCACTCCAAGTTTCCAATCGCTCTATCAATTCTCGAGTAAGTAACTCCATGTGCTTATCTATTCGACCAAGTAAAATAATCCCCCAAGCTATCACATTCAAATAAGCCTACCTGATTCATCATTTGTTCAAGGCCCCAATATTCATTGATCTGCACATGCCTCATATACGATCATTAACCGACAGTACGTTGTTGAAATCCCTCATAAATAGCTAAGCACTGCCCTAAGTTTTCCTTTACAACTTTTCAATGTCCTTCCAAAGTACTTCCTGCCTTTCAATTGATTAGCTGCATATATTGCTGTAAACCAATGAATCAACACATCATCAAGTCCATATACCCCCACATAGATCAGCTGGTCAGTCACTTTCACAAGTTTCAGAATAACCTTAGACTTATCCCACATGACCCATAACCTGACATTCGGGTGAGCCTCATAGTTGTCTACATAACTCCAGTATGAGCCCATCTTATTCTTGATATCCCCTTCTTTTTCTTCTTTTTTTTTACTCTGGTTTCAAAAAGTACAGCCAACATTAAGTTCCTGTTTCTGAGACGGGAGGCAATCTCTTTGTTATTGGCTGCTTTATTCAACCCCTGACGTTCCACGTCACGATTATGGAACCTTGCCATAAGAATCAGCAGGATCACTCCAAATCCTCTGACTCCCTGACTCAGTTACCACACTACTGCTTCTAGCTTCCACAATACTCTCTACCATCTGCTCTACAATAATGTCCACATGTTGCTTGCCCTCGTTCTTTGATCTCACAACCCCCCATTCTGCTAACCGATCCTTCTGTACCCTCATGTTTTGCAGCAACCTTGTCTTCCACTTTCTGTTCATCATTTCTCTGCCATTTCTGAGCAGTTTTTTTCTCAGTTACAACCCTCTAACATTGATGCCCTCCAATCCGGTATACTTTGCAAAAAAAAAAAAACAGGTTTCCATTCCAACCCTATATCTTGTTTCAACCTTGCCCCATCCATATCTTTTATACTGACACTCTCAGGCACTTTCTCTGATACATTAATTATGATCAACAGTCTTGCGTATGATACATATAGCTTCTTCGACGTTTATTCATCCGTACACAATGGTTTGCCAAGGGCACTGCCAATTTTACCCAGACTCTTCGGATCCCAGAGATAGAGCGGCAACTTTGGGAACTTCACCCATATATGAATTGTGCACACCATGCCATTCTTCATCGAGAAATCCTTCTTCCAGATATGCAGAAATATTGCTCTGTTATAGATTGTGTAAGGGTCTCTGCTTAGCACTGCATCTCTATCTGCTCTGTTCTTAAATCTCATGATAAAATACCCATCATCGTTATACAATAATTCATGCAAAGCGACGAAAGACTAGAAATTCATCATAAACCTTTTAACAGCATTCATAGTTAACTCTCCATCCAGGACGTACATAATCAAAGAATTTCCCAATACTTGAGCTCAAATTGAACATTCTCCAAATCTATCTCTACTTCAGTTTCACCATCAATTACAGCAGGGGCAACAAAAATGATTTTCATACCATTAGAGTAAACCCTATTTCCGACTATGATATCATTCCAAAGCTTCTTCTCAGTTACAAGATCATCATTAGGGGTAGGGTTTTCTAGTGTTACCTTGCGATGCCCCAATTGTTCTGCCTCTGATCCAGTCTCAGTCGCTTCTAGTAGCTCCTCCACTGCATCTTCTTCATGACTGATAGTCTCTTTGATCTCATCCTCAACCAAAACTCTATTCCACTCCGATGAGGCCAAGGTCACCCATTTTTTGGCCTACCTTTCCCTCGTTTCATGGTCGCCAATAAAACACCGGCTACTGCATGTAATTAGCATGCACAATCACATCCATTTATTATTCGCCAACAGTTTTAGGAAAAAAATAGTATGGGTTAATTATTATAACTCGATATTTGCAATGTACAACCCGCAAATTTTGTATAATTTGCGTTAATTGCAAATTGGTTACTAGCCTATCCATAACCTTATGGACAGTTCGTCTGTCAGGAAACTCACTCTAGTTTAATTTTAGTACTTTTCATATAAACATAACAAGGATGAAGATAAAAAATAATATATTTTAGCAAATATAAATAAAAAAATAACGATAACACCATATACCTTTGAGAAATTTTCTTGTTAGACCAACTAACAGTCAAGCCAATCATAAAAAAATTTGCTTCAATAATTTTTATGGTCAAAGTAAAATTATTGAGCCCGTCTCTTGCGAGACCGTCTCACGGTGAAACAACGGGTAAACTATAAATAAAAGAAATACTACCTCCGTCCCAGCTCTTTCTGCGGAGAGAGAATCTGGAAGTATTTTTAAGAATAGTACTATTTGAAGGCTTTGTGTGGGATATCCTGAAATTCTTAACTCTTTTCCTTTATTTTCGTTCAGATTAAGCCCAAGATTTAGTTAAATAGAGATTATGAAGGGTTATGGGATAATGTGGGCTAATAATATTGGGTTAAAAAAAATCAAAAATTGGGTAAAAAATAAGGTAGTGCAAAAACAGCTGGGACGTCCAAAAAAGGAAAGAGTGCAAAAAGAGCTGGGACAGAGGGAGTATGAAATAATAGCTTCTTAAATGTTGGGGTTGGTGTTACAATATTTTTTTCTAGTCTAATATTAAAATCATCGCAGAGCTCAGGGACCTGTATGCAAATAGTAAAAAAAACTGATTTTTTTTGTCTTCCCTGTCGAGATCGTCGTCGCTCTGCCTCTGATTTGCCGTGGCAGATGCCGCTGGCTCGGGCAACGGATTCGACGCTGATATTCTTCGTGGATTCTGCCGTTGGGTCGTAGGTATTACTCGATTTTGGATACTGGTGATATCTTCTGGAGTTCAAAGCCGGTGGATCCATGTCATCGGAGATGGAATTTGACGCAACCAGAGATGCTAATTTGACGCCGGAGATGCTAATTCGATGCCTCGAGGCGACAATCGAAGGGGCGTTATAGTGTAGAAACCGTCGGTGGCAATCAGAGGGCTTAGGAATCGCCGATCCGGAAGAATCCCATCGTGTGAGGGAGGAAGTCGGTGATGAAGTCGCTGTTGCGATTTGAACAACTGACAGGTAGGTTTGGTTGTGGTGCCGGCGTTAGGTGGTGTTTTCAGGAGATTGGTGGTTTTTTTCTGGGTTTCATTTTGGATCATTTATTAATGTTTGGGTTGAAATTGGGTTGGGTTGTTTTGGGCCTGACCATTTGAATATTATGTTGTGTTTTGATTCTTAAAGTTCATACTTAAATAAAAATTCATCAAATTAAAATTGTGAAACATCAAAAAATATTTTCAAAATATTAAATAAATTAGTTAAAAATTAAATAAAAACACTAAAATAAACCAAACTGAAATGAATAAACATCAATTTATTACACTAATATACACGACACCGTAAAATAGTTAAACATCAAATAAAAAAAACACAAAATTAAAATAGTTGAACATCAAATGAAAATACAAAAAATACACATCAAAATAAAATTAGTTGAAACATAAAATAAAAAAACTAAAATATGCATCAAATTAAAAAGAACATCAAACTAAAATAGCTAAATATTAAACTAAAACAATAAAATATACCAAAATTTTAAAACATCAAAGTGTGCAACGAAAATGCATACTAATATTAAAAAAATATCAATACTAAAAATTAAAAAAATCATTTAATGCTATTGAAACATCAAGGATACACTAAATAAAAATATAATATTCAGAAAAAAATCAATATCAATTTTGAAAAAGGACGCTCTTAAAAATTAACACATCAAAGTATATATTGCGAACGACTTCAGGGGGCCCAGAACTCCCTCCATTTTATCCTTTTTGCCCCTTATCTTTTAAAAAAAATACTTTTGGCCCCTCAACTAACAAAACTGTTTAATCATGGCCCTTTCGTCTGGTCAAAGCGTTAACTTAGTTAAATTTAAGGGCAAAGTAGTAATTTCACATTTTCCTTTTCTCATTTTATCCCCCATTCTCGAGAACGTAAAGTTAAGTGAATCCCCAACCAGAAACTCTTTGTTATTCCCAATCACACACCCCTTCACCGCCTTCAAATCCACCGTCACACAAACACTCACCAAAAGCTTCCCACTCGAACTTCAGCTCTTCTTTCCAGTAAACACCTCGATCATCAGCCCACAAACCGACGACCTTGACTTCGAATTCGACACCAGTTTCTCAAACTCCATCTTCTTGACATTGAACCCTGCGTGAATTCTACTCTCGCCAGCATCGCTCCACGCCACCGTGGAGAACTGTGCCAGGAACCCTTTGAGATTAGCCTTACAATAACACGAAGAATTTTCCGCCGCCGTCGCCGAAAGAGTGGGGGATAAGAGAATCCATTCTCACATTTTTCGTTCTCGGAAAACACCGTCCCCGGTGAATATATCTGGTGGTTATGTAAATGGTAATGGTGATGGTGAAATTAATGGTGGGAGGGATGGAAATGGTGATGACTTTTATTCGGTATTGCATTCAACCCAATCGTTATGTGAGAGCTTTATTTTCTTTGCGGATCGCTCATAACCTAATTGAAGAAAACAAAATCCTAGAAAAAGACGTGGCGGGTGGCGATGGGGAGAAAATGAGCAGAGGAGAAAAGGAGAAAAAGAAAAAAAGGAAAAAGGAAAAAGAGAGAAAGAAAGGAAAATGGGAAAGAAAAATAAAGAAAAGGAAAAAGAAAATTTAAAAATGTGAAAATACTACTTTACCCTTGAATTTAACCTGTTTGATTGAAGTTAATGCTTTGACTAGACGTAAGGACCACGATTAAACAATGTTGTTAGTTGAGGGGCCAAAAGTATTCAAAAAAGGATAATGGGCTAAAAAGGTAAGTGATATGAATTAGGTTTATTTATTTATTTTTATTTATTAGGTTTTTACTGAGGTTGTGTGGTCATTTATTTTATTTTAGAATAAGGCTCATTAATTCTGCCATGTTGGCCTTAGAAGAATTAATGTTTTGGTCATGCATTTATTTTAGTGTTTAGAATATTCAGTTCTGATTTGATTATAATTAGATTTGGTAAGATTAGATAAGACAATATTCATTCAAGATTTATCTTGAAGAATATAGTCATTTATTTTAAGTAGTCTAGTTAAATATGGTTTTAGCTTCTTAAAGCTGCCACAATCCTTTTCAGTTTCTTATTTGTATTTTTTGAAGACCATACCTATGTACTATATATAGGGGTGGTATTCAACATTATTTTTACCTTACAACTTTTATCAATCAAATATACAATCTTTTGAGTTCATATTCTTTGCTTGCGAGCTATTCCATTGTTGCTTAACCCCGAGGGCTAGTTAAGTATCAATAAACCTTGTAATCTGATCCTGAGGGCTAGTTAGAGAGCAAGTCGAAATTGAGTGCACCCCGAGGGCTAGACCTTGAATTTCATGCAGCAGTGAAGGGTTTGCGAGTTCCCTTGTTTTGTCAAAGATTTTAATTCTGCAATTCAGATTCTTCGCAAGGGGATTCATATCAGTAAGATGGATGAAGTTCAGGGGCCTCTCAAGTTGTTCACCCAAGTATATATTATAAACTGAAATTTAAGATAATAAAATATCACTAACTAGTGTCAACATGTATAAGTGTCAAAAAATCAACACGCAAACACGAGATTCACAATAAAGATCAAAATATAACTTTAAAACACATGATTGTAGTGAAAAAAAAGCTTATGAAAATACACCATGAAACATCAAGCATTGAAAATGAAGCATCAAGTACTGGAAATGAAACATTAAGTTGATATTAAATACCCGCGCATTGCGCAGAAATGAGTAAAATAATTGATCCGCGAATTTCTCCACCCCGAATTCTTGACTCACGAGATTCTTATGATCCAGAATCATTAATTCCTCAATTATTTATGCCCATCACCCCCCCTAAAAAGTGCTATTTGCACTCAGATCCCTCCTTCCTCTCCCAAACTTTCTTAAATTATATTTGGAACCCCGTCTCTAATTAAACTTCATAATATTACACATTAATCTTGGTCTCACACAAGAATTTGTCATAATTATCTAAATGCTACGATACATTTTAAAAGTTTTTTTCAAAATATAGCCAGGAACCTTTTGTCTCACACAAGACTGTGTCATAATTATTTAAACATTACGATACATTTTAAAAGTTTTTTTCAAAATTATAGCTAGGAATCTCTTTGTAATAAATAAAAACAACATCAAAATAGTTCATTAATTATATCAATTATAAAATGACCACATTTAACATTTGTCTGTAAAACAAGATTTTGTGTATATCTTTTTCTCAAAAATAAAATAAAATTGACCGGACACGTTAAATTAGCGTGGCTTATATTTGTGTTTTAGGAAAATTCTTGGGAAATACCATCTTTCCATAGATTTATGGAAAGACGGAGTTTAATTAAATAATAAAAGATAAAATATTTTAGTTGCAATATTAAAATTTTATTATGCAACATGTAGTAGTTATAAAGTTTATAACCCGATTCTTGCAACCCCAAATTTTTATCTTCATTTCTTCTAATTTTTACTTTAAACCTTATTTTTCCATAGTTTAAGGAAATATCGTCTTCCAAGACTCGGAATTTGGATTAACTTATCATTATGCAGGTAAGAAATATAAATTTAGTACGTTTCAAGTTCATCTCTAATTAAATGTTCATTTTGTAACATCATTTTCTTAAAAAGATAAAGTAACATCAATGTTAATTCTGTCAACTAATCAATAACTAAATTTGGCTCAAGCACTATTCTCTCTCTGAAAAACGACGCCCTCTTTCTGCCTAACGGCTTTATCGCCACCGTCCTCCACCCTGCCATGGCGGCGCCTGAGCCATGGATTAGGGAAAAACCTTCCTTCGCCCAAGCTTTGAAACAATCCCATCAATCAGCCACCCCAGATTCACCAGAACTCCATCCCCATTTCAATTACAAAGGTGAATTAGCGGTTTTATACCCAGAAGAAGAAGTGGACATCCTGGCTGCTCCATTCTCAAAAGCTCTGGTCGGAAAATTCAGTCGCGGTCACCCCACAATGGATTTCCTCAGAAATCAGATCAAGACTATTGGCTTCAAGGGCGATGTGCAGCTATCGGCGATGGACTCTAGGCACATCAGAATAACCTTCGATATCGATGAGGACTACCATCGCTGCTGGCTCAAACGCACCTGGTCCATGGGAGGAGCTATTATGCGCATCATCAAATGGATGAAACATTTCGACTACGATGAAGAATCTGCTCTAGCACCGGTATGGCTCACCGTGGAATTTCCCCCGGTATACTTCTTTCACCCTAAAGCTATAACAGATTTGGGAAATTCTTTAGGAGAGCTTCTTTTTGCTGATGCACCTACTAAGAACTTAACCAGGCCCTCCACAATTAGACTTTGTGTGGAAATGGATGTTTCGAAGCCAAGACCAAACAAGATAAGGCTAGGTTCAATAGCACATAACAAATCCTATGCCATTTCCTACGAAGACTTCCCTCAGTACTGTAAGAAGTGCCTAAAGCTGGGTCATAGTGAATCCTATTGTAAAAGGGATCAAGGGATGAGGAATTTTAAGGAACCCTTAGGCTCAGGAATCCAGAATATCATTAAGGTTGCTGATCCTAAACATCCTGAGGCAGCTTTGTCAAAGGAAATCAGAAACCTACAAAAGAATAATAAGGGAAGAAATCAGGAAACAACTAGGATGTATCAACCTAAGCAGAACCAAAACCTGCAGAAAATGGTCATCCCTACCACAGTGGCCTCTATTCAAAGTGAGCAAAACAAAGCATCCTCATCTGGCAATAGATTCTCTATACTAGAGGAAATAACTTCAGATGAACATCATAAACAAGGTTTACCACATGGCGAAGGAAAAGTCCTAGGCCCTAACCCCCTAATGGTAGCAGAATCAACTCCTCTACAGGTGAACCAACCAGAAAAAGGCTCCCAGTTAACACAGGATTCCCCCCACAAAATGCCTAACATTGACACAACAGATGCTACTTTGGAAATCACCTCCATTGAAGATCTGGAGAAGGAAGGATATGAATCCAGAGGTTACAACACAGCCCTTCCTCTCCCCTGCAAAAGAATATCCTTTGCACATCCTTTACTGATGATATACTATGTACTAGAGCTAAGACTCCATTAAACTCTGATGTATTTTTACATGATCGTTTCTCCTGGACCCCTAACATTGAAACCACTCCAGTTGTACATAGTAAGCAAACAATGATATCACAGGAGAAGAAGAAGCAAGGAATCACAGTATCCCCAAGAGACTCCGAGAAAGTAAGCAATCGAGACATTCAGCAGGAAGGGGAAACATTGCAACCAACCACGGAGCAAAAGGATCCAGAGGGGCAAACATTGAATCCAGAGGAGCAAACACAATCACAGGTTACCCTCCCCAAAAGGAGCTCCAGGTTAGCTTTAAAATCCAAAGTTTCCAATGACAGTTAAATGTATGATTTGGAATGTAAGGGGAGTATCAACATCAGTGGTGAGGTTAAAACATTTGTCTAGGATACATAAACTGGATCTTTTAGTCATAATTGAACCCAAAGGAAACTTAAACCAATTAGACATGTATAAAAAGATGTTCTGCTTCAGGCATCACCTGGGAATGATACAAAATAAGATATGGATAATGTTTTTAGATAGGATTGCCATAAATCTTTTAGAAATCCATAATCACTACATACATGTGGAGATAGATATAAAAAACTGGGATAAGAAATTTAATTCTTTTTTCATTTATGCTCCACACAGTAGGGAAGATAGGCTCAAGGTTTATACAGATTTAGCTGCTAAAATAGATAGCTCCCCAACCCTACTAGGAGGAGATTTTAATGTCATAAGATCAGTGGGGGAATACTCTGGCCCTAGTTCCCCAAAATTAGATTCAATCTTAGACTTTGTCTCTTTCATAAATGAAGTTCAGGTAGATGATTTAAACACTGTTGGTAATCTGCTAACATGGACTAACCACAGATATTTCAATCCAACCTCCAAAATATTGGATAGGATAATGGGAAACACCAATTTTTTTAATTCATTCAACCATTCCACTGTTCAAATCTTAAGTAGAACAACTTCAGACCACTCCCCAATGCTGTTAGAAATCTCAATCTCAGATATCACAACCCCTAGACCATTCAGATTTCAGGAAATGTGGCTTAACAGAATTGAATTTAGGGACTTGGTCTTAGATAGTTGGACTCAGCCTATTCAGGAACAAGGTCTAGTTGGTTTCTCATTCAAACTGAAAAGAATTAAAGCTGATATAAAAACATGGAACAAGCTGGTTTTTGGAAATGTATATGAAAACTTAACAAAATCAGAAAAGGAAGTTGCTGAGTTGGAATTAAGATATGACTCAACTCATACTCTTCAGGATAGAATTGAATTGAATAAGGCCAAGGCTAGACTAACTAGACATCTAGTTGAACAAAATCTCTTCCTAACACAAAAGACTAGGATGAAATGGCTTAAAGATGGAGACCTAAACTCTAAATATTTTCATAAATCCATAACTGAAAATCAGGCTAGATTATCAATCATGAAGATTCAGGACCAGGAAGGAAACTGGTTGAACTCTCCAGCTCAAATTAGTGATGCAGCAGTAAATTTTTTCAAAAACCTGCTGTCTGATGAAAATGAAGACCCAACTGGTCAGTGCATATCATTTCTAACAAAATAAATACACCCTTCCATCTCTGAACATGATAACATTAATTTGTTAAGGCCTATAACTTTGGAGGAGGTAAAAACAGCTGTATTTGATCTTTCTCCAAATGCTGCTCCAGGGCCTGATGGTTTTCTAGGCATGTTCTATAGGAAATTTTGGGATATAATTAATCAGGATGTCTTATCTGCAGTGCTAGAATATCAAGTTGGGATCCCAATTCCTAAATCGGTAGCAAGCACCCTGATAGTCTTAATACCAAAAACAAAGACTCCTAAGTCATTTAGTGAATTCAGACCAATAAGCCTGTCTAACTTCATTAATAAATTGACGTCTAAGATTATGGTTGAAAGGATTAAACCATTAATGAACTCAGTAATATCAGAGGAACAATCAGCCTTCTTAAAAGATAGGGATATAGCAGATAACATCTTAATGATGAAGGAAGCGGTTAGAATGCTGGACAAAAAGAATGAATCACTAAATCTTATTCTGAAGTTGGATATGATGAAGGCTTTTGACCGGGTTTCTTGGTCAACCATCAACACTCTCTTATTAAGATTGGGATTCCATGAACACATAGTTAAAATCATCATGAACAACATTAATTCAACCTGGTTTTCTGTCTTGATTAATGGATCACCTTGTGGGTTCTTTAAGCCATCTAGAGGGTTGAAACAAGGAGATCCTTTATCTCCTTTCCTCTTCAACATATTGACAGAACTTCTAACAAGAAACCTTAGGATTCAGTTTCAAAATGGGAACATTAGGCAGTTTCGAACACCAGGGGCAGCAAACAATCCAAATCAACTTTCCTTTGCTGATGACACAGTGGTGTTCCTAAAAGGAACCACTAAATCCATTAAAAATATGATGACATTTATGGAAATTTTTCAAAAGGCCACTGGCCAAAAAATAAATTTTCAAAAAAGTGCTTACTATGCTGGAAAGTTAAGCAGAAGTAAGGAAAAAGAACTAAAGGACATAACTGGCATGCAAAAAGGGGATTTACCATTTTCCTACCTAGGAGTTTCAGTTTACAGAGGTAGAAAACTTAATAAACACTTCAAAACCCTAATTGACATGATAAACACAAAAATCAGTAATTGGAAAAACCAGTGGCTCTCAGGGGAGGGGGGGGGGGGAAAGATCATATTGATAAACCATGTTTTGACATCTATACCTCAACACACATGGGGTGTCACTGCACCCACTAAATACACAGTCCAAAAATTTATATCTATCTTTAGCAACTTCCTATGGGGAACTTCTGAACATGGACTGAACAAACATTGGGTTTCATGGGATAGATTATCATACCCATTGGCTGAAAAAGGCTTAGGAATAAGTCACATCCAAGCAATAATTGACTCTTTTTCTATTAAAATCTGGTGGAAGCTTCAAATTGGTCAATCCCTTTGGGCAAAATTCATGTGGTCTTTACCAGATAATGTTAGGAAATCGGAAACATGGACAAGGTTTAGAAAATTAATGACATAGCAGAAGCTAACTCAAAGGTGATCATTGAGAATGGATGTTCGAACTTCTGGATAGCCAACTGGCTTGGCTCGGGTCCTCTGATCAACCAAGTTGATGAATATCAGGTACAAGAAAACTTTCCATTCCTTACTGTTTCTGAATTTCAAAGGAACAAAGGTCAGTACCTCCCAAAACTTACAGGTTTATTCAATCCTGAGATAAATTTTGAGCTTCTAAAGGACATGCCTAACAGATAAAGTGGATTACATGATATGGAAACCTGATATTCATGGTTCCTTTACAATCAAATCTGCATATCAAGTACTAAGACCAAAAAATCCTGAATTGGAGATTTTTAAAAAATTTTGGATCAGGACCATACCTATGAAAATCAGTTTTTTCATGTGGAAAATGACTTTATGTGCTCTACCATTCGCTGATGTCTTAATGTCAACCGGTTTACATTTACCACCCAAGTGCACAGAGTGTGATAGCATAGATTCCTTATCCCATTTTTTTAATTCTTGTCCTACAGCAACGTTTTTATGGAACAAATTGCATGAGGCTTTACACATCCCAGCTAGATCTTTCAGTAACATTAGGGACAAATTGGTTTTTTACTGGTCTCTCAAACACTCATCATCGGCTAATTGCTCTATAATGAATGTTTTGCCATGCCTAGTATGCTGGGAGTTGTGGAAAGCCAGAAATAAAATGATTCATGAAAATAAAAAAAGACATGCACCCGTGATCTGGAAATGCATATCTAATCTATGCTCATTGATATACTTGGTTCATCCACTAGATATTTGCCACTCGAACTTCCATCTCATTAACAATGGATTACTGCCTAATCTTACAAGGAGAAGAACAACTAGGCTGTACTTAATAAAGTGGGAACCTCCGGATATAGGCCTCAAAGTAAACTGCGATGCAGCAATACATGGCGATAATGTAGGTCTAGGATGTGTTATAAGGGATGTAAATAAAAGGATTACATATGCTGTATCATTTTTCATGACCACAGATAATGCCTGTTTCTCCTCCTATATTGCAGTGCTCCGAGCTGAAATGATGTCTATCTAGAAAGGACTACAAGTGGCAGCGGGAAGGACGGAGCATCTTCATGTTCAATCGGATTGTTTTACGGCAATAGGAATCATCCAGGGGCAGCCTTGCCCTTGGCCACTCAGGCTAATCCTGCAGCAGATAAAGTCAGCCACTGCACGGTTCCATCACGTTCGTTTTAGCCACATTCACAGAGAAGGTAATCAAACACCGAACTTTCTGGCTAAATTAGTAATCAGAAATGGAAGCTCCTCACAGTTTGAAGAATTGCTCACATCACAGCGTCTTCTCTTCCTCAACCGTAGGGAAACTCTATTCCCTCAATTCCGATGGAAACATAAGTATAGTAATTAGCTCGTAAAGGTTTTGGTTAGTAATCTCTTGATAGTCTGGCCTTCATGAGCTTCACACAGGGGGTGGAGGGATTACAGAAGGAATCACTATCAAGAGCATAGATTTAACATTAGCTTTAGTCTATCTTAGGATCTGGCCTTCTCAGTCTTGTATCGCTATTTCAAATTTCGGGTGTGGGAACCCTAATCAATATCCTCGCTCACTATTGAGTGTTTTGCACAAAAAAAAGATCCTCGTAAAAGAAAATACGGGGCCTATAGGGTGAGATGAAAATATATGAAGAAACGTCAACGTCATGAGTATGAAGTGGCGGTATGAGCATTTGGTTAGTGAAGAAGAGGCCACCAAAGAGAATCGTCGTAAGGCTGAGCATTCTCATCGTGAATATGAGTGTGGGCATCGCTAGGGTGAATCATCATCTTATGAATATTTGTAGGCTTCAAGGCTTAGATAGATATGCTAACTTGAAACATTTATCTTGTAATGTTTTCAATATTTTTCTAATGGTCTGGCAAAGTGTGTACATATGTCTTTGCTAAGGAAACTTTCTTGTTAATTTTTTGTCAACTATGTTGGTGGATTTAATAAACTACGAAGATGTAAGCTCTAGGGCTTGCTTTTATTGTTTAAAAAAAATAACTAAATTTGGCTGGAATATTCATTCTTTATTTATTACATTTCGTACCACGTATTTTTGGTTTTGTTTTCTGAGTCCAACTCAAATTGATTACTTACAAGAGAAATCTCAGAAAAGACGGCATTTCCATAACCTTTTTTTTTTAAATAAAACACCCGAAGGTGGGGGAGTTATGTATTGGGTTCCCCATGCCCTATATCAAGATAAACAGTTTGTACATGAGTGTGTCTAGGTCCCTAGACTTGAGGCACCACTGTTGTCTCCAAAAGTTGTAGCCTAAATATATGTACATCTATATAGTAGTAGAGCAGTTACTTAAGAAGTTACGATCCAAGGGAGAAAATCTCCACCCCTTGTGTTAATTTTCTCCCTCGGCCAGGCAACTCCTTCTTGTAATCTATAGTCGAAACATCATCTATACAGTAGGAGGTAGTGAAAATGCCGTGGCCTCCACACCATGAAGGATCAATCAAAGTGTTATGTTAGCATCTGCAACTGCAATTCAAACCTGCATAATTGTTAAAAAACTCCATTCAGCAGTATCAACTCAGGTAACTGCTGCGAACCCGAATGGAAGGCATGTATTGTTTGTCTAAAGTAATAAGACCACTGATATGTCTAGATACATTAGATAAAGAGAAACCCGGATCAACATGGTATTTAGCAAGAGCATCAGCAACAAGGTTCCCCTCCCTAAAGACATGTTGGAGCTTAGCTCGGCCCAACATAGCCCTAGCTTTGTAAACCTTGTCAAAAAATTCCCACTGAGCATTATAGGGATCATTAATCATAGAAACAACCATTTTTGAGTCAGATTCAATTACATAAGTATGGTCAAGATGGGGGAAAATAATACAAGCATGTATTATGGCCTCAATTTCAGCTGAAAGAGATGAAACAGCAGATAAGGTAGCAGAGGATATCATAATTGGGCAAGCCAAAGAATCTCTAGCAATAATTCCCATTGAAGCTTTGCAGTTAGACCAAGATGCATCAACATTTATTTTTATACAGGCAGGGCCGGGCCTTTCCCATAAAATCTTTGATATATTTGGCTTAGGAGGGGGTCTAGATAGTGTAACAAGTTGCCTAAGTGAGGATGTTATAGGACTAGATGGAGTCAGTTTTCCAGGACACACCAGAAATGTTAGTTTGATCAAGTCTTCAACCTCTTTGCAGATAGCATTTAGTAAAAATGGTTTATTATTAAAGAGAAAACCAGTTCTAGCCTTCCATAGGCCCCAACATATCAAAGAAGGTAAGGTTTACAGTAAATGTTTTCAGATTTTGGTAAGTCACTGCAATTCCAAAACATAAAGAATCTTTGTGGAATAGATTGCAAAGCATTTAGGTTGAAATGTAACAAAGATGCAAAGTTTGACCACACAGCCTGGGCTAAATTGCAGTTCACAAAAAAATCCTGAATGGAATCTGAATGATTGCAGATAGGGCATTTGGATGCAAGACTAAAACCACATGAAATAAGCACCTGGTGATAAAATCTGCCACAGTGATATAGGGCATAAGGGATATTATAGTATCCGGGATATGGTTTATGAGGGGTCCATGTGGACACCAGTTAGCCAGCCAGAAGCTACATCTCCCTTTACCATGAATGATTAAGGAGTTAGACTCAGCAAAAGGGTTGATAAAACAGATCCTTTTCCATGTGACAGTTTTCCTATGGGATGTAGGTAGTGCCCATATGAACTTAGCCCATAGAGCAGTACCTTGTTGAGACTTCCACCACAGTTTACAAGAACATGATTCCACAATGGCTGTAATGGATCTAAAACCAAGACCATTATGCTTAGTAGGCTTAGCAAGGTCTGCCCATTTTTTCCATACTCTATTGTTTTTTTCCTCAATTTTCCCCCAAAAGAAACGAGCCAATTTTTTCTCAATTGATTTAATGGTTCCTTTAGGGGGGTTAGTTACTGTCCAGATATGTTGAGGAATAGAGTAAAGACAAGATTTAATTAAGACCATTTTTCCCCCACTACTAAGCCATTTGTTTTTCCAGTTTTGAATCTTTTGGTCAATGTTAGCTAGCAAAGGGTGATAATATCTCTTAAGAGTTCTACCTCTGAAAATTGGGCAGCCTAAGTATTGAAAAGGGAAAGATCCTTTTTTCATTTTTAGTACAGCTTTAACCTGATGAAGCTTAGCAATGCTTGCCTTTTTACTTAGGTAGAATTCAGATTTATCAAAATTAATTTTTTGTCCCAAGGTGTACTCAAAAACTTCCAGGAATGCCTTGATCTTAATTAAATTGGACCTTGAAGCTTGCATAAATAAGATTGTGTCATCAACATAGCTAAGATGAGAAACTGAAGGAATAGATGCAGCAGTCTGAAAACTAGCTAGTTTATTATTATGAAATAGAAAAGCTAAACTCCTAGAGAAAGCCTCAGAAAAAAGATTAAATAAAAAGGGTGAAAGAGGATCACCTTGTTTAATGCCCCTAGATGCCTTGAAATAACCTGCAGGATTGCCATTTACTAGAACAAAAAAATATGCTTGAGACAGGTTATTTAGAACTGCATTTAGAAACTTCCCATTGAAACAAAACTTAAGCAAAATATGTTTAAGAAAGTCCCAACTAATCCTATCAAAAGCCTTTCTTAAATCAAGTTTAAGTATGCAGTTTGGAGTTCTGTTTTTCTTGTCAAGAAATCTGATCATTTCTTGTAAATACAAGATATTATCTGATATGTCTCTGTTCTTCATGAATGCAGTTTGGTTAGGTGAAATCAACCTATCCATGTAAGGTTTTAGCCTTTCCATTAAGAGTTTAGAACAGATTTTATTTAGCACATTAGACAGGCTAATGGGTCTAAAATCATCTAAAGAAGAGGGGGTAGTCTTTTTAGGAATCAGTGTAATCCAAGTGCTAGTAATTCCCCTAGGCATAACAGTTCCAGCTATGAAATCATTAACTGCAGAAATCAAATCAGTTTTAATGATAGGCCAACACTTAGAGTAGAATTTAGGAGAAAAGCCACCCGGACCTGGACTACTTTTTTTTTCAAACCTTTTACTACTCTTTCCAGCTCAGATTCAGATACCAATGATGCCAGAATTTGATTATCACTGTCTTGAATAATGTTTGGGATCTGACTAAGGAAATGAGAATAGTATGTCATATCAGATTCCTGAGAGGGTTTAGTGAGTAATTTAGAGAAGTACTCAACAGCTGCATTTTGAATTTCCATCTGGGAGTTAATCCAGTTACCAGCACCATTTTTTATTTTAGTGATCTGCAACCTACAGTTTCTTTCAAGCACCGTTTTATGGAAGAAATTAGTGTTATTGTCCCCTAGTTTCTGCCATTTAAGTCTTGCCTTCTGCTTCCAAAATTTTTCTTTTTCCTTTAAAGCTTTTAGCAGTAATGCATTCTTCTCATTTAGTTTGACTTTTTCCAGAGTTGTGGGGTTAAGGTCAAAGTTAATTTCTTGAATTCTTAAGGCCTCCTCAGTTAGCTGGACATTAAGGTCAATATTACCAAAACTGTCTCTATTCCAATTCTTAAGAACTTTTTTGAGCCTAATGAGTTTAAGGTAAAACCTAAGCATACCTGTTTCAGCCATTGGTAGATTCCAACAGTCATTAATTATTCCATTTAACTCCAGTCTAAGGAACCAGACATCAATAAATCTAAATGGCTTTGGATTTATAGAGGTTATAGAAGAGATTTGGAGGAGAAGGGGACAATGGTCAGATGTCTGCCTATTCAGGATTTGAATGGAAGAGGAAGGAAATCTAGAGTTCCAAGAAATGGTGCAAAGGCCTCTATCAAGTCTCTTAGAGGTTGGGTTCCTAAGCCTAGCATTACACCAAGTGAAAAGGTTTCCAACCGTGTTGACTTCCTGTATCCCATTTAAATTAATCCATGAGTTAAAATCTCTAATACACCAAGTGCAGGGGAGCAAGGGCCTCTATATTCAGTTAGAGAAGTGATTGAATTAAAATCTCCAATGAAAATTATTTCCCCTTTAGAAATAGGAGTCAGTTCAGTCCATAGAGTCTTCCTACCCTCCCTATTCCTAAGAGCATAGATAAATACTGCTTCCATATGCCAGTTAAAGGTATGATGTAAGACATTAACATGCAAGAACTGTTCATGTGCAGAAAGCAGTGTAACAGAGATAGAGTTAGTCCACATTAACCAAATTTTCCCATTATACAATGTGAGATTATGAGTAAATGGGAGTTTCTGCATATATGAGTGACAAGAGCTGTTGTCATGCATAGGTTCTATGATACACAACAACTGTATTTTCTTAAGCTTACATAAATTAGATAGTCTAAGCATTGAAGTGTCCATGCCTCTAATGTTCCACACTAACCAATTGACATGTGAATTGACTATCATTGTTCACCAGATTTGGTACTTTTTGTTGCTGATCTCAGCATCATCCTATTTAATTGACTCAAGTAATTATTTTTCTTTAATTTAGCTTTACCTTGTTGCATACCTGTGGTAGAAGAAGAAGCTGTGTTTTGCTGATTTGAGTCATCTTCCCTGGGTATTCCTGTCTCAGATATATTACCTTGTTTCTTGGAGCCATCCTCCAAGGTCTGCAAAATAGAAAATCTGTTTGCCTATTCCCATGCTGGGAAAGCACTAGGTTGTGATTTGGACTGTACATAGGAATAGAAAAGGGTCCTATCTGAATGTCATCTTTAGCATATGTCATAATAGGTGATTTATGAGTAGCAGTATCCTGTAGCAGCCTGGATATAGAACTATCATATCTATCCTGAGCATGTAAGTTGACAATAGGAGATCTCTGATTACTAATAGTACCCTGTGGGGGGGAGCTATGTGATATGTTATGCCTAGATCCATTAGTTGTACCAATAATGTTATTAATCTGATGTGATATAGGTTCATCTTGAGAATCAACAATTAGAGGAGCCTTCTCAAATTTTTTCCCAGTTTGCTGCCATTTTGATTGGGATAAGATTGGCTCTAGGATTGTATCCTGAGTTAGATCATCTTTAGGCATATGCTTAGCTTTACATTGGGGCAAAGAGTGTCCAAGTTTCAGACAGTAATCACAATACAGAGGCACATCCTCATATTCCACCTTATATTTTCTATTGTTGGTTACAGAATCAAG
Organism: Rubia yunnanensis; assembly: GCA_037428765.1. NCBI lineage: Eukaryota > Viridiplantae > Streptophyta > Magnoliopsida > Gentianales > Rubiaceae > Rubia > Rubia yunnanensis. Next base: position 38,654,392 of record CM075069.1, on the reverse strand, counting down.
CCTTATGAAGTGACTTACTGGTTTTTGTAGATCCATTTCTACACAAAATTTAATGGCAGAAGGCCTGGTTAGCATATCTGTGGCCAGATCGTTCTTAATGAAACTGCCGAGACTATTTCCAATTGCTTCTATAGAGGCTGAGTTATAGTAGTATAGTGGGACTTCTCGAATTTTACACCAGATTGGGACTATTGGTGATTCAATATGAGTAGAGAATTCAGGTGTCCATTTTAGGATTTTCAGTGAGATGCCATTAAGATTCCAAACACATTTCATCCAGCATCTTTGGTAATCGTTAATCAGTTCAAACCTAATTAGGACATGTTTGAAATCAAGTGAGCCTAATTGATACTTACCTTCAAACCCCATCGTTTTGAAGGCCTGCTCCAATTGTTCCATCGAAATTCTACCCCTGGTAAACTTCCCCACCAGTGCATTTGAGTAGTGCGCAGAGAGAGTAGCAATTTGTTCCTCGGAGTACAAACAGGAGGGGTCGCCCAGGTGGTTCGTTTTAGGAGTGATTTCTGGGTTATTGGGCAGAATTTTGGAGAGAGAAGGGGCTTTGATTTGTAAAGCAGCGGCGAAAGTTTTGGGAGGAGCTTGCTCATTAGCGGTCGAGGCCATACTGGCCTCCGGTGAAACCTACAAGCTAGCAGGGATTTAGGTATAGCCGTTACTGGCAAAAAGCCGTTAACAGCAGCAGAGGGATGAAGGGGAGATGTAAAATTTTCTGTTGAACCTTGGGAAACGTGCCTGAGAGCTTTTTTTCAGAGAAAACAGGTTTCCATAACCTTATAGACAGTCATCAGGGGCATTTATCTTAAATGTTGTAATTTTTTGTAAAATTTAAATATTGCATTTTATAAGTTAAAACAAGTAATAATATGTATTTGAAGGTGAAAATATAAAAATACATGATATAAAAAAATATTTTCAAAATTTTAAAATTTTGTATGTAATTTAACAAATGCAGTATATAAGGTAAGAAATAAGTGGCATATCCATAAGTTTATGGACAAACCGCCTATCAGGAGACCTACTCTACTTACAATTACACCCCCCGTCCCAAATTAAAGGGTAAGAATATTTTTTTACGCTCATCAAGAAACTTGTCTAACCGTTAATATGTTTAACTACGTATATTAACGACAAATAAAAAATTTACTTTTGGAAAACTACTTGTTACGACGAATCCAGTCATATAAAATATGATAATATTATTGTTTATATATCTATTCAAATATGTGGTCAAAGTTGCACAGTGAATAGTGATATTTTATGAAGTGTGCAGTTTAATTCGGGAAGGAGAAAGTATTGTAAGTTTCTCTCTGACAATGTTTTCAAGAAAAATTATAATATTACCCCACGAAAAAATTATTGTAAGTTTTGGGTTTTGTACTTTCTGACCCTTCTTGTATATATGGTCCATAGGACAAACTTGCTAAGAACAAAATGTTTGGACTTATGGAACGCTAGGTTTACATGTCGATAAAGTTATTTTTAAATTCGTTTTATGGTGTGATTTTATGAAGTTCGCGCAAAACACATTTATTACCCTAATTTTAAGTTGAAAGTACCAATATAATTCTGCAATATCAGAAAATGTTAATTAAACACTAACTCATTATTGTACGTGTCAATCTAACCCCAACTTTTTAAAAAATGTGTCGATATAACCAAACTCCCTAATTTTGGCATTGACCAAATGATTCAAGCATGACCAAAAGTTGAAATGACAAAAATACCCCTTATGACAAACCTCATTTTCTTCTTCAAAACCTAACGATGCCACCGCCGTGCTCCGCCGTTTCTTCCCCTGCTAGAAACCTCGCTGCTTTCACCACCACCATTGTTGCCAAGTTCCCCACCACCGCTTTCAGATTCAAAACTTGCCTCTCAACCGTCGGAACACCACCTCCGAGAGCACCACCCTCTTTCCCTCCTATCGAATCTCTTCTTCGCGGTGGAGTGTTGCTCTCGCTGTCGTCGTCACATCATCCTCACCATCTCCGTCCAAACACCACAAACATCACCGAAGGAAACCCTAGCCTCCACCACCCTCTCCCCTCCCCCACCTCCGCCACCCCCTCCCGTCCTCATCGCCGCCGCCCTCCTCCTCTCCGAGACCACCACCGTGATGGTTCACCACCTCCACCACCCCGATCCCTAGCTCGCCACACCACCACCACCACCGTTGCTCCCTTCTTCTTCCCCCGCCACTAATTCACCACCCCCACCACCCATGATTCACCACCCCCATGAAGATGTCAAGCCACAAAATCAGGGGTTGTACATTTGATTAGGCCGGAGAAGAAAAATGTAAGCTCGCAAAAGGAACACATTCCAAGAGAAGAGAATACTGGTTCATATTTGAAAAAGAAAGGGTGGGGAAGGAAGAAACGAGGGAAGACGGCGGCGCTGGGGTTTTCATATTTTTCTTTTTTTAATTCAAAGGCAAAATTATCTTTTCCACACAATCCGGCCAAACGAACGTTAACTAAAAAGTCAACGTTGTCAAAGGTTAAATGGACACTTTATGAGATTGCAGGGTTATATTGACACTTTCAACCAAAATGTAGGGTTATTTTATCACTTTTCTCATGAAGTTTTATATAAATTATTAAAAGTTTAAGTGATTAAGAAGAGTTAGTGCAAATACTATAGTTGGGGTATTGACTACAAATAATTGAGGAGTCTATCTCTTGTGACACCATCTCATAGTGAGGTCAATGACTGAAGGAAATATTAGAAATGGCAAATGAAATTTTGAGTCCAAATCAAAACTAATTTCCGCTCCGAGTGGATGTTACAATGTGCAAAAAAAATACTGAACTGCAATTAAACAAAAATCAACCCATAATCCAACTTCTTCTTGAAGGAACCTTAATGAAAACAAGCCTCCCACAAAAAACCATCCTTCATTTGCGATTCAACTACAAATCAAACGCAAAATCACCCGCAATCCAAAAAACCTCCAACCGCCATTCATCATCAGCGATCAACCGCAACAAAATTGAACGACGACATCGATCACATAAAAAAATGATCAATCTCGTAATCAGTAACCTCAATTTTATACTAATTTAACATCATTCATCCATAGTTTGCTGATTCAAATCAATTTTCATAGATTGCAAGACCAAAAGTTTAGGTTCATGAGTGGAGAACATGATCACCAAATCAACACTCAATTAATTATTGTACAAACAACACAACATCATAACCCTACACATCAAACTGAAACTAATGTTAACAACGAACAAACCATCACTTTTCTAGAAGGTTAGTTTCTCATACATACATTATCTGATGTTGAGGTGAAACTTTCACTTCTCTGATTGAAAATTGAATATAGCAACACTTATTTCTTCGAATTAATATTTCACAAAAGCTACCACAATTATCAAAAATCTCAGAATGACATTTATTGAAAATAAACGCTTGGCGTTCACACACTGGATTTCATGTTACAACCAAAAGTTTTGAATTTTAAACAATGCAGTAGATCCTCTTATTATTAAAAAAAAGTTGTATGTAACTGATGATCTAAATTATTATAGATAATGTTTATGATATCTTTTACGATGTTTTAAGTGTATAGAATATGTTGAAAAGTCATTAAGCATGCTCATGATTACAACTTAAAACAACATGCTTTGAAGTTTAAAGCATAATAGTAGATGCTCCTACACATTGAGCACAATTTATGTCTCTAACTGAAGTTGAAATTTATAGTTGATAGTGTTAGTCATATGTTGTTTGATGTTACAAATATATAGAAAGATGTTTTAGTAAAAACATAATTCACTGAATTGCTAAGTCATCGCATACTCTGATTTCAATGTGTTCTTTTCAAATGCAAATTTATGCAATGATTTACCAAACTTGTTGGAGATAGTTTAAACTGAATCCTTATAAGGAGTAGGATCAAGTGCATGGGAAAATCTTGAAACATTATATTGTGCACATGCAACTTCACTCAGATTTGGTGAAAGGATGTTAACATAAAGACTAAAAGGTGAAGGAAAGTTCGGGGAAAAATATTACACATGCTCTTGTCAAGAAAAAATAGTTTCAAGAACTCAACACACACAAAGCCAACAACCACCAAACAAGAAAAGAAAAACCAAGGAATTTCCTTTTACAAGAACATGATATAGGTCTGATTGTTGCCACTAAGCAGAGGCCCTTCCACGTAATATGGTAGCAATCAAAAGTACATGCGTATTCCTGAGAACCCCTTTAGGATAAAAAAACCTCTTCCACCATAGCCAAGTAGTATATAAACCCATGTAGATTAAAATTCTCCATGAAATTCTAGGATCTAATTCCTCACCCCCCTCCCAACGATGAATATAAAAATTCTGGAACCCGCCTCAACGATTCCCTAGGAATTCAATCAAAAGGCTCTTAGTATTCCTCCTCACTATCAGGTAAGTTGTTGAGAAATATTCACCGGTGCTGGAATTCAAATAATCCGAGGAATCCTTTGATTCGTTATATTCATCATGTTCGTCATTCTAATGATCCACAATCTAATTTAACCGTTGATCAACACGTTTCATCAAATGGTGCACCGACTCACGTTCATAAGCCGTATCAAGCTTTTTCACTTGCGATTGTGTTCTTGGGGCATCAGAATAGGGAAATCCATCTTTGATACCATTTGATACCATTTGATACAACATAAATGTATGAGAAATAATAACAAACATGTTGAATCAACGAATGCCAAGAAAAATCTCTTCTAAAATTTATTAATTCTACAATACTAAGTTTTAGACTCAAAGATTTAAAGCGTTGATTTCAAAATTTGGAAAAAAATATAATTTTTCATTTTGACAAATCCTAAATACAATGGGCCAAAACAAGTAAAACCCAATAAAAATAAAAGTAGGAAAGTGGCATCTTGGCCCTTACTAACGACACTACCATTAAATAGACAAAGTGAGTATCTTTCGTGATTTGAGTAGATTTAAGGAGTAGAATAGAAATAATTGGGATTAAGAATGAAGAAAATACATAAACGAAGGGGAGAAGTACAGATTTAGAGGGAGATTTCGGGGGGGGGGGGGGAGGGGGGAGTACAAAGCTAACAAATTCTCAGTGATTTTCTAGATCCTTTTCCCATGCTACAACTCCCTTCTTATGCTGATCTCAGAGACCTCTCTGCTCCCTTCCATGTAGCCAAATTGCAACAACGGAAGTTTTTGCAACCACCAACCACTTGCAGCCTTCTTTCTGAGCATATTTGACGATCCGTTGTGAAGCTGGACCATAGTACAATTTGGATGATTCCCTTTAACAAATAATAATAAATTAAATGACCTATCTATCCTTTTATTCTACCGAATATCATAACATTCCCACCCCCTTAAGAAATAGCTTGACCTCAAGCTAGTTGAAATCAAAACTAAGTGATTTACTTAATGAGCTGTAAATCTGGAAATTGTACTTTTATGGTGTTGTTGTACTTCCTTGAGGCTTATTCAGTGGAAAGATCAGTCCATTATACTAGTCATTGAGTGATAGCTTGGCCATTGGTTTGAACCAATCTTCTTTGAATGATGGACTTGGCTTGATCTGAATTTGTTTCTTCAAACTATGTATGTGGTACTCTGTAGGACTGATTGGAAGTGGTCCTAAATGTTTCTTAAGTAATGAAACATGGAACACTGGGTGAATCTTGGCATAATCAGGTAATTTAATCTTGTAAGCCACAGAACCAATCTTCTGTACAACCTGAAATGGTCCATAGAACTTAGGTACGAGTTTCAGGTTAATTTGACCACTCAGTGACCTTTGTTTGTACTTCTGGAGCTTCAAGTATACCCAGTCATTGATATCAAAAGTTTGATCAGCTCTTTTAAGGTATGAGAAGTGCTTCATTTGTTTTTGTGAAGACCTTAAGTGTTTAAGAAGTAAACTGTTAACCTGATCTCTTTGTTAGCCTAAGTTCCGCACTGCTGGAAATAGGGAATCTGTCAGAATTCCAAATTGAAGATCCATTGGTTTGACTCCAAATAGAGCTTTATAAGGAGACATTCCAATGCTGGAATGGCGAGTGGTGTGTTATACCATCTCTTAGCAGCACCAGTCCAATCAACCCAAGAATCAGGCTTATCTCCACGTAAACATCTCAGATATATTTCTAAGACTTGGTTGAACTACTCAGTTTGACCATCACTTTGAGGATGATAAGCTGAGCTAAAATGTAAAGCCACTGCCATTTTGGTGAAGAGTTATTTCCAGAAAAAAAACTCAAAAACACTGTATCTTTATCACTCACAATAGAATCAAGGATGCCATGTAGCTTGTAGATGCCAGAAAAATATTTACTGGCCACCTATTGTGCAATGAAGGGTTGTTCCATGGGTAGAAAGTGACTATATTTAGTGAGTCTATCCACTACTATCAGTAGAGTGTCATTCCTCCCTTGACATAGGTAATTTTCAACAAAGTTCATAGTTATGTGTTTCCAGGATTGAGAAGGAATTGGTAAAGATTGAAGCAAACCTGGAGGGTGGCAGTGCTCAGACTTGTTTTCAGGAAAATTTGGCAATGTTGTATGAACTGCAGTATATCCTGTCTGATCCCTGGTCAGGTAAACAAAGACAAAACCCTTCTGATTGTAGCTGATTGGCCTAAATGTCCACCCAAAGATGATGCATGCACAGATAACAAGATATTTTTCATGACATCTCCTTTTGAGTCAACTACAATCCTCTTCCTTCTTTTTTTTCCAGCATTCCATGTAAATATTGATATTCACCATATTTTGTTTTATCTAGCACAATAGCAACTATGAGCTTCTGATATTCTTCATAATCCAAATAGCTATCCTCAAACTGGGATATCCAAGTAGGTTGCAGAGATGAAATAGTGTTAAACCTGATTCCTTTATTATTAGTATTCTCCAATGCAATAAAGGTTGTATGGATAGTGCGTCTGCTGCCCTATTCCCAGTGCCCCTCTTGTAGTGTATTTCAAAGTCTAAACCCAACAACTTTGTTGTCCATTTGTGCTGCAATGCATGATTCAACTTATGATCTAGCAGGTGTTTAAGGGATTGATGGGTAGTCTTTACTACAAAGTGGCTGCCAACAAGGTAGTGCTTCCACTTTCCTACTGGTATTACAATGGCTAGCAGCTACTTCTCATAGGTTGACAGGCCCATGTTCTTTTGACAGAAAGGCCTGCTCAGGTAAGCAATAGGCTGTTGTTGTTGCATCGATACTGCACCGATGCCTAAGTCACTAGTATCAGTTTCTATCTCAAATCCCTTATCATATTCAGGCATCTTAAGAAATGGTGCAGCAGTAATAACCTTTTTCATATTCTCAAAAGCTTCAGTTGTAGATGGATTCCATTTAAAGCTATCCTTTTTAAGCAGATCATGGAGAGGTATGCAAATAATGCCAAGGGAAGCTATGACCTTCTATAATAGCCAGCTAGCCCCAAAAATCCCCCTAGCTCTTTCAAAGTTTGTGGTTTAGGCCAGTTAACTACACTCTTCACCTTGTTATGATCCATCTGTACTCCTTGTGCTGTGATCAAGTGATCTAGGTATTTCACTTGAGTCTTAGCAAACACACACTTGGATTTCTTGGAAAAGAGTTGGTTCTTCTTCATTATCTCTAACACTTCAGCCAGATGAAGCACATGCTCAACCAATGATTTTCTGTACACAAGTATGTCATTAAAAAAATACTAGTACAAACTTCCTAATTTAATATTTGAAAACCTGATTCATAAGAGCTTGGAAGATGGTCGGTGCATTGGTGAGGCCAAATGACATCACTAGGAATTAAAAGTGACCATTGTGTGTCTGAAATGCACACTTATGTACATCTTGATCACTAACTCTGATATGGAAATATCTAGACCATATATCCAATTTTGAGAAAAACAATTATCCATGCAATTAATCTATTAATTCATCTATGATGGAGATATGAAACCTATCTTTAACAATCAAATGATTAAGTTTCCTATAATCTATACATAGCCTCCATGATTTATTTTTATTCATGACTAAAAATACAGGTGAAGCAAATGAGCTATTACTATTTCTGATGATCTTGTTTTCCAACATTTGTTCTACCTGTCTCTCAATCTCTTCCTTGTGTGCATGTGGATATCTATAAGGCTTCAGTTTAAAGGGTCTAGCAGATGCTTTTAGAGGAATTTGATGATCAATAATCCTCATAGGTGGCAAAGATTGTGGAATATCAAAGACTTCAGAATACCTGGCCAACAACTTTTGAATTTCATAAGGATCAGAAGTTTCTATTTTCTTTCTGCACCGCTCCATTTGTTTCCTGTCTATGGTGAATCCTCATTTCCAGCCCCTGCATTCTCTTCATTAATCTGATTGCACCTTATCCTTTTATCTTCTTCAAACCACGGGTCTTCATGGCACAACCTCCTTTTCTTGTTTTCAAACATTCTCTTGGCTTCCATCCCTCGTATTAGCTTAAGCTCCACAGTTTCATCAAACCCTTGTATTATCCACAGATCTCCCAGACTATTGAACCCAATGCTCATCTCAGCATAATCAAAAGTAGTTGGACTGTCTAAATGCATCCAATTTACTCCAAAAATGATATTTAATTCTCATAGTGGCATGATTCTCAGGTCATGGGAAAAATGATGGTTCTTAATATTCCACCATGCCTTTGGACAGAAAGCAAAAACATGGTAGTGACTACCATTAACCACAGTAACAACATAAGGTTTAGTTCTTTCTTCTCTCATTCCTGTCATTTTCACAGTCTCATGATCTACAAAACTTTCATTACTAGTATCAAATAGGATACTGACCTTCACACCCTTAACAAAGCCATAGACAATAATGTTATACATCCCGTTGTTGCTACCAATACTATTCAATATTAGATGCTCAGGTTCATCAGAAATTAATGCATCATCGTTCTCACCTTTTTCTTCAACTATAATCTCTCCAACATCACCCCCTCCTTAATAGGCATCTAATTAATCTGCTTATATTTACTGCTATGTCTAGGAGTATATTTATCAACACATTTGAAACAAAGATTATTTTCCCTTTTGTATTGTACCTCTCGGGGTAAAATTATTTTAAAACCACTGTTAACACTCTTATCCACATTGTTACTACTTATCTTATGAAGTTGATTAGATCCAGGCTGTGATGCATTATAACCATTAGAACAAGGATTTTCTTCTTAATCAACATATCAAGGCTTTTCTCTTGTAATATAGCTAACTCTATAGCAGCATGAAGAGAATCAGGTTTAAAAATCCTAATTATAGGCTTCAATTCATCCTTTAGGCCACTTAAAAAACTTGAAACAAAGTATGACTCGGTTAGATTAGGGTTCTTACCGAGTACCCGTGTTTTTAATTCTTCAAACCACTCATAATAGTTTCTAACAGTGCCATTCTGGTACAATTTATTGAAGGCCTCGATCTCATTTCTGCTGCCCAATTTAGTGAATCTCCTTAGCACAACTTCTGAAAAGTCCTACAAACTCAGAAATCCTTGGATCCTTTCTTGTTGTTGAACCAGACCCCAACTCGGTCCTCGAGATGTAATTATATGGCTTCAACCCTCCCGACGTCAGCTAACTGATATAAGTTGAAGTACTTTGGCATTTTCTCAACCATTAGTAGCCTTATTATCTGTGAAACTTGATAACTCCACTCTCGGATGATGATAGCTTTCTCCCTTAGCCTTTTTCATCCATGGATTTTAGATGTTACCATCGGATCTATCCATTGGAGTTTGATTCTTCATCATGCTGTAGGGAACTTGTTCAATCGATCTCTCTATTTCTCTTTTGTTTTTTACCGATCTAGAAGAACTATCAGCATCAAACACCTCTCTATTTCTAGGATCACTTGGTTGTAGATTCTTTCCCTTTACTGGAGCAAAGATCATAACCTTCATCTCCTTCAGTTGAGTGTTTTGAATATCTATTGCCTTCTCGATCTGTGCTCCAGTATTCTGCTCAATTTCTGTTGTTAGCGCTTTAAATTTAGCTTCCACTGAGTCAGACATTATCTTTCCTAGCTCCAGGGGTAATTCAGCAAAATATTTCTCGATCTTCTCATCTTGAGTAGCAAACCTGATCTCCATCTGAGCTTCAAAAGCTTTAAATCAGGTGTGTTAGAACAAGTCAAGTTGTTGATTAGATTTGATTCTGCTATAGAATGAGTTCTTGACTAGACAAGAGTCATACTAGTACTAGCCTTCTTTTGTACTCTATTTATTCTCAATAGTAATATCATATTCATTATGGGAAATTATTTTATCATGGTATTAGAGCAAGTTCTGATCCAACCTAAACCCTAAATTTTTTCGGCCGCCACCTCTTCCTTATCTTAGAGACCAAATCCTCCCCCTTCTCACATTTAACGTTCAAATTCCAGCCACCATTCTTAATTTTCAGCATCATTGGTCTTCTTCTTAAGCCAAATATTGTAGCCCAAATTTTTTGACGATATACTCAGATCCGGCGTCCTCTTTCTCCGACCTCCAGCTTTTTCGGTGTTTCTCCAGCCAGTCTGCTCCTTTTCGGTGGCACTTCAGTTCTTGACAGCAACTCTCCCTCTTGGCATCGTCCCTAGGTCTCTGGCAGGTCCTCCTAACAGTGGTCACCTCCCTCCTCCATCTTTGGTCTCTGAGTTCAGATCTCCGGTGGATCTATTCTAGAAACAGCGGTCTCCTTCATCGGCATCTCTCTGGCCTTCTCCGATTTAGGTCTTCACCGGCATCCCTCAGCGACGTCGTATCTCCAGCAATTTCACCCCAGCTTTCC